>OX411815.1:17884003-20384003 GCA_948253155.1 Leucoma salicis | reverse complement strand
GGCATTGTTATTCAAGAATAACAAAACTCGTTGTGTTGTGAATGCAGTCATTATACCTAACTGACATTGTTTGCTTACAAAGTATTAGAAATGTACAATGTTTGGTAAAACCTATAATATTTTAAACTTGTAGCTCTATCAATCATCGCACTTAAAATAAATTATCCAATCGAGGTTGGTTCGCTGACTAATTTCATTAGGTCCGATATGACTACGCATTTGATACCTACCTTCATATAATTTCATCTACTTATACATCGAAAATAATATCTTTGACTGCCTTATTTCTATTGACATGAAACTAACAGTTACATCAAATGTATTTACGGAAATAATACTTATTATTACTGTTTGTGTTATATTACACTCTGTTTTCCAGTATCCCAAACAAAAGACAGCTTTTCCCTGCCCACTTTTCACCCCCCTGATAATGAGACTTGATGGATGGTTAACCTCGCTACATTAATTTGAATGATTCTCCTAAAAAATTCCAATCTCAAGAAAAATATAATGATGCTATAGTTGATATATCCATTCAATAACATTATATAAATATCATTTCCTTATGATATGATCACCCAATTCAGAGGGTTTTACATCCATTCAATTACATTCTGTAAATATAATTTCCTTATAATATGATCGCCCAATTTGAAGGGTTTTACCTACCTTAATACAATTATGAAGCCACATTTTAGTGATCATGATGTCATTGCTAGGTATATAATCCATCCTGTGAAGGTGCAATGCTCTGAGAGGCACAGCTCGGTACCTGAAAAGCAGTAATACTCAAGCGGGCTACTGAATTAATGTCATATAGATCCAGTATCCTGCTAATACAGGCACATGGAGGGTTTAGTTTGTGCGAGGGCCCCAGATTAACCTGTTTGTTACTGTTGTAAATTTTTTCTGCAAAACCAGCTTTAGGCGTAACCCTTATCCCATTTGTGTATAATATCAGTGACTATGGATTATGTTAAGTGATATTTTTCATTAGCTGGTTATTTTATTTTTAATTATAACATTTCTTAGTCTGATTTTCTTAAGTCACAGTATCATGCCATTGTATAGTGACATATTTATAATATATACTGAAATCCACTTCTTGTTAATATAGTCTAGGTTTTAATAAAAAATAATATGATATTTTTTTCTTAATAGGCATATGCGAATGCAACATTGTGCCAAAATTTCAATACCTTAAGGTACATTCAGAGGTTATCAATCAGGGGATAATAACTAGTTATTCTCCATGAGTTGTGTAAAAATTTTATTAACACAGAGCAGTCCATTTGTTTCTCTTGTTAACCTTTCACCCTGGAACTACTAAATGGATTGTAATGAAATTTCCAGTACTCAGAAAAGAACTGCTTTATCCTGGAATATTAATAGTTCAATTCAATTCTTGATTTAATGGCATTGTTAGACTTAATAGACACAAGTTTCCTAATGTTGCGTAGAGATATCAAATAGACCATCAAACGAAGAAGATTGTTCAGTGACAGATAAAAGGGCCGGTGATTATAAGACTAACTAATAATATTAATAGTTATTGTGTTGTATTTTTGCATGCAGATAATAATGTGCCATAGATTGACATTATTATATTATTTGAGCTCAGTCCACACTGACAAAGTCATGGGCTGAATCAAGTAATGATACAAATACAAAAGCAAGTTTGTTCTTATACTTTCACACAGTAAGGTGCGGCGCAGACGACGTACTATCCGCGGCGCACTTTTTAGTCTGTAAAAATAGAACCTATGTAATTATATGCAGTAACGCATGCGACGCACAAAAAGTCCGGCAGATAAAAAATCCGCGTGATTCCTTGCAGACCGCGCCGTACAAAAAGTGCGCGAAGAAAATAGAACGTTTGCTTCAACGAGCGTTAACGCAGACGGCGCACACTTTAATCTGCACTCGTTAAGTGGTGGAGCTAAAGTATGGCGCTAGAGATCGATGTATTAATGTTAATACAAGAAATACAAAACAACCCAACAATTTATTTATGATAATTACTTCTAAGCCAGAGTATCATGATAGACATTAAAAGAGAAAAATGTGGGCTGAAGTGTGCTGTAGTGATCGCACGATTATTATATAAATTCACAACAATATCTTTTATAAAATGGCTCCCTATATAAACACTGTTGAACACAACAACACAAACTGATAGAGAGATTACTTTTGTACCAGACCAGAGGGGTCCTTACAGGAATCATAGGACATCAATTAATAATATATATATCAATCGATTCACGACAATAAATATATCTATGTGAGGAGATTGAATGGAAAATACTATTATCCCCACAACTTCAAGTATAAAATAATACATCGCGATCTCTGCATTTCCACAGCGTATACGTCCCTACAGTTCTGCCGGAAAAATGATCGTAGATGTGCGTTAAGTCGGCGAAAAATCCGCGACGGACTTTTAGCGCGCCATGCAGACTTTGTGCGGCGCAGATTCGATCGCACAAAAAGTGTGTCGTCTGCGCTGCACCTAACTAGGTGTGAGCCGTGTGGGGCCGGCACCAAAAATGGCTTCACCCCGTCTCATCCTATGGGAGTCGTATAAGCCGACTAAGGGATTAAGGGATTACCGGGGGACCGGGCAGCAGCCTTCCCCTGTGTACTAAAAACATCTTCTGCGATCGCCAACCTGCCTGCCAAGCGTGGCGATTATGGCAAAACCCCCCATTTTGGAGAGGCCTATGTCCAGCAGTGGACGATGAAAGGCTGATGGATGGATGGAACTAGGTACCTACCTACTTAACCAATCTTAACCGTATTTCCTCTGATCTCTTTATAGCTCTATATAACCTTTTATTCATACAACTAACACTGCTGCACTGTTTTAACTAAAATCCACTGTCCCTTTCCAATAACTTACAATGAAAATTTGACAGAAAGTGACTAACCATCTGTTGGCTTAGTGTTCAGTTCAATCTTGTTTGCTCTAGTTGCTACTTATTTTACAATTATTGCAGTCTCAAGACTTTATCTATAAAAGATAACTATTTTTTTACTACTGCCATCCTCGTGTCAAAGATCCAGATTCCACAATGCTAAAATTCTTCACATGGCTGAAGTGTGTTCAAAATTTATATAAATCACTTGGGGCCGTTCCTAAAACACGTTTTTAAACAACTCTAATCTAAGAAAACGTGACGTTCGCAATTACTTCACTTTTAAACGCATAGAATCATGTACTGAGTAAGAAACGAGGAAAGGGTTTAGATTTAGTGACATAATATTTACAGGCGGCTAATACGGAGACGATAGGAGAGAGGCGACGTAATTTATGATTGACCCTTAGACTAATGATAATAACTGTTTTTAATATCCAACTTCTAAACGCTACAGAGCTATGTCTGTACCTTTAAGATATTTGAGAATAAAATAATGTACCTATTAGGCTATTTAGGCATCTTCAAACAATTTTTTAGAGCTTTTTACTTTCTGTTTGGGCTTCACGCAAAAACTACAGAACTGATTTTTTTTTTGAGAGCTCTTGATAAAGCTGGTAATGTAGGAACCATTATCCCGCTAGTACCTATATCGAGAACCTGAAATATATAATGATATCTAAAAGTATTTTATCTGATTTTATAAATTAATAAACCATTAATTTAAGTAACAAAACAATCGAAAACTAGCAGGTTACTTTTTATCAGATCAATAAACCAGATTTCTCATTAGCAGCTATTATTTGAAATTGTGGCATTTTACCTTCGTATAATAATATACAAGTCAATAGTTTTTATCGTAATTTACTGCATAACTAAGCACCAAGCATTAGGAAGACTTGAACTATTGAGACATGTTTGAGCCAGTTTTTTCAAGGTTACATTGCATTGCATGATAGTCTGTACGTACGTTATCTCATTTGTGGAAATGTAGTTTCTATGGCTGATTTTTCTGAGTCACCCTATATTAATAAAAATAATTCTACAAAAAAAATGTCATGGTCTACCTGATACCTGAGTAATAAAGAGAGGATATGGAAGGGATTTGGGCCTCCAGCGCTCTCACTCACCGTACGAAACACGACGGTAGGAGTACCAATCTTCTGTGAAAAGATGGTACTTGCCCGATCGAACCTATCCATTCATACTGGAATAAACTACCAACCTTCTGTGAGAGGATGGTACTTGCCCGATCGAACCTACCCATTTATACTGGAATAAACAAAGCACTATCGTCCATTTTTTCTTCTTTTGAGCTACTGAATTCTGAACTATTAGTAAGCAAAATTTCATGATTATCGATTAAGTAGATATGACGTAAAAGCGTAACAAAAAAAAAGTACTGTCATGTCGCATGATTACTCAATATATTTATAAATGCGAAAGTGAGTTTGTTCGTTTCTTACGCTTTCACGTTGTAACTATAGAACCATGAACATCAGGAAATGATATAAACTTAGTCTGGAACGCAGCGAAGGACCTTTTATCCTGAATAATTATAGGTATGTAATTCTTGTGGGAAATTTATTTTTGCAGAGATAATTAGTGAGCCATTGTGACGCGTTTATATGAAGTCATACTGAAGGTCACGACATAGTCGCGGCTAAAATCTATTTTATAATATTAGTAAGGATAAGGAAATAAAAATTTGCTAATATAAAATATAAGAAATAGAGGCTATAGAAATTATATTTAACAATTAACACAAAGTGCGAAAATATGTTTATTTGGCTAAAGGGTCGTCCATTAAACACGTGAGGCTCAAAAGGGGAGAAGGAGGTTGAAAAATTGAAAATCACGAAATACTAAAAGGAGGCGGGGGGGTGTAGTGAGTTGATTTTGGGTAGGTTTTAGTCTTAAATTCACCACGTATCAACTGGGGGGAGGGGGATGTTAAAAAGTTTATAAAAAACATCACGTTATTAATGGACAATCCCTGCATCAGACATGTCAGCTTTGGCGGTTTGATTTGCTAGAGAATGATTCATCAGTCATTAGTATCTTATGGTATTCTTATATAAGTATGTGGATATTTTGTCTGGTCGTCCTTTATGACTCAATAGTCCTTCCTTGTATACCTTACTACGCGGAACTACAGTTACCCTAAAGAACAAATGGTTTGTGAAAGTGGAAAATTGAACTTTACTGCAAGCAGTATTAGAACCTGCGTCCCATCCAATCCGAGGAAGTGCTCTAGACCGCTAAGCTATTGCAGTCGCCAACTTACACTTTACCAAATAATTTGTTAATTAAAGTAACTGACCATGCCAAGTACCTACTAAAATACAAATCAATATACAGTTGCCCTTTTACGTTTAATTTGTTCAATGCACATTTGTGCATGCATAGACTTATGTAAGAGTAGACTTTGATGAACCTAATATAGCAGTCATCGAAATAAAATACTGAAAATCAGCTCATAAGTGGTGTGGTGGCAGACGAATCGCGCTCCTCCAGCGCTAAACCCATACTGGCGTTACTCCGCTAGAAATAAAAACGCTCAAAACGTAGTCTGACTTTAAGGAAAAACTTTTTATAATGTAACTCACAAATCATATTACTAACATATTATAACTTTACAGGCTCCGCGCCTACGCAGCCAACGACCCCAGCGTCACCGCCCACAGAACATGCAGTTGTAACAGAAACTAAGACACTAAAACCAGAGCCAGTAACCGTACCAACAACTGCACCAACAAACAACCTCACTACCCCAAGCGTAGTCCCGACAACACAAGGCAATGACGCGGCAAAAACAAATGCCAGTGACACTAAAAACGAAACTAAACCAGCTGACAAAGACAACAAAACTGACACCAAACCAGACCAAGAAACTCCTAAAACGACTGCAAAGCCAACGGAGGTGCCTAAAACTAAAGACAATACCACGTCACCAGCTCCTCCTGAGAAGAAAAATGAAACTACACCCGACAGCAAGGACAAGAAAGAAGCCACAACACCAAAGAGTGCAGTTGACGTTTCTACACCAGCTCCCAAAATAGTCCAGGCATCTAGATCGTAAGTGTTTTGAATCAATTCAGTAATTATGTACTTTAGGAACAAGATTGTTTGTGCGTATAACCCAAACAACTTCTCGGGTGAACAAATGACTAAAAGTAGTTAAATAATCATGTCGTCACTCTCATTGACATTGTTTAAAAACTTTTTACTGGGCCTTTAGCTTCCCAGCAACCTATTCTTGTACCCCTTATATGGGAGTCCCAGGCACTTGTATAAGATTTATTAAACATGGCTCAATTCAAGTACTGAAATTTTGTAGGTACATATTTGTTTTAACAATTATCACTCGGACATTGTTACAAGTGTAATTTGTGATTTAAGATACACATATCGCTTGGTGCCGTGTGGGACCGGCTTTAGAATTGTCCCACCCCTCTCCACCCATGGGAGTCGTAAGAGCCGACAGGGAATACTGGAGCAGTGGGCAGCAGCACTCCCTCGAGTATTAACAACATCCACTGCGATCGCCAACCCGCCTGCCAAGCGTGGCGATTACGGCACTATCCCTCATTTTGGGGAGGCCTATGCCCAGCAGTGGACGTTGAAAGGCTGATGGATGGATGGATCGCTTGGTAAACTGCTATTTGTGTCGTTATATTAAGTTATCGTACAAATTGCAGTAAACGCGGAATTTTATCAAATGTATTGTTGTAGTTAGTCAGTGAACCAACATTATAATTTTATTTCGATAATAAAATTAGTATTGGACGTATTGGAGTTACAGTAAATAAATATCAATATACGTATAACATAGTTTATATAAAGTATTTGTTTAATATCAAAATTAGGATTTGGAATACTCGATAATAATTATAAAAATACAAAGGTCGACCCGTGCGGAATACCGCATCTATTAAAAGACCTCTTAGATGATTTTAAATCTCAAATTTAAGAGAAGCTGTTCATTTTTAGACTGTGTGTCTATTTTTCGTAATTATTCGGCACGATGATAAGCTTTAAAATGAAGGGAAATCATGGAATAAAAAGATCTCGCGGATCGAGAGAAAAACAGGCTAAAGAAATCTATTATATAATTCCAGTGTCACGATGTTTGTCCGAGATGAACTCCGAAACTACCGAACCGATTTTAACGTTACTTTTTTTTAAATGTGTGTTTTGTTCCAACTTAAGAGATAGGATGGATACTTTATATCTCAATTGAATAATTATTATTCATGAAAAAATATATGGCGGTACGAAGTTCGCCGGGTCAGCTAGTAATATTATAAATACTATTTATTAAAAGACCTAAATCTTTTTAACTTAGGGATTATTGAACTGATAGAATGAATTCAAATAATTATGCCACTTTCTATTTATATGTCAAATATCGCATTCCTCTCGTGATCATGGATGTAAGTAAACTAACTTATCATCACGCCATTTCCCTTGCGGGGTAGACAGAGAGAACAGAGTGCCAAGAGACTATTCTTGCATACATCTATCGTTTCCTCAACATTCATAATTCTCTTCAAACACGCTCGCCGGTTTCGGAGACTCCTGACTCCACCTTCCTTCAATACATGACCGGCTTGGTCTAGGTAGGTGTCTCGGTTTCCTCCTGTACCTACATCCTTCCAATTTCGCATGGATGTAAGTAAATACACGATAATAGCTATATTGTATTATTTATTTTTGTTGATAAATAGGTATCAAGTTTTTTGATAACAATTGTTGTTATTAAACACTCGCGTTTAAATAAATATGTTACAGTGGTACAGTTTTAGACGACGATAGTTTAATATGAGACTAACTTTCGCCTTCTTACGTGTTGAGTACTCATAAAATCAGCAAATAGCACGAAAGTCTAAATTGTTTATGTTACGCAATCTAAATTAATGTTATAATATTACGTATTTAGGCTGTTGTAGTATTTTATTGATTTTAATAATATAACTATGTACTAGTCTCTGCCCGCGACTTCGTTAGCGTTGATTCGACAACATCCTGCACTATGGAATAATCCTTGTATCGTGGGGGACTTTACAAACATACAATTTCACGGATACAAAGTACACCCAGACTCAAACAACCATTTGTGAACACACAAGAGTTGTCCTGTGTGGGAATCGAACCCACAACACACTGGCAGGAGGCCGGTATGTGAACCACTTAGCCATCTGTGCAGTAAATTCAGATCTATTATGTCGTTTATGCGTCCATCCATCCATCCATCAGCCCTTCGACGTCCACTGCTGGACATAGGCCTCCCCAAGAGAACTGGGTGCTCATTATGGGGGATAATGCCGTAATCGCCACGCTTGACAGGCGGGTTGGCGATCGCAGTGGATGTTGTTAATACTCGAGGGAGTACTGCTGCCCACTCCTCCGGTATTCCTTCAGTCGGCTCTTACGACTCCCGTGGGTAGAGAGGGGTGGGACAATTCTAAAGCCGGCCCCACACGGCGTTACGTTTATGCGTATTCCACAGTAACTTTTATAGAGATAAAAATGTTTTGTATGTTAATCAGTCGCAATTTATCTGTAACACCATATTTCGTACAAATCCGTTGGGTCTGTAGGTTTATATGTCGAAAATACTACGGATTTTTTTACGATAATTATCTCAGATGTTAATCTAGATGTCTCATTTATCTACCTAACAAATCTTATCAAAATTCATTCAGCCATTAAGGTCCTACTGGGCAGGCTGAGTGCGAAACAGCGGACATAGCAGATATTCAACCGTCCGATTTTGACACGACAGTATATTATATTATCTACTTCCAAATATGAAGATGTATTGCCCCGACTTTTCTATAATGACTAGCGGATCCAACAGACGTTGTCCTGTCCGAACATTGACGTTTTGTTTGGATGGAGCATTTATTTTAGCTACTAAGGATTATTTTCATAAAAAAATGGGGTTGTTGGTGTGGGAAATTTTGTTGTTGGTAGGTCCTGAAAACCTATCGTGGCGCCACCTACCGGGTCCAAATGTGAATCTAAACCATCCCGGTAACACAACAAACAACAAATTTCGTCAAGACCGGTTCAACGATGGAGGAGTTCAATGTTAGTCATCACACGGACACAAGAAATGTATATAATAATGTAAAGTCGCGTCCGTATCCCGTCTGCGACGCGTCCTAGTCTTACCTCGTTTCTGTTTGGCTTGGACCTAAAACATGATTCACGGATAAACATCCGATCTTCACAAATTTTCGCATTTATTTAGTAAAATTTCGAAAGCAAAATATAGAGGGGTTAAATTATTTTGCCATTCATCATAGATTACATATCAAATGTTTGCTTACTGTGCTTACGACATCTATAAAAATGTTATGGAAAAGTTTGCAGCGCTTATAGTTATTACCGACGACGCCATGAAGTCGTATTTGCACATAAAAGATAATCGCGCTTTCATAAGCGATACGGGGTTGTCGTAAAGTTATTGCAAAGCAACAATCAACATGGCTCAATATTATGTTAAAAGCTTAAAATCAATACATTATAAATCCTTACTAATATTATACATGCGAAAGTAAATTTGTCTGTTACGTTTTCGCACCGAACATCATTAAATTTTGCTTACATATTACAGTCTAAAGCCCTGAAACCAACATGGATAGTTATTTTTACATAAAGATAATGATTAGTGACGTATTGATATTATGAAGCCCACCACGAAGTTGTCGGCAGAATCTAGTAAAATCATATTAACGAAGATTTTATTTCAGTTTAAATCATTCATCAAAGAACTATTTTACTAACACAAAGTGCTGTTTATATGGCTAAGCATGTCAAATACTTAAAAAATATATCAAAATAACAATTTTACTGTTAAAATGAGGGATACCTCCAAAAAAAAGACAGTCTGCTGGTTAAATGTAATTCTAAACCTGAATGGTCTATCTAAAACACATAAAATGTGAAGCGTGGATGCATACCTATTATTACTAAAAAAAAATTATTTTTTTAAACGTAAATTGTCACCGCCTGTTTCAAAAGTTGTACCACAAGAGAATATTAGTAACGTGTTTTATTCGTGGTACTAAATTTGTAATTCAAAATTAGTTTACAATCTACCACAATGGTATGTCGACAACGTCGCCAAAATGTCGTTAATCTAATAGCAATAATCTTATTAGTTAACGATAAATAATCAGCTATGAATGACTCATCAAGTGTAATATTAGACAGGGCAGAAACGATACCATACGTAGAACGATTATATTATGTAGTCATTTAAGTTTCTATGAAAATGAGGATGTTAAGTTTACATGCTGATAATTCCGTACACAGTCTAGTATAGTGTGATAACAGAGGTTATCAATACATTGATCGTAGCAATTTAAACATATTACCAGTGGTATTAGATATATTGTGACAAAACAAAGCTGCCTCGGATCCAGCCAACAGAAAATTTTTTAAATTTTTGATGTGAAACATCTAATGCGGAGGGAGGGTAAAATCGTCTGTTAGCGTGGCGACGCTTTTATTTTACTTTTCTCGTTCAAATCTTGCAAGTTAGATTTGACACACATCCCGGTTTCCTATTGAGCTGAAATTACACGCATGTGTATATCGCGTGACAATGCAATATTATGATGACATGGAGCTGATCTGACGGTGGAAGGTGGACATAGGAACTCTGTAATGAAACTGCCTGCTGGGTTGCCCCCATCGAGTTTTGGCTCGTATGATTTGTCTTGACGAGTACTTTGCCTCTGGAAGCTATCCAGGGGCTGATGATGAAGCTGGAAGGTGGCCACAGTAACTATAATGAAACGACACAACCCCATCGAGTTTGGAGTCGTTTGATTCGTCTTGACGAGTACTTTGTCTTTATATTGTATCCAGGGTCTGATGATGGAGCTAGAAGGCGGCCATAGGAACTCCGTTATAAAATGACATAACTCCATCGAGTTTGGGCTCGTATGATTTGTCTTCACGAGTACTTTGTTAAGTTATGATCATTTTATGGCTACAAAATAATTTCGATGTTTTCTCATCTGGTAGACGTCCCGCGACGTCTAGTTTTTTATATATTTTTTAGCATTTGACATGCTTAGCCATATAAATTAACACAAGTGTGAAAATGTGAAATCGAAAATAACAGTCACGAACAGGATACGAACCTGCATCTCCTGGAATACCGTCCCAGATACTTTGCCAATTCAGCCATAGTGACAATTGCTCAGGACTGCGAATTCGGATAACACATTCATTCTCAATGTTGTCTTTAAAAAAAATAGATTGCATGAGAGAGCCGGGACATGGTGGGTTTATTTAGTGGGTGAGGGCTCCACGCTACTCTGTTCATTACCCCCGAACGACAGTGTGCGGTTAGGTACATTTATCTCGCCTTAACAAAAAATAACATTTAAGGTATTATGAGATTAGCTGTAGTAATATTATAGGTGGCTTCCTTACTCGTAACACACGTAATAAGTTGCTTTTAAAAGTAGTTAAATCAATAACAAGAACAGGTCTATGTTGTGTCTGATTTGTATAAAAATATCTACATAAAACTTTCTATTAAAGTGTATTGACCGGTCGAAAATGATAACCGTGCTGTCTGTAAAAACTCGTTCTTGGGCTAACACATTAAGTCTGAGATTATTTGTTAGGTTTCATAATTATTTTAAAATATAAACGAAAACAGGAAAATAAAATAAATCTGCACAGATGGCGGAGTGGTTTCGATACCGGTCTCTCGCCCGAGTGTTGTGGGTTCGATTCCCCCACAGGACAACTCTTTGGGTGATCTACAAATGGTTGTTCTGAGTCTGGGTGTACTTTGTGTCCGTGAAATTGTATGTTAAGTCCCCGCGAGACAGCACTAATTCCTTTGTTGCAGTGTTGTCTTTACCACTGAAGTAATGTAACATAGTTCCAGTGAACCGCCTAAACAGGCGGAGAGACGGCACACGGCGGGTTTATTTAGTGGGTGAAAGCCCCACACGACCCTGTTCGTTTCTCTGAACGACAGGGTGTGTGGTTAGGTACAGTTTTTCCCGTCTTAACAAAAAGAAGCGTATTGTCTTTAAACAAAAAAAAACAATTTGAACACCGAGAACAATGGATTTGTTGGATATTAATAAATAGAAAGAAAAGAGTGAAGAGTTATTTATGACATATCCAAGGGCGATTTACCTTTACTGTCTCCCTTGGGCATCGTAAGTTATGCTAGCCTAACTATTGTTTTTCTCACGAATTTCGCTGACCTGGAAAGTTTGTCGCCCTGGGCACTATTCTGGGCACTGTTACCCCTAGTGTAAATCTAGAGACGAAAATTTTTCATGTAATGAGTTCATTAACCTCACCACACCTATCGTAAAGTGCTATAACTATTTTTCAATACGTTTCAGGTTTGATGGCGCAAGCTTCATCGGCGGCATTATATTGACTCTGGGTCTCCTTGCAATAGGCTTCATGGGATTCAAGTATTACAAAAACCAAACTGAAAGGAACTACCACACCCTGTAGATATTATAAATTCACATTTTCTAAGTGCACCAAATTACCCATAGATTTTATTTTATAACAGGGAGATTAATATAGTTTTAATTTGTCTTTAAAAACTTTACGCGTGCACTTTGGATAAATACAGGAAAATTCGAGACTCCAGATATACATATTGTAAGATATAAAACAGTGTGTATAAAATATAATTCTACGTCATTCGCTTCATAAATATGCAGAATTTTGATTTATTTAATTTATATAACTGGAATCTCGTTTGTGTATAAGCAAGTTTGGATATTTTATTAATATTTACAGCTTGTCCGAATTATATTAGGTGGTTGGTCATTGGATCTAAATCTATATGTTTCTCCTTAAGTATTTAGTATAAGTTTGTAATTTTTAGTAGATGGCAGTTATGGCATTTATTTTTCTATGCATGCTTCATTAAAATTATATTTGTAATGCGTAAATATCGTATTGCGTAACTATTGGTCTAATCCGAAAAATGTGCTTTCGCATACGCAACTATTAGTGAACTTTATTTGAAAATTATTTTATATCCTGACTTATTGGTAAAGTATTATCATTCAACTTTTAATCTGCTGAATTATTTTTGAGTGCAATTTAGTATAGTGATATATTATTCTTGCAAACTGTGCCATGTTTCGGATTTTCTTCTTGATACCTGCATTTAGAAAAAATATATATTTCTAGATACGCTACACACTATATTATATATATTTTCGAGAGATAGATATAAGATATATTTATTAACGTTAAGTGTTACTATAAGAAAACTCGATGTGATGAAAATAAGGGTTCTAAAGTAGTACCTAAACTGATTTGGCACAATTAAGTTTATTGAATCTCATGTTTTAAACAATTGTATATCATAAATTATAGTTCCACTGCATATTAGTGGATTGCCTCATATAATTCCAATCTCACTTAAACAAGCTCAATAAGTAGTCTATTGTGGGCTCGCTAGAGAATCTCAGGATAAGAATGTTACACTTTTTTGTGCCAAATCATTTAATTAAACTGCAAGAAACAGTCACACTTATTTCTTACCCAGGACGTCATTCCATCCAACGTCAAATATAAACTTGAGTGTTAGATATGGTGTTAACAAAACTAGCACCTGGAACAATAAATAGTTCATATTCGCCCACATGACTGATTCTTGCAGTTAATAAAAAAAATTCTGTGTATTATGTTTCTAATTTGTGATTTTAGCACGCTATTTGTAATCTGGGAAAGCTGATTCCATCCTCAAGTGCTCTTAAATCTGAACTATATGAATAGATATTCCGTAAATTGTACACGCCATTGGATATGATACAATGGCAATATAGATCTGTCAAATTTCATTATGCTAATTACTCGTCTGTTTCATGGTTACGTTAAATAAATGTATACATAAATATTCGCTTTTGTATTTTATACATACACAAGTTCCTCCGTTTTCCGGATGGGTAGCAGACTCATTTCGTCGCCCACTCATCACGCCTTTATTCACAACTAGCCATTGCCCACGGATCCGCCGCAGACAAGTTTTTTGAGATATATCCCAGGTTCCTGATATAGTAGCGGGATAAAACGTTCCTACAATATAACAGTTCTTAAGTCTAATCAAGAGCTTATAAAACAAAAAAGATTCAATAACAATCCTTTGATGTGCGAGCAAACAAACAGATAAACTTACTAAAAAAAATGTTTCGTGTTCAAAAGCCTAAATAACATAAGATATAAATTATTTGTGAATAAGGATAAAGAGACTTAGTAGGAGCGTGAATCGAACTCGCGTTTTTTCCAATCCGGGGAAGTGCTCTAAGCCACTGAGCTATCCTCCTACTGATCTCTCGATCATCCCAATTTCCTAATCACATTTGGCTTACGATTTCCTTATTCACAAATAATTTATACTTTAAAAAGTAGCGGAGCATGTCAATTGCTATAAAAATAGATCTAAAACATAATATATTTTTTATCAACTATCTTAAACGGAGCTATGTATGTACACATAGCTCCGTTACAGCTTTATAATAGCAGATACAATACCCTTTGGTAAAATAAATGTCATGCTAGAACCTCAACAATTCCACCCGAAAACATCGCAAGCATACAATCCACATAAAATTGTTTCATGTTACTTCGCCAATCTTTCTACATATCGAAGCCATAATAACATACCCCAATACATTATCATTTTCTTTAATACACTATTGTAAAAACATAAACAACTAAATAAAATTTATCTTAAAATGTGTAAAATACTGTACCACTGACATCGGGTGCAGGGACTAAGCTACCGGGGTTTAGGCCCCTAAATACGTGCCGTGTCGAGAAGTATCTACTGCCTTCTGCATCAAGCCCTTAACCCCGCGAGACTTGACGATCAGCCCTGAACTGATATATAGCGGAATAATAATAGTCGAATCAACATGCCACATGACGCTAATTTCGTGAGCGAAATCCAAATATATCTTACATATATCATCAGTCTTTTTCGTATTGAGGAATAGTGACATCGACAATTAGTGCAAGGCGATCTTATATCAACACTATTAGGCTTATTAGCAATTATATATCCCGCCAACAAAAAGTATGAGTTTTAGTTGCAAAATTAACAAGTATCCAATAGGTGGCGTTGGTCGTATAGGACATCTAAAACAAATGTGAAGTGGAGATTTACAGTGGCCGTTGGGCCACTGCGATATCTTAGCGGTGCAAAGCACTTCCCCGGATTGGATGTAACGCAGGTTCGAACCCTGCTCACAGTACAGCTCTCTTTTTCCACCACAAATAATGTTTCTTTAACGATAGGTCAGTAATGACGGATCAACGATACAACTTAGCTTAGTCATTTTCGAGAACCAGGTCGGATACCTATACCACCGAAGGAATGTAACATAGTTCCAGTGGCCCGCCAATAAAGGCGGAGAGACGTCACATGGCGTGCGTGCAGGCCCCACACTACCCTGGTCGTTGCCCCGAACGATAGGGTGTGCGGTTAGGAACATTTTTTCCCGCCTAAACAAAAAATAAAGGTCGGATACCTATGGATGTTATCCATAGTAGGTACGGGACTTCCCTTCCTCCACGTTGTATTTAAGAGCAAGTTGCTGAAGGACACTTAGTTCACCGTTGGCAAGACGAGTACAACCAAGAAATAATATAATACCTATGCCAGATTATCCTGGTCGATGGCATGCCCGACAAACATCAAACGTACCACCTTTCTGGATATATTTCTGGTTGATATTAATAAATAAATAAAAATATTCTCAGAGGTTGTACCTATTCTTCGCGGTTATAAATTAGTTTATAAAAACATGACGGCTACGATATACAGCCTGACTACTGACGATCGCAATTAATGGTTCGGTATCAGTAATGTGTAAACCTTTCAGGTGAATCTAGATGACCATATACCAAAGCAACATATGCCAAAGCAATACTTACACCAAGACCATGGAAGTATAAAGGAAACCAAGACATGTAGTTTGTTGCCGCCAGCGTGTAAGCTGTTAAATAATTTTCTTAAGCGGAAAAAGAAACACATGCAACTTTTTTTTCACATTTTGATTTTATTATTATCAGTTCTTGTTTCAGTCGAAACCGCAGTTTTCCAGACTTTATTTTTAAAATATACATACATATCACACAGAGATTTCATACTACTTACATGTTTTTTCTATCATATCCTATGTACCTATGATAAATGGTAGAGGTTGGCATTTTAAGTATAAACTTTAAACTATCATGATTTAAATATAGAAATATTTCTACTATTTAGCCTCTATAATCAAACCTCATTACACAATACACACATTATATTATTACACATTATTTAATAACACATTTGTTGATTTTATTTTTATCACTATTCAATGTACCAACACAAACTGAAAAATTGTTTTTTTTTTCATAGTTTCACACTTTTAATGATTATTTATTATGGTCAAGCATATCACATCCTTAAGAATATATAAAAATAATAACAAAGAACTATTGTACTTTTTACTTGCTGACTCAAATAAAAAATATATTCTCACTATGATTCTTCAAGCTTATTTGGATTTAAACGATCAACTCTTAAAAGAGAAACTTGTATATGGATTGGAAGACTACAAGCCATAATAAACACAACTCCAGTGAATGTATACACAGTATAAAATGAAATAATATTAAAAAATACTATTACATATAAAACTGTAACTAGATTCTTATACTAATGACTGAAAATACTCAGGTACAAAACTGTGTTCAGAGACGCCTAAACAGTGGAAAACAATCATGTTATAACAAACTATTTACTAGTTAAAATCCCACCCACATCGGTCAACCCGTCTCGGAGATTAGCCGGAAAAACAGCCTGACTCCCGAACAAGCCGGTTTCCAAAAAGGCTTAGTACCATAGAACATATCCCGCTACGCCAGGAAGACCGAGGAGTATAATCGGCCTCTGTGTCTAGCGTTTGTCTGACTATGAGAAAGCCTTCGATCTGATCGAAAATTGGATGGTGTGCAGACTTTTAGCGGTGCCTAATTGACTTTCGGTAAATCGAAGTGTTGGAAGTGTTTGTATAGAAACGCCACCATGTCAGTCCGAGTTCAGGACAAGAGTACGAAATCGATCCAACTGCAGAAAGGTGTTAGACAGCGAGACACTATGTCACAGAAACTCTTCACTACTGCATTGGAAGGTGTTTACAAGCTCATATACTGGACCGGATTCGGCATCAGCATCAATGGCGAATACACCACTCACCTTCATTTCACGATATCGTAGTCATGGCAGAATCGCTCCTCCACCATGGTACCATGCTCAATAGCCTCAGCAGGGTTTCCCAACTAGTGGGTCTAAAAGTTAACAATAAATTCTCCACGACAAGCTGGAAGCCTTGTATAATACACAGGTCCTAGTCGGGAAAGCGTTTCTTGAACTTCTCGACCACTAAATCTACTTAGGTAAACACAACTGCGAGAAAGAATTTAAACGATGATTCCTGCTGGCTGCTGGAGTCTAAAAAAGGTCTACGACCAGTGTGTATTAGCAGTGATGACATGCGGTACAGAGGCGTGGTCTAATGTCGGCACGGAAATCGGCAGGCGGACTAGTGATTGACATGGCTCGCCGGGTTGACACGCTAAACTGGCAATGAGCAGACCAAATCGTTCACGAACTGACAAATCTTGGGGAAGAAAGGTTCTAAAGTAGCGACCACGTATAGGACGGCGCCGTGTAAAACGGCTTCCCACCAGGTGGACCGATCACCTGGTCAATGTCACAAGCAGCCGACATTAGACAGTTGGGTGTGGCACTGTTATGGGTTGGTCTATGTCCAGAAGTAGACGATAGAAGGCTGAGATGCGCATTAAATAATATACATTAAACATCTTACACACTTATGCTAGAGAACAATTTATAAATAGACTTACTTACTACAGGTCCGACATTGCGACCTGCTTCGCTGTACTTTAAATTAGCTAAAAGATATTCGCCTTCGCTCCGATCGCAATTTTGATACGCTATTATCAAAGATCTAGGAGTTTCATATTTGGCAGTAATTGCCACAGCTTTTTCTACAGACAAGCCTTTTAATTGTAGTAGTAGCTTTATAAAATTTTCTGTAACAGTTAGTGCTTTAGTTTTCACTGAAAACTTGTTGAAGTATTCAAATGACATCAATAATTCCTTGCCAGGATCACTGTTGCTGCCCTTGAGATCTTTTTCCTTAAATAATAAAGAACATTATTTATTTGTTGTTATATCTTCTACTAGATTCTGCCCACGACTTTGTGTGCATAAACTGCAAATATGCATCTGTACAAGTAAATAAGCCGTGTGGGGCCGGCTTTAGAATTGTCCGATCCCTCTCTACCCACGGGAGTCGTAAAAGCCGACTGAGGGATACCGCCGGAGTGGGCAGCAGCACTCCCTCTAGTATTAACAACATCCACTGCGATCGCCAACCCGCCTGCCAAGCGTGGTGATTACGGCATTATCCCCCATAATGAGCACACATAAAAAAGGATGCGGTCGGCACACAACCGCTCGTTGTTCTTTTGGGGAGGCCTGCAGTGGAACAGCAGCAGTGGACGTCGAAAGGCTGATGGATGGATGGATGGATGGACAAGTAAATAAAATTTATGAATAATGACATGGGGTGGTGACATTTGTAATATTCGGAGTCAAAGTGTACCCAGACTTAGAATAACCATTTGTGGATCGCACAAAGAGTTTGCCTGTGTGGCAATCGAAATCAACGCTTGGGCGCGAGACCGGTATCTAAGCCACCCCCTCATCTATACAGTGACATAAGTGATGCCTCTAGTTGCGCTAGCATATATGTATATGTGTATATATATATATATAATATATGCTACGGTAATATGTAATATAACAGTATGTAAATAACATAGTATAAAAAGCAAAGAATATTATTACCTTATATCTAATGCTAAGTCTTTTAGTCATCATAGCCAAAAATCTGGCGGTATTAGTCAAAGAATTGGTTATATGAACTTTGAAACTGTCCTGGACTCTTGTGTTTGCCAAAGCTTGCATTAAGTTCTGTATAGGCAAACCTACATGCTTATTACTTCCATAATGCTCAACTAAGTAAATAACATTTTTTAAACCACACTTTCGTAAACGGAACTTTTGCTCATGAAAGCGGCCATCTTTTATACTGGCTCCTAGATCATCCATCCTTTTTCTTTCTACAATATAGGGAAGAACCAATTCCAGTTCCTTCTTGGTTTTGTGCTGGGCTATCCAAGTGAAATCACCAACTTTCAGACTCCTATACTCGTGTTTCAAGTGAGGATACTTATTAAATTGTGCAACTGTAGGATCATTCTTCTTGGATAATCTGAAGACATAAGAAGACTTTATAGAACATCTTATATATAACACTGTAAAACTAATAGTATAATAATCTTTCAAAAATAAAAATGTACAGTAAAAAACATGCTCTAAGAAAACTACATAATTATACAGGGTCTATTGTAAATAATGGATAACCCATTAATCGGAGATAGCCCTGATATCAAGCTACTAGAAAATCGACTTTTTATTTTAGGATTGCCATCGGTGTGAAAACAGTAGACCATTTGTATTTTAATTTTCCTTCTTTGCTCATTCATTTGGTTACCATTTCAAGGAAGTAACTTATTTCAATGTACTTTTTTTAGAGGGTGAATATAGAGGTGTTCAACAGGGTCTAGCATAGGGCCTTTCTATGGAAATTACCATCCTATTCGAGACAATGGATCAGCAGCTTCCTGCATAGTCAGAGCATCAAAGTCATAGTAGACCGCTGCTGCTCTGATATTATGCTCTTTATTCTTTAAAGTGGCTGATCATGTCAAATGCTAAATACAGATCAAAATAATACAATAGTAGTGGTATGAGATTTTTTTCCCACCTAAGCAAAAAAGTGGTTTCAAGAAAAAAGTGTTTAATGCATTAAATATATCATTATAATAATATAGATTATAGCATACTTACCCACTAGTTTCATTTTTATCAATCAGCAATATTATATCAAAAGAGCCAGCTGTCATTTCAATTAATGCACATGTATTCTGTGATGATGAGGTGCCTGCCTCATCTGTATTGCCGACTTCCTCACCAACACTCAAAGCTTCAACACCAGCATTTGTAGTTGGATCATTATTAAATATAATATCATTATTAAATATAATATCATTTATAGAATGTGTATTATTACTATCTTCTATCAATTGTCTAGCTAATTCTAACCCATTCTTAGTCAATAAATATTTGATTGTTTTTTCCTTAAGTTTAGCAACTAAACCTTTCCTGACGAGATTAGACATACTAGACCAGGCAGTATAAAAAGTGTCTGGTTTAGGTCTGACAAAAGACTCCTCAGAGTGTTTCTGTGCTCTTTCTATAAGTTTCTCCTTTGTAAGTGATGCTTTATTTGGTTTTTCTAAGGATGCTTCAAGTAATGCTATTAATATTGCATATCCTCCAGACCGATATGTAGGTTTGTATTTTTTGCTTACAGGTTTATAATTATGTTTTGGCAGTGCAGGATCCTTGTTTTTAGGTTTTGTACAATGATTAGAATGGAGTGTATTTTGTGAATTACACTCAGAGCTAGATGCTGTCTCATAATTTGATATTGCAGTGTTATTATTTAGGTTAAATGTGTGTGGTGTGTTACTGTGGGGACTTTCGTTTTCATTTGGAATGGACATATTTTTATTAGGATCGCAATGACTTTTTATCTTCATTATTCCCATGTTATATTGGTACACTTCTAATCGCTTGTCTAAAAAAGTGCATAGCTTTTTGGGAAAACCTTTTAACACAATACATTCAGCTCCGGATTGTAACCTCAAAGGATATTTAGATAGTGAATCTAATGCTTCTTTTAGCATAGGTTCCAGCTTACTCTTAGTTTCTATTGCTTCCTTGCATAATTCCTCTAACCATTTTTGAAAAAGAGGATTTGGTCGGACATGTCTAAAAGTTATTCTTTTACCTGCTTCGCTTTTGTTATTCATCTTTCAAAAATATTCTCTTTATTGCAATGCTAAGTAAGCGATGTGGTAAACCTGAAGGTATTGTATATTGTATCAATTCTTGGTTTAATGGCTAAATAGACACAACTTTGCCAATGTCCCGTAAATATTATTTATATATATTATTATATTTATATTAAATAATCAATCTATCCAAAATCCAAACGGTAAACCAATATTTTTACATGTCCATGGGTAAACCCAGGGTTATGCTATTATAAGAGTAATAAGAGTATATAATAAAGTATATATCTTATCTTCTTGTTTAATGGCTCTTGTTGTGGCAGTGTAAGCACAATTTCGCCAATATCGAGTATTAATTTAAGGTAGACCGTCAAACGAAGAAAATTTGTTCGGTGAAAGAGAAATAAACGGTGAAAAATGAGTCCAACACGACGGATTACCATGAGATACACTGAAACAAAAAATACAACTCTAACTACATGACATACAACTACTTACAGGAATACAATATAAACAAAACCAAAACTTTTTTTTTTTAAACTAAATACCCTATTACCTCTATAATATGTACATACATTTACAATTTAATCTTATTAACTTTTATGAATTTACAAAGTGTTTTAATAAATGGAGTAAATACAAGAGACAAAAAGAAGTTTAAAAGATGTAGGACGAGAGATTTCAGTTGGTAAAATATTATATAAAGAACAGTTTAATTTAGGGCAACAAAAAAATATATGGTTTATATTTCCTTGAGCCAGACCACATTCGCAAATGGAATTATCTCTAATCCTAAGTTTAGCAAGGAATACCGGAGTGCAAGAATGGTTTAAACGTAACCGACAGATGGTAGAGGTGGTAGCCTTATCAGCCTTTTTGAATTTAGAAAACCAAGGTTTGTGGGGAATGTCAGGTTGAATATCATATCACCATAAAATTTCCCTTTAATGTTTTTAGAAATATGCCATTGTTCAGTCCAATCCTGAAATAGGACTGATTTGAGAGAGGCACAGATGTCATATGAATATACATGAAAATGATCAAGGGAACCTACAACTGCTGCAGACTTGGCACACCAATCAGCTGACTCGTTACCTAGAATACCCATATGACCAGGAATCCAAGCCAAAATAATATTAATACCAAGTTTATGACATTGGAACAATTCATCTTTTATTTGAAAAATAATTGGAAATTTTGATTTAGACCTGAAAGGGTTAGATAATATTGCTTGTAGACTTTGCTAATTTCAATAACACATCATACTTAACGTCTTTTGGGTGACGCCTGCGCCATCTGTCGGAAGTATTTTCTTACATTATACCGACCAGGTAAACTTAATTTTACAATTAAGATTTTACCTAATAATGACGAGTTCGATTTCACATTTTTCACTTTGTGTTTAGACAAATGCTAAAAATATATATAAAAATTTCTAAATATTTAAAGGGTTTGCGTCATTATTAGGTAAAATCTTAATTGTAAAATTAAGTTTACCTGGTCGGTATAATGTATGAAAATACTTCCGACAGATGGCGCAGGCGTCACCCAAAAGGCGTTAAGTATGATGTGTTATCGAAATTAGCAGTCAGGAGCAATTGTCAGGATGGCTGAATTGGTAAAGCATCCGGACGGTATCCAGAAGATGCAGGTTCAAATCCTGCTCCTGACTGTTATTTTCGATTTCACATTTTTCACTTTGTGTTTATTGAATATTGTTATTCAATGATACTGAAACATGGAAAATGTAAAGAAATTGTGTTTATTGCAGTGTGAAATCAATACTTTGTATGAAATGAAAGTAATGCCAGATCAGTATACTGGACTGCGTTCCGTTATAAACAGTAACCAGTATAGCTAACTATAAAGGAACGACTTCGCAGTATACTAAATTGACGTCACACATCACAGTGCTCCAGTGCACAAACTAGTAGTGTACTTTGGGTATTGTAATCTTTGTAGTGTACTAAAGTCTCAACTAAAGTACTCCAGTGTATATGGGAACCTTAGATAAAGGATAGTGATAGATATGACATACGCGTACACCCGTAAGGGACAGATATAAAGTACATGCAAAAATATGTGATGTCAGGTTATGATAAATTTTCCCCATTAATAATTATTAAGTACTAAATACGCAGTTATATTATATTGACTAATGTGTCGTTACAGATATACACACATAGAGCAAACACTCGTAGCCATCACGCATATATTTATCATGGGTTAAAATCAAACTCACGAACTCCAGTTTCGCAGTCAGGGTCATTAAGCACTAGACTGCCAGGCCGGTTAAGGAATGAGTGGACTATATACAAATAAACACATTTCATTCGCGTTACAATAACTGCGACCATAACTTGACCACTGCTTGCTGCCAAGCGTGGTCTAGTGCCATGCTTGACGGCGAAAGTGTAAGTGGAAACGCTATGCGGATATATGGCATGGCATCTACGTGCTGGCCATTAATATCTTCTTCAATGTAGTTCTAAAATACATATAACATAATTGAATTAAAAATATAATTTTGTGTTATAACTATAACACTTTCGCACTCAATCTAATACAACAACTGATCATTACTAATATTATAAATGAGAAAGTGAGTTATTTGTTTGTTAAAAATTTGCCTGCTGCTGGCTGGAAGGCTTCACAAGCCATCAAGAAAGTATCTTAGGTTTACAGGATCACAAATAATCATTCCACCACCTATACCGGGAGTATTGGCAAGCCGCTGCTCACCATTTCATTTCAGATATGAAATGAAAAAATGAACAGCTATCTCCTGCTACGACCATAACCGATGTGCTACATGGTCGACATTTGAGATGGTGGTACAAACCCGCTCGGGCGCTAAAGTAAGCACTCCCACTTCTTACCTAGCCCTACCACTAGTAATGCAATGGGTGACAACTGCTTACTTCCCTAAGTCGTTCGGTACGATACCCGTGGGAAAGAATGCGGTGGTGACACTTGTATTCTTAGTCCGTCACCACATGGAAGCCAGCTAATAACGTGATAATAACCAAAATGAGGCGTTATTCCTTATCCCGTGCCAATAACGGGATAAAAAGTATCCTACGTATGTGTGCCAAATACTACCCAAATCCATTTTCATATTTGCGTGATTAAGTAACAAACAAATAAGCACTTATGGATCAGTAATATTTAGTTTAATAACATACATTTAAATTTAAAATATTTTTTTAAATATCAATTTCATAGAACTTACATGTTTCAATAATTTTGGAAGTGCCGACTTAGCCAAAAACACCTTGCGCTGAGTTTTGCAAAACAAGTGACTCTAAAAGGGCTTTGAAGAAGTGCGTGTGTGGATTCCTACTGCGTTTACCCACGCAGTAGAAATCCTCCTTTTTTTTCTATTTTTGTTAAGGCGGAAAAAAATGTTCCTAACCACACACCCCGTCGTTCGGGGCAACGAACACTGTAGTGTGAGGCCCACACCCACTAAAGAAACCCGCCTTGTGCCGTCTCTGCGCCTTTATTGGCGGGCCACCGGAACTATATTACATTCCTTCAGTGGACGCAGTAGAAATCCTACAATGCTCTCGGTATAGTTGAGTCCATGAGCGACGGTTACCATTTATCATCAGATGGCCCTTGGCTCGTCTGCCACTAAATGAAATAAAAAAATGGTTAATATAATTTATCCTTAACCGCTATGCATAAAATGCTGGATAACTTGCCTAAATTGTAGAAGCCGCTTACCTTGACTTTAGACGGCCAACTTCATTAGTCAGTATTACTATAAAAATTAGCAATCAATTATATGATTTATTCAATGTATTATACTATTTTGCGAGGAATATAAGACATTTCGCATATTTTTGTATTCAGAACTAAATTATTTTCCCCACATAGATGGGTAATATAATTCATCCTAACCGGCATCCCTTAAATACTAGATAACCGGGCTAAATTGAATTTACGTAATAGCCGTCACCTTGACTTCGACGATAAACTTCATTAGTGGGTTAATACTATTAAAATTTAGCATTCAAATATATGGTTTTATCAATATTTAGCGTGAATTTTGCACACCATTTAATATAATTAACTGTTTTTAATATTGTATTACTTTATTATTTCGATAAAACAATATTTTATTGTACTTACGTGTGAAAGGATATATTTTAATATTTTCGTTCGCTGCGATTTTTACAGCTGAAAATACAACACTGTACCATGTTTATAAAGTTCAGATATGTGGAAACAGTCCAAATATTTGAATTAATTCACTAATTTTAGTCTAAACCGCAATATTCAGCAATAATTCGAAATCCGCTTTTCTCTCTGCTTGGAACTTATGACAAGTGTCAGACAAATAAAAGCATAAACGATGACAAGGACAACAGGCACTATACTTATCTCTACCGAACTTAGAGAAACTTTGTATTGTGTATCTCGTTTATTCCTGGTATTGTCATTTGTCATCGGCATGTCATATCTGTTACTATCCTTTATCTAAGATCGGAACACACCCTTACTCTTTGATTTGTAAATTGGTAAATTAATTTTATTATCTATGCTTTGGACATTTATTTACATACGAGTTTTGGCACGAAGAAGATCATGTCGTCGCTCTGTATTATTTTCCTAAACTTGTGTTATTTCAAGTATTAATGTGTAAAAATGGTGGCCTTTTGCTTATTAACTATTTGTGTATGTGCATAAGTGTTGGCAAGTGATGTAGTGCGATATAACGTGTTTTTTCCTGTTGTCTCCAAAACTCCATAGAAGCTTCAGTAAGATCGCCATCGTCTTACTGGAGTGGGACTTTGACTTGACTGACTTATTTTATATGACTGACTTCGACTATGACTTGTTTTATGAACTAAACTTACGTGTGATGAGAGAATAACGATGTTTATGTTACTGTTAGGCTGATGGTTTTTCCAATGCCTCAAACAAATAAAAAAAATAAAAAAAAAAAAATTATGTACATACATCTTACATACATATACCATTATTAGGAGTGTTCCCAACGGCTATTTATTAAAAACGTTAAATAACGATGCGCTATTTTTAAAACGCCTAATATTTTTTACACTTTAATTTATTTATTTATTTCGGTTGCTTGCTGTGCTAACAGTATAAACCAATGCGTACAGCAGACCATAATACAATTAACTTACAAATATCATACCTACAGTAAACTATTAAAAATATATGAAATAAACATTTAGATTAGCTTAAGAATTTTACACATGCTTTTATAAAAAGATTTTTATTTGTAAAGAATAAGTCAATGTCTGGCCTATGAGCTATCAAAGCGTTGAGTAGATGTGTGGCTTGCGCCGTGGGAGCGAACTTTGTGTGCGTGATATATTAACGATATCTTTTGATTATCGTCGTATAGCACATCGTGCGCTATTTGAGGTTACGTTATTTAATATAGCTATGTACGCGCGTTGAGCAGTTAACAGTCTTAACAATAGATTGCTGTCTACTAAGTGAATTGAAATTGTTATCTAAGATATATGTATTTAGATTCTGCCCGCGGCTTCGTCTGCGTGGACTTCAGAATTGGGTCAATCCTTACCAATACATTTTATACACTAAAATATGTGTTATGCATTTACGCCATAACTACTGACCCAATGACATTTTTGATTAAATTTAAGTAGACTTTTAAAGATATTATCTAACCGAAAATTATTTACACTATACTACAACAAAATCTTATTTACAGTTTTATAATACACTAAACAAACAGACACAACAAACCAACACCACGAATAATTTAAAATCACAAACTATAAGTACATCTAAACAAATAACGCGTGGCAATCGCTCAAAAACTCAGGATAATCATACGTTATTCCAGCTTAAGCGAGTTATCCGTACTGATTGATTATATAATCGTACAAAAATATAACGAAATATAAATCAAATAACCAAACGATGTTTTAGATACTTAGATTATTTTGCACGTTATTTTTTATAATTGACAGAAATATAGTTCATAAGTGGTAAAGTTAGAGCATAATTTCGCATGTGACAATGATATGAACGGGTCAGGGTCATTCCGTTCTGTCCCTTTCTTTCGCGGTATATGACTGACTGAAGTGACTGACTGTTCAAGTGTGCATGTTACTGTGATGTTTTGTTAGTGTAGTAGTTTGTCATCGACGTCGTGGCATAGTGGTTGTGGTAGCGCTTATGTAATAAAAATAATCGCTCAACAAAAATAACGCTTGCCTGGTGTAATAAATAACGGGGCTATAGATTATTTATAAATAGCAAGTGATTTTATTAGTTATTTAATATAACGAACACTACTAACCATTATACATTGATATACACACAGAGTACATTTTTATAACTGATATATACAATATAATACATATTGTGAGAAGCTCCTTAGTATTTGTTCGATTTTATGTAATTATTAGTTACCATTTTATTCTTATTGTGATGTAGAAAAGTGTAATAAATAGACGCCAAAATGTCGCTTGAAATACCTTTGATGAGCACAGATGAGGTAATTATGTAAAACGTTAAAATAAGCGATGATTTTTACATTCGAAAATGTCAGTGTCGTAATAATATTTCTGTATTTCTTCCACATTTAGGTGATTGAATTAGATCCCGAACAATTGCCGTCAGGTGGTGAAGTGCTTAGTATATTACAGCAAGAGCGATCCCAGCTCAGTGTCTGGATCAATGTCGCGGTATGTAAACTTAACCTCAAAATTTTTGTTTATGCGTTTTACACGTAGTTTGTTATTTTTATCACATTATAATACTATTAGAGTATGAAATGAAATAAAATTATAGCCACGCTCGTAGCATCTTAGTTAACAATTACTATTTCGAGAAATAAAGCAATTTTATTTGCATCTTATAAAATAGTTGGTATATTACATACAAAGCTTCATGAGGCGCATTTTAAATGGAATAGCTACTTAGAACAAATTATTTGTAAATGTGGAAAAGAAAACTTTACTGTGCTGAGCATGTCCAGTACTAAAATACAGATCAATATATTATGGAATAGCTACCTTGTTCATTAACTCAACAATTTCGCATTTCCAGCTCGCCTATTACAAACAAAAGAAGATCGATGATTTCCTCAAAATATTGGAAGCATGTCGTGGTGATGCCAACATTGAGTATAGAGACTTTGAGAGAGATCAAATGCGGGCCCTCGACATGTTGGCCGCTTATTATGTACAGGAGGCCAATAAAGAGAAATCTAAAGACAAGAAAAAAGAATTGTTTACTAAAGCAACTCTTCTTTACACAATGGCTGATAAAATCATCATGTATGATCAAGTGAGTTGTTTTATTTATTTGTGTTGGGTATATTGATGCACTTTGATTGCGCAGATGGCAGTGTGGTTTAGATACCGGTCTCCCGCCCAAGTGTTGTGGGTTCGATTCCCACACAGGACAACTCTGTGTGATTTGAAAATGGTTGTTCTGAGTTTGGGTGTACATTTTGTCTGTGAAATTATAATTTTGTAAAGTGATACAAGAATTATTCCTTAATGCAGGGAGTTGCCTTTAAAAAAGGAATTACTTGATAATCTATCTTTTAAAAATATGTTTAGTATAACAATATCCTGTAAAACATTGTACTTACTTATTATAACGCCATCTCCCTAACCGGGTAGGCAGAGAGAACAGAGACCACAAAGCTCTATTCTTGCACACATCTCTCACTTCTTCAACATTCATAATTCTCTTCATATACACTCACTGGTTTTGGAGACTTACCACCATTAACCACCTTTCTTCAATACATGACCGATTTGGTCTAGGTACATGGTAACTGTCTCCCCCTGTAGCTACGTGCTTACACTTTCACATTGTATATCTTCCTTGCCAGCTGCACATCTGGCATTCTTTCCACATGTCTGAACTATCTGTATCTGTAAACACTTGAAATGTTTTAATTTTAAAATAGGTTAAATATTATTAATAATATATGTTTGTAATTTGCAGAACCATCTCCTTGGTAGAGCTTACTTCTGTCTTCTTGAAGGTGACAAAATGGAACAGGCAGATGCTCAGTTCAACTTTGTTCTTAATCAGTCTCCGAATAATGTACCTTCATTACTGGGGAAAGCTTGTATTGCATTTAACCGTAAGGACTATAGAGGAGCATTGGCCTTTTATAAGAAAGCCCTCCGAACTAATCCAGACAGTCCTGCAGCCTTGCGGTTGGGGATGGGACACTGTTTTATGAAATTGAACAATCAGGAAAAGGCTAGGTAATTTTTTTATTAAATGAATTGTTTTTTCTATAGTAGTAGATGAATTTTATGATCATATCCAGTAGTGAACTGATAAAGTCACATCAGTTGAGCACTAAGCACTACAGCTTGTGCCAGTTTACAGTGCTCCATTGTCCCGTACCACTCCCTATATGGCAAAGCCATTACAAAGTTTTTTGGTACTTTATCTATATAATATTTAGTTAATTTATGAATCTTTATTCTACATAAAATTTTGAAGACTTACAGAATAGTTATGTTT
Organism: Leucoma salicis; assembly: GCA_948253155.1. Classification (NCBI taxonomy): domain Eukaryota; kingdom Metazoa; phylum Arthropoda; class Insecta; order Lepidoptera; family Erebidae; genus Leucoma; species Leucoma salicis. Next base: position 20,354,562 of record OX411815.1, on the reverse strand, counting down.
GAAATTCTGCCATTTAGTATGGAAGTAATTGTTTAAATTAGGAAATTGTCAACTTATATTTAGATATTTTTATATATATTTTTAGCATATGACATGCTTAGCACTATACATTAAACACAAAGTGAAAAATGTGAAATCGAAAATAACAGGAGCAGGATTTGAACCTGCATCTTCTGGATACCGTCCAGATGCTTTACCAATTCAGCCATCCTGACAATTGCTCCTGACTGTTATTTTCTATTTCACATTTTTCACTTTGTGTTTAATTGTCAACTTATGTTAAAATATGTAGATTTATACACATTTTTTTACAGAATGGCCTTTGAAAGAGCGCTACAGTTAGACCCACAGTGTGTTGGTGCTTTAGTAGGTTTGTCTATCCTAAAGTTGAATCTCCAAGAGAATGAGTCAAACAAAATGGCTGTCATAATGTTGTCCAAAGCATATGCCATCGATCCTAAGAACCCTATGGTATTGAATCATTTGGCTAATCATTTCTTTTTCAAAAAGGTATGTTTTTTTAACTATATGTATGTTTAATATTAATATAGTAGCTATTATAAAGCTGTAACAGAGCTGTATAGACACGGATTTAAAATATTTGAGAAAAAATTACTGAATTAGGCTATATAGGCATGTCTGAACACAAACAATTTTATTAGATTTTTTTGTCTTTTTGTTCATTCGACATCACGCAAAATCTACTGAACGGATTTTGATGCGACTTTTTTTATTTGATAGCTCTTAATGAGACTTTAAAACTGGTATACATTTTATACCACTACTATACCTATCAGGAACCTGACATATCACTTAAAAACTAGCTTTTGGCTGCTGTGGAGCCATGGGCAAAGAAATAGTGAGTACAGACATTCACTTCGTAGCCTGTTTTTACTAAGTGGGTACCCAACCCTACCAGTAATGTGGTGTGATAAAAGCATTACAAACCACTTTTACAAATAATTTGACCTACTTATTACTTTTTATTAAATCAGTTTTTTTTTTTATCACAGGATTATAGCAAAGTACAACATCTAGCTTTACATGCTTTTCACAATACGGAAAACGAAGCAATGCGTGCTGAGAGCTGTCATCACTTAGCCCGAGCGTTTCATGCCCAAGGGGACTGCGATCAAGCTTTTCAGTATTATTACCAGGCAACACAATTCGCGCCACCTAATTTTGTATTACCTCATTATGGCTTAGGACAGATGTATATCTATAGAGGAGACACTGAAAATGTAAGTTTCTATAACCTGTTCAATCTGTGCATCCCAGAAACCCAAAGTCATCTCACAGTTTGGTTGCCAGCTTATCAAAGGACTCGTATTCTATGTTATGGAATGGTTAAGATACTGACCTGCTCGTATTCTATGGGGATTATTCCTTAGAGCAGTGTGTAGTATTTAAAAAAAAAATTTATTTATGGCAATAAAATGTTGGGAGTTGTCTACAAGCTATAAGAAGACATGTCTAAGGGGTCACTTAGGCTTTTTTTGTCAATTCAATCCAAATTGTTAGTAAGGATGATTATTATAGTCAACTTGTATCTTAATTTCTAGGCAGCTCAATGTTTCGAGAAAGTTCTGAAAGTCCAGCCAGGCAATTATGAGACAATGAAGATCCTTGGGTCATTGTACGCGAATTCGCCTTCCCAGTCGAAACGAGATATAGCACGGCAACATCTCAAGAAAGTCACAGAACAATTCCCTGATGATGTCGAAGCTTGGATTGAGTTGGCGCAAATATTGGAACAAAATGATTTACAAGTATTTTTTATTATCAACTTTACATTGTTTTTTAAATTCTTAGCAATATTCTCAAAAAAAAATAAATCAAGTCAATAGGCACTTTAAGACAAATGAGTAGTTTTAACTTTTACACCTGATACCTGGAAATTGGCTGTCGCTCTATTATAACGAATATGCGTACTTTCATAAATCACTACTCAAAGCCTACAATTTTTTTACTCAGCTAAAGAAGTAAGGTCAAACTGAATTCAAGCCTATGGCCCTCTTGTATCGAGGGAATGCTCTCGACCGCTAAGTTATCGCAGCCACCTAAATGCGAAGTGGAGATTTATTCTTTAATTAGTCCAAGTAAAAGACTTTTTGTAAAGAGTCGATTTATTTTTCAGTAACAGTATTCAAAATTGTATTTTAGGGATCCTTGAACGCCTATAGCACAGCCATGAAAATACTCAAAGAGAAGGTGAATGCAGATATACCGGCCGAGATATTAAACAATGTCGCCGCTCTTCATTACAGACTAGGCAATTTACACGAAGCTAAGAACTATTTGGAAGAAGCTCTGGAAAGGTATTTTTCGTTTAACTGTCACAGTAAATTCTTATTGGCAATTTTTAGGTATTATTAATACTATCATTCGTCAGACAAGCTGACAGCATATTTACTGGTGTAACCTGTCGCTTATGGTTTTAGTAACATTAGGGGAACAGGGACAGTAATTTGCGTAGCTAATATTTTTTTTTAAAAACACTTAATTTTTCGCACTAATATTATTGTTGTAAGAAATGCGCAAGGCCAGTGCCTAAATACAATCTATAGAAAACTACTAATTTGATGTAGGCGATGCAATTGAGATTCCCTCAAGATACTACGTAAATTGAGATGTAAGTCAAAGTTAAGTTCAAGTCTTTTTTTACTATCCTTTTATAGGGAAAAAGCTGATGCGGAGACATTGGACGCTCAATACTACAATTCAATCGCTGTCACAACTATGTACAACCTAGCCAGACTTAATGAAGCTTTGTGTATATATAATAAAGCTGAAAAACTTTATAAGGACATATTGAAAGAACATCCTAACTACATTGATTGCTATTTGAGGTGAGTACCATCCACTTAGCCTTTTCATCCATCCACCAGGCTTCTTTCGTTGTCCACTGCAGCACATAGGCCTCCCCAAGAGAGTGCTACAACGAGCGGTCTTATGCTGCCTGCATCCACTTGCCTCCTTCGACTTTGACCTGGTTGTAGGTCTAATACATCACATCCTTATCATTACATTTTTTTAGCATTGTTACTCACAAATATATTTTAGTGGAAATGATAAATATTAGACTTTAATATTAACATAAATTTTTCCATTTTAAAGTACAATTACACTCTATGCTTGGGTTCAATACACTTCCCCGCTATGTGGCAGCCATTTTGTTTTTTTTTGTTGAAATATGATCTATGCGAGTACAAAAAAAATCATATCTCTCAAAGTTTTAGTCATACTGAGATAAAAATAGGCTTATTCGAAAGGCAATAATATTGTTTACCGTCTGCATTACAAATCAATGTGTTCACAATTCCATAACTTTTGAAAAAGAAATTAAAATTTGAAAACAAAAACGAAGAATTATGCAATTCAACCAATAATTGTTAATTACTACAAAAACACCCACGACACCTTTTTTATTTTTTTGCCTAGATCAGATTTTGAGCTAAGCTACAATACAACATAAAATTCACAACTGTATGTTTAATACTTTAAGGGTTATTGTTGTTTGAACATAGCGTATGCGCAAGCACAAATGGCCTTTGTTGGAATCCTAAATAGGAAATCATTAAAAACAAAAAGTGTATTGCACCCAAGCCTAATTGTACTTTAAAATAGTTTATATTTAAGTACTTTGGGACATTTTGCCAGAATATGGTATTAACGGTAGACTACTACAAGCGGTGCAGTCCAACTACATGGACTGCAGAGCTTGTGTGCGACTGGATGATGGAATGTAACCCTGGTTTGATGTCAATATCGGCGTTAAACAGGGCTGCGTTCTATCAGTCAGACTGTTTATCATATATCTGGATAGATGTCTACAAAGGTTGAATGAAATGAATGTGGTTCAGATGGGCGACTCAGTGGTTAGGTCTCTGCTATATGCAGACGATGCGGTTTTATTAGCGCACTCCGCGGCTGACCTGCAAACCCTAGTCGACGTAGTGGCAGAAGATTGTAAGAAAAGGGGCCTACGTGTGAATGTGAGCAAAACCAAAATAATGGTTTTTGAAAGAGAAGCCAGAACAGATGTTAGAGTAGCAATAGGAAATGGTGTGCTAGAACAAGTGCATGAATTTGTATATCTTGGATGTGGATTCAGTAAGAATGGAAGGTACACCATTGATGTAGAGAGAAGAGTGAATGTGGGAAATAGAGTGAATGGAGCAATGGGACAACTTCTCGGCAGTCATCACCTCAGCCAGAAGGCACGTGTCGCAATACACAACGCAGTGCTTGTCCCAACGTTATTGTATGGGAGCGAGAGTTGGGTATGCAAAAAGGAGCATGAGAGTAAAATCAATGCGGTCGAAATGCGATCTCTGCGGAGAATCTGTGGAGTGAGGCTGACTGACCGCATTCGTAATGACGACGTAAGAGAGCGAGTAGGTATGAAAGAAAGTATTGGTGTAAAGATGCGAAAGGGAATGCTCCGATGGTTCGGACATGTAGAAAGAATGCCGGACGAGCGACTGGTTAAGAAGATAAACAATGCGAAAGTGGAAGGATGTAGGTACAGGGGGAGACCGAGACTCACCTACCTAGACCAAATCGGTCATGTATTGAAGGAAGGTGGAGTCAGGAGTCTCCGAAACCGGCGAGCGTGTATGAAGAGAGTTATGAATGTTGAGGAAGCGAGAGATGTTTGCAAGAATAGAACCTCTTGGCACTCTGTTCTCTCTGCCTACCCCGCAAGGGAAATGGCGTGATGATAAGTACATAAGTATTTAGAATATCGTTAGTCCATATCCGGACACATTATGGAATGTCGGGGACTTGCGTATTCTTTTTTGTTTTATTATCTCAAACAATTAGGTACCCTTGAGATTTATTCTCGTTTCGTGAAGAAATTGTTGCGTTGAAACAATATCGTACTTTTTTTCTTCGTCACCCACGTTCCAGCTATGTATTATGTTATACAATCCTACAAATAAATACAATTGAACTATCTGTTTGGATAGTTCAAATAACAGCTTTTTACTATAAGCATACGAAAGCATATACTAGTCTTACAACAAAAATGATTACTTTTGTCTATCTGTCTGTTTCGGCTAATCTTCGGAACGGCTGAACTGATTTAGGCGGGACTGGCTAGCTGATGTTATAAGAAGGCTTAGGTTACTTTTTTGGACGCGACGGCTAAATAACAAAATTCTACACGCATGGTCGCGGTTAGCAGCTAGTGCATACATAAATTTTGACCTAATGTACCTAACCGCACACCCTGTCGTTCGGGGCAACGAACCAGGTAGTCTGGGGTCCTCATCCACTAAATATACCCGCCGTGTGCCGTCTCTCCGCCTGTATTGGCGGGCTACTGGAACTATGTTACATTACTTCAGTGGTCTGACTTTAACAACCTACTAGCCTTTCCGCAGCTCTGCCGCATCTACTTGTTAGGTTATATATCAGGTACCCGATATAGTAACGGGATAAAATGTATATAACGTATATATTAAATCTAATCAAGAGCTATCAAACAAAACAAAATAATTATTTTCTGTTCAGTAGTTTTAGCATCATTTAGCGTCAAACAAACAGACACAAACATTGTTTTGTGTTGAGAGACTAAACCTAACAATCCTAACCTACAATAATTTTTTCTCAAATGTTGCAGGCTCGGTTGCATGGCTAGAGATAAAGGTCAGATTTACGAAGCATCTGACTGGTTCAAAGAAGCATTGAAAGTGAACACAGAGCATCCAGACACATGGTCGTTGTTGGGCAACCTGCATTTAGCCCAGCAAGAGTGGGGCCCTGGGCAGAAAAAGTTTGAGAGGATATTACAAAACTCATCCACTTCTAATGATGCTTATTCGTTGATTGCTCTTGGTAAGAAAATTATAAAACTCCGACATATGCCTCTTTCCTAGAAGGACCCACAGAAGTTAACTATGTCTACTTGCTTATATAGGCCACATAGTTTTTTATTTTTTGCAATGAGTTTACAACATTTTCAATTAAATCCTAAGCTGGAGATTTTACTTCGGTATACTATACAGCCATGTTATAAGAGCTTATGGATATAGAAGAAACGCCCTTTCAACGATTCAATGAAATACTCCATCATTTCTAAATGATTAATGTCATCTCTCATAATGCATACATCAAGCCTTGTAGCCTTTAAAGATCTTGAGTGTTTCAAAGACTAGGGTAAATAGGTTTACTAAGCTAATACGCTTCGCCACCTACGATTATTTTGATATTATGTGGCATAAAGTCTAGCTCTATATAAAACATCGATATTTTTCTTTCCCAGGTAATGTATGGCTCCAGACTCTTCACCAGCCTTGTCGCGAGAAGGACAGAGAGAAACGGCATCAGGAACGGGCCCTGGCGATGTACAAGCAAGTTCTGAAGAACGATCCAAAGAACATTTGGGCAGCTAATGGTATCGGGTGTGTGCTTGCACATAAAGTAAGTACGAACCTGTGTAATAGTCTAGTAGGTAACCCGTGTAAAGTAGTATCGCCCGCTGTCGCTATTACAGTGTATATCAGCCAGCATTGACCTACCAACAAATGGACTTCGTGTCCGCGCTCAAGTGTCCGAACCAAAAGAGAAAGAAAACGCCAAAATAGAGACGCCAGTCTCGTTTGGTCGACTGACTTGACTATACATTTAATATGCCGTGCTGTATTGTGAAAACGTGTAAAAACTACTGATTTTTTTTTTGTTTTTTTTTTGTCCCAGACTATGTTTAACGCTTGTGCTATGGGTACCAGGCGATGGATTGAAACCTTTGTCATGTGTTTTAGTCGCGTTGTTAATGATTCGATGGCGGCCAAAAAATTGTTAACTTTGTACTCTTTTACCCGTCGTTGTCGACAGAAATGGTACAGGGGGGTTAGGCAGAATGTCATATGTCACGTGTCGACCGAATCGAGATCACTGTGATTGGTTGACAGATTACCGTGATTGGTCAACGGATTATTGTGACATCATGTGTCGGTTTCTCGACCAGTCACAGTGATCTCGATACGGTCGACACGTGAAATATGACATTCTGCCTAACCCCCCTGGGGTTAGACGGAATCTCATATCTCACAAAACGACATCGTAGCGTCTCGCTTGTGATTTGTAGAGAAATCGCCGCGTGATGTCGCAATAATCCGTTGGCCAATCACGGTGATCTCTCAACCAATCACAGTGATCACGATACGATGTCGATTGTGAGATGAGATTCCGTCAACCCCCCCTGGGCATAATATTACAATTATTTGGTGACATTTTTGCCCGGAGTTATCGGTATTATGATTTTACACCCGGTACAATAGGTGTCTGTTAACTTACTTTAATTTCTAGTGTACAATTCAGGTTTCTGTAGTTTTAACTTATTTTCGGCAGGGTTGTATCAACGAAGCTCGTGATATATTTGCTCAAGTGCGCGAGGCAACCGCGGATTTCCCCGATGTTTGGATGAATATTGCACACATATATGTGGAGCAGAAACAGTACATTAATGCTATACAAATGGTGAGTATATAGTTAATTAATTAAACCTATCATGTTAAAAAGCATTAGGAGAGAATGAATAAGTCAGTACTGTCAGGCGTCAGTGTTTTGTGACAGTACTGACCCGCCAGATGATAAAATACGTACTCAATTGAACGAAACAGAAAAAAAATACATGACTTTAAAATAAAACTAAAGAAAATGACCGTATGTTGCTTGGCCGTATCAAAGGATTTACCTACGAAGTTCCGTTCTCTTTCAGTTATGTATGTTTCTATTTCTTCTTTCTATATTATGTTTGTTCTATTTCAATGTGCCTAAAGGTGATGCGTCCTTGAAATTTCCCTGTCAATTCTGGTTCAGTTGTCTATTATTGAAGCCTAAACGTGATGCGTCCTTGAAATTTCCTTGTCGATTCTGTTTTAGTTGTCAATTATTGAAAGCCTAAACGTGATGCGTCCTTGAAATTTCCCTGTCAATTCTGGTTCAGTTACCTATTATTGAAGCCTAAACGTGATGCGTTCTCGAAATTTCCTTGTCAATTCTGTTTTAGTTGTCTATTATGGAAGCCTAAACGTGATGCGTCCTTAAAATTTCACTGACAATTCTGGTTCAGTAGTCAATCATAGAAGCCTAAACGTGATGCGTCCTTGAAATTTCACTGACAATTCTGGTTCAGTAGTCAATTATTATTAAAGCCGTGATGCGTCCTTGAAATTTCACGGACAATTCTGGTTCAGTTGTCAATTATTGAAGCATAAACGTGATGCGTCCTTGAAATTTCACGGACAATTCTGGTTCTGTTGTCAATTATTGAAGTATAAACGTGATGCGTCCTTGAAATTTCACGGACAATTCTGGTTCAGTTGTCAATTATTGAACCCTAAATGTGATGCGTCCTTGAAATTTCACTGACAATTCTGGTTCAGTAGTCAATTATTATTAAAGCCGTGATGCGTCCTTGAAATTTCACGGATAATTCTGGTTCAGTAGTCAATTATTAAAGCCTAAACGTGATGCTTCCTTGAAATTTCACTGACAATTCTGGTTCAGTAGTCAATTATTGAAGCCTAAACGTGATGCGTCCTTGAAATTTCACTGACAATTCTGGTTCAGTAGTCAATTATTATTAAAGCCATGATGTGTCCTTGAAATTTCACTGACAATTCTGGTTCAGTAGTCAATTATTAAAGCCTAAACGTGATGCTTCCTTGAAATTTCACTGACAATTCTGGTTCAGTAGTCAATTATTATTAAAGCCGTGATGCGTCCTTGAAATTTCACGGATAATTCTGGTTCAGTAGTCAATTATTAAAGCCTAAACGTGATGCTTCCTTGAAATTTCACTGACAATTCTGGTTCAGTAGTCAATTATTGAAGCCTAAACGTGAAGCGTCCTTGAAATTTCACTGACAATTCTGGTTCAGTAGTCAATTATTATTAAAGCCATGATGTGTCCTTGAAATTTCACTGACAATTCTGGTTCAGTAGTCAATTATTAAAGCCTAAACGTGATGCTTCCTTGAAATTTCACTGACAATTCTGGTTCAGTAGTCAATTATTGAAGCCTAAACGTGATGCAACCTTGAAATTACACGGATAATTCTAAGTTCAGTAGTCAATTATTAAAGCCTAAACGTGATGCGTCCTTGAAATTTCACTGACAATTCTGGTTCAGTAGTCAATTATTGTTAAAGCCGTGATGCGTCCTTGAAATTTCACTGACAATTCTGGTTCAGTTGTCAATTATTGAAGCATAAACGTGATGCAACCTTGAAATTACACGGATAATTCTAAGTTCAGTAGTCAATTATTAAAGCCTAAACGTGATGCGTCCTTGAAATTTCACTGACAATTCTGGTTCAGTAGTCAATTATTATTAAAGCCGTGATACGTCCTTGAAATTTCACTGACAATTCTAGTTCAGTAGTAAATGATTGAAGTCTAATCGTGATGCGTCCTTGTAATTTCACTGACAATTATGGTTCAGTTATCAATTATTGAAGCCTGAACTTGATAGTGGTGAAGTGGTTGACATAATGTTTTTTTTTTCAGTACGAGAACTGCGTGCGCAAGTTCCGCATGCACCACGATGTGGAGTGGCTCACGTGGGTAGCCCGCGCGCAGACGCTAGCGGGCCGTGCCGGTGCCGCCAGGGCGTCGCTGCTGCGGGCGCGGCGGGTCGCGCCTCACGATGCCGCGCTCGCCTACAACACCGCGCTGACGCTGCGCCGCCGCGCCGCTATCGTGCTCAAGGACGACAGGTGCTCGTTGTGTAGTAGTGTGACGTCACGCCTACAACACCGCGCTGACGCTGCGCCGCCGCGCCGCTATCGTGCTCAAGGGCGACAGGTGCTCGTTGTGTAGTAGTGTGACGTCACGCCTACAACACCGCGCTGACGCTGCGCCGCCGCGCCGCTATCGTGCTCAAGGACGACAGGTGCTCGTTGTGTAGTAGTGTGACGTCACGCCTACAACACCGCGCCGACGCTGCGCCGCCGCGCCGCTATCGTGCTCAAGGACGACAGGTGCTCGTTGTGTAGTAGTGTGACGTCACGCCTACAACACCGCGCTGACGCTGCGCCGCCGCGCCGCTATCGTGCTCAAGGACGACAGGTGCTCGTTGTGTAGTAGTGTGACGTCACGCCTACAACACCGCGCTGACGCTGCGCCGCCGCGCCGCTATCGTGCTCAAGGACGACAGGTGCTCGTTGTGTAGTAGTGTGACGTCACGCCTACAACACCGCGCTGACGCTGCGCCGCCGCGCCGCTATCGTGCTCAAGGACGACAGGTGCTCGTTGTGTAGTAGTGTGACGTCACGCCTACAACACCGCGCTGACGCTGCGCCGCCGCGCCGCTATCGTGCTCAAGGACGACAGGTGCTCGTTGTGTAGTAGTGTGACGTCACGCCTACAACACCGCGCCGACGCTGCGCCGCCGCGCCGCTATCGTGCTCAAGGACGACAGGTGCTCGTTGTGTAGTAGTGTGACGTCACGCCTACAACACCGCGCTGACGCTGCGCCGCCGCGCCGCTATCGTGCTCAAGGACGACAGGTGCTCGTTGTGTAGTAGTGTGACGTCACGCCTACAACACCGCGCTGACGCTGCGCCGCCGCGCCGCTATCGTGCTCAAGGACGACAGGTGCTCGTTGTGTAGTAGAGTGACGTCACGCCTACAACACCGCGCTGACGCTGCGCCGCCGCGCCGCTATCGTGCTCAAGGACGACAGGTGCTCGTTGTGTAGTAGTGTGACGTCACGCCTACAACACCGCGCTGACGCTGCGCCGCCGCGCCGCTATCGTGCTCAAGGACGACAGGTGCTCGTTGTGTAGTAGTGTGACGTCACGCCTACAACACCGCGCTGACGCTGCGCCGCCGCGCCGCTATCGTGCTCAAGGACGACAGGTGCTCGTTGTGTAGTAGTGTGACGTCACGCCTACAACACCGCGCTGACGCTGTGCCGCCGCGCCGCTATCGTGCTCAAGGACGACAGGTGCTCGTTGTGTAGTAGTGCGACGTCACGCCTACAACACCGCGCTGACGCTGCGCCGCCGCGCCGCTATCGTGCTCAAGGACGACAGGTGCTCGTTGTGTAGTAGTGTGACGTCATGCCTACAACACCGCGCTGACGCTGCGCCGCCGCGCCGCTATCGTGCTCAAGGACGACAGGTGCTCGTTGTGTAGTAGTGCGACGTCACGCCTACAACACCGCGCTAACGCTGCGCCGCCGCGCCGCTATCGTGCTCAAGGACGACAGGTGCTCGTTGTGTAGTAGTGTGACGTCACGCCTACAACACCGCGCTGACGCTGCGCCGCCGCGCCGCTATCGTGCTCAAGGACGACAGGTGCTCGTTGTGTAGTAGTGTGACGTCACGCCTACAACACCGCACTGACGCTGCGCCGCCGCGCCGCTATCGTGCTCAAGGACGACAGGTGCTCGTTGTGTAGTAGTGTGACGTCACGCCTACAACACCGCGCTGACGCTGCGCCGCCGCGCCGCTATCGTGCTCAAGGACAACAGGTGCTCGTTGTGTAGTAGTGTGACGTCACGCCTACAACACCGCGCTGACGCTGCGCCGCCGCGCCGCTATCGTGCTCAAGGACGACAGGTGCTCGTTGTGTAGTAGTGTGACGTCACGCCTACAACACCGCGCTGACGCTGCGCCGCCGCGCCGCTATCGTGCTCAAGGACGACAGGTGCTCGTTGTGTAGTAGTGTGACGTCACGCCTACAACACCGCGCTGACGCTGCGCCGCCGCGCCGCTATCGTGCTCAAGGACGACAGGTGCTCGTTGTGTAGTAGTGTGACGTCACGCCTACAACACCGCGCTGACGCTGCGCCGCCGCGCCGCTATCGTGCTCAAGGACGACAGGTGCTCGTTGTGTAGTAGTGTGACGTCACGCCTACAACACCGCGCTGACGCTGCGCCGCCGCGCCGCTATCGTGCTCAAGGACGACATGTGCTCGTTGTGTAGTAGTGTGACGTCACGCCTACAACACCGCGCTGACGCTGCGCCGCCGCGCCGCTATCGTGCTCAAGGACGACAGGTGCTCGTTGTGTAGTAGTGTGACGTCACGCCTACAACACCGCGCTGACGCTGCGCCGCCGCGCCGCTATCGTGCTCAAGGACGACAGGTGCTCGTTGTGTAGTAGTGTGACGTCACGCCTACAACACCGCGCTGACGCTGCGCCGCCGCGCCGCTATCGTGCTCAAGGACGACAGGTGCTCGTTGTGTAGTAGTGTGACGTCACGCCTACAACACCGCGCTGACGCTGCGCCGCCGCGCCGCTATCGTGCTCAAGGACGACAGGTGCTCGTTGTGTAGTAGTGTGACGTCACGCCTACAACACCGCGCTGACGCTGCGCCGCCGCGCCGCTATCGTGCTCAAGGACGACAGGTGCTCGTTGTGTAGTAGTGTGACGTCACGCCTACAACACCGCGCTGACGCTGCGCCGCCGCGCCGCTATCGTGCTCAAGGACGACAGGTGCTCGTTGTGTAGTAGTGTGACGTCACGCCTACAACACCGCGCTGACGCTGCGCCGCCGCGCCGCTATCGTGCTCAAGGGCGACAGGTGCTCGTTGTGTAGTAGTGTGACGTCACGCCTACAACACCGCGCTGACGCTGCGCCGCCGCGCCGCTATCGTGCTCAAGGACAACAGGTGCTCGTTGTGTAGAAGTGTGACGTCACGCCTACAACACCGCGCTGACGCTGCGCCGCCGCGCCGCTATCGTGCTCAAGGGCGACAGGTGCTCGTTGTGTAGTAGTGTGACGTCACGCCTACAACACCGCGCTGACGCTGCGCCGCCGCGCCGCTATCGTGCTCAAGGACGACAGGTGCTCGTTGTGTAGTAGTGTGACGTCACGCCTACAACACCGCGCTGACGCTGCGCCGCCGCGCCGCTATCGTGCTCAAGGACGACAGGTGCTCGTTGTGTAGTAGTGTGACGTCACGCCTACAACACCGCGCTGACGCTGCGCCGCCGCGCCGCTATCGTGCTCAAGGACGACAGGTGCTCGTTGTGTAGTAGTGTGACGTCACGCCTACAACACCGCGCTGACGCTGCGCCGCCGCGCCGCTATCGTGCTCAAGGACGACAGGTGCTCGTTGTGTAGTAGTGTGACGTCACGCCTACAACACCGCGCTGACGCTGCGCCGCCGCGCCGCTATCGTGCTCAAGGACGACAGGTGCTCGTTGTGTAGTAGTGTGACGTCACGCCTACAACACCGCGCTGACGCTGCGCCGCCGCGCCGCTATCGTGCTCAAGGACGACAGGTGCTCGTTGTGTAGTAGTGTGACGTCACGCCTACAACACCGCGCTGACGCTGCGCCGCCGCGCCGCTATCGTGCTCAAGGACGACAGGTGCTCGTTGTGTAGTAGTGTGACGTCACGCCTACAACACCGCGCTGACGCTGCGCCGCCGCGCCGCTATCGTGCTCAAGGACGACATGTGCTCGTTGTGTAGTAGTGTGACGTCACGCCTACAACACCGCGCTGACGCTGCGCCGCCGCGCCGCTATCGTGCTCAAGGACGACAGGTGCTCGTTGTGTAGTAGTGTGACGTCACGCCTACAACACCGCGCTGACGCTGCGCCGCCGCGCCGCTATCGTGCTCAAGGACGACAGGTGCTCGTTGTGTAGTAGTGTGACGTCACGCCTACAACACCGCGCTGACGCTGCGCCGCCGCGCCGCTATCGTGCTCAAGGGCGACAGGTGCTCGTTGTGTAGTAGTGTGACGTCACGCCTACAACACCGCGCTGACGCTGCGCCGCCGCGCCGCTATCGTGCTCAAGGACGACAGGTGCTCGTTGTGTAGAAGTGTGACGTCACGCCTACAACACCGCGCTGACGCTGCGCCGCCGCGCCGCTATCGTGCTCAAGGACGACAGGTGCTCGTTGTGTAGTAGTGTGACGTCACGCCTACAACACCGCGCTGACGCTGCGCCGCCGCGCCGCTATCGTGCTCAAGGACGACAGGTGCTCGTTGTGTAGTAGTGTGACGTCACGCCTACAACACCGCGCTGACGCTGCGCCGCCGCGCTGCTATCGTGCTCAAGGACGACAGGTGCTCGTTGTGTAGTAGTGTGACGTCACGCCTACAACACCGCGCTGACGCTGCGCCGCCGCGCCGCTATCGTGCTCAAGGACGACAGGTGCTCGTTGTGTAGTAGTGTGACGTCACGCCTACAACACCGCGCTGACGCTGCGCCGCCGCGCCGCTATCGTGCTCAAGAACGACAGGTGCTCGTTGTGTAGTAGTGTGACGTCACGCCTACAACACCGCGCTGACGCTGCGCCGCCGCGCCGCTATCGTGCTCAAGGACGACAGGTGCTCGTTGTGTAGTAGTGTGACGTCACGCCTACAACACCGTGCTGACGCTGCGCCGCCGCGCCGCTATCGTGCTCAAGGACGACAGGTGCTCGTTGTGTAGTAGTGTGACGTCACGCCTGCAACACCGCGCTGTCGCTGCGCCGCCGCGCCGCTATCGTGCTCAAGGATGACAGGTGCTCGTTGTGTAGTAGTGTGACGTCACGCATACAACACCGCGCTGACGCTGCGCCGCCGCGCCGCTATCGTGCTCAAGGACGACAGGTGCTCGTTGTGTAGTAGTGTGACGTCACGCCTATAACACCGTGCTGACGCTGCGCCGCCGCGCCGCTATCGTGCTCAAGGACGACAGGTGCTCGTTGTGTAGTAGTGTGACGTCACGCCTACAACACCACCCTGACGCTTCAATACGTTTTTATCTACCAAAATAGTCCTACTGTAATTAGGATCTATTATAATCTATTCTAGTGTTTTTCACATACTTTGTGTAATACCTTTATTCAGTATCTTGTATACATCCACATAGTTTTAATGTTACTTACATCCTCTCATATTCCAGGTCGGACTTACGCCTAGTGTTGCGTGCCGTGCACGAGCTGCACGTATCGCATCGACACTTCACGCGGCTGTCCACACCGGACGCGGTCGCTCGGCCCGACGGCAATACCAATACTGCGGTCGGCGCGGCCAGTGCCGCCGCAGCTGAAGCAAGAACATGCGCTGACCTGCTCTCGCAAGCGCAGTGGCACGTGGCTAGAGCGAGACGTCAACATGATGAGGAAGTCACGCTTAGAGATAGGCAAAGGGAGCAAAGAGAGGCGTTTAGGCGGCAGCAGGTCAGCTTAAAACTTGTTTTACTCTAAGGTATCTTTAAAAGTCGGCTAGAGGGAAAGGATTCGATAATATCACTCTCAGCGATAAGCAACAGTGCAAAATAACCTTGATTTTGTTTTCTGATTGAGATCAATCGCAGGGATGCTGTCGCCTATCGTATTGAAGGGCCTCGTGGCGTAGTCGGTAGTGTAACCGACTTCCGTGCACGAGGTCGTGGGTTCGATTCCCACTCAGGACAACTATTTGTGTGACGAACACAGATATTTGTACTGCGTCTGGGTATTTTCTATATATTATATGTATGTATTTACAAAAAAAAAGTAATATGATGTATTATATCCGTAATCTGGCACCCATAGCACAAGCGTTAAGCTTAGTTTGGGACCAGAGGATGTTGTGTGAAAATATCTGTGAATATTTATTTATTTATATATATTCATTATTATATTTAGGAGAAGAGTTAGGAATAATTTCCACACATTCAGAAATAGCTTATCAAAGTGAGGACCCTCCAATAAATACTAAACGCACCTGTAAGCTCATTACTGCTTTCCTATTCTGGCAGTAGTGTTATATACTTTTATTAGTCGCTTCTTACCATACAGACGAAAAATATAGGCATGCTGGCTTTTCATATTCTTAACTCGTTCCCACGTGGCCTATTTACGCATGTCTGTACAGTTTCATCCTTAGATTTACGCAAATAATGTGTACAGGAGGATGAACGTAAACGTCGCGAGGAAGAACAACAGAAGAGCACAGTGCAGATGCTGCAGAAGCGGCAAGAGTACAAAGAGAAGACAAAGAACGCCTTGTTGTTCGCCGACATGCCGGCTGAGAACAAGCCTAAGGGTGGCCGTGGGAGGAGACGGGATGAATACATCTCCGATTCTCCTAGTGGTAGTGAAGGGCCTCGTCCAGAGAGGGAAGGGTGAGAAACATTACTATAATATCAGACAGTGCTAGTATGGGTACAATAATCGGAAATTGGCCGTTTGGTGGCGGCTTTAGAATTGTCCCACCCCTCTCTACCCACGGGAGTTGTAAGAGCCGACTGAGGGAATACCGGGGGAGTGCGCAGCAGCACTCCCTCGATTATTAATAACATCCACTGCGATCGCCAACCCGCCTGCCAAGCGTGGCGGTTACGGCATGATCCCCCATGACGGGACCGCTCGTTGTGGCGTTCTCTTGGGGAGGCCTATGTCCAGCAGTGGACGTTGAAAGGCTGATGGATGGATGAATCGGAAATTAACTAGTGTTATCTTAATTAGTACTATATTTAACTGTACACTGTTGGTGAAAATAGCCAGTGCGTCTACAGCACGTATGCGCCGCAATCTGACAATAACGATTACAATTTGTGCGTTGCGTTCTATTATTCCCATCAAACTAATTGTTTCTCGTTTAAAATATAATATATAGTAATACTAGCTGGCGTGGCAAACGTTGTTTTGCCATATAATTTATTTCTAGAGAATTTGCGGGGTGATATATGACACTGGTAGACGCCTGGCGGGAATAACTGATCAATTATCGACCGCTGAGAGTAGAAAATTATTAAAGTACTAATATCGCTATTAAAAATAGAGGTTGGCAGCAGAAGGGTTGTATGTATTTTTATTATTACAATAAATTAATATTAACTATCGCAGACGCGAGAAGCAACGCAAGCGCAAGCGCGAAGACGGCAAGAGCAAGGGCAAGTCGCGCAAACGTCGCGACAAGGACACGCGCGGCTCGGGCAGTGACAGCGACCCGCCCAAGAAACGTGGCAGAAAGAAGGTACGCGACCACAGTGCACGGGTACACTTATGTATGATTTTTAAAAAGGCCTTATTTCGTCATGAATTTATAGATGGATTGAACTGATGATGGATATTAAGAAGCAAGATTCTTTGACGCTGAATAGAATCCTTTTTGTGGATGTATCATTGGGAATGTGAAATTGGGACTTTGGGGTCTTTCCAAAATGACAAATAAGTAATTTTGAAAAGATTGCAAATATATATATATATATTACGGGTTTCGCAATAGGATGTTAGACTGTATCGCTCTGCTCGAATGTTCCGTACGAATGGCGTACTAACATGGCCAAACAAACACTACGAACTCCTATTTGCTACGACTTCTTTTCATTATAAACTGCAACTACACAAACATATAATTAACTGCCACAAAGTACACCCAAACTCATGAGAACTCAAAAACAGATGGCGGAGTTGTTTAGATACCGGCCTCCCGCACTGCTGTGAGTTCGATTCAAAAATAGGACAACTCTTTGTGTTTAAAGTAACATAAACGGATCTTTTTCGCGTATAAATTAGGTCAAGTTTTTGACAACTCCCGTGTCCCGTGACGACTACACCACGACTGCTACGTCTGCTACGTCGGGCTAAAAGGTAGTTAAAAACTTGAACTTATTTATACGCGATAAAGACCTGTTTATGTTACTAACTCTTTGTGTGATCCACAAATGGTTGTTCTGAGTCTGGGTGTATTTTGTGTCCGTGAAATTGTATGTTTGTAAAGTCCCCCGCGATACGAGGATTATTCCTAAGTACATGGCGTTGGCTATACAATAAAAATATATATATATGTCTGTGTGAAGAAATATAGTGCGTTTGATAGAATATTACGTTTTCTGTAATGTTTTTACAGTAATATTATAAAATTACAGGGTGAAAAAGGCATCGGTAAGCGTGAAAAAGCTCGCGCCGCTAAACAAGCGGACGAAAAACTTAGTGCGAAACAACGAGCGAAGATCGTATCAAAAGAAACGATATCGACTTCCGAGTCGGAGTCGGACAAAGACTCGCGCAAGTCGCGCAGTCGCAGTCGCAGCGGCAGTGGCAGTCGTAGTGGCAGTCGTAGCGGCAGTGGCAGTCGCAGTCCGCCCGCCAACAAGGGACGGAAGAGGATTATGTCTGCTTCAGACAGCGACAGGTATGTCTATATGGGGAATTAGTACGTACTGGATTTTATTTTTAACACAAATAATTAATTTTTATCTACTTCATTTAATTAATGCAATATGGAAAATTATGTCCTACTAGAAATATCTTGGATGTTCTTGCTCAACGTTTGCCCACAGATACATATACTAGTATCTACCGGGTATAAATGACATCATACCGATAACTCCGGGCGAAGACGACACGAAATAACTGCAATAATATGCTCTTTACCAATTTCGTAGACGACGGCTTACAAAGTTAGCAATTTTTAGCCGCTTTTGGAGTAAATCGGTAATTAATGGGTTTATTACCTAAAATCGAAATAATTATTTATCTCACATTCAATATAAAAATAATAATAACAAATTGCAATTTTCATGAAAAGACCGAAGCAAATTTTCACCACCTGGGTGTTCAGAATCGAGTACTGAACCCAAGTATCGATTATCGGTACGATGTCATTTACACCCTGTATAAGTTAATGAGTTTTTCGTCGGAATGCACGTTAATCCGTTGGCTTTACGCCCGGTCTCTCTCCATTGGTATCAGAATGCTGTCCCATCGGAGAGATCATCCCATATGTGAGTGAGGGAAGAGGCCACTTGTGTATGCCCAGATGCCCACCTACTCCTGCATTATAATATCACCTACTTACATTGCTAATACCTGTTGATACTGAACGTCAATTACTGTAAATCATTATTACGAACACCATATGAATTTTTTGATCTGTATTTTAGCGCTTGACATGCTTAGCTAATTTATAAAACAAATTATTTGTAAATGTGGAGAGAAGTTTTAGTGCGAGCGGGATTCGATACTGCGTCATTTCCTATCTGGGGAAGTGCTCTAGACCGCTAAGTCACAATATTAATTTTTATACTTGTATGTAGGTCACGGTCGAGGTCGAAGTCAAGGTCGAGGTCCAAGTCCAAAGCACGAAGCAGGTCTAGGTCAGGTTCCGTCAAAAGCCGTTCTAGATCTAAGAGCCACTCCAGGTAAATTATACGTACATACATACATAGACTCTTTTCCAGCGGGAAAGGCAGAGGCAACGGATTGAATTGACAAATTATTGAAATGGCCTCCCGCTAAACAAATTTTGGCCCGGTAGTTCCGACTAGTAAAAAATAACATGCGCTCACGCACACAAATACAAAGAAAACCAACCCTGAAGAAATGACATAAAGCACGAGTGTTACCAGAGTATTATTTCAAATAACCCAATGATTATACGTACGTTATGTATATGAATACGTCGTCAGCTCCATCAAGTCCCTATATGATTTGCTGTATAGCTAGTTTATAGTTTTACTATTTCTTTTATGTTTTAAACTTGCCTCCTAAAGGTTTTATCTTTCAATGGCAACACTTTCACGCAGTACATACATAAAAAAAAGTGTCTTTATTTTTTAGTTGATAATGCGGTGCCTTTCTTTTTTTTTTTGAGCCCCTTAGGGAGAGTGATGAGACGTGATGAATGCCAAACCACGGCATCGCCATTCGGGTGATTCATGTGAATTGCCAAATTTCGTCGTCCATTTTTTCCTGATGGTGTTGCAAAAGGCCACAGAGAAGTCAGTAGATAAAGACAAATACTTCTTTGCTTGTGTCGGTAGTATTGAGAGTACCAATGTTCTACCACGGTCTTTAACACGGAAGTAATATCACACCGCTCCATTGGTCCGCCAATACAGGTTTAGAGAGGAATCACAGCGGGCTTATTTAGTGTGTGTGGGCCCCACACTACCCTGTTCGTTGCCACGAACGACGGGGTGTGCGGTTAGGTACATTTGTTCCCACCTTATAAAAGAAGAAAAAACGGTCTGGGCCGTGGGTCGTCTGCAAAGCAAATATACAAGTTCAAGGATATTGTTACAGGTCAAAGAGTAGGTCAAAAAGCCGGTCCAGGTCTAAGAGCCGGTCCAGATCGAAGAGCAGATCCCGTTCCAAGAGCCGATCTAAAAGTGTTTCGAGATCACGTTCCAGGTAATTATATAAATAACTGGTTGGAATACCCCATTAATTATTTATAGGGAGTTAAATATGTGAAGAAATTTTGCAAAAATTCAACATAATTTTTTTTTTTATATTACGTGAGTCGCGAACATGCGTACGGCCCACCTGATGGTAAGTGGTTACCGTAGCCTATAGACGCTAGCAACACCACAGGCATCATTCGCGCGTCGCCATCTCCAAGAAAAGGGATAGGAAGTGGATAGGGTGGATAATAAGGAGAGGATAGGTAGGATACTAAGGAGAGTATAGAAAGGATAATAAGAAGAGGGTAGGGAGTGAGTTTGGGCCTCTGGCGCTCTCACTCATCATATGAAACACAACGATAAAATACTACTGTTGTTACACGCAGATTTTTTGTGAGAGGCTGGTACTTCCACGATCGAGCTGGCCCATTCATGCTGAGATAAGCAAGGCTCTATTACTAGAAAAATGTAGCTTACAACTGATAAAAAAATGTCTGTATACCTGTTTGTTAGTTCGCGCATCACGTAAAAACTATTGAATGGATTTGGTGAAAAATTCTTTGTTTGATAGCTCTTGATTAGACTTCAAAACTGGTATAAGTTTTGCTACGGTAACCGCGGGTAAAGACTATTCAGAAAAATTTAGCTATGGAAAACTATAGACGTCACATTTTCCTTGCCGTTTTTCAAATAAAATTATTTAGGGTAAATAATAACAGATGACGGCATTTTAAAAATAATATTACCAATCACTTACTCATCAAAAATGAATGTTTAATTGTTTATAGTAATTGTAATTTCAGAATTTTTAGTCTAAATTGGTTTATTTTTATAAAAAGGAATCTTAGTTATTAAAATGAGCAGAAACGTAGTTATTAGTCTGGCAGCATAGCGTGGTTGTTGTATATGATCGATACATGACAACTATCGCTTTTGGCCGTTTCTCTTTCAAACCAACGAGAAAACTAGCTCCTACTCTTTCTGTTAACATTGAATCTCAAAAGTGTTTCCAACATACATGAACATGATGATATGTTACATGAAAAATATACAAACTAATAAGTGAAACAATTGTAGGTACTCCTACTATTGTTGACGAGAAGATCTTCCTTAGCTTCCCGAAATTAATGATTTCTTCGGGTTAGCTATTTTTGCATAAAGCTAATTAAAGCGCAGTAGTGCGAATATTTATACTACTCTGTCAAGAAAGTATCGGGAAAAGATCAATAATACACAAAATTTTTGTTATTCATCCAAAATTTATTTTATCACCTTCAAAGTATGCTCCTTCAGAAACGATAGACTTACGCCAACGAATAATCCAATCATCAAAACATTTTTACTCCTGCTAACGCTGTTTCCGGAATTGAGTTCTGTTCTCGCCGCGAATTCTCCTTTATGTCTTCTACCGATTGAAAACGGGTGCCACGAAGTGGTAATTTGAGTTTAGGAAAAAGAAAGAAGTAGGTTGGAGCCATATCTCGTAAATATGGTGGTTGATCGATGGTATTTGTTGAATGTTTGGACAAAAATTCATTCACAATGATGGCCTTGTGCGAAGGCGCATAATCCTGGTGCAAAATCCAAGAATTTTCTTTCCACAAATCTGGCCTTTTTCATCGAATTTGCTCTCTTAAACGCCGCATAACGCTCATATAATATTCTTTATTTACCGTTTGATCTTCTGGCAAGAATTCCGAGTGCACAACACCGCGATAGTCAAAGAAAACAGTCAAAGACTTGATCGACTTTGGCGTGGTTTTTTCAGTTTCGGTTCAGTTGGATGTCGCCACTCCGAAGCTTGTTGACTAGTTTGCATGTCAAACTCGTAAACCTACGTCTCGTCACCATTAACAATGCGTTTCATGAATGTTGGGTCGGAATTGACTCGTTCTAGCATGTCCTCAGCGACTCTCATGCGATTGAGTTTTTGGAGAAAATTTGGGACTAGCCGAGCGGAAACATGTTTCATACCCAAGTGATTATTTAAAATGGTACGGATCGACTCGTGAGACACAGAAAGTTCGGCGACTATCTCTCTCAAAGTTGAATGAGGATTTTCAGTCACCATTTCTTTCACTTTTGCAATGTTAACTTCAGTTGCAGACGTTGATGGCCTACCAGAGCGAGGCAAATCTTCCATCACATCTCGACCGCTTTTAAACGCTCTGTACCACTCATAAGCACGTGTTTTTGATAAAGTCGTTCACCGTAAGCCTTCTGTAACATTTTCAGTGACTCCGAACACGAAATTCCATTGGCGATGCAAAATTTAAGACAAACTTATGAAATTCGCAATACACACTAGATATTAACTAAAAACAGTACTGTATTTAATATAAATAACAGATGCAACTCAAACTCCGCGCCAAAATGGATAAAAGTTGTGCTAGATTGGCAACAAAAAAAAAACAAAGATTTGAATTTGGAACCATAAACATATATCATCCATTCGCAATACTTTCTTGACTGAATGTATTCGGTAACCATCCGGACGGAGTTTTGGGTAGAGTCTAGTTTAATATATTTTAGATTTTATAGACAGTAATACTTTCTTATTTCAGACTTCTAACCTTTAAGGGGTTTGTGGGTAAATTGTGGGGAAAAAAATTTGAGAGCCAATGCTGCCTTGTTGATGACGTATGCACGGCAAAATTTTGTATGTCACTTCGCGATTTGAGCAAGCCTGTATTATTGGGCCATGGAGTCAACAACCTTGCATGTTTTCTAGTGATCATTTACTGACATATGAATGCCTACTAATTCTTTTTTTGCCCACAGATCGAAAAGCAAATCCCGTTCAAAGTCTCGGTCCAGAAGCCACTCAAGATCCCGTTCAAGGTCTAAAAGTGGTTCACGAAGCAGATCCGGATCCCGCGCCTCCAGATCTAGATCCCGCTCGGGGTCTAGGTCACGATCCGGCTCCCGGAATAATTCGAGACCTGATACACCTGTGTCAAGGAAGTCCGTATCAGCGAGCGAAGACGAAGCTTAGTCTTATAAGTTGTAAATATTTAGTTATAGTTTTTCCCTTTAGTTTCACTACCTACATGGTAGGTTACACATTTAGTTATAACACTCACGTTGTCATTGGTGGACAATTTAATAGAAAATTGACAATATATTACACAACGGTAGAGCGTCGATTTACACGAATTAATTGGTGCATAAAAGTTCTGAAAACCATTATTTGGATAATCGAACCATATATTTTTAAACTAGCTGACGCCCGCGACCTTGTCTGCGTGGACACTTAAATGAAGGTTATCTTCATTTAAGTGACTGAGTGGTTCTCTGACATACAAAAATTAATAAGCGTATATTTTAATCCGAGCCTTGCACTATCTAACAATAAAAACAGCATATCCGTTCAGTAATTTCTGAGGTATTCTAAAAGACAGATCTTTTTTTTATATTCTCTCCATTTTTGGTACCTGTTTTATTATATACTAGCCCGCGGCTCCGCCGCAGCAAAATGTTATATCTCAGGTTCCCGATATAATAGCGGGATAAAATGTATACCAGTTTTTAAATCTAATCAAGAGCTATCAAATAAAAAAACTGCATCAAAATCCGTTCAGTAGTTTTTGCGTGATGCGCTGCCGAACAAACAGAATAAATAAAAAGAAAATTGTTTTGTGTTCAGACGCGTCTATATTACTCTATATAGCCTAATACAGTAATATTGTCTCAAATATCTTAAATGTACAGACACAGCTCTATTACAGCCTTCTAATAGTATAGATATATATATAATTGAAGGACATTGTCATTTTTCGCCCTGTACGATAATAGCATCGAACATTCATGATCATTATTAGTATTTTTTTAATATAATTTGCATATTTCTATGTAATGTGGCCGTGTAGGGCCGGCTTTAGAATTGTCCCACCCCTCTCTACCCACGGGAGTCGTAAGAGCCAACTGGGGGAATACCGAGGGAGTGGGCAGCAGCACTCCCTCGAGTATTAACAACATCCACTGCGATCGCCAATCCGCCTGCCAAGCGTGGCGATTACGGCATTATCCCCCATGATGGGACCGCTCGTTGTGGCGTTCTCTTGGGGAGGCCTATGTCCAGCAGTTGACGCTGAAAGGCTGATGGATGGATGGATGGATTTCTATGTAACACGGACTAGCTGCGTGCTATTATGAAGAAAAACCTATTCGAAGGGACTATTTATTGTACATCCGATGCGCCTGCCATCTTTACCTAAAATCAATAAAATCGATCTTTTGTTTTTCTAAAGCATTGTTAGGTTATTTTAAAATCTGAATTACAGTTTTGGAACTGATTTAGAAATTGCGTGGTATTACACGTAATTTCTGTCACAATGAAAAATCAAGATCGTTTCTAATATTAGTTACATTATAATAAATTTAAACAATAATCAGAAAGGTTTTCATCTCGCAATTGGTATAGTTAATAAGATTTTGTTAATAGATGTCACTGCTTTTATTAAACTTACTTTTATTATCAACAAACAAACTTAAATTGTCATTCTGAATTAAAATAACAAAGTATATTTAAATGAATAGTTAAAATATTTTTTGAAACAGGTAAAAATTCTAGAGAGCACCATCTAGCACTGGAAATACGCAACTAGAATTAAAATCCAACTAAATTGAAAACGATGACAAGAGGTAGTCTCAAATTACTGCCATACGTATACTGGTTCATTTATATTCCAGCTTCATTATTTTAATTTTAAAATACCCTGCTCATAACCCCAATATCGGAGTAATTTTTTGTAATAGTACGATTATTAAGCTAGTCCGCTATAAAATTATGATTGTATGGGAATTCAGTAATGTGTTTTAATACAACACATAATTTTGCTTCTCGGTTGGTTTCAGGGCGAACTACGTATGGACTCAGAGCAATGTCCTTTACTAACATACCTATTTGGCTTTAACCATTTGTTTGTTTGCCGCCTTATTAATCGTAAATAATCGACGCCCTACTACAATGCCTGTGATTACAATAGTTTGATGTAATACAATTAGTGTAGTTTGACGCTAGACGTGTTTCAGAGTAATACCAATTTTATACATTTTATAATTATTCCAAACAATGTTATTAGTATCAGCTAGTAATATTCTACTGAGCTACAGAGAACTCAAATTTTCAAGAAAATTAGATAGACAAGGAATAAACAGTGGGCTGAGCCAAGTTGCATTCTATGATCGCTAACGCTATAGAAAACTCTTTAAATGTATGGACGTCTTTAACGATATCTATAACGCTAAGTCACGTCACTTAACGTTAGAGATGTCAAATTTCCGTACATTTTATGTCCCGTCTTTGGTTCTAGATTTATCATCCTGGTTTGCAGAAGTCTTCCTGCGGATTAATTGTCTAAATTCCCTTTACAACCACTGTAATCACCCCATTTACGACACTACCACCACGGACTCTCTCAAAGCCATAGACCAAGAAGAAGAATAGTTTTCTATAGCGTAGCAATCATAGAATGCAACTTGGCTAGACCCACAGAATAGAAAGCATCAATGTTTAAACCTGGTATATAGGCACCTTTCTTTTTTCTAAGACTTTCTCCAGTTGCTCATAGACTGAGGATAAGCAACTTTGAAATGCCCATTCTACAAATGGATGACCATTCATCTGATTTCCTTATGTTGTGTCGAATGATATGGCAATTGATGGCTCCGAGCGAATTCTGCAACAGTTAATTTGGCAAAGCGTCTGAAACAGTAAGCCAGAAAACGCAGGTTCAAACCCCACTAGTGGCTATGATTTTCTATTTCACATTGTTTTAATGAAGGAATGTTTTCACTGTAAAAGTCTCACTTTCATAGAAGATCAGCGTGATACAAGGGTGTCGTATTACATATGATGAGTGAGAGCGCCGGAGGCCTTAACTTTTCCTCATTATCTCTTCCTCTAGTCCTTTTCTTGGAATTAGCGCTATTGATGTCTCTGGTGTTGCTAACGTCTATAGACTGCGGTAACCGCTTACCATTACGTGTATGCTTGCTTATTTGCCACCCACGAAGTAAAAACATTATTGCTTGAGTATTTTACTTCCTCCTAATCTAATGTCCATTTCATTTCGAATAACATTTTTCATAACGACTTACTACGATTTCTCGCCCCCTATTACGTGGGACTTAAACATAGCTGGCGAGTCGTGGGTGTGTAATACACCTCTGCCTACCCCTTCGGGGAATACAGGCGTGATGCTGTGTATAACGACAAGTGAAAACATAAGTGTTTACAGTTTAATGAGCATTCATTTGTAGGTAAGATCCATGGTTTCTCGAAATCGATAGTATACAAATGTAGTGACGTTTTACACTATCAGAAAATTAGTTTAATTTACCGACTATTATGACTGTTACATTAAAATATAGTGTAATCGTCACGATAAATTGATACACATGTATTTTGCATTTGCGTTGGCACATTTAATGCACTTATTTGACTAGTCATAAAAATATGACTCCATAACTTTGGATATTTAAAAAATAATTAATCCTTGGCAGACATGAAATTAAACAAAAAATATTTAAAACAAAAGAGGTGTACTAATTTTATTCTCGACCGCTCATAGATGTTACATATTTAAACAGGTTTAGTTAAAACGAACTGACATTTTAATATAAGTTGCATTTACAGAATATTATAATAAAAATATTTATTTTTATTGTAATAGTTTGTTTAAATTACCTAATTTTCTTGCTGTATAGAGGAATTGCAACTTTATGCCTGTGTTTTTATCGTTATACGACTTTATGTACCAATTGTCACTAGTTGTGTTTTATTATGAATAGTATTATACAAATAAAATTATAAAAAAATAAATCTAATATAACCTTTTCATGTTCTCCCTCTTCCACTACATTGGCGTAGTGTATGCCTCCCACTAAAATTAAAATGACAATGTTTCTATGTTTATTACTTAATAATGCAAAAATTAATAAATATTGGCACACAAATAGTTTATTACCTAATTAATAAATACATTTTATCCTAGATAAATGCTTAGATTCCTGTGGGATTGCCAAAAAACGAACCGACGTATCGTAATTTGGTATTTAGTGTCGTAAGTTTTGCCTGGCAGAAGCTAGAAACATTATAAACCTGAAAGTGAGTTTGTTCGTTTGTTACGCGGTAACTTCTAAAACGATCGTCAAAAAATGTAGCATGCAAATATTCAGAAGGAAAGGACAGGCTACTTTATATCCCAGCAAAATGGCAGGTTCCTGGAACTTTTGCACATAGTTTATTATTGTGGCGTTGAGTGACTTATTTACCAATTGTTGTTTCAATTTTCTTAGCGGGAAGTTAATAAGTTGCTCAATTATTCGTAATACGAACTTACGACTTCGGCTGCTTAAACTTCAGAATGGGTATTGGTCAATACCAATACCAATACCCATTCTGAAGTTTAAGCAGCCGAAGTCGTAAGTTCGTAAGTTCCCGCTAAGAAAATTGAAAATTTTCAAAAGTTGGGAAGTTATTGGTGTTACCCCGTTTTTCGAAAATCGAGTTTTCAACGGATGTTGACTTTTTAAGGTCCTAGGAAGCTTCCCCGCATGTTCCCGCGATGATGTGCGTGTGTGTGTGTTGTGTGTGCGTGTGTGTGTTGTGTGTGTGTGTGGCCGTATATAAACCTCTCATAACTTTTGAACGGCTTGACCGATTTCATCGGGGTTGGCGTCATTCGAAAGGACTTGACCATACTTAGATTTTGAATACAATTAGGACCGATTCGAACCGGTATCTAGAGAAATCTCAAAAAAACTACAAATTTTTTTTTTCAAATGTTTTTTTTTTAATAACTTTTAAGCGGTTTTACCGATCGATTCCAAAAGCTAATGGCCCCTTAGAATGAAACACGAAACGTTAGACGAACTTTCGTTTCGAGTCATTGTAATTGATCAACAGTACGACGCGTGATTCCTGATGAATCGAGACTTCTAGTTAGTGCGTCTAACGTTTCGTTTTTCATTCTAAAGGCGCAGCTCTTAACATCAAAAAATCACGTCGATCGCCGCCAGTCCGCTCAAAATCGGTTGATTCGATTGTGAAATATCGTTGTCAAAAATTTATTTTTTTCAGAACTGATATTTTCGGTCTGGCCATTTCGAGCTTTAAGATTCATCAAAGAGCTTAAAAAGCTGCGTTGAATGCCGTAAACTACGAGTAAATCAGTTCATTCATTCAAAAGTTTCAAAATTGCACTTTTACGTTGTGGAGCTCTTCGAGCTCAAAAGCATAGAACAGTTATCTCTTTGAGCTTGGAGAGCTCAAAATGACACGAAAATTATACTTTTGAGCTCGAAGAGCTCAACAACGTAAAAGTGCAATTTTGAGCGCTTAAGTATCAAATTAGAGGGAAGTTGCAGGGATGGCCTTTAGGCTCAACGGTTTTCCAGGTTTTTTTTGTCCGTGTGGACTAAAGAATACAAATGTCACCACCACATTCTTTCCCACGGGTGTCGTATGAGGCGACTAAGAGAGGTAAGCAATTATCATCCATTGCATTGCTGATGGTAGTGGGTGCACTGACTTGCTATCGGGCCCGAGAGGGATGGTACCACCATCCCTCTCGTTTGACCCGGCCATGAAGCACATCGGTGTATTTTGGCTATAGCAGGAGATAGCCATTAATTATTTCATTTCATATAAATCTGTTGTGAAATAAAATGGTGAGCAGGTTGCACCTTACCTCCATCGTTGGTTAAATCGAAGGCACGGCAACCTCAGCTTCAGGTTGACGCAGGTACTTACCGGACACGGGTGCTTCGGTAAGTACCTGCATCGTATTGGTAGAGAAGGGGCCCCCGGATGCCACGAGTGAGGCGGTATTC
Organism: Leucoma salicis; assembly: GCA_948253155.1. Taxonomy (NCBI): domain Eukaryota; kingdom Metazoa; phylum Arthropoda; class Insecta; order Lepidoptera; family Erebidae; genus Leucoma; species Leucoma salicis. The sequence continues at coordinate 20,325,644 of OX411815.1, read as the reverse complement.
CGGGTGCAACCAAGATCTGAGCGCCTGGCGAGTCCTACATACCCCTCCGTCTGTCACCGGCGGGGGGATGCATAAATGCATTTCCACAGCGTTAACAAAAAAAAATGGGTACCAGATTACTGATATAATACATCTATTACTTTTTTTTTGTAAATACATACATATAATAGATAGAAAACACCCAGGCACAGTAAAAATATCTGTGTTCATCATACAAATAATTGTCCTGAGTGGGAATCGAACCCACGACCTCGTGCACGGTCACACTACCGACTACGCCACGAGGCCCGTCCGTTAATTGTAATACGTGCGGTAATCTCACTCAGTAAGTTTTTACAGGGTACTATTCGTACTACGACTCCATGGCGTTCAGTACGTCACGGGGGTTAGGCAGAATGTCATATTTCACGTGTCGATCGTATCGTCTCGCTTGTACGATCACCGTGATTGGCCAACGGATTATTGTGACATCACGCGTCGGTTTCTCAACCAATCACAGTTATCTCGATACGGTCGACACGTGAAATATGACATTCTGCCTCAGGGGGCACATTAGAAATGCGCGAGGCTCCTGGGTGAAGACCTCTCGCCGATACCTAGCTACCGCGGCGGCTACACCACAGCCTTCAAATAAGTTTGATCTTGTTGAACAACGTGACGTATTTCGCATCATCTTTATAGTAATGACTTATCAGCTCTAATGTTAGCTGGGCTACTAGTCTACCAGGGTTTCAATTTTGTGTTCCAAATGCATCTCATAGAAACTACGTGCATTTTTGGTTAGTGATTGAAGAAAACATCGTCACGACCAAATCTGATTTTAGTCTTTTGTTGTTTATGGTATCAGACGAGCCACGGCCCACCAGATTACGGATATAATACATATATTACTTTTTTTTTGTAAATACATACACATAATAGATAGAAAACACCCAGACGCAGTACAAATATCTGTGTTCATCACACAAATAGTTGACCTGAGTGGGAATCGAACCCACGCCCTCGTGCCCGGAAGTGTAACCACACTATCGACTACGCCACAAGGCCCGTCAATAGTAAGTGGTAACCGCTGCTCATAGACTCAACCATAGATATAGGGTGGTGACACTTGTATTATTAGTCCGTTAGGTACCATCTATAAAACTACCGTCACGATCTGTGAATGTAATAAAACAATAACATTAAAACATTGTATATTTAAATTAATTACACGTTTAAATTATTTGCGTTTACATCAAGAAAATAAATATTATATATTAAATATTCTACATACTTTTATCGAGTTCAGCATTTAAACTTGCAACAATTTAATAGATAGCTTATATTTTTTTTTACGTTTAACATAACACAACCATCATGTTGGTGAAACTTATTACAAACTTTTAAAAACAATATTACTTTATTCAATTCCATTCACAGATAAGATACGTCAAATGGACTAGCTTCGTTAAAATCTTACTTACATTAATAATTGAGCCTCATAACATTGCTAGAATTTCAAATAAAAATAAATAACAAGTAAATATAATTATGAAGAACAAGGAACTTGCTTAATAAAAATCGACGGAATTTAATATCAAGAATCACAATAGATATCCTACTAAGTGCAATTTGTCTAATAAATAATGTAATATCTCAAACTTTAAAAATATCTTTTACGGATATTTAACTTGAATTATGACTATGGAATTTAAATTTAGTCTATATTTTCTAATGCATAACCTAAGTGTTACAAAATTCCGATACAATTCCTCTCAATTCATAAACTATAATATAAACTTACAAACACTAATATTTCAATATTGAGAGTAAAAATTCCATGTACTTATGGCAGTATTCGTTTTTCAATTTAGTCGTTATTTGCTAATCTATAATAAAATGGAGAATTTTATATGCGAATATCTAAATCTATTAATTTACAGGTACCTATGTAACAAAGTGATCAAGAAATAATAAAATACGTAAATAACGAACAATACTACTCGTGCAGATAAAGAATGGGATTATAAATGGCGGCACATTGAGCCTGTACTGTCAGCATACATTTTTTTTTATTGCATTTAGTGGCAGACGAGCCACGGTCCATCTGATGGTAAATGGTAACCGCCGCCCATGGACTCGACTATACCGAGAGTATAATAGTTCACGCAATATGAATACCGTTATTTTTTTGCTGTCTATACCGTTAGGTGTGAGTATAGACGGCGATAGTTTGTGAGCGAGAAGTAAATAGAGGCGACGCCATTTATAATCCCATTCTTTATCTGCACGAGTAGTACTTAATAAGTATATAATGTAGTGTGGATCTGTATTTTTAGCACTTGATATGCTCAGCTACTTTAAGGAAGGAATTATTTGTGTTGTGGGTCTCGAAGACATCTAAAACAAACGTGAAGTGGAGATTGGGTTTCACCATTTTTATAGGTCACTGTGATAGTTTAGATGGATGGGTCTGCTCGCAGTAAAGCACTTTTTCCACTATTTGTTCCATAAACTAAAACATTTTATAAAGTAAAGCCAACCTTATGAGTGGAAGTCTGGTAAGGGTGGAGTGATTGCTTACACACAAGATTTGGTGAATTTTAGTTAATCACTTTGTAAATTAAACTTATAAAATAGGGCTTTGTGCACTCATGTTATCCTAAAGGACTAGTTTCCTATATACAGTACAGTAATTATTTGGTGAGATTAGGATGAATACATTTACAATGTTGAAGCTAATAGATCCCTTACTATAGCTACTTAGTACTAATACAAATTAATACTAATTGCGTGCGGGTAACAAGGCCTGTCGGATAATAAGGTCTCAATAACGAAAATTCTTAATCTATATATTTATCACTGCTCGGTGAAGGAAAATATCGGGAGGAAACCTGCATGCCTGAGAGATTTTCTCGACAGCTTGTGAAGTCTGCGAACCCGCATTGAGCCAGCGTGATGGACTATGGTCTAATCGCTATCACCATGAGAGGAGACCCATACCAATAGTGGGATAAAAAGTGTTGAAATAAACTATTATGAAGCCGTAACAGAGCTATGTCTGTACATATAAGATATTTGAGAAAATGAATGTATTAAGCTATATAGGCGTCTGAACAAAAAACATTATTTTTTAAAGTTTTTGTCTGTTTGTTTGGTCATCACGCAAAAACTAATAACGAATTTTGATGAAACGTTTTGTTTGATAGCTCAAACTGGTATAAATATATCGCGCAACTATACAGGGAACCTGAGAAATAACCGAAAAAACAGCTTTTGGCTGTGACGGAGCCGCGTGCGCGTCGCTCAAGGTGACATGTTTATAGCTAACATTTGAGGATAGCGTCTAAAGCCCCATGTTCATTTAATGCTACACGGTTGTAAACCAACGCCGTAACAGAGGTGACCTTGCTAGATTGCAACCAAATTTGAAAACAGACAATCGGCCGCTAACCAAGGTGACCTCTGTTAGGGCGTTGGTTTACAACCGTGTAGCAGGAACTTAAGGCGCGCCGAGCCGAGCCAAATCGTCCCGCAGAAATTTGCCCCCTATATACATGTACTATGAAAGTTCTCGCCTCCTATATACCAATCAAAACCAAGAATCCTATATCCAAGACCAAATCAAAAGAAAATTTATAATGAGGATAATAATAAACATTAATCTTCAGCTTTATAGTTGTTTTTGCAGCATCGCCAGACTTGAAGAGAGGATCCTGGTACCTGGGCTCTGGAGCCGCAATGCACAAGACGAACAATAAAGAATATATTTATGATTATGGCCCTGCTCCGGCGACTACCATTTATTTATAATTCCTAATTTATAAGCGTAATCTATACTACTAGCCTTTGTTTTTAGGTTATATCTCAGGTTCCCGATAAAATGTTTACCAGTTTTTAAGTCAAATCAAGGCCTTTCAAATAAAAAAAGTTGCATCAAAATCCATCTAGTAGTTCTTTTAAATAAATTCTAAAAAAAAACTAGTTTAAATAATTTTCTAGTTTTTCGGTTATATCTCAGGTTCCTGATATAGTAGCGAGCGGGATAAAATATATACCAGTTTTTAAGTCTAATCAAGGCCTTTCAAATAAAAAAACTTGCATCAAAATCCGTTCAGTAGTTTTTGTGTGATGCGCGAACAAACAAACAGACAAAATTCTAAAAAAATTGTTTTGGGTTTAGACATGCCTATATAGCCTATTACAGTCATTTTTTCTCAAATGTCTTAAATGTACAGACTTACAGTTTTATAATAGTATAGATTATGAAGCTGTAACAGAGCTGTGTCTGTACATTTAAGATATTTGGGTAAAAATACACTGTAATATGCTATATAGACGCGTCTAAACACAAATAATTTTTTTTAGAATTTTTGTCTGTTTGTTTGTTCACGGATTACGCAAAAACTACTGAACGGAATTTGGTGCAACTTTTTTATTTGAGAGCTCTTGATTAGACTTAAAAACTGGTATACATTTTATCCCGCTACTATATTGGAAACCTGAGAAATAAAACTCATATAGTAATTACTTTTTACATGATTGCATACTCGCTTTAAATTTTGTCTCCGAAGCAATGTAAAAAAAAACAATGTTTTAATTTGAATTTAAGTACTGCACTGATAGCCCAGTGGTAAAACCAAGAACTGCAAAATCAATGGTATTGAGTTCAAGTCCCCGTCCTAGGCCTTCGCACGGCACACACCTCTGACTTAAGATTTTTCTAAATTATGTTTATATTTTTTTACAAATTACACTGCTCAATGAAGAACAACATCGTGAGGAAACCCTCATGCCTGAGAGATTTACTCAACTGCTTGTGAAGTCTGCCAAACCACACTGCACGCACTACTTACGTCATAAATACATCTCACTCTGAGAGGAGCCTTGGGCCCGCAGAATGTAATTCACTAAATCGTATCGATATAGTATCGTCTCGCTTGTGATTGGTAGAGAAACCGACGCTTGATGTCGCAATAATCCCTCGACCAATCGCGATGATCTCTCAACCAATTAAAATGGCACGATGTGCTGTCGATACGATTGAGTGAGATATATTCTAACCCTGTGCTGAATGGCGGGACAGTAAAGGGTTGATGGAAAGATTAAATAAATCATTTGTTATTTCCTTAATGAAGTGCATTAAAATTAGATGTTCTCTATAATAAAAATATCTTAATACATCGAAGTAACTATAATAAAACGTTATTTACATCATACCTTTGAGTCTAACAAGTGGTCTGCCCTCCATTATTCTGAGGAAAAATTACGTTGCCATTGGACACGGCCTGTGAACCGCCAAGGAAAGAAGTAAAGGTGGTATCTCTACTCATTGGTGGTTCTAGACCTTCGATAGGTATGCAGTCCAGTGTTGGTACTGTGTATTCCCTGCAATTTAAAAAAATACAAATGATACCATCATGGGACGGCTGGCAGATGGGAAAGGTGTGACGTATATAAATAATATTCTATATTGAAATACTTTGAAATGAAAAAGTTATAAAATTTAACAAAGTTCAGGTAGTTTCAAATTCTAAGGAAGTAAATAAATTAAGTAGATGATATCACTACAAGAGTTAGAAATCTCGAAATCAAACCCACTGCATCGGGTCAGTATGGTTAATCTCCTGATGAATACAAGAATATAGGAGCACCTCATCACAATATCTACCATTAAGTAGCAATGGGAGTATATTGAAGTTCCTTCAATTAAAATAATGTTGATGTGCAGTGACCCTGATGTGAGAGGAATACCGGATGTTCAAGAGATTTTGGAAACTATAAAAGCAGCACACAAAATATTTAATACAACGTTATTGTCTTTAGCACAGTAATTAATTATTTGAACTTATTATGCAATTTTCAGTATAACAAAACTACCAATTATTTATTAATGAGGAAAAAGAGAACTTTAGTGCGAGCGGGAATCGAACCTGCATCCCTTCCAATCCGGGAAGTGCTCTAAGCCACTGAGCTACCGCACTGACCTTTCGGCCAATCTCCTCAACACATTTTTCTTTACGGTATGATGTTGGAATAATGGATAGATAACACCATGTTGCACCATGCCGCAATGATTCTACCCCTCTCCACCCATGGGAGTCGTAAGAGCCTACTGAGGGAATACCGGGGGAGTGGGCAGCAGTACTCCTTCTAGTATTAACAACATCCATTGCGATATCATGCACACATGGCACTATCCCCCATTCTTGGGGAGGCCTATGTCCAGCAGCCGACGTTAAAAGGCTGATCGATGGAACACCATGTTCTTTATAATAGTCGTGAAGCATCTCCAGTTACATAAGAGAGCAGATAGAGTTCCCCATATAATTTCTGTAACCTGAAATATCACGATTAGTGCTCTTTAGATTACGATTGTGAAACACTTACATAGACACATTATCTTGACTTTGCACTGAATCATTAACAAGCTGTGGTAGCCTATCTGGTTCAGGGGGCGCTGGCTGAGTCGGCTGAGCACTGAACAAGAACACACCCGCCATAGCCAACATGTATGATAAGAAATATAGCGCGTGGAACTGCAAAATATAAAGCATGAATGTTAATTTTTATCATACATTCATGTTAATATCAGGTTGTTAATGCAAAAGTTGGCCAACCTAATTGGTCTATGCATCATATCTAGACGAAAACATCTATACTCTTGGTTTGTATATAATGTACAACAAGAAAGAGAAGGAAGGCTTTGCCGCCGTCCCACCCATTCCTCCAGCATCGGCTGGAGTGCTTCTACAGTTCGAAAACCGGCCGGAATAGGGCCCAATCTTACCCTACCTAAGTACCTATACATGCTGCGCGTTTAAGAGCCTGTAGATAAGCTAAGGAAACCAAGTGCACGTTCTGGTGGGTTTTATATTGTTTATCTCCAATATTGTTAAACAAATGTAGGTTTGGCTCTCAGACCAACTAAAAAATAAAGACATCGCATTGTCAACTAAAAAGTGAAGCCACTTTTTGAATGACGTGTGCGTGAAAGTGTTGTCACTGGAAAGAAATAATCTCTATAATTTGGGTAATTTTTTTAAGTTTTATGTAAAACATAAATGAAGTAAAAGTATAAAGTAATTTTACAGCAAATCATATAGGGAATAATGGCGCTGACGACGTTTTCATGTACGTAACGTACGTAAGAAATTGTAGTCATTTGGGGTAATTTTAATTCATACTCTGGTAACACTCGTGATTTATGCGACTTCGTTTTGGCATGGTTTCTTAGTTTATATTTGTGCTTGAGCGCGTGCAATTACAAGTTTGGCATGGTTTTATATGGCTTCACTGGATTGTTCGTAATGCGCCATCTATATTTTTTAGTTAGTGTTATGTTTGGTCACTTTCGCACTAACTGCTTCATATATAATAAAAAAAACTTACTTTAAATTGAAATATAAACATCCCAGCTATGAGTGTATAGTAATCAGCTGACAAAAATGACAAATGCAGTATTATGGAGCCCGCGTCTCTGAGCATGAAACACTGCAGTATTTGGAAAATTGTTTGAGTACAGCAGTAGCTTCCCAACTGCACTATAGTGTCCAATTCATACCAATTAAATGCCATCAGTTCACTAAATTCTAAGAAGAATGTCTGTGTGCACGAGACTACACTGCCAATGAGACCAAGCAATGCAAGGTAGTCTGAACAAGATTGTGTTTTCAGCATCATTTCTTGAAGCACTGTGACCATTGCATACAGAAGTGACCCAGCCAAACAAAGCATGTCACCAACCAACTGATTTTTACCTAAAACAACATAACATTCTATAGAAACTATAATTAATTCTTCATTGGTTTAGATACCAACCTCTCATGCCGAGTGGCGTGTTTTTAGAGCCTGGGTGTACTTTGTGTTTCTCTATTGTGTGCTTGTAAAGTCCCCCGCAATACAAGGATTATTTTGTAGTACAGGATGCTGTCGAAAACATCATTTCTTTTTAACTCATATATAGTATGGATGTTTTTTTAAATATAACATTACTATATTAACATGATGAGGCAGAGGTAGAAGAGACTCTCCCTCTCCCCTACTCCCCTATAGTAAGAAAACACACATCACTGTACATGTAGTACTTAATAGTTGTATTAGAATTTTTTTTTAAAGTAATATTTTTTTTATATAAAAGCCAAGTGTCTAAGTAATAAAACTTAGAAAACTTAATTGAAATCTGATGCACACACGATGACAGACCTCCACCATTTTATATAGATTCCTGTCATAAAGTGGTAGCACAGTTTTACAATTCATGCAGTTAGGCTACAAATGTACTTGCATAGAGCAACGGCAGAGATATCGCGGGGAGGCCGCCTCTCTCGCTTAGCTTTAGCTTGCACTCGTTCGTTGAGGGCCGTCGCGATCGTGTAAATCGCGAGCAAGTTTTACGAGAACTGTTGATTATATTAATTATAATAGTACACACTTGTGTTGCGTGCGGATATGCCTCCACAGCAAAATAGAACAAGAATTTAAGTTTTCTTAGATTTATTCGTGAGGCGAGGTAAGTTTATTCCTATAATTTCGCATCACCTACCTAACCACATATCATTTAATAAAATAATAATAAATATTCACGGACATTTCACACAAGGTCCTCTGGTCCTAAACTAAGCTTAACGCTTGTACTATGAGTACCAGATTACGGATATAATACATATATTACTTTTTTTGTAAATACATACACATAATAGATAGAAAACACCCAGACGCAGTACAGATATCTGCGTTCATCACACAAACAATTGCCCTGAGTGGAAATCGAACCCACGACCTCGTGCTCGGAAGTCGGTTACACTACCGATTACGCTACGAGGCCCGTCAAAAATACAACGAAAGCCCTTCTAGGTCATGCAAATTTTTACATTTCCTATTATAGAATAGATTATGTTATGACTTAATGACAGAATAATTAAAGAAAGGCGGTTGTTAATAAAAATAGAGTGTGTCTCAAGGAAAATGTGGCTCTAAATTAAATATGTACTTTAAATATAACTGTATAGAATTATTAAGTGGTATAATTATTAAGATGATATAATAACAGCATATTGAAAAAAAAAAAAAAAAAAAAAACAACAAAGTATAAACATACCATCAGTAGGAGCTCCTTCAACATCTGCCCACACAACACACACCACTGCCATGAGACCCATAGTGGCCCCTGCAACATGCACCACACCAAGCCTATGTCCCCGCCATGCACCACCCACCAGGGCTGCTCCAACCCCACTACAGGCTAACAGCTGTCAGCTCAGTACAGAGGTAAAGCGCTGTGACATGACTAGCAGCCAACTTGCTTCCACATCTAAAGTGCACGCAATTACCACTACCCACCATCTCCTGAAATATTCACAAAAGAAAATTAAATTTTTTGTACAGAAATTTAAATAATGGTTCACTTTACCTAGCTCAACCGCTGTAAGGGCGGCCCTCCTAATGGTATGCGGGATGCGGGGCGGGTGATATTCTCGCTATACACGACGCAATGACTTAATATCTTGAGATTTACTAGCCTTAAGAATATATACAATATGATTTCTTAAATGGAATATATGTGTATTTATTTTAAGTATATTTAAAACATGACTGTGTATTATATTCTGTTGTCAATGGTTTAACCAAAGTAATCGAATAACCAATTTGCTAACTTAAAATAAACAATGGTCTTCTTTATTTTTTATTTATTATTCCCGTTGTATACGCTAAAGTAGATAATTGTATGAAAAAATTGGAAGTAGAAAATTGAAAAATACTAAAATTAATCTGAACTTTCTTCATCACTTGAAAATTTTCCATTTGAAGATTCCGATGACGTACCTTGCGATAATTCAATAATAAATGGACGACACATGACATCGTAGGGCTTGTCTATTATATCTATTATCTTCGCGCTTCGCGTACCGACCACGGTACAACCGACACAAGACTGTCGCATGCGCTCCTATGCGCTCGCGCTTGTTGTATTGATTGAAATAAAATTATTTACGCGATTTAGGATATTTCGACAATAAAATTTAATAACCGAAAATTCAGAGCTAAACTCTAAACGCATATTATGATCAACAAAAAAAACAATGTATAAAAAATAATCCGACTTGAAAATAACAGAGCCATTAAACAAGAAGATAAGATTGAAAATAACATTTAAAATTATATAAAAAGTAAACAAATAGAATCTACTAGACAAAAAAAATTAAGTTGTATAAACGACAGCTTTGCTGCTGTCAGTGGAGTCAGGAGTCTCCGAAATCGGCGAGCGGAAACCGGAGAGTGTATGAAGAGAATTATGAATGTTGAGGAAGCGAGAGATGTGTGCAAGAACAGAGCTTTTTGCCACTCTGTACTCTCTGCCTACCCCGCAAGGGAGATAGTGTGATGTAGTAAAATCATCATAGGTGCAACCCTAGCGCATTTGTTGAATCACGCGGTTGCCCGAGGATCATGCGGCGGGCAAAACAATCTCAACTGTATTTCTGTGTCTACAAGGTAAATTTCTTCTCGTTACGAACAATTAGTATTATTATTAAGATTTTGTAGGAGATTTTATTAAGATTTTATTTTATTAAGATTTTGTAGGAGATTATTGAGAGAGATTTTGGACAAGTTTTTATGGAAGTGACGTTTCTGTCCGTAGGACTAGTATCTGTTCTGTGCCCATATGTTCATCTTCTATTTTGATCACATGTTCATCAACATTTACCCCATTGAGATGACTAGTCCCTTCCTCCTAAGTGTTTTGCTATGTGACCCGTTGTCCTAGGTGAGCGACGAGTCGATTCGCGTCGTATTAACGCGTTTGTCATTCACCTAGGACAACGAGTGAATATGTGACTGTGTATATTGTGTATAATAATACCATAAGATCTAATCAAACTGTGTTTTCCTTTACATCAACCTTGTCCCGCATGTAGCACACCCTGTTCTTCGCTTTTTTTTCCGCCTCAACAAAAAAATTGGGTGTTACTTTAAAAAAAATAGTAACATCGGCTTTAAAAGTCACTTAACACGTTAAATGCCAGACTAGAAACCATGTTTAGCTCAGTGGGCCGCGGCAGACATCTTGTGTCCGGCAATATTCGGGGTCCAGGGGGCCGCGTCGGACACCGTGTGTCCGCATACTCTCGATCACTATAAACGTCTCTAGTCGGCCGACGGACAGCGTTTCGACTCTTTTTACTGAGGCAAGGGACCCGCGGGGCCCCACAGTACCTACAGTCTTGCCTCTTGGCACAAAAATATTCGAAGGGGCTTAGAATTTATAGACTTTTCAAGAGGTTGTTTCAAAATCAATGTTATAGCTACATAAAGTAAGTATTTTGAATCGTTCAATTGAGTGATGTTATAGTTAGATAGACCTTAATTTTTAGCTTTTATATAGTACTAGAAAGTCATTAGAATTATAAAAGTTTTCAGTTTAGTACATATTAAATAACTAATGGGTTTGGTAGGTAATAATTTACGTAAGACACTACCTTTACAAGAAAAAAATTAAGGTATCATGAAGAATAAAACTAAATAACTTCTAATAATTCTTATAGAAGATAGGTAACAACCATACATGATAAAAATAAATAATGAACTTCTAAACTATGAGAATAGGTTCAAGGTATCCATTGGTGCCTTGTTCATCACAACAAAACAAAACAAAAAGCCATCTGGTCCGCTAAATCCACACCTCCTTTAGCTTTGTTGTATTCCAAAACGATTTTAGGCTTTCCCACTATTTTTCCGCGATTTGAGATCTCGACGAAGTGCACGGAGTGCTTTGTGGATAAAACATGAACATCGCGCTTGTCTTTCCATTTCAACACCTTTATTCCATCTTAACTTTCTTCAGCGTAATAATGGCCCCTCTTGAGTTTGGTGTTAATTACTTTTTTTGGAAGACTCCGCCTGTTTTTCCTGACCATCCCGACAAGATGAGTTTGCTTATCCCAATCAATGCTGGTATTCCAGTTGTTGGTGTGCACAGAATGCCCCCTGTTATAATAGTCTTTACACAAATCCATCACATTTGTGGGAGTTGTGTTTGTAATGTAATTTTTTTCAGCGTAGTCTTTTATTTTGTGTGTATATCCCGCCGTGTGGGGCCGGCTTTAGAATTGTCCCACCCATCTCCACCCATGGGAGTCGTAAGAGCCGACTGAGGGAATACCGGGGGAGTGGGCAGCAGCACTCTCTCGAGTATTAACAACATCCACTGCGATTGCCAACCCGCCTGCCAAGCGTGGCGATATGAGCAAAACACATGTTGTTGTGGCGATCCCTAAAAAACATGCGAAGCAAAATTTTAAAACGGTTACGTGACATAACAGTTCTATGAAAGTAATTCCCGATAATTTTGTTCTTCGACCAATAGTCCGATAATTTTGGAAGCTTGACCACACCCATGGATAGAAGCAAGCATAAGAATTTCTTCATCTCTACAAGATTTGTTGGAACCCACTGGTTTATCCGCGCACCAGCATAAACATTAGGTTTTTTGGATATTTGTTCAATAGCGTATTTATTAGTTGCAGGAGCAATAAAATTAAACATATTATTATCATCAGAGACACAAAGCGAATAGAAATCAGCTGGAGACTTATTCACCATTGTAGAACGAACAGCATACGATGGCCCCGAAAAATATCAGTAAATGCAATCAAACGACATTGTTTACCTTTTGGCGGTCCCCATCCACCTCTATCAGTTTGAGTGCGTTCTGGCAAATCAGATGCAGTATTTTCGCTTCCATTGTTCTCACTTTCCGAGTGAATGATACGAAGGCGCCGATAATATATATTCGGCTGCGATACTAAAAAAATCTCATTCTCATCTTCAGAAGATATGTGAAAACTTGAATCAAATAAGCTTATTTCAATGTTCTCAATTTCTTTTAAATCTTCTTGAGTTATTTCTTCCATGGCGTCCTACGAGTATAACTTCAACGGAACGGTACGCGGGTAACGGTACGGTTGGACATTCTCGCAGGCCGCGACGGACACTGGTGTCTGCCATTTAATATCTCAGAAAATAATAAGTACATAACTGTTTCCGTAACATGCTAATTATTTTCGATTTATTTCCTGACAATATTTGCAAAAAAACACCCCAACGATTTTTGACGATTTTTGATATATTGCATGCGGCCCTAGGGGAAATTATGCTGTCGGACATATGGTGTTTGTCATGGCGTTCAACGTGTTAAAGGAGAATATACCTAGTATCGTCATTTTTTCTGCAACGTCACAGTTTCCAGTACAAAATCCACAAGCAAATTGCCTCATCTACATCCATTCTGAAATTAATGTTGATGCCATACTGCCGTGTGACGTGTCATGTGAACGGAGGAGGGCCCCGCTTACGGCGGTCAAGCTATAGCACAGATGGTTGTGTGATTGAGTTCCACACAGGACAATTCTTTGTGTGACACATTTGAGGGTACTTTGTGTCCCCCCCCAAAATACAAGGATTATTCTTCAGTGCAGTCTTAAAGAAATGAACTGTTAAGAAATAAAAAATACAGGAGTCCATAGCTACTCAGTAAATTGGTTGTGGCAGGGGGCTGATCTAAGCCCCTGCCAAAAGGAAGTACTTGATATTGAATTTAAATACAAAGGAAGATTTTCTTTAAATAAGATGATGAAGCAATGATGAATTATATATAAATACTGAGGTATCATATGTTCAATCATAGATTTATAGATATGTACCTAATACAAACAGACTATTGTTAATATCACACTTACTTTGAGAGAGTTTCTAGTCCACTGCATAGCAAGGATGGAGTGAATAGTATAAATAGCGCTAAATACGGCACCACAAGCTGAGCCGTTGTAGGAAATTGCCATGTAGCACTTTGAAGTAAAGTAGTCAATATACATTTACCACTAAGTAGCAGCGATATTACTTGGCCCAATAGAATGCTTCGCCATACTCGCCTAAAATTAATATAAAATATAAATGAGCACAAATATCTTACATAAAAATAGTCTAAATTAATAAGTCCAAGATACTAGCCATCGCCCAAGTTCTGACAAGTGGGCCTCAATTTTATCACTAAAAGTCGGGTTTTCCATGGTTCTCCTAGACATCTAAGAGTGATCTAATTATAAATAGTTCCGTTTCGGATAAAATCCTCAACGAGAATTACAATATCATAATAAATAGCCATAGTTTTCGTCAGACTGGACCCCAATGAACAGAAAAACAAAATCTGACACTGACAAACAGAATTGACAGAACAGTATAGATTTTGACATTTTCTGTTCCAAAGTAAAAAGAGTGTACCAAAGTTCAGAGAGTAAGGAAACAGGTTCTTCCACTTAGAGACCAAAGTTACTCTTATGGTGAACGCACACATGTCCGAGCCGAACGAATCGAACGAAACGAATTTTAGAATTCTTTATATGAAAACTCATGAAATCTTATATCTTGGATGTAGATTCAGTCGGGATGGAACCCACCGATGTAGAAAGAAGAGTGAATGCGGGAAATAGAGTGAACGGAGCATTGGGACAACTTCTTGGCAGCCACCACCTCAGCCAGAAGGCACGTGTCGCAATACACAACGCAGTGCTTGTCCCAACGTTATTATATGGAAGCGAGAGTTGGGTATGTAAAAAGAAGCATGAGAGCAAAATCAATGCGGTCGAAATGCGATCTCTGTGGAGAATCTGTGGAGTGAGTTTGACTGACCGCATTCGTAACAATGATGTAAGAGAGCGAGTAGGTATGAAAGAGAGTATTGGTGTAAAGATGCGAAAGGGAATGCTCCGATGGTTCGGACAGGTGGAAAGAATGCCGAACGAGCGGCTGGCTAAGAAGATATACAATGCGAAAGTGGAAGGATTTAGGTACAGGGGGAGACCGAGACTTACCTACCTAGACCAAATTGGTTATGTATTGAAGGAAGGTGGAGTCAGGAGTCTCCGAAACCGGCGAGCGTGTATGAAGAGAGTTATGAATGTTGAGGAAGCAAGAGATATATGCAAGAATAGAGCCTCTTGCCACTCTGTTCTCTCTGCCTACCCCGCAAGAGAAATGGTGTGATGATAAGTTAGTTAGTTCATGAAACCTCACACACTTCCCCGCGTTCCAGATTCGGACGATTCGACGCGGCGAAGAATTCTAAAATTCGTTTCGTTCGATTCGTTCGACGCGTTCGGCTCGGATAAGTGTGCGTTCACCATTATGATGAATATATCACCAAAACTTTGATCTCATTATGAAGAACTTAGATAAAGAACCTATAGATGTAGCCATCGCGTGACCACTCATGAGACAGCAACATAACACTTCTACGTACAGTTAGCCCTGAATGTGCCAAAATTAAATGAAGAGCGCGATATAATTATTACCACTATCTAAATAAATCACTAATTGATTAATACATTAATATCGATCACTTATTATCCTGATTAATATTGTGAATGTAAAATTAAGTGAGAATCTAGTGATAATAAACTCTCACAAAACATTAACCTATGTTAGGTACAGGGAAAAAAAAGGATTTTATTTTATTTTATATGTTAATCCTACAAGATCATGTAGTTATTAATAAACGTATAGTAGCGATTTCACATCAGATATCGGGAAAAATAAACGAATGAAATATTCGTAAAGGCGTGCAAAGGCACACTGCCTTTCACAATCTCAATCATATTTATAAAAATACTTACAGCTAGAAAATTAAAAAAGAAAACACATTATGTCCGTGTAGTGACGGACTAAGAATACAAGTGTCACCATCCCATTCTATCCCACGGGTGTCGTATGAGGCGACTAAGGGAAGTAAGCTATTATCATCCATTGCATGACTGGTGGTAGGGCTGGGTACCAAGTGGGGTACTCACTTGGTATCGGGCCCGAGCGGGTTGGTACCACCATCTACCATGTGACCGGCCATGAAGCACATCGTTGCGTTTTGGTTGTAGCTGGAGATAGCCGTTTATATTTCATTTCATATCTGTGAAATGAATTGGTGAGCAGTGGCTTGACAATACTCTTGGTGTGGTCGAGTTCATGGGCGACGGTTACCATTTACCATCAGATGGACCGTGGCTCGTCTGCCACTACACGCAATAAAAAAAATTAAAAAAAAACATTAAAACAGTTTTTAAGGGCTTTATTCCATATACTAAAACACGGCAATCGGAGCACCCACACAATGCACGCGCATTAAGTCGCAGGCAACAGCTAGTCCACAACAAAATTTAATATTATCTATAACACCATCCGATAATAGTATTCACTATTTTGAATTTTCGTAGATTATTCAATAGTATATAATAAACATTCTGTCCCTACTTCATGGTATCACAGATTGCGAAAGAATTTTAGTAGTATAAATATTAAATACAATCCAGACAAAATCCAGAAACAAAATCATTACTTCGGGAATCAACAATATATTATTGGCAAAACAATATAACCATGCCGAAGGAAATTTTACTTATTTTAAACCATCCAAACAAGTGTTAAATTACATGAAAAATAGCTCAAAATACGACTTGACATAATAAGTAGAACAAATAATTATCAGTGATATCAGACAGTTACATTATTATGATAATGATTTCGACGAAATTAGTGAACTTCAAATAAATTTTGGTTATCAGACATATTTTTATAGATTTTTTACGCAACCCTTCTTTACATAGATTTTTTGATCCCAGCTCCCTAACCATTACTCTAGTTTATGATAATTGAGTTTGACAAACTGTCATAAATAGTTTTTAAGCTTCGTTAAGGATGATGGCACTGCCAAAGCCTAAAAAAAAATTTGACAACTTGTCCAACTCCAAAGTGACATTTTCACAGACTAGTCAGACTACTATACTCTCAGACTAAGAACTACTAGACTGAGCCACGGCGTCGCCGCACTTGAAACAGCAATATTTTTTTTAAATGTAGCCATGTTGACAAATATTTAACCATATTTGGGCAAATTTAACGATAGTTAGAATGAGGTCTGTAACTAGGTCGTAAATAAGAAACTCTTCGTAACAAATATTTTATTGAAAATCGCAACGTTTATCAAAATGATTATTTAAAAGTAAATCTGCCACCCCTTCTATTCATCCAACCATCTGTCTTTAAACGTCCACTGTTGGACATTGGCCTCCCCAAAGAGAATACCAGAACTAGCGGGCTTGTGCTGACTGCATCCAACGGCTCCCTGCCATTGACCATATATTTGGTCCATCTGGTGGGAGCATGTTACGCTGCGCTGTCCGATACGTGGTCGCCACTCGAGAACCTATTTCCCCAACGGTTGTCAGTTCGTCGAGCGATATGGCCTGCCCATTGCCACTTCAGCATGCAAACCTGGCAGGCTATGTCGGATATTCACGTTCTACGGATCTCCGCAATAAGAATTCAATCACGTAGGGAAATACCAAGACTTTGAGCCTTGATGCAAGGTAAGTATTGCTGCTCCATAAATTGCCGTTCTGTTCGATATCTCATTTGGTAAATAATAATAAGTTATATTTAATAAAATAATAGTACACAAGAATATAAATAAATTATCTTTTCTTTTTTTTCTGGGTCAAATAAGAAAATAATTAACTTCCTTCATGCGCTGATTTAACTAATTGAATAAGAACTTAGAGCAAATCAGTTTCTCTGAATTCTAGATTATGACTACAGCATACTACCGCTGTTGAATTGATATTTACTTACAAAGATGAAATTACAACTGCCTGTGTGGTGCAGTGGTAGTGTAAGCGACTGCTGATCATGAGGTCTCGGGTTCAATCCCCGGGTCGGGCAGTGTCATTGAGATTTTTCAAAACAAAAAAAATTCTCAGTAGCAGCCCGAAGTTTGTAAATGTGCCCGGTATACATAGCTGGCGAGTCGTGGGTATGTAATACACCTATGCCTACCCCTTCGGGGAATACAGGCGTGATGCTATGTTTTTTGAAGTTACAAAGACTTTAAAAGCTATACTTACATGAACATATTCACTGGCAATGATTTTGTTTTAACGTTACTATTTTCTTATTATCTATAATTAAACATCAACAAAATGTCGTAGAACATATTTTTGGTATTTCGTGGGTTGCCTCGTTTTTCCGTAGCATACACCCATTTCGATCTCGCATCTGGATTAGAGGGAAACATAAAATAGTAAATATTTATCATCATCTCATAAATTACATATAAATTTTAGTTAACTGAAAACTGGGAAAATTAAATTCGCAATAAGGCAACACCGAAACAATTCTCAGTAATAGAAAGTTAGCTTGAAAACGTGTTTTGTGAGTGTATCTTAGTAGCAATTATTAATTTTGAGTAAAAAAGCCCATTTTATATCACTTAATCATTAATTTTTTTAATTCTCGACTACATATGAATGAAATGTTATACTTGTATTATTTCGCTCGCTGTAGCTTTTGTAGCATAGTACACTATTTTACAACCATTATTATCACGTAGTCTTCTTCTCAAAACACTCATTAACACAAATTAACATTAAATTTTAATTAATTCAATTCAATTCTTGATTAATGGCGTTGTTAGACTTATAAATTTTAATTAAAACCCGAATTTTTATAAACATGTTCGATTATGTCAGTTGAATCGTGACAGACAAAGAATTTTAACATCGTGACAATACCAAAAACTGGCCACGGCGACAAAGACAAAAATCTATGACTGTCTGTTTTTTGCACCAGTTAATTGTATCTTACGTTCTCGCTCATACATGTCATAGAATTTTCTTTGCTCTGTCTAGGACGTATTTAGTATGAGACTTTTTTTTAGATTATATTTTTACCATTTTAATTTTACCGCGGTGATTACAGATGTGCCAACTCGTAATAAACACAACTCGATTTAACTCGAGTTTAAATTCTCGTAACCCGAATTGAACTCGAGTTACGTGACTCGGGTTAAATGGATGAAACTGAGTGAAGAATGATTTGTTTTATTTGTACCAATTTAATTAACTAACCTCCAAACTGTATTTAAAATAAAAACATGCGGGGCAGTCTTTGTGGTTTGCCGATAGAAGTGAAAACTAAATAACTTGTGAATTGTATCGAACAATTACTGATCATTAACACTTCTTTATTAAACCAAAAATAATTCAAAAATAATAATCTAATAGCTCGACTATACAATTAGTTAGTTTTCACTTCTATCAGAGCGTTCGATGACGATGGCGCGAGTTCCATGTTTTTGTTCACCCAAAAAGTAATCAACGTGCCTAAAGAAGATCGGAGCATTCGGTGACTATGACGCGAGTTCCATGATTTTTGTTCACCCAAAAAGTGCTCAACGCGCCTAAAGTAGTTTTCATTTCAAAAATTAAAACAAATTCATAATAAACTAGACGACCCGTGCAAAATGCCGTATCGATTTGCTGACGTTGAAGTTGAAGTCTAATTTAAATTATTCGTTTTTACGAAGGCAACATTTGGGTGCCTCTTTTTAATATGGTTTAACAATGTTGTCGTTTTTCCAATATATTTGAATAAATGCGAACACTGTTTACACTTAACACGTCCACTAACTGACGATTCAAATACATCGCATACAAACGATTTCCTTTTAACCGGCACCACGAAGTTAACCTCAAATCAGTCAAATATGCAACAAATCTACTTTGTGATCTGCAATACTGTCACAGTGAATATATTCACAAATGATCCTCCAACTTCACGCTTCGCGCCATTACGCACTACAAACAAACGATCGCGTATATTCATTCGTTAATTTGTCGCGCCAAACCAATTCGAGATAGAAGAAATCAACTCGAGTTAAGCCTAAATCGAGTTAACTCGAGTTAATAAATCGAGTTGACACATCTATAGCGGTGATTGGCGGTGATATTTATAATTGCCTATTCAATAATTATTTATTTTTATTTGCAAATAGGATAAATAAATAGCTAGACCAGGATATAATTCAGTATAATAATTCATTTTAAATAATCTTATTCTCCATAGAACATTGACTATAATGGCAGATGGTGCGTAAATATAAGAAATTTATAAATTAACTCTCACAGTGGATGTAGTTTCTTTAATATTCATGTATTGAATTTCAGAGGACGTAATTCGCAGAAGATTACTGATAGACGGAGATGGTACTGGGGACGACAGGAGGTTGAATGTGCTTTTGAAAACTTTAATAAAATGGTGTAACAGTACCGATGAGAAACCCGAGGACAGGTTAGAATGTGTATAGTTTCGTATTCAATGATTTACTTGCCTAATTAGCAAGTTGAGAAAAATGTAAACCATTATGTATGCATATATATGTCCATCCATCCATCAGCCTTTCAACGTCCACTGCTGTACATAGGCCTCCCCAAGAGAACGCCACAATGAGCGGTACCGTCATGGGGTAATCGCCATGCTTGGCAGGCGGGTTGGCGATCGCAGTGGATGTTGTTAATACTCGGGGGAGTGCTGCTGCCCCACTCCCCCCCCGATATTTTCTCTCAGTCGGCTCTTACAACTCCTGTGGGTAGAGAGGGGTGGGACAATTCTAAAGCCGGCCCCACACGTCAATACGAACAATATATATGTAGTGACATTTAATAGATTTAATCTGTTGCAGCAAGTCAACTCATGATAGAATGTTGGCTCAGCTTGCTCAATGCGAATTTGCAGTAACCAAGTCACAGTTAGGATCTGAAATGATGGCAGCAGAACTAAAAAGCTATGAAGAACTGTCAAAAATATTGGAAAATGGCATAGAAGTAGCTAAATGCAATATTGAGAAGAGCAAGACAGATTTAGCACAAGCAAAAACTGTACGAAAAAATCGCATAGAGTATGATGTATTGGCAAAGGTCATTAGTGAACAGCCAGATAGGAAAGATACATTGGAAAGGCTAAGTACTTTGAAAACGGAGCTGGCAAATTTGGAATCTACAAAACAGCAATTGGAAAGCCGTTTAGCTTTAAGAAAGAAACAATTTCATGTTTTGGTTACATCAATTCATCAGTTACAAGCATTATTGGATGAGCCAGATGATACAGAATCAATATCTGATGACATTGAAATGAGGGATATTTTGAATGAATCTTAGCTGTAGTTTATATGGTAATTACATGATTTATAAATTAAAAATAAATAGGATAAGGCTATTTCAAATTTTTTAATTCATAATGAGCACCCTTAAGCGGTCACTCCTCATTCGCACATGGGTGAAAAGTGACCACTAGAAGGCCTTAATGCTAAGTGGCAATCCATTAGCTCTGCCTACCCCTTTGAAAATTAGACAGGACCTATCTGTGTATATATGTCATGGTCACATCATTAAGTGGCTAATTCTATGATCTGATTACAACATATATACCAATAATATATACCTGCGGTTCCCCTGCAACAAAAATTAGTTTTTAAGTTATATCTCAGATTCATGATATAGTAGCAGTATTAGATGTATACCAGTTTTTAAGTCTTAATCAAGAATTATCAAACAAAAATATTTCAACAAAATCTGTTCAGCAGTTTGTGTGAAGCCCAAACAAAAATTAAAAAAAAAATTGTTTTATGTGATGTTTAAATACTATGCCTTAAACTATTCATAGATTTTCTCAAAGATTAAATTTGCTATTTAGTAAACAGCTGACCCGGCGAACTTTATACCGCCTCAGAATCAATTGTTTTAAATGTATGAAAAATAAAATATACAGTAGATATCTGTATGCATTCTAAATATTCTTTCTGTAAGACTTCACTGTTTCGGTTGCACAGATGGCGTCGTGGTTAAGATGCCAAGCTCTCGCGCTGGTGCTATGAGTGTGATTCCCATAAGAGATATTATTTGTTGTGGGTCCATCTAATAATTATTTTAAGCCTCAATATACCTTACCTGCTCTCCGTTGATTGGTGACCCTCAAAAAATAACTAGAGTTCCATCTGTAATGGTAAGATAAATATTTCATAAATGAACACTGAATGACTGACTGATGGCTGAATTGGCAAAGCATCTGGACGGTATCCAGGAGATGCAGGTTCAAATCCTGCTTGTGACTGTTATTTTCGATTTCACATTTTTCGCTTTGTGTTTAAAGATAATCCTTACGTTAAAAAGCTCTTAACTTAGGTACATGCAGGCAAGCCAGAGAGGTCCTTCCGACAATCTACCCCGGACTGTCACTTAAGCTACGGTGTTTGAAGAGGCCTCAGCTCCGGCTTCTAATGGAGCCATTACTGGACATGCTCTATGGAACAAACATTTACTCTAGGTGTTACAGATAGCAACCGCCCACGTCATTCTTGAATGTCCAGGGGTGGCAGAATACCGGGCACCTCGTGTCTCCGAGGTCACTCCCAGAAGTCGTCGGCAACGTAGAGGGTTTGCTAGGCTTTCTGGTTATGCTGGGTTGGCAAGAGTAGTGTCATCAATCCGTCACGCAAAAAAGGCGCACCTACGACGTCGACTTGCGGAAAAATAAGCCCGCATTTTATTACATACAGGGTTATGGCAGACTTCTGATGTGTTAAAACGCCGTGGAGTTTCAGACTACCTTTACGCGGGATAGGTTAGATATACGATCTACCTATGAGACCCTCTATTTCTGGCAGGTCATGGCCATCATTGATGCTGGCTCCGTCTGGTTTGGAAGGCCTGGTCCTGCCTCCCCGAGAGGTACTCGCTCGTTGAATGCCCTTTAGCGCTCAGTTAGTCTTGTGTGGGTAATAAATAAATTAATATTCATGGACATTTTCACACAACGTCCTCTGGTCCCAAACTAAGCTTAACGCTTGTGCTATGGGTACCAGATTACGGATATAATACATATACTACTTTTTTTTGTAAATAAATATAATATAGATAGAAAACACCCAGACACAGTACAAATATCTGTGTTCATCACACATAATTGTCCTGAATCGAACCCATGATCTCGTGAACGGAAGTCGGTTACACTACTGACTACGCCACGAGGCCCCTCAAAATATAAGTGCAGATCATTTCCCGTTTGCGTTCAACCTTCTCCTTTGCGTAAATCACCTCTTCGCAAAAGGAGACTGCGGTATCCCACCTGTTATTATTCAACTGTGGCGGAAAATGAATGAGCTACAATACCAACTGACGCGGCGATTTCATGGCATCGATCAAGCAGAGCAATCCACCAGCGTTACAGAGCAGTGATGGCATCGGGTTAAATCCTACGCGAGACAAGTACTTACTTCCACCCAAAGCCACCACAGAGAACCTGCTACAGCCGTTAAACTAAAAAAAAAAAAACAGTTAGATACTTATACTAGAATAGTTAGGTATATATTATACATAATATATAACTAACCTATCTAGAAAAAAAATCTTCCATATTCGACCAGAACTAAAGAAAAGCGAGTTTAATGTAATTTTATAGTAATACATGGTTTTACAGTCCAAATTCCAAAAATAGATTTGATTTTCCCAGCTTGACGGAAGCCTACAATGAAAGTGCCATTGCCATGATGTTTGCGTAGAAATTGGAGGTCATTGTTATCTAAAAATTGCAACGGAAGCACTTAGCACACGCGCTGAGTGGCAACATTTACTAGTAAAAATATAAAAAGCTAGCGGTCCGTCCAAAGTCCGTCCCGGCCTCGCACGGGTAGACATTTATTTTATAAACATTTTGGTATAAACGTATAGACTAGAGTAAATTCATCTTTATGTAGGAGATAAGTAGTTTTTTTTTACAAATTACTATAAATAAGTAAGTAATAAATATAGCCTATGTCATTTGTATACATACAAAAATACAAGTCTTTCCTCTTTATATGTTACTCATGGATAATGTAACATTCTAATGGTGAAAGATTTTTTTAAATTGGTCTCGTAATTTTTGAGTTTATTCGTTACAAACTTAAAAAAATACAAATGTTTCCTCTTTATTATATTAGTATAGATAGTTATAGCAATATTTTTAAGATTGACCCTGCATTAACGAATAAACCCTGTATCAAGGCAGACTTTACAAAACATACACGTAATTGACACAAAGTATACTTATATCTATACTATTATAAAGCTGTAACAGAGCTATGTCTGTACATTTAAGATATTTGAGAAAAAAATACTGATTTAGGCTATATAGACGTGTCTAAACACCAAACGATATTTTTTAGATTTTTCGTCTGTTTATCTGTTTGTTTGTTCGCGCATCACGCAAAAACTACTGAACGGATTTTGATGCAACCTTTTTTGTTTGATAGCTCTTGATTAGACTTAACAACTGGTATAAATTTTATCCCGCTACTATATCGGGAACCTGAGATATAGCCTAAAACTAGCAAAACTAAATACTTTTTAGCTGCGGCGAAGTCGCGGGCAAATGCTAGTATAGTATAAAGTCGCTATCCGCGTTTGTCTGTCTGTCCGCTTTTTTCTTCTGAACCATGCAACGGGTTTTTAAACAGTGTTCATTGTTAGATAATAAATAAATAAATAAAGGAAGGTTTATATAATTATACTAGCCTTTGCCAGCGGCTTCGCCGCAGCCAAAAACTAGTTTTTCGGTTATATCTCAGGTTCCCGATATAGTAACGGGATAAAATGTCTACCAGTTTTTAAGTCAAATCAAGGCCTTGCAAATAAAAAAAGTTGCATCAAAATCCATTAGTAGTTCTTTTAAATAAATTCTAAAAAAAATCAAGTTTAAATAATTTTCTAGTTTTTCAGTTATATTTCAGGTTCCCGATATTGTGCGGGATAAAATGTATACCAGTTTTTAAGTCTAATCAAGGCCTTTCAAATAAAAAAAGTTGCATCAAAATCCGTTCAGTAGTTTTTGTGTGATGCGCAAAAAACAAACAGATAAACAGACTGTTTGTCTGTTACCTTAGAATAAGCGTTAGGTATTATTCTAAGACTTTCACATTAATTATATTGTAAACTAAGAAATAATCATCTGTGAATAAAGAAAAAGAGATTTTTAGTAGGGGCGGGAATCGAACCACGCATCTTTTCCAATCCGGGGAAGTGCTCTAAGCCACTGAGCTACCCTACTGACCTTTCGATCATCCCAAATTCTTAATCAAATTTGTCTTACTACTAACGCCATCTACCGGCAAGCATTACATGCATCCAATATAGTAAGTTTAATTTTGCAATTAAAATTCATACTATTTGATGGCACGATTTTCTTCAAACATTTTAGATCTATTTCTTTTAGCAATTGACATGCTCCGCTACTTTTTAAAGTACAAATCATCTGTGAATAAAGAAAAAGAGCGTTAGTCGTAAGACAAATGTGATTAAGAATTTGGGATGATCGAAAGGTCAGTAGGGTAGCTCAGTGGCTTAGAGCACTTCCCCGGATTGGAAAAGATGCGTGGTTCGATTCCCGCCCCTACTAAAAATCTCTTTTTCTTTATTCACAGATGATTATTTCTTAGTTTACAATATAATTAATGTGAAAGTCTTAGAATAATACCTAACGCTTATTCTAAGGTAACAGACAAACAGTCTGTTTATCTGTTTGTTTTTTGCGCATCACACAAAAACTACTGAACGGATTTTGATGCAACTTTTTTTATTTGAAAGGCCTTGATTAGACTTAAAAACTGGTATACATTTTATCCCGCACAATATCGGGAACCTGAAATATAACTGAAAAACTAGAAAATTATTTAAACTTGATTTTTTTTAGAATTTATTTAAAAGAACTACTAATGGATTTTGATGCAACTTTTTTTATTTGCAAGGCCTTGATTTGACTTAAAAACTGGTAGACATTTTATCCCGTTACTATATCGGGAACCTGAGATATAACCGAAAAACTAGTTTTTGGCTGCGGCGAAGCCGCTGGTAAAGGCTAGTATAATTATATAAACCTTCCTTTATTTATTTATTTATTATCTAACAATGAACACTGTTTAAAAACCCGTTGCATGGTTCAGAAGAAAAAAGCGGACAGACAGACAAACGCGGATAGCGACTTTATACTATACTAGCATTTGCCCGCGACTTCGCCGCAGCTAAAAAGTATTTAGTTTTGCTAGTTTTAGGCTATATCTCAGGTTCCCGATATAGTAGCGGGATAAAATTTATACCAGTTGTTAAGTCTAATCAAGAGCTATCAAACAAAAAAGGTTGCATCAAAATCCGTTCAGTAGTTTTTGCGTGATGCGCGAACAAACAAACAGATAAACAGACGAAAAATCTAAAAAATATCGTTTGGTGTTTAGACACGTCTATATAGCCTAAATCAGTATTTTTTTCTCAAATATCTTAAATGTACAGACATAGCTCTGTTACAGCTTTATAATAGTATAGATATAAGTATACTTTGTGTCAATTACGTGTATGTTTTGTAAAGTCTGCCTTGATACAGGGTTTATTCGTTAATGCAGGGTCAATCTTAAAAATATTGCTATAACTATCTATACTAATATAATAAAGAGGAAACATTTGTATTTTTTTAAGTTTGTAACGAATAAACTCAAAAATTACGAGAACAATTTAAAAAAATCTTTCACCATTATAATGTTACATTATCCATGAGTAACATATAAAGAGGAAAGACTTGTATTTTTGTATGTATACAAATGACATAGGCTATATTTATTACTTACTTATTTATAGTAATTTGTAAAAAAAAAACTACTTATCTCCTACATAAAGATGAATTTACTCTAGTCTATACGTTTATACCAAAATGTTTATAAAATAAATGTCTACCCGTGCGAGGCCGGGACGGACTTTGGACGGACCGCTAGCTTTTTATATTTTTACTAGTAAATGTTGCCACTCAGCGCGTGTGCTAAGTGCTTCCGTTGCAATTTTTAGATAACAATGACCTCCAATTTCTACGCAAACATCATGGCAATGGCACTTTCATTGTAGGCTTCCGTCAAGCTGGGAAAATCAAATCTATTTTTGGAATTTGGACTGTAAAACCATGTATTACTATAAAATTACATTAAACTCGCTTTTCTTTAGTTCTGGTCGAATATGGAAGATTTTTTTTCTAGATAGGTTAGTTATATATTATGTATAATATATACCTAACTATTCTAGTATAAGTATCTAACTGTTTTTTTTTTTTAGTTTAACGGCT
Source organism: Leucoma salicis (assembly GCA_948253155.1). Classification (NCBI taxonomy): domain Eukaryota; kingdom Metazoa; phylum Arthropoda; class Insecta; order Lepidoptera; family Erebidae; genus Leucoma; species Leucoma salicis. The sequence goes on along the minus strand of OX411815.1, from coordinate 20,298,650 downwards.
GTAGCAGGTTCTCTGTGGTGGCTTTGGGTGGAAGTAAGTACTTGTCTCGCGTAGGATTTAACCCGATGCCATCACTGCTCTGTAACGCTGGTGGATTGCTCTGCTTGATCGATGCCATGAAATCGCCGCGTCAGTTGGTATTGTAGCTCATTCATTTTCCGCCACAGTTGAATAATAACAGGTGGGATACCGCAGTCTCCTTTTGCGAAGAGGTGATTTACGCAAAGGAGAAGGTTGAACGCAAACGGGAAATGATCTGCACTTATATTTTGAGGGGCCTCGTGGCGTAGTCAGTAGTGTAACCGACTTCCGTTCACGAGATCATGGGTTCGATTCAGGACAATTATGTGTGATGAACACAGATATTTGTACTGTGTCTGGGTGTTTTCTATCTATATTATATTTATTTACAAAAAAAAGTAGTATATGTATTATATCCGTAATCTGGTACCCATAGCACAAGCGTTAAGCTTAGTTTGGGACCAGAGGACGTTGTGTGAAAATGTCCATGAATATTAATTTATTTATTACCCACACAAGACTAACTGAGCGCTAAAGGGCATTCAACGAGCGAGTACCTCTCGGGGAGGCAGGACCAGGCCTTCCAAACCAGACGGAGCCAGCATCAATGATGGCCATGACCTGCCAGAAATAGAGGGTCTCATAGGTAGATCGTATATCTAACCTATCCCGCGTAAAGGTAGTCTGAAACTCCACGGCGTTTTAACACATCAGAAGTCTGCCATAACCCTGTATGTAATAAAATGCGGGCTTATTTTTCCGCAAGTCGACGTCGTAGGTGCGCCTTTTTTGCGTGACGGATTGATGACACTACTCTTGCCAACAGATGATTTGTACTTTAAAAAGTAGCGGAGCATGTCAATTGCTAAAAGAAATAGATCTAAAAAGTAAGAAATAGTAAGGTTATATAATGAACTAGATGACTCGGTGAACTGCGTAACGCTTTTTTTTTTGTTTCAGCGGGAAAAAATGTTCCTATCCGCACACCCTATCGTTTGGGGCAACGACCAGGGTAGTGTGGGGCCTTCACCCACTAAAGAAACCCGCCGTGTGCCATCTCTCCGCCGTTATTGGCGGGCCACTGGAATTATGTTACATTCCTTCGGTGGACTGCGTATCGCCTACAATTTATTTTATCAATGATTAGCAATTCTAATCAATCTGCATCGTCTAAGATTTAAATTTAGATAGGTTAATAAAAATGAAACTTGCTTGTAAAATTGCTTAAATTGCAAACGAATTAGAAAGAATTACTGTTGCTGACTACCAATATTGAATTTTTAATTTTACACTTTCTATTTTTTATAGGGTTTACCCTTTTTTACTTATAAACCACCCCTGTATTGAGCGAATAAAAAAAAAGGAATTATTCAAATCATTCAAGCCAGTTTTGAGTTTAAGCGAAACTAACGAACAGCAATTAATTTTTAAATATATAGATGAGTCTGAATGCACACATGACGTAGCCATTAGGATATTGATTTCCTCCGAGTGTTTTTGGTTTGATTTTGATTTGTGTGTTTACATTTAGTTGTTCTGACTATAGGCACGTGTAAATAAATCATTAAGTCTGGATCTTAGAAGAGGTCGTAAGGCTATAGTTTTTTCCCGGAAAATGGGATAGTTCTCGTAGGATAGTAATTTTTGCATAGAGATAATTTAGGTGCTAAAGTGTCGTGGGCAAAGTCGCGTGCCTATACTTGTATGGCAATAAAATGGATTTATAGGATAACACTGTGAATTAATTTAGGGTTTTGTGTTGGTGGCTTAAGAGCTGTGTACACGATTTTTCAATGTACAAATATATAAAAGTTGTATGTGTTTCAGCGAGATTAATCAAGGTTAACATCAATAGTAGGTATATTTCAGAGTAGGGTCTAACAGTGATAGAAAATATTCGATGATATGCGGGTCAATTAATGCGCAGATATCACTCCGATATCTGTGCAATATTTTATTTATATAAAGATCTCCAGTGCCGAATGTTGTGGGTTCGATTACCAAGCAGTCACACAGGCCAATACTTTGTGTGATAAACGGTTGTTAGGAGTCTACTTTGTGTCTGTCAATTTTATGTTTGTAAAATCTCCCGCGATACCGGGATTATTCCCTAGGGCAAGGTGTCATTTATACAAAAAAAAATCTAGACGTCGCGGGACGTCTAGTAGATGTGAAAACATCGAAATTATTTTGTAGAAACAAAATGATCATAACTTGACAAAGTACTCCTCAAGACGAATCAAACGAGTATAGACTCGATAGGGTTGCGTAGTTTCATTACAGATTTACTGTGGCCACCTTCCAGTTCCATCGTCAGACCCTAGATACCATCTAGAGACAAAGTACTCGTCAAGACAAATCATACGAGCCCAAACTCGATAGAGTTATGTCGTTTTATAACGGAGTTCCTATGGCCACCTTCTAGCTCCATCATAAGACCCTGGAGACCATCTAAAGACAAAGTACTCGTCAAGACGAATCAAATTATTCCAAACTCGATGGGGTTGCGTCGTTTCAATATGGAGTTACTGTGGCCACTTTCTAGCTTCATCATCAGCCTCTGGATACCATCTAGACACAAAGTACTCGGCAAAACAAATTATACGAGCTCAAACTCGATGGGATTGCGTCGTTTCATTATAGAGTTCCTATGTTCACCTTCCATCTCCATCATCAGATCAGCTCCATGTCATCATAATATTGCATTGTCACGTGATATACATATGCGTGTAAAATTTCAGCTCAATCGGAAATCGGGAAGTGTGTCAAATTTAACTTGCAAGATTTCAACGGGACAAGTACAATAAAAGCGTCGCCACGCTAACATCCGATTTTACCCTCCCTCCGCATTAGATGTTTCACATCAAAAACAGTCACACCATGCCGCCTATTGAAGAAAGATTTACTAAAATTAATTAAAAAAACATGCATAATAATGAGATTAGCATTACTTCCTACACTTGTCGTCAGAGTGTCCGATAACGACTACTAGTATGTAATCGAGTATACGGTAAATACTGCCTCAATTAATTAAAAAAATATGTCTACGTAAATGTAGTCACGTAGCATACAATCCCAGTTATGACGCTACGTCGTAGCAATTCTACGAGTGACAGTGATAAACGAACTCCGACTTTAGTGGTACAGAAAGTAAGTCGTCTACTTACTATAGAGGTGCAACAATCTTTCTTGATTTGCCTAGTGGCTTTAGCAAATAATATCAGATTTTAGATAACTAGACATTCGTTGTTGGAAATCTGGACGTCAAATAAACATACGGCCGGCCTGATGGTTACCGACCATAGACGTACTGGAGTCTAGTAATACTAGAGGTATTATTCAGTCAAAGAGATGGCCGGTAAATGAGAAGTTGGATGGGATGGATGTTAGAGGAATGAGGTGGGATAGTTGGGCTCCGGCGCTCTCACTTAGCGAACAAAACACCACAGTCACCAGTGACGGTATTACGTCATTGCAGGTTGATACTGTAAGGGTGAATCTAGTCTAGAACTTCCCCGGTGAATCTAGACTACCCAGAGTAGGGTTAGCTAGGTTTTACACCGACTTGAAAGTGCGACGCTCCGTGTGCGGAGGCGTCGCTCAGTAGAGGATACCTGAAAGGGTAAGCCGCCGATGGGCCACTGAAGTAATGTCACACAGTTCCAGTGGTCCGCCAGTATAGTTGGAGAGACGGTACACGGCAGGTCTATTTAGTCGGTGAGGGCCCCACACTACCCTATTCATTGCCCTGAATGACGGGGTGTGCGGTTAGGTATTTTTTTTCCCGCCTCAATAAATAAAAAAAAAGAAAAGTTTTACACCGCCTAGTACGCTACCCGAGTAACTCGATCATTGCATACATCTTTACATTTATAAATAATACAACCGTGCATTGTTTTTCTGTTATTACTCATCTAACACTACAGCAAAAATATTTTCATTCCATCTATTCGAAAAGGACGACTTGGTTCGCCTTAGTGCACCCAAAGGTGGTGTTTTCCATAAGAAACTTTTAGCGGGCAGCAATGAGTTTTTAATCCTCTATAAGTGCGCCGCAATTATCTTTACCGCGCACTTTTTGAATTTGGAACATCTTAGTGTTCAGCGCCAAAGAAATCGAACGCAAATATTATTTGAATAAAGACTGGCTGGTACGGCAGCCTTAATAAATAATAATATTACAATAAAATATGAGGCGCCTTTTATTTTCTCATAGTGGGTGATGAAAAGTAGAGTGTATCACTCGGGCGTAAAATATATTTTTGGCTCGGGCGACGTACTTTGAATCCCTCGCTACGTTCAGGATTCTACTCTAGAATCCCTCACTTTGCTCTAGATGTAAAAAAGCACCCTCGCCGTTAAAATATTATTTTGCTCCCTTATGATACAATCTACTATTTTCATCGTGCAAACCTGACCTCAGTTATAAGCGTAAACAAAACGCCGAAACGCTATCAGATTGATATTAATGGCACCTACAAGCTTCGATCGAAGACCAATCCCATAACTTCCCTTGAATAATTTCGAAGTAGGGCAGGCGTCTTCTCTAGTGCCTGTAACAACGTATTACTTACAGTCAACTAATGGGTATGGAGTGGGAAAATTAAATTGCTTACTTAAAAGGAAAATTTGTAACATGCACCGATCTTTATTTTGAATCAATAGACTCTAATATAGACGTCTCAGGTTTCGCAGCGTGCACAATTGTCTTTTCAAAGTTCAACATGTGTTTTAAATAATAACGGTTTTCCTTTACAGTTGTCTTCTTCATACATGTTTAACTTATCATTATCCTTATATTATAAATGTGAAAGTGAGTTTGTTTGTTTGTTATGCTTTCACGCCATAACTGCTGAACCAATCATTAGGAAATTTTGCATACATATAATCTGGAGTCTAGAAAAGAACACCATTTTTGTCTTGGATAAATAGAAGGTCCCTGTGGGGTAGCTATTTTTATAAACAGATCATTAATGTACCGTAGAGTAATTTAATTATATTTAGAAATCCTCGCAGACGAAGACGGGGTCAGAATTTAGTATTTATTTATACTAAAACTTACAACTATCATTACAGGCAAGGCCTAATTCGACAGTGCAGCATATCTTATACTCTATAACATAAAATATATAAAGTTATTGTTGTGAATTCACTCAGTGTACAATGAAATATGTCTATGTCAGATCTATACTATTATAAAGCTGTAACAGAGCTGTGTCTGTACATTTAAGATATTTGAGAAAGAAATGACTGTAATAGGCTATATAGGTATGTCTAAACACAAAACATTTTTTTTTAAATTTTTGTCGGTTTGTTTATTTGTTTGTTTGTTCGCGCATCACACAAAAACTACTGAACGGATTTTGATGCAACTTTTTTATTTGAAAGACCTTGATTTGACTTAAGAACTGGTATATATTTTATCCCGTTACTATATCACGAACCTGAGATATAACCGAAAAACTAGCTTTTGGCTTCGGCGAAGCCGCTGTTATTATTATAATCTTACTATCTTACTACTCTTATATACTATATATATAATATTATAAATTGAAGTTTGAATGGATGCTCTTTACTCAATCACGCCAGAATGGCTGCAGGGATCTGGGATGCACATAGATTATAGTCTGGAATAATACATAGACACTAGTTTGCTGTCCCAAAAAAATGTACAGTTCTCGAGGAATAAATTTGATTTTGTTTTTTCAGAGCTAAGGATCGACACGTTTTTTTTGCATAATGGTAGAAAATGACACATGCTACTTTTTGTCCTGGAAAATGGAGGGTTCTTGTGTGATAGCCTTTTTGTATAGAGATTATTTTTGTGTCAGGAGATGATGTATTTAGATTATACTAGCCTTTGCCCGCGGCTTTTATGTATACTAGTTTTTAAGTCTAATCGAGAGCTATCAAATAAAAAAAGTAGCATCAAAATCCGTTCAGTAGTTTTTGCATGATGCGCGAACAAACAAACAGATAAACAGACAAAAAATAAAAAATCGTTTTGTGCTTAGACACATTACAGACATTTTTTCTCAAATATCTTAAATGTACAGACATAGCTACGTTACAGCTTTATAATAGTATAGATGTATAAGAAGGTGGCAAACAAGTATACGGCCCGACTGATGGTAAGCTATTACTATACATCACGATAGAGAGGGGATAAAGAGGTTTGGGTCTGAAATACTTCTACATACTGGGAGAAGCAGGCCCGAGACCGTCGAGCAAGCAAGTTTGAGAATGTAGGACGAGAAATTGAAGACACGTTATGGACCGGTCCAAAACATGGTCGGAAGCAAATGATCGTCCACGCTGATTGATGCGACACACAGTACTGCGTTTAGCTAGATACTCCAACGCCAACAACTCGCGCCAGACCTAGCAGTGATGGCTGCTAGTTTTCTTCATAGTACCGGATGAAAATTAATTTCAGAATATTTATTATCTGCCTCAATGTATGGATTTCGAATACAAGATTTAATTCTGTCTTGTGCGTGCCTGTGAGTTCTGCCATCCTGAAATATGCTAGCGTATTGAGCTATAGCCTATAGCCTAAATCCCGCTCGCTCTAAGAAGGAAATTTGCAGAATAGTCAGATAGTAATGAGTTGTGGAGAAACGATACTAAACAACTGAATTTATAAATATAAATACATGTTTAAAAATAATGGGCTTTGAAAGAGAAGTCAGAACCGCTGTTAGAATAACAATAGGCAATGGTGTGCTAGAACAAGTGGATGAATATGTATATATTGGATATGGATTCAGTCGGGAAGGGAGATATACCACCGATAAGTATAGAGAAAATACGGGAAATAGAGTGAACGGAACGGAGTGTTTGGTTGTTTGACTGCATTCGTAACGACGACGTAAGAGAGCGAGTAAGTATGAAAGAGCGTATATTGGTGCAAAGATGCGTAAGACAATGCTCCGATGGTTCGGACATGTGGAAAGAATGCCGGAGGAGCGACTGGTTAAGAAGATATACGTATGCGAAAGTGGAAGGATGTAGGTACAGGGGGAGACCGAGATTCAGCTAGCTAGACCAAATAGGTTATGTATTAAAAGAAGGTGGAGCCAGAAGTCTCTGAAATGGGCGTACGTGGATAAAAAGCATTATGTATGTTGAGGAAGCGAGAGATGTATGCAAGAATAGAGCACTCTCTCTGCCTACCCTGCAGGGAGATGGCGCGATGATAATCGCGCCATCTCGGTAGTAAGTACAAAAATAGATTATATACAAAATAAAAGAAATATAAAGGGAATATGAAGGGCATTATCCTGCGTCTAGAGCGACAGATGGCCATTATCGGTCTCGTTTTATTTTATCCAGGTACGCAATATTCTCTTAATATTTTACTACTCAGCTACGTAACCTTGGAAGGTATCTAGAATATTTTTTTTTATTGAATGTCACTACATTCAATAAAAAAAAATATTCTAGATCTGCCACTGCAGACGATCACGGCCCATCTGATGGTAAATGGTAACCGTCACTCATGGACTCAATTATACCGAGAGTATGGTCAAGCCACTGCTCACCATTTCATTTCACAGATATGAAATAAAAGAATAAACGGCTATCTCCTGTTACAGCCACAACACAATGATGTGCTTCATGGCCGTTCTCACAGGAGATGGTGGTACCAACCCGCTCGGGCCCGATACCAAGTGAGTACTCCCACTTGGCACCCAGCCCTACCACCAGTCATGCAATTGATGATATTAGCTTACTTCCCTTAGTCGCCTCATACGACACCCGTGGGAAAGAATGGGGTGGTGATACTTGTATTCTTACCGTCACCACACGGACAAATATTATGCCAGGTAAATAGAATTGTCGTTTAATGTTTTCAGTTGCGTGTCCGACGTGAGCTTTGAGCCTTTGAAGCATTCCCTAATGTATCCATCCATATGCACGTGTTGTCGAAAAGTCAATAAAAAGTCAATTAATTAATAAAACTTGAGGAACGTACCGTCAAAGGGAAAAGTCTTTAAAATTTTGTTTACGAACTTTCATTGACATTCGTCATATCATTGATATTTTGATTGGATTCTGTTCTTAGTAGTCTTACAAACAGCTTCCATTAAAAATGGTTGCCTTCACTATTAATTGGTCTTTAAAAAGGTTTCTTATCCGTAGTGAATGACTGCAATAATTAATAAAATCTATGTAAATATTTATGCACAAAATAAAAAAAAATCTTATGACATTATTAATTTAAACTTTAGATTTATATGATTCAGAATATTGTATATATTACGGTTCGATATATGTTACACAGTTAGATATGAGCTTCGTCCTTTTAAAGAAAAAAAAGGAAAGAAATTCTGTTAAGCCTCTACTAGCTTAGCCTAGTGCCTTTTTGGGTTCCGTTTTTGGGGGGCTCTTATGACATCAAGAGAATGTAATGGTTATGATAAAGTAGGTTCAAATTTTACACATGCGTGTAAAATTTGAGCTCAATTGGAAAGCGGGAAGTGTATCAAATTTAACTTGCAAGATTTGAACGGGACAAGTAGAATAAAAGCGTCGCCACGCTAACAGCCGATTTTACCCTCCCTTCGCATTAGATGTTTCACATCAAAAATCCCAAAATAGACCTAAAAAAAAATTTGCTCTACTAAACCAAACCAAATTATTTTTATACTTGTTAAGTAAATATTTCTTATTTTCGATCATAATATTGACTGAGTATATATTTAATTTGCAAGCATTTTAGTCAAAAAATTAAATAAATAGGTAAAAGGGACGTGTGTCACCGCTTGCGAAAAGTAAACGTTATTTTTAATTCAATAAAAATAAAGTATTAATACGAGCGTCACTAACCCTGTTGGGTTAGGCAGCGGAAGATCTGATTTATTACAAAAGGTAATCCATTGGCTCAGTCTACTCCTCTGGGAAACAGGTGTGAATCTATGTAAGTTTGATCAAAGAACCAGGTTTGGTTTCACACGACAACCTTAAAAGTCTATTCAACCGGCAGAAAATTAATGCTTACCGTACGATCAAAAGAATAGTTTTAATAAATAAACTCAGTCTCTAAACTTCGCCATCAACACAAAACCGCGTACATTTTCTCTTGCGACAGTACGAAGTCGAAAAGTAAAGTTTACCGCGCAAGCTCACACTGGCTTTACATAAAGCCGGCACTTTGTTCGCGAGCTGCTGTCGACCGCACGCTCGCACTCAGCCAACATCTCCGTAACTCACATACGTTTCATAAAAGAAAATGCCTTCGTGGTGGGACTATTTGCAATTTAACAGACAGTACCAAAACAAAAGGAATCTAGAAGAGGGCCTTTTTCAAATCGCGTCTCAAACTTGCAACATTTTAGTAAAAGTAAATAATACTAACAATATAAACTTGACTAGAAATGACAGGAGTGACGAGTATGGTTGCGCGGGCCCACCTAATGGAAAGAGTTCGATGCAGATCTGCGTGCCCAAGTTCAGAAAGAATTCATCGGGCTGCAATCCGGGACTTTCGGCAAGTAAACCTTGATATACTTTTATAGTTCTTTATTGTTCCATCCCGTTTAAATAAAATATTTTATAAAATGTTACTCGTTAATTATATATTAATCTGAATATTTATTTATTTATTATGAAACTAATATATTCTGCATTAGTTAGTATTTCTATAAAACAAACTAAAAGGAAGCCTCTATTTTCATCAGTTAACATTTTTTACGAGGTTTTAACCATTTATACGAATACATACAAATTTTTCAATTTAATTTCACAGTGTTAAAAATATTTCATCAAATTTTGTACAGGTGAGTTTACAAATACAAATTGCATTTATGTAAAAATTGAGTTACACCTAGCTTTTGCCTGCGGCCCCGCCGCGGAAAAAAGTTATATTTATTTTCCCGTTTTTAGATCTAGTCTATGAAACAAAAATAGTTTCATCAAAATGTGTTCAGTAGTTTTTGCGTGAGGTGTGAACAAATAAACAGCTAAACAGATATGAATCCTAAAAAGAAAGTTTTGTGTCCAAGGACGTCCAAGTAACCCAATAGAGTTGGACAATAGAGTATTATTCTCAAACATCTTAAATGTACAGACATAGCTCTGTTGCAGCTTTATATTAGTATATTGTATACCGATTACTAACTTTATAAGAAAGTTACATTAGCTGTTAAATTTTACCGGAACAGTATGTTGTTGTCGCCCTATACTGATTATACCTATTAGTACATTTAGAAAATATTAATATTTAACTAATAATTGCGAATCAAAGATTGTAAAGGAGTTCGGATGTTTGTTCATCAATCACGCTAAAACGCGAGAACGCGGAAGAAATTTTGTAGGATAGTTATTTTTGGCATATCAATTTAACGATTGCGGTATACCTTTGCCGTGTGGGGCCGGCTTTAGAATTATCCCTCCCCTTTATACCCACGGGAGTCGTAAGAGCCGACTGAGGGAATACCGAGGGAGTGGGCAGCAGCACTCCCTCGAGTATTAACAACATCCACTGCGATTGCCAACCCGCCTGCCAAGCGTGGCGATTACGGCATTATCCCCCATGACAGGACCGCTCGTTGTGGCGTTCTCTTGGGGAGGCGTATGTCCAGCAGTGGACGATGAAAGGCTGATGGATTGATGGATGGTATACCTACCTACCATTATAGCCTATTTGATATATTTACCGACGTTCGAATCATTGGTCTTGCAAAAAGTGTTAGAAAAAAGGTGTCTGTAATTGACCCTTATTACGTGAACAAATTACATATGCTTAAGCTCCCTCTACTAACTATTCATAGTAAATAGGTGACTTAGAATATTGTTTAAGTAATTTCAGTAAGTGAATAAAATACCATGTTAAACCAATGATTATTTTTTTTTTTTTTATAAGGTCAGAAAAATCAATTGATTATAAATATATGAACGCGCTAGTGGAAAGGGTTAGCGTAGTGAAATTGTTTTACGACGAGTAAGTCGTCCTTGCCTTCATTTTAAATGATGCAAAGGCGCGCGGTGTATGTGCAGTTTGTCGTCATTGTTCATCGGTAATAAACGATATCCAATATCAGTGCAAATTTATATTTCTAACGGTGTAGTGTGTTGTGTTTGTCGGACTGAAACTTTTGCAAGCTGATTCGATTGGAGGTGGGCAAATTTATTTTTTCATAGGTTTAATTTGTTTTTATTGGGCTATCGGCTATTCGACTTTTTCCAATATATCGATTTTAAACGTGAAATAAGACAATACGATGGCAACAGACGCCATCGTACCGCGACGACCGACCTCGTTCCAATTATCCATTTAAGGTTTTATTTGATACGCTTTATTATACTTATTAGTTTCATGCACGTTATCCTAAACTTTATAAAGGTTTTAAAAACAGCAAGACTTCGATCGCGTTTTTAAAGTATAAAAGAAATCACAAGCACAATATTGATCAAAGACAAAAATTATGCCGCTTTATATTACGTGGTGGCAAACAAGTATGCGGCCCACTTGATGGTAAGCCGTTACCGTCGCCCTTAGACGCTAGCAATAGCAGAGGCATCAATAGTGCGTCGCCATCTCCAAGGAAAGGGATAGTAGGTGAAGAGGAAGAAATATAAGGAGAGGATATGAAAGATAAAATCTAAATCTAAAGAGAGGATAGGAAGGATTAACAGAGTGGATAGGGAGGGGTTTGGACCGTTTGATGCATATGGCAATTATGGCAGAGAAGCGCTTTATGTGGTGCTCTTTTGTCGATGTCTGGCAAAAAAAAACAAAATAAAATGATGAACCTATAGATGAATACATCTTGAATGAATACATGTTAAATCCCACACCATTCACATCCAATATCATAAATGTATTTTACAAAAAAAAAACTCACCTTCCAGATTTCAAGAATATATATTATATCATTTTTTTATGATGCCTATATCCATCCATTGCTGGAAATAGGCATCATAAAAAAAATGTCACAGTGAGCGGTTCTGTGCTATCTGCATCCAACGGGTCCCCGTAACTTTGGCAATATTGTCGGTCTACCTGGTGGGAAGCCGTCCTACGCTTAATAAATAACAAACATTCACTTTATATTTAGACTGGACTAAAATATAACAATAAAATTAAATGTTAGTGGAACCAAATGATATTAATAAGCAAATACCTTGTAATACGACCAAACACATTTGCATATTTACTTCCTTGTGTACGTAAAATAACGTGTTACAAAACAATACATGAGAATTATTCTGAATTCGATCGGATTCGTTATAGAGTTCACCTCTATTTTTTCGTCGTTATGTAACTAACTGCTTATTAAGCTAAAATCAAATTATTGGTTGCTTCATGTCACAAAAACACACTTAGCTGTTGGTACCGACCTCCATAATTTCAATTCAAATTCAAATTCAAAAATATCTTTATTTCATAGGTCTATTAAGTAGCTCTTAAAATCGTCAATAATATACTAATAATTAAAATAATAAACACGAGCGCCTGAAGCGAGTGCATCCGCAATAACAAAGTGGCGATTGTAATCGCCACAAGCGGCCGGATTCCGTAGTAAAGCCTTTCATGAGAAGAACTCGGCAAGATACACATGGGCCACTTTTTTAAATTGCCAATTTATTACAATTTAATATAATTCTTATAACTAAAATTACACTATATCACTTAAAAAAATGTTGAAAATTAATGAATGAGGAGCAGCTTAAGGCCATTTTGTTTTATCCTCAAGATAATCCGAAACCTTTAGTACAAAGTCTAGTTTTTATGGCTTTCTTAAACTTAGTTAGTGGCTCGCCTCAGGCGCTCGTGGTAATTATTTGTGTATTCTTGACGATTGTAAGTGCTAATAATAGGCCTATAAAATAAACATATTTTTGAATTTGAATTTGTAAGCCTACTATCCAGTCCGGTTTGATCTAACATGGAGGTTATAACTGAATTTTAGAATACCTACCTTTTTGGGCTCCTGAGTCCAGATTCATACTTATATAATAAGCTTAAAAGTTAAACATATTTAATTAATCTTTGGAACTACTAGTTGTATTAAAAAAAAAATGCATATTAAATGCACCCAAATACTCAAAGAAAGCTATAGGCTAAATAACATTATGCTACGACCCTTGACGACCGAAAAAAAGGAAAATGTATAGCAAAAATACTAAGCAAAAACTAAGTAATATAATATTCCGCAGGCCATGAAAATGTATTTTTTTTAATTTTTTTTTATGGCCGTAGTTGCTGACGAGCAATGGTCCATCTGATGGTAAATGGTAACCGTCGCCCATGGACTCGATTATACCAAGAGTATTGTCAAGCCGCTGCTCACCAATTCATTTCTCAGATATGAAATTAAATATAAACGGCTATCTCCTGCTACAGCCAAAACGCAACGATGTGCTTCATGGCCGGTCACACGAGAGATGGTGGTACCAACCCGTTCAGGCCCGATACCAAGTGAGTACTCCCACTTGGTACCTAACCCTACTACCACCACAGTACCAGTCATGCAATGGATGACAATTGCTTACTTCCCTTAGTCGCCTCATACGACACCCATGGGAAAGAATGGGGTGGTGACACTTGTATTCTTAGTCCGTCACCACACGGACAAAAATGTGGGTGAAACAACGGGGCACAGCTAGTACAATATAAGAATAATAAGTAATAAATATGATTATGATATAATATTATAAGCTTCTTTTGACTACACACGTGATAGGATTTTCTTTTATTTTGAGACCCGATAGGAATGTCTGGCCCTGTAGACAAGTGGAATCAATGCTAGTAGAATAGAATAGAATAATCAATGTATGGGAATGACATAAGGATACGCTTACGTCGTCGTAATACATAATTATGATATCCAAACATTGATTATTCTATTCTAATAGCTTTATGCCACTTGTCTAGGGGAGGCACTTATGAAAAATCACGGTTTGTAAGGTATGACAACCTACCGTCTCTATTACTATGAATAATTATATTCGATATATATATATTCGAAATATATTATATTCACGATGTACAATGGTATTCATTGTGTTGATAAGGCGCTTTAAGCGCTGGAGCTCGCGATGGTTTTGGGCTAAAATAATATCATCCATCCATCAGCCTTTTAACGTCCACTGCTGGACATAGGCCTCCCCAAGAGAACGCCACAACGAGCGGTCCTGTGCCGACCGCATCCAACGGCTCCCCGCAGCTTTGACCAGATCATCGGTCCATCTGGTGGGGGGCCGTCCTACGCTGCGCCGTCCGATACGTGGTCGCCACTCGAGAACCTTTCGTCCCCAACGGTTATCGGTTCGTCGAGCGATGTGGCCTGCCCATTGCCACTTCAGCATGGCAACCCGGCGGGCTATGTCGGTCACTCTCGTTCTCCTACGGATCTCCGTACTACGGATTCGATCACGTAGGGAAATACCAAGCATAGCCCGCTCCATGGCCCGCTGAGCGACTTTGAGCCTTGATATGAGGCCAACATTCAGAGACCACGTCAAAAATAATATACGTAAAATAATATAATACGCTAATATTGCATGTTACATCAAACCATATACGTAGGTATCCTTACTAAATCCTTACTAATATTATAAATGCGAAAGTGAGTTGGTTTGTTACGGTTCTACTCCGTAACCACTGAACAAATTATAATGAAATTTTGTGTACATATAGTCTGAAGTCCAGATCTAGTCTAATCATATAGCCAGATATTAAATTACCCAGAAAAGGACGTGGGAAAACTTTTATATCCTTTTTTTTTTGTTTAGGCGGGAAAAAATTTACCTAACCGCACACCCCATCGTTCGGGGCAACGAACAGGGTAGTGTGGGGCCCGCACCCACTAAGGAAACCCGTCGTGTGCCGTCTCTCAGCCTGTGTTGACGGACCACTGGAACTGTATTGGATTACTTCAGTGGCCCGCCGGCGGCTTACCCTTTCGGGTACCCTCTACTGAGCGACGCATTCGCACACGGAGCGTCACACCTTCGCGGGAGGCCTTGCGGGTGGCGGACGTTCCCCGGTCCATCCACCCGCAGCCTCAGCTAGGGCGGCATGAGGCGCAAGTATTCGCGCCTGCGCCGCCCCAGGTGCTGGCGGCGGTTTGGGTCAGCGGAAGAGTCCTCCCCCCTGGCCCTCTCCGCCACTTCTTTCCGCGAGATAACCTCCTCGCAGAAAGCAGCGACCGCGGCCCAATTCCTGTCACTGCTGAGCATCGCTCTGACGTCGCTCAGCAGCGAGAGGTCCCCCTCTATTGCCACGACGAGTTCACGGCGCTCTTCGGCCCAAGCCGGGCACAACTCGAGCGTGTGTTGCGCCGGGTCCTCGTCACGGCCGCAATGGTGACAGCCCGGAGTCGCTTCCGTCCTTGCGACTATGTGCAGATATCTGCCGAAGCAACCGTGCCCCGACAGCACCTGCACCAGTCGGAAGGTAAGGACTCCGTGCTGTCGTCCCGCCCGCCCTCCAGCACAGGCTGGAGCGCCCCTACGGTCCGGAGACCGGCCCGGGGCATCTTTAGCCGCACCCTCCAACTGGCCATGGCAGCTCGGCGAGCCCCTCCGCCTCCAAGTCCCACGGGGGGGTTCCGGCCAACACGCAAGCCGCTTCGTGTCAACACCGTGCGGTATCCGCGTATGAGCTTGGACGCGACGACTCTTTGTGGTCTCCACAGAAGAGCCCTGTTCGGCACGTCCAGGGACTCCGCCCACACAGGTGCGTCCTACAGCGCCATCGACCGGACCACCCCCGCGTAAAGCCATCGGCATGCATTGTTGGGTCCGCCCATATTCGGCATGAGCCGTGCAAGGGCGGACGCCGCGCCGACGAGCCTTGGGGACAGGTGGCAGAAGTGCTCGCGAAAGCGTCACCGCCCGTCTAGCACCAGGCCCAGATCCTTAATCTAGGCCTTCACCCCAATTTGGACCCCGTCCACCGTGATCAAGGCGCCAGCAGGTGGCCGACGTCGGGGCCTATGGAAAAGTAGGGCCTCCGACTTATCCAAGGCCACCCTAAGCGCTTCAGCACCCCGATCCTCCTGACCACCTCCGAGGTCCCTCAGGTGGCCAGGAAAGCCGCTTCCTCGAAGTTTCCGCCCCGGGCCATGACCAGCATGTCATCCGCATAGCAGATGACCGCAAGCCCGGGGGGGAACCGACAGCGTAGCACTCAGTCGTAACCGATGTCCCACAGGAGCGGCCCTAGAACCGAACCCTGCGGGACACCGCACGACATGGGTCTCCTCACAATGTCCCCTATGCGGCTCTCATAGAGAACGCTGCGGCCCTCAAGATAGTCTGCCACTAGCCGCCTCAGGTATGCAGGCACCCTGTGATACCGGAGCGCCTCCCTGATGCATCTGAATGGCAGCCTATTGAATGCGTTGGCGATGTCAAGCGACACCGCCAACAGCACTCACCCGCCAGCGACGACCACCGTTGCCGCGGCCCTCAGGCGCATAATCGCGCTGACCGTCGAACAACTAGCTCGAAAACCGAACTGGGCGTCTGACAAGTCGCGTACGACGCCGCGCCGGTGCTGGACGATGCGAGCAGCGAGGATTCTCTCCAAAAGCTTACCCGCCTCGTCCAGCAGCACGATGGCCCGGCTGAATCCGGCGTTCGCCCCGGCTTCGGCAGGAGTACCAGCCTCCCCTCCTTAAACTTTTATATCCTAGAAATATGAACGGTTCCTCTGGTATAGATAATATAATAATAATGTTTTATTAATTCAAATAGTACATATAACAGAAATATATGCTTATAACTACTACAAAAATTTATAAATCGACATACTTATAGTTAACACAACTTTTTGTTAATATTATAATCTTAAAAGCTGCTGCATGCATACGTAAATTTAAAGACCCTGTCCCCCCCTCTTAAACTAGGGCGACCTGTATCTTAAGAGACATATCTTCTAAGAACTATCTTTAAAAATAAATAGTTAATGTGTCATAGAGTGACGTATTTATATTACATATATTTTATTTTATTACTAGCATACCCAGCGAACTTCGTACCGCCTTAGAATCAATAAATCATATAATAAATATTATAATGACGTAATTATGACGTTCACGTGGAAGAAGTTGGCGCCAGTATTAAATGAAACTTCTATACATAAAAACATAGTCCCACACCTGTATCCCCAAAGGTGTAGGCAGAAGTGTAAAAGAGTAACACATACCCACGGTTCGCCAACTATGCTTAAATCCCACGTGGGCGTGCCTATTGCCGTCTACCGGCTACATTTCCAAACTCCGGGCTGTTGTGTGGTCTGAGAACTTTCGTTTTAGGAAAAAGTTCAATACCACTGTCCGACCTTGGGATCGTACCCCTGACCTCATGATCCGCAGTCGTTCACGCTACCGCTGCACCACCGAAGCAGAACTTCTATACAACTCTATCATATATGGTTATAAATACTAGTTTTAGCAAATTGTGGCGTGTGAAATACCTGCACTATGTGAGATGACCCGCGTCCGTGTGGTGACGGACTAAGAATACAAGTGTCACCACCCCATTCTTTCCCATGGGTGTCGTATGAGTCGACTAAGGGAAGTAAGCAATTCTCATCCATTGCATGACTGGTGGTAGGGCTGGGTACCGGGTGGGAGTACTCACTTGGTATCGGGCCCGAGCGGGTTGGTACCACCATCTCCTGTGTGACCGGCCATGAAGCACATCGTTGCGTTTTGGCTGTAGCAGAAGATAGCCGTTTATAGTCGAGTCCATGGGCGACGGTTACCATTTACCATCAGATGGACCGTGGCTCGTCTACTACAACACGCAATAAAAAAAATTAAAAAAAATATGAGAGAGATTATGCAATAGGTACATGTAATTTGGAATCTACTCGTATGCTCACAATAATCTAATGCTAGAATGTTCCATTAACACACTCGTGTTGCACTTATTTTGAAATTGAAACAGCGGGTCGCCGGAATGACGGGCCTTGTGGCGTAGTGGGTAGTGTAACCGACTTCTGTGCACGAGGTCGTGGGTTCGTTTCCCACTCAGGACAATTATTTGTGAGATGAACACATATATTTGCACTGTGGCTGGGTGTTTTCTATATATTATGCATGTATTTACAAAAAAAAGTAATATATGTATTATATCAGTAATCTGGTACCCATAGCACAAGCGTAAAGCTTAGTTTGGGACCAGAGGACGTTATGTGAAAATGTCCGTGAATATTTATTTTTATTTTATTTTTAACGTTCCTACTAAAATAACAGGGAATTGATTTCAGTACTTCTCCATTTACATTAATATTACTTACACTCAGCATGGTTAAAACTTTTTACACGCAACCTGTAATAAAACACTTTTATGGTTTTTCAAGAATTTACCTTTAATGAAGTGTTATATAAGTATTTAAGATATTATACGAAACCATAAAGATTTAAATCGCTTTAGTATAAGTAATAAATATATAGAACGATTTATGATGTTAGATAGCTTTTGCTACCTTGTATATATGGACGATTTCATAAAAGCGTTCTTGTAAAGCAATTTATGCAACGTGACTCCTCTATGACAAAGATTTCATTATCATACAAATCTTACACCCTTTACGTGTTAGAAGGGAACCAAAATGAAATGGTGAACACCGACTTGGCAATATTCTTAGTATTATTAAGTCCAGGAGCAGCGGTTACCACTTAGTTACCATAAAGCGAGACGTAGGTAGCATATTTTTTGTTAAAGTAGAAAAAATTTACCTAACACAACACTAACCGACCTGGGCACACCCCGTTGTTCGGGGCAACGAACAGGGTAGTGTGGGGCCCTTACCCACTACGTCTCTCCGCCTGTATTGACGAACCACTAGAAATGTGTGATAGGTATTACTCCAGTGGTGAGCCGTGGTTAACCTGCAATACAAAATATAGTATTATAAACATTGATTATATATATTGTCTATTGATTTGTGCATCTCGCCCCTGGCCTACTTTTCCTAGTTATCAGAACAGCTCAATTTTACTACAAAGCCTTTGCGCTCAATAATAGCTAAGTTTGTACCGAAATAGAACATTGCATTATGCAAAATAATGTATGTATACCGACGCCGTGTTCTCGTTCTAGGTAAAAGGTGCCTCCGGCGAGATTGTGACAACTTATACCGATTATGCTTATGTACTAACATACTTCTATACAGTACAGAGTACAGTAATAGAGCTGTGTCTGTACATTTAAGATATTTGAGAAAAAATGACTGAATTAAACTATATAGGCGTGTCTAAACCCAAAACGATTCTTTTTTTATTTATTGTCTGTTTATCTATCTGTTTGTCTGTTTGTTTGTTCATGCATCACGCAAAAACTACTGAACGGATTTTGATGCAACTTTTTTTATTTGATAGCTTTTGATTAGACTTAACAACTGGTATACATTTTATCCCGCTACTATATCGGGAACCTGAGATATAACCCAAAAACTAGCTTTTGGCTGCGGCGAAGACGCGGGCAATGGCTAATATATAATATAAAAAAGTATATTATGACTAGCCTTGGCCCGCGGCTAGTATATTTAAGTGCCACGTAATAGGGGGCGAGCCTATTACCGTCTACCAGGCACATTTCCATACTCCGGGCTGATACTAAGAATTTTGCTTTTTACGAAAAAGCTTAATAACACTGCCTGACCCGGGGATCGAACCCGAGACCTTACGATCAGCAGCCACACATACTACCGCTGCAGCACCGAGGCAATAACGGTCTAATCATATTTCAGATTATTCTTAACTTGTATTTAGCAGTCAAATAATTTAATTTATTTCCTAATTCTAGTATATATTATTTTATTGCTTATAGCAGGTAGGATAGATAGGTATGGTAGTAGACGAGTCACGACTCTAATGGGAATATTGTGGTTATGTATTTAATTATACTAAAAGTAGATACTAACTGTACTGCCTCGGTGGTGTAGCGGTAGTGTATGCGACTGCTAATCATGAGGTCTCGGGTTCGATCCCCGGGTGGGGCAAAGTTATTGAGCTTTTTCCTAAAAAGAAAATTTCTCAGTAGCAGCCCGGAGTTTGGAAATGTGCCCGGTAGACGTCAATAGGCTCGCCCCCTATTACGTGGGACTCAAACATAGCTGGCGAGTCGTGGGTGTGTAATACACCTCTGCCTACCCCTTCGGGGTATAAAGGCGTGATGCTATGTGTAGATACTGTCAAGTCACTGCTCACTGAGTGGCGTCACGATTAGTCACACGGGAGATGTTGGTACCGAACCGCTTGATTGGCACCAAGTGAATACTCCCACTTGGTACCCAACCCTTACAACAATAATGCAATGCTCACCCATTGCAAATTGCAACTGCTTAATTTTTCTTAGGGTGCTGTCAGACAGAAAGCGGTCACGCGTTCAAGCGTTCCGCGTTAGCGTTCTGCGTTCGTTGTATTACGTTACATAGACACACCCACGCCGCTGACATTCTGGCTGCGTCGGTCAACGAGAACTCTCGCACGTTCACTAATGTTTCGGGGTCCACATTGCCTGGAAGTGTAAGCGATTCTGATCTTATTACAGACACCAACAATCGTTATAATTAAACACCAAGGATTTACACTAAAGCACGTAGGTATATTTCTTACAATCAACTGTGTCCTTAAACTACGTCCGCACGCTTTAATAGTACAATGAATCAACAGTTTATTCGATGAAGAACTATCGTCAAAAAACATGGTGACAGTATTGGCACCAAGTAGACCGTCCAACAGCGGGATTCGTGAATAACTGCACGCTGGAACGCAAAACGCGAACACAGAACGCTTGAACGCGTGACAGCTTTCTGTCTGACAGCACCCTTAGTCGCCTCGTGTGACACCCACGATACTTGTATTGTTAGTCTGTAACCACAAGTAGTAACTAAAAAGCTGAATGCAAAATCACTTTTAATTATAAACATTTAATTAGTAGAGCTATACTTATATAAGTATAATTCAACCTGGGCTGTGGTAGCGATCGCAAATCTATAAATATTAAAGATCACGCTATGACTGAGCTAAAATAAGTAAAAAGTGTATCTGACGTCACCACAAAGTAAAAACTGGATTGCGATATGTAAAATATAGATGGCACTTTTTATTAAATACATAAAGCTTGATGATTTCTACCAGTCAACATGTTACAAAAATACACTAAGCGAAAATAAAGGGTTGCGGTGAAGACCAGTAGGTTTAGATGTACATCACTAAATTATGACAAAATATTTTCCACGATGAGGTACTCTAGACTCTTTATACATATTTAGACTTCTATGAAATCAAGAAGCGGGTAAAACAACGGTGCACGATTATTACCGTTACATCAAAGTTGCGTCTGCCTGTTTGAAAGGCGACTAAAACTAGTAGTTTAGTGCGGGACAAGATATATACCAGTTTTTAATTTTAATCAAGAGCTATGAAATAAACAGACAAAAATCTATAAAAATGGTTTTGTGCTTAAACACGTCTATATAGATACAGTTATTTTTTCTCAAAATTTACAGACACAACTCTGTTACAGTTTTATAATATTTCATGATTATTATGACTTTATTGTTTAAAAAATGAAATGGTATACCAAGTTTTCATTTATGACCTACTAGTTCAAGGCCACTCATTACACATAATCATTTATTGGTAAGTATTATAGATTTTTTATACAGGGTTATTGAAGTCGTTGACCTACAGCCACCGATTATAATCTGTGCATGCAATAGGACTAATAGAACTAAGGTATTATTTGAAGAAAATTGGTTTATGTTATATAATTAAAGTCAAAAGATAATGAAATTATTTCTTTGTTTACACAAATAGTACTTTAATGAAAAGGTATAAAAATAATATACGTCATCCATGTAGAACGTCACGGACTCTACAATTTCTCTATAAGTAATCAAAAAAGTATTATGACGTATGAACAGTTACGGCGACAGGTGATCAAAATGATTGCGTTACGAGTAACCCGTTCTAGCTTCGTACGGATGCAATTGAAAGGTTTTCTAATTAGAAAAATCACTAGAATTTTTAAAGAACTATAACTTTCTAGAATATTATTTTGGGGTATGAAAATCGATTTTCCGTGTTCATGATTTCAAAACATTGAATTTCTGTACTTATAAAAATAATTAGTATGAAGTTATTATTGGGTAGTGTGGGGCTCTCCCCCACTAAATAAACCCAACGTGTGCCGTTTCTCCACCTGCACGGCGAACCAGTGCAACTATGTGACCTTACTTCAGTGGTAATAGATGTTTTCTTCCCCACGGTCCGAAAACCCAGTTATGTCCTTCAGGGTTACGGGTCAGGCCGAATTGTGGTCTGCACCAGACCGTGCTTTGCGCAAAGCAAACGGTGAGCTCGTCGCCCCTCAGGCTCTAAAGCCCCGTCTCCGGGGATGGAGGGGTCACTCGGACCCTGCTGTCTCAGGGCCGAAGCTGAGCCACTAAGGCCCCGCTGAACCTCCACGATGGAGGGCCGGCCTATCCACAGTGCCCTCTGCTAATCAGAGGGATACGTGGAGATCCGTCCCCTGCCGGGATTCAGCCTCCGGCACTAGAGTGCCGACGTTGCCCAGGGTGCACCACACGGAAGTATCCCGCCCCGCGTCCTCCGCGTAGATAACGTAAAAAGCAGTATTTTCCTTTTGAAAATGTTCTTAAATTTACGCGTTAGATGGCAATACGCTCTACCTATTACGTGATATTAAAAGTTTCTTAAGCGAAAATATACTTCCTTTTTGCTGGTGACAGAAATATAACAAACAGTTCCTGAGTAGACAAGTAAATGTACGACTTTGACACAGGACAAATCATTTGCAAAAACAAGAACACACACATTGCAAAGTATACATTTTGATTAAAAAAATAAGATTTCAACACAATGATAAACTCGCTTTATCTATCTCTATATACTTTTATAAAGCTGTAACAGAGCTGCGTCTGTACACTTAAGATATTTGAGCAAAAAATGGTTGTATTATTAGGTGTGTCTGGACACAAAACTATTTTTTTTAGATTTTTTGACTGTTTTCTGGTGTTATCTGGTTGTTCATTTGCGCATCACTCAAAACTACTGAACGGATTTTGATGCAACTTTTTATTTGGTAGCTCTTGATTAGACTTAAAAAACTGGTATACATTTTATCCCGCTACTATATCGGGAACATGAGATAGGTATAATCTAAAACTTAGCTTTTGGCTGCGGCGGAGCCGTGCCCAAAGTAGTATATATAATAAAATTGTAACAGAACGATATCTGTAGGTACCTACTATGAGATGTTTAGGAAATTTTAATACGTTTATTTTAAAGACCCCCTTTATAACAGCAACAGAAACCATAACAGTCGTTTTTAGAATTTTTGGTTTGTTTGCCTGTATGTTTATTTTATTCACACGCAAAACTGATATACATCTTTTTCACTGCTATATACAACCACAAAATTGCCTTTAGCTGCGGCGGAGTCGAAGGCCGAGGCTAGGTAATGATAGATCTGAAAGATAATACTCACAAAGGGTACTTCAGGCATTCCCTAAAGATCATAACAAAAAGTTTGAAGACGCCACCGTTTTCTCCGCCGTTGACTCCATTTCCAAGTGATACGATTATCGTATGAATCAAAGAATACTAGATGGTCTTGCGTGTTGTCAAAAACTTTAATAGATGACAGTAACAGTAATTCCGGTCTAAAAATTATGAATCAAAGCCGATTTTTATGGTTATCTATTTTATTTAAAACTAATTCCTTTCATACGGAATAAAACAGACTATTTGACTCTCAAGACTTACACTCGGATTTTATTTTTTATGTGTATTTTGCAAAACATTCAGGCGGACAGTTCAACATTGGAACAACTTATGACCATAACACCATAAGTCTAGGCATAATATGATAATTCTTGGTTTCTTTTAATGTCTCCATCATATAATATCTGGGTAGGTGTGCTCATAAAGCAGTTCTTAAAGCCGAAATACATTTAAGAATTCATTTAAAACTATCAGCGTAATCGAAAAAGACTAATGTTATTTATCGAAAGAATGAATATGTCATTAGACATAAAATAGAAGCAAGCTGTATTTTTGATCCATATTTTTTAGCATTTGACATGCTCAGCATTTTAAAGTACAAATTGTTTGTGAATGAGGAAAAAGAGAACTTTAGTGCGAGCGTAAATCGAACCCGCGTCCCTTCCAATCCGGGGAAGTGCTCTAAGCCACTGAGCTACCGCACCGATCTTTCAGCCATCCCAATCTCCTCATCACATTTGTCTTTACGACCAACGCTAGCTATCGGAATGCATTTCCATGCATTAATCCAATATAGTAAGTTTAATTTTGCTATTAAACTTCATACTATTCTGTATATTTCATATGGCGCGATTTTTTAAACATTTTTGATCTATTTAGATATTTTTATATATTTTTTTAGCATTTGACATGCTTAGCACTATACATTAAACACAAAGTGAAAAATGTGAAATCGAAAATAACAGAAAAATGCTGCTCTAAATATTTATAGGGTTTGCGTCATTATTAGGTAAAAATCTTAATTGTAAAATTAAGTTCACCTGGTCGGTACAATGTATGAAAATACTGCCGGCAGATGGCGCAGGCGTCACCCAAAGACGTTAAGTATGAATGTGTTATAATAGCTATGTTATTTCTAGATAATGTGTAGGTTTCTAATGGTGGTTAAAATAACATGTCAAATGTTAATAATATAAACCACAAAGGACATGTACTATTTACGGCCTGTGGCGGCCATAATGTATTCAATATTTAAAATTAAACTAATAATTTATAAAATCCGTCAGTGGTTTTTTGTTCTTGATAGAACTTCAGAAAAAGATTATAGTTTAAAAAGCTATTATTTTGAATTTGTACTTTATCGCAATGGTTATTGGTGAATTATTGTTATCTGTTGACAATCAAATAGGATATTGCCGCTACGCTGAATTGACAAAATTAAAAACTTTGATACTATTATATTACAAAACAATATTACGCAGTTATTTCTTAAATAATTTCATCAGAACAGTAATATGACTAATTAAGAAAATATTTTTTATAATTATTTGGTGAAAACTGATTTATTTCTAATCAAGAGTAGCAATTATGATTCAAAATATGGGCAAAACATTTTACATCTACTGTTATTATTGTGTATTGTGTATCGTGAATATTGTATTGTGATTTTATGAGTGTAAGTTATATATTTAATGATTTTAAGCCTCATTATTTGTTTATATATGTAGATATTATTTTATTTATTTATAATTATGGTGTTATTTTTGATCAAATATTCGATATTGAGGTATTTCAATTTCAAAATTATATCCATCTTAGATGTCTTTTATCTCATCATCCAAAAGTTTTAGTGTAAAAAGAAATACACAGGGCAATAGGGTAGTCATTTATCTTCAAAAAACATATTGTTTTATGTATGTCCTTTCCAGGCTGAGAATGTATGGGCATTTGGTACATCTCCTTTGGTTTATAAATTATATGTGATTCACACACATCATCACACAATCTTGAAAACTGAAGCGTATTTTTAATTGGCAACAACATGTTGCAGTTGGTTGCAGTGTTTAGTGAAGTACCTAATGTGCAACAAACCCAACGGCAATAGAAGTTTTAAATAAAAAAGTAAATTTAAAATTAGAAATAATGTTTATAAATAGTTTATCCCTTGGAGATAATCCAATCCTTCTACCTTATTGCATTGTTAACTCGTAAACATCTTCCAGCGTAATAAAATATTTATCCACCTCTATATTGCGGAATGTATTAAGTTTAGGTGTTTTAGGGAGGTTACACTTGTATAAATATTTTATTTCGTAACTTCTATTACATTTATAATTTGGTCAAATCAACAGTAGACAACCACACAGTATTCCTACTATCCAAAATAGTTAGTGGTAAGATAAAGTACCTACTGCTAAGACGAAGATAGCAAGTTCGATTCACAGTCTTTATTGAGACTTCGCCATGTCTTTGACAATTGAATGGAAATTGTAGATAAAGAGAATTGCCAGAGTATTTACCAGTAGCTTGTAGTCTGTCGAGCTGTTTTAGATTAGTGCGGACTATGGCCTTAACTCCTCTGATCGGGCTAGTAATGGTTTGGTATAAAAACAAAAATAAATCATTTTTATAAGTACCCACTTCCAGAGATTACCTTTCCATCAAACAAATAAACCTTTCAGCTAAATAATATTAAAATAGTAAACATGTTAGTAGATATACCTGCTATCCATAAGGCAAAGTTTAAGATCTTGACCCTTTTCTTGTTTTCCTAATGCCTCCGTCTGAGATATGACATTGATGGGAAAAGCTTTTAACCAACTAACGACCAAGATTGTGAAGCCGAGTTACAGTGAAACTTAGAAATTCATTCTAATCAATAAATCATTACTTCTATCGAGTGATTATACTTACATTTATGAAACATTTTGTCCGTGTGATGACGGACATACAAGTGTCACCCCATTCTTTCCCACGGATGATAAGGCGACTAAGGGAAGTAAGCAGTTATCACCCATTGCATTATATTTGATGGGCCTCGTGGCGTATAGTCGGTAAGTGTAACCGACTTCCGTGCACGAGGTCGTAGGTTCTATTCCCACTCAGGACAATTATTTGTGCGATGAACACAGATATTTGTACTGCGTCTGGGTGTTTTCTATCTATTATATGTATTTACAAAAAAAAAGTAATTCAAATTCAAAATATTTAATTCGACCTTAACGATCATATACATAAATATAAAACAATCTGGTAAATAAAATCAATAATATCACTTAAACTAATTGAAATAACATTATTATTATTAGCATTATTATTCTTATTATTATTTTCTTTATTTACATTTCTTATACTACTAAATACATTTTTAAATATATATATTATAAAAAATAATAAAATATTTAAAAATATAAAAAGTGTGCAGGCCCACCGGCAGCGGGCACAAGGGCCAAACTGCATGTGGTTAGGGTTTCAAAGACAGGAACTTCCTCACGATGCGTGCCGTATCCAGAAGTACCGCTTTCTGTATCAAACCCTTGATCCAACCATCCAACGTGAGCCTCTCAAGGTGTTGATCGTGGCTCTTGGCTATGAGTCCGTTAACTGAAACTACTATAGACACAATGATCGCCGAATCCACATCCCACATGTCAACAATCTCGTGGGCCAAGTCCAGATACTTCATCTGTTTATCTTTCTCGGCCTTCACAAAATTCTCGTCATGTGGGATAGTGAAATCAAAGATCATTGCTCGGCGCTCAGATCGATCAACCAACACAATATCAGGTTTGTTGGCGACAACAGTCCTGTCCGTGATGATTGATCGATCCCAGTACAGTGTAATACGACCGTTTTCGAGAACTGGCTCAGCTACATACCTGTAGTAAGGCACTTCTACGTCCACAAGTCTGTATTTCAGAGCAAGCTGTTGATGGATAATCCTGGCTACTTGGTTATGTCTGTGCAAGTACTCATCATTAGCAAGACGAGAACAACCAGAGACAATATGCCTAAGGGACTCACCAGGACGGTGGCAGGCACGGCATATGTCAGCCGTACCATCCCTTAGGATATGCCTCCGATAGTTGTTCGTCATGATAACTTCGTCAGCAATTGCACAGACAAAACCTTCGGTTTCCCCAAAGAGGTTACCGAAACGTAGCCAGGCCACGGAAGCTGAAAAGTCAACGTCGGGCCCATGTAAAGCCCGGTAAAATCTTCCGTGTAGCTCCTTGCTCTGCCATACACCCCTGCGGTCGTCAGTGCTAAGTAACACAGGTCTGCGCCAGTTCTCCTTAGCCAAGGAGAGTGGAGTGAGTCCGGAATCTACAGCGACCACATCTCGATGCATATCCAAGTTACAAGCGCGCACCCTATTGCCACCTGATAGAAAACCATTCAGTACTTTTTTCAGGCGGCCAAAGAAACGCTCCCGCAGCGATTGTTTCATGTCCACCTCATTAATTCCCAAAGCTTGCGACATACCCAAGTATTTATAGGTGTCAGTTACGAGAAGTGATCGTAAATGAGTAGAATCCGAGAGTTGAATTCCCTCGGATTCCACTACCCTTCCCTGTTTTACATACGTGACCGCACATTTATCTACACCAAATTCCATCCCGATGGAATTACTAAAGGATTTGGTTAACTTTAGTAACTCCATTAGTTGCAATCTGGTGGCGGCTAACAACTTAAGATCATCCATGTAAAAGAGGTGGGATATTTTTTGATCATCACCTCGTAACCTACAGCCAAGCCCTGAACCCTCTAATAAGATACCAAGAGGGTTCATGGCCAAACAAAACCACAAAGAACTCAGACTATCGCCTTGAAATATACCCCGCTCAATCCTTATAAGCTCACCTCAACAATTCGGGGCCTGCCGATACACTGGATAGCAAAGAGCTGTTTGCCAGTGCCTCATACATGACTTCGGGAAGGTGCATAAAGTTTCGTTAACTTTACACAACAACAACAACTCCAGCACCCTCAAGAGCCACGTATGTGGCACAGAGTCAAAAGCTTTTTTTTAATCTATCCAGCATGTCATCAGATCCTTTTTCTTACGGCGAGCATGTTGACTAATGGCCGTATCAATAAGGAGAAACTCCTTAGTACCACGGCCCCCACTCCTACATCCATTCTGAGAGGTAGACATGACCGAATTAGTTTCAATATGTTTAGCAATTTTGGTTCTCAGAATAGATGTAAGAGCTTATAGACTGATGGTAAACATGTTATAGGTCTATAATTACTTGGTTGCGTGGTACTGCCAGATTTGTGAAGCAAATAAGTGACGCCAGTCGTCATAAAATCCGGCAACGTCCCTGATTCAACAGCTGATTGGATCTGAGATGCTAAACGGGTGTGTGAGCTTCGTAGCCAGCCAGAAATTATGCAGTCCGTCCGGTCCTGGAGATTTCCAATTTACCATCGAATGAACTGCATAGGCTACGTCTTCTCGTTTAATTTGAATATTATCCATTATTGGGATTTTATCACAAGCTCGTTTAACATCCCTAATCCAATCGCCCTCTATGTGTGTGATAGGCTTCGACCAGATACTGCTTAAATAACATTATTATTACTAGTGTAGACATTCATTATTAATTTTAATTAAAATATTAAGAGTAATATGGCCGCCTCTAACTCATTTGCTTGTTCGTAAGCACATGAACACTACAACAATGGTTGATGTACTGGCAGTCATATCTGTTCGCAAATACGCCCAGGGTGCTGCTGGGACTGGCCCGAATACTACGCGCCAGGGATGTACATCGTTTCCGCATTGTCGTGAAAACACAATCGACGCGGTACTCGGCGAACATCCCCGACGCACTGCAGTGCCGAGGCAGCCCCATCAACACCCTAAACGCATTATTATACTGTATACGAAGGGCGCTGTATTGTTTCTACGTATATGACACCCACAGGCCCGCCGTGTACAGAGACGTACAATATGCTCTAAAAAGAGTCAGTTTGACAGCCTCAGAGCTACGAGCGAACCTGCGGGCAATCATATTAGTCCTCACAGACAACGCCCTCCGTTCCTTCTCAATGTCTGTATCGTTCTTCAGGTCGGATGTCACAATGTGCCCGAGATACTTAAATTGGTATACTCTGTTCAAAACGACACCATTTAATCTTATAGGTGGAACAGTCTCCGGGCAGCTGCGACCCCCAGCGTGGAAGACCATGTATTTATTCACTCTTCTTTACATTGTAGAGTAACTCATGCCTGAGTGCGTATCGTTCACAAACTTTCAATAACCTTGACATATCACATACCGAGGCATTGAGCAGCACCATGTCGTCCGCGTAGCTGATATTGTTGACAGCGACCCCATCAATATAGCAGCCGACACGTGTGCTGCTCAACTCCTCGATCAGTGCGTTGATATACAGATTAAATAGCCTTGGGGAGGACCTACCTCCCTGCCTCAGACCGCACTCCAACCTATATGGCTCTGATAATGCTCCTGACCGCCGAACAACGTTTACTTGGTTTAGATACCAGTATTTGAAAATTTGTATCAGGTCGTCAGGCAAGCATGTGTCATACAATTTCTGCCATATGACATCGTAGCAGACTAGGTCGAACGCCCTGGAAAGATCGAGGAAACAAGCATAGACAGGTGTGCTATTAGTGTAGTACTTGACAGTTTGTTTCAGACACAGTATAGCTGACTCGGTAGACAATCCTGGTTTAAAACCAAACTGGTTGTCATGAATATTTATGTACCGTTCAAGCTGTGTATTAAGCAAACTGTCAAGAACTTTCGCTAGCTACGGTGCTAGTGATATCGGCCTATAGTTGTCCATGTCGCTCAAGTCACCAGTTCGGCTCTTACCAATTGGAACTACCACGGCTTCCATCAATTCCGCTGGTAGATAGGCATGTCTCATACACAGCGTATATAACATAGCAAGAACTCGGGGCAGTTGGTTGCCAGCATGCTTCAGGTGTTCAATACTCAGGCTATCATGACCAGGAGACTTCCCTCGTGCCATTGACTTAATAATCCTTTTTACATCCTTCGCAGTGAATTTAGTACTTAACTGCTGGCCACATGGCCTGCCCTCTGTGATAGAACGTGATGGCCTCAATGCTGACTTTAAAGAAAAGTGAGCTTTAAACATGTCCGAGATACCCTTCGGGTCACTTACGCCGTTAACGCTCACAGGTGAGCCCGGCATATTATTTAGTCTGTTAGTGGATTTCCAGAAACTGCGAAAGTCATGTCCCGAATGGTGAAACGCAAGAATGTCCATCTTAATTTGCTTCCTGTTATTCTGACACTATTTCAAGCGTGATTTAAACATTTTACGACTTTCACGCATCTCATCCCACACACGACCCCCACTAGGTTTACCACATACAACCCATTCTAAAAATTTACACTTAGCCACCCTGTGAGCCTCACATACATGCCTGTTCCATCCGATCACAGGTTGTTTTCTTCTCGGTTTAATGGTAGCGGTATAATTCTCAGAGGCGGCCATACATAACGCACTAACAACATTCCGATATATATTATCAATTATAAGTAGATGATCCTTCTCGTTACACCCTTTGTCGCTACAGTAGGTAAGTTCAGTCGGAATAACAATTTCTTTTAAATGTGTATTGCATAATTTACTATAAAGTTCAATTTGTTCAGAGTTACGTTCTCCCCACTTTATTCTATTGATATTATTACAAACAATATTACGTAACATCTTTGGCTTAATATAAGTTAAGTTACATTTCATAATGAGAGGTAAGTGGTCAGACCACACAGGATCATACTTAATGTGTACATCAACTACCGTTTTACAAGCCGATTCTGTTACAACACAGTGATCTAACCATCTTAGAGACCTATTAGCGTCACTTATAAAACTAAATGTGTCCGATGACAACTTCATTACATCGGCACAAAACCAATCAACATCATTGCAAAAATTCGTAAGTTCGTAATAAAATTGCTCACCAGGATGGGCATTGAAGTCACCGAGCTTATAAACACATTCGATATCCTCATTGGCCACAATAGCACTCAACGCCCCCAGACAGTCCGTAAACTCGGCCAAGTTGATCGCGCTATCCGTTGGCATATACACGCTGAACACTAAAAACGACCTTTGATGATCAACTATTTTTATGCCACAGATTCGTGAGTTATCACAGTTTATCACATTCACGCTTTGAAACACCCTCTTGTCCCACACCAAGCAACCCCACCCCATGGTCGCCCTCCAATCATTCCTTTCGATGTATCCATAGGTGAAATACCAGTGTAAGAAAAATCATCGTCTATACAGCTTAGGAAATGGATATCATCGGCAATAACCAATGTTCTTGCAAGGCGATAATATGGGATGTGGTAATATATGTATTAGATCCGTAATCTGGTACCCATAGCACAAGCGTTAAGCTTACTTTGGGACCAGAGGATGTTGTGTGAAAATGTCTGTGAATATTTATATATTTATATTACTGGTGGTAGGGCTGGGTAGTAAATGGGAGTGCTCACTTGCTATAGGGCCCGAGCGGGTTGCTACCATCATCTCGCGTGTTACCGGCCATGAAGCAAATTAATGTAATTTGATTGTAGCAAGAGATAGGCGTTAAATACATTTATTTCATATCTGAAATGAAATTGTGAGCAGCGCCAATACTCACCGTATAGTTGAGTCCATGAGCGACTGTTACCATTTACCATCAGGTGGACGGTGGCTCATTTGCCACCAAATAGAATAAAAAAAAACTTACCTTAAGTAGGTAGTATTTACGAGTTCGAAAAACGTGTGAGTAAGAACTTAACTGTCTCCTTATACTAAGCTTGGTTCGAACAAAACTATAATATTTGTCGATATTAAACTTTGCTTGATGTACACTCGCATAAAGTATTCATATGCTAAACTAGTAATGATAAGCGACAACACCACTCTATAATACATATTCCATTAGTGTAAGGCACTCAGATTGTGCAGAAGAGGGGTTTAACTCCAAATGTCAAGCACTTAGCGTGCAATGTCACTATTTGCAATATTCCAAGCTATAGATTCCAACATTTAGAACTTCACGATGAGCTTTTGATATTGTACATAGGTTACTGATTTATTTAGGTACAATCTAGATTAATAACATCTATTTGTGAAGCTACGTATAATAAGACTAGCTTATGCCCGCGGCTCCGCCGCAGCCAAAAGCTAGTTTTTAGGTTATATCTCAGGTTCCCAATATAGTAGCAGGATAAAATGTATACCAGCTTTTAAATCTCATTAAGAGCTATCAGATAAAAAGTTGCATCAAAATCCGTTCAGTAGCTTTTGCGTGATACGCGAACGAACAAACAGATAAACAGACAAAAGATCTAAAAAAAGTTGTTTTGTGTTTAGTCAAGCCTATATAGCCTAAAACGTCAGTTTTTTCTCAAATATCTTAAATGTACAGACAGAGGTCTATTACAGCTTTATAATTTTACTAGCAGTGCCCGCGGACTCCGTTCCGCGTTAGAAATATTTTTGTCCCGGCCCGTTTGTCCCGCGTAATAACTTCAGGTTAAAAGTTCGGGATAAATAAAAATTATGATGATGAAGTTTTTTTTTTGTTATTTTGCTTTTTTGGTTTGGTTCATTATTTTTTGATTTTTTTTATTGTTTTTGTATGTTTTTTTTTATGTTACTGTTTTTTGTTGTTATTTTTATTACTTGATGTTAATATACACTATTTACATTATTTACATCATGTTTACTTATTTTAATTGTTCAAAACTTCTCGATATACTATATTAGTAGTAATGTCTTTCAGGAGTTCCAATCCGAGATAAGCCAACATATAACTGCCCATGGGAAAAACAGTGCTTTCTCAGGTCAATGCCCACCAGAGAAAATGTTTGACCCTGGGACTTATTAATAGTGAGGGCAAAAGAGACCTTGACGGGATACTGTAACCTTTTAAACGGTATAGGTAAATCAGTCGGAAATCATGGGTATCCGCGGAATACGAGTATAAGCAAATTGTCCCACTGCTAGCCCTGTGAGAATGGTCGAATGTATATTCTCCCGCAACTCTTTTATGAGCAGCCTTGTGCCATTACACATGTCGGGGGGGTCTCAAGTTCCTTAAAAGCATGATAGGAATGCTAACTTTTAGCATAAGGCCGTGGGAAGGTAAGCCAGAAAGACTCAAAGAATTTAAAAATTCTTGAGGATAGTGCAATGTATCCTCAATATTACACACCGTGTCAATGGACTTATATTGTTTGACTTGACCGGGAATTTTTCCTAAAATTATTTTATTTATCTCATTCACTGAATCGTTTCTGGGTGAGTCTATTGCCCAGAACAAAGCCAATGATAATCTCTTTCCATTAAACTTTCAAGACCGGGATAGATTGCGTCTATCCTATCTATAATATGTGGCCTAACCGATTGTCAAGTTTAATGTCATCCCTACTGTTTGTTGTTAGGATAGCAAATTTTTCCTTCTCCAAGATTCAGTAGTTGATGCGGAAAGTCGTTTTCGTAGTTTTCGCTCAAGTGGGCTCTCATGTTTGTTCGTAAATTGAGAGTTTCCACGGAACTCCATAAGCATGATGATTTTAAGCATGCCCTGATGACATTGGCGCGTGTTCCTTTTGTTATTACTGGCAGCATTTGCCGAAAATTGCCTGCAAAAACAAAAGTAACACCACCCATATCAGCGTCTGAGTTTCTGATGTCTTTTAGCGTACGGTTCACGGCTTCAATATGAGCTCTATGACTCATGGTACATTCGTCCCATATGATTAAAACATATTTATAAAGATATAAATTTGCTGTGTGGGGCCGGCTTTAGAATTGTCCCACCCCTCTCCACCCATGGGAGTCGTAAGAGCCGACTGAGGGAATACCGGGGGATTGGGCAGCAGCACTCCTTCGAGTATTAACAACATCCACTGCGATCGCCAACCCGCCTGCCAAGCGTGGTGATTACGGCACTATCCCTCATTCTTGGGGAGGCCTATGTCCAGCAGTGGACGTTAAAAGGCTGATGGATGGATGGATGGAAATTAATACCATATGGGCTAAATAAGCTTCACAAAAAATATTTTTAATCCACAATTTTGACAGTAAAAGCAGTTATTGTGAGTTATCCGTAGGAGATAGGCATATGCTATTGCGGACTTTTTTTACAGATTTTGATACGTTCTTTAATATTGTAGTACATTGTTTTGTTCTATCCTCAATAGTTTCCGCAGCGCACCCGATGAAAGCAATATTTTTTACAACTTGAATTACATTATTCAAGTTTAAGTAAAGGTGCGTAATTAATTTTGAAAATTATTATAGCCTATGACACTCCACAATAACGTAGCTTTCTATTGGTGAAATAATTTTCAAAATCGGTTTAGTAGATCCAGAGATTACCCCTTACAACGTCACAAATTCACAAACGTTACCTCTTTATAATAATAGTATAGATTATAGTATAGAAGTGAACCCATAATTGTGCATACAACAGGTGTTCGCGCCGAATCTATTCGGTGCTTATTTTTTTTTTCTAATATTTATAAATGTAGGTATTCTTAATTTTATCTTTATAAACTGGCTGCGCGGCTGCGAGCATTAGTACTGGATCACCGTCGGTTGTGCCCAGTCGTGGATACAAAACTCTGTGCTATCGAGGAGCTTTTATACGCCACCGCATTTTCTGGAGCAAGTGCTACCTCAGCACGGCTTCGTCCACTAATATCGAAGAACCACAGAAGATCGAGACCTCGTATACGAAGGGAAGAACGCGCCTGACAGGTTCCAGGGCTAAGGTAAGTGGTCGTGCAGCCTCCCTTTGTTTTGGTTAGATCTTTTTCCTCACTACAATAAAATACCTACCTATGGAGATACAGTAGACCGGAAACACTTTTCGCGTCTACATTTTATGGTCCTTCGAGCCAGATCACTTCTGGCTTTTAGCCGTTTCACGTCCGGTATAAAACTTTCTGCTGGACTATTATAGCTACATACTGTATAATAGTTTTACGCTTTAATCCTTAGAATAACACATTTTATTCGTCTGTGTTCCATTTCCAAAGGTTTTTGCGATAAAACGTAATTTTACGTACAAATAAATACGTGTTGAATATTTTTGTCAGTTTTGTGCGGGTAAGCGCATAAACTGGTTCAACAAGGCGTACTACTTAGACGTTATATCGCGCCTGCGCGCCTGTAAGGGGTAAGCAGTCGTGTTCGTCGCGTGATTATTATCGTTTCACTAAGCTCATAAGTTTACATCATGAGTAAAAAAGATAGTGGGCAGACTTCAGACACAGATCGGAATCTTAAACTACTAAGTTAGAAAACGAGATGCAGTCTTTGCACGTTTACAGGCAATTTATGAATTGTCTAAATTAAATTTCGATAGTGCAGTTAATTTGGAAAAATTTCTCGCTGCTATGATTATATTGATATTTGATTCTTTGCGTAACAGTTTTGAGAAAATTCTTGATGATATTAATTCGCATAGCTTATTACTGAATGCAGATTATGTACCTAATTATCAAAGTAAGTCCTCATTTGAAGAATTATATTGCCTTTGTAAATTTAAGGCGGATAAATTTACTAATAAGATGCCTGAGGATTTCTCTCCCCCTGTTAGCGATCGTACTACAAAGTGTCACGTTAAACTGCCGAAATTAGAACTAGTTAGTTTTTTGGGTTAACCCACTAGCTGGCCTACGTTTTACGAAACGTTTAAAACCACTATACATGAACATCCCGACCTTACTAACAATGAACGTATCCAATATTTGATGGGTAAACTATCGGGCCGGGCACTTTCTGCAGTGTCAGGTGTCACCGAACGCTGTGAACTACGACACGATTTGGAATACGTTGGTAGCTAAGTTTGAAGATAAACGATATTTAGCATGCGCATAATTAGACCAAATGTTTGATTTTAAACCGTTTTCAGTAGCTAACTCAAAAAATTTAGACTTGTTTTTGGAACATTTTGCGTCTGCCGTTACAAGTCTAAAAGCTCTCAATTTAGACGATTTATCGGACTATATCCTTCTTTATCTTTCTTTGAAAAAAATCGACCCGGAAACATCCCGCACATTTGAAATGTTTAATCGAGAAATTAAGTTGCCTACATACGAAAATTTAATAAGTTTTCTCCGTGACCAAACTAAAATACTAGATCGGACTTCAAACGTCGTCGTTAATAAGCGTGCAAATAATGTCTTAAGTTCTAAGTCTGTGCTTTCATTTGTAGGCGCCGCTTCGCAGGTACATATGAATAATAACGATAAGTCGTGTTCATTTTGTAAGCTATCAAATCATTTTAATTTATACAAATGTTTTAAATTCCAAAAGCTTACGAGTGATGATAGATTTAACTTTATAACTCAACATAATGGTTGCACGAACTGTCTTAGTATGTCCCATAAAAATTCTGCTTGAAAATCTGTTCCACACTGCCGTTATTGTGGCTGTAAGCATCACATCATCTTCATCATCATTATTATGTAGAAAACAGTCTACGAGCACTAATCTTATTGCATCGCCATTGGCACGCACTGCACCCCCTGTGCCGTCTGCCGCGGCCCGAGCGGATCAGACCGGCATATCAGCTGATTGTTTAGCGCAAAACAACAGCCCGCTCGCTTCGAACGTCCGGTTATGCAATTATAATTATAATAGTCTCCGTAAAACCAATACGACCTGCCTCTTGGGTACGGTTCAAGTTTTAGTTGCGGACTATGCCGTTGTATTACACAGTGCCCGTGCACTCGTTGATCCCGGGTCACAGAACAATTTTATTACGTCGACTTTCTTATCTAAACTTAATATTAAATACAATAAAGTACCGCGCGCTGTAGTTAAAGGAATCGGCTCTTCACCTAGTCCTATTACGGGTTCGGTAAACATTAATTTACTCTCAGATAATGATAAAAATATTATTCTTTCTCTTGACTCCTACGTCATTGATCGTATTACAGACAACTTGCCTTCCATGCAAATTGGTACCGCGCTATTAAACTATTTAAGCCATGTTCATTTAGCTGATAAAAATTTTCACACGCCGGGAGAAATAAATATTCTTTTAGGCGCGCCACAGTTTTCCGACATTTTGCTTTCGGGTCGCCTTAACGGACCACCCGGACTACCTACCGGGTTCGAAACAATTTTCGGTTACATAATTATCGGGAACACTCCAGTTAGTAACTTGTCTTCCGAAACAATTTCTTTATGTGCGTTCACTCAGCAAGAGCCTCAAGTTGATCATTTATTAGAACGGTTTTGGCAAATGCAGGAGGTACTGTTAGACCGTCCGGTTAACTCTGCCGCTAAAGAATGCGAAGCGATTTTTATAAATAGCGTAACTGGCGACGGTACCGGCCGCTATAGTGTGGACCTACCGAGCTCGGTGACTCATACAAGACAGCCAAACGCCATGTAGCGGCGTATCTCGAGCGTAAATTGAGCGCAACCGCGCAACTACGTTTAGAATATAACGCGATTATTAGGGATTACTTCTCAAAAGATTATATCTCACTCCTCCGGGATGATGTTTCGCGACCGTCGGGATATTATATATGTTATGGACACCAGCGCTAAGACCGACTCCGGGAAATCATTGAATGACTTGCTTCACCCGGGCGAGAATCTTCAAAATGATTTATTTTTAATACTACTTGACTTCCGCTTATACCCTGTGGCTTTCACAAGCGATATAAATCAAATGTTTTTGCAAATACTAGTGCATGAACACCACAGGAAGTTTCAAAGGTTTTTATTTCGTTTTGACGACTCTTCTCCTATTGATACATATCGTTTTAACCGTGTATGTTTTGGGTTGCGATCTAGCCCTTTCTTCGCCATGCGAGTTTTAAGACAGCTTTGCACTGACGAACGTGCATCTTTTCCACGCGCGGCAGATGTTGTGACGCGTAATTGCTACATGGACGATATTTGCTATTCCGTTCCTACCGTTCGAGATTCCTTAAAGCTTAGGGATAAACTGATAGGGATGTTTACGGCCGGGGGCTTCAAGCTCGTTAAGTGGTCTAGTAACTCGCAAGAGTTATTAGAATCGCTTCCTGAAAACTATCGCTATAATTGTAAAGTTGATTTCAATGAAACCAATCATAATTTAAAGGTCGTCGGACTCGTAAGGCCTTGAATGATCTCCCGCGTCAGATGAATTTTCGTTCTCTGTTTCTATTGCTAATCGTCCTTGTACCAAGCGCAACATACTGTCCGTTATTGCCCGTCAGTTCGATGTTCTAGGTTTAATTGCACCAACAATTTTATATGCAAATTTAATATTACAAAAACTTTTTACGTTAAAAATAAATTGGTATGAAAAACCGCCCCAGAATATTATTCGTGTGTGGGAAAGTTATTTACGTGAATTGCCCACGTTACAAAATATTCGTATCAAACGTCATATAGACGTGTTTGAAACCTCCGCATTATCTATAAAAGCATTTTCTGATGCTAGTGAAAAGGCATACGGCGCTGCTGTGTACGTTAAGGTTCAGGACAGCCTCAGCTACCCTGCAGTAGTTAGTCTTGTGTGTGCAAAGTCTAAGGTCGCTCCTCTTAAGACTATATCGGTGGCCAGGCTGGAGTTGTGCACAATTTTACTAATGTCTAGACTCGTGCGCCGCGTTATAGATACTTATAAATTACGTCATGAAATTCAAAATATTTTTTGTTTCACCGACTCAATGGTTGCTCTATATTGGCTGAATTCCGATCCGCAGACTTTAAAAACTTTTGTTGCCACGTGGGTAACAAAGGTTCTCCATAATCTTCCCGCTTTATATTTTTATCACATTCCTGGTTCTAACAATCCTAGCGATTGCCTATCGCGAGGCTTGTCACCTACCCAATTGGTATCACACCCGCTGTGATTCACTGGCCCCTCCTGGCTTTGCCAAGACATGGCTACGTGGCCTATAACGTCTGTTGACATTACCGCTACGGCTGAAAGATTGCCGGAGACAAAGGTTGTTTCATTACCGGTTTCGTCTGGTTCTGCGTCAGCTTTACTTAATGACCAATCCAGTTTTAAAGATTGTAAGAAAGCAAATCTTCGTGACAATAATTCAGAATATTCGCATCCGCTTCTCGCGCTTTCACAGCGTTTTTCTAAATGGAGTGTATTGCTTCGCTCTATCGTTTATGTTTACAAGTTTTTAGGTAAACTAACTAAGTCTAAATTTATTATCGCATCTGACTTAATCTATGCTGAGAAAATGCTAATTAGGTCCCTTCAGCAACATTATTTCGCGGATGAGATCACTCGTTTAAAAGCAAATAAATGCTGCTGTTCCTCTTTAAAGAGACTTTCACCCCAGAGAAAAATGGAACACGCACTCTGTCCCGATTAAGATAGGTAGTGTTGTGGTCATCGTTACTGATAACGTTGCCCCTCTCTCATGGCCTCTTGGCATTATGTTTGAAACTTATCCCGGTAAATATGGGATCAGTAGAGTTGCTCTAGTTAAGACGGCGACAGGAATCTATAAGAGACCTGCCGTTCGCCTTTGCCCCTTGCCTTCGCAATAGCACCTCTCCGTGCTCCCCGGCTTAGCTTAGTCTCTATTACTTCTTTAAAACGGATCGTTTTAAGGACGGGGGCATGTTCGCGCCGAATCTATTCGGTACTTATTTCTTTTTTTTCTATAATATATAAATGTAGGTATTCTTAATTTTATCTTTTTAAACTGGCTGCGCGGCTGCAAGCATTAGTACTGGACCACCGTCGGTTGCGCCCAGTCGCGGATACAAAACTCTGTGCTATCGAGAAGTTTTTATACGCCACCGCATTTTCTGGAGCATGTGCTACCTCAGCACGGCTTCGTCCACTAATATCGAAGAACCGCAGAAGATCGAGACCTCGTATACGAAGGGAAGAACGCGCCTGACCCGTTCCAGGGCTAAGGTAAGTGGTCGTGCAGCCTCCCTTTGTTTTGGTTAGATATTTTTCCTCGCAACAATAAAATACCTACCTATGGAGATACAGTAGACCGAAAACACTCTTCGCGTCTACAACATGCGGTACTGCTCATTTCCACAGTCACATCACAAAATATCAGGCAAAGGAGTAAATTGCAGTATTAATGGCGAAAGTAAGAGCCTTTATTGTTAAAGTGGGGAAAAAATGTAAGAAAACGCACATTCCGTCGAAAAGGGTAGTATGGGGCCTGCATCCACTAAATAAACCCGGCGTGTCCAGTATCTTCACCTTTATTGGCGGACCACTGTGGAAAGCAAGAGCCTACCTACTCTATATTATTATATACGTTCATAAAGTCAGCCTAATCGATTTTGTAGTTTCAGAGTGAAAAGAAAAAAAACATACAGCTTGCTTTTTAAAGTACAAATTATTTTTGAATGTCGGGGAAGCACTTCCCCGGATTGGAAGGGACGCGGGTTTGATTCCCGCTCGCTCAAGTTCTCTTTCCCCATTCACAAATAATTTGTACTTTAAAAAGTAGCTGAGCATGTCAAATGCTAAAAAAATAGATCAAAAATTTAACACAAAGTGAAAAATGTGAAATCGAAAATAACAGCCACGAGCAGGATTTGAACCTGCATCTCCTGGATACCGTCCAGATGAAAATCTTAATTGTAAAATTAGGTTTACCTGGCCGGTACAATGTATGAAAATACTGCCGACAGATGGCGCAGGCGTCACTCAAAGACGTTAAGTATGAATGTGTTATCGAAATTAGCAGTCAGGAGCAATTGTCACGATGGTTGAATAGGCAAAGCTAAATAGCTATTATAATTTTCCGCACAGTACACCTAGTTAATTATAACAGGTTAAATATTAGATTGGTACAGTAATAAAGTCAGTTATTTGACCCAGTTGGGATTCATTTAGTATAGAAGCAGCTTTAGTACCGTATATGGTACGGTAGGTGTTCTGAGAACTTCTCACATATTAATTGAATATTATACAACAGCTTATTTTCAAGATTTAATGAATTTCAAGACCAATATAACGCAATTAAGAGTTGTTTGTGGTTGCGCACAAGTGTAGGCTGACTTTTATAGTTACAGATAAATTTAATAGCAATGTATACTGGGTTTATAGTTATTGTTATATAGTTTTAGTAGTATTTGTAGTTTCGTCAGGACGTGTACTTAATAGGTAAACACATTTTAAAAGTTTTGTTTTAGAAGGCACTAAGAAATAATTCTTGTATCGCAGAGACTTTACAAATATAACATTTTACGGACATGAAGTACACCCAGTCTTAAGACAACCATTTGTGGACCAGACAAAGAGCTGTCTTGTGTGGAATCGAACCCATAACACTCGAGCGGGAAGTCAGTATATAAGCCTCTCCGCCATCTGGCCATTCAATATTATCTGCGAGCACTTTCATAAATTTGTTCACACACAAATAACGAAATATATTTTTTTATGTTTAATAGTACCTACTTGTAGAAAACAATTTAGTTTAATACAAAATCGAATCGGATCGGATAAAACGTCAGACTTCGCAAATTATCTCTGCGATCGCAAAAAGGTAGAAATACATGGTAGTTAATGGATCAAGTTACGTCAATTACATTGAGGAATGATTACTTTCTGAAGTAAGAATTGTTTATATATAATTCCGATCTTTTCGGTTTTATCTGATATACCAGTATTTAAACGGTTTGACTGTCTATCTCACCTTCATGACCAAACTAATGAGATGATTGGTAATCTTAGAACAAGACTAGTTAGATTTTTTATTCAAGCCTCTTGACAACCTGTGCTTCAGGAGGCATATTTCGTGCAGTCGTTGCTGTGGGCCTAGCCAAGTTGCATTCTATGATCGCTAAAGCTATAAAAAACTTTAAAAATTTATAGAAATTTGATGTCTTTAACGATATCTATAAGGCTAAGTCACGCGACTTAACATTAGAGATGTCAAATTTCTATACATTTTAATAGTTTTCTATAGCGTTAGCGATCATAGAATGCAATTTGGCTAAGCCCACACCAACGACTGCACGAAATATGCCTCCTGAAGCGCAGAAGAGGTTATGTGTTCACAAATAAGTGTCAATTTTACTTTACTTAATTATTTACACGTACAACTGTTTTTGAAGTCGAACAGTACACACGACTATTCATGAATGTGTAACATTTTCCCACCGTCGAATGTAATCACGTTGAATTGTAACAAACAGTTTGCTAGTGTTCAAGGTTTAATACGAACCTTGGGTATTGTTTTAATGGTATTGTTTATCTACGTGGCCTAATTTTTGATATGGTTAGTGCATGGACTAAATATAAACCTTTTTCAATAATAATAAGGTTCTATTTCATATGCCTATCTTGGTTGTTACAAATAAATCAGCGGCAGCACGGGTTAGCACACGACTTAGTCTGCATGGATCTCTATAACATAAGTATGTCACTCTATGACACGTTAAGTATGTCTATGCCTTTCATCGTCCACTGCTGGACATAAGCCTCTCCAAGAGAGCATCACAATCCTGCACCACGTGTACCCAACGGCTGCTTGCGACTTTGACCAGGTTATCGGTCCACATACAGGGAAGCCATCTTACATTTTCTCCTTAACGGTTATCGGTTCGAGCGATGTGGCCTGCCTATTGCCACTTTGGCGTACTGACCCGGCGATGTCTCTCACTCTTGTTCTCCTACGGATTTACTTTCTTGAAGAACAGAACATCCACGCTCCAGGTTCACAACTCGATATTAAAAAGTTAAGTTTTCGAGACGATCGAGTAAATCTACGCTGTCTTACGCCAATCCGCACTGGACCGGCCTGTTGGACTATGGCCTATAATGCCTCTCACTATTAGACGAGACTCGTGAAAAAAAGCTGCGGCTGGCCTTGAAGGTCGCACCGACCACGTGGACAGTTTCTACAAACCTCTTGTTTACATCGTTCGTTGATTCACGCTCACTTACTTATCATCACGCCATCTCCCTTGCGGGGTAGGCAGAGAGAACAGTGCCAAGAGGCTCTATTCTTGCATACATCTCTCGCTTTCTCAACATTCATATTTCATTCACACTCAAGGCACTGAAAGCGATTAAGCGATAAAAAGTAAGCATTGTTGCAACAGTTGTAACGCGTTCTAAGATAAACTATAAACGCTATATAAATCAGAATTAAAGACACATTATTAAATAATACTCAATAAAATACTACATGTTATAACACTTCTACTGAAAGATCTAAGATGCTGAAATATCATGATGAACACAAGCTTTGTAATGTACTATAATTTATACGAAGTAAGAACTAAGAATTGTTGATATATGATTTCATAGATCGCACAAATAATTAATTGTTAGATGTGGAATTAGACCCCATGTTACTTTGCATGAGGTAGCTCAGCTTTGTCCACTATGCCACGTGTGCCTTGAATTTGCGTGCGTAAAATTTTATTTATTCACCCCTTTCAAATTAAACTGTGGATTACAAACATTTATCATAATTTGGACGGAACGAATATCGAAGGGTAGCACGCTAAGTCACGCTATATAGCAATTACTTAGAACCACTAATTGCGCAACTAAAATTCCTAACGATGTGAGCTATGAATAATTGTAGCTGATTGCTACGTGCCGCTACGATCGTAGCACTACTACGAAATTTTGATAGTATATTTTAACGACACTGCGATTTTTTAAGGTGTTTGAAGGTTCGGTGATGTCGAAGGGATATTTATTATTAGTAAGTAAGTAGCCGGGCTCAGCACCCACATTTTAATAAAAAAATATGTTTTCCTTCATCGTAAACCTGCGTTTTCTCTCGGTGGCCACGCATACAAATGATTTTTGTCAAATATTAATTACCTGAATTATTCAGATTTAGAGATTGGGTTTCATGATTTCGATTCAGAAAGAAACGAAGGCCTATTGTATGAAATATAATGAAAATTGGATATTTCATATGAACGGTTTTTGTATTAATTTATCCATCCATCCATCAGCCTTTCGACGTCCACTGCTGGACATAGGGCTCCCCAAGACAACGCCACAACATGTGTTTCGCTCATATGGGGGATAGTGCCATGATCGCCACGCTTCGCAAGCGGGTTGGCGATCGCAGTGGATGTTGTTAATACTCGAGGGAGTGCTGCTGCCTACTCCCCCGGTATTCCCTCAGTCAGCTCTTACGTCTCCCATGGGTGGAGAGGGGTGAGACAAATCTAAAGCCGGCCCCACAAGGCCAATTAATTTATAAGGCAAAATATTAAATTGACTATAAAATATGATAGTAATGCCAAACTTTTGCACATAGCCAGATGGCGGGATTTTATGATGCCTATTTTATTTTTAAGTTGTGTAAATTTATATTTTACATAGTTTTATATTTGAAATATTTATTATAACTACCAGTAATATAATTTAGACAAAAAGTGGATTTTAATGAATTGTAGATTATAATGCAAGTAATATTATTGATACAAACTTTATCTTGTTTAATAAACAACATAAAACAATCTTAGTTGGGACAA
The DNA here is from genome assembly GCA_948253155.1 of Leucoma salicis. Taxonomy (NCBI): domain Eukaryota; kingdom Metazoa; phylum Arthropoda; class Insecta; order Lepidoptera; family Erebidae; genus Leucoma; species Leucoma salicis. The sequence continues at coordinate 20,253,651 of OX411815.1, read as the reverse complement.
AAACTTTGTACCCATTTTAATAAAAATATATTGAGTAAAAGTTTAGTGTAACAGTGTTTTGAACAAATGTCTGAGAATTTTATTTTGTAAGTACTGAAAGTTAAATGACCTACAACATTAAGTAAATTAAATAAAATTATAAACAAAAAGTAAAAATGAGATTGTTTTGTTAAGTTTTTGCTTCGGATGCGAGACGCTCTAAGGCTTAAGCCTTAGAGCGTTTCGCATCCGTTTTTATACTGCGGTACGAGCACACCTACTCACATATGACGCTCGCTCACTGCTTTTTTATTGCTTGTATGAACCACCTGATGGTAAGTGGTAGCTGCTGCTTGTAGAATCAACTATACTAAGGGTACTGTCAAGCCACTACTCACCATATAATTTCATGGATTTGAAAAAAAAAAATGCTTGGCTCTCTTGGGCTATAGCCAAAACACATCGAGGTGTTTCACCACCCGTCACAAGGGTGCTGCTGGTACCGGTGACCAATATTAAGTGTGTACTCTCACTTGTTAACCAATCCTTCCACTAGTAAAACCGATCATCATTACATTTTAAGTATCACAGGCTACTGTTACGATGTAACCTTGGGCCCCACGTTGGGCGCCAGATTGTTACGGGGAAATCCCTAACAATGAAATAAAAAAAAACCCAAAATTTACAATTTAATAAAAAAAAATACAAAATTAATTAATTATTTAAAAATACAGATTCCGATTTTAATTAAAAAAAAGAAGCGAGTAATAAGAAATCAGGGGGTGGTTCGCAACTCAGGGGATTGTCCCCAAGACCGTCACCTACGGGTACTCAACTGCGGGGGGGGAGGCGCGCAGATGTATGCCGGAGGGCGGGTGAAGCCGGCGCACCGGCGCTGGAACCGGGCCCGTAGGGCAGCCGCAACCCGGTAAGCCGTAACCCGGATCTCGAGCGCAGCCAGGAACAGTACTTGAACTTGAAATTCTTGACTTGAAACCCCAGGAGCTTTTATTCGGGTGTTAGTGACTAATTATGGGGGGTGGTTTATTTAAGACCGGCCCTCCCTTCCACTCAGTTCTTTGGGGTTTTCTAAGTCACACACTTTTAAATGCCCTAGGCAAAAATAATATTTTATGATAATTTACGCAGTGTTTGTTATCTGCCTTTACACACACGATAATTTAGAGAGTGGAACTGTTTTTTTTGCGACATATTTTAACTGACCCAATACCACACAGACAAAGTTTCAGGTAGGTTATAGTTTACTATTGAGTGAGAATGGGGATGTTTACTGCCATCATTTCACGGCAGATGGCGTATTGTCGACATGGCCATTGAAAACTGTCATTTACATACAATTTGTATCATGTAATATGTTAAATTTTCTTGTAATATGCCTCTGTGTGTTGTACTAAAGTATACCTAGTAACCCTTATATATAGATATTTATTTCCCATAGATCCAACATTAAAAAAAGTACGATAAGTTGAAAAAACTTTGTAGCTACACGGCATAGCGTCTTACAATTCTTTAATCTTCCAGGGACTATACATTTTAACAATAACGCTGATCAACACACAAAAAGTAGTAAATAATTTTCAACAAAGTAACTACAATTTAACAGTGTGTATCTCGCCGATAGCGCAGCTACGCTCAGCATTGCGCGTGGATCCTCATTAAAACAATTTTACTTAAAAACACTTTGGTGTCTCAATATATATAGCAGAAGAAGAAAAATCTAATCTTATCCCCATCTCTCTCTAATACTTAATGGTGAATATTCAGAGTAGGTAAATATGCCTTTGTTTACCTTGAGTTCATGAATTAAGTTACGACATTACAAGCATACATCAGTTACGTCTCACCAACTTCAAGGAAAGAGAGTGGAAGGATAATGAGGAGGTGATGAAAGAGAGGGGATTACGTCTATGGCGCTCTAACCCACCGTATTAAACATAACAGTACCAGTAGGTACCTTTATATATATCTTTGTTTTACGTTCATCTGAGAAATACCATCCGCACTTCTAAATAAATTAAGTAGGCCATGGTTAGGTCTGTAACCTATACCACGAGTCGTAATAAAAACGTAATTTTTTGCAACTAAGTATAGAATTCATTCAGCCTTATAGAGGTGACATATTTTATGAAGATCAGATATCAAAAGGTACATTTTATACCTGGGAAGTCGTATAAATACGAAACGAAAAAGCGATTATTGTCGACGGAGGCGTGTAGTTAGAACAGAAAATAAAAGTTAACGATGCTAACTGATCAGGTTTATGACAAGATTTTATAAATTTACGTGGGTGAATAGGGAATGTAGTAAATGAATAATGACGGTTTCATATCGACGTCATTTATACATCATACAATATGTAGAAAATAAATAAATAAATATTCGTGGATATTTTCACACAACGTCCTCTGGTCCCAAACTAAGCTTAACGCTTGTGTTATGGGTACCAGTGGGTCTAGCCAAGTTGCATTCTATGATCGCTAACGCTAATAGAAAACTATTAAAATGTATGGAAATTTGACATCTCTAACGTTAAGTCACGTGGCTTAGCGTTATAGATATTGTGAAAGACTTAGATAAATATAGATTCTTTATCTATGGTTAAAGATGTCAAATTCCCATACATTTAAATAGTTTTCTATTAGCGTTAGCAATCATAGAATGCAACTTGGCTAGGCCCACAGATTACGTATATAATACATATACTACTTTTTTTTTGTAAATACATACATATAATAGATAGAAAACACCCAGACGCAGTACAAATATCTGTGTTCATCACACAAATAATTGTCCTGAGTGGGAATCGAACCCACGACCTCGTGCGCGGAAGTCGGTTACACTACAGACTACGCCACGAGGCCTGTCAAAAAATTTTACTGAGTTTATTTTTGAGGGAAGCCTCTGTAGTAAGTTCTAAGACATTGGTTTCGCTGTAAAATATCTGTTGCAATCAACATTTAATTTATTAATTAAGGTATAGTAATCCTTACTAATATTTTTGTCCGTGACGGACTAAGAATACAAGTGTCGCCACCCCATTCTTTCCCACGGGTGTCGTATGAGGCGACTAAGGGAAGTAAGCAATTATCATCCATAGCATGACTGGTGGTAGGGCTGGGTGGGAGTATTCGCTTAGTATCGGGCCCGAGCGGGTTGGTACCTCCATCTCCCGTGTGACCGGCCATAAAGCACATTGATGCGTTTTGGCTGAATCAGGAGATAGCCGTATATTCTTTCATTTCATATCGGTGACATGAAATGGTGAGAAGCGGCTTGACAATACTTTCGGTATAGTTGAGTCCATGAGCGACGGTTACCATTTACCATTAGATGGGCCGTGGCTTGTCTGCCACTACATGCAATAAAAAAAAATGCGAAAGTGATTTTGAAGATTCTGATGAAATATATTATACATGCAGTTTGAAACTTAGAAAAAGACACAGGTCACTTTTTATTTGAGAAAATTTAATAGTTTATCTGGGATAGCGCACTTATGCAAAGAAAGCATTAGTGTGCTGTAGAATAACGTATTTATATTCGGAAGTCTTTGTCACTCGCTTTGAACTGAAGTCTTTGTCACTCGCTTTGAACTGAAGTCTTTGTCACTCGGTCAGATACTAAAACAAATTTCGTAAAATAGAAAATTCCGATCGCAGTTACATTTTTATTTCACAAATTTAGTTTCATTATTAATGTTCAATATTATAAATGCGAAACTGAGTTTGTATGTTATCCTTTTACGCCATAACTACTGACTAATCACCACGAAATTTCGCATATGCATAGTCTGAAGCAGAGAAAAGGACTCTTCATCTCGGAAAATCAAATGTTTCCCGTGGGATATCTATTTTTACATAGCGATAATTAATGTACCGTAGGATGGTGATCTATTTTCCGCGAAGGTGTGAAGCTCTGGTATACGGAAGGGAAGAGACGACACACGGCGGGTTTATTTAGTGGGTGAGAGCCCCACACTACTCTGTTCGTTGCTCCGAGTGACAGGGTGTGCTTAACAAAAAAAAGGTGATGATTTATATTCTTATATCCACGCGAATGGAGTCGTGGCCAGAATGTAGTTAAGTTATAGAAGTGGTATAATAAAAGTTTTATTATTTACCAATAAGAGTTCGACTTGATTGAAATCAGCGACCATAGCCTGTAGACGGTAATAATACCAGAGCCATCACTTGCGCGTTGCCACTCTCAGAGAAAGCCAATTGTAAACAACAACTCAAAACTGTCGTGCAAAGAAAAATAAAGTGTGAAAAAGTTATTTGTGTTCTTTAAAGTAACTGAGCATGTCAAGTGCAAAAATACAGATCAAAAATGTTCAAAAAATCGCGCCACCAAATAGTATGAATTTTAATTGCAAAATTAAACTGGCGTGGGTCGTAAAGACAAATGTTATGTAGAGATTGGGAATGGCTGTTGGTCAGTGCCATGGCTAAGTGGTTAGAGCATTTCCCGGATTGAAAGGGACGCAGGTTTGATTCCCGCTCGGACTAAAGTTCTCTTTTTTACATTTTCAAAAATAATTTGTTCTTTAAATTTGCTGAGCATGTCTAAAATACAGATCAACAATGGTCGTGCAAAGTTATACTTAAATTTTTTTATTTATTATTCAACAATGTGTTTATATAAGTGTTATTTTTATCACCCAATGTAATATGGAGAGAGACTTCAATATATTACACGTTATCTGTAGGTAAAAACATGAAAGGGCATAATATATCAAAGTTATACAAATTCGTTCTCCTTTATGTTATTTAACGAGTTCATTGACTCCTTTGCTCGCAACAAACAAATTTGTTACGATGTATATCAGACTGATAGTACCCGCGACTTCATCCGTGTGAAGTTCAGAATAGAAATATGTTTTTTTTTTCACTACCAGGCGCTAAGCACGGAGTCTCCCCTTTTTTTTTTGTTAAGGCGCGAAAGCACGAGTCTCCCCTGACTTTGGTTTCCAGTAGTAGTGGTAGCACTTTTTTAGTAGTAGAGTCTCGCTTATCCCAGCATGAATGGGCCGGCTCGGTCGGAGAAGTACCACTCTCTCACATAACATCATCATGAAATAACAGTAGTTACTCTTACCGTTATTTTCATATAGCAAGTGAGAACGCCGGAGGCCCAAACCCCCTCCCTATCCTCTCCTTATTATACTTCCAGGGTGGAAATTGTAAAAATTGAATTGAGTTTCTCAATAAGACTGGGAAAGGGAATGCTCCGATGGTTGGACTTGCAACTGGTTCAGAAGATATTTAATACGAAAGTGGAAAGATACAGGGGGAGACCGAGACTCACCTACTTAGACCAAATCGGTCAAGTATTGAAGGAAGGTAGAGTCCGGAGACTCCGAAACCGGCGAGCGTGTATAAAGAGAATTATGAATGTTGAGATAGCGAGAGATGTACGCCATTTGGCATTCTGTTCTCTCTGCCTACTCTGTTACGGAGATGGCATGATGGTAAGTAAGTATATTTTCCCAGTCTTATTGAGAGACAACTCAATTTTTATAAAAAAAATACTAGTGTAGGTATAGCCGAGCTTGTCAAATGAACTTTTGAATACTGCTATTCAGAAAGAAAGGTGGAATATCATACGAAAGATTTGGTTCTTTGAAGTTAGTAACATGAAAATTTGAATTACACCTGATCATAAATAGATAATGAAGCGTGTTATCGGTTTTTTGAGGTATCTGAAAATCAACTTATCATAAATAAATAATAAATATAATGATATGTTTCAGAGTTTACGAATTTAAACATATTAAGGAGAAAATGCGTGGATATAATATATGTGGGAATAGCTATCGTTTTTATAAATACTTCCTGCCTTTGTGTATATTTTAGTCCATTAAACCACTCTCGCTACTACTAGAAAAGTTACACCTTTATCAACAAATTTAAAGTAACACTTAGGGCCGGTCTCCCCACTTGATGATAAAGTGCCTGTTAGCCTATCTTACAGCTGACGCAGTCCATCTAACAGCTATCTTCTATATTTTTATTTTACAAGACGTGTAAAAGTAAATGTAGGGCACTTACACCACAAACCAAGGTCACATTTCATTATCAGTACACAACCGTGCGTTCTAACGTTATGTATTTTACCCTAATTTTTGTTATTACACACGTTGCTAGGCAACCAAAATAGCAGCGCCTATACACTAGGCAGGTATAACCTGAGTTTTGCATAATCACGTTGACCTTATAATCCTTTCAAGTTTGACATGTCAATTAATCACTGTATAAAGACTTTTAACGAAAATGTAATAAATTATCTTATTTCGATTTAGTTGGCCAAGCCATATATGGCAACAAGTCAAAAAAACGGAGTAGTACGAGTAGAGTAGTGAAAACCGAAGCGCGCTTAGCTCGCTAATATGAAATTACAAGTACTGTGATCTCAAATAGAGGAATCTTACCTTAGGGAAGTTTTAAGTGAAGGCAAGCGCCTAAATTGTAAGTACTTATGGTAATAACCTGTTTTATAAGCAAAAGAAGAGAAGTTGTTGATGCGTAAAGGTTCTATGCCCAAGTGGGACTATATCTTAAAACCCTCTCTAAATATGAGACTCATATTATAATAGTCCATTAATTAGTTGGGAAGAGTTCAGTTAGGCATTATTTACTAGTGCATATTAGATCCTCCCCTTGATTTCATTCGCATGAATTTCAGAGTGTATATTATACGTCACTCTATGTTGAATATTTCTATAAAAAAATACCATCCCATTAGACTAAAATATGTATGCAAAATTTCATAATGATCGGTTGTACTCAACCTATATAGCGAGAAAGCTTGACAAACAAACAGACACACGTACTTTTGAATTTATAATATTAGGTAAGGACTAGTTGACTAGTTTTTAATAAAAACTCTTACTACTTGTAAGAGTTCTTATTAAAAACAGCGTGGGAAGGCGCCAAATCACGGGGTACGGAAAAAGAGCGCCAAATACATTGCGAGAGATTAATAAATGTAATACCTATTTTATTTATGAAATAATAAATTATGGAAGATATAGGTATATCTCTCTTTCATTTGGAATATAAGTTTGTTACTTTTGCGAATAGATAATATCGCTGGTTTGCTAGAATATAACGAAAAACAACAAAAAGTAAACGATGTTCTTTGTTTTTTGTAGATAACGTTATTGTTACACATTAGCCTCGGGCACTCCTGATTTCACGTTTTTTCGCACCATACAAACGTTATATTCTCAGCTGGTTATTTCCAGAGAATATTTACAAAAAAATATGTATGGTTTATTATACAATGGTTAATTATATTGATAATTCCAACACACAAAATGCTTGTCTCGAAAAGTACGTTAAGCCGCGGTATGGATTTTACCACGATTGCCTCCATCACCTTTGAAGCGAACAGCATATTTTTATACTGCGAGGATGGCAAACAAGCATACGGCGCACCTGATGGTAATCTGCAATAACCGTAGCATGTAGACGCTAGCAACACCAGAGTCACCAATTCCAAGCAAAGCCATAGCAGGTGGAGAGGAAGCATTAAATGGGGAGGATCAGAAGGGGGTTTAGGATATAAAGGGGGGTTAGGGCATAAATTATTACCACTGAAGAAATGTAATTTGGTCCCGGTGGCCTGGCAATAAAGGTGGAGAGACGGCACACGGTGGGTTTCTTTAGTGGGTGAGGGCCCCACACTACCCTGTTCGTTGCCCCGAATGACGGGGTGTGCGGTTAGGAACATTTTTCCCGCCTTAACAAAAAAGGCATAAATTATTATTATTATTATTGGTATATTCTGTTAGTTACATAAAGCCGTATAAGATCATAAAATATGATTAAATAATTAATATATAATGCTTCTAACAGGTGAAATCATAAACAATATGAGTTAATTTCAAAATGTCAATCAGAATTCTATATTGTCTATAGCTAGCGAGTGTCGCACGTTGCAGCTAAAACTATAGACTGTATTAGTGTGAATGACTTTTACCCTTTCAATTTAGGCGTTGTGAAGCGAAAACGCCACAAACTTTATACCAACATTAACGATTATTTCTATTAAATGATCGCTTTTAACTACAAACAGACACAAAGGCGTCGCAGTTAAATAGGTACTAAAAGCTTGCAACCTGGAAAGATTGCACTATTGATACCACAAAGGTCATTGATTTAAATATCGGAACAAAGACTCTTTGTAAAATCAATAGTTGGGAACAAATTTATTTACAAAGTTGTTGCTTGTACATAAACTTGATGACCTTTTACTACACTCATCTATTTTGTACTGTAAACCAGTCATTAGGCGTCGTTTTCGTGGTAGAAAGCAGACGTTTATACGTATATAAACATTGTTTTTTAAGAAACGACACTTCTACTTAAATTAACCATTGAATTGGTAAGAATTTGTATGTTATTTTCTTTCTTCTTAACTAAATAAATATTATCGTTTATTAAGTTTCTGTTATAACAATACAGTATAAAAATTGAATTATGTTCTTCAGAGGCAGGTGCTTTGATGTTACGGATCAATGACCGGTAACCTTAATATATTCAGCGTAACATTTGCATATACTCATAAATATTAAAAGCCAGATGATAGAGCGTAAGGTATCTAGTTTATGTTTATGAGTGAACCTATTGTTTTATATTTAAAAAGGCAAATATTTATACAGATGACATATATGGTTTATGTCCAGCAGTGGACGTCGAAGGGCTGATGGATGGATGGATGGATATATGGTTTATACTTTTATAACTTCCCAAATGCGTCCTCTTTTTCTGTTATATAATGTTGACGGCTGTTAGTTTATAAATTCATGTCGTAGTGTATGAGACTGTAGATCAAGAGGTATTGGGTTCGAATCCCACATCAAGTCAACAAAAAAATTATTGGGTGTGTCAAGAAATTCTCAATAGTAGCTCGTAGTTAGAAAGTAGGCGGTGTTTCACCCCCGTATATTATATGTATTATATTCGTAATCTGGTACCCATAGCACAAGCGTTAAGCTTAGTTCGGGACCAGAGGACATTGTGTGAAATGTCCTTGAATATTGCACGCCTCATAAACGAAGCGTTGAGGTGGGTTCTACTCCCGGCTGACACGGCACAGCTGATTTTTCAAACTTAAAATGTCTCTATTTATCATATATTGCACTTGTAAAATAATATCTACACACATATAAAGAACAAACACTATTTTTAACACTCATGATATTTTTAATGCTTTTTTTGTTATTTAAACTAGTTAAAAAACTGTTTGAAAAAAATTTGGCTTGGACGTCCGTCAGTTGTAGGTAATGTATGTTAACACGATAACGACCAAAATACTTAATTAATCGAGTCTTTTTTTTTCGTTTACGGATTATTATGACTAGAAATAGAGCCCTATTACTTTTCACATTCTGATTCGATGTGGTTTAATTGTTATTAAATAAACAAAAAAATACTGAATATTTACGGCACTTACGCTCGACGCGACACTAAAACCAGCGCCTTTCATGAGAACTACCTACCTTTTTACGTACGCATAGCCACCGGTGGTTTTACTATCGTCAACAGAACAGAACGCCGTTCGCCCGGCTGGTACATTGTTTTTTGTTAAAAGAAAGTTTTTACCTTTGCTTGACGAGCTGATGATATTTGTCAAGTATAATAACTATTTTATCCATAACAATAATTAAAAACACTAAACACCCGTAAATAATAACACACCAACGTTATAAAACACGAAAAAAACATATTTTACATTTCACAATTTTTTTTGTGTGGCCTTGGCGTCACGGTGTTTTCACTTAGAACAAAGTATAAAATTATAAGGCAACCAAGTTAGGAAGATTTCTCGTTGAACTCATTGATTTTTAAATAAGTCGTATAATATTGTCCAAAGTTGCAATTTTCTATTGATAGATGTCGCTGTTTTAAAATAAAAGAGATATTGACAAATGCAGCCCTAGATGTCGCAAGTGGCAATTTTAGATTTATTCAGTTGCTGTTGTATATATAGAACCACAATATTGTTTTTTTGTAAGGAAACTAGCGGTCTTTTTGTTTTCTTAAATTGTTTTTGTTTACAGTTTAATAAATTATTCAATTTTACATGTTTATATATATTATATACACTTATGCAGGTATATATGTAAACTCGTGGATTGTTGTTCTTACTAATTGCCAGATGGCGCCTTGCAAAATGACAGAGGTAGACCAATATAGAAGTACTTCTTAAAATTAGCGCTAGATGGTGTATAAGACATGAAACCCACATTAGTATTTTTTGAAATTAGCGCTATGTGGTTTATTGAAAACTACTTAGTAAAACCAATACATTATTAGTTACTTATCAAATAATCAATTTTATTGTGAAAAATGAAGGTTATGAGGCGTGCAGTTTTGGATTTTCCAAAGTATTATTATTATTCGTGCACTATAATATTTCCTGCGCCGCTGCTTTGGCCGTAATTACGGTCTGGCGTTTATAATTAATATTGTCCACATATTGGTCATAACTGGATACTCCCGTATAATATTTTTTTATTTATTTTACGAATGTTTCACGTAAAGTTTTGGTTTTGTTTAGAATGACATACACACGAATAAAAGCTATAAAGGGGAATTGTGCCGACGAAAATGTTTGGAGAGTAGCCAGTTTAACTTTGTGGAACTTAGCGGGTGGGTTTGTATTTATTATGAACATAATATCATGCTAACTGCCTTTGTGGTGCAGCGGTAGTGTGACTGCTGGTCATGAGTTCTCGGGTTAGATCCCCGGGTCGGGCAGTGTTATTGAGCTTTTTCGTAAAAACAGTAATTGTCAGTAGCAGCTTGGAGTTTAGAAATGTGTGCTCGCCCCCTATTACGTGGGACGTGGTGTGTGTTAATACATCTCTGCCTAGCCCTTCGGGGAATACGGGTGTGTTGCTATATAATATTATATGTTTTTTAATAACTAGCAGCACATCAGATATCTTATTCTAAAACCCACGCAAGTAACTCACGTTTAGGATTGATTACGTCGACCCTGATGGGTGAGTACGCAGTATACACGCCTTTTTTCGGAATGATGTGTATAGGAAAACATCTTTAGGAAACCCACATAAATATTTGCTAATCTTCCCAGAAGCAGCTCCATCCAATCCATCAGCGTTTTAAAGTCCACTGCTAACTGGACATAGGCCTCCCCAAGAATGGGGGATAGAGCCGTAATCGTCACGCTTGGCAGGCGGGTTGGCGATCGCAGTGGATGTTGGTAATACTCGAAGGAGTGCTGTTGACCACTACACGGTATTCCCTCAGTCGGCTCTTACAACTCCCATGGGTGGAGAGTGGTGGGACAATTCTAAAGCCGGGCCCACACGGCAAGCACACAGAAGCAGCTACTATAGGCATATGTATATTTATTTATTATATTCTTTATTGTACACCAGTAAAATCAATGTAAACATAAAAATAATTAACTTAGAAGAGTACAATGGGCGGCCTTATTACTAATAGTAATCTCTACCACGCAAACCTTAGGATGGATATGACATGTTAGGTAAAGAGAGGTACTTGAAGGTGCATAATAAAATAAAATAATACAAATTATATATAAATGGACATATATACAAAATATATATATATAACATAAATACCAATATACTATACATACATAAGCACATAGATACATACATATATATTATATAATGCATACGTATACATTCATACAATCATAAATCCTATAAATAAAATTCGTCTTATTAGTTATATGAATTAATATAAAATGATAGTGTAGATTAAATATTGCCAGTAGCAATTTGTTAATGGTTTAAAAAGTGATTTTTATGGTTGACGTCCATTAGTCCGCACGCACGCGCCGTACGCATCGCATTGAACGCATTTGTCGAAAGGGTGCGTCCGTCCATTGAATCCGCATTTTGCTGATGTAAATGTTTTGCTGATGAGGTTGCCATTAATTAAAAATTGGTTGCCGTGTTTTGTGGTAAAACCTGACAAATTGCCGTGTCTCATACAAATTTAATCACAATGTAGACTTAAACACATAATTAGATATTGTTCTTATAGTTATAGTGATTAAAGGATATTAAATACAAATATATAAGAAGGATATAAAATACAAATATGTAATATCCATACAAAATTCATAAAAATATTTCAGATTAACAGACAGATTTTAGGGGTAGTAGGCTGTTAGCTGTCACTGTTTTTCCTCTTCATATTATATTACAATCTTCTTTCGCTATTTTCGTTCATGCTTGTAAGTCTCGTAACAGTAGAATGAATATCGTAAGTAAATATGAAAGAACGAAAACGATCTATTGAAGAACATCTAATCTTCCGGGGAATTCTCCACTAGTGCCATGTCCATTATTAACTTATCATACTAGCGATGTGAATTCAATAATCAACTAGTGTGAAGTCCAATGGTGCTATAGGTTGTATAAAAAATTACGTTATTGAGTTGCTGTATCCCGCGACTTAATGCGTTTTGTGAGGGTCCCCTGATTGACGATTATAATGCCTCGTACCGTGTTTTTTTCAAATGGCACCAAATACCGTATAATACGGCAATTGTCATGTCAATAGCAACACTAGATGGTATACGTCTAGTTTGTGTGGTTTAGGGTTGGCGATTCTTCTGGCGAAAGATTGATTTTTGTATAAATTATTAAATAAGGTTGGATACCCAAAAACCATTTTTACCTAATAATGACGCAAACCCTATAAATATTTAGATATTTTTATATATATATTTTTAGCATTTGACATGCTTAGCACTATACATTAAACACAAAGTGAAAAATGTGAAATCGAAAATAACAGTCAGGAGCTGAATTGGCAAAGCATCTGGACGGTATACAGGAGATGCAGGTTCAAATCCTGCTCCTGACTGTTATTTTCGATTTCACATTTTTCACTTTGTGTTTAATGTATAGTGTCAAATGCTAAAAATATATATAAAAATATCTAAATAATTATAATATGAACAACACGAATTAAGTACTTGGTATCAAATCAGACTACGTGACCATTAATTTTTAATTTCTCTCTCGCTCGGTTCCTGTTCTTAAGTTATAGAAACGCACCAGCTGAACCCGCTTGAGGTCATTAATCTCCATAAATTTAAATTCAAATTAAAAATTACCTTTATTTCATAGGCTTATTAGATAGGTAGCACTTAAAATCGTCAAAGTTACTAAAACCTAACACGAGAGCTTGCGGCAAGTGGATCCGCAATATCACGATTACAAACGTCAAAGTGGACAGATTCCGTAGTAAGGCTTTTCTTGAGAAGAGCCCGGCAAGAAACTTATGAGCTAATGCCTCATGAAAATGAAATTTCAATGGAGATGTAAACGCTTCCATACATTTTTGGGCCCAGGTGGTAACAAGATGAAAGTTGCACCATTTGGAAGTTTCGATCGAAACATTTCATAATATAAAATTTTGTTAGATTTGGCAATCTAGGAACCAAGATATAAAAAAATATATAAAAGTGAGGGTAAGTATCAAACTACACCCACTAAGTGTCATCATAACATTTAAAAGCCATACATTTAAAGTAGTTATACATATCGTTCGTTTTGCTAGGTGAGTGACAACGCCGGAGGCACAAACCCCCTCCCTATCCTCTTCTTGTTACTCCTAATTATCCTTCCTAACCTCTCTTCAGTATCCTTTAAGAGAATACTCTTCCTATTATCCTTCCTCTGCACCTCCTAACCCTTTCCTTGGAAATGGCAACGCGCGAGCGTTGACTCTGGTGTTGCTATTGTTTGTAGGCCACGGTAACCGCTTACCAGATGGGTCGCTTATCAGCTGTGCCATATGCTTGTTTGCCACCCATGTAGTATAAAAAAGGTAGTACCTTTCTTAGGTACATTTACCAAATAATTAAGTAAGTATTTAAGATAAGTAGTGTTATCTACTCAAATAACACTAAGAGTCTTATTTAATAAACTATCCCACTGCTGGGCACAAGCTTCTTTGAATTTCAAGTAAAAGAACCGTTGTCAAGCAGATAGATTATTCGAAAATAACAAGGCCAGGACCATGTCGCAAAGTGTAGGCAAGTTCTCAGTGTCCAGTAACGAAGCAAGGGTCAATAAAATAAGCAAAACAGTATAATAAATAACGTTAATAAAGCTGGAAAAGATAAAATTAAACTGCCAAATGTAGTGTTGCTGTGGTAGCGTTCAAAAAAGAGGATTTCACTTGTGTATCAATTTAGTATATCAATCGATATAGTGATATAAAAATGTTCTATATTATTTTTCCTCGAATATAATTTTTTTATTAATTCATTCTATTGAATAAATGATTAATAATGAAACTAAACATTTAGTTTTAATTTTATTTATCAATTCAAATGAGCATTCATTCTATTGTAAATCGACTAAAGTAATCGATTTCCTTCATCATATCTTTTTTAATGATTTTTCGATTTTTAGATTGCAAAATAAGCTAGTTTTTTGAATTTTATATTAGAAAAATATTGCCAATTTTTTGAAGAATATTTCAACTTGTTAACTTCAGGCCCAAAAATCCCACCACTGAAGGAATGTCGCGTAGTTCCAGTGGCCTGCCAATAAGGCGTAGAGACGGCACACGGCGGGTTTATTTAGTGGGTGAGGGACTACCCATTCCTGACCGCCCTCATTGGGCGGGCAGCCGCGATGGCTCCGTGGCAATCGTCAGCTCCACGGCGCTACGTTCTCAGCCCTTGTCAATCAGAGACAGGGGCACGGGATACGTGGCAGCCGACTGGGGGGGAGTTACGCTGTACGGCGTCTACTTCTCCCCCAACCGGAGTCTGGCTGATTTCGAGGTCTGGCTTAACAGCCTGGAGACCTCGATACGGCGACTGGCACCTAGCCACGTCCTAGTTGTGGGCGACTTCAACGCCAAATCCACTGCGTGGGGGTCCCCTGCAACGGACGTCTGCGGAGCAGCGGTGGTAGAGTGGGCGGCGTCGACGGGCCTCTGTTAGCTGAACAGAGGCTCCGTCAACACGTGCGTGCGGCAACGGGGCGGGTCGATAGTGGACCTTTCGTTCGCTAGCCCTGACGTCGCAGCACGAGTGAGGAACTGGTGTGTCCTGGAGGAGGTTGAGACCTTATCCGATCATCGGTACATCCGGATTGAGGTCTCCCGGTCCCTTCAGGGCCGCAGTAGGGGTCACGCGGCGCGCAAAACTCCCGCGTTCCCGCGGTGGGCTGTGGGCAGGCTGGATAGGGACCTACTGGCGGAGGCAGCCATCGTACAATCGTGGCTGTCCTCACCAGCCCCATCCGAGGGGGTTGACGTTGAGGCTGGCCGATTTCGCGCTGCGATTACGCAGGTTTGCGACGCGGCCATGCCCCGTGTGCGACGTCCTCCTCCGAGGAAGGGGCTCTACTGGTGGTCCCAGGAGCTGGCAGACCTCCGTGCGGCGTGCATTCGTGCCCGGAGGTCTTACACCCGCAGTCGGCGGTGCAATCGCGATGGGGAGCGGGAGCTCTCCCGCTCCCCATCGGCTTTACGAGGCTTACCGCACTTCGCGGGCCGCGTTCAAGCTGGCCATCTGCCGCGCGAAACCGAGAAAAGGCAGGAGATGCTGGACGGTCTCAACCGTGACCCCTGGGGTCGCCCATACCGTGCGGCGCTGCACAAGCTCCGCACTCAGGGCTCCCCCCCCACAGAGACCCTTCAGCCCAGCCTCCTCACCGAGGTGGTCGAGGGCCTATTCCCACGACGGGTGGAGCGCACACCCCCGGTCATGGCTCCGCCAGGTAGCGACCGGGAGGCTGACCTCAGTGTACCACCCGTCACCACGTCGGAAATGGGGGTGGTTGTTTCGCGGATTCGTTCCAAAAACACCGCCCCCGGCCCGGACGGGATACCCGCCCGGGTACTGGCCCTGGCTCTGGACCACCTGGAGCCCCGCCTCAGGGGACTGTTCGACGCGTGCCTGGCATCTGGACGGTTTCCTGACTGCTGGAAGGAGGGGAGGCTGGTACTCCTGCCAAAGCCGGGACGAACGCCAGATTCGGTCGGGGCCTTCAGGCCCATCGTGCTGCTGGACGAGGCGGGTAAGCTACTGAAGAGAATCCTCGCTGCCCGCATCGTCCAGCACCTGCGCGGCGTCGGACCCGACTTGTCGGACGCCCAGTTTGGTTTTCGAGCTGGTCGTTCGACGGTCGGCGCGATTATGCGCCTGAGGGCCGCGGCCGCGGCGGTCGTTGCCGGTGGTGGAGTGCTGTTGGCGGTGTCGCTTGATATCGCCAACGCATTCAACAGTCTGCCATTCAGCTGCATCAGGGAGGCGCTCCGGTATCACGGGGTGCCTATATACCTGAGGCGGCTAGTGGCAGACTACCTAGAGGGCCGCAGCGTTCTCTATAAGAGCCGCATACGTTGTGAGGAGACCCATGTCGTGCGGTGTCCCACAGGGTTCGGTTCTAGGGCCGCTCCTGTGGGACATCGGTTACGACTGGGTGCTGCGATGTCGGCTCCCCCCCGGGCTGGCGGTCATCTGCTATGCAGAAGACCGCTGGACCGCTGGCTGGAGCGCCCCTACGGTCCAAAGACCGGCCCGAGGCGCCTCCAACCGCACCCTCCATCTGGCCATGGCAGTTCGGCGTGCGTCGCCCTGCCACCTGGCCACCTCCCTGGATAGGGGGCGTCCCTCCCGCTCTTGCGACGCCCGCCGATACACCTCGGCGAGCACCTCCGCCTCCAAGTCCCACGGGGGGATTCCAGCCAAAGAACAACGACAACCCTAGGTGAACCTAAGCGACAAATGCGGATGACGTCATCCGCATTTTTCGAAAAATGCTGATGACATCATCCTCATTTAACCAAATAGCTAATATATGCCTGACTGCGGCGCGTGCTTGCGGAACAGTGAACGCAGTGCTAAACAAATTCATACAGAGCGAACAAAAATGCCTGCCTGCGTTGCGTACGGCGCGGATAAATGGACGCGTAGTTTAATCATAGTTTTAAATTTAGGATAGGTCTCTGCCCGTCTAATTCCCACCGGCAGAGCATTCCACAAAGTAATAGCCCTGACCGTAAAAGATTTGGCAAAAAAGTTTGTGTTATGTGATGGCATTTTCAGCGTCAGGTTATGCGAAGACCTTAAAAACTTTGAATGTGTATCATGGAGGTATTCAAAACGACCTTTGAGATAGGAAAATGTTGAAGGGTTAAACAATACATTATATAGTATAGAAAGAATATGAGTATTCCGGCGATGTCGTATTGGTAACCACTTAAGCTGTGTTCGAAATTGTGAAACATGATCATACTTGCAAAGACCAAATATGAATCTTATACAGAAATTTTGGAGGCTCTCAAGTTTATCGAGTTGGTTTTCGGCGAGATCTGGATAGCTGACATCTGCGTAGTCCAGGATAGGTAGATGTAAAGAAGTTGCAAGCGTAATTTTGGTAGAAATAGGAAGAAAGTTTCGCAATCGTCTAAGAGCTCCTGCAGATGCAAACATTTTCCGACTTACTTCTTGGAGCTGTGGATCCCAAGTAAATTTTGAGTCAATTGTCAAACCCAAGTTCTTGACATTTTCACTAAAGGGTATTGAAACACCTTCAAAAATGACATCAGGTAATTGAGTCCAATGAATCTTAGAGATCAGTCTCGAGCTACCTACGATTGTAAGCTGTGTTTTTGAAGCATTTATAGTAAGCCCATGAGATACGCTCCACGCACTAATTTTATTTAAACCCTCATTGAGTATTTCTATCATATGCGATAATTGAGCTAATGGAGTCTGCAAGTAAATTTGAAGATCATCTGCATAAAGGTGGTAGAAAGAAAGTAGGTTATTAGAAATGGAATTGATAAAAATTGCGAAAAGTAGAGGGGAAAAACGCCACCCTGGGGCACACCGACTGATGTATTACGCCAAGAGGAGCAAATATTTTCAATACGAATACGTTGCCGGCGGCCACACAGGTAACTGCGAAACCAATCTATTACCGTTGGAGATATGTTTAGAGAGCAGAGTAGAGAGAGCAATACCTCAAAGTCTACCGTGTTAAATGCGTTACTGAAGTCTAGCAGAGCTAGTACAGTCAGTTTACCACATTCCATACCTGATCTGATGTCCTCCGTAATATTGATGAGGGCTGTGGTAGTACTATGGCCTGGACGGAAATATAAATTGCTCTCACTCTAAGAAGATACCCACTCCCAACAGTGAACAGACGACTTAAGAGAGCGAGTAGGTATGAAAGAGAGTACCTATTGGTGTAAAGATGCGAAAGGGAATGCTCCGATGGTTCGGACATATGGAAAGAATGCCGGACGTGCGATTGGTTAAGAAGATATACAATGCGAAAGGGGAAGAATGTAGGTACAGGGGGAGACCGAGACTCACCTACTTAGACCATATCGGTCATGTATTAAAGGAAGGTTCAGCAGTCAGGAGTTTCCGAAACTGGCGAGTGTTTATGAGGAGAATAATTGTGAATGTTGAGGAAACGAGAGATGTATGTAAGAATAGAGCCTTTTGGTAGGCTGTTCTCTCTGCCTACCCCGCAAGAGAGATGGCGTGATGATATGTAAGTAAACAGTAATGTGTGTGTAAAACGGTAGTTATGCCATGCCTTTGTAGCTTTTTAGCCATGAATTCTTACATAAGAACACTGATTATTGTTTTAAAACTAACTACTCCACCACCCTTTGGTTTTCACTATTATGTATACTCGTATGTATATAAATCATACTTTAATATTATAAATGTGAATGTAAGTTTGTTTGTTACGCTTTCACGTGAAAACTACTTAACCGATCATCATGAAACTTTGTACACATATTCTCGGAGGTATTAGAAGTAACATAGGATACTTTTTATAAAAAAAAATACGAATAATAAAAAAAATTGTTTGTCACAAAATCTCAAAATCTAGCAACTTCAACGCCATCTAGCATTTCAGTAATGAAGTTCCAACCCACTCGGGGTTGGAACTTCATTACTGAAATGCTGTAATACCGTTGCACTGTATTACCGACAATTTCAAGGGTTGCTTTATTTATTTTTATGAAATTACTCACGGACGAAGTCGCGGGTAACAGCTATGTGTGTATAAAGAGAATTATGAATGTTGACGAAGCGAGAGATGTATGAAAGGATAGAGCCTCGTGGCACTCTGTTTTCTCTGCCTACCCCGCAAGGGAGATGGCGCGATGATAAGTAATAGTAGTTGTAATGGGACGTGAGGCCGTTTTCTTTTTAAAAAAAATAATGTAATAGTCATTTATTTACGCGAGCGAAGCCGCGGGAAACAGCTAGTACATATATATATAATAGTGGCAAATATAATATTCCACCAACGTTTATGTAGCAAGGTGTGTCTGCTTTATAATGACTCTTTATATTTCAGAACTGCTATGAAACTACGGACACGACACGACATTATGTTTATCGCTACATTTAATGTTGTAGTTTTCGTTTGACTGTGTTCATATATATTTATGGCTTCCCTGTAATAAATGTGTAACAAAATTATACGGTAGGTTATTGCTGACTACATAATTTTCCGTGTGGTGACGGACTAAGAATACAGTTGTCCCCACCCCATTCTGTCCCGCGGGTGTTGTATGAGGCGACTATGGGAAGTAAGCAGTTGTCATTCACTGCATTATTGGTGGTAGGGCTTGGTAACAAATGAGAGTACTACCGCTCCTTTTTGTTTCTGGGGCACTGTCGCTCTCCATTGCGTGCTCTCCCATTCTCCCCTACCAACATTAGGGGACTACACAGTAATCTCGACGCCGTCCATCAACGTCTCGAGACGGCGCGGCCTTTTTTTTTTTGTTAAGGCGGGAAAAAATGTTTCGTCTCTCCGCCTTTATTGGCGGGCTACTGGAACTGTGTTACATTCCTTCGGTGGTCAGAGACGGTGCGGCCTGCTCTGCTCTTTTTAACGGAGACGCAGATAAGCACCCCGGCTGAAATATCGTACCTTAAATACCTTGGCTACGAACTGGAGTACTCTTTCCGTCGTAAAGCCGGGGTGCGCGTGTTCGTTCGGGGTGATGTCTGCTGTCACCGTCTTCGGGGCCTCGAACATGGTGACCTGTCTATTTTGTGGCTACGCGTAGAATATGGAGGGATTACCCGCATCTACGCGTGCCTGTACAGGTCCATAGCAGTGATTCAGGGTTAACTTATCTTAATGAGAACGTCGAACGGTGCACGGACGAAATATTGCTCTCTGCAGAGGTGGAGGTCTTAGGTGACTTCAATGCTCATCACAAAGAGTGGCTGGGGTTCCGGAGCACTGACACGTCGGCACCTCGTCAATATGGTTTCGGCCTATGGTTTCTCATAACTGGTGACACGACCTATCCGTGTTCCAGATATTGCGCCATGAACCTTCCTTGTTGGACTTTCTGCTGACTAAAAATCCACGCGGATACCGGGTAGTGGTCGATGTTCCTTTAGGATCATCAGATCACTGCCTGGTCCGCTGCACAGCCCCTGTTGCGAGGACCAATCTTTCTCTCGCGAATGGTGGCTCTTCGAACTGTTATAAACGGAAAATGTATGCATTGAATGCTATGTTAGCATTTTTAATATTATATAAAAGCAGTTAGCATCTATCCTTAAGTCAGTTAGCATTTGTCCGGCATTCAGTTAGCACATAGCTCTAAATAAGTCAATTGTTGTATTTCGGAGTGTAAAAAGTAATAAACGTTTTCGGGACTTTAAAAATTGTTTTTTTTAAAACTCGTATCGGAAATCGCGCAAAACAGAACGTGCGCCCCTGATTTGACCCCCGTCCTAACGCACCTGTACCGCCTCTCATACAGTACCTGCAGGGTTTCTACTTCGTGGAAGGTAGCCCATGTTCACTCGATTGCCAAAAGGGATGATCGGTCGGACCCGTCGAATTACAGGCCAATCGCGATGACATATCTGCTCTCGAAAGTTCCGGAGAAAGTCATAAACCGCCGATTTTTGCAGTACCTAGAGGATCACCAGCTGATTAATGATCGCTAATACGGCTTTCGTCAAGGTCGGTCTGCTGGTGATCTCGTCAAGTCTCGTAGAGTCCTTCGATAAACGAAGTTACCATCTCATGGAAGCCCCGAGGGACTCGGCAAATGGATTGCCAGCTTCCTAGATGGTCGGAACATCAATGTCGTAGTAGACGGCTTCTGCTCCGATACCATGGGGCTTAATGCTGGCGTACCACTACAAGGCTCGGTGCTGTCCCCAACACTGTTCATCCTTTTTTTTTTCTTTTTTTTTGCTGTTGACGCATTTGTTGTGGCGCCCCAGTTACAAGGGGTTTTTCTCCTGGTCTCCAAGAGCATTGGGATCCTCGGCATCGACATCTCTAGCAAAGTCCAGTTCGGGAGTCATTTGGAGGACAAAGCCAAATTTGCGAGTAAAAAACTAGGTGTCCTGAACAAAACCAAGCGGAGCTTCATACCGAGGCAACGACTTGTGCTATATAAAGCACAGGTCCGCCCTCATATGGAGTACTGCTCAAATCTCTGGGCAGGTGCGCCTAAGTACCAACTCGACCCATTTGACTCTCTGCAAAGGCGTGCTTTTCGAATTGTCGATGATCCCGATCTCACGGAGGGTCTAGAGTTGTTGGAGCGGCGGAGAGACTTCGGATCCCTATGTGTGCTCTATCGGCTATACAATGAGGAGTGCTTGGAAGAGCTGTTTGAGGTGGTACCAATATCACCATTTAACCACCAAACCACGAGACGTCGCGGTAAGGTTTGTCCACACCACCTGCAAGTGATTCATCAAAGACAGTTCCTTTTTCAGCGTTCTTTTCTACCACATACCGTTACGTACGTTTTGTCCGTGTGGTGACGGACTAAGAATACAAGTGTCACCACCCTATTCTTTACCACGGGTGTCACATGAGGCGAATAAGGGAAGTAAGCAATCATCATCCATTGCATGACTGGTGGTAGGGCTGGGTACCAAGTGGGAGTACTCACTTGGTATCAGGCCCGAGCGGGTTGGTACTACCATCTCCCGTGTGATCGGCCATGAAGCACATCGTTGCGTTTTGGGTGTAGCAGGAGATAGCCGTTTATTCTTTCATTACATATCGGTGAAATGAAACGGTGAGCAGCGGCTCGACAATACTCTCGGTATAGTTAAGTCCATGAGCGACGGTTACCATTTAGCATCAGATGGGCTGGGGCTCGTCGGCCACTACAGGCAATTAAAAAAACATACGTGTAAGCTCTGGAATGACCTACCTGCTACGGTGTTTCCCCGGCGCTACGACATGTCCCTCTTTAAACGAGGTTTGAAAGGAGCACTTAAGTTGCGGTAGGCGGTGGCTTGGCTGTGCCCCTGGTGTTGCTAAAATCCATGAGCGGCGGTAACCACTTACCATCAGGTGGGCTGCTTACTCGTCTGCCACCGTTGGCAATAAAAATAATAAAAAGGAACATAAGTGTTGCTTTTATTTGGATTATTTAAAATTTGGATAAATTGTATATTAAAAGAGATGAATATAAAATGAATCTCAGCCTTACTCGTACAAAAAAAAATCTATGTCAAGTGCAAATATAATTATTGTTTATAATGTTTGCCTAATTAATACGATAAATTCAAATTAGTTACTATTAAATATTGAGAAAATAATATCCATTATTCAAAGATGTAGTTTAATATTACTAAAGTTTATGTTTCGTAAAATTAATATATACATATTAGATTATAAAATTTTAACTAAAATATTTACGTGCTAGCTACTCTATTCAGACAATATTTCCCAAAAAATATGAATATGATACTTCCAAATGGTTATTGTATTGATTCAAAGTATTAGAAAAACAAATAATCTTTTTATTTCTATTTTATCACTTGACATACTCAGCTACTTTAAAGAACAAATTATTTGTGAAAGTGGAAAAAGAGAGGTTTACTGCGAGCGGCATACGAACCTGCGTCCCTTCCAATCCAGGAAGTGCACTAGACCGCGATGCCATCGCAGTCACCAACGGCGATTCCCAATCCCACTTGCAGTAAACCTCTCTTTTTCCGCTTTCACATATAATTAGTTCTTAATATTAATAATCTGTGTTGCAAATTGTACGAATTTAGAGACAAAGTTTCAGTGGTTATGCTCATTTTGCCTCTATGTCTACCCATAATATAATTAGGTAGGTACGTGGTTATCTGCCACAGAGTTGATTTGGATTGGTACAAACTAATACAAACCAATTTTCTATTAGATTGCCCACGAGTAACAAGCGCTCTCTGCTCTAATGGATTAGGTGTTATAAAATGCATGAAATGTCTCCGACACCGAAAGTTGTCTGGTGGAGAGTACATTACTGTTACTGTCGTTGTGTTATTCATATTTATTTACTGTGATATGCTATAATAATTTTTAAATGTTTATGGAAACCTCTAAAACATTCTAAAGACAACTTGTGAAAACTGCATTGAGCTAGCGTATAGTTCGGATCCCTCTTCTCCTGAGAAAAGTTCCGATTCTAACAAATATTTTAATTGAATAATAGGTTATTCCTTTTTTCCTAACCCTTCACAACAGTGGCACAGTGATAGGTCACTGTGCCACTGTTGTGAAGGGTTCCCCATTAGAAACGCATTCTTGGAAATGGAATCTTGGATTGATGAGACCTTGGACTAGGGTTGAACCATTTGCGTTCAAGGTAACACATGACAGTACGGCAAGAATGTTACAAACATTAAACATATCGCTTGGGATCATTCGTTTGTAGCACGACTCGCTACAAGCGTGCAAGTAATTACGTACATTCGGTCTAATGTTTGGATTTCATGTTTTGTTTCGAAAGTAAAACTTGAATGAAGAACTTTACGAGTAGTAACTATTTTGATATTTTTATATATTTTTTAGCATTTGACATACTTATCCATATAAATAAACACAGTGTGAAAATATGAAATCAAAAATTCAGCAATTGCTCGGGACTTTGGCAAAGCATCTGCTACGGTATTCCAGGAGATGCAGGTTCAAATACTGCTCGTGACTGTTACTTTGTTACACTTTGTGTTAACTTTAGCAACTAATATAGATAAGTGTACGCCATGATTATTTGGGTATTCTAATGGAAATACAGTGAAATGTACATATATTCCTGACATACTTATACTACCTAAACTTAGGCTCCAAGCTCCTCTTGATCAGGCTGATCCTCTCCCTCCTCCCCTAAGTCTATCTCCTATCCTTATCCCTGGGGTTACATGCTCAAATGATGCTCCAGGTTTTGCTACCGCTAGGTTATGGTGACTGCCTACCATCAGGTGGCAAACATGCTTGTCTATGCCATTCTTGTACAATGAAAAAAATGATATTGTACCTATTTCAAAAGTGATTCCTCAGATAGGCATAATGTCTAATTAGTTTTTATGTTTTTGTAAAGTTTTTCACGAGTCGTAAGTAGGCGGCACCGAGGTCACCTAAACAAATACTCCATAGTTCATCGTACTTTATTATTTTATAGTACCTTGTAGAAAAGGCTCTTTCGGTAATAAATATTAAACTGAGTTCAAACTAAATCATTAGAATACGTAATGTATGTCATAACATACTCTTCATTTTTCATGACGAACCCATAGGTTCGTCCCGAAAAATGAAGAGTAGGTATTATTTGGCATACATGCGCTCATGGGGGCATGAGATCGTTCAACACCATTCAGTGCTCGGGGTCAGAACCAAGGTCGGTAGCGAGAGTACTTGCACATCTATAGCCTCGTCTAGATCACGGCGCTGCGATACCCACTCTGGGAACTCCACCAATATACAGCACCTCTATGCCCTCAGGACAACCTCCACAGTGATGGCAACTGGCCAGACTCTTCCTTGCCTATTCAAAACAGGTACTTCCCGAAACAACTGTTTCCGATCAGCACCTTCTTCAGCCGGTACGAAAGGGCGCCATGACACTTCGAGACATTCTTCCACGATGTGCCCAGCTCTTGGTTGCACTAGACGTGCGCTCCTACATATGCTAACCTTAATTATTCTTCCTATTCACCTCCTATCCCATTCCTTGCAGATGGCGATGCGCGATGCCTGGCGTTGCTAGCATCTATAGCCTACGGTTACCACTTACCATCAAGTGGGCCGTATGCTTATTTGCCACTCACATAATAAAAAAAAGCTTCGGAATGGAGTGCAAGGCTAGTGCTGGCTTCGACAGTAGGATACAGCGAAGCTCCAACCAGCGTGCTTCTAGTTCTCGAAGCACCATCCATAATCACGACTTCAGCGTCTTCGCCGGTATATAACTAAACCAATAAGCCATTAGTAGGTACAGTAATTTCTCAAAATGTGGCTTCCATCGTGCTGAAGTAAATGGAGTTGGCGATTGCATTTTTTCCCCATATAAATAAATAATAAATAATCCTTTTTTCTCCTAAACTTAATACACACACACACACAATTTCAATACACACAACACAATTTCATACTTATTTACTACTTTAATATTCCGACAGAGCATAGCAATAGTCAATTTGTAAATAAAAGACTGGACCACATTAATCTTTACTTATAATAAACCCTTTTTGTTGTTGTTAGGCCGGGAAACATTGTACCTAACCACACACCCCGTCGTTCGACGTAACGAACAGATGAACTGTGAACTGTGTTACATTACATTATGCCGGTGGCTTACCCTTTCGGGTACCCTCTACTGAGCGACGCATCCGCACATGGAGGGTCGCACCTTCACGGGAGGCCTTACGGGTGGCGGACGTTTCCCGGTCCATCCACACGCATACTTATAATATACCCGTGAATTTTGAAATTTGTTACGCTTTCGTGCCGTTATTATTATACAACATCATCATGAATTTTAGATTATATCTACTCGTATATAATGCAGAACCTAGAAAAGAATAGATATATATACTTAGGCTATTTTTATTGAGAAAAAATAGACAGTTCCTGTGGGGTAGAAATTTTGTAACGTAATTATAATTTGCCCCATTCTAAAGTCCACGCGGATGAAGTCGCGAGCAGACTCTTGTGTAGAATAAATACGCCAAAAATCAATGATATTCCTCTTTTTTATATACAATATCATTGCCATAAATAGTCTCTCTATTCAGTTCTACGCCAGTAGTTTAATTAAACTTTTTAAATTGTAGCAACCACATTACAACTCATTATACTTTTATTACTGTTTATAATATTCATTGAATATTTTGCCTTCAATTATTTTCTTGCAATTTACTTCAACGAACGGATCTTAAATGTCGTGTATAAAGCACTTATATTTTATATTTCGGTCAAAACATTTTGTGACAGTGTAATTTAGTGAGTTGGCGTGGCTACACGACACGGACTGCGGTGAAAATATTTGACAGAATCACCTACCTCGTTTATTAATTACATTTGATTTAATATCAACGTTTTGAATAAGTTCGGCAATATTTTATAGTATAACAGTGTGGCTCTATTAACAAAGGTTTCAACTCCTACGACTACGTACAGAAATCAGGTACGTGATCAATGTCACTTTTGAGATAATACTAAGAGCATTTTTTAAACTTAACATCAGCACCTCAACTTATGGTAATGGTAAGCAGAGACGTATTCGTAGGAGACGAGACACGCAAACTTATTATAAATTATTTCTTATATAGACGTCCAATTACGAGTGTTTCAGTACCTATGTATGTAGATATATCTAGGTGCTCATATATTACCACTGAAGCAATTTAATCTGGTTCCGGTGGCCCGCTAATAAAGGCGGAGAGACGGCACACGGTGCGTTTCTTTAGTGGGTGAGGGCCCCACACTACCCTGTTCGTTGCCCCGACGACGGGGTGTGTGATTAGGGACATTTTTTCCCGCCTAAACAAACAAAAAAAGGTTCTCATATATTATTCCTTTAGTTGATTGAATGACTTAAATTATGCAATATCAACCGGTTCCGTGAGTGGACTTTATTACGAATGAGTGTCAGGAAACTTGAGTATGGGATACCTCCTCGCCAAGGCGCGTAAGCAAGGAGCGTAAATCCATCTAACATATTTAAACAGTATATTATCTTCGAAGCCGTAGTCCTATGCTGAACTGTTTAGAGTCATTGGACATTTGACAGGACTATTAGAGGGAAATATTAGAGAATGCATCTGTGCCAGCCACAAAAATTTGAATAATATTGAGTTCTGTGGTCTCAGCCCATACACTTGTATTACTTCAGCTTTGCACTTAACTACTGCCAGTAATTCTGGTCGCACGGTGGTGGTTCTTACTTTAGATTGCCCGCTGTTAACAGCCCTTACTTTTAATACCAAATTTGCATATACT
The DNA here is from genome assembly GCA_948253155.1 of Leucoma salicis. NCBI lineage: Eukaryota > Metazoa > Arthropoda > Insecta > Lepidoptera > Erebidae > Leucoma > Leucoma salicis. The sequence continues at coordinate 20,226,368 of OX411815.1, read as the reverse complement.
ATTTAATTTATTTTCAAAATATTATAGTTTTTGAGATAAGACGTCGAATTTTGGCAAAATTTCAACAGTTTTAAAGTTGTTTTCACATTTTTGTATAGAGGCCCTATTCGTTTCTCACACCTTAATGTAGGGCTTGTCAAGTCCTACACGCTGATACCTCACTTGGGGGGTGTCTGGGCCTTCCATCCCCTGTTATTTTGTTGTTTCCCATGCAGTTGTTTACTTGAATAATTAAGTATCACGCGCTCTGGTGACTCATCACAGTGGTCGTCAGGACCACAATTAAGTACTGTCATCTATCCATCAGCTTATTCAAGTTGAGTACTCAACATACACATCCCCAAGAGAACGCCGCAACTAGAGGTCCTGTACTGCATTCAACGAATCTTCATGTCTCTGACCAGATCGTCGGTCCACCTGGTGTTGAGACTTACGCTGCGTTGTTCTATAATAATCGCCACTCAGAATATCCCAATGGTTCTTGATTAGTCGAGCGTGTGTTTCCACTAGATACGATTCTTGCTCACCTTTTTGCCTCATTAACTTTCATTATATTCCTCATAGATGCAAGTCGATTAAGGGCACTCCTAACCTGACCAGCTTTCTGCCTACCTATTGCCACTTTAGAGTGCCAACCCCAATGTTGGTTACCCTCATTCTTCTACGGATGTCTGCATTACGTAATCAGTCACGGGAGATTCTTGCTCTATGGCACGCTGCACAAATTTGAGCTTCTATAAGAGGTACACATCTAAGGACCATGTGCCACAAATACTTTAGGAGGTTCATATCAATACAGGACAAGGTAATAAGTATCTAACTTAAGTACTAAATTACTGATGTGCAGCAAAAATAGTGTAGCAGTAGGAATAGATCTATAGGGAACACCTTATAATACAACGCACTGAACGCTCAATTAAAAAGCACTAATATACTGATACAAAGGTTATAAAAAATATTTCTTTTTTTAGTACCTATCTAATTGTTAGGAAAGAGGTTTAGGGAATCACAACTCATTATAGATCATATCAACATATTTTAGATCCCTCACTAGAAATTATTTCATTTGCCACGAGGTCTTCAATTATGGTCTTTAATAAATAATTATATAATAATCTTTCTACTTAGTTTGTGGTACCTATAATTAAACAGTAGAACGCCGGGCTCTCATTGAATATCTTTCCATTGAAGGTACCAGAAAAGTACCTATGTATCAGAAATGGTTTTAAAAGGGACGATATAATAAGGTGGCTGCAGTGGTAGAGTCTTACTTGTTCGAGCATTAATCATCTAAATCTAGCCAGATAGGGAAAGCACCAACCTCTTACAGAAAATCAGCGTAAACAACAGTAGGGTCCCCTACTGTTGTGTTTTGTTTAGTGAGTTTGTCTAACCTAACCATCAAACGGACAATAACTAAATACAATAAACAGTCACAAAATACAACCAAATTCGGAATAATTAGGTAAATGTGGATTGCACAAGAGCAGTCCTGTGTGGTTGTCAAACTTTAGGTAATATTAAAAAAACCATTACGTCATTTGTGCAGTAACTATGTAGTGTAGGTATAATATAATAGTAGGTACAAATAATTGAATTTTATCTAGTTCTGTCGTAATAACAATGTTGAAAACGATTCTGGCCTGAATAGTTTTACGGTTTATACTAACCTAGTATTTAAAATACACATGCACAATGCGGTGGTTGCCGACGTCATCTACTTTGCAGTAATATTTTTGCTACTAATGCGCTTGCACGGTTTGTAAAGGACCGCAAGGATATACAAAAATGCAGTTTATTACGCGCCGCTTTCGCGATTTCGTTCATAATTCAACGCTTGGTGATTATTTTACTATTTTAATGTGTTATGTGATCACGTAGTACGAAAAAACAGTTATAATGGTTAGTTTTTATCTTTGTTATTTCAATATTCGCTTAAAATGATGAAAATATATTATAAGTAAGGAAATGCATAACTGTGGATATATTTATTTATTATACAATTCAGACTATTCATGTAATTAGCTTCTAAGTATGTTATAAATTTATAGGAAAAACTATACGTTTTACTCAGAATTCTGTAGGTACCTATCTATTTGTCAAATGTCAACAATGTCAAAAAAGTGCAGTTGTGTCAAAACAATGTTACGAAAGACGTATTTTATATAAAAGTTCTTTATTCTTTTGTTTTCGATTTGATGAGTAATTATATTTTAATAATTAGGTCGTGCATGTTCTTGTTCTTGCTTCAACATAACTGCACTATTCATAATGGGATACTTCGTGACTTATGTGAAATATGTATTAGAATATTTTAAGGTCTGTTTGTGTTTACAATATTATCATTATAAATTTTTACGGTTTTTATGAATTAGCTTCTGTTTAAATACTCAATATGTTATTCACTAATTTATAGTATAATCATATCTTGAATCAAATAATTTAGTTATCCTTTTTATTTTGTAGACTGTGCTAGAAACTGGGAGTGTGGGGAACGCGTCATCCTCTGATGAAGAATTGGAGCAGTGGGAGCAAATATTTATGATGAGAGATGAGAATGGAAATAGTTATAATGATAAGTAAGAACTTTTCTTTCATGATTATTTAGATATTTGAAATTAGAATATTTTCAGGTGACCTATTCAAATGATAATTTTTCACAAAATAATTTAATGATTAGCAATTTATAAATTTTAATGGTTTGTTAATAATAAAATCAAATTGAATAATAACAAGTTCTTTTTTTAAATAATTATTTGTGTTTTTTTTTATAAATTATATGCTATCTCTATTGAACCAAACCATTATAGCCATATAAATTGTTTATAGTCTCTAGTTTTTTGCAAGAGAATGCTGTTATTTCATGTTCTACTGCACAATAAAACACTGTGATATTAATTTTATTTATTTTTTTGTGACAGGAGGAAGAAACGCAGCATATGGTGTCGTCCCTCATGTATCCCAGTATCAATAGTAATAATATTAATAGTACTTGTTGTGCTAGTCCCGCTGCTTGATCAACCAAACATTGTACCAACAAACTCTCCTAACACGCCTGTGTCTATACATTGCTCAGATGAGTGTAGGTAAGTGACTATAATAAAAATATATTATCATTCTTGCTGATTTTAGCATAGATAGGCTGGCTTGATTGTGAGAGTACCAGTGGGAGATATTTAATAAATTAGTTATTCTCATACTACATCACAATTTTTGCAACACCTACAAATGTTATGCCATGAAATAGAGCCCTGCTCCCGCTTTTTTTCTTGTACATGCATTCCATTTTTAAATATCTACTCCAACCCAGGTTGACTTTAAGAGAATGCTTAAGGCATTAAGTCCACCTTGTTATTTTGTTGGGCGCAGAAGTTTTAAATAAAGTAAATAAATAAATATATTATCCATAGCAACTAAAAAAATTAAGTAAAACAAAAATTAATGTCACATTTAATCAAATAATCCATAACCCATTACTATCCCACTGTTGGACCTGGGTCTCCTCTCAAAGTGACAAGGATTTAAGCCAAAGCCTACAACCCTAGGCCAAGGGCGATTGGTAGACTTGTGGTCTGCCAATATAGGCGGAGAGACGGCACATGGCGGGTTTATTTAGTGGGTGAGGGCTCCACACTACCCTGTTATCTACTAACAGGGTAGTGTGGGGTCCTCACCACAAGGTGTGCGGTTAGGTACATTTTTATCTGCCTTAACAAGAAAAAAAAGGCTTGCAGGTTTCCTCAAAATGTTTTCCTTCACCAAGTAGCGATAAATTTGTTAATTTTGTTAACACGCATGCTTTAAAAATCAGAGGTGTGTGTCTTGTGAGGATTGAAGTTGATACCACTGTGTTTTTAATTAAAGTTTTATTACAGGTTATCATTAGTTGAAAGTATACCTGAAGGACACATGTATCCCCCCAATGCAACACATTTGCCTACAAAGAATGTTTGGTTGGACTTAATAGACGAAGCTCAATCTTCAATAGAAATAGCTTCATTCTATTGGAATCTTAGATATAATGAAAATTATCCTTATAATTCCTCTATAGAGGTCAGTGTAATATATTAATTTCATTTTTTAGTATTTATTAATTTACTCTCAAACAGGCAACACAGATTTTTTCAGAGCTTAACACTTTGTACTTGTTAAAGTATAAATTATTAGTGAATAAGGAAAAAGAGATTTTTAGTAGGAGAGCGGGAATAGAACCCGCGCCTTTTCCAATCCGGGGAAGTGCTCTAAGCCACTGAGCTATCCTACCGATCTTTCGATTATCCCAATCTCCTTATCCCAATGACCAATAATTATTTTTTGTTAGATTTTTTAAAATATAATTAGAAGGATAATAAGCGGATAGGGAGGGGATTTGGGCCTCCATCGCTTTCACTCACCACACTAAACACGGAGACGTAACTACTCAACGGTAGTAACAACTTCACGTTGATCTTTCGTGAGAGGCTGGTTCTTCCCCGATCGAGCCGGCGCATTCGCACTGGGATAAGTAAGGCGCTACTACTAGAAAATAGATAAGTTTGAGTCAAATAGAGAGGGCAGTGGCCCTAAGCGTAGTTCTCGTTTCCATTGGTTTTTTGCGCAATCATCGTTTTGCTGTAATGATATGCAGACTGGTCATGACAGTAATGTGACATGACATTTCTTTTTGGACGTCACTGCAGGTTGCGCCCAACCCGTCGTGTTGGCACACTTGCCCCTTGTGTAACTTCAAACTAATTTCAATAATTTTCTATACTCGTATTGATAATATGAAATTGCTTAGTGCTTAAAATTTTGCTTAGGTCTCTACACGCCACCACTGAAGGAATGTAATATGGTTCCGGTGGCCCGCCCAGAAAGGCGGAGAGACGGCACATGGCGGGTTTCTTTAGTGGGTGAGGGCCACACACTACCCTGTTCGTTGCCCCGAACGGTTAGGAATATTATTTCCCGCCTTAACAAAAAAAAGCCTCTTCACGCCATCACTACGCCCATACGGACTGCACATTAGTCGAGTGGTTTAGATGAGGGATCGATTCTCACACAAGACAATCGTTGTTCTTAGTTTGGCTGTAAGTAAGTCGTGTCTGTTAAAATGTTTGTAAAATCCCACCTCGATACAAGGATTATTCTTTAGTGCAGGGTGTTTTACTTTTAAAAAATGTGTTTCAACCTTATAGGTACTTAATGGTACCGAAAAGCGTCATCAACTTTTTTTTTGTTTTAGGGTGAACAAGTATTCCAAGCATTGTATGCTGCTGGTTCAAAAAGAAATATACTATTAAAAATTGCTCAAAATTGGCCCAGCAAATTAATGCCTAATGTAGATACAGAATATTTAGTTAAAAAAAAGGCTGCACAGGTAAGGAATGTTATTTATCTACATTTATATATAAAACTAATTCAGGTTAGTTTTATAAAATAGTATACTTTAAGAAATAAAACTATCCACAACCCATAAACACGTTGCCATCTTACTTCGGATTGGCGTCTGGCAGACTGTCAATCATTAAACAGAGACTAAACAAAACAATTGAATATTTTTCTAATTAAATATCTAAGTACTCCTTTGCAAAAAACCGGGCACCAAAGAAACTTCATGTTTTAATCACGGTTTCAATTAATTAAATTGAATTTAATTGTTTGACTCACTTGGATTGACGTGAGGACTTCGAGCTGGCCAATTTAAACTACGGATTCTAAGTTCTTGTCCCCAGAAAGAAGAGCGCGAGCTTTGTCGTTCATAAAAATGGAGTCTTTTCCAACAGCAAGTAATGCGGGTTGTGTATGTGCAATTAGGACTTTAATTTTTTATAAGTTTTATTTCTGTAGGAGTTAAGGTCGAAAACCGGCCAGTCTCCTTTATTCATATGAAAAATTAACCAAGAAGTTTCAAAATTTTAGTAATCATCAAGTAACAGTGTCAACAATACGCGTTTAAAAATATTAATTTGGAATGTAGGTTGTGGTTTGGCACCAGCTTCAAGCAAAAATACTTCACATAACATACAAAATTAATGACATTGTTAAATTAATAAAACGTCTTTCTTGTAATATTAATTTAAATAGAGAAATAAAATCTATAGTGCCCCTCGTTTTTGCAAAAACCCTTTTGCTATGATTAAAAAAAGTCTGCAGAGGTGTCCATAGAATTATTTACTATTAATTCTATAAATTTCCCGCGTTCTTAGACAGCTTCAAAACTTAAAGGTTACAATTTTATGTATAAAAATAAGACCGAGAGATATATAGTTGGATATAGTAATATAGTCAATAGTTGGAATGTACAACAAAAGTCGCTGATCAACTGCCTATGAATAACTGTCGTAGGATCATATAAAATGATAATTATAATTATGTCTATCATCACAATTAGAATGATGATGGTATTGCTCAATCTTTATCTCCAGGTGAGAAGTCTAAACTTCTCGAAGTGGTTTGGATCTGGTGTTTTGCATACGAAGTTCTGGATTGTTGATCGAAAGCACTTTTACATCGGCAGTGCGAACATGGACTGGCGGTCACTTACACAGGTGAATAATTCATCATAATAAATTTCGAGTATATTATTTTAAGTCCTTTTCTAACGTATATACTTAAGTCAGCTTACTGAATAACTACTACTGAAATAACTTCATTTTTGAGAGTAAAATCAATGCGGATGAAATGCGATCTCTGCGGAGAATCTGTGGAGCGAGGCTGACTGACCGCATTCGTAACAATGACGTAAGAGAGCCAGTAGGTATGAAAGAAAATATTGGTATAAAGATGCGAAAGGGAATGCTGCGATGGTTCGGACATGTGAAAAGAATGCCGGACGAGCGACTGGTTAAGAAGATATACAATGCGAAAGTGGAAGGATATAGATACAGGGCGAGACCGAGACTCACCTACCTAGACTAAATCGATCATGTATTGGGGGAAGGTGGAATCAGGAGTCTCGGAAACCGGCGAGCGTGTATGAAGAGAATTATGAATATTGAGGAAGCGAGAGATGTATGCAAGAATAGAGCCTTTTGGCACTCTGTGTCCCTTTCAATCCGGGGAAGTGCTCTAAGCCGCTAAGCTATCGCACTGACCAATGGTTATACCCAATCTCCACATCACATTTGTCTTTACGACCCACGCCACCTATCGGATGCATTTACATGCATTAATCCAATTTTTAATGCTTTTGTACTGTTAAACAAACAGGACTATACCTGTAATGACTGTTCACAGGTAAAAGAATTGGGTATTGTCGCTCTGAACTGTTCCTGCCTCGCTACAGATTTAGCAAAAGTATTTGATGTAAGTCTCTAGATAATTATATTTGTATTATTATGCTGCATCAGTAGTAGAGGTATACTAATCGTAGAACTACCACCCTCTCACAGAATATCGGTGTGACGCAATAGCAGTTGAATAGGAATCTACGGTTACTTTTCATTCGGTGAGTGGGAGCGCCAGCAGCCCGAACCCCCTCCTAATCCCCTACCTATCACCTTTCTTCCACCTACCAACATCCCCTTTTTACCACCGGACCACGAAACGTCGCAGTAGGGTTCATCCACACCACCTGGAAACGATCTCGTCCAAGACGGTTCGTTTCCAGCGCTCTTTTCTACCACGTGCGTGTAGGCTCTGGAATGAACATCCTCTGCGGTGTTGCCCCAGCGCTACGACATGTCCTTCTTTAAACGAGGTTTGAGAAGGGCACTTTACTCACGGTAGGCGGCGGCTTGGCTGTACCCCTGGTGTTGCCAAAGTCCATGAGCGACGGTTACCACTTACCATCAGGTGGGCCGTTTGCTCGTCTGCCACCGTTGGCAAAAAAAAAGAAAAAACCAATTTCTCATTTCATCTACCATCTTTCCTCTCCACTTTAGATCTTTTTCCTTAGGATTTGTAACGCGCAAGTGATGTCTCCGCTTTTGCTAGGGTCTATAGGTTACATTTATCACGATAAACAAAAAAAAAGGGTCTATAGGTTAACGAAACCCTTTTACCATCATGCTATCGTAGGTATGTTTGTCTGTGCCAGCTTTGTAATATTAATCATTCGAAACTGTTGGGGTGGCTACCGATATGATCGGTTTTCCCACTAGTATTGAGCAACTGCCTATTTTTGGTAAACCATCTGATGCCAGCCAAGAGAATCTTGCATAATCTTGCTGATCGTTCAAAATGCAAGTGCATAACTAGACTACGACACCTAATATTATTATTATATTAGTCTTCGGAAGTTTTCCTATCTGTATGTGTTATACTCTTAGAGTTCTTTCAAATTGTCGCATCACCTAAACAACTCCATGAAAATTAAGTGTGGCCATATTTTGATAGGCAACACGACAGCATAAGCATTCCAAAGTGAATTATCAGAAGCACTTTTATCAAAGAGTTCACGGTGGGAAAATTGTACCAGTATTAATTAGAAATCGCAGCGAAGGTGCGGTGCCAGCCGAGTAAAAGGATTGCGACCGTATTACTCAAAGTCGGTCGCTTGTAATGTATTCTTGTATTGAGGTCTTCACGTAACGGCAAATGGTCCCTTACTAATAAACATTGCTTAAGTTCCGAATAGTTATTCAGTGTTTTGTTCCATTCTTTCAACGTCAAACTGGCGTATTAGTGACAAAGACAAAACACTGAATTACTATGCAGAGGTTATAAATACAAGGTTTATTAGTAAGGTTGTTAAAGTTTGAGGAGTAAGGATTAAATCAACTTTCACAACGGAACCACATTGAGACTCGATATTGTTATCAGTGTGGTGAGGGAAATAAGAATAAATGTGTCACCACCCTATTCTTTCCCGCGGATGTCGTACGCGAATAAGAGAAATACACAGTTATCACCCATAGTATGTGTCTGGCAAGCGATCGACTGTGAAACAACTCAGTGTGTTTACGTTGTAGGGAGAGCTGCCAGTGATTTATTTCCCATTCGCGAAATGAAATGGTGAGCAGCGGCTTGCCTGTATTGTTGAATCTACGAGCGGTGGCTACCACTTACCATCAAGTGACCGTGGATTGTTTGCCTCCATAAGCAATAAAAAAATATAAGTATGTTTTAGTTCTGTTTGACTACTACTAGCTAGAGGCCGTGTGTGGCCGGCTTTAGAATTGTCCCACCCCTCTCTACCCATGGCAGTTGTAAGAGCCGACTGAGGGGATACCGGGGGAGTGGGCAGCAGCACTCCCTCGAGTATTAACAACATCCACTGCGATTGCCAACCCGCCTGCCAAGCGTGGCGATTACGGCATTATCCCCCATGGCGGGACCGCTCGTTTTGGCGTTCTCTTGGGGAGGCCTATGTCCAGCAGTGGACTTTGAAAGGCTTTGATGGACTACTAGCTAGTTAGTTTGGAAAAGAGTTCTAGTTTTTTACATTACGATTTAAAAAAAAACCATATGTGTGCAATTCACACACGGCAGAAATGAAACTTCTGAAAAGTAGCCTACGAGAGATTGAGATGGATATAGAGTATCAGGGGTATTAGGATAAATGTAAGGTTTATTATTTTTTTACCAAGCTTAAAATTACCTCTCATTAATTAAATTTAATGGTGCATTTAAAGTCATTTAAATTTAGTTTTCTGCAACAATATACGATAGTAGATTAACGTTTAATGTTGTCTTTTAACTTTAATGGACTTTTCTGCAATTGACTGTTAATCCTATACATTTACCTATGTGTTTGTTTCTTTTTCTTTATGTACTCCGTGATCGTTACGCATTTTCAAATCACAACGATTCTAAAGAAGTTTCACTTCAAAAATCCTTAGGCTATACGAAAATTCACAAAACAAGAGCTTCTATTTTTAATTAGCAAGCTGCAAAGCTGGCGTGAAAATATTTCACAGCTAAAAAATCTACATTCTACAGTAGTCAGAATAACCTATATAATTCACAACAGCATATTCCATTCGAATTTTAACCTTTCTTCAAAGAGTTTAGAGTCGAAACTGAAATGGTTGTCCTCATTCCGTTTGAAAGTTAATGAGTTTCAAATATACATTTGAATTTCTCTAAATTTATTTTTGTATTAATCACGTTAAGTTTATTCGACGTGTTGTTAAGCACGTATATTGGCACTCCTTTGACGTGACAATATTTAGGTATATATGGCGTACTTAACGTGTAAGAATGTCGAACTGGCTGTTTGAAGTTAGTATTGGAGTTTCGTGAGGTATTTGTTCAAATAACTTTGTAATCTAACTGCCATAGTTCCAGGTACAATAGAATTCTTTGTAAATTCATGGTTAAAATGGAGTGTTATTTTATTTTAGAAGATAATCTTGAAATTTAAATTTGTTTCTTTAAAAGAGTTATTTTAATTTGTCAGCATCCGTCTTTCGTAATCCTTTAAAGTTATCGTTTACTATAAAGCTTTCTTTATCGTTAAAAGACGGCTTTAATCTTCTGAGACAAGATAAGCTCCCACGGACTTAGTAATGCCAGAAGCACAGTCAAACCGATCCACCAATCTCCACAAGCTTACTACATACGTAAGTCTACACGGATTGCAGTGTTATTTACCATTAGTTACCATCCCGCAGAATCTAGGCTAGCATGTTTTTATTACAGCTCACCTGATAGTAAGTGGTAACCGCCGTCCTTGGCACTCTAGTAAGAGTACTGTCAAGCCGCCGTTCGCCATTTCATTTCGCGGTTGCGAATAATGAACGGCTGTTTCCCGCTACAATTAAAACTCACCGAGAGAGGCGAGTATGAGATGGTGGTACGACAGCCGCGGGAAGCAGGGGTTGTTGGTGACATAAAATTTAAAAAAAATACCATCCATGCAAAAACATGAATCTATCATATCAACAACTCCTTGACTCTACAACAAACATAATACGTGTTTGATGTAAGGTCAAAAAGCATTAAATTAATTGACACAACATTAAATATGGAAATGAATGAATTGATCCGATGAAAGGTGTCGATGAAAGCTTCGTACCTATTGTAGTCGTACCATTGCCAAGCACAAGGCCAAACCTTTGTTGGAACGAATGCTCGTTATATTTAGTAGGCGACAAAGCATGCGACATTATTGAATATGTATCATGTATATAACACAATTATCAATAATTACGTGGATATTCAATATTTATATGGCACTCATTTCTGTTATTGCTTATGGTTGCTGATTAGCTAATGGTCACCTGTAAGCCTAGCTAAGTTGCATAATATGATCGCTAACGCTATAGAAAACTATTAAAATGGAAGACATAGTTTGCAGGTGGCATGATTGAAATTGTTTAATTTGATCCCTACAATTTTTTATCATTGAATACGCTACCCGTACGCGTGGCGGGTCAAGATAGACCCGCCACGCGTACGGGTAGCGCCTTCGACGAAAACACGAATCCCGGAAGCGTCCCACGTATTTGCAACTTTTTGATAGATTTTTAAAAACTGTGATATCGTTATTTTTATAATTATATAGTATGTTGCATATATCATAAAATTCCTTGTGAAGTGTACACAGCGTTATACAATAAACTAGCCTTTGCCCGCGGCTCCGTCGCAGCTCAAAGCTAGTTTTTGGGTTATATCTCAAGTTCCCGATATAGTAGCGGGATAAAATGTATACCAGTTTTTAAGTCTAATCAAGAGCTATCAAATAATAAATATAAAAAAAAGTTGCATCGAAATCTGTTCGAGTAGTTTTTGCGTGATGCGCAAACGAACAAACAGATAAACAGACAAACACACAAAAAACCTAAATAAAATCGTTTTGCGTTTAGACACGCCTATATAGCCTAATACAGTCATTGTTTCTTAAATACCCTAAATGTACAGACATGCTCTATTACAGCTTCTTAATAGTATAGATTATGACTCCCTTAAAATTACTTATAATATAAAAAATCTATTTAAATCTAGGTAGTACAATTACATAATTTCGCACGATCTGCCCAACTTTTTCACGCAATTTTGTATATTTCCATTAAAAATTCGCACTTTAATATATTGTATTAGCTAGACAACTTAATAGTCAATAACTTTAATATTTCACTATTACGATTATCTCATTATACAGTCTTTTGACTCATACTCGTAACTTTAAAAAATAACGAGTATTCATATGTGCAGTTCAGAGAGTGAGAGATCACTGGAGTCCTCTCTTCATCATACATTCTCTAGACCGTCTAACCCTTCTGGGCTTGGTAACTTGCGAGCGATACTTCTACTAATAGATAGGCTACGATAACTGCCATCAAGCGGATCTTTAGTTACTCTTGCAGTATAAAATACAAACCGGTTAACGACGTTTTTCTTAACCTTGCCATAACATATTTGGACACATTAAAGGAGCTCGCTAGAGTCTGGTACAAGGTAGCACCACTTGCACAAAAACGTTATAAAGTTTCGTCGTTAATACTGTCGCTGTATTAATGATAGCATACATTCTTCCAAGGCTTGACAAAAATAATTTTTAATTGTGTAAACATATTTAGGACCTTGTGGTATTTCTTAATGTATAGAAGATTGTGGTGTTTGTTGTTGACTGCGAGGGATTTCGTACAAATGGGGCTCCACGGGCAAAGCTTAGCCCAGAGGCGTGGTGCCCACTGTCAAATTGTAGTTGCTGTTTGCCTGAGAATGTTTTGCCATTTTTTGTGTTTAATCATAATCAGCGATATTATTAAAATATAAAATTGAATATACTGTGTAGCCACAAAATTTATGCGACATTTCCCGCTTTTTTTAATATTGAATTTTTGGGAAATAAATATATATTGGGGTTATGACATTTAAGACAGCACATAAAGTCATTCACATTACAAGAAAATTCAAATTTACCAAAAATAATGGTTATAAATTGTATGGAACTGACAGTTTTCAATAGCCATGTCGAGAATATCCCATCTGCTGTGAAAGTAAACATCCCCATTAACCTTAAATTCTATTATATCTATAAGGTTTCGTGAATCAAAAGTGCGTCGGTCCAGTCTGGGATAATTTTAGGCGTATTGCAGTGCATTAATCCAAGCAGCAGAAATAATCGTATTTTATTTATCTACATGTTATAAAAAAACTCGTCAAACACTCTATTAACTTGACAATTTATGTTATAAAGTCAAACCTGATGTTTAGGCATTGTATACATATTCTATATAGTTTACGTACGCTTCAAGGTCTTCAAACCTTCGTCGCAGTTAGTGAAATCATAATACAGTCAACATTTAAAGATACCATACGAGTATATGTACAGCTACGCCGTAGACTGCGAATGCTACGCCGTAGCATAAGTTGTACTTCAGACAACTTCCATAATATTTACCATTATGGCGAGGTCGAGAACTGCTATACTAGGTATCAAATTAGATCTTCGGGCAAGACTGACGATTAAAGTTCCTAATTTGTAAATTGTTATACTTTCTAGTGGGCCTTGCTTATGCATAAATGCCGGCCCGGCTCAATAGGGGAAACCACGCTCTCACCGAAGATCAGCGTAACGGGAGGTACTCCTGCCGTTCTGTTTCGTATGGCGAGTGGGAGTGCCGGACGCCAAACCAGAGTAAAATAATTATTCTACCTATTCTCTCGTCAGTATCCTTTCTATACTCTCCTTATTGTTCTTCTCCATTTCCTATCCCTTTCCTTGGAGATAGCGACCCGCAAGTAATGCCTCTGGTGTTACTAGCGTCTATCGGCTACGGTAACCGCTTACCATCGTGAGCCGTATTCTTGTTTGTCACCCACATAGTATAAAAAAACTATTTAATTAAATGATATTTTTCTCACAAGAAGCATTGTTACCCATTGTTTAATTGATAGTCTTTTCAAGAGAACTTCAAAGCTTTTTATTGAGTACCAATATAATAATAGAATTGAGAGTATTTATTTGTCATTACCCAAGTATATTAAATAATATTATTTTTGTCTAGGTATATTGGAGTCTGGGAACACCAAACGCTACGATACCAGACAAATGGCCGGAGGAGTTGGACACTGAAATTAACATGGAACATCCTATCAACATATCGGACTCTCAACATAGTTACGGCGCTTTTATAACTGTAAGTACCCTAATCTATATATATAAAGATGAATCTCTACTTCCATTGGTCATAGCAACGCACGTGAACGGATGGAACAATTTCGCTGATTCTTGTTTTGTTGTGTTTATTATTGTCAGGAGATGGTTCTTGTGAAAGTAAAAATTAAGTAAGTTGAGCGGAACATTATAAAATTTAAGAAAACTTAATGATAATATTAATTGTTAATAATATTTTTTATTGATTATCCCAATTCGAATTCAATATTCATAGTTAAGAGGTATGTTGGGTCAGCTAGTCATTAATACTTATTATAAAATAGGTTATATTAACATGTACCCAGTGAGAGCCTAGACCGCTTCATACAGACTGGAAAGATCAGGTCGTGTTGAATTGGCGGTTTGTATGCGAAAGCAAGTAATAGCCTAATTACATTTTGTTCTCAGAAATCTTACATACTCTATTTTAGCGAAGGTAATATAATAATTTGCATAAAATTTCACCAAATTATACTCACGAATCTAATATCCATATAATTTCACTAAAATATACTCACGAATCTAATATGCATATAATTTCACCAAAATATACTCACGAATTTAAAAAATTCTATCGTACTAATATTATAAATGTGAAAGTTTGTATTGTCAATCATGCGAAGTCGGATGAACAGATTTAGATGAAATTTGGCACACAGATAGTTTATTACCTAGATTAAAATATGTTATTTTTATCCTGGAAAAAAATTGTTTCCTATGTGATAGCTATTTTTGTATAGAGAAGTACTATAGAGTGACCCAATCTTGATGTCTTCGCAGACGAATTCGCGAGCAGCATCTAGTATACTATATACCGGGTGTAAATGACATCTTACCGATAACTCCGTATGATGGATGATTCTAAGATGTTCACAAATAACTGTGCTAATATGCCCCATACCATTTTCGTAGACAGCGACGGGTTACAAAGTTAGCCGCCATCGAATCATTAACAACACGACTAAAAAACATGACGAAGGTTTCAAACCATTTTAGATTTTTTGAGTAAATCGGTGATTAATCGGTGTATTTAGATAACAATATAACGATTCTATCTCACATTCATATAGAAAAAATGTAAAAGTATTTGCAATTTTAACAACGTGGGTGTTCAGAATCGTGTACTGAACCCAATGGTATCAATAATACCGGTACCATGTCATTTATACCCTGTATAATTTTTGTACGACTCTGGAATAGAATAAAAGATGCAATATTTACCATTGTACCAACGTCAAGAAACTAACTTTAGTTTCTTCACATACTTATGTGGTAAAATAAAACCATCACGTTTTATAGGCGAAATAAAGCTAGAACGTTTTAAAATGGCAATATAGCGGAGTGGTGCACTCTTAATGTAATTCATCCGGTAACGTTGATGGTTGTAGGTGAACGGAACTGTTCTTGTTTATCCAGGTCGGATAGAGCTTTTATGGAAGCCTACAGCTCGCGGAATTGATGTTTTCTTTGACCCGCTCTTTGTTTGATATTCAACGTCGATAAGGTGGGGTGTCATGTAAGTGGAATAATCGACGGTGAGCTAAACTTTTACGAATATATATCTACTTGTGCTTTTCAGATCTTATAATATATATTTATATACTACCAGCCTTTGTTCGCGGCTCAAAAAGTTGGTATTTAAGTTATCTCATATTCCCGATATAGTAGCGGGACAAAATTACTGATGGCGACTGCACTGAGTCGTTTAAATACCGGCCTCCTTCTCGTCTCGTCTTAAGTGTTGTGGGTGCGATTCCCACACAGGACAACTCTTTGTGTGATTCACAAATCGTTGTTCCGAGTCTGGCAAATTGTATGTTTGTAAATTCCCCGCGATACAAGGATTATTCTTTAGTGCAGGTTGTCCTTAAAAACAAGGGTATACCAATTTTGATGTGAAACATCTAATGCGGAGGGAGGGTAAAATCGGCTGTTAGCGTGGCGACGCTTTTATTTTACCAGTCCCGTTCAAATCTTGCAAGTTAAATTTGACATACTTCCCGGTTCCCGATTGAGCTGAAATTTTACACGCATGTGTATATCATGTGACAATGTAATATTATGATGACATGGAGCTGATCTGATGGTGGAGCTGGAAGGTGGACATAAGACCTCTATAATGAAACGGCGCAACCCCATCGAGTTTGGGCTTGTATGATTTGTCTTGCCGAGTACTTTGTCTTTAGATGGTATCCAGGGTCTGATGATGGAGCTAGAAGGTGGCCATAGAAACTCTGTAATGAAACGACGCAACCTTAACGTGTTTATACTCGTTTGATTCGTCTTGAGGAGTACTTCATCATCATCATTTTATTTCTACAAAATAATTTCCATGTTTTCACATCTGCTAGACGTCCCACGACGTCTAGTTTTTTTTTAAGTCTAAGCAAACAACAAAGTTTCATCAAAATCAATTATTTTGATGTTTTTGATGTTCCGACAAACAAACAGACAAAAGTTAAAAAGTAATGTTTTGTATTCAGAGACGCCTACGGCCTAATGCATTCATAATTTCCTAAATATTTTTTTTACAGATACAGTTCAGTTACAGCTTTATCTATATTCTATATCTATACTGTTATAAAACTGTAACAGAGCTGTGTCTGTACATTTAAGATATTTGAGAAAAAATGACTGTAATAGGTTATATAGGCGTGTCTAAACACAAAACAATTTTTTTTAGAATTTTTGTCTGTTTATAAGTTTGTTTGTTCGCGCATCACACAAAAACTACTGAACGGATTTTGATGCAACTTTTTTATTTGAAAGGTCTTGATTAGACTTAAAAACTGGTATACATTTTATCCCGCTCCTATATCGGGAACCTGAGATATAACCGAAAAACTAGAAAATTATTTAAACTAGAATTTTTTATAGAATTTATTTAAAAGAACTACTAGATGGGTTTTGATGCAAAGACTCATGATTTTATTTTGATAGTTATCGGCTACGGGATTTCCTTGAGAAAATATAATTAGCGAAACATATACCTTCTTACACCAAGCATAATATTATTTTAGTCGGCCATCAGGCAAACTTTTTAATGACATAATTCAGGGAAGGCAAAGCTGTATTCTACGAATGCAAACGATGTTGAGAATGTCCGTAAAAGTAAGGTAATATACATAGTTTAACGACAGCCTTGACCTAACTAGGTCACCTGGCGTATATAACAGACTTAGACTACGCTTGATACATTAGACTGTAATTTTACTTATTTTATTGCGTGTTAATGTTATAACTGTCCTGACGCCGACGTTTTGTATACTTTACAACGTCGTGAACATTATTTTAGATCCTCGTACTCTCATTAAAAGTAACAAATTCGGTAAATTGTAATAGGTCCTTACTATGAAATTAGCGTTATGTATGGAAAAAGCAAAAACTATTTCTTTTTAATTACATATTTTAATTAATCAATCAAAGTATACTGTACCATTATAATACTTTCTGATATTTACGCACAATGTTACATATTTTGAAATAAAACTACGTTTACGGATTCTATCGCGTTTACTTGATTTTATACTATCCCGACGTTTCGAATACTTTACAGCATTCATGATCACGGGTGGACTTAGATGGTAGATGTCCAAGGCTGATATGTCGTTTCAGCGGTTTCATCAACCCGCAGTATATGATTATACAAAATTATTGTTTTATTTATTTTAACCCACCTAGTATTCGTTTAGAAACACAATTAAAATATCTACTTCAAATTTATGCTTACAATGTATGAGACTTTAAGCTAGTATATTAAAATTAGTATAATACTCCTCTTTAAATTGTAAAATTTATGTTTTTATTTAGTGCTCAAACTTCTACCACAAACTACCAAGCAAAATTTTAATAACAAAAATAACTACAAGTATGAAGACAATCTTGATTATTAGTTTTTATTGTTAAATCAAGTAAACGCGATAGAATCCGTAAAAGTATTTTTTTTAATTTTAGAATACTGTACCATTGTTATCTTGCACTGCACCATTTTATCGGTAGTTCATAGATTCCTTTGCTGAAAAAAATGAGCGAGAATCAATAAAATCTTTGAAGGTGGTTTTGACAGCCTCATAGAAATTGTTTATTTTTTCTTGCATGAAATTGTCTAAATTCTGGAAAAAGTGGTAATCTCTTATTAATTCTATGGTGACACTTCACCCCCTCTATACCTAAATTAAGCACTAAATATTATTCGTAAATTAAGTATAATAAATTTCAGATGTCTTGTGTTACAACCAAGGAGTTTCTATTATACAGTTTTAAAGTAGTAGTCGTATCAATTTAAACAACACACTATAAAATAACTAGCCTTAGCCCGCGGCTCTGCCGCAGCAAAAACCTAGTTTTTAGACTATATCTCAGTGTCTCGATATAGAAGCGGGATAAAATGTATACCAGTTTTTAAATCTAATCAAGAGCTACCAAATAAAAAAAGTTGCATCAAAATCTGTTCAGTAGTTTTTGCATGATGCGCGAACGAACAAACAGACAAAGTCCCCTGCGATACATGGATTATTCCTTAGTGCACGGTGTTCTCTTATTAAAAAAACGATTAATAAAATATTTTTTAACGCCATCTCGTAGAGGTTTGAGACTTTTGAGGTACCGGTATGCTAATATCTAATAACAATATAGCAAGTCTTAAGGATCCACGAGATGGTGTTATATATATAAAAATTTAGTGTTTTTTGTACCTATATACCATAGATCTTAGATAAAGAACCTACATACTATATCTATGCTATATACTGTATATAGCATACAAATAGTATATAATATACACCATATATGCATTTAAATTTACTAAGTAAAATTCTATCTAGAGACAAAATTTGATCCAAAGCGTTAGAGTCGTTTCTGATTTGCCAAATAAATTTATAAACAAGAATTGCTCATTTGAAAATATTAGATTGGATTTGTACTTCGAGTCGATACTGTTACATAGATCTATCCAAATAGAACATCTCATTGGGACCAAATCACATTTCTTATCCTTCTTTTTTGTTAAGGCGGGAAGAAATGTACCTAACCGCACACCCCGTCGTTCGGGACAACGAACAGGGTACTGTAGGGCCCTCACCCACTAAATAAACCCGCCGTGTTCCGTCTCTCCGCCTGTATTGGCGGGCCACTGGAACTATGTTACATTACTTCAGTGGTCCGCCGGCGGCTTACCCTTTCGGGTACCCTCTAGACATTTCTTATCCTGCTATACACTTTAAACCTCCTCCAGAGACTTCACGCCGTTTCTTTTTGTTAGTCTATCTATCTTTAGTACGAAGGTTTGACACAGAATAATATACAATCTTACAAACATCGATGTTTATCGTGCTGGCGGTGTGTCTAGGTACCCATATTAGTTAAATAGGTACTATAACGGCAATCGATACCAAAAGCACCAAGGCATCCACTGTTATTACATTATTATACAAATGAGAGGCCGATTCGATTGAAGCCATTTTTTAACCAATTTTGTGCACGACATCGAGTTAAGCATAACCTGTTTATTTACTGCGTATTGTTTATACAATTCCTTTATAGGAGCACTATTTATTATTATTAAATCAAGACCGCCGTGTGGGGCCGGCTTTAGAATTGTTCCACCCCTCTCTACCCACTGGAGTCGTAAGAGCCGACTGAGGGAATACCGGGGGAGTGGGCAGCAGCACTCCCTCGAGTATTAACAACATCCACTGCGATCGCCAACCCGCTTGCCAAGCGTGGCGATTACGGCATTATCCCTCATAATGAGCACACAGTTCTCTTGGGGAGGCCTATGTCCAGCAGTGGACGTCAAAAGGCTGATGGATGGATGGATGGATTTATTATTGTTAAAGAATGGATATTTTAGGAGAAGAACCCACCACTCACCTACAGATTGTCAATCCCGGTTATCTTTGGACACACACAAAATAACCTAAGATTGCCAATCCGCACTCTCACAGATAGAGGAGAATGTGATAATAACAGAGTAGCATGCACGATAATGACAAAAAATCTCACTAACGCGACACGACCATGCGATACGGCAGGACTCTCAGAACCACAACGTTGCAATATTGCGCAAAAATCCGAACACAAATTCGACACGTGTTTCGCCTCTACACGAGGCATCCTCAGGACAGTTCGGCAACAAATGAGCCATGTGCACACTATGTGTAAATTCTGAGAACTATGGATATTAAGTGAGACAAAATATCATAGCTCGCGTACTTTTCATTCACGAACATTTGCTTCGTGTTGTGGTGTTATTTCAGTCCCTTTATGATAAATTAATGAAAATTAAAAACAAAATTAATGACATATTAATTTTGAATGGTGATTAAAATTAATTGGAATCTTCTGCTTACGTAGCCTGCTTAATCTTTTCACTTGCTTTTATACCACGTGAGTGGCAAACAAGCATACGGCTCACCTGATGGGAAGTGGTTACCGTAGCCTATAGACGCTAGCAATATTTATATACTAATACTAGTCACGATACTTATCTTGACTTCACTTGAAGCGCTATTAAATTAAATGTACTGACCCTAATTTGATTTTAATCAATATATTTGTAGTTTTGTAAAGATCGCCAGCAATGTTATCTACATCTCGTACGAGTAACTACCGTGTTATCCACGTTATTATGACATACGGTGGATAATATATTTCATGATATCAATAATACCATATTGATATTTAATACAATTGCAGATTTGGTAATACGGTTATCGTATCGGTAATCTGTCGAAAATATAATTAATTTATCAGTATGTTTTTATTGCATTTGGTCTAGTAAAACCTGTCCCAGCTGTTGTTCTAGAAAAACAGTTACCTACTGTTCGTCACCAGGTTGTGCACTTCCCCACACGCTCGAGTCGGCCTTGGGCCGAGTAGTGTCGTGAACTCGACGCGGCAATAGGGGGAGATCTCTCGCTGCTGAGCGTAGTCAGAGCGATGCTTGACAGCGATAGGAATTGGGCCGCTGCCTTCTGCGAGGTTATCTCGCGGAAGGAAGCAGCGGAGAGGGCCAGGGAGGAGGATTCTTCCGCTGACCCAAACCGTTGCCAACGACTAGGGCAGCGCAGGTGCGAGTACTTGCGTCTGATGCCGCCCTTTTTTATTGTTTAGGCGGGAAAAAATGTTTCTAACCGAACACCCCGTCGTTCGGGGCAACGAACAGGGTAGTGTGGGGCCCTCACCCACTAAAGAAACCCGCCATGTGCCATCTCTCCGCCTTTACTGGCGGGCCACCGGAACTATTTTACTTTCCTTCAGTGGTGTCTGATGCCGCCCTAGCTGAGTCTGCAGGTGAATGGACCGGGGAACGTCCGCCTCTTGCGAAGGTGCGACGCTTCGTGTGCGGACGTGTCACTCAGTAGAGTGTACCCAAAAGGGTAAGCTGCCGGCGTACAACTGAAGTAATGCAACATTTGTTTCAATGACCCATCAACACAGGTGGACAGACGGCATACGGTAGCTTTATGTAGTGGGTGAAGGCGCCACACTACCCTGTTCGTTGGCCCCGATTGACGGGTGTGCGGTTAGGTACATTTTTTCCGCGTTAACAAAAAAGAGATAAAAACACTTCCCGCTAGAACGACAAGATCAGATGTCGTCTGACATCTGATCTTATCTGATATTACATATATGCCCATGTATTATAATTATATTATCTTTTCAGAGTTCGCCACCACCGCTCAGTCCCATTGGACGCACGGACGACGCGACTGCTATTGTAAACATTATCGACTCTGCTGAAGAGTTTGTCTACATCTCCGTCATGAGTTATGAGCCAATGTGTGTTTATACACACAAGCTGACGTGAGTGTATATCACATTATTATTTTCCTTGCTTTTATTCCCAACTGCATTAGGGTCAGCTTCTAGAAAGCCATCTGATCCCTGCAAGTTATAGCATAACATAAACATAACATAGTATTATGCCTGTATCCCCGAAGGGGTAGCCAGAGGTATATTACACACCCACGATTCGCCAGCTATGTTTTAAATCCCACGTAATAGGAGGCAAGCCTATTGTCGTCTACCGGGTACATTTCCAAATTCCGGGCTGCTACTGAGAATTTTTCTTTTTACGAAAAAGCTCAATAACATTGTCCGACCTGGGGATCGAACCCGTGACCTCATGATCAACAGTTGCACACACTAACGCTGCACAACCGAGGCAGTTCATAAGCAATAATATGAATACGAGCAAGTCATAGCTACTAGATTATACGAGTATAGCCAATTCTTTAGTTTTATTAAACAAACCCCGTACAAGACGACCTACACTACACTATATTGGGTACGTGTCTTCTTTATGAGTAAGAGGGACTTAGGCCGTAGTTCACCACGCTGGCCCGCTTAGTGCGGGTTGGCAGACTTCACAAACCATTGAGACAATCTCTTGGACATGCAAGTTTCCTCACAATCTCTTCTTTCATCGAGCAATGATTACAAACACATATAAAAAGTAAACAAACACAAACATATTCTCGAAAAATATCAAAAAGTCAGAGGATTTTACCGTGACCTTGGACTTGATACCATTGTCTTTACCACGAGGCTATTACTGCTTCGAGGACATTAACGAACACAAATCATATCCAAACTTAGAAATAACCGATTATGTCATTTTGTCTATGCAAATAAATAAAATTGACGTGTCTGTTTGTAATGTCTAAATAACAACTTCAAACAATTTTTTTACTATCTTATCTTATCTTCTTGTTTAATGGCTCTTGTTGTGGCAGTGTGAGCACAATTTCGCCAATATCGAGTATTAATTTAAGGTAGACCGTCAAACGAAGGAAATTTGTTTGAAAGAGAAATAAACGGTGAAAAATGAGTCCAACACGTTTTAAAAAGAGATATTCAATAACGACTCGCACTTAGTTTTTCTCCATTTTCGAGAACACGTTCCGACACGAAGCAAACAAATGACTACATTCAGAAAAAAACAAAAGAGAATCGAATATTTTTTTCTTTTTTAATATTACAAATATGTATCTGAGCTATGCCTGCCAGTATTTTTTTTTTCTTACCAAGGAGTATGTTGTTCTCACTACTTTTTGATCCCTCCTTGTATAATAAAAGAGCCTAGATAAGTTTTCTGTATTGGCAAGCCGTGCGCGCTCGTGCAGCTATCGCCATTTTGTTTATCTTGTCATTCGGCTTCATTCTCCCAGTCTAACTGCACGAATATCTTGTTTCATTGCGAATCGATATTCTGTTATTTTGTTGGGTTTTTGTTAAAGTTTTGTTACGTTGTGTTTGTTGTTACGTATATAGTTTTTTGTGAACTTTGAGTGAATCTATTTGTTTTGGTTTTCCATCAAAATGGATCCTCAGCCAAGTACATCACAAAAAGACATGGATGTTTTCTTGTCCCCAAGAAAAAAACGTCCACGAAAAGCTTTCACTGTTACTGAAAAAGCAATGATTCGCAACGCCTACAAGTACGTGAAAAATGAAACTTCTGCGCAATTGGAGGCCTTTGTAGTTGTGGAAGAAAATGAATGTATGAGCAAAGTTGCTGACATATTGGGAATAACCTCTCGCTCTGTTTGTAACGTTTTGAAGAAAGTAAATAAAGGTGCGCCGCCAACTCCTCCTAAAAAAACTGGACTAAAGCGAAGTTTCAAAGATAATAGATAGATAGTTTTGTTTTGAGGAGTGGTTCGCTGGAGTCTTACCAAATTTAAGACCAAACTCAATTGTGGTGATGGATAATGCACCTTACCACTCCCGAAAATTGGAAACGGCATCAAAAATGAGCTGGAAAAAAGCGGCAATTCAAGACTGGCTTTTAAATAAAAATATTCATTACGAACCAGATATGGTTAAAGCTACGCTTTTAGAACTGATTCCACATAACGAGTCTTTTAATAAGTACGCTGTAGACGAAATGGCAGCACAACATGGGATCACGGTTTTAAGACTGTCCCCTTACCATTGCGAGCTGAACCCTATCGAATTGATATGGGCGCAGGTAAAGGGGCATGTAGCTCAAAATAATAAAACCTTCAAATTGACAGACGTGAGAAATTTATTTGAGGAAGGCATTCAAAAAATTACGGCTACCGAATGGTCTAAATGCGTATCCCATGTTGTCAAAGAAGAGGAAAAAATGAGTAGGCTAGATATATTAATTGACAATATCACAGACACATTTATAATTAATGTTACAGAAAGTGACAGCGATAGTCCTTAATAAAATTAATCGTCATAACTAAATTATCCGTTCAAAAATATTTAATTTCCTGATATACTTAGTTTCTATTAAAGTAGTAGTTGTTTAGATATACTACTATAAACGAGAGGAATCGATCCGGAAATATTCCATTTCCGTATCGAATAATTTCGCAACGTCACTATTTAGTACTTGTCATAACGTTGCAACACTGAAATTGTCAAATCTGGAATCGAATTGAAATTCCGACTATAAATGTATACGAGAGCATAGACGCTACCTATAACAAATTACCATTTTTTTTTTTAGTTTTTGTCTGTCTGTTTGTTTGTTTTGGCTAATCTCCGGTACGGCTGGATAGTTTTCGACGGGACTTTCACTAGCAGGTAGCTCTTGCTACAAGGAGTACCTTATAAACTTTTATTTAGGAAATAACAATAAGGGTACCGCGCGAAAAAATAAAACCCATAAAATTGTGAATGAATGCCGATTCAAATAGATATATATATCTATATACATCGAATATACATCCACGACTAATCCCCTGAACGGCTGCACTGATTTAGACGGGACTCACAGGACGATGATCACTAATTTTATTTTGGAAAAATAATTAGGATTCTGCACTAAAAAAGAAAATAAATAAATTCCATACGGACGAAGTACAGCAAGTAGTTAATAAAAAATGATTTAAGTTATTATTGGTGGTTAACCCTCGCCGATTTCCCGCTCGGCCTTAGTATACAGAACGACGGCACAGCACCGCTCGGTGCTTTGTCGTTGACTGCCGCCGCCAACGGTGGTTGGCGCTAAATTTTGGCTGTCTAACATGTCGACAGCTACTGCTGAACAGCGTCTGCCGCAGCCGGCGACAAGCAGACGTCTAGTGCCGACCAGTATCGATGGAGTTGGCTTTGACTACAGCAAAGTGCCGCTCGTGGGTATGATGCCCAAGGCTGGTTCGAGCGGCAAAGTACTACTGACTTACGGAGTATCGATTAATGAAGAGAGTGCTTTGGGCCTATAACCACTTCTCACCTAAACCACTGACGTACTTCCTTTCCAACTCCTATCACTTATCCTAGAGATGGCGCGTGGGTGATGCTGGGGTCAATAGGCTTGTGGAAACCATTTACGTATATGCGAACCATGTGTTTGCTTGCCCTTATTGTAGTATGTTAAAAATATTTATGTTATAAATGCCTCGTGTGTTTTAGATTCTGGCCAAATATAGACGATGCCCTTAGAAAGGCGGCTCTTGAGAACAAAGTAAAAGTGAAGCTGCTCATCAGCTGGTGGAAGCATTCTGCCCCGTCTGAAGATTATTTCTTGAGGTCGCTCAATGATCTGTCGCAGGCGTATCCCAGAGTCGATATACAAGTGGTTAGTATCTACTTTCGCTTTTGAGATAATTGGAGAAAATGGCTTACCTACGATTTTGTTATTCCGAAATGGAGTTGCTGATTAAAACAATTTGATATTAATATTGAGTTAATTGTATAACCAATGTCCACATAGTCAGTCTTGACCAAATCCAGCGCATATTAGCGCTCTATTATGTGGTTCTGATTTATGCGGTATGGAATTTGATGGTTCCGAGTAACTGCTACAATAGCTCAGTTGGTAAAGCGTCTAGAATGGTAATCTAAAAGACACGGGTTAAATTCCTGCTCGTAATTATCTTAATCTACATCACATTTTTAGTTTGTGTTTTAATCTAAGACTGCGCCGATGGGGAAGGTTAAGGTTTACTTACCAACCTCCCGAGTCTTGTGGGTTTGATTTCCACTCGGGACAACTCTGTGTGTTCCACAAATGGTTGTCCTGAGTCTGGGTATACTTTGTGTCCGTGAAATTGTATGTTTGTAAAGCCCCCGCGATACAAGGATAATTTCTTAGTGCAGGGTGGTTTTCTCTGAAAAAAATATATCTTTGTGCAGTCCGAACGCGATATTTTTTTATTTGCTCTACCTACCAGTGTAGTACCAACTTTCTAACTCCGAGCTGCTATTCAGAATATCGTATTTGGCCTAACTCGGGATTCGAACCCGAGATCTCTTAATCCGCAGTGAATATGTCGTGGCTACATCTTATAATATTGGTCACTTGGAGTTTCATGTTGTGGTCGACCATTACGTTTCATGAAATGGTCGGCCACATCATGAAGTTGCCAATTCTGGCTCGGCACATCTCATGCACTACTCCACTACAAATCCAAGAAAACAAAGAGAGATAAATGCAAACTAAAGTACTAGTTTTAACTTGTAAAATATATTTAATGTTTACAGAAACGTTTCATAGTACCTTCAACGCCAGACCAGGACAAAATTCCATACGCGCGTGTAAATCACAACAAATACATGGTAACGGACCGAACCGCATACATCGGCACTTCTAACTGGTCCGGTGACTACTTCATCAATACCGCTGGCGTAGCTTTCGTGTTTGAAGATCAAATTGACTACGGGACCTTCCAGAATCACACAACAGATATAAGAAAAGATCTTCAAGAAGTCTTCGAAAGAGATTGGAATTCGCCCTACGCTGTGCCTCTAAGACGGTTATAGCGATCGATGAGTTACATTTAGCCTAAGTTTTAAAATCTTCCTCTAATGAATGTTTTTGCATTCAAAGACTATGAGCTAAAATATTTTTATTGTCAATTTTGTATACGCTGTAGATGTGTGACTGAAAACTACATATGTTTGAGATAGGACTTTAATTAAAAGGCGGGTTACTTTTTTCACATTGTTCTAGTAGCCTAGTTGTGCACTTGCAGTTCGAACGATCGGCAAGGTTAAGCAACTTTCGCTCGGCTGACAATCAGATTGGTGACCAAAAAGTAACACCTATTTGTGGACACCTGATCCGCTGCGTGTTTTGGTAGGTAGGTCAAGCAATGGGGTCCCGACTGTCAAATAATATCCTAGGAGTCGTTACAAGTTGTGAATAAAAAAAAATACTTCAAGTTGGGCCGTGGGGGTCGGTTAGGCAGTCTCTCCGTGTGAATACTCATGGATCAGCTAAAACTGAATAAATAGATAGGAAGCCGACCCAAAAAAGTTTGGTATAAGGCTAGGGAAAGATGATTAGAACAAAGTTAGTTTGTACAGGTTGATGCTTAGAACAATTATTTGATTGCTTTACTAACTAAAACATTATTTAAATCAATTCTGTCTTACACGAATAGACCTAAATAAACCTACCTAAACAATTAACCTGGAGACCTAAATAGCCGACCTGCAAGCTGTTGTAACCAATTACAATGTGTCCTACAAGCTATTGTAACCAATTACAATGTGTCCTACAAGCTATTGTAACCAATTACAAGGTGTCTGACAAGATCTCTACTTATCCTATACAATATAAATTATCTTTTCCGTGTAAATTACCTCATAGTGTACTGAAATATGACTACGACTTCTAAATGGAATAATAAATGAATACAGTTTAATTAAATTGTGTGAATTGTGTGCCTTTCTTATAAAGAGTATAGATATTCTTCGAGTGGTTGTTTCGGTAGCTTTTTATATATTTCCAGGATAAATTATCGAAGAAAGTAATAATTATTAAAAGCATATGACGCAAGTTGGCGTTCTATAAATGAAAAAGAAGAAAAATACTAGTTAAGTAGTTTAAAATTTCCAAATAGCGAGCTAATATTATTAGTGCGGCTGTCCTCAAATGACATTTTTTTATCTTTTTTCTTTATACAACTCGATCCATTATTCCGGCATGAAGTATTAGTTGAATTAAAGACATCCAACTTTTTCTTGCCAGATTGTTTATCTCTGTGTAAGCAAACTACTGGTAACCTCGCTCTAAATAATCTTTTACGAGTTAGATTAGAATCTTTATTCAGTGTGAGCAAAATAATTTACTGGAAAATGTATTTCAGTGCTTCTAAATTCAAGTCAAGTCTCAAGTATTACTATTAGACTTTAAATGTTTCGCAACATTCCTTCACTTATGACTTTTAGAATACCAAAATATTTTTTATGGAGCATATGTAAGAGGAGGGTTCGTTAAGATTCAAGTTTATATAATTATAATACATATCATGTCTGGTTGAATATAAAATAAGTCTACCAGAATCTGATGACAAATTGCAAAACTACAATTTAGAGAAACTATGGTTAACGCGCGAATTAACAGCTTAAATTCTGAAAAAATGTTTTGACGCGCTTGTTCAAATCCTACTTGTGGCTATAATTTTCTATTTCACGTGCCTCGCACTTTGTGTTCGGGTAAACTTCTAAAATAGTTGGCTGACTACATACTGGCTATAAATATATGGTTCATCATATGCTTTTGTGTCATGAGATTCTGGTAATTTGATTGTATTATCTTTTAAACTATTGTAAACTAGCATCTAGACATATATAGTAGACTGGCTCTACTTCCTGTTTTTGATAATTTCTATAGACGACGGAGCATGCCGATGTTAATACAAAGATGTAACGTTAAAACTGATCTGGACTAGTTTATCTAAGTCTGACATATTGTAAATTAATTTGTTTCACATTGTAAAGTTCAATTAATTATAGAATGGATATTTTTAGGAGTTCAATTAAGTTTAACGTGCAACAAGAGACGTCAAGCTGCCTCTCTCAACATTTGTAGAGATAGGTAAAATGATAAATTAACTTAATGCTAAGGTCAAATATGAAGTTTCTTAAAAGTCTTGAAATAATTAAATCTATTGGCTTACAATCTTCTGTAGTATATATTCTAATATTAAGACGAATATGAGATTATGAATAATGAGTTGTATAGAGGTAATAATATTTTCAGTATTTACTAAATTATATGTACTTAAAATAACAATGTAAAATTGAGAACATTAACAGTTTAAAGTATTTAATTGTATTAAAACATATTCTAAAACATGTTATATATTTGATAAACAAAATTAAGAAAATCCAATTTTTAGTTTGTATAATTTAAAACAAAGTAGAATTAGTTACATCATTTATAACTAGAATGCCTGGACCGTGGTGGAATGTCTGCCCGTGCAGTCTTCCTCTGCAAGGAACATTGAATTAATTAGTATTCCATGTTTAAGTTTAAGCATACATCTATGGTCGATGCGGCTAAAAAGATTGATACGGATTCTATGGAGTTTACTTGATTTTCTACTATCCCGAGACGTTTCCAATAATACAACATTAATGATCACGGGTGGACATGAATATTCGCGTCAATATCAGAAAATTTATATCTTATTTTAATAAAACAATGGCATAACGTATTATTTTTTTAATTAAAGAAAGACAATATGTGAAGCAATGGACAGAAATTGTAAATAAAAGTACTCTTCTTATAAAAGATTGTCTATTTTATTATTTTCTCCAACTTTCAATATTCCACATACCGTGAAGACGTTATACATCAAAAAAAGAAATGTGCTAACTATGTCTATGATAAAACAAATACAACGCGCACAATAATTATTAAAAATTTCCGTATTTTGAAAACATTGCATTGATTCAACATAAAATTACTATAAATATAAATAGTACCAAAGCACATTTCCTAATATTTTTATGGTTAATTGTCAAATCTACTAAAGTATTTCTCTTAAAATTTTACTAAAGGTAGTAGTTTATTAATATAAAGGACAACACGGGCATCTTATTTACAACAGACAACAATCTGTGACATGAAACACATGGACTCGTTTTGATAGGTATTAAAAAGATCTTAAGGAAATGTAGCAAATACCAATTGGCTAGTATTTTTAGTAGCTATAAAAGCAAAATGGATATGATAGCAAAACATAGATCTGAAAAACATTTTGGTAAGTTTTGGAAAGCCACGAGTAGTTTGGAGACCAAGCCTGGCTTACCGGTGTGTGTGGATGGCAAAACTGATCCCGAGGAAGTTGCTAACATTTTTGTGAAACAGTTTAAGGTACAATCGCCACTGGGTCCTTCCGTCGGGTTGAGCGAGACTGAGTTAGTCTGTTGTGGAGACGAGCCTGGGCTGTGTTTTTCGCAAGAGCAGGTTAAGACTGTAATAATAAACATGGATAGAGGGAAGTCACCTGGCCATGACAGGCTCAGCATCGAGCATTTTAAATATGCGGGGATGCATCTGCCAAAGGTATTGTCTTTATTCTATGGGATGTGCATTAGTCACTCTTATTTGCCAGCTGCACTAATGAGAACCATTGTAGTGCCTATTGTTAAAAACAGGACTGGTGATATCTCGGACAGAGGCAATTATCGTCCGATCTCGTTAGCGACCACTGCGGCTAAAGTATTGGATAGTGTGCTTGATTCGTATTTGGAAAAACAAATTACATCACTTAGACACACAGTTTGGTTTCCAGCCAAAACTATCAACAGAGAGTGCGATTCTAAGTCTCAAGCACACTGTCCAATACTACACCAACCGTAGGACACCGGTGTTCGCCTGCTTCCTGGATCTCTCCAGGGCGTATGACCTTGTGCCCTATGACATACTCTGGAAAAAGCTCAAAGGCAGAGGAATACATGGAAACGTGCTGAGAATCTTACAATATTGGTATTCAAACCAGACCAATACTGTGAGATGGTCAAACACAGTCTCGGAATCATACATACGGGTTGGAGTGTGGGGTGAGACAGGGGGGGTTAACATCTCCAAGACTCTTTAACCTGTATATAAATGATCTCCTGGATAAGATTAGCAGCATGCATGTAGGCTGCCGTGTGGGTGGTATCAGCATAAATAACATCAGTTATGCTGACGACATGGTGCTGCTGGCCCCAACACCAGGACTTATGCTGCCACACATGGGTTGAGATACAATGTGGAAAAGTGTAAATATATGGTCTTTAAGGTCGCCGGTAGATGTCCCGGAGAGTCACATAACATTACCCTAAATGGCTTGAACATAAACAAAGCTGATAATTTTAAGTACTTGGGACATTTTCTTACTGAAGACCTTAAAGACAATATTGATATAGAAAGGGAGCGTAGGGCTTTGGCGGTCCGTGGTAATATGCTGGCCCGTAGATTTTCCCGTTGTTTAAAAGATGTAAAAGTAACACTATTTAAGGCGTATTGCCAGAGCTTTTACACGGGAAATCTATGGGTCATATATACCAAACGATCTATAGATACCCTGCGTGTCCAGTATAATAATATTTTAAGAGCGCTTTTAAAGCTACCTTGCTTTTGCAGTGCCTCAGAAATGTTAACGCAAAATCGAACAGATGGCTTTTACGCTATTATTCGAAAAAAAAACGGGGACATTGATGAATTCGCTCAGAGCGAGTCAGAACAGCATTCTGCAAGCTATAGTGGAGGATGTCACATCCCCGATTTGGAAGAGTTTTGTTCAGAGGTTGGTCAAATAACAATGTTTGATCATGCTCTGCACAATACTCTTGACTCCACTAGATATATAAGTACATTATACTAACAATTAGTTTTAAGCCTTACTAACACCATGGATTTTTATTTTCTGAGCAAATAAATATTATTATTATTATTATAAGCGAGTGCGGGAGTGTTGTGAGCGTAAGATTTTACTATAAACAGCTTTATCCATAAACTAAAATTTAATTGTCTAGTTATAACTTTAACTGATAGATAGCTGATATTAAAGGAGCAACTGAGCACACTTTTATTTTAGAAAATATTTAGGGCTCCGCACATAAAAGAAAATAACAAAAATTTTACGCAAACGAAGTAACGGTAGCCTGTAAATACAAATAAAATTAGATATTTCACATTTACCAGGCGTCCTGTAACGCCTCAATCACTTATGTCACTCATTGCCGAACACAACGGGTCAACCGTTACTGACAACAATTTGGCCCCAATCTGGGTAGGTATGTATACAAATATTCACTCTTAACACTACTGACAAAACTACATTAGGGAGTCATTACTTGAACCTTTGCAGACTAATTTCACCCGATGAAACGGCAAACATGTCCTTCCTATATTTTTCTTCCTGTTTTAGATTTAGATAAAATAAAATAAAAAATAATACTAGTATTCAAATGTTTATAAACTACATGTTTACATATTATTCATAAAAAAACAAGTATTTGTATTATTAGTAAGAACAGAACAAACATTTTTTTATTCTTATTGGTACAAAAGAAAAAATTTTGTTATTAATACATAAGGGACAATAACATACTCGTATGAATACGAATAACTTTCAGTAGATCATAAAATTCTTGTGTTAAAAAGGTTCTTTTTTCTGAACTCTAATTATCATCTCATAAGCGCGACGAGACGTAAGCTCCCGCCCGCGATATATTTAGTCAGCCCTCTAGAATATGAAACACAAAAGCGTATTGATATCGTATCGTTTCATTGTGATTGGTAGAGAGACTGGCGTCTGACGTCACAATAATGGCTCAGCCAATCACGATAAAACAATGAAATGATGCAATTACGATTTTGTGTTTCACATTCTAACCTGGAGTCACTTTACATATACAATATAAAAATATAAATAAAAATCTCTGTATAGTCTAAGCGTGGGTGGCACTGTCCTCCACAAAGTCCCTAGCCTCCTCTTGCGTGACGCACTCTACGTGAGACACTTTGTTCCTGAACTTGACACCGTAAAACTTGTGCGCATGTTCTAAGAGCTCTGGCCTGAATGTAGTTGTGATGAACTGCGCTGATGTGGACAACTCGTGGATCATATTCGCGATGGCTTTGCGATGTTGCGCGTCTAATGCCTGTCCAAAAAATATTATTATCAGTATAGACTGATGACGACATGATAACGTGTTAAAAATTTGTATATTTAGAGCTGTAATAATGTATTAAACACAAAGTGAAAAATGTGAATTTGCTTCATTATTAGGTAAAAATCTTAGTTGTAAAATTAAGTTTACCTGGTCGGTACAATGTATGAAAATACTGCTGACAGATGGCGCAGACGTCACCCAAAGACGTTTAGTATGAATGTGTTATCGAAATTAGCAGTGGGGAGCAATTGTCACGATGCCTGAATTGGCAAAGCATCTGGACGGTATCCAGGAGATGCAGGTTCAAATCCTGCTCGTGACTGTTATTTTCGATTTCACATTTTTCACTTTGTGTTTAATGTATAGTGCTAAGCATGTCAAATGCTAAAAAAATATATATAAAAATATCTCCCATCCATCCATCCATCAGCCTTTCAACGTCCACTGCTGGACATAGGCCTCCCCAAGAGAACGGCACAACGAGCAGTCCCGTCATGGGGATAATGCCGTAATCACCACGCTTGGCAGGCGGGTTGGCGATCGCAGTGGATGTTGTTAATACTCGAGGGAGTGCTGCTGCCCACTCCCCCGGTATTCCTCAGTCTGCTCTTACGACTCCCGCGGGTAGAGGGGTGGGACAATTCTAAAGCCAGCCCCACACGGCCAAATATGTAATAATGTATCTAAATGTCTAATAATGTATTTTTTTAACCGGTTAACTGTCCCACTTGGGCTCGGGTCCATCACAGAGTCAGTGAGATTTAGACGGTAATCCACCACACTGTGGCTCCGTATGGTTTGGAAGACTTCACAAGCCGACGACAAAATTTCCTCCATATAATTGTCAATCAAAGTGGAACTTGAAAAATAACTATTTTCTATGTTTGATATCTCACAGAGTTCTTAACAATCGAACAATTAGAAAACACAATTAATTAATTCTAGCTTTTTGCAATACACTAGTGGATATTTACATAGTCGAAACTTACGCACCTGATCGATTTCATCAAATAGATAGAAGGGTGCTGGGTCGCACTTCTGTATGGCGAATATGAGTGCGAGTGCGACGAGTGACTTCTGACCGCCTGACAACTGGTTCATTTCACGCATGTCACCCTCCCCGCCTGTGAATGACACCTTGATGCCCACTCCCGTGAACTGATCTGCATTTGCACGCTGCAAGTTAATGAGAGAAAAATTAACAATGTTAAAGAATTATATTAATATTTTGATATTATCATGTATATTTAGCGTTATGACACTATGTTATTTTAAGCACTAAGGTTACTAGAGTAAAAAGTTCGAAAATGTGAAATCGAGGTATTAATTTTTTTCAAGATAACAATTTACACAAAAGGAGAAAGTCCATTTATAGGCCCATTTTGTATCAGAATCAAATTGCTTTCAAAAATTTCATTTTTAATATCTACAATACCTACTCAAATATCAAGTCAAAATTTCGACGGATAAAAATCGGCTAATTAAAAAGTAATTTACCTACTTTGATCGTTCGAATTCCACCATGTAATAGTGGGCGAGCCTAATGCCGTCTATTGGGTACATTTAAAACTAGCAATGATTAACATTTAATAGATTCAAAAACATTGTAATTATATTGTTTTTCTATAGTCATAATTATTGATGTGAGAAAACATCTAATACGAAGGGGCCAGAGGGGTGCAACTGCCGTACATAGGCTCACCAAAAAATAGTGTGCTATTTTGCGCCGTCTGGTGGTGCAGGAACAGTACTAACTTAGCAGTTTAGTGTCTAGAAAAGAATATAGATGGCGCTTTTCTTAATAGAGGCGCATTATTTCATTAAATATTTCCAAAAAATACTTTATAATGCAACAATTTTATAAAATTGAATAACATTTTACAAAATCCCTAATCAAGTGTGGTCTCAGTTACTGTGTGATCAATTTATTACTAACGGATCACGCTATTTCAAAAACAAAAATATTAAATAAAGCGCCATCTAGCGGCGGCGGAACAAAATCTCCAAAACTGAATCCCAAGTGGCGTATCTATTCCAAGTATAGTTATTTATCTATGGGAGGGACGGTAAAACCGGCTGTTGGTGTGGAACTATCGCCAAGTCAATTTATTAAATTGTTTTTAACGCCATCTGTTGACGCAAAGCATCTAACTGAAGTGTAATGTCAATTATTAATAAACCAATAACAGTTTTAATTTGGCTATTGATAACGAGATGGCGATTTCCAAGAATTATATAAGACTCGAACAATATTTGAAAAAAGAAAGAAAATCGATGTTTTTGTCCCGGAACGGCTTATTTTTGTCGCATTAAATACCTATAAGAAAAGACATGATGAAAACGCAAAACATTTGTATAATTTGTAGGTACAAACGTGTAAAATATAACCTAATTTGATGAACTTCATTAGTCTCTTTCTCGAAAATCCGGCGAAGTAGGGATATTGTATTATTTATAATTGTATGTACACTTAAAACACTAATGAAACCAAAGCCCCATACATTTGTGGACATGCACCTTTTAACAGGCGGATGTTTGTACTTGTGAGATATTTAGGAAATTTTAATTTGAGGGGTCTTTAGAACTGCTAAAAGCCATAAAAATAATTAATAGAAGTTTTATTTGCCTGTCTGTATGTTTGTTCATGCATCACGCAAAATTTATTTTTGATGTGAAACATCTAATGCGGAGGGAGGGTAAAATCAGCTGATGGAGCTCGAAGGTGGCCACGTTAACTCTGTAATGAAACTATGCAACCCTATCGAGTTTATACTCGTTTGATTCGTCTTGAGGAGTAATTTGTCAAGTTATGATCATTTTATTTCTACAAAATAATTTCGATCTTTTCACATCTGCTAGACGTCCCGCAACGTCTAGTTTTTTTTTGATAGCTCTTGATTAGACTTAAAAACTGGCATACATATTATTTCGTTACTATATCCGGACCCGAAGATAAACAAAAAATAACTAGCTTTTTCCAGAGCTTTCCTCCTCCTATACTCTCCTTAGTATCCTACCTATCTACCTCCTATCCCTTTCCTTGGAGATGGCGACACGCGAGTGATGCCTCTGGTGTTGCTAGCGTCTACGGTATCGGCTACGGTAGTCGCTTACCATCAGATATTTTTGTTTGCCACCTAATTATTTAGTACAAAAAATAAAATGTCGGGCAGAGGCTCGTCTGCCGCTTTAAGCAAAAAAAAAATAGTCAGATATGTGTACTTACGTCATTAGCGACTTCAGTGCCGTCGTCGGCAGCAACTCTCATGATGAGGCTGCCTCTGCCTTGTGGCACCAGTTTCTTGAACACCTCCGTGAAGTTTTTGCTCACTTGTCTAAAAGTGAACTGGATCGCTTCCAGTTTTCTGTGTTCCAGAGTCTCTATAAGCTCGCGAATTTTCTCACCCCTGGGAAATTAGATTTCGACATTTCGGATTACTTTTTAGGAAATAATAGCATAGAATAACATGATATAAATAAATTACAGAAGTAGTAGGAAGCGTAAAATAACTGTTCATAGCAACTGCCCGCAGCTAATAAATAACGGGGGCCTTTCATAAATAATGTCACGCTAAATTCTGCCTTTTTTTATCCCAAGACCGCCACAACGAGCGGTACTGTGCCGACGGCTCCCCGCTTTGACCAGATCGTCGGTCCATCTGGTGGGGGACCGTCCTAGGCTGCGCCTTCCCATACGTGGTCGCCACTCGAGAACCTTTCTTCCCCAACAGTTGCCGGTACATCGAGCGATGTGGCCTGCCCATTGCCACTTCAGCATGGCGATCACTCTCGTTCTCCTACGGATCGCCGTATTACGGATTCGATCACGTAGGGAAATACCAAGCATAGCCCGCTCCATGGCCCGCTGAGCGACTGAGCCTTGATCCGAGGCCAACATTCAGAGACCACATCTCTGTTCCATATGTCATCACTGGTAACACACACTGGTCGTAGACCTTCGTTTTCAGACACTGCGGAATATTGGACAAGAAGATCTTCCTTAGCTTCCCGAACGCTGCTCAGCCGAGTTACATTCGTCGATTGACCTCTTTTTCGAAGTTGTGCCTACCTAACTGGACTGTTTGTCCCAGGTAGACATAGTGGTCGACAACTTCGAGAAGCGCACTCCCGACTAGGACCGGTGCTGAAATGACATGGACATGACTTTCGTCTTGTCCATGTTCATTTTGAGACCCACTAGTCGGGAAACCCTACTGAGATCATTGAGCATGGTGCCAAGGTCCTCCAGCGATTCTGCCATGACTACGATGTCGTCGGCATATTGAAGGTGAGTGATGTATTCGCCATTGATGTTGATGCCGAATCCGGTAAAGTCCAAGAGCTTGAAGACATCTTCCAATGCAGAGGTGAAGAGTTTCGGGGACATAACGTCTCCCTGTCTAACACCTCTCTGCAGTTGGATCGGTTTCGTACTCCTGTCCAGAACACGGACTAACATGGTGGCGTTTCTATACAAGCACTGCAGCACTTCGATGTACCGATTGTCAATTTGGCACCGCTGAAGGGACTGCAGCACCGCCCAAGTTTCGATCGAATCGAAGGCTTTCTCATAGTCCACAAACGCCAGACACAGGGGCCGATTATATTCCTCGGTTTTCTTTATAATCTGGCGTAGGGTATGGACGTGGTCTATGGTACTATAGCCTTTTCGGAAACCGGCTTGTTCGGGCCTGTAAATATTACGTCACGAAATTTTAATACTCTCCCCTTCTTATTCATGATCGTCGTCGACGTTAAGGTTTTCTCAGATCATCCGTCCCCCCAGTCACATTTTGTCACACTTAGTGTCACCCCTTCCTCTCCCTTGTTTGCAAACGCACTTTTTGAATGACCTTTAAGCCCTTTATCTGTCACTAAGAGATAGTTCACGAAGAAACGTTTGAAAAAATATCTACTGACAAATAAAATGTCTGTTTACTTGTTGCTTGACATCCCTTACTATATGTACGTCAACGTACAGAACATTATTATATTAAGGTGAATTAGGTATATCAAAAACCTTCAACATATTTTTTTCTCATTTTGGGGAGAGACTTAATGCAACATAAAAACAAAGTCGAAATATGTATAATTATTTTTGCCATAACACAATTTCAAAAAGTGAGAGGCATGTGATTAGCAAGACTAAGAATTCCTTTGGGGTGAGATCCACCTCCAACAGCAGGGTATTTATAGGTCAAGTCAGTTGTAAAAAAGTTAATATAGTTCAATAGATTACGTTAAATAGTTTTGACATAC
The DNA here is from genome assembly GCA_948253155.1 of Leucoma salicis. Lineage (NCBI taxonomy): Eukaryota > Metazoa > Arthropoda > Insecta > Lepidoptera > Erebidae > Leucoma > Leucoma salicis. The sequence goes on along the minus strand of OX411815.1, from coordinate 20,188,198 downwards.
AAACACCGTAACTCCAATAAATTAACCCAGTGATACAGACCGGTCCTAATGACACTTCCCATTATGTGCCTTATCACCTTTCGGTAAATACCATAACTAAGTAACGTCGTGATTATACAACCGACCACGTATATCTTTCAATATCTTACAGAATTTACCAAATGTTTACATTATATTAGCATTTTTAATAAGATTCTGAACGTAAGCAAATTAAGTTCCTCTAGCCTACTAATACTATAAATATACAAGTTTGTATGTTTTTTAGTTAATCACGCAAAAACGGCAAGACAGATTAGGAGGAAGTTTGGCCACGTATAATTTATTAGCTGGATTAGTACTTAAGATACTATTATAAGTCTGTACATTTAAGATATTTGAAAAAAATAACTATATTATATCGGGAACCTGGGATAGATTATATCTAGGTAAAGTTCCACCGCAGGCAAGGGCTAGTTAATGCATATCAATTTGCAATTTATAATACATTCTGAATTTATAGAAAAATCATTGAACATTTACAATAAAATATTATATAGTCCTGATAACCATGCACTACTTCTGCAAACTGTGTCAACATTAAAGTCATTGAATTATGGCAGAAAGTGATTGTTAAAATATCGTTATATATATTAGCGAGAACATTTCAACTAACACGCTCGATATAGCTGCATGAGAGCATTAAAATGTATATTTATAAATTGCTAACGATATTCATACTAGTCTGTGTTATAGAAGGTCGAAGTGTGTGGGATTTACTAGGAGATTTAATAACTACGACTGATTCGACTGTGCCAGAAGACGCAGGACTGAACATCAAGCAGTTGGCGAACAAATATGGATACATTTTAGACGAACATACAGTGACCACAGAGGACGATTATATTATCAATTTTCACAGATTGTACAAGAAAAATGTGAAGCGTGACAGCCCTGTTGTGTTCCTTATGCACGGTATTCTAGAAAGTTCGGATAGCTGGCTGTTACAAGGTCCTCGTGATTCATTTGCGTATATATTAGCAGATGAAGGGTTTGACGTATGGATTGGAAACGCGAGAGGTAATAGATACTCATTTGAACACAAGACATTAAGTAATACGTCGACGGAATACTGGAAGTTTACGTGGGAACAGCTCGGAATATACGATCTGCCGGCGATGATTGATTATATTATAGAAGAAACTAAAGAGGATAGTATATATTATGTGGGTCACTCCCAAGGAACGACTACCGGTTACGTGTTATTGTCTATGAAGCCAGCATATAACAAGAAAATCAAGATGATGTTTTCTTTAGCGCCAGAAGCTTGGATGGGGAACGTTCAAAGTCCAATTATAAAATTTTTCGGACCCACCCTCGGTTTATTCGAATCCATATTACTAGATTTGAATGCTTATACAGGGACAGATTTATACAATAAAATTTCGTGGTTTTTGTGTAGTTCGCCATTCAATTGTAATATTTTGTATGCAATAACAGGATATAGTAGTAAAATAAATGAGACGTTAATACCGATTATACTCGGGCACATGCCGACTGGGTCGTCCGTGTTACAATTCATTCATTACGGGCAGCTGGTCAACACAGGAAGGTTTTGTAGGTATAACTATGGTTATGAGGGGAATATGGAGGTATATAGACAGGCAGAGCCACCTGACTACAATTTAAGTAATGTTACTGCACCGATGGTTTTGTTCTACAGTGGTGCAGACTGGCTCTCGCATCCTCTAGATGTGAATACACTAAAAAGCGAGTTACCTTTTGTGTTAGCTAGTATTTACTTAAACGATTTCAATCATATGGATTACGTGTACTCTTCAGAGGCTCGCGATGCTATTTATATGAAAATTATCAGACAAATTAATAAGTTTGAGAGAAATGATTCTAATGACGTGACCAAGTTTCGTGATAAGCGAATAAATAGTTAATTTTGTTAGATTTATTTTATTGTTACTAATTACTAAAAATTGTACAATCCAAATCTGTCATTTAATCAGTCATTTGTTTGTTAAACTATAGGCAATTATTATTAATTCTTTATTACAAATTACAATGTATAATAAAAGTAGTAGTGACACCCTTACACAGACTGTTTTTTTAATTGTCTTACGATGTTGTCTGTCATAAAAATTACACACAAAACATGACATGTTACTCGCGAGAAAGCCCGGCAAAAATACACCGACGTTAGGCCGAATTTCGGATTTTTACCGGCCAAAGTTTGTATTCGATTCAAATCACATTCGGCCCATCTCTAGTTAGTATGTATCATAAAATAAGGAATGCTAAATCATTCAATCTTTTTATATATTATGCAATTCTTCTGTTTATGTGTATGTCACAGAACTCATAAACCACTGGACCGACTTTGATGAAATTTTTGGTGTGTGTTTCAGAGGTTCCGTGGATGTTTTAGATTCACAATTGGATTCACTAAATGGCGCTGCGATCGTGTAATAGAAAATTCTTATTATCAATTCTTGAGGGGTCTTTTTTTCTTTTATTCACATATCAGATATCAGACCATATAACCACAAAATTTCACTGCATGCCCCCTCCACTTATCAAAAATTGAAATAGACCTAACCCCTTATAACGTGACCCACAAAATTATATCGACATCGTATCGTCCATCTTATTGTGATTGATAGGCATCCACCCGTGATGTCACAATAATCCTTCAGGTAATCATGGTGATCCCTCAACCAATTATAATGAACATTTTGATCTGTATTTTAGCACTTGACATGCTCAGCTACTTTTTAAAGAACAAATTATTTGTGAATGTGGAAAAAGAGAAATTTAGGGCGAGCGGGATCATCGAGATTAAAAAATCGCACCATCAAATAGGTTGTATGAAATTTAATTGCAAAATTACTGCATTGGATTAATGCATGTAAATGCTCCCGGCATTTATATGCATTAATATATAGGTATATATATATATATATATTTGCCCGCTATCTATCAGAAACATATTGCGTACGTATTTGGTCTTTTGTACAACTCTAAAAGAGTACCCCAATAGAACGAATTTCCTGGTTTTATAGAAGAGCCAAGACTCCAACAAACGCCTATATAAAATTATAATTATGTTGAGTAAATAATATAATTAAAATAATTAATATAAAATTATAATTATGTTCAGTAAATAATATAATTACCCAATATCGAGTTCTTCTTTTCGTTTGTATAGCTTCTCCTTTTGTTCTGAGAAACTGATGAACTGGTCTAACGCTTTCTTATTCACGTGGTTGTATTTCTTCAAATGCTGGTTCGCTTTCTCCAGTTCTTTAAAGAGCTGAGAGAGAATCAAATGATTTTTAAATGAGCGCTTCGAGCATAGAAATTAACAAGGGCCCGTAGAATGTAACTCACTAAATCGTATCGACATCGTATCGTCTCGCTTGTGATTGGTAGAGAAACCGACGCGTTATATCGCAATAATACCTCGGCCATTCACGGTGATCTATCATCCAATCACAATGACACGATGTCATGTCGATATGATCGAGTAAGATTCTAACTCCCAAGGCGTCAAACGTGACTAATACATCCTTTGTGTGGGAACCTTGTTTGTAATGTGTAAATGTATACAAATAAATAAAATCAAAATGTGTGATATATAAATAAGAACGTTTTACTTAATGCATATGAAAGAATATACGTTACCTATATAACAATAGAATAGAATTCTGGGTAGAAGCTTGTGTTATATAAACACCAATTATGATTTTATTCAAATTGATCCATTTAATTGAAGATTCAGCTCACAAACTTATTTATAGTTACCTGTTTGAGTGACATTTTCTGATACTTGGCGTGTAGCTCAGGAGCATTAGAAAGTGTGCCCAGCGCGGTGATTTTGTCCAGAGATTCTTGTATTTTTTCCTGTAGCAACACTTCTTTAGACGCCATTTTTTCTAGCCCTTTTGCATCCTCTTCCATTTTGTCTTGAGCTTCTTTTTCCTGTTAGTAATAAGCTTTCATTATTATACTTTAATAAGAGTAATAAGCATAAACAGTGATAAAGCCAAGGACTGTAAAGATAATCGTATCAAGTTCGATGTCTAGCTAGTGTAGTTGCAAGAATAAATAAGTATTAGAAAAGGACATTTCGCTTATTCACGCAACCTCCTGATGATCAACGTACACTCCACATTTACAAATATTTATTTAAAAAATAAAACACTGCTGATTCATTTAACAAAGAAAGTTATCATGATCAATACCTTATTCCTCCACTTATCAAGTTCCAACTTCAAGGCCTTTTCGTTCTTCACCGCAGCCTGTACTTTTCTCTCGACCTCTTCCAATTCTTTATTGATCTGTTTGATACGTTTCTCAGTGGCTATTAGGTCTGCCTTGCTGTTGGCTAGTCGCCGCTTTCGATCTTCCACCGAGATCTCTTGGAGAGCTTGCACTAATTCGTCTTTACGTCTGTGGAGATAATGTCATCATCATCCACCTAAATATATATGTATATTGAAATACTTGATGGTACTGATTCCTTATAACGATCATCATAAATCATATGGCAGACAGAAATGCTGGTATGCCTTTTAAGGTGTAACTTGTACGATGCAAGTAGGTAATACCACTTCCAAATGGAAACAAAGTCCTGTAACAACCTCTCTAGCCTGTGTTAAAACCATAAATGGGCAGGATCAAATAGCGAAGTACCACCTTCTCAAGGGATATTGGCGTCAAGTAACGATCAATTCTACGTATCTTGACGCCATCTCCCTTGCGGGTTAGGCAGAGAGGACAAAGTGCCAAAAGGCTCTATTCTTGCAAACAACTCTCGCTTCCTCAACAATAATAATGTTATTATCTTAACCTGTCGCTTGTCCGGCATTTTTCGACATGGCCGACCAATCGGAGCTCTCATCTTTACACTAATACTCTCATACATATTCTCTAACGTCGTTGTTACGAATGCGGTCAGTCAGCCTAACTACATAGATTTATTGATTTTACTCTCATGCTCCTTTTTGCATACCCAACTCTTACTTCACACACATGCCTTCAGGCTAAGGTGGTGGCCGCCGAGAAGTTGTAGCAAGGTAACAGAATAAAATAAATAAATAGGAAATATATATATATACAAAAATATATATATTTTGGTACCTGATTAAGTTGTTTGTGAGTAAATTTTCAAGTTTATTCTTAGTGGCTTCTAAGTTCATTCTAGCGCTAAACGCTTCTTTGTTTTCTTGTGTGAGCCGACGGATCGCGTCGTTTAGTTCGTCGACTTTGTCCTGGTCTGCGATCGATAGCTGCTCCATTAATTCCTGCGCATTTTCAATTGTTTGTCAGAAAATATTTTCAAACAGGCTTTTAAAAAAATCTGATTATAAATAAAAAAAGTGTGTGTGTACTTATTGTACACGCGTTAGAAGTTATACTTCTGTGGCGTAACAAGATAAAAATCTTTTCAAAAATTTTATCTTTCGCCTTATTCTACGTTTGTAGAAAAAACGACATTAACAATAGAAAAAAGGTATTTAATACATTGAAAGTTTTATTATAACTCATTATCTAGTTAAATAAAGATTATTTAAATATCACAATAAAACTAAAATGTTGAATATAGCTAACTTCAGGCTGTCTAACTTCAGGGTGTCGGTTTTACGTGACGGTGTGCGCACGCATCGTAAAAATTTACTCTCATCATTTTTCCCTAACGCGCCAAAAGAAGTATAACTTCAAAAATTGCGATCTTTTTCTTAGAAAACCGTCATCTATATTTTATAGCAGTACAGTTTTAAATTTTATGATGATAGATAGCGATGATGTGATTATTGTTTACTTTTTATTTTTGCGTCGGGATCGTAACGTAATGTTAAATAGCTTATAAGCCTTGCTCGAAAATTGTGCCGGGAAATGCAAAAATAAATTTTCAAGTCAGATAGTAACGGAGATCAGCGCGGTTTATTGTATAAGTATAGATTAAATAAAAATGTAAAATGGTCTAGTTGTAGTAGAATGTCGAGTGGACAATTTTTAATACAAAAAATAAGGATAAAGCCCAATTAGCACTTATGGCCTCGATATAGTTTTGACTATCGAGTTTAATAAAATTTACCTGATGCAATTCAGATTCCAGCCCTTCCTTTGTGGCTTGCATTGCTTCAAGACTGGAGCGACATTGGGCCAGCGAGCGTTCTTTAGGTCCTCTGAACCTTTCTATAGAAGCCAACTCTTCTTTCATGAGACGAATATCAGCTTTAACTTTGTCAAATATATCCCTGAAATCAAATGATCATTGGCGGCATTACGGTTTTGCTTACTTATGCAGTATAATAGGTTCGATTCCTTATAATTTTATTTCCGTAATCAATGTATGGTTGTTCTAAAATCTAAGCTTTTAGTATTTCTTTTATAGAAAAATTAATAACATTGAAACAGCAGGGCAAAAAAGTACAAGAATGTGAAATAGAAACTGCATTATCTGTAAAGGACACATTACATTTGTTTGTAGCGTGGGTCGTAAAGACAAATGTGATGTGGAGATTGGAAATGGCTGTCGGTCACTGCGATGGCTTAGCGGTCTAGAGCACTTCCCCGGAATGGAAGGGACGCGGGTTCGAATTCCGCTCGCAGTAAAGTTCTCTTTTTCCAGATCCACAAATAATTAGTTCTTTAATGCAACACAGTTCCAGTGGCCCGCCAATACAGGCAGAGACGGCAAACGGCGGGTTTATTTAATGGGTGAGGGCCCCACATTACTCTGTTCGTTTCCCCGAACGATGGGGTGTGCTGTTAACTAATTTTTTCCCACTTTAACAAAAAAAAATGGTGGGTAGTAAGAAATAATTGGGAACAATATAAGATGATCTTACTTAGCCTTCCCCTGCTTAGTTTCTGTCCTTTGCATCTCAGATACAATACTGTTGATACTGCTCTCTGTTTTGTTCAACTCTAGTCTAAGAGTACTCAACTCCTGTTCTAATGTAGATATTTGTTCCATGAGTTCAGAACGAGTTTTCTGCATTTCCAAGCGGGAACGAGATTGATTGAAGTAACCTCCAGTGAGAGAGCCTTTGGATGACACCTGGATATAATAAAACTATTATAGTTCTGAACTGAAAATAGTTTTTTTTTATAATAAACAAAAAGCCTTTTATTTCCTAATACTTAAATATTACAAAAAAATAAATGTTAAAAAAATGATATATTGTAGTTAGGTCCGTGTGGTGACGGACTAAGAATACAAGTGTCACCACCCAATCCTTTCCCGCGGGTGTCGTACAAGGCGTCTAAGGGAAGTAAGTAATTATCACCCATTGCATTACTGGTGGTAAAGCTAGGTACCAAGTGAGAGTACTCACTTGCTATCGGGCCCAAACGGGTCGGTACCACCGTCTCCTGTGTGACCGCTCATGAAGCACGTCAGTGTGTTTTGGCTGTAGCAGAAGATAGCTGTTCATTCTTTCATATCATATCTGAGAAATGAAATGATACGCAGTTACCATTTTCCATCAGGTGGGCCGTGGCTAGTCTGCCATAATTAGCAAAAAAAAATAGAAGCCCTCTCAGATGAAAGCCTCTTCCAGATTCCCATTTTTCACGATCTTGAGCTGTTTGTTTCCATCGTGGACCAGCTATGTTTTTAATATCGTCCTCGCAGCGCGCGTAGGGTGCCCCCTATGACGTTTGTCTAGTGGTCCATGCCGTTTGTTGTCTTTAAGTCTCACTACATGTCTAGCCCCTTTCCATTTTAGTTTTTGTCTTGATTAAGAGCATCAATGGCACTTCTTTTCTCTCTTATATCTATGTGCCTTATTTTTTGTACTCTTTTGATGTTCATCATACTACGTTTTTTTTTTATAATAGCAAGTGCTAAACAACCTCATTGAGCTTTCTATAAATGTAAAATTACCTGATCTCCCTCCAAAGTGACACAATCCAGATGAAATTGCTTGCCCAACTCAGTAGCACACTCCAAGTTCCTACAGATTAGAGTCTTGCCGAAGATATACTTCATGGCCTTAGCATATTTAGTGTCATACTTCAGTTTCTGTACCATGGCTATGGCGTTCTGTAAGTAAAGTAAATTGTGTTGAATTTTTTTTATACTACTTGGGTGGCAAACAAGCATACGGCCCTGATGGTAAGCAATTACTGTAGCCTGTAGACGCTAGCAATACCAGAGGCATCATCGCGCGTCGCCATCTCCAAGGAAAGGGATAGGAGGTAATCCATCCATCCATCAGCCTTTCAACGCCCACTGCTGGACATAGGCCTCCCCAAGAGAACGCCACAACGAGCGGTCCTGTGCCGACCGCAACCAACGGCTCCCCGCAGCTTTGACCAGATCGTCGGTCCATCTGGTGGGGGGCCGTCCTACGCTGCGCCGTCCGATACGTGGTCGCCACTCGAGAACCTTTCGTCCCCAACGGTTATCGGTTCGTCGAGCGATGTGGCCTGCCCATTGCCACTTCAGCATGGCAACCCGGCGGGCTATGTCGGACACTCTCGTTCTCCTACGGATCTCCGTATTACGGATTCGATCACGTAGGGAAATACCAAGCATAGCCCGCTCCATGGCCCGCTGAGCGACTTTGAGCCTTGATATGAGGCCAACATTCAGAGACCACGTCTTTGTTCCGTATGTCATCACTGGTAACGCACACTGGTCGTAGACCTTCGTTTTCAGACACTGCGGAATATTGGACGAGAAGATCTTCCTTAGCTTCCCGGACGCTGCCCAGCCGAGTTGGATTCGTCGATTGACCTCTTTCTCGAAGTTGTGCCTACCTAACTGGACTGTTTGTCCCAGGTAGACATAATGGTCGACAACTTCGAGAAGCGCACTCCCGACTAGGACCGGTGCTGAAATGACATGGACATGACTTTCGTCTTGTCCATGTTCATTTTGAGACCCACTAGTAGGAAACCCTGCTGAGATCATCGAGCATGGTGCCAAGGTCCTCCAGCGATTCTGCCATGACTACGATGTCGTCGGCATATCGAAGGTGAGTGATGTATTCGCCATTGATGTTGATGCCGAATCCGGTCCAGTCCAAGAGCTTGAAGACATCTTCCAATGCAGCGGTGAAGAGTTTCGGGGACATAACGTCTCCCTGTCTAACACCTCTCTGCAGTTGGATCAGTTTCGTACTCCTGTCCTGAACACGGACTGACATGATGACGTTTCTATGCAAGCACTTCAGCACTTCGATGTACCGATTGTCAATTTGGCACCGCTGAAGGGACTGCAGCACCGCCCAAGTTTCGATCGAATCGAAGGCTTTCTCATAGTCCACAAACGCCAGACACAGAGGCCATTTGTATTCCTCGGTTTTCTGTATAATCTGGCGTAGCGTATGGATGTGGTCTATGGTACCACAGCCTTTTCGGAAACCGGCTTGTTCGGGCCTGTAAATATTACGTCACGAAATTTTAATACTTCCCCTTGTTCGGGAGGCTGGAAGTCGTCAAGACTGCGCGTGAGTCGATTTGTAATAACCCTCGAAAACAACTTATAGACGTGGCTCAAGAGCGAGATGGGTCTATAGTTCTTCAAGAGGGTTCTGTCACCTTTCTTGAAAAACAGCACCACCACGCTTCTGGTCCACAACTCTGGAACGTCGCCCCCGAGAACGACGGAATTGAACAGCCTCTGAAGAGCTTTTAAGACCGGCTTTCCGCCTGCTCTCAGAAGCTCTGTGGTGATTCCGTCGTCTCCCGGTGCCTTTCCGTTCTTTAGTTGTTTGAGAGCCATTCTGATCTCGTACAGGCTGACGTCCGGGATATCTTCGGTAAAGTGCCAAGTTAGCTTGGATCTGGGGTCTTGGACCAAGCCAACAGCAGGGCTCTGGGATCTATACAACTGTCCATAGAACTGTTGGACCTCTCCCAAGATCTCATCTCGAGAAGAAATGACAGTGCCGTTGTTGGTCCTCAGTTTGGTCAACTGACTTTGGCCAACAGACAGATCTCTTGCGAACACTTTCGAGCCTTGGTTCCGCTCTATCGCCTCTTTAATATGGGTAGTATTAAATTGGCGAATATCGTGCCGCACAGCCTTGGAGATCTGTCTGTTTAATCGCCTTAGGCAGGACCAATCGGCTGACTATCATTTCTTTTCTCTTCTTCATGAGTTTGAGAGTATGGTCCGAGAGTTTACGGGTCCTACTGACGCGACGGACCTTGAAGTAAGTCGACCCGACCGCGTGGACAGTTTGCACGAACCTGCTGTTCATATCACTCGCTGATTCACACTCATCTAGACATTGGAAGCGATTTTGTAGTTCGAGCTGAAAGCTCTCGGGGTTCTGGTATTGGGCAGGTGTTGGTCGGAGCGTAGACTTCATCAAGCGCGACATCTCGACTTTTGTTCTAATATTCAAGATACCCCTGACTAGTCGGTGATCACTCCCAGTTTTAATCCTGCTGATCACTGGGACATCATTGAATATGTGTCGTTTGTCCGACAGGATGAAGTCAATCTCGTTTTTCACTGAACCATCAGGGCTATTCCTGAAGAAGGAATTCATCATAAAGAGGCCTTCCTTCTCCAGAAAATCAGCCAGCATCTGTCCCCTGTGGTTCCTCTGCCCAAATCCATAGTGCCCCACCTTCAGCTCATCGTCTGTCCTTTTGCCCAGTTTCGCGTTAAAGTCTCCCATAACCACGTGAACCACCTCGTCATCGGAGTGTGTCGAGGTCGGTGCGTAAACCTGTATGACCTTCAACGAATACCGGTTGGTTATACTGAGTATAAGGTACGCTACCCTACTCGACACACTTTCAATCCTCTCCACGTTGCCTACGAGAGACCTGCGAACGATAAACCCGACACCCCCTTGGGACCGGTGGTCGCCCTCCCGGTGGAAGAGCAAGTTCCCGGACTGGTGGATTGTCGTGCCCTCACCCTCTCTTCGGACTTCTGACAACCCTATAATGTCCCAGTGGATCTTGCTCAATTCCTCTTCCAGCTCGGTGATTCTCTCGTCGGTCCGAAGTGTTCGAACGTTGTGCGTTACCAGGGCCAGAGATCGTTGTTTTTGGTAGCCTCTCCGCGACCGGAGATTCTTCGCACCCCCTGCTCCGCCGTTACCGGGCCCGCTACCGTTAGGCCCAGGTAATCGCCACGCTTGGCAGGCGGGTTAGCGATCGCAGTGGATGTTAATAATACTCGAGGGAGTGCTGCTGCCCACTCCCCCTGTATTCCCTCAGTCGGCTCTTACGACTCCCATGGGTGGAGGGGTGGGACAATTCTAAAGCCGGCCCCACACGGAGGTAAATAGGAAGTATAATAAGGAGAGGATAGGTAGGATACTAAGCAGAAGATAGGAAGGATAATAAGGATAGGGAGGGGGCTAGGGCCTCCGGCGCTCTGAAATAGCTTTTTTCCAACCCTTCGAGAGCAATGGAACCGGTTTTGCAGCAACGGGCGCGTTCCTATGTGACAGGTTGCATACAAATTCGAATATTACAAAAAAATCCCGTCCCACATCGCGGTCGCTTTTGCGCGGTTGCCTCTGTGTGATGAGAGCTTAAATATAATGTACAGACAATAACAATAAGAACTAAGTCTCTGATGAACAGAATGCTTTTTCAGATAATTTTTAAGAGGAAATAAGATGTTACAAACCATTGACCTACCAACAAATGCACCTCGTGTCCGCGCGCTCAAGTGTCCGAACCGAAAGAGAAAGAAAACGCCTAAAGATAAACAATCACGCGCCACTCGTTTGGTCAACCAACTTGACTATAAGTTTAATAATATAATTATGCTGTTCTGTATTGTGAATACATAAAAAGTACTCAAATAAAGTGAAAAAAGAATATTATCAGCAAGTATTTTATCCATTTGCAAGAATTATTTTGCTTAAAAACAAAGAATTTTATTTGAATTTCGACAATTTGTAGAAATGAATCATCAACACATAATATTCAGTAGAAGCTGCCTCTTGGTAGAAGATACATAAACTAATAAATTATTGCACAGAAAACTCAACGCTATTATAATGGTACAAGGTTTCAAATTAGAATGTTGAAGTTTGTATGTATTAATATAGACTGATTGTTGTGTTCTCACTTTTTTCGAGAATTTTATGCTAGAACCGACGTCCATTTTTATTAAGTTTTTTTTTTTCAAAATAACAAATAAGGCCTTTAGGAAATACTTTACTCATTATTTGTCTTATAATACTCACGTTATCACTAGGGTACACCATATCTCTGACTTGCAGTCGGTTGAGAGGCATGAAAGTGACTTCTCCTGGTAGACTCTGGCGGTTCATTTCTTTTAAGATTTTAGTCCCCACTGTATCCGACTCCACAATGTGATGAAATAGACGGTTACCGGCTGTCACCTATTGTAATAATATTATTTATATTATAATCTATCATATAAAATATTATTGGTATAATATCGAAAAGTTATTGTCGAACGTGTTGGTTTTCGCTTTTTTGTATTAGCATAATGCTCTTTCTTAGTAGCTCAACTAGTATCCACATTGATGTGGGTTTATTAGAACTATTCAGATAGAGGTCTCCCGGAACCTTCAGGGCGCCAGCAGGGGTCACGCGGCGGACAGAACTCCCGCTTTTCCGCGATGGGCTGTGGGTAGGCTCGACCGGGACCTGCTAGTGGAGGCGGCCATTTTTCAATCCTGGCTGCCTCCCCCCCTGACGGAAGACGTGGACGCCGAGGCTGGCCGCATTCGCGGCATGCTTACGCAGATATGCGATGCGGCCATGCCCCGTGTGCGGCGCCCGCCTCGACGGAAGGGGGTCTACTGGTGGTCCCCGGAGCTGGCGGACCTCCGTGCGGCCTGTATTCGTGCCCGGAGGTCCTACACCCGCAGCCGCCGTCGCCGAATCCGCGACGAAGAGTGGGAGGGCCGGCTGTATGCGGCGTACAGCAGTGCGCGCGCCGCGTTAAAGCTGGCCATCTGTCGCGCCAAAGATGCGAAAAGGCAGGAGATGCTGGAGGGTCTCGAGCGTGACCCCTGGGGACGCCCGTACCGCGCGGCGCTTAACAAGCTCCGCGCCCAGGGCCCCCCCCTTACGGAGACCCTCCAGCCGGGCTTCCTCTCTGAGGTGGTCGAGGGACTTTTTCCTTCACGGGCGGTGCACACGCCCCCGGTCATGGCTCCGCCAGATGATGACCGGGAGGCCGACGACGTGGAGGTACCGCCCGTGACGACGACGGAAATGGGGGCGGCGGTAGCGCGTATGCGGAGAGGCGCCGCCCCCGGGCCGGACGGGGTTCCCGCCCGAGTGCTGGCCCTGGTCCTCGACCATCTCGAGCCCCGCCTCGGGGGACTGTTCGGCGCTTGCCTGGTGTCCGGACGGTTCCCTGACTGCTGGAAGGAGGGGAAGCTCGTGCTCCTGCCGAAGCCGGGACGGCCTCCGAACACAGTCTCGGCCTTCAGGCCCATCGTGTTGCTGGACGAGGTGGGCAAACTCCTCGAGCGGGTAGTCGCTGCCCGCATCGTCCGGCACCTAGGAGCGGTCGGCCCCGACCTGTCCGACGCCCAGTTTGGATTTCGGGCGGGTCGGTCTACGGTCGACGCCATTCTGCGCCTGAAGGCCGCGGCTGCGGAGGCCGTCACCTCGAGGGATGTGCTGTTGGCGGTGTCGCTTGACATCGCCAACGCCTTCAATAGTCTGCCATTCGGCTGCATCAAGGAGGCACTCCGGTACCATGGAGTGCCCCTCTACCTAAGGCGGCTGGTGGCAGACTACCTCGACGGCCGCAGCGTCCTCTTCGTGGACCGGGAAGGGGACGTTGTAAGGAGGGCTATGTCGTGCGGCGTCCCGCAGGGTTCGGTTCTTGGGCCGCTCCTGTGGGACATCGGCTACGACTGGGTCCTCCGTGGCCGGCTCCCCCCCGGGCTGGGCGTAATTTGCTACGCAGACGACACGCTCGTCACAGCCCGGGGCTGGACCCTCGAGGAGGCGGCAACGCTGGCCACCTCAGGTACCGCGGAGGTGGTCAGGCGGATTGAGGCGCTGGGGCTTAGGGTGGCCCTTGAAAAGTCGGAGGCCCTACTGTTCCATGGGCGCCGACGGGGCCCGCCCTCCAGCGCCTCGATAACGGTCAATGGGGTGGGCTTGCCAATCCAGGCCCACATCAAATATCTGGGCCTGGTATTGGATGGACGGTGGCACTTTGACGAGCACTTCCGCCGTCTTGCGCCAAGGCTCGTCAACACGGCGTCCGCCCTCGGGCGACTTATGCCGAATTTGGGCGGACCGAGTCTTGCGTGTCGACGACTCTACGCGGGGGTAGTACGGTCGATGGCGCTGTACGGCGCGCCCGTGTGGGCGGAGTCCCTGGCCGCTCGTAATAGGGCCCTTCTGTGGCGTCCACAGAGGGTCGTAGCGGTCAGGGCAATACGCGGGTACCGCACGGTCTCGACCGATGCAGCCTGCGCGTTGGCCGGAACCCCCCCGTGGGATCTGGAGGCGGAGGTGCTCGCTGACGTCTATCGGCGGGCGTCGACGGCGCGGGCGGGGGGCAGCCGCCCCTCGCCGAGCGTAATGTCATCGTGGCGGGAAGATGCCCGCCGCGCCACCGTCCTAAAGTGGAAGTCTCGGCTGGAGACGCCCCGAGCCGGTCTCTGGACCGTGGGGGCGCTCCGGCCGATCTTGGAAGAATGGGCAGGGCGGCAGCACGGGATCCTCACCTTCCGGTTGGTGCAGGTTTTGTCGGGGCATGGTTGCTTCGGCAAATACCTGCACACGATCGCAAGGAGGGAGACGACCCCAGGCTGTCACCACTGCGACTGCGACGAGGACTCGGCGCAGCACACGCTCGAGTCGTGCCCGGCATGGGATGTGCAGCGCCGGGAACTCGTTGCAGTCATAGGCGTGGACCTGTCGCTGCCGGCCGTTGCGCGAGCGATGGTTGGCAGTGACAGGGCCTGGACCGCGGTCGCCGCCTTCTGCGAGGCTGTCATCTCGCGGAAGGAGGTGGCGGAGAGGGCCCGTGAGGAATCCTCCTTCGCGGACCCGATTCGCCGCCGGCGCGAGGGGCGGCGTGCGCGCGCTTACTTGCGCCTTATGCCGCCCTAGCCGAGGCTGCGGACGGTGGGGTCGGGGAGTACCCTGCCGTCCGCGGAAGCCTACCGCGAAGGTGCGACGCCCAAGTGCGCGAGGCGTCGCTCAAGAGAGGGTGCCCGTAGGGGCTGCCGCCTGCGGATCGCGGTCGTAACGACGCGGTACCCGTGATCCGCCGTAGCAAGGGCGGGTGTAGGCGCACGGTGGGTTTTTAGTGGGTGAGAGCCCCATTCACCCCGTTGTCTCCCCGGGCAGCGGGGTGTGCGGTAGGACATTTTTGCCCACCTAAAATAAAAAAAAAATAAAAAAAAAAAAAAGGGTTTATTAGAACAAATTATATTAAATAGAAATTGATAGTATTCGAGAAGACACAGGGCTGACTTGTTTTACCACTGAAGTAATGTCACACAGATTCAGTGGTCCGTCAACAAAGGCGGAGAGACGGCACACGGCAGGTTTATTTAGTGGGTGAGGGACCCACACTATCCTGTGAGTTGCCTCGAACGACGGGGTGTGCGATTAGGTACTTAACAAAAGAAAAGAAGGTTGACGTCTTCTGGAATCGTCTAAATAGATATAGATCCAAAAAGTGCCAGACCATACTGATTTTCTATCAGCTAGACATATGTTTAAAAAACACAATAACACTACTGAATGCCTTGTATTTTGTTTCTTAGAAAATAAGTATGGTATTTCGGTATATAATTGCCATTAAGCTTTCCCAGGAACCAATTTCCCTATGACATGTTTTTTTACTGTCTTGGGTGACGTCTACACACGGAGTACAGAAAAATAGCGGAGATGCCGCAAGGCAACTAGGTCATGTCGCCTTCAATTAGGTCAACGACGTCACAGTGGGCGGGGCCTAAAATCGTAGTATCAAATGAACCGTCACTGCGATCGGTTCGCTCTGTTCTCACGTTTATATAGGTATTAAATTCTTTTAACCATTGTTGTTGATTGGTGTAAAAATTGCTCAGGAGCAAAATTAAAACAAGATGGCATATCATTTCATGTGTAAGTCGTTTAAATTTATATATATTTATATTTTAAAACACATTTTCTTTGTTTCATTACAAAGAAACATCTATCGTCGAAAAGTGCATTATACCTACAACTCCACAATATCGTCACTCTAATATTATAAAAGCATAATTATAAGAATTTTCGTCACAAATAAGTAAATTTAGCTTTTATAAAGGAAAATCCTTTATAAAATATTAATTATTTCAAAGATTTATTACTCAGTTACATGATATGTGAGAAAAAAATATTAAAGAATTACATGTCATTTGTCGGTGAGTATTCGGAAATAATTGATAACAAAAAGTTTGCGTCATACCAGCGAACCCATTATCGAATATAAGTAGGTATTAACGCCATGTTATTTATTAAATTGTTTTTTTTTTTCATCGTGTTATTGATTTATTTGTTATTATTTTAAATTCCCTATTTATACAGAAATTATAACCTCATGTGTACGTTAGGACTGCGTGACGGAAATTGTGCTAATAGGGTTGGTTCATTTATACCAAGCACCAAGTTACCCATCAGCGGTCGTACCCGTCCCTGGTTTAACAGTACCTGCAGGGAGGCTGCACGTCAGAAGCAGTTCGCCTATTTGGCCTAAAATAAGGCCAGGAGGTGTCAGAACCTGAACGCAAAAGAAGATAAGCGATAGTATAACGCCGCTTATAGATCTAATAGGAAAGTTATCGCGTATATTACAGGTGCATACGAATCCACCTGATCCTGATATATATTAGCATACGGCATTTTGTTTCGCAATCTCAGTTACTCTCGCAGCGGTTTATACTTGATTAAGATCTTTCACTCCAACGCTTCATCGGTCTTTTGAACGTAGCGAAATATCCTACGATATTGTATCAATGCGTCTATACCCAATACTGATTATCTATATACATTATAAACAATGTGAGATAGAGTAGAGTATAACAGAGTGAACGGAGCATTGGGACAACTTCTCGGCAGTCATCACCTGAGCCAGAAGGCACGTGTCGCAATACACAACGCAGTGCTTGTCCCAACGTTATTGTATGAAAGCGAGAGTTGGGTATGCAAAAAGGAGCATGAGAATAAAATCAATGCGGTCGAAATGCGATCTCTGCGGAGAATCTGTGGAGTGAAGCTGACTGACCGCATTCGTAACGACGATGTAAGAAAGCGAGTAGGTATGAAAGAGAGTATTAGTGTAAAGATGCGAAAGGGAATGCTCCGATGGTTCGGACATGTGGAAAGAATGCCGGACGAGCGACTGTTAAGAAGATATACAATGCGAAAGTGGAAGGATGTAGGTACAGGGAGAGACTGAGACACATACCTAGACCAAATCGGTCATCTATTGAAAAAAGATGGAGTCAGAAGTCTCCGAAACCGTCGAGTGTGTATGAAGAGAATTATGAATTTTAAGAAAGCGAGAGATGTATACAAAAATAGAGCCTTTTGGCACTATATTCTCACTGCCTACTCCGCAAGGAAGATGGCGTGATGATGAGGAAGTTAGTATAAACAATGTGATCCAGCCATACTAAAGCATATGGAATGTTCTGGAACAGACTGTTGTGCTTGTAACGCCGTAGTGGTGAATAGACAAACTAAATTAATGAAAAATTTTCTCTATTACGCTGTAAAATATTATTATCATTTCACCGCTAGATGGATTTTGATCTAGGGGTGGAGCTATTGTTGTACCTCGTCCCCCGAACACCCACATTTAGCGACGCTTCATTCTAAACAGATTTTGCCTTGCGGCATCTCCGCTATTTTTCTGTACTCCGTGCGTCTACACGATCTGTATTTGCATACATTGTTCCGAGCAAGTAAGCTTAAATTAATACAATAAAGAATCATATCAAATGACGCAGCCGTATAAACATGTTGTTATTTTGAGCAATTAATATGATAGCCCAAGTCAAATGAAGGCGTTTAATTATAGAGAAGTAACTACTACATTGACAACATAAGTTCTTCTAGAAGCACATAATATTAACCTAATATTACATGAATTTAACCTAATATTACAACTCCCTGCACTAAGGAATAATCCTTGTATCGCGTGGGATTTTACAAACATACAATTTCACGGAAACAAAAAGCACCCAGGCTCGGAACAACCATTTGTGGATACGAAGACTTGTCATGTGTGAGAATCGAACCCAGAACACTCGGGCGGAAGGCCGGTATCTAAACCACTCCACCATCTGTGCAGTCAAAATTGTTACTATAACAATTTTACTCACGATTCTTTGCGACCCTAATTATAAATATGACGTCGAAGCGTGACACCCTCTGCCTTCGTTACATTCTTCAAAATTCATCGCGATTAAAAAAATTGGAGCAAAATGCGAACATTTTATTTCCTTAGATACCCATCCCCCATGTCACATTTCTACCAAGCGATACTACTCCTCCCTTTTTTGCGAACGTATATTTTAAACGGCCCCTTACTAAATATTCGTACCTCGACAGCGGTGTATATAGTTTTATCACAAGTGAAGTTTTCAATGACCGGCCCGTAGTACTGCGTAGCTATTTTAGCCCAATCGCCACCTCTCTCTTGGAATGTTTCCAGTACTTTACGAACACTGTCTCTGCCATTTAAAATGGGCTGAAAATATATGACTACTTTAAAAATAAACAAGTTATTTTCAGATTTAAATCATCCATCATCCATCCATCAGCCTCTCAACGTCCAATCTGCTGGACATAGACCTCCCCAAGCACAACGAGCGGTCCTACGCCAACCGCATCTAACGGCTCCCCGCGGCTTTGACCAGATCATCGGTCCATCTGTGTGGTGGGGGGCGTCCCACGCTGCGCCGTCCGATACGTGGTCGCCACTTCAGCATGCCAACCCATTTAAATATCACCTTTAATATAATTGAAAACCCAATAAGTATCACTGTTTATATTCATTTTTTAAATTATTGAATGTTACTATACCTTGCCTGCCATAGAACGTAAGGCTTGATCTGCTTTTGCCAAATCATCTTTTAGGGAAGATAAATTCTGTGTCAGAGATGTTTCTTTACGCCAAAGTTCACTAAAAAAGTTAATTAAATTAGGTAGTTGATTTAGAGGATTAGAGGAGAAACTTGAATTCCTTACCAGTCCCCCTAGAAACGTAAACATACACTGGGCCCATTTTAATTTTTGACGTGATAACGTCTTGTAAATCGATGAACGCCGGCTGCACGCACGAAAAATTGTCACATCAACGACGTGGCCAACACAACAAGTAAAAGTTGCACAGATGGTGGAGTGGTTTAGATACCAGCCTCCCGCCCGGATATTGTGGGTTCGATTCCCACACAGGACAACTCTTTGTGTGATCCGCAAATAGTTGTTCCGAGCCTGAGTGTACTTTTTATCCTTGAGATTGTTTGTTTGTAAAGTCCACCACGATAAAAATGTGAAAGAAAAACGTAGACTGACAGTATTCAGTTATTACTACAAACAGAAACTATTCCAAGCCATCTACTCAGTATGGCTGACAAGATTCCTCCTCTGCATCGGTATCAAGCATTAGCATATTGAAGTTCTCTAAAGATGATGGTATAGAGGACCTACTTCCTCGTGCTCTGTTCCTGATCTTTTCTCTTCTTGCACTCGTAATATTGTTTGTTATGTTCGTCTATGGCAATACGCTGTCTCTCCATCTCTTTCGTAGTCTCCTCTATTCTCTTCTCCAATTCTGTCAGTTTGGACGCATCGCGGCGCAGATCGTCACGCAGTTTTGTTTCATGCTCTTTTTTATCTTTTATTTGTTTGCTTAGTGATCTGTGAATATAATATTTATTCATTATTTCGGTTCACATTAATTAAAAACTTCTGCTTCAGCGGTGATTATACACTAGAAAATGTATGCCAATTATCACAATTGAGCTGTCTTCTCAAAAGGGCTTATTACATGTACTTCTTAAAACAAAGAACAAATGATTTGTGAAAATTTGGAAAAAGAGAATTTTACTGCGAGCGGAATTCGAACCAGCCCCCTTAGAATGAAAGACGAAACGTTGGGCGAACGTTCGTTTCGAGTCATTGTGATTGATCAACAGTCCGACGCGTGATTCTTGATTAGTCGAGATTTCAAAGCGTGATTCAGGCGACCAATCACAATGAAGCGAAACGAAAGTTCGTCTAACGTTTCGTTTTTCATGATAAGGGGGATGCGTCCCTTCCAATCCGGGTAAGCGCTCTAGACCGCTAAGCCATCGCAGTAACCGACGGCCATACTCAATCTCCACATCACATTCAATTCTCTTTCTCCACAATTTCACAAATAATTTGTTCTTTAGCTGAGCATGTCAAGTGCTAAAATACAGATCAAAATACTTCTTAATACATTTTTTTTTTTAGTGCATTTCAGTCCGCACTCCACATTCTCAACAATATTATGTGGGTTTATACAGCTTATACCTCTAGAAAATTATTTATAATAACAGCATTCTGTTACGCATCAGTAAGATTTACTTCTAATAGATTTAGTCCGTACAATCCACCTAAAAACTTTAACCAAATAAGTTCTTTTAAAATAACACTATACAATTATTTTATTATTTCTCTCTGATATGGTTTAGTACATAAAGGGTTTTTATATATCAGTTGGACCACTACATTTTTTGTGACCACCAGTTCTGTTAAAAAAGGGCATTGAGATGTTAAATTTTGTTTAAAGTACGTGGGTAGCACGCGTGCATACGGCCCACTTAATTGTAAGCGGTTACCATAGCCCTATAGACGCTAGTAACATCAAAGGCATTACTCGTGTGTCACCATCTCCCAAGAAAGGGATAGGGGGTGAAGATAGTATGGATACTAAGGAGAGGCAGTCCGGGCCTACGGCGCTCTCATTCACCATACGAAACACAACGGCAGGAGTATCTACCGTTGTCTCACGCCGATCTTCTATGAAAGTACTTCCCCGATTGAGCCAGCCCATTCATGCATAAGCAAGGCTCCACCCTTATTTTTAAATAACATTAAAAATTATCTTATGTTATTCACTTACTTAAGTTCTTTCTCAATCCACCGATCTCTATCTTGTTTCGAAGTGAATTGTGTCCCTCTGCCCTGCTTGGCATACAACTCCTGCCTTTTCTGTTGGTTGAGAGCCAACGCCCTCGTACATTCCTCTTCGCGGGCTTTCATTTCTTCATACTTAGGCTTTAGTTCCTCTAATTCACGTTCTTTCTCAGCTATTTGTTGGCGAAGGCGCTCTAATTCTGCCTCCGCTCTTTCCTATGCGCATAACATCAATATTTAACATAATTTATCTTGTCTGAAATAAAACTACGTTTACGGAAACTATCGCGTTTACTTGATTTTTATACTATCCCGACGTTTCGAATACTTTACAGCATTCATGATTACGGGTGGACTTAGATGGTAGGCGTCCAAAGCTGATATGTTGTTTCAACGGTTTGTTTGGTTTATTTATTTAAATAAATAATAAATAAATAAATAAAATATTTCCTTTCATATCTGTGAAATGAATTGGTGAGCTGCGGCTTGACAATACTCTCGTTATAGTCGAGTCCATGGGCGACGGTTACCGTTTACCATCAGATGGACCGTGGCTCGTCTCCAACTCAATGCAAAAAAAAAAAAAATACATGGACCGATTCTTGTGGGATAGCAATTTTTGAACAGGAACACTTAGACCGTTTGGTGACGGACTAAGAATACAAGTGTCACCACCCCATCCTTTCCCGAGGGTGTCGTACAAGGCGACAAAGGGAAGTAAGCAATTATCACCCATTGCATTACTGGTGGTAGGCCTGAGTACCAAGTGAGAGTACTCACTTGCTATCGGGCCCGAACGGGTCGGTACCACCGTCTTCTGTGTGACTGGTCATGAAGCACGTCCGTGTGTTTTGACTGTAGCAGAAGATAGCCGATTATTCTCTCATTTCATATCTGAGAAATGAAATGGTGCGCAGCGGCTTGACAATACATAGTTGAGTCCATGAGCAACGGTTACCACTTACCATCAGGTGGCCGTGGCTCGTCTGCCATCTTTAGCTATAATAAAAAGGAATAATTGAGGTGCCATAGAATGAGATAGACATATTCACATTATTTGACCCTGAAATCTACACAGACAAAGTCGCAGGGAGCATGTTGTAAGTAACAATTATGCTACAAGTAAAACTATGTACTTTCATGCAAAAATATATGAATTAACAGATTTTTTTTTATTGCTTGTATATACGAGCCACAGCCCATCTGGTGGTAAATGGTAACCGTCGCTCATGGACTCAACTATACCGAGAGTATTGTCAAACCGCTGCTCACCATTTCATTTCACGGATATGAAATGAAAGAATAAACGGCTATCTCCTGCTACAGCCAAAACGCAACGATGTGCTTCATGGCCGGTCACACGGGAGGAGGTGGTACCAACCCGCTCGGGCCCGATACCAAGTGAGTACTACCACTTGGTACCCAGCCCTACCAACAGTAACATTCGTTGATAAGAATCATTGATTTACCTTAGATTTATTATCTCCATCGACGTCATCACTTAAGTCTTTGATACCTAGTTCTAGTTTGGTCTTCTCTCTAACTAACTGCTGTTGTTCAGTAGACAGAATGTCTTTTTCTTCACGAGCGGCTGCCACGTCTTTACGAGCTTCTTTGAGCTTTCTGTAAAATTAGAACACAAATTATGAAAAAACTGCCTCCATGGTGCAGCGTTAATGTGAGCGACTGCTGGTCATGAGGTATCGGGTCAGATCCCCAAGTCGGGCAGTACTATTGAGCTTTTCCGTAAAAAGAAAAATTCTCAGTAGCAGCCTGGAGTATGGACATCCGGTAGACGGCAATAGGCTCGCCCCCTATTACGTGGGGCTTAAATATAGATGGCGAGCCGTGGGTGTGTAATACTACTCTGCCTGCCCCTTTGGGGATACAGGCGTGATGTTCAGGTTCAAATATGCTTCATTTCTCAAAAGAATACAGATTCACTTACACGAGAAACAGCGTATTATGGTTTGTTATCACAAAGCACAGTCACACGTACAGAATCTGTAGTAGCACTGCAAATACTGTATTTTGATTTTCTCTCAAATTACATTCTAATAATAAGTCTACATTATTATACTTTAACACTAAATTATAGCTAAGTAACAATAGGTGAATACATACTATGAACGTGACCGCTTATTTTTTAATTATTCTTTAAGCTGAGGGTAAGACTACAATTTAACAATACAAAGATAAGAACCACCTAGAAGCGACAGTGAGCGTAGTTTTTATTGTATTGTTCATGAATGTGTTTTTTCAAACAATTTTTAAATAGAACTAACGATTTAATCTGTTTTAGGCTTTCGGGCAGTTTGTTAAATATTTGCGCGCCCTCGTACATCAAGTTCTTTTTTCCATAGTTTGTTCTTGGGAATTGTAGGTGAATACTATGAGCATTTCGTAAAGACCGTTTGTGTATATTAATATTTCTAGTAAAAGTTATTTGTGAGTGAATTATTTTATTAATTACTTTATATATATAATATACACGTATTATATTGATAAATTTGTTCAATAGTAAATAAATTTGTTTCTTTATATATTTGAGTTGTAGGAGTTAAATAATCATAATTAAATATTTTTTATTATTATTTTGTGCAATTTGAACAAAGCCTAAATTGGTTTTAGCAGCGGTACCCCACACTTCGATCAGATAATCATTTACAGTTAATAAATTGTATTGAAACCAGATATTTAGCAAAATAAGGTCATTTTGAGAATTTTCAAATATTACACCTGTGTTGACCCGAGTAAATTAAGCAAGTATCATCCGCGTATAAACTAATTTCACCCTTTAAGTCTAATTCAAATATATTATTGACATAGATTAAGAAAAGTAATGGTCCTAAAATGGAACCCTGCGGGATACCACACGTGATTCGTCTAGGTCTGCTTTGATATATGCCATTTTTAACTACTTGGAATCTATCAGGAAGGTATGATTTGAACATTTTTAGAGCAACTCCTGATATTCTGATGCTTTCCAATTTTCTAACTAAAAGTTCATGACTGATTATATCGAAAGCTTTTTTAAGATCTATGAAGACCCCTAAGCATATTTGTTTTTTATCAATACAATTTTTTATCTGTGTCACTAGATCTATAGTTGCTGAAAGCGTGTTAGATTTGTTTCAAAAGCCATACTGCTTTTTGTTAAGAAACTGTATAGAACTTATATAATCTGAAAGGCGACAACGCAATATCTTCTCAAATATTTAATATAACACCGGGAGTACAGAAATTGGTCGGTAATTGTTTAATCATATTTATTTCCAGATTTATGAACTGCTGTAATTCTAGAGAGTTTTAGAGAATTCGGAAAGTTACCTGCTTCAAGACATATGTTAATAGCTTTAGTTAAATCGTCAAGTATTATATTTTTGATATATTTCAAAGTTTTTGTAGAGATGCCGTCACAACCTGTACTCGTATTGTTGTTAAGCCCATTGATATTTTTTTCAACTTCTGTCCTAGTTGTGTGACGTAAAATAGATAGGCCTTTATTATTGTCTTTATATTGCCTTTATATTTATTAATATAAGTAAGAATGAAGTTTTTGTTATTATGATACTTTTGCGGAATATTCTGTGCTAGATTTGGACCGATAGTTGCGAAAAAGGTGTTAAAATATTTGCAGATTTGTTGCTTGTCAGTTATTATTTGATTATTTATTTTAATTTGGTGGGGACCTTCACCTTTATTAGGTTTATTATTTGATAGGCTTCTTATAAGCTTCCACATTTTCAACGGTTTTGATAAACATTACTCAAAAGATTTTATATAATATTTCTTTTTCGCTTGCCTTATACAACTTAAGGTTTTATTTCTAGTTTTTATGAATTGATGGGTTAGTATCTCGTCGTTAGGTTTATTATCTACGCCAAATCTTGTTTCTTTTATCAATAATCTTCAATGTTTTTGGTTTGATCCAACCAATTTTAGGTGGGTATAAGATTTTTGTTTTAGTAGTTGTACTGTTTCTGATATTATCTTGTATGTTTTTTTCTAGATTATCATAATTTTTAATCGTAGTTTTTGCCATGGCATATTTTAGTGATTTAGATAGTTTTGGTAAGTCTATTGTTTTATATTCTATAGTATTTAATGGATGCAGTATTTGATGTTGAACTTCAAAATACATTTGCTTATGATCTGACATTGAAGAGTCTACTATAGCAATATGAAAGTTGTTGTCATTTAAATTGGAGATTATATGATCAAGGATAGTTTTTTTAGTAGCAGTTTCACGAGTGCAATATAGTTGTGGTTTTTATTAAGAATCATGTAACTATTTTCTAGATATACTAGTTCATACTCATTTATTATTCGTTCTGAACTCAAAAAGTCTAAATAAAAATCGCCTAATGCTATAGAACGTTTCTTATTCTGTAATTGCCCTGAGTAAACATTTATAAATTCTTTAACATTTCTTCTGGGTGGTCTATAAATTGCACCAACATCAAGATGAAATTTATTTATATGTATCCATAGGTAATGATTTTCATTATCACAATGTTCCTCAATGAAATTATGTTTTAAACTATCGTGCGCAAATATTGACACACCACCTCCTCTAGTATTTTGTCTATGACTATAATAATGAGTGCAGCCAGTTAATTGAAAACTTTCAGCCTCTTCTTTAGATTTAAGCCATGTTTCCGTCAATATAATTAAATGGATAGTTTCGTGAAAAGAATGTACTACACAGGCCCATTCCTCAATTTTTTTAGACTTTGCTATAGACCGCACATTAGCATAGAAACATTTTAATGACTTTTTTGTTGTTTTTATATCTTTATAATTGTCAATTACTTGAATACTTGTGTTGTCTTTTTTTAAGGAGTTTTGATTGCTGGCTTGCTGGTTTGCTGTGAGTTTTTTGGACTCTGTTTTAAAACAATCTTAGGAATGCCTTTTATGTACTTAATCATTAGGTTGGTTTCACCATTTTGTATTCTTTGTCGAAGTTCTTCTTTTAAAGATTTCATAAACTCTTGTTGGTGCGGTGTTTGGTCCGAGAAAATCTTGTAATTGTTTAGACCTGTAGCTCCTTTATTTCGTAATATAGATTTAGCCGTTTCTTTTTGTGTGTAACAAACTTTAATTGAACGACTCCTATTCGGATCATAGCGCCCAATGCGAAAGATTTCATATGGATTAGGACAATCTGCCTTAATTTCTTTGGTTATATTTATAACTTCATTCATGTCAGAAATATGCCGTTCCTTCCTATTATTCAGTTTTGGTTCAGGTATACCAGCTATAATAATATTGTTACTCCTCAAATCTCGTTCTTGGATTTCGCTTATTATACTTGCCATTCTTTTTGGTTGATCTACTGCAACATTCATATCCATCTGTGCATTTAATTTAAGAAAGTTCACGTCCTTTTCAAGGCATGTAATCTTTTCTTCAGCTTCTTTTGTAGCAGAGGATAGTTTGGAAAAATTGTTCTTTATTAAATTTTGTTCAGACATTATACTATCATTTGTTTCCTTTACGCTTGTTATCAGTGAGTTAATTGAGGCTAAATCAGTGCATATTTGATTTAACTTTTCTTGCTTACTCGTGAAAGCTATTAGCATGTTCCTCATTTGACTCATTTGTTTGCGCAGTTCAAGAAGTTCTGTTTGATTATTGTCTTCATCTGGCTCCTTTCTTTTATAACTTCGAAGTATCATTCGTGTACTGCTCGACTTATCCTGGTCCTGGTTTCTCAGATCAGGTTGTGACGTAGCACGTAATTGGCTGCTGCCACTTCCAGTTGGTGAGTGTTGAACATTCATTTTATATATCAATGGCGCAATATAATATGTTAGCGCTCCCCTGTGGATATGTATTAAAAATAAAAATACGTTTTTTCTCTCCTTTTTGCTGGCACAATTAAACACTGGCGCTGTAAACCTAAATAAGTATAATACAATGTTCACTTGTATTACTTTTTTAAAGTAACTTTGAGCTGATAATTATAACGAAAACTAATAGATAAACCCCCTTACTAATAAACATTGTATAAGCTCCGAATAGTTATTCAGTGTTTTGTTCCATTCTTTCAACATCAAACTGTCATATTAGTGACAAAGACAAAACACTGTGTAAAAAAGGTTATACTACGTTTATTAGTAAGGCAGTAAGACTTTATACTGGTAACACGTCCGTTCTGTACTTATGCTCGTTTCAAAGTATGCGTTTAAGATGTTATGTGTAGTATAAAAATATGAAATAGAAAATGATAACTACGAGCGCGAATTGAACCCGCATCTCCATGTTCATGTGAAATATAATAATGTATTTTTTAAAGTTCTGCTTTTAGAAATGTGCTTAATAATTCAAAGCAATTTTTTTATAATACGCGAGTTGCAAACAGGCATACAGCCCTCCTGATGGTACGCCGTACCCTAGACGCTAGCAACACCAACGGCTTCATATCGCGTCGCTAACTCCAAGGAAAGGGATAGGAATTGGAGAAGAAAAAAGGAAGAGAATAGGAAGGATAATAAGGAGGGGTTTTTGATAATATAGAAAACCAGAAATTTTAATTTGCCTCAATTTAAAAATTTAAAACTAGTTTCGCTGTTTAAGTGGTTAATTAAAATTGCAATGAGCAGCTTTTTTGTATTCCTCCATTAACGTAACCATTACCTGTTGGCCTCTCTGACATGCTCCTGAGCTTCTCTGACCAGGTCAGCATAGTGTTGTTGTTCTTTACCACTGTTTGAGCGCATTTTCTCCAACTGCAATGTAAAACTCAGTAAAAACACTCGGGAAAATCAAACTTTAAGGAATATCATAGGTAATATAAATAACAACAGGAACAAGTTGCTCACGGTAACTTATTCCAAATGCCAAATCATTGCGAATTTTTTCCACTGAGTTAAAATTCATCCATCCACCCATCCATCCATCACCCTTTCAACGTCCACTGCTGGACATAGGCCTCCCCAAGAGAACGCCACAACGAGCGATCCCGTCATGGGGGATAATGCCGTAATCGCCACGCTTGACAGGCGGGTTGGCGATCGCAGTGGATGTTATTAATACTCGAGGGAGTGCTGCTGCCCACTCCCACGGTATTCCCTCAGTCGGCTCTTACGACTCCCACGGGTGGAGTGATGGGACAATACTAAAGCCGGCCCCACACGGCCCGTGGGTAGAGGGGGGAAATTCATAATTTTATGGTACTAGCGGTGCCGTAACTAGGGCGCTCCCCTACAGGGGCGTAAAAATGACCAGACCAGGACCACAAACATATATTATTTATAGCGTAATACGGTACACCTGTATCACACTGCTGTTTGCAAATACTCATAATTTAGTATACAAAAATGTAGTTTTTTAGATGATAGATTTATTTTTATAAACATTGGATTTTATTGTCAGAACCAGGTAAGATTAGAACATTTTTTTAAGGGCGCAGTTATATAAGCCCGCACCGGGCGCATAAAAGGCTAGTTACAGCACTGGCTACTAGCTTTTGTCTGTGACTTCAACCCCTTTTTTTTGTTAAAGCGGGAAAACATTTACCTAACCGCACACCCCGTCGTTCAAGGCAACGAACAGGGTAGTGTGGGGCCCTCCCCACTAAAGAAATCCACCGTCTGCCGTGTCTCCGCCTTTATTGGCAGGCCACCGGAACCATGTTACATTCCTTCAGTGGTGTGACTTCAACCCCTGTTGAATTAGTTTGTTGTTATCCCAGAAGAAAATGTAGGCTTGGGATAGTTTGCTAAAAAATTGTTTTTAATAATTGGCTATACAAGAAAATAATAATTATTACAAATTTCAACTCACTTGGGCATAATAAATTAATTCAGCAAAAGTTAAAACAAAATTCATTGTTGCACAGGCGATAAGACGTTCTATGGCTCTGCTAGTGAGAAATATTTATGTACCTATGTATTAATTTCAGTAAAAATCTAAAACCTGAAGCACAAAGCACTACAATTACTGGAAAAAATACACAACTACAATATGGGTAAATATATTAGCGTATTGTGTGAAAGAAACAATTAAAATTAATCCTACCTCTTCCAGCTTCCTCTTGTTTTCCCGGTGTTCTGTATCATGAATGATAAATTCCAGTACACGGCGAGCTCTGTCCCATTTCTGATATTCCTTCAATTCTTCTTTCTCTTCCTCCAAAGTTTTCAAACGCTCTTCTATAGTTTGAAGAAATTCGTTGATTTTCTCTACCTATAAAGAAGTTGCCGAGTTTTGACTGTGTGTAAACTATATCCATCCATCCATCAGCCTTTCAAAGTCACTGCTGGACATAGGCCTCTCCTGGAGAACGCTACGACGAGCGGTCCCGTCATGGGGGATAATGCCGTAATCGCCACTCTTGGCAGGCGGGTTGGCGATCGCAGTGGATGTTATTAATACTCGAGGGAGTGCTGCTGCCCACTCCCCCGGTTTGCCCTCAGTCGGCTCTTACGACTCCCGTGGGTAGAGAGGGGTGGGACAATTCTAAAGCCGGCCCTACACGGCATGTAAACTATATACTGCTTAAAATATATATATGTATATAGGTATGTAAAACTAACAGAGCCAACCACGCATTGCGGTAGCACTCTAATAATTCTTTATTATATAGTAAAATACATAGTATTGTTATCTCGTTAATTTTGCAATAAAGAAAACAAAAATCCATTGCATTGTTTGTCACAAGGTGACAGGGAATGTTCAATAATATATGAACATATATCATAGCTAGATTATAGAATTGATCACTTAATAATAATAATAAAAGTTTTATTGCAGACAAAGTCCATAGGGTTAGTAACAATATACTTAATGTCTAGTATTAGTAGGTACAGACATATTACATTTACAATATTTACAATTCACCATAACACGGTGCATGGAGATGCAACCACTTCCGCATCATAGGCGAATCCCATCTATCAGCAAACACCGTGAGAACACTGTTGGTGCAGCACAGTAATGATGTTGCCGATAATTTAATGAAACCTAACCATTTCATAAAATAATAGTCGGCCACAACATGAAGTGACTAATTCTAAGATGTGTTCATGACATATATAAAATTAACAAGATACTGAAAATATATTATATGGTTTGTTACAAATAGACTTGTGTAGTTCACGAACTAAGAACTATTAGGAACTAGTTCCTGACACTGAACTAGAACGAACTATTTCGTAAGCTAGTTCGTATTAGGTCTTAGTTCATCGATAGCGGTATAGTTTGTATCTCGACTTAAGAAACATTTGTAAAAGGAACAAACTAATAGCATACAACTATCTTGCTCTCTTTCTTTTCTAACTGACCTACTTATCTCTTTTATAAATATAATTTTTTTTAAAAAGAGATAGGTATAATAATTAGGTCATGTTTTTTTTTATTGGTTGTGAAAATATAAATAATTATAAACCTTTAATTTGATTTTTAAATACGCTATTCTAAGGTTTATTTTAATTACTTAGGTAAAATACTTGAAATATTAGGCATAACTACAGTCCTAAGTCTGCAAAGTATTAAGAGAAAACAAATATTTGTTTCAAATAAAGTAGGTATGTAATTATAGTTCCTATTATACAATAAATTAATGCGACCTATTAGTCACAAAATAGTTACACAGTTAATTTACGTCAAAGAGTTATAATAAAGATCAGTGTAGGTAACTAAAGACCTAATAGAACTAGATGACCTAATGAAAGAACAGTAACTAGAGAACTAATTGAACTAGATGTCCAAACTAGTTCATTTGGAAAAAAGAACTAGTTCGGAGCGCTCCTTTTGGTGACCGAGCAAGAACAAGTCTAGTTACAAACATGCTTTACACATACATATTTAGATGAATTGATAACAAGCAACAACAGTAGAAAAAGAAACATTGTTCCATTTAAAACTTAAGATTCAACCCTCTTAATACTTTCGTTATGTATTACTATCTGGTTATAGCTTTAATTTTGAAGTAATTTTAATTTTAAAGTTAATAGCTATTGTTTTTTTTTCAATTTAATATAGTTATTTTCGATTTAAAATAATATTAATCTGTCAAAAAAAGGAAATTTGGATAAATTAATAAAAAGGGGGAAATTTGAGGAATGTAGGCTGATAACAAAATTATATTATCACATTTTACATTGTATGTAACCACTAACTTTTCCAACAGTTTCCTTCAGGATTGTGACGGATTCCTCTCGACGTTCGTCGTAAACTCTTGTGCCAGCAACTTCTCTGAGCAGTTTTAGTCTGTGCGAGTCTGGTGCTATCGCCATTTGATTGATCTATAAAAAAGGATTTAATAATTTATTCTAATATATTTAAAAAAAAACAGCTTTATAAGGAAAAGTATAAAACGGTGATAATGATTATTGTGCACATTATAAATACATTATTTGCTTTGTTATTAAAATTTTTGTAATCATACAAATTCAGTTACATGACATTTGAATACATTTAACTTTTATTTGTTTATCTGAATACAAGTTACAACATACAATTCAATACTATTATAATAAATCTATATATTACATATACACGTAGAATAAACTAACACCAGTTGCCCAAAAGAGTGGGCAGACACAACAGACCCCGTAGAATGCCAAACGAAACACTAGCACAACTTTTGTTGTTTCATAGTGATTGGTCAAGTGAATTCCTCCATCTTCCTATCCTCTACTTAATATACTTTTATCCACCTCCTATACTTTCCCTTGGAGAGAGCAAAGCGCGAGTTATGCCTCTGGTGTTGCTAACGCCTATAGGCTACGGTAACCACTTACCATCAGGTAGGCCGTTTGCTTGTTTGGCACCAATATAGTATAAAAAAAAACAATAATTATTACTAAAAAAGTCCACTGCATACTCATAGGCAGAATACTTGTCAACTTTTTGGTTAATTAGTAAAAATATAATAATACCTTACCTTTCCTTGTTTGACAATATAATATGGGTTAGAATTTGACAAGCCAGCACTCTCAAGAAGATTGAGCACCTCTGAACGTGGTACCACTTTCTTATTGAGGAAAAATTGATCCTTCTTTGAACCGATGACTCGACGCAGGAATATTTCATCTTTTTCAATCTGTGACATGATTCTTGATTTTATGACAAGCAACAAAAAAAAGTAAAGAAGTTTAAAAAATATAAGCACATTCTATACTTACTGGAATTCTATTGTCTGAATTGTCAAAAATAATCTCCACAAAAGCAGATATGACCCTAGGTCCTGTACCTTCATGTAACAGAGCAAGTCTCTGCTCTGGCCTTAGGTGAGAAAACTCATCACTAAGAACAAATTGTATGGCTGAAAACAATAATTAATAACTATATCTTTACTAGTACTGTAAAATGTGGTGCATCTGATTAATTTAAATAACTATTAGTTTGAATAGTTATAAGTTTTAGTTCATAGAGATTGTCATTGAGAAATTTATTTATTAAAAAATTACAAATCAACTTATCTTTAACTTAACACCAGCATAAAGAGTCTCTGAAACTAGTATTTTGGCCCAAACTTTTTTGTCTTAAATATAGTTTATATATAAAAAAATACTTTATTTCAAATGTCATGTTTTAAATTGATTGAATTAATGGAAGCGCTCTAGTCTACCTGGTGAACATCTGATATTGGATTGGAGTGGTGTAATGAAGTATACAGAAATGTAATAATTCAATAAAGTAATAGATAAAATACTAGATTTAATAACTTAGTGAATTGACGACAAACTTAGAATAATTACTTGTGTAATTATTCTAAGACGACAAACTAACGGAGAGAGCATTGTTGTTGTGAAAATATTTCAATGTTTATAAATTAGTACTTACCATGGAAAAAGTTACTTTTTCCAGATCCATTACGTCCAACTACGACATTATGTCGTTTGTCGAACGGCTCCACAACTATTTGCTCACGATAACTTTTAAATCCTTGGATTATCACCTGAAAACATTTAATAATGAGAACACAATAGCGTCACTACGATTAAAATTAAAGCTGTGGTATAACATGTATTTATTTTTAGTTCTTCAGAAGACTAACATATTAACAGATTATTCTACCTGTTTTATATGCATTTTCAATATTTCTATAGCCGAAAATTTTTATTATTATAGTAATAATACGTTGACCGCCATTTCCAAATGTCAAACTATGGAACACAGAATAGTTAGAGATACAACGTATCTATGGAATCAAATATTGAATGAATGTAGAGAAAAAAAAAGGCGGGAATCCAGTAGGCGCGTCTTTTGAATTAAATAATATTATTTAAATTTTAATTGCTTAACATTAGCTGTTTTTAATTAATTATAAGCGCCTGGGTTGTTTTATAATTAGTTATAATTCGATATGAATGAATCAAGTGGCGGTAAGGATTTAAAAAGAAAATTACTATTTTCCGACAACGAAACTGCACCATTGAATAAGATGTCTCTCAAATTTATTTCAACTAAAAGGGGCCTGTTTAAAGATTGTCATCATATTTACACCGAGGAAAGACAAGAATATCCCATTTTGCTATCAATTGATGCTGGTGATGAAAGATGCAAGGTAGATATTTTTAAAGTAAATTTTATATTGAAGAACAAAGTCTCCGGTATCAGTTTTGTGAAACAAACCAGCAATTACTTCATAAAAATTTATTTTAAAACAAAAACAGATGCTAACAGCTTTATCTTAAACAAGTCTTTATTACAACAAAATAAGTGGATTGCCAAAATTCCATTTGACCATATAGAATCTCAAGGCATCATAACTGTTCCAATTGATATTTCTGAAGAAGATCTCCTTCGTAACCTGGAAGCTCGCTGCGAAGTAATAGGTGTCAAACGTTTCCAAAAGAAGCTTCAAGACGGCACATTCCTCCCCCTTAGAACTGTCCTGATAACTTTCTTGTCTACGTCAAGACCCGACCACGTGACCTACGACAACATTTGGTTCGACGTTCGTGAATACGTAAGGCCACTTTTACAATGCTTTAATTGTTATAAATTCAATCATGGCAGTGGAAGTTGCAAAAAACGCCCAGATTTGCTCCATCTGTTCACAAAACCATAACTATAAAGATTGTCCTAATAAAACTAATGTTAAATGCTCCAATTGTAGTGGCTCCCATGTAGCTATATCTAATTCATGTCCTGTTAAGTCTGCGAAATTATCTGACATTAAAAACAAAATCTTAGGAAATATGACTTATGCAACTGTTACTGGGAAAAACATTAAAACAAATTTTCCTCCCTTACCGAATACAATTAGTAATGTTATTAAGCATAACAGACCTACACCACTAACGGGGCCTTCTCCCCAGAAAAGAGCCACCATCTCAGAGATAATTAATTCAGATATTGTATTAAATAGTATTACAAAAACTATAATAGACATTTTACAAAGAAAGGAAGAGGAGGGTTTTACTGTTTCGTCCAGAGTAATAAAAGAGTCCTTAATAGCTAACTTTAAGTAACATTTATGTTTTATTCACAACTTAATATATTACATTGGAATGCTCGAAGTATCTACTCCAAACTAGATCAATTTATCAACTACATTAATTCTCTTGACCTGGATATAGATATAATCTTACTAAATGAGACTTGGCTAAATCATACAAAATCATTTAAACTTAAAGGCTACAATATAGTTAGAGCGGATTCGGAACGACCTCATGGTGGAGTACTTGTTGCTGTTAAAAATAAATACTCAGTAGATGTTGTTAGAACTGTATCTTCATATACATTTCAAAATATATTAATAACACTGCATCTTAGCACTCTCTCTATTGATATATTATGCGTTTACTGTCCACCTGGAAGATTTAAATTAGACTTGTTACGTAATGCTTTCTCTAAAATCAAATCCCGTAATTATATTATTATTGGTGATTTTAATGCCCACCACACCTCTTGGGGCTCAAACAGAAACGATAAAAGAGGTAATTTATTACAGGAGTTTATGGAAAACCACAATACTGTGTGCGTTAACGATCATAACCCCACTACTTTAGCACCCTTTGGTAAAAATGCCAGTGTTTTAGATTTAGTTTTTGTATCAACTCCATTAAATTCTAGCTGCAAATTTTCCGTATCAGATGATCCTTTGAGCAGTGATCACTACCCTGTTCAATTAAGTCTGATATATCCTAATCAAAATCACAAGCTAAACAAAAATCGTAATCAATTTAATTCGTGTGTTACACCTCCTATTAATTACAATAAAATTGACTGGAGTAAATTCCAAGAAGAATGTAATAACATATTTTCAAAATTTCACCTCACAGGTGATACTTTATTCGATTACAATAAGTTCATTAAGAATATAGAATTAATTCTAGTATTATCTACCACAAAAAGGACTGTTTCTGCTTTTAATTATAAAAGGGTAGAGAAAAAATCTGTATGGTGGAATGATATATGTAAAAGAGCAGTTTTTGAGGCCCGGATTGCATTAGATTCGTATAAAAGATTTCCTAATTATGAAAACTACATAATATATAAAAAACTTGATGCCAAGAAAAAGCTTATTATTCTGGAACAAAAGCGTCTAAGTTGGAGTACTCTTTGCTCCACATTTAACAGGTGTACACCAGCTAAAATTATTTGGAATCATATTCGCAAATTTAAGTTTTCTAAAAATATACTAGGTAACATTTATTATTTACAAGACAGTGACAATGCTCGAAATTATTTAGATAAAATATGCCCTTTGAAACAGTTCAGTACTTTAAACTTAAAAAAATATTTTGACAGTACTGGACATAATTCAGCAAAATGGTTACTAGAGGCTTTCAATATAACTGAATTTACTACCGCTCTAGAAAATAAAAAAAAACACAACTCCTGGCCCTGATGGGTATTCTTATATTTTGATAAAACATCTTACAGATAATTCTAAGCAATTGCTATTAGAAATTTTCAACCAATTGTGGGTTTCTAAAAAAATTCCTGATAGTTGGAAAGAACAACATGTAGTTCCTATTCCAAAACCTAATAAGAATCCTAGAAATCTAGATTCATATAGACCTATTTCACTGACTTCATGTTTTTCAAAATTATTTGAAACTATGTTAAAATCCAGATTAGAATGGTATGTAGAAAAAAATGTAATAATACCAGATAATCAGTTTGGTTTTCGCAAAGGGAAAAGCACTATAGATAGTTTAAGTTGCCTGATTGGTGACATTTACAATGGTTTCCATGATTATAAGCATACCATAGCTGTTTTCTTTGATATAAAAGGAGCTTTTGACAACATAGATCATGGATTCTTAATCAAGAGTCTGTATAAACTTGGGTTGCCGGGAATGTTACTTGAATGGCTATTCAATTTCCTCCATGAACGCAAAGTAAAACTGAAAGTAAAAAATCAGATTTATGGTCCAAATATATCTTACAAGGGTAGTCCACAAGGTTCTGTAATTTCACCATTAATTTTTATTTTAAGTTTAGTTTCTTTAATGAAAAATATACCTACATCTGTTAAGTACATATTATATGCTGATGATTTAGTAGTATACAGTCAGGATTCCAATATTAAAAAAGCAGAATCAGTAATGAATAGTTGTTTAAAAGTTTTACACACTACTCTCAGCTCTAAATTAAAGTTAGATATTAATACAAATAAAAGTCTTGTGGTTGCTTTTTCTAGAAATGGTGAATTTAAGCCTAGATTACTATACAACAATGTAATTTTACAAGTGAATAGTTGCTATAAATACCTAGGTATTATTCTGGATTATAGATTATCTTGGGTAGAACATATAAATTATATAAGTAGCAGAGCTGAACTTACATTAAATATCATGAGGTCTTTAACAGGGCTGAAATGGGGCTCTGATCCCAAAGTTTTAAAACAATTATACATAGCTACAGTGCGCAGCTATTTTGACTATGGTTGCATGTTTTACTACAATGCAGCTACTCATTTACTTAAAAAATTGGATCTTATTCAAAACAGAGCACTACGTATAATCTTGGGTGCCATGTCCTCATCTCCAATTAACTCTTTAGAAGTTGAAGCTGGCATTGTCCCTTTAACAGTTAGACGTTCATATATTACTGACAAATACTGCCTTAAACTAGTGAGCAGAGACAATGAAGTTGTTTCAAGATGGTTGGAAAACTTCACTTTCCCTGATTATAACCACAGTTCATTACGGGTAACATCATCTCTAAGTGAATCAATTTCTTTTCTAAACTATGAATTTCAAGACATCATATTTTGGTCAAAAACTCTCCCATGTTACTCTCTCAGTTATTGTGATACTATCAAGGAAATTCATATATACACATAAATTTGATTTATATGTATACACAAATATACACATAAATTTGATTTTCTAGAATTCTTACAAACCAAAAGCAATTTTACTGCTATATATACAGATGGATCTAAAACTTCAAATAGGACTAGTTTTGCTTTTTATATTCCTTGTTTAAAGTTAAGCAGAGCATATTGTTGTCATAATTTATTTTTAGTATTTTCAGCTGAAGCTCTCGCAATTATACATGCTCTAGAATATGTTATATGTAATTATAAATTAATGAATGATAACTACTTAATATTAACAGACTCTATGAGTGTATTGCAAGCACTCAAAAACAAAACTATATCAGCTTCTCACAATTATTTATTATACAAAATAAGACATTATGTCAGCATTCTGAGCGACATAGAAATTACAATAGAATTTGCTTGGGTTCCAGGTCACTCTGGAATCATGGGCAACGAATTCGTTGATAGTTTGACGAAGTCTCAAAACTGCTCTTCTTGCACTTGCAAGGTTCCATTTACTGATCTAGTCCCATTCCTGAAACAGATTGTGATGAAGCGTTGGAATATGCTTTTAAGTCATAGTAGGATTACTAAGGGCAAATGGTTAGAAGAGATTGAACCTACCCCGTCTCTTAAGACATGGTTTGAAAAGGACTCTAAATT
This sequence comes from Leucoma salicis, assembly GCA_948253155.1. Taxonomy (NCBI): domain Eukaryota; kingdom Metazoa; phylum Arthropoda; class Insecta; order Lepidoptera; family Erebidae; genus Leucoma; species Leucoma salicis. The sequence goes on along the minus strand of OX411815.1, from coordinate 20,150,229 downwards.
CCATGGTAGACATTATATAGTTACTATGTCTAGATTGCGTATAGGCCACTTCAGAGTTCCTTCTCATTTGTTTAAAATTAATGTTATTCGTGATGCATCATGCACATATTGTAATAATTGCGATTTTTGTGACCCACATCACATTTTTTATAATTGTAATAAGTTCAATTTAGATAGGTTATTATTATTTTGTCAATGCCTAGACATTGTAAACCACGTTCCGAATTCTGTACAAAATTTACTAAAATTTCCATCATTATATAATTCAATTTATAATTTTGTTATAAATACGATAGAAACTATTTAGTTTTTAGTTTGCTGTTAGACAATTTTTTTTTTATTTGTATCGTTTTTGTCCAATAATTTTTATGTTAATTTTGTAAATAGTTTTTAAGATCCGTTTAGGCTGATGGCACTGCCAAAGCCTATAATAAAAAAAAAAAAAAAAAAAAAATTTATTGAATGAATGTACAATGTACTCTGTGGTCAAACTCAAAGTAAAATAAGAATATGATAGACTGGCTACTATTTTGACACTAAGGATGCACATATTAGTTTGTAGCAAGAGTGAGCGAGACACATATACAAGTTTTTCATCCTTATCGCGTATACGGTATGTTTATTTGGGCCCAATTCAACTGGGTCCAAACATTAAGGTGGCCAACCGACTCGTATTCTGCGGCACCGTGCTGAAATGCCATATTTAAGCCCGCTTTCTATAAATTAGTTAATTATTATTGTAAAATATTAAATGAGTCCCACATGCCTATTTTACTACTCTATTTTAGCGCTTAAAGTTTCCAGAATAAAGTAGAAATTAAATACTATGAATGGTCAACAATGAATTAATTTTAGATCTATATTTTTTAGAAATTGACATGCTCCGCTACTTTTTAAAGTATAAATTATTTGTGAATGAGGAAAAAGAAATTTCTAGAACGAGCGGGTGATTGGAAAAGACGCGGGTTCGATTCCCGCTCCAACTAGAAATCTCTTTTTCCTTATTCACAAATAATTTATACTTAATAACGAATTTATTGTTTCTCAAAACTTTCTCCTTTGAATACTTTTTTTCATACGATTAAACCAATTTTGATAATTATCTGGCCGTATAAGATTTAGCTTTATTGCAATGCAAGATGATACGACGTTTACGGTTATTTTTAAGGATATCGTCAATAACTTTCGGCATTTTGATCTATATTTTTAGCATTTGACATACTCCCGATGTTTCGCTACTTTTTAAAGTATAAGTATTTGTGAATAAGAAAAAAGAGATTTTTAGTACGAGCGGGAACTTTCGGCAAATAAATGGTACGACCGTTACTATAACTATTCCTAGTACCTATCACTATTCATGGTAGAATGATTCCAAAGCAACAATAGCTACGTCTCCAGTTTTATTAAAAAAGAAAGTTGTTAACCGCTTGCAGGCACTTTGCAGCGTGCCATTTTTTTGGTTTTGGCTCATCTTGAAGGTTCGCTCAATTGCTGCTATGTTTTTGGGATCGTAGCAATAAATCCATGTTTCTTCAGCTATAACTATGTATACCAAACACCAAATACGCCACCTGTTTATTAAATCTAGCAAGCATGGCACCAAGTGTCGCGGTCCGTTTTTTGGGCATCAGTCAAATTGTATGGGCTCCATCGAGAACACACTTTTTCACACCCAAATGTTTGTGTAAGATGGATATATTTGACTCATGCATATGCCTAAAGATGTCTAAAACTCAAGGTAGGTAACATGACAAAACTCAATCTTTCAGAAGAATTAACAAAAAGTCCGGCACACAATTTTTGAAAGTTGGTCCTTAACTGTCATAATAGGCAGAATTTAAACAATAGATATTTTGTAACATCTTGAATTAAAAATTGGTAAAATTTAGCGATTTAGTGATAAATTTTGGAGAAAGTAAACTAGAGAAGAGATAAGAACAATGGGTCGCTGTTGCATATTAGGATGCAAAAATCGACCAGAACAAAATATTAAGAACATCACATTTCATCGGTAAGTAAGCTTGTTTTTGCATTAGTGTTTCAAAAAACGTGAATTTTTTATGCTATAGATCTATTTTAACACGTTCTAATACATTTTAAGCAAAATCTAAACATTATTTTGCAGTATTTTTGTAGCATCCGGCTAAAATAGGTAGTGCATTTATAATGTACAAAGCACAGAATAGTTAGAGATACTACGGTACAAAGTTGTCTTCTGAAATTATTCCGGTTATGATCTGTTAGGGATGCCAGTCTGTAGCTAACAGGTTTCCCATAAAACTCTCGCAAAACTACAACACACTTAATTTTAACAGTTACTTATTTTATTGCAGTATTCCCAAGAAAAAAAACATTAGAGGTCTATGGATTATACTTACTGGACGGAAAAATTGGCAACCACCTTTGTATGCTCCAATATGTTCAAAACATTTCGAATCAAGATGCTTTCGCAAGGCAAAAAAAATCACGTATTTGAATCCAGATTCCCACTTCCCATTCTGTTTATACCTGTAAGTACTTCACTCAATTAAATTATTTAGTTAATTGCGCATGCATGTTAATAGATAAGCAGAATCTTATTTTTTCTATTATATATTTCAAAATTATAACAAATTGTCGTAACACCTATTGCTATGTTTGCAAGGGTGATGAATTTTAAATCCTCTGCGGGAACATTTAACCTTTTTTTGATATTCTTATAAATTTAATATATGAAATTACAAATAAGTTATATTTTCAACGTAACTTTTTAGCCGCCAGGAGCAGATAACTCCGTCACTATGGAGGTATCTGGGATGGTATCTGAATATAGGAATGACAAATTGAGGTAAGTAGATTTTTTAATTATTCTTTAGTGTTAGAGATGTGTAACTCAGGAGTGATTGATACAAAAGATTTATAATCCTTTCAAAATGCCTAATCAATCTTTAAATCTTTGGTTTCGAAAATACATCTTTAACTTACTAGCTCACTACGTTAGGATTGAATAGATGGAATGATGGACGTAGATATGAGACAATAGATAAAGGATATTGTGAATTGAAAAGAGATAACATAAGTTGCAGGCACGAACAAACGCACTCTTGAAATACAATGATGATAGGTACACAGAAACTTAGACTCTCTGTCGTTTCAGTAAAAAGCTCAAAACCAGTTGCGACTTGAAGGAATGAGAGAATAACTACATGAATCAATAGATATTTGCATCACTGAATCAACTGAATGAATAACGTCATTCGTAACCAAAGATTTAAAAGAGTTAAAGATTTAAAAGAGTGATTTAAATCTTTCGAAGAAAAAGATTTATAAATCCTTGATCTCATTGGTGATTTAGTTCGCGCATCTCTGTTTAGTATTACCATAACTATCTTTTCGTAAAGCTGTTTTATTGGGACTGATTACAACTCTGGACCTGGATCATTTTTATTCTTTAGGCTGTTGATGTGAAACATCTAATGCGGAGGAAGGGTGAAATCGGCTGTTGGCATGGCGACGCACTTTTACTTGTTCCGTTAAAATCTTGTAAGTTAAATTAGACTCACTTCCCGATTTCCTATTGAGCTGAAATTTTACAAGTATGTGTATATTGCGTAATAATGCAATATTATGATGACATGGAGCTGATCTGATGATGGAGCTGGAAGATGGACATACGAACTTCATAATGAAACGGCGCAACACTATCGTGTTTAGACTCATTTGATTCGGCTTGACGAGTACTTTGTCTTTAGATAGTATCCAGGATTTGATGATGGAGCTAGAAGGTGGCCATAGGAACTCCAATATAAAACGACATTACTCCCATTGAGTTTGGGCTCGTATGATTCGTTTTGATGAGTACTTTATCTCTAGATGGCATCCAGGGTCTGATGATGAAGCTGGAAGGTGGCTACGGTAACTTCATAATGAAACGACGCAACCCCATTAAGTTTGGACTCGTTTGATTCGTCTTGATGAGTACTTTAGCTTTCAATGGTATCCAGGGTCTGGTGATGGAGCTAGAAGGTGGCCAGGTACAAAATAGTTCGGGAAGCTAAGCAATATGTTCTCGTCGAATATTCCTCAGTATTTGAAAATAAAGGCTTATAACCAGTGTGTGTTACCAGTGATGACATGTGCTACAGTTACATGGTCTCTGAATGTCAGCCTTGCATCAAGGCTCAAAGTTACTCAGCGTGCCATGAAGCGTATAGTCCACTCCTACTCGATATTTCTCCACGTAATTAAATTCATAATACGGAGATCCGGATACGGAGTAGAAGAACAGGAGTGACTGACATAGCCCGACGGGTTGGCATGCTATAATGGCAATATGCAGGCCAATCGTTGGATGGAAAAAAGGTTCTCGAGTGGTGGTTCACGTATCGGACAGCGCAGCGTAGGATGGATTAGAGCAGATAGACCGACGATCTGGTCAAAGCCGCAGGGAGCCGTTGGATGCAGTCAGTACAGAACCGGTAGTAGTGGCGCGCTCTTGTGGAGGCCTATGTCCAACAGTGGACGTCAAAAGGCTGATGGATGGCTAGATGAACGATGAGTTTTATATAATGAACGAAATAAATTTTGCAGAAATCGGTTTTGCTTTATTTTCTCGTATGGTGTAATTGCTACAAACTAAACTAAGGAAAATTGAAATACGCAATAGTAAAATTTACCCGTAAAAGGGGGTACAAGTTAAAGTATGGTATATTATTGCCTCATAGCTATGGTACATCTAGTTATGTCAAGCTATCGCTATCTCGACACCGCATACGCTGATGACTTAGACGAAGAATAATATAGACTTGCTACTATTTTGACATTAAGGATGAAGAAAAGGATGCACATACTAGTTTTTAACAAGAGTGAGAGAGACACAGGTATGAGTATATTTATCCTTTTCGCTTATGCGTCAGTTGTATTTGGACTCAATGAACTGGGTTCAAACAATAAGGTGGCCAACCATCCCCATCATCAGTATGTAAGCTTGTTTTTGTATTGACGTAAAAAAAACCTTTATTAATCACGTTATATACGCTAGTATTACATGTTCTAATACATTTTAAGCAAAATATAAGTATAACTGCAATTTCTTTTGTCCTGTCATTCTTTTATCCGGCTAAAAGAGGTAGTACATTTTTAGTCAACAAAGTTATAATCATAGTTATCTTTTAAAATTGTTTCGGTTATCTATTGCTATCTCGACACTGCATACGCTGATAGCTTGTCTATAATATCCTTCGATCCTTCGTCTAAGGCTTATGACGAGTCTATAATATCCTTTGTATAAGGTGTCATGTCAGCATAGATTTTTTTGTTTTATTTGTATAAGGCATTGTTAGAACCATCAGCCTACTTATACATCGTTATTCTCAGATCACAGGTAAGTTTAATTCATCAAACAAATCGTAGTTGAAGTCAGTCATATAAAGTCATTTTTCACTTTGGGTTTAATGTATAGTGTGGTGTGTATAGAGTGAACGATTTTGTGGCTAAAACAAAAGGACAATCACAAATAATTATTTGATTAGTACTATAATGAGGAATATTAAATTATAATTAGTAAGGGAAGCGATTAGTATGTGGGTGTCCCAGACTTACAAGCGAATGGACTTGAAGCGAATGAAGTGCATAAGAGTTTTGAGGAGCTCTGGGGAAGAGAAAGTTAGCAAAGAGGGAAGATTGATAGGAATTGGTATTTTCAATTTAGTGATTTGAGCATACAGATCTAGGCTAGGCTGATTTTTGGGGCAAATAAAGAAGATGTGCTCCAGATTGCCTTCGTCCAAGCCAAATTCACATAAAGATGAGTCACGTATCCTAATTTTGTGCAAAAACACTGGAGAACAACAGTGTTCAATACGAAGTCTACAGATAGTCGAAATGCACGAACGAGACATATTTTTAAAATGGAAAAACCAGGGTTTTTGTTTTACCGAGGGTTGAATTGAACGATAGAACTTATCCTTCCTTTTGCTGGAGTCATCCCAGTGACGTTGCCATGCAGAATCAAGAGCTACCTTAGCAAGACTCTTAAGATCGTAGCCATGGTGAGCAAAATGTTTCAGGTCAGAGAATTGAGAGGATATCGTGGATTTAGCCAATGTATCTGCGCAGTCATTACCCGTGATGCCACTGTGGCTGGGGATCCAAACAACATTAACGTCTTTCCCACTCAAAACATAGGAATAGATTGTCTTTTTAATTTCTAAAATTATGTTGGAGTGCAACCGACTTTCAAAAGGGTTTTGCTGCAGAGCATTAAGGCAACTCAAAGAGTCCGTTAAAATAACAGCCTTGTTTATATTATGGGACTGAATAAAGATACATGCCTCCAATAACGCTACACACTCACCAGTAAATACAGAGGACTCCCTAGGGCACCTGAATTTTAGAATTATTTTCTAATTTTGGTAGTATACCGCAGAACCAATGTGGCTAGTTTCTGATAATTTTGAAGCATCCGTAAAAAAAATTTTAAAGTCGGGCCGCCGCTCCTGAACTAATGAATTGAAGGTTGCGTTCGCCAAAACGGATGTTTTGGAGATTCCTATGTCCAAAAATATTTCAGGTTGGAAACAAATTACTTTTTGTTCAAAGTTGAACAGGGAAAGCCTATCCTGCTCTATGATAGGTCCCTCAAGATTTTGAAACAACTGAAAGGCCTGGACAATCAAAGGGGATTCTTTATGTTGCCAATAGTTAGTTACATTGCATAGGTGATTTAAGTGGGGAAGTTTTTGCTTTAACGGGTGCGTCTTTCTACTAATGGATCTGGACAGGAAACGAGTGGCTAGATATTGCCTTCTCAGAGCCAAAGGGGGCTCTCCATATTAAACCTGTAAGGCATATGCAGGGGAGGACACCCAGAGATTCATAAACCCAGAGATGATGCGCAGAATTAATATTTACAAAATTAAATGAATGTATATTGAATTATCCTGTTACTGAAATGTTAGATTCTTTTTATAAACTAGATACTGACTTAAATAATCTAAATTTTACATTTATAAATAATATGACATACGTATACCCGTTGGAACAATACTTAAGGAACAAATCAATTATAGAATGGACACATAATTATATTAGCCACTTATTGCATAGATGAGGTAGAATCGTTAAATTATTATAGCTAAACGTCATGCCATCTCTCTCTCATCGTCTATTCATACTAGTATTTTTTTTTAATTTCGTATTTATTCTCTCAATTTTTTTATTTTTTTTATCATAACACATTCTCGGTTGTGTATATTGACCCGCCTTCCGGCAGATATCTGCGAGCGCCGAAAGACGAGGGCCTGCCCTTCGGAACCCGCAGTTGAGTACCCGTAGGTCACGGTCTTGGGGACAATCCCCTGAGTTGCGAACCACCCCCTGCTTTCCCATCGCTCTCTCTCTCCCTCTTGTTTTCTAAATCTCTAATAATTTATCGTCAAATTTTTAAATTATTAATTATTTTGTAATTTTTTTCTTAAATTAAATTGTAAATTTTGAATTTTATTTTTTATTTCATTGTTAGGGATTTCCCCGTAACAACACGTGTTAACCACAAACACACTGTCAGCAGTAACCAGTTATTTACTATAACTCCTCTATTTACATAAAATTAAGTAGGCCTTATACGGCGTCTCTACATTTATTACTAAACAAAAAGACCTCAAAACTATTGCTGCGTGACAAATTATAGGTATTAATAAATATTTCAAACAGTTTACATTTGAGGAGGTCGTAGCCTTGTTGTGTACCTACTTGCCGCCCATCCATCAACAAGACTTTTTGTTTACCCATCTGATACCACCCGAGCGAAAATTGCTTAAATTTTCGCTCGGGTGGTATCAGATGGGTAAACAAAAAGTGGCATCCACTTTTTAACATCATTCTGTTTTCCTCCATTCTGTAGTAAGTCTTATTATCCTTCAATGACTGAAGATCTTCTTATTATTGGTATTTTTTTCTTCTGACTCGGATGATGATATTTAAATTATAAATATTTCCTGCAGTATATTGTGAATAGGTGCAATGAAACATTGACAACCGAATTGATAAAAAAATAATTGAGCACCGGCCTCTTATGAAATATGCAGTATCCCGCGGCATCCTTTGGCCTACCACGGAATCCTTCGGCATCCTGTGACATGCCACGAGCGTTCCTATGAGACTTTGCCGTGCCATCCCGCGCCATCCCCTCAAGTGAGCGCCGGCCTTTATTATCTCGTACTGTCGAGGCTATAAAATCTTCGGAATCAATAGCTTGTTCTATTGTTAAACCATTTACCATTTTGATACTGTGTACCAGGTAACTGTGCAAGCGGTGAGGGTGCGTAAGCTTCTTGCATGAGGATCATTAGTGGCTGTGAATCACAGAACAATTTATACCAAAGGCTGTGAATCCATTGATAATATTTTTTTGAGTCATGCACCTTTAGTTTAAACAATGCTAAAAACTCAAACTCAAATTCAAAATCTTTATTTACGTAACTAAGTTAATTACAAAAGATGTTAAACTTAAATTAATAAATGAGCCACTTTTCCAGGCGCAGCAAATTTAGAGGACTACTGAATTTTATATAATTTCTCAATGTATATATATAATTTATTCGAGAAAAAAATATCAAATTGTTTTACTTGTAATTTATCATTATTATTTTTAATATAAGTAAAAATTGCTATTTTATATGATATGATCGCCACACTTGAATATTACCTCATAATTTGGTATAATTTATGAATTATAGACAGAAACAGTAACAACAATGTGCATATTATAAAATATTTTGAATCTAATGTTTTATTTGTGTATATTTTAATTTCCGTTATTTATTTTCTAAATATTCCTTTATTGAGTAAAAACAATTCTTTACTAAATATTCCTTGAGGTTTGTATTAAAGTGTGTAAGTTGATTTTCTTTCCTAATATGTGATGGTAATATATTAAATATATTGACTGCCATATAGTAAGGACTCTGGTGTAACATTTTAATTCGGGATGTTGATAGACACAGTCTATCTTTGTGCCGCGTGCTTACGTTGTGTGTGTCTTTTACTTTTATAAAGAAATTGATGTTTTTGAATACAAACATGCTAATATCATATACATATGTGTATCGAAGGGAGTGTTAATAAATTGTATTTTATAAAATATGGTTTGCAACTGTGTTGATTGTCTATATGAGCTATGATCCTAACACATTTTTTTTGTAATAGGAATAAGGCATTTATGTTTTCACTGTTTCCCCACAGTATAACGCCGTATCTTAGCCAAGAGTATGCATAGGCATAATAGGCAGCTATTGCAGTTTCTGTATTTGTATTGCACTTTAGACAAAAGAGAGCATAAATAAATTTGGAGTTTCGATTTTATCTGTTCTATATGCAGTTTCCTCTTAATATGTGTAAGTATCTATGTTTATACCGAGTAGGTTAAGTTTACTGTTTCCGAAGTAGTGTTTTGAAAGGTTGTACTAACATTTGTAGCCGGACTTTTATATGATCTGAACTGTATAATCTTAGTTTTATTAAAATTTATTTCTAGATTGTGGTCATAAAGCCAACGCATTATAATTTGTAGAGTTTCCTCTAATAAAAACTGTATATTATATTTTTTTTGGTATTTAATTAATAGGGATGTATCATCAGCAAACAAGACCGGTAGGGTAACTTGTCTATTTAAATTTTTTGGAAGGTCATTTATATAAATTAAAAATAGTATACATCCCAGGACAGTGCCCAGGGGAATTGAACATGTTATATTTCTTTCGCGAGATTTTATTATCATTATTTCCTTTGTGCCTTTATTGTAGTTTTGTATATGTACTATTTGTCGCCTATTGTCCAAATATTATTTAAACCAGTTAAAAAGTGGTCCCCGAATTCCCGAACCATGTAGTTTATTAAGCAGTATGTTGTATTGTACTTTATCATAAGCTTTTGTCATATCCAGTAAGATTCCCAATACTTGTTTCTTATCGTTTATATGCTGGAGTGCAGTTTGTACGAACTAATGTAGTTGATCGAGTCTTTCTAAGCCCATTCTGACAATTATCCAATATGTTATATTTTTCTAGATAGTCATATAATCGAATGCACATGGCTTTTTCAAATATTTTTGAGAAAGTTGGTAAAAGTGCTATTGGTCTGTAATTACCGGGAGTGTGAATATTGCCTTTTTATAGATAGGTTTCACTAGTGCGATTTTTAGAGCGTCAGGAAAATTGTCATCTCGAAAACTTTTGTTTATTAAAATAGTTAATGGTATGGGTTTATGGTGATGCTAAATGATCTAGATAGGCGGTAGCGTGTCAAGCCAAGTTCAAGCTAAAGAATTGGCGAGCAGCACCGTGTGTAAAATTACACGAACGATTTGGAGCCACTTTTGATCCCTAAAAACTATTTCATATAAACATTTTAAAGTACAAATTATTGAATAAGGAAAAAGAGATAGTACTAGCACAAAAGTACTAGCGGGAATCGAACCCGCGTCTTTTCCAATCCGGGGAAGTGCTCTAAGCCACTGAGCTATAGTACAGATCCTTCGATCATCCCAATTTCCTTATCACATTTGTCTTAACGATCAACGCCAACTATCGGAAACGCATTTACATGCAATTATCCACTATAGTAAGTTTAATTTTACAATTAAAATTCATACTATTTGATGGCGCGATTTTTTAAACATTTTTGATCTATATTTTTTAGCACTTGACATGCTCCGCCACTTTTTAAAGTACAAATTATTTGTGAATAAGGAAAAAGAGATTTTTTGTACTAGCGGGAATCGAACCCGCGTCTTTTCCAATCCGGGGAAGTGCTCTAAGCCACTGAACTTCCAGAGAGCAGCCTTCAGTGGTGAGTCACACCATACCTACCCTCTCTGCCTTTCACAATTTTGGAAATCTTTATCGAATACATATATAAAATTCTCGTGTCACAGTGTTTGTCACTATTCTCCTCCGAAACGGCTAGACCGATTCTTATGAAATTTTGTGTGTATATTCAGTACCTAGGTCTGAGAATAGGATAATAAGTAAGTACCTAAACTATTTTTCATACCCTTATGTGATAAGGGTGGTCCACATCAAAAAAATATTTTATTTTTTGGCCCAAATTTATTATTTTTATGATTTGGCATATAATTTAGTTATTTTTTTCTACGCTAGAAATTCCCTAAAAATTCTCTAGTAATAATTTATATGGCAAAACAACGTTTGCCGGGTCAGCTAGTAAGTGTATAAATTATAAAAATATAGTACCTACTATAGCTGCATGTGTGGACACTCGAAAGATTGTATAGAAAATATATCGTAATATTATGCCTCGCTATGATTTAAAGGTAGCTGTACTTACCCTATACATACATACGCGTTAAGACCCGTTTAAATATTTATGTACTTATGAAACGTGATAATTTAAAATAGTATACCTGTTTTAAATGTTTAACTACTTCTATAGAAGTAAATAAACATTTATTTCAGCAAGTTACGTATTCAAAGTTGAGAGCAGCTGCAGTACGATCGCGGCGTTTGATGGTGGCATAACGTTCGCAGATTTTATCCTGCGACGTACTCGTAAGATGGCTGTAGCTAGTCACAAAATGAGTAAGAATGCTTGTGAATTCAAAAAAAACGAAGCCATAAACAGTTTTGAAGATTTTGGAAAATTTCAAATAATACAATATTTTCTTATTTGTTTACCTCTTTTCATGATATCAATGACACACGTAAACTATGTGTTCGTTGCCGAAAATGTCGAGTACAGGTAAGAATCCATTATAAATATATAGAAAAAAAAATATAATTTAATTGTTTTATAACTAAAGTCAAAATTCCATATAATTTATGTATTCTGTGTAGGTACTAGGAAATTTGTAGACCATATCCCTTAAAATTGCTGAACATTAGTTAATAGATAAGGTGGGTATTATAGGTCGTAAGCGAATGAGTGGTAATATTAGCTAGCTCAATTAACCTTTCTTTTATAAAATGATGGGTAGGTAATTTCTTCACCCAAAACAAAATTAATTTGGCTGAAGGTTAACTAAAATTTTTAGGCCAACATATTACCTACTTAGGTATCGTCCGCGTAGGTGGAGGAATTAAGACTGGCAGTCACTCGTGGTAATTAATAATGATCAGCTAAAACTGAACAGATCGGAAGCCAACCACGGCAAAATTATAGATAATGTTAGGATGATGAGCAATAACGATAGACGTGACTGTTTTTAACATGTATCAATTGATTCAATTTATGAATGAAAGATTGTTAAACACAATATGTTCAGTACACATTGAGCTCATTGGCCCCAATAAAACACATTCTTTTAATAACCACCTACCTTATTACAATTTTGATATTTAAGTAGTTAAAAAGAGGCTCTTCAAGTTTTCTAACAATTTTAGTTATAGTCATGAATAAATAAAAATATGTAGGTAACTCAGACTAACTAAAAAATAAAGACACAAAACTAAAAAGCGAAGCCACTTTTTGAAATTGTTGTCTGGAAAACTGGAAAGACATAATCTCTATAACTTGGGTAATTTTTTAATAGTTTTATGTTTAAAACATAAAGGAAGTAAAAGTATAAAGTAAGTTTACAGCAAAACATAGGGAATATTATGGCGCTGATGACATATTCATGTACGCAACGTACGTACGAAATCGTCATTTGGGGTAATTTTAAATCATACTCTGATAACACTTGTGGCTTATGACACTTCGTTTTGGCTTGTTTTTGTTTGTGCGTGAGCGAGTGTAATTAAAAGTTTGGCAAGGTTTTATATGGCTTCACTGGATTGTTCGTGTTCCACGTATCTCATCTCAGAGTAGATATAGGCCATAGCCATCACGCTGGCCTAGTGCGGATTGTCAGATTTCACAATACCAGTAGGCAAGTGGTTTTCCTCACAATCTTTTCCATACTGGGGCAGCGACAATTCGCGAACAGAAACACACTTTCCTTGGAAATGGCGATGCACTAATGATGCCTCTGGTGTTGCTAGCGTCTATATTTTAGAGTAATCGGGTGGGCCAACGCTTGTTTCCCACCCACGTCGTACAAAAAATAGGTAAATACCTAAGTTTGTCTTGGATTATGTTAGGAGCCTCATTTCAGAACTCTTGGCTTATATTATTATGCTTTTGTGAGTTAACATCTCACGCTGAAGACTACACACAAATATTATGGATGCTTTGCTTTTCTGTCTTCTATTTTATTTTATGTAAGAAGTGTGGTGACGGACTAAGAATACAAGTACCTATCACCACCCTATTCTTTGCCACGGGTGTCGTATGAGGCGACTAAGGGAAGTAAGCAATTATCATCCATTGCATAACATATGGTAGGGCTGGGTACGAAGTGGGAGTACTCACTTGGTATCGGGCCCGAGCGGGTTGGTAGTAGGTACCACCATCTCCCGTGTGACCGGTCATGAAGCACATCGTTGCGTTTTGGCTGTAGAGTTTTGGAGATAGTCGCGCTTTCATTTCATATCTGTGAAATGAAATGTTGAGCAGCTGCGGCTTGACAATGCTCTCAGTATAGTTGTGTCCATGAGCGACGGTTACAATTTAACATCAGGAAAAAAAAATATTATTGTGGCACAAGCGTAGTAAGAAGTAAAAACCAAGGAAATAAAAATGTGGCTATGTATTTCATAAGGAGACTGAATTAAGCGAAGGCCTTTTGCGGCAGTAATTTACCTCTTTAATTTCTTTTCCTCAATGAACTCTGACGACACCAGTGGCATGAAATCAGACGGTCACATTAGTGGAAAGCAGGGTGTAATTGTGCACGCGGGGTAATTAGAAACTACTAGAAATTATACAGATCCACTCTTTTCACGCGTTTTTATTCGGGATCGGTAAGTACTAAGTGGCATTCATTGCATAGAAAAAAGGTTACGCACTGCCATGCTACTGAAACATGTTTTACATCAATGCAATGAGTAATGCACATACAAAGGCAAATTGAGCAAAGGATACATTTATGATTTACTAGCTTTTGCCCGCGGCTTCGACCGAGCCAAAATAGTAACGGCATAAAATGTATACCATATTTTAAGTAAATCAAGAGATAAACTAATCAAGAGATATTAAATAAAAAAAACTAGACGTCGTGGAACATCTACCAGATGTGAAACATCGAAATTATTTTGTAGAAATAAAATGACTATAACTTGTCAAAGTACTTCTCAAGACGAATCAAACGAATATAAACTCGATAGGGTTGCGTTGCTTCATTACAGAGTTACTGTGGCCACCTTCCAGCTGGCGGGAATTTGACATCTCTAAGGTTAAGTCACGTGACTTAGCGTTATAGATATTGTTAAAGATTTAGATAAATATAGGTTCTTTATCTATGGTTAAAGATGTCAAATTCCCATATATTTAAATAGTTTTCTATTAGCGTTAGCGATCGTAGAATGCAACTTGTTTATCTAGAAAAAAAAAGCTATAGACGCTAGCAACGTCACCATCTCCAAGGAAAGGGATAGGAGGTGGAGAGGAAGAATAATAGGTGGAGGATAGGGATCCTTCCTAAGGAGAGGAAAGAAAGGATAATAAGGAGAGTATAGGAAGAACAATAGAGTTTTGTTTTCACTTAACATTATTATGATCTATTTCATATTATTATGTGTTATGAATTTCTTGATAGAACAGGTACCAGGTATTTTTTTCGTTTTGATTCTAATTAACAGCAATTATATCTTGTCTCTGTGCCTATTATCCTTTATTTCCCTTGTGTTTTTCAATTACCCTTCTTTCCTATAAAAGAACGAATGGCAAAGTTTAGTAAGCACCTAGTCATAGCTTTTACACTGAGGAAAACAAAGTTGTGCCAAATGTGACACAATACGTGTCAACAACTGACCGCATTCGAAGCACGGAGAAAGGCACGTTAAGCAAAGGATAGCGACTCTCAAATCTTTTTTTTTTTATTTATTCTACTCTTTGCTCTCAAATACTACCTTGACAAATATTACGTTGGTCGTCAAAATTCTAAAAAATAATAAACATAAAAAAAAAACACATTAAAAATTCTCCTCAGCCAGAAAGCACGTATTGCTATACATAACGCAGTGCTTGTTCCAACGTTATTATATGGAAGCGAGAGTTGGGTATGCAAATAGGAGCATGAGAATAAAATCAATGCGGTTGAAATGCGATCTCTGCGGAGAATCTGTGGAGTGAGGCTGACTGACCGCAATCGTAACGATGACGTAAGAGAGCGAGTAGGTGTATGAAATAGAGTATTGGTGTAAAGATGCGAAAGGAATGCTGCGATGGTTCGGACATATGGAAATAATGCCGGACGTGCGACTGGTTAAGAAGATATAAAATGCGAAAGTGGAAGGATGTAGGTACAGGGGGAGACCGAGACTCAACTACCTAGACCAAATCGGTCATGTATTGAAGGAAAGTCAAGGCAATCAGGAGTCTCCGAAACCGGCGAGCGTGTATGAAAAGAATTATTAATGTTGAGGGAGTGAGCGATGTATGCAAGAATAGAGCCTTTTGGCACTCTGTTCTATTTGCCTACCCCGCAAGGGAGATGGCGTGATTATAAGTAAGTAAGAATTCTGAATAAAAATATAACTCTGATCTTGTTCTGAAGTGGCCAGTTGTGGGTCGTGGACGTTGAACAGTTGCTCCATGTATATAATTGTGACCAGGTAAAACCAAACAGATATATAGCCGTCCCCAACAAAATCTTAGAATAGAGCTAGGAAGATGGGCAGCACTTAATTATGTTATTGTTTTTTATGACAGATGTCGGGTACCTGAATGTGAAACTGCAACCTCAGTGTCCAAAGTGGCTAAGCCTACTTGGTGGCCAGAAAATACAGATCCAAAATGTCATAGGCCTTTAGTGAGTAAACATAACAGGCATTCAACTAACATGACTTGCAATAATTACTCATTCAGCGGTAAAGTAGAAGAGTGTTACGAATGGGTCTATGAAAACAACAACTCTATCGTTGCTGAGGTATGTTTTACTTGTTTTTTCAGTATGTTTCTTTTCTATATCGTCATTAAACGTCTTACGGCCAGGAGCTTTCTGAACACAGGAGAACACAGGAGGGAAATTGGCCTTTGGCCAATCATTTCTTTCTTGCCACAACCTCTTTTGCAACACTCTTCAACCTTTTGTACTCTATTCTTGCCTTACATACATCTTCAATCGTTGCCTTCGGGGTATCCTTTGATTGGCTTTTGTAGCCGATCAATCCAACCAAGTCTTCTTTTTATCATAAACTGCCTTTCGAATCTCTACACACACCGAGTTAAACTTACATGCTTTTCTTCTCTTACTTACACCACATACTTCAGCATCCACATCCACGATTCCTTTCTTGAACCGCTCGCATAATAAAATTTTTCAACCTCACACTCTTTATTTAAGCTGCCGAATTTCTAACTTAATTTCCATACAAACTCCTCACTTACATCTTCTTGCGAATTTTCAACTTTTATTCGCCATTTTTTAAAAAGCCCTTATTCGGCTCATAACCAAGAAGTGGTCTGCATCAATGCCGATACCGCGGTATGCCCGCGTGTCCATCACTTTCTTCCGCAATCTTTTATCGACAATTACGAAATCAATCATACTTTTCTGGATTCCTTCCTGTCTTGTATACAAGTGGATCTTTTTATGGTTAAATATTGTATTAGTAACCATAAGATTGCACCCCAAACATACCTATCTCAAGCAAATTTTCTCCATTTTTATTTACTCTGTCGTCACCATACCTTCCCAACACCCTGTCATATCCATTACGCTTCACTCCTATCCAACTATTAAAATCGCCTAACCTCATCACTCTTTCATTTTCTTTTTATGGCGTAAATAATTTCGATATCACATTTATTCTTAACGTCTCTGGTGACGCCTAGCAGTTCCGAGCAATTGTCACGATGGCTGAATTGTCAAAGCATCTGGACGGTATCCAGAAGATCCAGGTTCAAGTCCTGCTCGTGACTGTTATTTTCGATTTCACACTTTCACGCTTTGTGTTAATTTATATGGCTAAGAATGTCAAATGCTAAAAAAATATCGATCTATCAGCTTTTCGACGTCCACTGCTGGACATAGGCCTCCCCAAGAGGGGATATTACCGTAATCACCGCGCTTGGCAGGCGGGTTGGCGATCGCAGTGGATGTTGTTAATACTCGAGGGAGTGCTGCTGCCCGCTCCCCGGGTATTCCCTCAGTCGACTCTTACGACTCCCATGGGTGGAGAGGGGTGAGACAATTCTAAAGCTGGCCCCACACGGCAAAAAAATATACAAAATATTAGATAGTTATTCAAATATACTGAGTATGGTAGTTAGGCCACCTTGAAGTCATCTCGTTATTCTTGAGTACACATTGAGTACCTACCTATAATAGAACGTAAATTTGTTTGTGACTTATAAACTGCAAGCGGGCTTAACTATTTTAATAATACAAATACCAATACACAGTCAACAATTTATTTGATCTTTTGACTTTGTGACGTATGTGTGTGTCCTGAGTAACAGCGCATCGCGTATGCGGTATCCGCCGCGCACGAAAATTGTTTTATAGTGCGTGTCCGCTCGTAATCCTCACAGATTCAATCAAGTCGAACATATTATATTTGTTTGGTGTGCAGCGGATTCCGTATACGCGATACGCTATCACTAGGGACGCGCGTTAAGAGATCGCAATGCATCCAAAAATTATGATATTGACGCACAATAGCTTTTGTTTTCTATTCTATGCGAACAAACATACGGCCCACCTAATATTTGATGATATATCGTGGCCTAGCAATTTCAGACATAATTTACGGTTCTCCAAATAAAATATTTGGAGATTTTAAGAGGTAGTGGGTTTTGGGCGCTGCCAGTAGGAGTACCTGATTTTTTAAGGCGGGAAGAAATGTTTCTAACCGCACACCCCGTCGTTTGGGGCAACGAACAGGGTAGTGTGGGGCACTCGCCCACTAAAGAAACCCGCCGTGTGCCGTCTATCCGCCTTTATTGGCGGGCCACCGGAACCATATTACATTCCTTCAGTGGTGCCAGTAGGACTACATATCGTTATGTATCTTATAAAACAATGTGTCTTAGGATAGGCAACATACGTTTTCGTCGTACATACGAACATGATTTCCACGCCTCACGGGAATGAATTTCTCATTACGTGCATAACGTCTTGTTACACCTACATTACATAGGTAACTCGCATATATAAATATTCACGGACATTTCACACAACGTCCTCTGCTCCCAAACTAAGCTTAACGCTTGTGCTATGGATACCAGATTACGGATATAATACATTTATTACTTTTTTTTGAATAAATACTAATAATACTATTACTATATATATATTTTATATTTACTAATAATAGATAAAAAAATATAAAAAACACCCAGACGCAGAACAAATATGTACATCACACAAATATGTGTACATCACACAAATAATTGTCCTGAATAGGAATCGAACCCACGACCTCGTGCACTGAAGTCTGTCACACTACCGACTACGCCACGAGGCCCGTCTTACATGACACACATGAAACGTTGGCGCATGGTCAATTTTAGCTAGCCTTAATATGATGAAATACGACTACTCTATTAAACTAGAATTGCCTAAATGCCTTTCACTCTGAGAGGAAATTCGTGCCTAAAATTGAGAAAGTAGGTAAGTACCTAATGGGTTGGAAATATAACTTCACCTTGTACATACAACAAATATTGATAGCACAAAATAAATAGGTAATATCTATTTATTTTGGTGGTAGTGAAACATTGATTGATGTTGAACATATGTAACTATAATCTAATGTTTTACAATACGTAATCATTGTTTCATGAAAGTGAACAATCGGTATAAACATAAAGTTTGGTGTTGGGTAAGTTATCGCCATGCTCTGAGAATTTATGTCGATCGGTGTTAATTGAACTTAGGCTGGTTGGAATTTAGATAAAAATACTGAACAACCATACTAAAATGAAGCAGAATAATTAACTGCCTCTGTGGTGCAGCGGTAGTGTAAGCGACTCCTGATCACGAGGGCAGTGTTATTGAGGTTGCTCGTAAAAAGAAAAAAATCTCAGTAGCAGCCCGGAGTTTGGAAATGTGCCCTGTAGATGGCAATAGGCACGCCCCCTATTACGTGAGACTTAAACATAGCTGGCGAATCGTGGATGTGTAATACACCTCTACCTACCCCTTTGGGGAATACAGGCTTCATGCTATGCTATTAATTAAAAAAAAGGCAAAATTATTTTATAAATAATTTATAATATTAGTTTTGGGCACAAATAAACTAGTGGTTTTATTTAATTTTAAGACATCGGTGAAATTCATCACATAAGGCTTGGATAGGTATATGTACCTATGTTGTTTATTATAAATCAACGAGTATTTAAATTAATAAATGGGGTTAATAAATATTAACGCCATAATTAACCTATTATGTATAATTATAGTTATACCTACTTCTAAAACGACTTCACACAAGGTCACGGGTGTGTGCACAGTAGCCACCGTAACACGGTGGCCAGTATCAATGGATAATAGCCATTCAGGCAGGAGATATTATAGTTCAAGTTCGAACATGTGCGCAAACACAAGTGCATTCTCTGTTCCCTCAGTCTCATTGTCCATTGACGGCATCATGATACGTAGATTGAGATGAACCGCAGGACCAACGGCTTTAAGTGTTTTGCAAGGCACGGGGATGGAACAGAGCTGTTATTGAAGAATTTCTGCTAGTAGTACAGCCTTGTTGCCTTTTGATGTGAAACATCTAATGCGGAGGGAGGGTAAAATCGGCTGTTAGCGTGGCGACGCTTTTATTGTACGAGTACTCGTCCCGTTCAAATCTTGCAAGTTAAATTTGACACACTCCCGGTTTCCGATTGAGCTGAAATTTTACACACATGTGTATATCACGTGTCAATGCAATATTATGATGACATGAAGCTGATCTGATGGGGCTGGAAGGTGGACATAGGAACTCTATAATGAATCGGCGCAACCCCATCGAGTTTGGGCTCGTATGATTCGTCTTGCCGAGTACTTTGTGTCTAGATGGTATCCAGGGCCTGATGATGAAGCTTTGTCAAGTTATGATCATTTTATTTCTATAAAGTAATTTAGAAGTTTTCACATCTGCTAGACGCCCCGCGACGTCTAGTTTTTTTATGAATAGCATGGCTCAATCGGGGAAGTACTATCCTCTCACAGTAGATCACCGTTAAACAAAGATAGGTATCTACTCCTATTGTTGTTTCGTATGGTGAGTAAGAGCACCGGAGGCCCAAACCAGCTCCTTATATTCTCCTTATATCTTATACTTTCTCTCCACCTCCTGTTCCTTTCCTTGGACTTGGCGTCGCGCGATTGAGTCTGGTGTTCTAGCGTCTATAAGCTACGGAAACCGCTTATCGTAAGCCGTATGCTTGTATGCCACCCGCGTTTGCAGTACAAACGCGGGTGGCATACAAGCTACTACTTAAAAAAGAAAAGTGGAATTTAATTTTTTTAATGACAACACGGCACTAAGTAATAATCCTCCCCCCAAACAAACCCTCCCCCATTATTCTCTCATTATTATCCTTCCTGTCCCTTTTCTTAGAGTTAGCGACGCGCGAGTATGCCTCTGGTATTGCTAGCGTCTATAGACTACAGTAACCGCTTAATCTGGTGTGCTGTAAGCTTGATTGCCACCCATGTAGTATTAAAAAAAGCCTTAGTTTTATAATCGTTCTTACTGCTTTGATTTTAGATGAACCTGGCATGTCAACCTTTAAAAGTATATTTAGTTGGAGGCATTCATAATGCGGGGATGATCGTTTCTATGATTTTCACTGGATGGATTGCCGACAAGTAAGTCATATTATCAAACAATTCATATTACTAATGTAAGCAAATACCTATATACAATATTGCCTGCACTTAGTAAAGTCCCCCTCGATACAAGATTTTTCCTCAGGTTTCCGATATGGTAGCGGGATAATGTACCTATACCTTTTTTTTTTTGTTAAGGCGGGAAAAGATGTCCCTAGCCACACACCCCGTCGTTCGGGGCAACGAAAAGGGTAGTGTGGGGCCTTCACCCACTAAAGAAACCCGCCGTGTGCCATCTCTCCGCCTTTATTGGTGGGCCACCGGAACCATATTACATTCCTTCAGTGGTGGGATAATCTATAGATTGACTGGTAGGTATACCTACCAGTTTTTAATTCTACTCAAGCGCTATCAAATAAAAAAAGTTGCATCAAAATCCTATATTGGAATATTGGAAGTAAACATTTTATCGAACGCGTGGGAAAGAATTCGATATTAATATGTATAGTGCAAAATATTGTAGATTTTTATGGAAGCTGTGTGGGTCGGACAAGAGTTAATTTATGTCCTATCAAAGGCTTTACGTAGTCTCCTAGGTACGAAATGTTGCAGCAAACTTTGCTGCTATTTAGAATAATAGAAACCAATACGTTCACTCGAGATTCGAATCTAGTACCTACTTCTCGTTTATAAATTGCACACTTATGAAAATAAGTATGTATGTATAGTAAACCCAATGTGGAAAATGTGAAATCGAAAATAACCGTCACGAGCAGGATTTGAACCTGCATCTCCTGGATACCGTCCAGATGCTTTGCCAATTCAGCCATCGTGACAATTGCTCCTGACTGCTGATTTCGATAACACATTTATTCTTAACGTCTTGGGTGACGCCTGCGCCATCTGTCGGAAGTATTTTCATACATTATGCCGACTTAAATACTTCTGACGTTAAGAATAAATGTGTTATCGAAATTAGCAGTCAGGAGCAATTGTCAAGATGGCTGAATTGGCAAAGCATCTGGACGGTATCCAGGAGATGCAGGTTCAAATCCTGCTCGTGACTGTTGTTTTCGATTTCACATTTTCCACTTTGTGTTTAATATACGAGTATATAGCCAAGCATGTCAAATGCTAAAAAGTATATAAAAATATATAAATGTATGTATAGGATCATGTAGAAAAGTTTGTCTTAGAGAATACCTATTATTAGATACATTTCACGTGTTCGAATTAAATAAACTATTAGGTAGATACAAGTCAAATATAATGTTTACGTAATTCTTTTCTTTGATAAATATACAAATTAGATAGTGTTTGCACAAAGCATCAATCAAAGTAGGTAGGTACCAATTGTTTGTTGAGATATTTATAGCCCGATAAATAAGCATTAGATAGGTTATCTGTTAGTGTTTTGTATTCATGACTTACAACCGGTTTCTGAAAGGCTTTTTGACCGGCAATTTGTGGAAATAAGTACCAGTTAAATTTTGTAATAAAATTTAAACAACTTTTTATAGGTTTTAAAACCGGCACTTGAATAGGTACGTGTAATAAAAAGTTTTAAAATTACACGCGCTTGTGATCCCCATATATAGTTACCGGGTCCAAACACCTGGAATAAAATTGCACAATATTCATGGAAGAATGGGGACTACTTGTTTCTGTCATCACACCGACAATAAGAGACGTCAGCTAGCCGAATATGCTAGACGTTTGCGCCACGGCAGCAAAAATTTTGAGCATTCGTTTGCATTGAATTGTGTAAGGTTAATATTGGGCAATATTTTTCAGTTTATCGTTAGAAGAATTTTGTGCGAAAATATAGAAGATTGGCTCGACAATTTTAGTTCTTATATTTCAAATATGTAATAATTTGATAATTTTATAGCTTTTTTTAGCATTTGACATGCTTAGCCATATAAATTAACGCAAAGTTCAAACGACATTAACAATGAATGTGTTATCGAAATTCGCAGACCCGAGCAATTGTGACGATGACTTAATTGGCAAAGCATCTGGGATGGTATTCCAGGAGATGGGTTCGAATCCTGCTCGTGACTGTTATTCTCGATTTCACCTTTTCGCACTTTGTGTTATTTTATAATTCAAATTTCCGCTATAGTAACAGAATAAAATATAGGACCTACGTATCAGTTTTTAAGTCAAATCAAGAGGTATCAAACAAAAAATTGCTTTAAAATCCATTCAGTTGTTTTTTCATCATTTGAGACCTAACAAACAGTCAAAAATATTATAAAAATATTGTTTGGTTTCCGGCTATACAGATATTTTTTCTCAAATATCTTCAATCTCTATCTATATATTCAGCTCTGTTGCAGCTATAAAATAGTACAGATTCAAACGCCTACTTTTCAGGATTGGCAGAAAACCGACTTTAATAATATGCTCAGTTGGTGCTACAATCGGAGTTTTCAAGATTTTCCTTAAAGATTATTACCCGTATCTCTTTCTAGAGTTTATGGAATCCGTTATCGGATCTGGTCTTTACACGGTCGGTGTTGTTTTATGTAAGAAACAAACATTTATATTTCATTCGAACCTCAATTTTATAGCATTCTTATCAAATTTCTTAAACTTGTAATGAATATATTTTTAGTGATAGAAGTTGGAGGACGAACTAAAAGAGTGGTTGCTGGAGTAATTTTTTCGTATGCTGTGTATGTAGGCGAAATAGTATTCGCAATTTTCGCCATGACCCTGCAGTACTGGAAATTCTTGATCTTGATTGTCTATTCGCCGATGATACTTTACGTAGGCTATTTCTTTATATTAAAAGAAAGTACAAGATGGCAACTTCTTCGTGGAGAAATGGATGAAGCAAAGAAAACATTAAAGAGTATAGCAAGAATGAATAGATTACAGATCGCTGCGAAGGAAATAGATAACTACAGCGATGAAGAGCTCCGTTCACAGTTTGATGTACAGAGCCAGAAACAAAAAGAAAGTTTGAGAGTTATATTCGGCTCTAAAGAAATAAGGACACGTCTTGCTGTAACGTCCTCTTGTTTTTTTGCTTCAAGTTTCTTATACTATGGTTTACTGGTGCATTGTGTCTTACTACCGGGTGATAAATATACGAATTTCATATTGGCTGCGTTATCTGCTTTCCCTGGCGACTTGATAGCGTATTACACCTTCAACAAATTTGGAAGAAAAATTACTTTACAGTGTGGCTATATTATATCTGCTGTATTTTTAATCGTTCAGAGTTACACTCCGGATGGTAAGTGTTTTGGATATTTTTTTTCATTAACTGTGTACAATCTTTAATAATAATGTATTAGAAAAAAGTGAGTTTGATTAATACTTTTTGTTTTTAAGAATACCTATTGAAAACGTGAGTACAGGCAGCATTCATAAAATTATCTGCGTTATATGAAATACTTATTAGATCTATATCAATGCTGCCGCCGGCAGCCCTACGTATATTGTAATCTGTGCGGCAGCCCACTGAAGTAATGCAAAACAGAGCACCAGTGGCCCGCCAACACAAGCGGAGAGACGGCACACGGCGGGATTAGTTAGCGGGCCCACACTACCCTGGGGGGTTAGGCAGAATCTCATATCTCACATGTCGATCGTATCGTGAGTACTGTCATTGGTTGAGAGATCACAGTGATTGGCCAACGGATTATTGCGACATCACGCGTCGGTTTCTCAACCAATCACAGTTATCACGATACGATCGACATGTGAGATATGAGATTCTGCCTAAGCCCCCTGTTCGTTACCCCAAATGACGGGTTGTGCGATTAGGTACATTTTTTTCCCGTCTTAACAAAAAAAAGGTCTATATCAATGCAGTTTTTTTTTATAACTGGCCAAAGTTATCTTCTTTTACTTAGACAGTTTTTAACTATACCTATATCCTACTTTTTTATTGCTCATGGTGACAGTCACCTGATGGTGAGTGGTAGATGCCGCTTGCAGATTTAACAATATCAAGAAAAAGCCCCTGCTCACCATTTGGGTGCGCTATCTCCTGTTATAAACTTCGAAACCCTTTTTTTGGTTTTTGTTAAGGCGGAAAGAAATTTACCTAACCACACATCCCGTCGTTCGCGGCAACGAACAGGTTAGAGTAGGGCCCTCACCCACTAAATAAACTCGTCGTGTGCCGTCTCTACGCCATTGGAACTATGTTACATTACTTCAGTGGTCCGCCGGTGGCTTATTCTTTCGGGTATCCTCTAAAACTTCCTAACCCTAACTACATTAACGCGGATGATAATTTCTTACTTCCCTTAGTCGCCTCTTAAGACACCCGTGGAAAAAAATGGATGATATTTGTATTTTAGTCAGTCATCACACAGGTTGGGTACCAAGTAGGACTAGGTACTCACTTGTTACGGGGACGAGCGGGTTGGTACCACTGTCTCCCGTGTAATCCACCATGAAGCACCTTGATGGGTTTTGATTGTAGTGGGGAATTAGCCATTCATTAGTCCTATTCAGATCACATAAATAACTATTATTTACTTTCAGATTTGTCCTGGCTAAAACTAACATTTTTCATTGTTGGTAAAATTGGCGTGGTGATATGTTTCACTGGTATATACACATACAGTTTGGAGTTATTCCCGACGAGCGTAAGAGGGACTTTGCTTGGTTGGGGCAACACTACAGCTAGGCTAGGCGGAATGATGGCGCCTTTAACACCTCTTTTGGTAAGAATGTTTTGTTTTTTTTTCCTCAGGTGACAGACCCGCCAGTAAAGGCGGAGAGACGGCACACGGCGGGTTTCTTTAGTGGGTGCAGGTCCCACACTACCCTGGTCGTTGCCCCCGAACGATAGGGTGTGCGGTTAGGAACATTTTTTCCCACCTTAACAAAAAAAAAGGTGACAGACGATCACCAACATTTAACGCGATTTAACGGGTTACCTATATCTAGTAAGTATACGAGTATAGACGTTGGGGTCACAGTAAAAGTAATTTTATTGTTATAATTGTATAATCTTTTTGAAAATTGTGTTGTGATTTGTATAATATTATTTGTTTAAGGGCGGATTCGACCAAAGAAGAATACATTTTATTCCTAGAATAAATCGCTACTTACTCGAGAATAAATCAATTTTACATTTTACCAACAACAATTCGAAGAATAGCGAGCCTATTTGAGAATAGTCACTATACCATCGATAAGCATCTAATAAGGAGTTAATCCAACAAATAAAAGCATGGCGTCATCTTTTTTGTGCTGTAATTTTTCGAAACCAATATCGGTTTTGGGTGCGTGAAAGCTACTTTCTCACGCTATAATACGACAAATAAGAGTTGAGATGAGTTAAGCTATACACTGTCCCGTTTGTAGAGCAATTTCTTTTTGCTGGGTATTACATTCACTTCGCTATTCGCGAATAGCTATTCCAAGTATAAGTAATACGTCAGATGGCGTGGAAAAACGACTGTTGATTATCTAAGAGAATAAAATCGTGGAATAGATTATTCTCGGTATAGTTATTCTTGTATATATTCGAGTTTGGTTGAATCCACTCTTAGACTCATAATCACCGATCCTTTTATTTGTCACCGAACTATCTCCTTTGTTTAGTTGGTATACTTTACTTTCTATGGGACGTTTGAGAAAATGCGTTTGTTAAATAAATCGAGAATTAACTCAAAACACTTAAATGATTTTTTGTAAAAATTTACAGGTGACCGAAGTTGCCGCGCTGCCGTCCATTCTCTTCTCTTCAGTAGCCGTCATAGCTGCCATATTACTTACATTCACGCCGGAAACAAGGACACTGCCATTATTCGACACTATTGCACAAATTGAATCCTATAAATTGAACCAGTCGAGTACCTGTACAAAGTTATAATAAAGGCCAAAATGATAAAATAAAAATATAGTTTGACAAAAAAAGGTCTTTTGCATTACCATTATTACGAAAATATAACTCATAAAACTAGTTTATGCTAAAGCAGCGACAAATAAACTAACAATGAAAGGTTAGTTGAAATAATATTTAATGGGCAGATCAACGTTTTTGGCTGGCGTCTGCGCATCCGTCGATCAACGTAAAGGGTCACACATTACAGCCCGCCTGAGGATATCAACCTGTTAGTTCAGTCCGTGATCTCAAGAGCCAATCGAGCACACTAGCTTTCGATATGGCTAGCGTTGGCAACGAGCAGTCGGAGATTTTGACGTGCGTATCGAGTTTTATTCTAACCCTGCAGGTATCGGCAAACATTTTTGGTACGGTTATAATTATTATTAATGATTAAACGAACTTATGAACTTATGAAGTAGTTATGGAAATGATTGCTACTTTTATTTCATTTTCATTGGATGAAATTTAAAAAAAAAATCATATGATTTCACATGTGAAATTTCATTGACAATGATTTTTCATCCCACGTCACACGTTTCGTATGCTAGCATAAAATGAAGTAGGAAGTTTTGTATGAATACTTCTAACTAAGGTTTATTTTATCTATCTATTGGTCTCATTTACACTAATCTAACATATGTATATTAACGCTATACATATACATAATTACTGACTTACTAAATAAAAAATAATAATCTATACCTATATAATTACAATAAACTATGTACTGACTGATGTACAATGAAAGTAAGTAAATCGCAAACAATCATCGAAGACACACTCGACTGACTGAGCTGTGGTCTGTGATAATAATGAAATTTCATTTCATTTCATTCATGTAAACAAACACGTGATTTTGAGATCTGCAACAAATGATTCCAAGGAAATTAATACTTTACGGCACTTAATTTAAAGTCTATTTTTAAAATACTCTTTTAGGATACTCAAGGTCAAAACTGAGGCATATAGTACTAAAACGTCGCATGCGTGGTGCTACGCTCCGGCGACGAATCATCTAAATATAGTTTGTTCTTTCTATCACGCCAACAGTGAGCGTGATAGAACGGACAAACTATATACCTACCTAGTGGGCGCGATTCGTCGCTCGCTAAGTCGCTACTCGCTCGTTCCCGCGATTTCATTGAGTGTGACGTTTCACAGGCCAAATGAAGAGTGGTAGCAGATTATTGCGA
Organism: Leucoma salicis; assembly: GCA_948253155.1. NCBI lineage: Eukaryota > Metazoa > Arthropoda > Insecta > Lepidoptera > Erebidae > Leucoma > Leucoma salicis. The sequence goes on along the minus strand of OX411815.1, from coordinate 20,122,367 downwards.
AGTATGAAAATTCATTTCATATGAAATTTCACATGCTACTTGTGAAATGTTCCAAGCTTAATGTGAAGTTCTATCATAATTAAACGAGGGCTTTGTCCGAAGAGATTAAAATCCCACCCAACCCGTAATATAGTTGCATCGATAGAAGCCCATAATGTAAGTATTATTACATTAACTCAAATATAGTATATAATTAGGTACTCATATTTTATTAGGTACTCATATTTTATTGTTTATAAAATATTTTAAATAAAATATGAGTACCTAATACCTACCTCTAAACTAAATGAAAGTAAGACAGGTAGGGTAGGTACAGCAAAAAATAAATAAAAAATCTCAAATACAGTGCAGATGGCGACACCTAGTGTGTACTACATGTAATCAAGCGTTCATTCGAACGTAATGTCTGAGTTATGTTTAAATAGCAGCGTAATGTGACAACAGGGGGCGTATACCTAACTTTATTAAATCCATTCAATTTCCATGCAGTTCACTTCTCGACTCAGTTGAAATTCGTATTCTGACACATCGAATGCTGATCGTCTTATCGCTGGCAAGCTTGCTATAAAAAAAATAGTTGATCGTTTGTGTTATGACAGTGCTTCGTTCAAAAATATTTTTGTATTAACTATTGGTAAGTAATAGTTTTTCTTTTAGATTTTTTTTTACCTAATAATTGAGAAAACTGTTAATAAAATACAACGGTTTCAAAATTATATTAATTGGAGAACTTTATGACAACTCATGCTCATAAAATAATAAATTTTAGCACTACGACGTTAGGTTTTAGAACGAACGCTTTTTAAAAAATGCGGGAATTTTGTATGTACCTAATGTACCTACATACTTGTTTCATATTTTCTATTTAAATACATCCTAATCCTTTAGATAATTTTAGTTAATTACTGAATAGAAAATTATATTTTATTAAAAGAAATAATATAGAAACTATGACGTAAGAAGTTTTTTTTTCGATAATTAAGTATAGTAAGATTTATTTAAGCTAAACATTTATCATTGTAAATCGTTATACTTTACAGCACCTTACACGAAAATGTTGGCTCAATTCGGCGACGAGTATCCTACGGCCAATTAGAAGCGATGTGAGAGTTTTTAAATAGCCACAAAGGCCTGACAACAGGCTTTAATAAATCAACCCATGCGCGGAAACATACAAAGCGCCTCTGGCATATTCTAGCCGAAGAACTCAACTCGCTGTGTGCGGGTGCTGTTAAAGACTGGAAAGGATGGTCTAGTGTAAGTATTTCAGTAAATCCAATTTTTGAATTCCCATTAAGTACCTACACAGTTTTAACCGATATAGAACATACAGGAACTATTTCGTTCACATAACATAGTTTAGCGTGTATCCTCGAAGGATGTTCCATATAGGGAGCAAACCTATTGCTGTCTACAGTGCACAATTCCAAACTCCAAGCTGTTATTGAGAATTGTCTTACAAAGAAAACTCAATAGCTCTGCAAAACCCTGGGATCGAACCCAGACCTCATGGTCATTTAATTAGTTGCATTTACTAATTGCAATGCGAAAACAATATCATGAGCTCTTCAAAGAAATGTTAGGGGCAATTAAGAACCTAACAGAAAAGATAGATAATATGTAAGTATACCTAGAATGTAATATAATATTATTTATTAATAATATTATTATGATAATTATAGTGACTACTAGGGGTAAAAGAAATGCATAGGGCACACTTAAGTTATTGTAACCCATAAATACTTACTTACCATCACGCCATTTTCCTCGCAGGGTAGGCAGAGAGATCAGAGTGCCAAGAGGCTCTATTCTTGCATAAATCTCTCGCTTCCTCAACATTCATAACTCTCTTCATACACGCTCGCCGGTTTGGAATACTCCTGACTCCACCTTCCTTCAATACATGACCGATTTGGTCTAGGTAGGCGAGTCTCGGTCTCCCCCTGTACCTACATCCTTTACTTTCGCATTGTATATCTTCTTAACCAGTCGCTTGTCCGGCATTCTTTCCACATGTCCGAACCATCGGAGCATTGCCTTTCGCATCTTTACACCAATACTTTCTTTCATGCCTACTCGCACTCTTACATCGTCGTTACAAATGCGGTCAGTCAGCCTCACTCCAGAGATCCTCCATTCTCCGCAGAGATCGCATTTCGTCCGCTTGATTTTACTCTCATGCACCTTATTGCATACCCAACTCTCGCTTCCATATAATAACGTTGGGACAAGCACAAACATAAATAAAATAAGTTTAAAGAAATATAAACATATTTTACGAAATAGTCTGCTCCCTACAACTCTACAAGTAACTCTCTCAACTCACAACTTTGGAAGAATTAAAAACCACAATTTGCTGTTAGTTTGAATGTTTAATTCTTGTAATTTTAAGATTTTTAACCTTATGGTTACAATTAATTTTTTTGGGTAAATTTATATGTGCAGACAAGATGGTTAGTATCAGAAAAGGACACTTCCTTGATAGAATGTTGCCAACCAAAGTAAAAGGTTGCATTCAAAACAAGTTCAATATTTAAATTTATGACATTCACATCTTAATTTAAAGTATAAGAATGTTATATAATTCAATAAATAATTACTGGTATGTAAATGCACACTAGAAATATGCTAAGCCATATAAAACAAACTAGGAAAATAATTATTAACCTTAAACTTAACATTTTAAACATACAATTTAATGAAACACATGTTAAAGAGCCCGAGTACACTCTACCAGGCATGCAAATATTAAAAATAACTAAGTATTGCTTACAAACTATTTAAAATTATACTTAGAAAATGTAAATTGAAAAAAATGCTCATAGTAAACAACAAATAAAATACTATGCTAACTATCTTAGAAAGCATTGTTTAGGAAATCTGATATCAAATAACAACACTTAATAAACAATAATAAACTATTGTGACAAATTAAGTTATTATAATTAAAATATTTTTACATTATTCAATTTGCAGTATTACGACTATCCCACAGACTTCCAATGAGGGCTTGACGTACCATTAATCCATCATTAAAAGTACTCTGGCCACTAGACACAGAATGGAAGATTGGCTGCTAGCTACCTCTTGAGCAGCTTCGTCAACATTAAGTGATGGTGGTAATGTCACATTTTCTCGTACACATAAATTACGTAATATAACACAAACTTTAACTATAGATCCTGCAATTTGTGGTGAATAGTGTAAAACATGGTGTACCAATAAACACCTAAAACGAGCTTTAAGTAATCCAATTGTTTTTTTCAATCACATTTAATACTCTTGAGTGCACCTCGGTGTAGTAGGCTTCAGGTGTTCCTGCTGTAGCATTGATTACTGGTGTCATCAGACATCTAAGGAGATATCCAGAATCACCTGTCAAAGATATTTTTGTTAAAATATAGGCTTGTATGAGTTTTAGACAGAAGCAAAAAGGAAAATAATTACCAAGTAACCACATGGACTCATTGGTACAAATTTCTTCCAAATGATCCTTGGACCATATAAAAGAATCATGTGTACTACCTCCATAGCTGGCATCTACACTTATTACTTCCATATCATCATTACTAATTTGAAATATTTTTGTTTCAGATTGTAATCAGAAAGAACTTAAAGACAGAAAACAACAAAATAATATGTAATAATAAAATAAAAGTTTTGTAAATAAATAATTTGATTACTTACTAATTGTACATTCAATGAATAATATTACTTCCTACAATAATATCTTTCCTCATGTAGATTGGGACAAACTATTCATGTAGTAATATGCAATCTATACAGCCTAAAGTCCCCATCATCCCAAATTCATTGAAAAACCTAAAAAATCCTTTTAGATTAAAATACTAGTAACTAGGTACCTAGTTGGTATAATTATGTTATTAGATAGGTATCTATGTATGTAGGTAATCTATGTATTAAAAATTAACATAGTTTACATTAGCTCAACACTTCCAATGTTCTTTGGAATTTAATGTACTTAGTCTGAATTTGAGGCAAATTTAATAATTTTGTTATCTGTTTGATAACTCTAGACACCGTGGGTTGTGAGATAGAATGTAACGAAATATACCCATTGGGCACTGATATGATCCAGTAGCATAAAACGATAATGATACTAATACCTGAGAAATCAAAATTTGCATTTAATATAAATACATAATCCCATCCATCAGCCTTTTAACATCCACTGCTAGACATAGGCCTCCCCAAGAATGGGGGATAGTGCCGTAATCGCCACGCTTGGCAGGCGGGTTGGCGATCGCAGTGTATGTTGTTAATACTCGAAGGAATGCTGCTGCCCACTCCTCCGGTATTCCCTCAGTCGGCTCTTACGACTCCCATGGGTGGAGAGGGGTGGGACAATTCTAAAGCCGGCCCCACACGGCAATAAAACAAATACATAATAGGATGATATATGTAAAATGACGCGTTTCTACGTGCGCCGTCATGACATATTTTAAAGGCATTGCATTCTTCCCGCACCCGCCTCCGGTAGGTATATAATATTAATTCGTCGTCACACATTGAATAAAAACGTTATAATCAAATTCCACAAAACAACTAAGATTATTTAAACTTTAGATTGTAACAATTCTAAACAAGCTACTCTGACACAGCGAATCTGAATGGTTTACTCACGGTCTTTTCACTTCCCACAAAGCTTTAATTTTTTGATCAGGATAAACTTCCGCCAATCAATACTAGATGGCATTATTAATTTTTATAATGGTATTACTTTTTTTTTTTAGACTGACAACTCTGTTTTTTCTAGCCAGCTTTACGTTTCACAGTACGCAGATTTATTATTTTAAAATACAAATAAAAAGCAAATAAAAAAAATAATACATAATATTTGCAGTGTTTAATCTTTACATAATATATCAAAAACTAATAATATAATTATCGAGTGTGACACTGGGCACTAATTTTAAATTTAATCGCATTTACAATAATGAAACGGAACGTCATTTTTCTTAATTATCCTTCTGCCATACAAAATGTCCGCCATTGCATATAATTGCATATTTGTTTTCGTTACGGAAGCTTTTTTGCAATTTATGTTCTGCTTCTCAGTGCGGTTTTTTGTGATTTTTATTCTCATGCGACCCAAATTTCTCTGGACACCGACGGACCTGCTTTCAACTGGTGACCCACGCTCTGTACACTGGACTCTGATTTGTTTTATCATTTGGATATTGGCGAATATGTCGTTATCTAAGGATAAAATATGCTGTGTGCCTAACTGCGGCAAGACACGTAAGTAAAACGTACGCTATTATTTAAATATTTGTTTAAAAATACAGTGGGAAAGTTTTTTAGTCGAAAAAACATTGAGAAAAAATTAAATCATACATTTTTCAATAAATAAATATATATTCGAGTACTACCGCATTTAGTCCCAAACTAAGCGTTACCTTGTAGTATGGGTACCAGACAGCAGATATAATACTTTAATTTCTTTTTTTTGTAAAGACACAATGTACATAGAAAACACCCCATACACAATACAAAATATCTGTTCATCACACAAATATTTGACCTGGTTGGCAATTGAACCCACGATCTCATGCACGAAAGGCAGGTACCTACTATTCTTTGTAAAGAAATTTCTATGGCTTATGTGGCAGGTGATATTTTTCTTATAAGGTCACTTCATAATCATCTGCTGTTCATATCAGTTGAGTAATATGGGCTTTATAAGACTATCATGTATTAATATACATTTTAATAACACTGCCCAAACTAGGGATCAATCCTGGGATATTTTGATCAGCAGTTGCATACACAAACCGCAATCGTGAAGTATATGTTTATAGTTAATTTTATATACTCATTATCCCAAATATTCATAAACGTAATATTTAAACACACCCAATGCAGCTTTACATAATTATAATAAGTTTATTATTTAAAATCCTCTGCACTATAGATTACAGCCATGCAATCTATACATATAATAAAATCATAGTGATGTCAAAAACATACAAAAAAGATATTTATAAAAAAGCAGTCTTTTACTTATTTAGATATTTTTATATATATTTTTAGCATTTGACATGCTTAGCAACATACATTAAACACAAAGTGAAAAATGTGAAATCGAAAATAACAGTCACGAGCAGGATTCGAACCTGTATCTCCTGGATACCGTCCAGATGCTTTGCCAATTCAGCCATCGTGACCCTTGCTCCCGACTGCTAATCTCAACAACACATTCATACTTAACGTCTTTGGGTGACGCCTGCACCATCTGTCGGAAGTATTTTCATACATTATACCAACCAGGTAAACTTAATATTTATATATTTTTATATATATTTTTAGCATTTGACATGCTTAGCAACATACATTAAACACAAAGTGAAAAATGTGAAATCGAAAATAACAGTCACGAGCAGGATTCGAACCTGCATCTTCTGGATACTTAAACTTTTAGAAAACCTGAATTAATGATTTTGTGTTAGTTTAATACATACAAGTAAGAGTATAATATTTGTTTGTAATAGACGTAAACTAAATACTTACCCAGTATTACTTTTCATCTACTTACATTCAAGTATATGGACGGAAACATATAGCAATTTTTAGCACATTTTTTAGTTTTCGTCCACAATATCATTTATGTTTTATGCATGCAATATTGCTAAATTAGCGGACGAAAACTAAATATCAGACTAAATAACCATCAAAGATCATTCCATAAAGATTTCAATAGAATTTCTTCGCATTTCTTATTTTTAACGACTAGTCAAACTTTACTTGTATTTTTGTGTTTTCGTCCACGCAGACGAAAACTGAATGTTTTGTGAAATAGGTAATTCAGTTATTGTCCACCTAGATTTTGTAAGTAATTCGTTAAATGAGTACGAAACACACATTTTAATGTGTTCTTTATGTATCAACTTAGTCATTAATGCCCTAAACATAAGAAATACATTCCAAAAACAATTAAATAAAAATCTGCGCAGTTAGCTTGCACCACTATTTTTCAAACTTTAATGTGAAGTTTTCGTAGCTTAGAAGTAAGCCGTCAGATAAAAGAAGCTTTTGTTTGAGTTTTGACTTGTTAAAAAGAAGTTGGTAGATGTGCAGATTTGATATTAAGGTACGCAACGAGTCCAAATTTGCGCGGTTTACTATTTTTATGATTCTAATCTACGTTAATGTTTCACGAGGCGCGTGCTAGTGGACGAAAACAGGACCTGTACAGGAAACCGGCTAAATGACCCTATATTTGTTAAACTTAAACTACCCATTAAATTACATTGTGTTATACAAAGAATAATATTATTATTAAAAGAATGTTTATGAAAATCTGCAGTTTTGTAGATCATATCAAAATAGTCACCTGCACTAAAAAGCACCCGTAAACCGACCGGGGTCACTAGAACTACGATAAGATTGTTATTTCTGAGATATTCTCATTGAAGTATGACAAAAATCTTCATCAGTTAAATTGCTCAGCTTACTTTCTTATAAAACATTCTTTCGTCCAGCTTGGCTGAATTATAGACCATACTTTTGCTAAATGAACTATTATAATAAAACATTCTGGTGTTTAGGAGTTCATACTCCAAAACACCAGAAATTATATCCTGCAAAAATTTGCATAAGTTAGCCTTATCTAATAAGCATAAGTATTAGGCAGCATATTGTTATCCAATAAGTACCTACCTACTATTATCATTACTTATCTACTACTATACCAGTGCAAGTATTGGCTAGCGTATGCAACTGCTGATCATGAAGTCTCAGGTTTGATCTCCGGCCTTAACCACCGAAGGAATGTAACATAGTTCCAGTGGCCCGCCAATAAAGGCGGAGAGACGGCATACGGCGGGTTTATTTAGTGGGTGACGGCCCCACACTACCCTGTTCGTTGGCCCGAACGACGGGGTGTACGGTTAAGAACAGTTTTCCCGCCTTAACAAAAAAAAAGGCTTCGTTGCGCTACTGTTTACAATTATGTATAATATTGTAGCAATACAAACATATTACATAATATTGTTATTACAGGTTTGGATAACACTGTCTTACACGCCTTCCCCAATCCTGATAAGGAGCCAGACAGATTTCGTACATGGCTGTATGCAATTGGTGGTGATATTTTGGCCTTAGATAATAAGGTGATTTTCAAATATAGTAAAGTGTGGCATCATCATTTTCATACTCGTTATCACACTGCCAGCAAAAGACTGTGTGCTAATGCCACACCTACACTGCATCTACCAGGTATGTAATTTTAATTATTTATTCTTAAATAAAATATATTATTAAGAGGGAACATGGCCTGCGATTAAATAAAAATACCTAATTTTCAAATTCCTTGCTGACCATGTCCCCTCTTAAGCATTACAATACCACATTTTAAAAGACTTCAAAAAAGGATATTTCTCAATTTAGTTTTAACAGTCATGTTATGATATAGACTCAAAATTTTTCTTCTTTCTATGCCCAGCAGTGGACCATGAAAGGCTGATGGATGGATGGATGGACAGGCCCGATTTTGAAAATTCTTTCACTAATAGAAAGATAGATTATGACTGAGTATTATTATAGGCTATAGGACGATGAGGATATATAAATAACATTCACTCACCTGTTTATACCTGGCAACCCCATAGTTGCGCAGTTGTGAAAGTAGGCAACCTTTACGTTTTCAATTCTGTTGGATATATTCTTTTAACTAGTATACAATTTTTTTACATAACCAATCAGAGAAGTAGATTAAATTAATTTAATTAAAAATATTATCCAGGCGCAATTTAACTAGGCAACCTATTTGCAATAGGTCAATGTGAATATTATCTATCATTTATTTCTTATGACTAATAAGTAACAGATGAGGGTATATATTTCTTATACCGGATCTCGGACAATATGTATTTAGGGTACCAGCTAGCTACCTCCATACCAAAATTTTGTCTAACTCCGTTTCGTGCTTTTTGTGTGAAGAGTATTATCCGTTCACACAAACTTTGACATTCATAATATTAGTAGGGCTTTTAAATAAATTAAACACTTTGTTGCAGGTTTCTGTGTAGTACAGAACAACCCATCTCATGAGGACTGTACTATTAATATTGAACAACCAATTCCAATTAATAGGCAAAATGTGGTTGATAAACCATCATCTTCCAAAAGTGAGTATTTTACAAGTCTTTTAAGCATAGCTGAATTAACAACATACTGTTGTTCTGTATTGTATATTTCTGTTATCAAGATTTTTTCAATTTTTTAAGCATTTTACATGCTAGGCATATAACATAGAGAATATTTTGATCTATATTTTAGCACTTGACATGCTCAGCTACTCTTAAAGTACAAATTATAATTTGTGAATAAGGAAAAAGAGTATTTTAGTACAGGCAGGAATCTAACCTGCGTCCCTTCCTATCCGGGGATGTGCTCTAATCCACTGAGCTACAGTACTATCTTTTAGATATACCCAATCTCCTTATCACATTTGTCTTATTTACAGAAGGGATGGCAGTCAAAATATAACATTTTTGAAGTAAATGGACAGGAGATAGTACCTCTCTTTGATGTCCCACATTTGCTGAAGGGTATCAGAAATAATATGTTAAAACATAAATTAATATGTGTTATAAAAAATAAATCCTGTACAGGAAAGTGGGCTTTATCAAGAAAATCCGACATTTAATGGATTGCAATTTCTGCCGAAATTAACTGAAAGCCATGTTATACCACAAAAAATAAGAAAAATGAAGGTAAAATGCGCTACACAAGTTTTTAGTGCATCTGTTGCTATGTACATGGGATATTTGGCAGGTGAGAAATAGTACCTTAGAAATAAATAGAGAAAATATATGATGTGAATGTATATAGAAAGGTTGCAGGATAGAAAGGTTGCAGGTTGGAAACCTGGTTGAACCTTTTTATCCAGTTGTTAGAATTTAAGGTTCAAATACAGGTTAAGAATCTGGGGAATGAATGAAGATTTTAACTGTGTAGAACATGCTAAGTCTATGTGTGCATGCAGTCAGTCTTTTGTATTTGTATCAGAAAATGTTCAGTAAAAAGTGCATAGCATTCATGGATGATAAAGACTTAGTTCATTGAAATGTCTAATTTTTAAGGCTTAGCGTGCTAAAGTCAGAGCACTCCATTTATTTTTCTAGTAGGGGAATATTGTAAAGTTAAATCTAAGTATAGGGGCCTTATTATGTTATGTGCTCCCATTTAAAAATATGATGCGTCACACAACAATAATAGTAATAACATTTTTGTAGCAAATTAAATTCTCTACAATTTTAGTGGTGTAACCAATAATAACAAAGCTATCTATCCATCCATGCATCCATCAGCCTTTCAACGTCCACTGCTGGACATAGGCCTCCCCAAGAGAACGCCACAACGAGCGGTCCCGTTATGGGGCATGATGCCGTAATCGCCACGCTTGGCAGGCGGGATGGCGATCGCAGTGGATATTGTTAATACTCGAGGGAGTGCTGCTGCCCACTCCCACGGTATCCTTCGGTCGGCTCTTATGACTCCCGTGGTTAGAGAGGGGTGGGACAATTCTAAAGCTGGCCCCACACGGCCAAAGCTGAAGATGAAGCCTTCACTAATATTAAAACGAGGTAAAGTTTGTGAATATGGCATGTTTCCATACTCCGACATTGTACGTCCTACTCCGTCCTACCCGAGAATCAAATGACTAGCAGTCGCATACACAAACCACTACGCCATGGATGCAATTATTTTGCTTTATAACTCTGTTTTTATTGATTCTATGGCTGAATGTTACAGATCCAAAGTTGTAGAGAGTTTATTTCCAAAAAAATATTTTTACAAATAAATAAATATCCACGAACAACCACACAACGCCATCTAGTCCCAAACTAAGAGTTAGCTTGTACTATGGATACCAGAATAACGAATATAATACATATATTACTTTTCTTTTATGTAAATATATACATATTATACATAGAAAACACCCAGACACAGTACAAATATTTACGTTCATCACTAAAACATTTGTCCTGAGTGGGAATCGAACCCACGAACTCTCTCTCAGGAGGCAGTGTTACTACCGACTGAGCTACAAGGCCTGTCATATTCAATATCAAATATTCTGTTCTGACTAATAGTTTGCCCAATATAGCGTTAACCCATTTCCTCTTCTTTTTACAAAATGGAAGTGCGGGACTTATTTCTGGGGTTGAGATCCCACAAATTTATATAATTTTACAGTACTCTCCAAAAAAATAAAATTTAATGTGCTGATTCTTGCAACCCTAGATATAAATTTTCGATGAACTCAGATTCGATCGCCTGCTTTGTAGTGTTATTGGTACATGATTACTATCTTGAGACATTTAATAAATCATTTGATAGTAAGAATATGTGAATGAGTAAAATATATTCACAAAATCAACCTTACGGTATTGCTTTATATATATCTGCTATAAATCATGGAATTTTATTGTTACAGAGAAAAAAATTATACCCGAAGAAAGCAGGGAAACTGCAATTATATTGCAATTTTTTGACGAGCTCTTCGACTCCTTGAATGGCAGCTTCGGTAATGCAAAGAAGAAATCGGGGAATGCTGCTACAGCAAATTCAGTCCATCTTAATTTATGGAATGAAGCAAAATCTGTTTTACGTTCCATGCGATTTGTAAATAGTCATGGGAAGAAAAAAATTCACCGTACCATCGATTATCAATTGGATTTGACTATTGACAATGTTACTTATCTCACTGACAAGTTACTGAAAGATCACAATTTGAGGGGGATCTGGATGCGACATTTAAATCAAAACCCTTTGGAGAATTTTTTCGGCTCTATTCGCAGTCATGGGATTCGTAACAATAATCCCACATGCGCCGGGTTCGAAGTAGCATTTGCTGCGTTACTAATAAATAATTTAAGTCAATACTCCAAAGGGTTTAACTGTGAAAATGACAGAGCGGCAAATATGTTAGTTGGATCATTAAAGAGTTTTTTTTTCGAAATACTGTCCCCTCAAATGCTGATGAAATTGAAATAGATTACAATGATTTATTAAAAACTGAAATTCTGTTAGGCGTGGAAAACAAGAAAAAAGATGGTAAAAATTTCGAAATTTTCAAATATGTTGCTGGGTACATAATAAGAAAAGCTAGGAATAATATTTTTTAAAAATGTTCTACATGTGAAAGCAAGTTATTGGCATATAATTATAATGATTTTGAATTTATTGAAAAAAGGGAAGAATTCAAGGACGACATTTGTTAGCGTACCCAGCAACGGAAGTTGTAGAAATGTTTTCCAACATCCATGATGTCGTTTTACACGTTATTAGACTTAAAAGTCACATAGAAAATAAAAAAAAATTACATAAAAACATTATCTAGTGTTCATTGTAATCTCAGTTTCTTAAACTGTGAGGAACATGGCAGTCAATTGTCCAAATACATAATTGATACATCATGTAATCTTTTTATATTTAGTTGGTGTAAACATACCAATCGAATTTTAAAATGTTTAAGACAAGATGTGGATCCCCATGATTATATACAAAAATGGGCATTGGTATATGTAAATAAAAGAAGAAAATAAAATGTGTTTCATTTTTATCATTCAATAAAATAGGTACCTATAATAAAGCTACACTAATAAATGGCGAATAGGTAGATTTAATAAAAACCAAGAAAATTGTCCTTATAACACAAACATAGATATATAGATAGTGTCCTATAGCTATATAGCCTATATACACTATCGATACTAGTTCAGCCAATCATCACTGGGAGCGCTGCAATTACTTTGGTTGGACTGAGTACTCTATTCTTATACTTACTCTATGGGTTTACTTCTTCTTCTTCTTGATTTATGGCTGTTGCAGGAGTATGTCCACAACTTTGCCAATGTCACGTGGCAGAGATAAACCGTCAAACGAAGGAGATTGTTCGGTGATAAGAGAAAGGCCGGTGATTATGTCAAACTTAACAAATTACTATGATGGATAAATACTCTGAAACAAACAACATCAACTAACTACATATCATACTAAAATCTATTATTCTAATGTACGGTGTTAAAGAAATTTATTTACAATTTAATCTTATTTACTTTTATAAATTTACAGAGAATTAAAACAAATGGAGTAAATACAAGTGATAAAAGTGATTTAAATGAGGTAGGACGGGGAATTTCATGAGGCAAAATATCATACAATGAGTAGTGAAGTTTGGTGCAGCTAAAAAAAATATGGTCCACATTTCCTTGAGCTAGTCCACATTCACAGATAGAGCTATCCCTAATCCTAAGTTTGGCCAGAAATACTGGGGTACAAGAATGGTTCAAACGTAAGCGACAGATGGTAGAAGTGGTTGCCTTGTCAGCCTTTTTGAATTTAGAAAACCAGGGTTTATGCGGAATATCAGCTTGAATATCACCATAAAATTTTCCTTTTAAAGTTTTAGACACTAGCCATTCTTTAGTCCACTGCTGGAACAAGACTGTCTTTAAGGATGCACAGATGTCATGGGAATATAATTGGGAATGGGTCAGGGAGCCTAAAACCGCTGCAGACCTGGCGCATGAGTCAGCAGTTTCATTCCCCAGGATACCTGAGTGTCCAGGAATCCAAGACAGAACAATGTTAATACCAAGTTTTTCACACTTTAACAATTCTTCTCTAATTTTAAGGGAAATAGGGAATCTTGTTTTAGATCTAAAAGGGTTTGATAAGATGGATTGAAGACAACTTTTAGAATCCGAAAATATTATAGAGTTATTCAAATTGTGTGATCTCACAAATAAAATAGCTTCTAAAATAGCTATTGACTCACCAGTAAATATTGAAGTAGCAGGGGGACATTTATAAGACAATACAATTCTGGTGAAAGGAATCCACACAGCTACACCTACGGCACTATCGGCTGATTTGGAAGCATCTGTGTATAAAGTAAACCAATTCTTATATTCACTTTGAATTTTGTTATGAAATATAATATTAGCTTCAATTGTATACTTATCAATGCCAAAGTTAAGGATTACTTTTGGTTGGAAGGTTAATGCTTCATAATCTGTAGAGTATAGTGGCAGAATGGGAGACTGATAAAACAAGTTAGATAATTGATTAAACTTAAGAAAACTCCAGAGAATACAAGGAAATTTGTCTGATGATGACTGAAGGTCATGAGCGTTATAAAGAGCGGCCAATTGGTTTAATTTTGAGATGAGAGGATGATCACAATTTTGAATAAGTTTAAAAAAAAATCTGTTGGAAAGGAATTGCCTACGCAATGAAAGAGGTGGTTCAACACACTACTTGCATTGCGTTAATAGGCGATGATTTCATAGCTCCAAGAATAATACGCAGGCATTTAGATTGGATTTTATCCAATTTTTTAAGGGCGGATTTAGTACAAGGGTCTAAAAGGAAGGAACCATAGTCCATATGACTGCGAATAATAGCATTATATAAGATTTTTTGGGTGAAAGGATGTGCCCCCCACCATACACCAGAAAGAGAACGAAGAATATTAATGTTTCTCTCACATTTCTGGGTCACATAGTCAAAATGAACAGTACCTGTCAATCTGGAGTCTAACCACACTCCCAAAAACTTAATTTTATTTTCTTGAGGAATTATACAGTCATTAATACTAATTGTAATATTGGGAATGGTTCTTTTTTTGGTGAAAATGACAACACTACTTTTTGAAGGTGAAATGGATAAACCATGCCTGAGAAGCCAATCTGATAAGTAACTAAGAGCAGAGTTTAACCGGCTCTCTGCTTCTTCCAAAGACTTGGTAGCAATATAGAGAACTAGATCATCAGCATATTGCAATATTTGGCAAAATGGTTGAACTGTAGTGTCTAAGTCACTAGTATATAGACTGTACAATAAAGGGCTAAGCACTGAACCTTGGGGTAAACCCTTCCAGGCAGTTCTAGGTGGATAACAGGAATTTTGATATTTAATAGAAATAGATCTTTCCATAAATAAATTACATATAAAACGGGTCAGTTTTATGGGAATGTTCAGATAAAGTAATTTATTTTGAAGTAATGGTAATAACACATTATCATACGCTGATGCAATATCTATAAAAACACCAACTAGATATTCTTTTTTAAGAAAGGAAATGCGTATATCAGAGGTAAGAATACTAAGACTATCCATAGTACTCATACCTTTTCTGAAACCGAATTGAGTTTTAGCTAATAAGTTTCTATTTTCTACTAACCACTCCAAACGGTGTTTAATCATGTGTTCTGTAATTTTACTTAAAACTGAGGCAAGGGCTATTGGTCTATAGTTATTAGGATTAGCTGCAGACTTTCCTGGTTTGAGGATAGGGATAATTATTTGCTTTTTCATTTCCTGAGGTATGATTCCATATTCAAAGGAGTTGTTAATTAGTTTCAAATAGGTATGTTTAGAATTTTGCGAAGCATGTTTTAAAAAGGAATATGGTATGCCATCTGGGCCAGGAGAAGTATCCACCAGCCCCTCAAGAGCAAGACTAAGTTCAGAAAAGGTGAAATGGGAGTCAAAATGGTTTAAAGACGGGAGGGAATTTGGAAGAGAGGGAATTGCATCTTTAGTTGGAACAAAAGGTGGAGACAATTTATCAAAAAACTCCTCAAGCCATAAAGAAGGATCATTAGATGTGATGTTACTATTGTAACATGATCCTCTAAATTTTTTAATTTGTTTCCAAACTAAACTGGATGGAGTTCTGGGAGAAAGCTGTTCACAAAATTGTATCCATCCAAGCTTCTTTTTCTTTTTTAAAGTTCTAGTTGCTTGAGAAGCAATCTTTTTATATGCCAAAAAGTTTTGTAACGTCATATTTGATATGTAGCATTTTTCAGCTGCCTTTCTTTTCTTAATAATGTCTGAACATTCAGTGTCCCACCATGGGGGAGAAATTTTGAATTTGGAAGATTTTTTTAAGGGGAAAGCAATATCAGCACTTGAAATAATAGATTTAATAAATTTTGAGTATATATCAGAAATATTGTAGCCGGAAAATGAAGGGAGTTGTAATAGTTTATTATCAAGGGAGTTAGAATATGATGACCAGTCAGTATTTTGATTTAGTCTGTATTTAAGAGAAGGGCAAAAGTTAAAAACTGGAGTAGATCTGTCACAGATGTTAATATGAATGGGAAAGTGATCACTACCATAAGTGTGTTCCAAGACACACCATGATAGAGTTGATGCAAGGGATGGAGTACACACAGTGAGATCAACTACACTTTTCGTATTCTGTGTAGGGAACACCCTACGAGTAGGAGTACCATTATTAATTACGCATAAGTTGCCTTCATCAAAAATTTCTAAAAGGGCGCGACCAAATGTGTCATCATGGCCAGAGCCCCATGAAGTGTGGTGAGCATTAAAATCACCCATCAAAATGATGGGAGGTGGAACAGATGAAATTATATATAAAATATCTGAGACTAGTGAAGGATTGGGATGAGGAATATATATAGATACAAAAGATATATTACACATATTTACAGCAACAACATTGATGTCAGGTGATACGGGTGGAAGTGAAATTTGTGACAATGAGCAAGAACGCCTAACAAGTAAGGCAGTTCCAGCATAACCATCTGCTCTGTCGTCCCTAAGACAGGAGTAACCTGGAATCCAAAAATGGGAACCAGGAATTAACCATGTCTCAGAGACAGCAAAGACAGATGGCTGAAATTTAGTGACTAAATGAAGAAGTTCATGTTTTTTATGACGAATGCTTTTTATGTTCCACTGGAGAAGTGATGTGGGAGCCATGGTCTGAATTTAATGGTATGAACTGTAGAAGAGTCTTGGCAACGTGGGACGGTATGTTAGTATTGGATTTAGACAGTAAACTAATAACCATTGAGAGGAGAGCTTCCAGGACACTATCATCCTGGGCTAATTGGGGAAGGTTAGAACAATTAGACATAGAGTTCAAAGCAGATCCATTTGATAATGATGATGGTGGGGTAGCAATAATATTTTGATGTGAGACCCGATCATATGATTTCCCTAGTGGAGCACGAACACGTGGGGTGGAGAAAACGGTTTTACGATAAGATGTATGAGAAGGAGAATTTGCAGGTTGATACTGAAGAGTGGATGACTGTGATGTTTGAATAGATGAGTTTATAAACGTACCACCTCGTGTTACCTCAGCATAAGGTTTAAATGATTTAGGATGGAGGCGTGATGCTTCATAAAATGAGATATTATCATTTGTCATTAAAAACTTGATAGACTTTTGTCTACCCTGTTCAGGACAGTCTTTACTGTTGGCAAAATGCTGCCCCAAACAGTGCAAACATGAAGCAGAGGATTCATCGACTTTGCAAGTGTCTCCAGCATGGGGTTGAGCACAACGATAACACCTTGGGCTTGAACGGCATAGACTTTTGACATGGCCAAACCTACAGCAGTTGTAGCATTGAATCGTAGGATACTGATAAGATTCCACCGGGAGAGAAGTGTGAAAACAGAAGACTTTACAGGGTAACCTTTGACCCTGGAAAGTCAATACAATTGTTTGGGTAGGAGTCCAAGTTACCTTACCATCATTTATTATTTTCCTGTTCAAGCGACGAGCCTTCAGGACAGGGCCACAACCATCAGGGAGAGTGACAGCCTCCACAAACTCATCCATGGATAAATCCACGGGGACCTGGCGCACAATACCCATTTTTGTGATATTATAAGATGGAATAGAAGCAACATATTTTGCAGTAGTCAAAATAGGGTTATCTAAAAATTGATTGGCTGCTTTGGCAGTTTTAAACTGGACTGAAATCTTATTTCTCCCCTCTTTTTTAACACCATCTACACAAATGTTTTCGATTTTATTTTTGTAGAGAAACTGGCCAAACTTGATAATACGGATTACAGATCCAATCACTGGATCTGGTTCAGCTCGGGAAATATGGACGATAAATGGTCCACTGTCTATATCTGTATATTCTTTAATGCCAACAACAATTTTCGGATGAATATATACATTTTGTATGGAGGCGACAGCTAGCTCCTGGTCTACAATGGTTTTCTTAGCGTTTTTATTTTCATTTTGGGCGTCTTGAAAACGACGCTTACCTCCTGATTGAATAGACAAACCAGTAGAAGTAGGGGCTACTTCTCCTGGTTTGGTGGTTTTTCGAATATCTGGGGGATCGGGAGGATCAGGGGGTTCTGGGTCCATCGGATCCATCCAGACTTCCTTATCCAGACTTCAAAAAATAAAAAATAAGACTCGAATGAAAGAAAACAAAAATGAACCAAATGACAATCTTACTATGAAAATTAATACATACCTAATTATACACAACTAAAACATAAAATTATTATTTATTACACTATATACACTAAGCTAGGCAAGAGATGAGAAATTTTGAGATTTTTGAAGAGTAAAATCAAAATCAAAAATTTAAACAAATCTCACTGAAACGAGTGACAGCCTATCAAAGAATTAAATCTCTAACTTATATTCGTAACACTATTTAAAATATGAAAATGAGCGAAACAGCATTGTTTTCAGACGTTTGACGTTTTAACACTCTGAATGGTTTATAAACAGCAAAACATTATGTCAAATACGTCAAATGTGAGTTCGTAATACGGTTAAATCCAGTCAATATCCGTTCAGCAACCGGTGACAACTGACTGGCTGGATTATAGGGATAAGTATACGAAATTGCAAGGCAGTTCACTTTACGGCGTAAACTGCCTGGAAATAAGAGTTTGTAATACGCCTGCAGGACATATTTCTGGGCATTCCAAAAAGAGGAGGAGAATTATCAAGGGTTGCGAGCAACCAGGACGAGAAGTTTTTATTAATTCTGGTATCTTAATATGAATTTCGTGGGTAAAATATTCTATATTTTGAACCTTTATTTTAGAAATTGTTTGCATTCTATGTGCAGTTGTTAGGGCAAGTAATGTAACTAATTTCTTTGTATTTTTTTCCAAGTTGAAAGTTTCATTTGGAAACCAACTTACAAGGCTATTCAAAACATCAACAGATGTATCCCAAGTACTGTTGTATTTAGGTAAACAGGCAACCAGGGTAATCTTCTTGTGGACGTCTCGATTGCTGGAATGGGAAATAATGAGTGTCTCATATGGCTTAAAAATCAACGGCTTACTTACAATTAAACCTTTAAATAGAGGGTAGCATGGTTGTGTGGGCCAAAAGGGGACTACCACAGTTCCTTTAGCGTTGTCGTTTATCACTTTCGTTAGTGTTTCTAATATAATAGCAAAAGGTGGAAAACTATAAAAGAAGAAATTTTACCATGATATGGTAAAGGCATCTATTTTGTAAGCGTCCGGATCTCTGTGCCAGGAAACGTATTTTGAACATTTCTTATTAATTCGACTGGCAAACAAGTCAATTTCAGGAGTGCCAAAGTACTGTACTCGTATAATTTTAGCAAAAGCAAAATCAACTAGCTTCTATTCAATGTCTCGGTGCACACGTCTAGACTCTGCATCGGCGACTACATTCTCGACCGAGCTAATATACGAAGCAAAGACAGTCAGGTTACGTTTCTCACACCACTGCCATAGATCTCTTGTGATTTGCGTGACATGAGGAAACCGTAAATCACCCATTCGGTTGATGTACGAAACAGCTGTCATGTTATCTATACGTAGAAGTATTTGGCAGTTGTTATATGCCTTCGCAAAAACCTTTAGTCCTAAAAAGGCCGCTAATATTTCCAAATAATTTATGTGACGAGAGCATTCCAATGCCGTCCACTTGCCACTAGCGCGTTCCTTACCACACGCGGCACCCCATCCCGTTGTTGAGGCATCAATATATTTTTAAGTTTTTGTATTGTATTGTAAACGCGGGCTATTTTTCCGCAACTCGACGTCGAAAGTGCGCCTATTTTGCGTGACGGGTTGCTGGCACTACTCTTGCCAACCCAGCATCACCAGAAAGCCTAGCAGATCCTTAACGTTGCCGACGACTTCTGGAAGCGACCTCGGAGAGCCGAGGTATAGTGCCCGGTATTCTGCCACCCCCGGACATTCAAGGATGACGTGGGCGGCCGTTTCGTCTGCCTCCATGCAAGCTCTGCAAAGAGGGCTGTCTGTAACACCTAGAGTAAATAAGTGTTTATTCCATAAAGCATGTCCAGTAATGGCTCCCATTAGGAGCCGGAGCTGAGGCCTCTTCAAACGCCGCAGCTTTAGTGACAATCCTGGGTAGATTGTCGGAAGGGCCTCTCTGGCTTGCCTGCATGTACCTAAGTTAGACCAGTATTCTTGGTGTCTACCCTGGTGTTTCGTCGTAGTGTGTTTCGGAGCCAAGCGAACGGCAGGGGTAGAATGGGCTCAGGTCCTTCCACTATTATCTCCGAACCCCCCCTTGCCAATTCATCGGCAGCGTCATTACCGCGTGAGTTGCTGTGTCCTTTGATCCACTGTAGGGTTATATCGTTGTCGATACCTACCTGTGACAGGGCTCGATGACACTCGTATATAAGACCCGAGGTTATAGTGTACCTTTAAAGGGCCTGTAGGACTGATCGGCTATCAGAGAGTATACGGATTTGGTGGTTCTTTACCTTTCTAGAGTCGATTGCATACCCTGCCATTAAGATGCCCTCACATTCTGCCTGGAAGACCGTGTTATACGCTCCTAATGGTGTAGATATCTGTATGTTCAGGTCCTCGGAGAATACACCCGCACCAGTACCTGACCTTGTTTTAGATCCATCAGTGAAGATACTCATCTCTCGTGGGTTAAGACTTTCACCCGGTTGTTCTTGCTATTGTATCTTGTACTTTTTGATAGATCTTTTTATTGCCTACAATTTTGCCATTTAACTTTTTTCGATAGAACTCTTAGTTTTGCCGGAAATCTTGATAAACCGATTTTTACCCTTAAAAGCTCACCCCCACCCCCTTCCCGACCTTAAATCGCCCGTTAATTATTTTTCCTTTTATTTTCGTTATATTTTCTTAATTTTCCAATGGGTTTCATCCTACTATTATTTTTTTTCACTTTTTACCATTTTCAAAGGCTTCGGTACTGGCCTATACTGGATTCTGTTGTGTTTCAGAACTTACACGTCGTAAAAGAAAATTAGTGGAGAGACTAAAACAAACAAAATGCACGATAAAGTCCCTTAAAAGATGTGCTATTTTAATAGAAAAAATAGGATCTCCAGTTTTAAAAGAACTTGTGCTGAACTCTTGCAAAAATGTAAAGAGAAATCCTAAGGGTAGAAGATGGACCATGCAACACAAATGATCATGTTTAGCCATAGAGGTCACCTAAAACGTACCGCTATTTAAGTGCAGCAGTCACTCTTCCATCGATCAAAACTTTGCATAACATTTAAAAAAAAGTACCTATGACACCACCAATAAATAAATCAGTCCTCAATCATTTAAAAACAATTGGAGATGATAAAAACTCTAAAAGATAAAATTTGCAACTTGGCCTTCGATGAAATTACATTGAAATCGAGAGTGATTTTTAATGAACATTGTTAAAGGATTTGAAGATCTTGGAGAATCTAGACGTAGTAATCAGCTGGCTGATCACGCACTCTATTTCTTTTACAAGGCCTACGGCAGAAATTTAAACAACCAATTGCCTTTTATTTGACAAGAGGCACTATATCTTCGGCCGATTTGGCACATATTATTAAGTCAATAATTGTCGAAGTGACTGCATGTGGTTTCACAGTAATAAATACTGTATGTGACCAAGGTCCTACAAATATGGGAGCACTCCGTCTGTTACGAGAAGCATTTGGGCCACATGAAGATGGAGCCAACTATTATTTTAAATTAGATGAAAAAAAGATTTATATTGTATATGATGTCCCACATCTATTCAAATCAATAAAAAATAATTTTCTGAGAGCTGGATGTGTTAATATAAATGGCATCAAAGGAAGATAGGAGCACTTGGTTGAAATGGAAAGTCATAACAGTTTTTTTTTTGTATTTCAACATGATCACTCAAGCCCATGTTAATCCCAAATACAAATCAAAAATGAGAGTAAAATTGGCAGCTCAAGTATTGAGCAACACTGTCTCACCAATACTAAAACTTTTAGCCCGAGCAGAAAGTGGAACCAAAACCACATACTTAAAATAAATAATACTGCATTTGTTGTAGAAAAATTCGATCAGTTGTTTGATGCCAGTGATGGTCCATCAGGATATCATCTTGATATTAAAAGAAACAGACGCCAAAATGTGTCACTAAAAAGTAACCACATGAAAATTTGGGCAGACTTCATAATTATGCTTGAAATCACAGCGTTTATTGGCTGTAATGGGATTACATTAAAGAAGGTGAAGTGCATTGATGGATATATTACCTCACTTAAAAGTTTACGCGATATATGGTGGACAGTGAATGGATTAGGATATACATAAATATCTTAATCTGAGAAATTTAAACCAAGATGCACTAGAAAATTTGTTTAGAATCATTCGTCAGCACAGTCCAACTAACAGGCATCCTACTGCTACACATTTTATGGCGGCCTTAAAGACTGCTATTGTTACTGGCTTAACAGCGCTTCACAGCCGAGGAGCGAATTGTGGGAATGACAATAAAAAGTTATTAACAGATTTCCACAATTATATCTGGTGATAATTCTGTCAATGAAAATGTCATTTTGCCCATGAACAATGCAAGTATGAAATTCAGAACAAAAATTATTTGCTATATTATAGAGCTGTATAGGTCAGGGAAGCAATATATATAATATGGTAGTTACTCATGTTATTCGAAACTAGCTTCTACCTAGCGACTCTTGCGTGAAATTTAATATTATGCGGGGGCTCTAATTGTATTTCCAAATTAAAAGTCATAACACTCAAGCTATGTTACTCCTTATAATATCAACTATGTGCCAGTGAAAGTCCTATCAAAATCGGTGCAGCCGTTCCGGGGATTAGATGGATTAGGATTAAATTTTAAAACTTTAATACCATATTATATATTATTATATACTTTCATTTAGTAAAAAGTTGTTATTTAGGGATTAAAAATAGACACTTCAATTTTATTTATTTGTATAGATTTATAAATAAATAGGTTGTGTTCAGACACGCCTATATAGTCCAATCATGGACATGTACGTCCATGAGTCCAATACAGTTATTTTTACTCAAATATCTTAAATGTACAGACATAGCTCGATTATTACAACTTTATAATAGTTAGGACACGGATTTTATCAAACACATAGAAACACATATAATTATTTAGATAATTCATTTTATTTTAAAATTCTCTTATAACAGGTAACCTTACATTGGCAGCTGAAAATATATCTATTACAATAATGTGCGATGAGGAGTTTTTGAAATTACCTGGAGAAGAAGAAGTTGGACACCATTTTTCTTTGCTTAGTGAACAACCAACAGTGTACGTGGCTGGTTTCCTTGCGAAACAAATATTAAAAAAATAGGATTGTGAAACATGTGCTCACTATTTAACTGTAAACAATCCAGGAGATAACGTCATGTACATGTACATTTTTCTACGCGAAAGGTGGCAAAATAATTTTTCTTTAACTTAACCCATTAACAATTTTTTGCGAAACTATACAAACATTAGTAAATACAACTGAAAAAGAATTAGTACCGCAAATGCATAAACCAAATATTATTCTCCTGGGTTGTACACTTTATGAGCTAGTGTGCCCTACTTTGTTTCCAATGTGAAGTTCACTGAAATGATTTGAAATCAGCATGTTTTAAAATAACATGTAAACTTTTAATAAGGCGACAGTGCCAACGCATTAATCAAAATGTTGCAAAGTGCTGAACAACAAGGCACAGCTAAATAAAATCATAAGTGCTAAACAAATAGCTACTAATATTTGTACCTACATAATCTTGTGCCACGATTCTTGTTCACGGTAATCCCTGAAACGTCATAGCATATCTAGAAAGAATGTAATTGTCTTGCTTGCCCAACTTGAGATATGATATACAAAGCAGATAACCAAGTATACCTACTTAGCAAATCCTACATCATTCGCTGCATAGGTATTTATTCTCTATGTACCTACTATTACTCTTTTTAATATTTAGGAGGCAGTGTAAAGTGATTTGTTACTCCCAAATAAATACCATGTTTCTAAATCTGTTTAATTAAAAATTACTACATGTACTTATAATATTAATAGCAGTCACTTCTTTACGTACTTTTAAAAAACATGGTCAAGACACCAAATGTGGGGAAAAATGTATGGATCAAATAAACGATAATTATAAAACTACTAAAGTATTTGATTGCATTGTTGGTACCTATTTAGAGCACCTGATAAACACTAAAAACAAGAGTAGTCCCCTAGAACGCGGTAATATGCTGCTGTTTTTATCGACATATTTTTCACTACACTAAATATCGATAGTATTATCTACTATAAGAGCGTCACTATTTCATCTGTCATCAATTTTGACAGATATTATTCCATGTTGGTCGTAAATGGCAAGGTTTTTGGCGGGAACACGAAGAAGATCATGTCGTCGCTCTGCATTATTTTCCTAAACTTGTGTTATTTCGAGTATTAATGTGTAAAAGTGGTGGCCTTTTGCTTATTAACTATTTGTGTATGTGCATAAGTGTTGGCAAGTGATGTAATGCGACATAACGTGTTTTTTCCTGTTGTCTCCAAAACTCCATAGAAGCTTCAGTAAGATTGCCATCTTCTTACTGGAGTGGGACTTTGACTTGACTGACTTATTTTATATGACTGACTTCGACTATGACTTGTTTTATGAACTAAACTTACGTGTGATGAGAGAATAACGATGTTTATAAGTTACTGTTAGGCTGATGGTTCTTCCAATGCCTTAAACAAACAAAAAAAAAAAAAAAAAAAAATGGCAATTGTTAGTTCATAAAACTTTGTTCTAAGTTCCGTCTCTTACCGTACGTATTACATACTCTTTAGTCTGTGGCCTAACCTAACTTCGTCGAGTAGGTTTCTAAATATTTTCTATAATATTATATTTGTCGCACTCAGTAATAAGCATCTTTTAAGTGCTTACTAGTATTATAGGTGAATTAGTAGCTTCGGCGAAAATGGAAGGGTTTGAAATAAGAACATCGAACAGTAAAAAGGTACTTTCACGCAATTATCACCCTAAAGTTTTATTACCACACATGATAAATATTTCTATACTAATATTTGTTATTTTAGGGTAAAGCACTATTTGCTACGAAAAAATATAGTAAGGGTGATGTTATTCTAGAAGAAGATCCATTGGTTTCCTGTCAATTTGCTTGGAATGCTGCATATAAATACTTAGCATGCGATCATTGTATGAAGTAAGTAAGGTTATTCTGCAGAACTTTAACGGGATATAAAGTAAGATTTAGTTTCTCCTGTCCATATTACATATCAGCGTAGACGTAAAGAGTTTATACGCACATAAACCAAAAAATATATATTATGTAGCTAAAGTGCTGCAAATAAATAACTGGACCAAGATTTGTTATGATGATACATGTTTATTACAGACCCCTAGAAACGCCAGAGCAAAATGTGCAACGGCTGTCTTGCAAACCTGACATTGTTCTGCCCCATGCTGACTGCTTTGAGACTAATTTTGAGGCTATAACAAACTGTGTCAGCTGTGGTGTTCTGTATTGCTCAGAGGAGTGCAGACAGATGGCCTCTACAACTTATCATGCATTATTGTGCTATGATTCTAGTAATACACAACATCCTATAACCATACTACTAGAGGCGTGGAAGTGAGTATCAATTTAATAAATACTAAATAAATAAATAAATATTTATGGACATTTCACACTGCCCTCTGGCAAACTAAGCTTAACGCTTCTGTTACGGGTACCAGATTATGGATATAATACATATATTTCATTTTTTTGTAAATACATATAATAGATAGAAAACACCCAGATGCAGTACAAATATCTGTGTTCATCACACAAATAATTGTCGTGAGTGGGAATCGAACCCACAACCTCGTGCACGGAAGTTGGTTACACTACAGACTATGCCACGAGGTTATGTTTATGATTTGCATTCCTGTCCCTGGCAACACGATGTAATAAAAAATAGAATGTGATTGTGTTGCAATTACTTCACAGTACAATACATGTAATCAGACCTAAGTTCTGTCTTGGGGGTGTATCAACAGATACTACCTATAGCATTATAGTGCATGAGTGTGCACAAACACAAGTGCACTATTACTTTCTCATAGTCTGACCCAACAGCATTCTGACATGACTAGAGAGAGGTTGTATATGTTCTGTTATTACATCAGTGAATTCAGATGAAGTGATGAGACTTATGTATAGCTTATGTTCATATTTTTTCAGACAGATGCACTACCCTCCAGAAACTACAAGTATAATACTTCTCCTAAGAATACTGGCATTTATACAGCAAAGTTCAGATCCATTAGCCTCAGCTGCTATAATTAAACAGTTTTGTCATAGAACTGTCAATGAGGATGCAGAGTTGGTCCACAAATTGTTAGGAGAACAATTTGGAGATCAATTGAGTACATTAAGAGAACTGACAGCTAATGCTATCAGTGGAGAGCATGTTCAAGAGGTAAGAATCAATTATTAGATGCGTTAATTGTAAGAAGTCATGATGAGATTGTTGTTTGAGGGTACAAAAACTGCAATTTAGCTTTATACTCTAGTATTTTTGTCAATATCTTACTTATTGAAATAATACTATTATGACTTGCTTTTTTTTTCTACTCTGTGAGTGGCAGACAGGCATATGGCCAATCTGATGGTAAGTAGTATTATAGCCTATAGACGCTACTACCAGAGGAGCGTCACGCGTCGCCCTCTCAAAGGAAAGGGATAGTAAGTGGAAAGGAAGGATAATAAGGACAGTAGGAAGGATACTAAGGAGAGGATCACCATACATAACCAGGAGTAGGGTTGTTTCAATCTGATCTTATGTGAGAGCATGGTACCTAGGTTATCACTAGAAAGACTAACTTTAATTAACCTTTCTGTTGTCAGAGAGACAGAGGGATTTATTCACAAAGAAAAAGTTATAACAGTTGAGGTGAAAGTAGAGCTGGGAAATCTTAGATATCTGCAGTACTTGATAACATGATTTCACTGCCTGTCGTGGGTTAATAATTTATCTAGTCACATTAGGAGTGTCTGTGTTTGATAGATCTGTAAATTTTCCATCCATCCATCCATCCATCAGCCTTTAGACGTCCAGTGCTGGACATAGGCCTCGATAGTTCCTTTCCACGCTTGGCAGGCGGATTGGCGATCGCAGTGAATGTTCTTAATACTAGAGGAAGTGCTGCTGCCCACTCCCCCCCGAATCCCATAGTCGGCTCTTACGACTCCCATGGGTGGAGAGGGGTGAGACAATTCTAAAGCCGGCCCCACACGGTCTGTAAATTCTATGGTGTCTGAAAGGCTTATGATATAGAAACATGGCACAGGATAATTTATTGTGGTGTTCTTTTGGGCCTATCTAGCAGTGGACGTAAGTTTAATGGATGTATTTAAACACTGCGTGTGAGGTTATAATCTAAAGCTAACATTATGATTGCAGTTTTTAACACCAGAAGGATTTTGTTCTCTAATGGCACTTATAGGCACAAATGGGCAGGGTATTGGCACTAGTCCATTAGCTATGTGGGTAAATGCTGTAATGGAGATTACAATGTCAGATGATGAGAAACATCAGCTAGATTTATTTATTGATAAACTATACCAGTATGTTGAAGAAGGTATGTCAGATTTTTATTTGTTTATGATAATTTGGATTTTTCTCTTTTTGGGCTATTATTTTGCCTTTGGTCTTATATTATTATGAAAAAAAATACAGTCTTTTCCTAGAATGCTTTTAATTATTACTTAACTGCTTCAAAATATCAATTTCAAGAACACATTCTCAATGTTTTGATGCCTGTGCAATTCGTCAGATATAATTGCATACATTGTTCCAAACAAAGTATGTTAAAAAAAGGATAAGCTTCTGTGTACTGTTCAAAATGGTGTCCATCATCTCCATAACACATTCCTTCTCAATGTTTTAAATGGCGCCCGCACCAATTATCGCATGCATGTTCATCATGCTCACTTGGTAGAGCGTTTGTATTTCGAAACCTTACTCATGGTTATAATTTTAAATTTTCGCACGTTGTTATTTTTAGTATCGCAAGTATTACAAGTGCTTAGCAAATGTGAAATATGAAACAGAGATTCGTAATACGGAGATCTGTAGGCGAACAGGAGTGACCGACGTAGCCCGTCGAGTTGGTATGCTGAAGTGGCAATGTTCAGGACCCATCGCTCGACGAACCGACAACCGTTGGGGAAAAAGATTCTCGAGTGGCGACCATGTATCGGAAGGCGCAGCGTAATAGGAAGGCCCCTCACCATATGGACCGACGATCTGGTCAAAGTCGCGGGGAGCCGATGGATGCGGTCGGCGCAGGACTGCTCGTTGTGGCCTTCTCTTGGGGAGGCCTATGTCCAGCCAGCAGTGGACGTTGAAAGGCTGATGAATGGAACAAATGTAAAAAAAAAATTAATAACATACTTTTTTATCTAATTACAGAATCAGGAACATTTCTTAACACAGAAGGCTCAGGATTGTACCAGCTACAAAGTGCGTGTAACCATAGTTGTGTTCCTAATGCCGAATCAAGTTTCCCTTATGGCAACCACAGACTGCAGTTGAAGGCGTTACGAACAATCGTGCCGGGTGATGAGATCTGTATTAGTTATTTAGATGAGTGTTCACTACAAAGATCTAGACATTCTAGACAAAAGGTGGGTTTGATAAGGCTCTTTATGTTCATGATTGAAGATCAAGGTTTTTATTTCATGTAGTTGGATATATCGGCGAAAAATGACTAGTGGTAGAACTATCCCAGCATGAATGGGCCGCGTCGATCGGGTAAATGAAAAAGATCAACGTCAAACAACGGTAGGTAGTTCTACCGTTGGGTTTCGTGTGGTGAGTGAGAGAGAGCGAGTGATGCCTCAGGTGTTGCTAGCATATAGACACCAGTAACAGCTTACCATCAGGTTTGCCAACCACGTAGTATCCAATCAGAACTCAAAACGAGGAAACAACTGCAACTGGTTTATCTGTTCTTTTTTTGCAAGTTGGTGGGTCTCTCTGCAAGCCTACGCAAAGTTTTTTGTCTGTTATTTATTTATGTTAGCCGTGTGGGGCCGGCTTTAGAATTGTCCCACTCCTCTCCACCCATGAGAGTCGTAAGAGCTGACTGAGGGAATACCGGGGGAGTGGGCAGAAGCACTCCTTCGAGTATTAACAACATCGAATGCGAAGCGTGGCGATTACGGCACTATCCCCCATTCTTGGGGAGGCCTATGTCCGGCAGTGGACGTTGAAAGGCTGATGGATGGATGGATGAGAGTGATGTATTTATACTTTAAAGCTGCAGTGTAGTAGTGTGATATTAAATTATTAAAGGTCTCAGTTATGAATTTATTAATATGCTGACTGCTCAAGTTGCTTATATGTAGAAAAATTATATCCAAAGGCTTTTTCGTTTTACAGGAATTGGCCCAAAACTATCTATTTGTATGCTGGTGTGAGCGTTGTAGTGAACAATCTTCACAGCCAGACTGCACAAGCGAAGAGGAGATGAGTGATGAAGAAATAGATGCGGATGACTGATGTTCCAATCTTCTTGCCTTCTGTCTGCTAGGGCTGTGACAGGGCAACACAATAAGGACAAGGAATAGTAGAAAGTGTCGTGTGATTGTCATATAGTGAATACATATACTGCTGGTCAGTGAAAAAACATATGTGTACGTGTACAGACATGCACATTACATATTGTTCAGAGTTTTTGGCGGGACGTTATGGAGAGTGGTTGAAATCCTGTCATATATTCCAGTAAATTTATTAGTTTACCGGAAGTAATAGAAATGTATAAGGTTAATGAAGTATTCCAATGACATACATAGTTTACGCGGTGATGAAAAAAATCCGCTCCAGTTACAACAACAACATGGGCCATAGAATGTAACTCACTAAATCGCATCGACATCGCATCGTGACATTGTCATTGGTTGAGAGATCATCGTGATTACTAGAGCGATTATTGCGACATAACGCGTCTATATCTCTACCAATCACAAATAAGACAATACGATGTCGATATGATTTTGTGAATCACATTCTAAGGGGGCGGTTGTGGATACATATGATATGGTTCAGGTTTTTATTTCTAAACGCAAACATCGACAAATGAGACCGTGTTGTTGTAATTCAATTGTTTTGTGTCTCAACTTGATTAAAACGGATTGGAGCTGATAGTGACTCTCTCTCGATCCTTGGTTTTCAGGTCCAGATATCAGCTTGAACAGAAAACTAACCTTAAAGCCACCTATACCTAAAATAGAGGCTACTCTGTCCAACGTCTCATCTGGAGGAATATACGATTTGCCACCACCGGTCTGTAAACAAGTGACGATGTCAAATTAATTTATGTGGGTTAGAACTTTATATCAACAACCATATTACCCAAGCATTATTATAAATGCCCCTACAAACCTTTAAACTGTTATGTCGAATTACTGCATTACGTTTTCTTGCTGCTTTCTTTAAATTCTCCCATTTCAAGCGTAGTTGCTCAGGACACCTTATTTCTCCTGTTACGGCACTGAATTCCCTAGCTATAGATACCCAGGCATCTTCCTTCAATTTATTGTTAGTCGCATTTGTAGCTTTACACGTAATTACTTTATTCTTACAAATGTGGTCTAACAGGAAGCGTACTTCATTCTTTCCTAGAGGTCTTGATTTCATCTGAAAAAATAAAATAGCGTCAAGTGATTTTGGCGCGAATTTACACTAAACGTCTTTTGTGATAACAAACTTTTAAATAATAATATCAGTAAGCAATACTTACGGTAATTTGTTGCGTCATATTTTTATCACAATAATTATGTAATGTAGAATTATATTTTATTTAAACGAAGAATTTCGCTGCTCTACCTCGAACTCAATAGTTTTATCAGTTTCATAAAATAAACATGTGTCAACCATCTGTCACCGAGTGAAAGTCAAATAGTGCGTTTCGTTGTTATTTAGGTTCATACGAAGGTTTAATTTGCTATTATTTATGAATTTAGGTAAATGTTTAGCACAATTTTTGGAAAACTTGTGACAAACATACCAATCATTGCTAATAATAACGTAAAACATGTTATTAGTAATTATCTTAAAACCTGAGACCCTTATTAACAAATGCAAAAATAAAACGTGGCAGAGGGACGCGCTCACAGAAGATAGAACTGTTATCTATCTTTGATCCTTAGTAGGCTACAGTGATTTTTAATATTGAAACGGCAGTTAAAGATAGTTTAAAGTTAACAGTTTACTGGGGATAGCAGTTGACTTTTAACTATAGGTAGATTATTGAGACCGGCTGTAAGCGATGAATAAAATAATGTCTATGTTTATGGGCCTAGATAATGCTAGAATGTCGATCTTTAATGGCCTAGATAATGATGTATACGTCAAATTATTGCAACAATGTACAATTAATTATATATTTCTAGATTAAAAGGTAGATAAGAATATATAGTAGAATAATATTTGATGCTACATGAAAACTATTGACTGTATTGCTGTAGTTATATGTATAGTAAGTACTTAATTATATATTTATAACAGTATACAGTATGCAACTACAAAATCACCTTGTGTATATTATGTACCTATGTATCACAAATGCATACTATTTTCCGAAAGTCGCGATGTTATACGAACTAATTATAATGTATACTGACTTTTATGATTGAAGACCGTCTTAATTTAACGAAAAAAGTGCCACGAGAAATGTATAAAAGAAATGCATAATATATTGACAAATGTATGTACTAGTGCATGTACTGTTTATTGTTCTAGAGTAAAATTGTCAACAGCCATCATTAATTTTAAAATAATGTTATGTGAACATCGTAAATTGGAAATTGGTTCAAATGACCTCGAGTTGACGGGCCACGTGGTGTAGTTGGTAGAGTAAACGACTTCCGTGCACGAGGTCGTGGGTTCGATTCCCACTCAGGACAATTATTTGTGTGATGAACACAGATATTTGTACTGCGTCTGGGTGTTTTCTTTTGGAACTAGAGACTGCTAGGATTCGCGGGCTTCTGGAGACTGAGGGCCGTATATTAATGGCGTCTATGTATATAGGGGATTTTAGCCCTAAAACACTTCTGGCAATTAATTCTTCTTGGTGTGCCGCCAGTTCTCAGATTGTCTAAAAAAGTTCACCGCTAGCAGCTGGTTTGAAGGTCAAGATTTTGCAGTTGAGGGGTAAAAATATAAATAAAATACATAATTATTATTAATGAAATTCATTATAAGCGCGACTCTAATAAAATAACTGTTAATGTTAGATTTGCAATTAAAAGCTAGTCGTTCTGAATCTGACGGGATTCTGATAAATGAATCCGTGTTATGGGTATGTTTTGTTGCATAATAATTTTATAACGAGATCAGATATTTTATTTTAAATAGGTAAGTATGCTCTTGACGAGCTGTATATAGTTACTTAAGTGTATGAAACTCGTAATTTCAAAGTAATGTTTATTTCCAATATTTGTAGACATAACAACAGGGTACCGTTTGTGCCAAAATAACACGAATGTTCCGAGAGTGTTAACGTTCTTATGTACATTTACATACTAATTTTGTTGACGGGCCTCGTGGCGTAGTCGGTAGCGTAACCGACTTTCGTGCACGAGGTCGTGGGTTCGATTCCCACTCAGGACAATTATTTGTGTGATGAACACTGATATTTGTGCTGCGTCTGGGTGTTTTCTATCTATTATATGTATGTATTTATAAAAAATGTAATACATATATGTTTTATATCCGTAATCTGGTACCCATAGCACAAGCGTTAAGCTTAGTTTGGGACCAGAGGACGTGTGAAAATGTCCGTGAATATTTATTATTTATATTATATAATTTTATTAATTTAGCCGAATATTGGCATTTTTTTAATATTGGGAGAGTACTTTGGGTTAGTTGCTTGCATCGCCACTACCCATACATCGGATATTGTGGGTTTAATCCTTTACGAACTAACTGAGCTCCGCGGTTTCATCCGCCGTCTAATCATAATATAAGCATATATTATTTTTAAATTTATGATAAAAAATATAGGCATCGCAATTTAAACCCGATTAAATATTTTATAGTAAAATACACGCCTGTTAATGTTCAATATTGTCTGGCAGTTTATACCTAATGTGTAATGAGTCTGGTCGCTATAGTGTGTGTATAGAATATTCTTCCGTTATTTCTAATTAATATTGCTTTTATATGGCTCATAGTATATTTAAGTTTAAAAAAGAATGAAACATATTTGCCAAGTTTTTATTATTTTAGTTTTAATTTTAGCAAGCCTCCGCAAAAATAAGGCAACAAACAGGGTAGTGTGGGGCCTTCACCCACTAAAGAAACCCGCCGTGTGCCGTCTCTCCGCCTTTATTGGCGGGCCACTGGGACTATGTTACATTCCTTCGGTGGTAACGCGGCTACCCTACGACAAAAACTTGTGTGCTTGGCAACATCCTATCCGGTCGCAGTGATTGCCTATTCTGTCTATACACAAAGTTTGTCTGTCGCTTAATCTATGGCTTTATTTAGTGTACTTTACACTAATCATCATGGTGTGCCGTTACCACTAAAGTAATATCTTCCACTTCTGTTAGTGGTCCAAGAGTACAGGCGGAAAAGGCACGCAAGGTTTATTTAGTGGGTGAGGGCCCCACATTACCTTATTCGTTGCCCTGAACGACGGGGTTTGCGGTTAAGTATGTTTTCCCGTCGGCACAAAAAAAATAGGTGGTATGCCTTTACATGTAGATGTAATAACTGAGCAATTAGGTTCAACCCGTATTGTGCTATGTACAGCTATTTATATAGGTTTTCATGAATAAACACAAACTAAATGAATCAGATAACTGCGGAACACTTGATAGCAAACGACTTACAATATAAGTAATTAAAAATTTAGGTGTTATTTGTTTAATAGAAGAAATTAAAATTGAGGTAGCCGTGCTGATCCAACGATATCTCCTTCCAAATGAGATCATTGCTTGCTCGTAATAGGCATGACTTTTGTCTATAATTTATAATAAGTATAGATAGCAAAGGAGAGTGAAATAGGTGAGTTATAACGTACCTATCTAGACAGAATATTAAAATACGATCTAGATTCCCGTCGACATCGCTAGAACTAGATATGTACATTTCATGATTTTAAGAGAGTCCTCATAAGAAACCGAGATTATTCGGTATCAGTCACTGTATGTTAAGATCATTATCTTTGGATTCGTATTGCGATGCACCCGAGAGAAGATAGAACCAGAAGAAGAAGAAATATGGCAGGAACATGTGAGCACGCCTTAACAAAAAAAAAGGAACAGTGAGAAAAGTCTGATTGGAATTGTGGATGAAATGAACCTATTTATATGGCAATTATAATAAATAGGTACAATTTTAATGACAGAGAGCTTAAACTAAAAGCAGATAATTGTATGTTTTAAAAATAACGATATAGAGGAAAGCGGAACCTACCTAACGTTTACACAACGGGGACAAGGGCATGAGGAAGGTGATTATATCTAATTGGAATAGGTACATGACATTTAATCACAGGGGCTATTGGCTCAGTTTGATATTGTAATTATTGGGGGTTGCTAGCTATGAAAACAGAAAAGACAGTGTCTAGATAAATAACTGGTATGACAGAGAAGAAAAGATTTAGATGATTGGGCGTTCGTCCATAAATCACGCCTAAACAACTGAGTGATTTGGATTAAATTAGGTACGTCTATAGATGATACAGTGGATGAACATTATAGGATACTTTTATCCCGATAAATTAATGCTCGCGTAACTGCCTCGGTGGTGCAGCGGTAGTGTAAGCGACTGCTGATCATGAGGTCTCGGGTTCGATTCCCGGGTCGGGCAGTGTTATTGAGCTTTTTCGTAAAAAGAAAAATCCTTAGTAGCAGCCTGGAGTTTGGAAATGTGCCCGGTAGACGACAATAGGCTCGCCCCCTGTTACGTGGGGCTTAACATAGCTGGCGAATCGTGGGTGTGTAATACACCTCTGCCTACCCCTTCGGGGAATACAGGCGTGATGCTATATGTTGTATAAATTAATAATTCACTTAGGTGCCCTTAGCATATATATATTTCAACTAAATGGATTTGTACGAAATTTAGTATAGGTTTACATTACCAGACGTGGTCTCTGAATGTTGACCTCATATCAAGGCTCAAAGTCGCTCAGCGGGCTATGCTTGGTGTTTCCCTACGTGATCGAATCCGTAATACGGAGATCCGTAGGAGAACGAGAGTGACCGACATAGCCCGCCGGGTTGCCATGCTGAAGTGGCAATGGGTAGGCCACATCGCTCGACGAACCGATAACCGTTGGGGACGAAAGGTTCTCGAGTGGCGACCACGTATCGGACGGCGCAGCGTAGGACGGCCCCCCACCAGATGGACCGATGATCTGGTCAAAGCTGCGGGGAGCCGTTGGATGCGGTCGGCACAGGACCGCTCGTTGTGGCGTTCTCTTGGGGAGCCCTATGTCCAGCAGTGGACGTTGAAAGGCTGATGGATGGATTACATTACTCAGGGCATTACACATAAAATGGTCATTTTTACACCCTTAGGGAGTTGTTTCTGCGAGGTGGTCATCTCACAGAAGGAAACGATAGGACCAGGGAGGCCGATCCTTTCGCAGACCCACTTTAAGTCCACCCAGACGAAGTCGCAAGCAGAAGCTAGTAATCCATAGAAGTAGTGGTACAGAAGATGCAGAAGTTTCTAATGCGTAGCTATTAGAATTTATACGTGGTGTACGTAATGAGGTTTTTTTTAATACAATTCCATTCACTAATCAATAATCCTTCCGGGGGACTTTACAAACATACAATTTCACGGACACAAAGTAAATACTACTACTGGCCTCAGATCAACCATTTGTGATTATAATCATACAAAGAGTTGTCCCATGTGGGAATCAGACTCACAACAATCGGGCGGGAGGCTGATGGTATCTAAACTACTCCGCCATCTGTGCAGTTGTGTGGTAATCAATACAGAATTCCAAGACTTTAATTACCCAAGATATCTTTGAGGTCACTTGAAGCTGAAGTGTGCTTCATTGTGAGATGAACAGGTAAACAAGTCGACTGCGGCTAGATTGTTAATTGCTCTAATTATTTAGGTTGTTCGAGGGTCTATTGATTATAATAAATGCGTAAGAAATCTCAGTACTCCAGTAATACCTACACTGTCTCTGTCAGTAATTTAGGAGTAAATTAAAAAACTTAAACAAAGCATCACGCCTGTATTCCCCGAAGGGGTAGGCAGAGGTGTATTACACAGCCATTATTTAAAAAACTTGTTAATCGATAGATCATTTTTGGGAGTTCTTCGTAGACTTCTTTTCGTAGTATATTCTATCATAGCGCAGAACCCCTTTGGAAAACTATATTATTTGATGGGACCCTAAATTTACGAAAATTTCCTAATCATATTATAACATCACAAACATTATCATTTTTGAAGTGAAACTTCTTTATTGACGTATGGGCGAAATTTTATAGCAATGTAACGTTTTTCTATTACGCGCCATCTTTATTTCTAAGTCACATTTTTCCGTTACGCGCATTTATTGTATAATGATGTTTTTTAAATATGGGTTACAAGACTAAATTCTCGAATTACATTATTTATGTCCAAAGGAAAAAAAGGATTCGTAATCATTTGTCTTTAAGGATAATTTTCAAGCTTTTATTTAACTTGTCCCCAAATTTTGAAAGTTAATTTTGACACACTTTCCAGTTTCCGATTGAGCTGAAATTTTACACGCATATGTACCTGTATTGCGTGACAATGTAATATTATGATGACATAAAGCTGATCTGATGATGGAGCTAGAAGGTGGCCATAGGAAGTCTATAAGGAAACGGTGCACCCTCATTGAGTTTGGACTCGTTTGATTCGTCTTGACGAGTACTTTGTCTTTAGGTGGTATCTAGGGTCTGATGATGGAGCTGGAAGGTAGCCAAAGGAACTCCATTATAAAACGACATAACCCCATGGAGTTTGGTTTCGTATGATTCGTCTTGACGAGTACTTTGTATCTAGCTAGTATCCAGGGTCTGATGATGGAGCTGGAAGATGGCCACGGTAACTCTGTAATGAACCGATGCAACCCCATCGAGTTGAGACTCGTTTTATTTCTCTTGACAAGTACTTTGCCTCTAGATAGTATCCAGGGTCTGATAATGAAGCTGGAAGGTGGCAGTAGGCACTCTGCTATAAAACGCCATAATAATTCTATTATAATTAATGAAATGCTATAATAATCTTAGTAGCAATAAGGTGAAATAATTGTATTATTTGTATCCATGTCTATGATAATAAAAGCCTTTTGCTTAAACTTTATCTAATTTAGCTTTATTTAAACTATTTCTGTAAAGTTGTAAATAGTAGACATTTTTCAAAAAATGATGTCATAAAGAAGTTTCACTTCTTACGTGTGTACACTAATACACACACACATAACTTTTTTTTTAATGGGAGATGTGAAGTTGTACTTTTTAGTATTTCTTAATGCTGGACCAAATACCTATTGTTCACAATACCAACATTTTTGTAGAGCCTCCACAAATGCTATACGGAGCCCTAGGGTTCCGCACAACACACTTTGAGAATGGTTGTTCTACTACATACATACCTACATTTAGAAT
The DNA here is from genome assembly GCA_948253155.1 of Leucoma salicis. NCBI lineage: Eukaryota > Metazoa > Arthropoda > Insecta > Lepidoptera > Erebidae > Leucoma > Leucoma salicis. The sequence continues at coordinate 20,084,581 of OX411815.1, read as the reverse complement.
AGTACCTAAATATCATAATCATTGATATTTACTATATTTTAAACACAAAGTGAAAAATGTGAATCGATTGTGTTTAATGTATAGTGCTAAGCATGTCAAATGCTAAAAATATATATAAAAATATCTAAATATTTACTATATTTTAAACTAAGTTATTAACTTTGTTACTTGTTACTTTTTAAACTCATTACTTAGCACTGGCTCATTTGACCGCTAGGTGGAGTCCGACAGGGTACTGAAATTATATACTTAAGTGGTGAGTATTAGGGAGAGCGTGACAAACTAGCCAATACCTAATTGTTAGCAAGTGGTAATCGTGGCTGGACTTTAGCAACACCAGGGACCAAGTCGTAGCCTTTTTGTTTTAAGGCGGGAAAAAATGTACTTAACAATACACACTCTGTGGTTCGGGGCAACGAACAGGGTAGTGTGGGGCCCTCACCCAAAAATAAACCCGCCGTGTGCCGTCTCTCCGCCAGAACTGTGTTAAATTCAGTGGTTTTAATTCATAACCACTGGAACTATGCGACATTACTTCATGCTAACCAAGCCGTGGCCTACTATTAAAAAGGTGCTGTTCTCAAATTATGTTTTAATTTTACAAAACTGCTAGTAATACAAGTAAAAAACTGGGGACACATGATCCTTAAGGAAGACATGAGACACGTCTACTACGATGAATCTTGTCCGTGTGGTGACGGACTAAGAATACAAGTGTCTCCACTCCATTCTTTCCCACGGGTGTCGTATGAGGTGACTAAGGGAAGTAAGCAATTATCACCCATTGCATGACTGGTGGTAGGGCTGGGTACCAAGAGGGAGTACTCACTTGGTATCGGGCTCGAGCGGGTTGGTACCACCATCTCCCGTGTGACCGACCATGAAGCACATCGTTGCGTTTTGGCTGTAGCAGGAGATAGCCGTTTATTCTTTCATTTCATATCGGTCAATTGAAATGGTGCATGAGCAGCGGCTTGACAATATTCGCGGTATAAGTAGTAGAGAGTAGTAGTCTATGAGCGACAGTTACCATTTACCATCAGATGGGCCGTGGCTCGTCTGCCACTACATGCAATAATAAAAAACTTTATAATAACACAGATTTTTTATTGACATCTATCCTAACGATTACAAGGATAAGCGTATGCTGAGCTGTAGGCCACGCAGGTCCTCGCAGCGCAGGAAAGGACAGATTTTCGTTCGAATTACGTTGCGGCACGGGCATTTGTAGCAGGACCCAGACATGCTTGCGTTACACGTGCCTGTGCCGCAACGTACGCAGCAGTAGTTAAGGATGTTCAAAGCATTACAAAATCTGCTCAGGTATTTTCGAAATGTCACCTCTAAGAGGGTAAAATCGGGGCCTTGAATTTTCTCTGTCAATTTTTAATTTTTGGGTCTAGCCAAAATTTGTTAGTTAAAATTAGACACACAAAATGAGGCACGTGTATCATGCTTTTTCCAAAATCATCCCCCAACATAGTCAAATAGGGCTACGAAAATTCTACACGCATGGTGGAAGGGTGCGATTGTAGTTTGTATGAGTTAAAAGGGACTAAGAGTACTTACTTATTATATTTATAATCTGTTTCTGATACCAGCTTCTGCCACGGGCAGCTATCAAGTACTAACTTGAAAGTGCGTCGTACTAATTATAACCAACTTTATTGTCTAGCATTTAGTCGAAACGTAACCTATCCTATAGGTATATAGGTAATAAAAGAATAAGTTTTTATACTTATAAGACTGGGTTATCACGTACAAAGGGAACTTCTCATACCTAATTGAAAACCTTACGCTAAAACTGCGACTGTCATGTTAGCATGCTTCTACTCGTTGCCGAAGTTGAATATGAATATTGCGATAGACATAATGGCGTTGTACAGACAGACTACACAAATCTTCTGAGAAGAGCATAGTGCAATCTAAGCCCAGTGCAAACATTAATTCATGCGAACCCTACTTTAAACGACGTCTCTGCTTAAAAGGGAGGAGAAAATTATCTCGTGAATAAATTATATTTTCCCCCCGTTATGAAGACAGTTGGAGTGCATTTTCGCTCATGTTTTTTTTTCTCTCATCTGACTTAGATCAAAGACATTGCAGGAATTCCGGCTGTGAGCCCGTGACCCCACAAAAATAAAACGAATAAAGAATTTAATGCGACTTGATGTCTTGGGATAATAACATTAAAGTGCTTTAGAATGTTTCCTGGGCGAAATGTTTGTTTTCACAATTCAATTAGGCTTGTCAAATTTTGAACTTTTGGTGGTGTGTATTGTAGTTATGTACCTACCTAGTTATGCAAATCAATATAATTATGCAAACGCTGGAATAAACAAGCGGACATATTGTTATAAACGAAATACTGTGTTATTTTCTCATCATCCGAATTAAAATATAAGTACATTTTTAAACGCATTTACATGCAATTATCCAATATAGTAAGTTTAATTTTGCAATTAAAATTCATACTATTTGATGGCGCGATTTTTTAAACATTTTTGATCTATATTTCTTAGCATTTGACATGCTCCATCCATCCATCCATCCATCAGCCTTTTATCGTCCACTGCTGGACATCGTCGTTAAGACAAATGTGATAAGGAAATTCGGATGATCGAAAGATCTGTACTATAGCTCAATGGCTTAGAGCACTTCCCCGGATTGGAAAAGACGCGGGTTCGATTCCCGCTAGTACAAAAAAATCTCTCTTTCCTTATTCACAAATAATTTGCACTTTAAAAAGTGGTGGAGCATGTCAAATGCTAAGAAATATAGATCAAAAATGTTTAAAAAATCGCGCCATCAAATAGTATGAATTTTAATTGCAAAATTAAACTTACTATATTGGATAATTGCATGTAAATGCGTTTCCGGTAGATGGCTTTGGTCGTTAAGACAAATGTGATAAGGAAATTCGGATGATCGAAAGATCTGTACTATAGCTCAATGGCTTAGAGCACTTCCCCGGATTGGAAAAGACGCGGGTTCGATTCCCGCTAGTACAAAAAAATCTCTCTTTCCTTATTCACAAATAATTTGCAATATAAGTACATTTTAGATATCGTCAGAAATGTATATTTTGTGATAATAATATAATTTCTTTCGTTTCATATTCATTCTGCGAATTTAACGTCGCGTTTCATTTAATTTATAACAGTTCCTACTACGAGTGCTAATCGGCCAAGCGAAATTCCTGTAGCCAGGGCGACCATACGGAGTCCCTCTTTGATTTACGTCTGTCCCTTTGCAAAACTGAATAAGCTTTAAAAAGGATTAATCGTTAATGCGGTTCTAAAATGCCCCCACGTCCCAACCCGTATATATACAAATCTGCTCCGCTAGAATGTGCTAATAACGATAGCTGGCGATATGGACCGTCACATCGCTTGAAGGGTTTAAATTAAATTCATCCCTGTACTTTGAAGAAATGACTGGGGTATTTAATTGTGATCCGTTCTGAATATTGGTGCTCTAGCGAACGGGTTGCGTATAATTGGCGGATTTTATGCTCAAATGCCTGTTGTCCTCTGTTATCAAGTTAGTCTCCCTTTTGGGCAGAATTGCTTTGAGTAATGAAAAATTTATAAATAATGTGGCGGCGAATAACCTTCTGTGTAGTTAAACATTATTTTTTGCTCGTGGGAATGCAATAGATTTTAGTAACAATCCCCCGAATGGTGGCGAAGTGGTTCGCTATCTCGTTATCATGTGGATGAAAAAAGAGCCGTGAAGGTCCAAACACCCAAATGTTTTTCCGTGTATCACGCTTAAACAGCTGAACGGATTTGGATGTATGTATGAACGGAGTAGGTAGGTAAATTGACGAGACACGGTTTGGCTTAACATTATATTAGAGTAGCTATATACTTATTTTGATATTTTTAATAAAAATATAATTGTTTTTATATATTTTTTAAGCATTTGACATGCTAAAACCTATAGCCTAGCTAAGCCATATAAATGAACACAAAGTGTGTTATAATCATCGAGTTATTTGAGGTAAAATAAGAACCCTCTCCGTTGTTACTAATGCCGTCTGCCCCGGGGCAAATGTAACACTATTTCAAGACAATAAAATTCAGTAAAATATTTAAAGTCAAGTTATTTAGTGCGCATTATTAAAAATCACAGTAAGATAAAAAAAAAAAAAAAATATTGCTTGCTTTAAGCCACGGTTAAACAGAGCCGCAGGTATTAAACCAACATTAACTACGCTAAATATAGTTAAATTAAATGCAATATTTGGTATTGAAAATTACGTTTCCATTTTATACTATAAATTATGGATTCGACTATACCTACTAATAGTATTGTGAAACTAAAAAGCGAAGATTTGTGCAAGAATAGAACCTCTTGGCACTCTGTTCTCTCTGCCTACCCCGCAAGGGAAATGGCGTGATGATAAGTAAGTAAGTAAGTATTGTGAAACTGCTGCTCAACATTGCATTTGGATTACACGATATGAAAGATAACAGGCAATGGCGTTCTGAAAAAATAACGATACACCGGTTCAGAGTCGAGACAAACGAATAAGACCCAACTCTTGGACCCGAACATCATTCTTCAGACGTAAGGCGAAAGATAAAACAAAAAGAAATAGGTTTATTGTTCCACTGAGATCGAAAGCAGGTACGGGATCCTTTTAAGGGCGCGCGAGCCGAAACGACACCGTTTTGTCAAAACCTTTTCCGTTTTTTCCGGATGGAGGTGGTGAAAATTTGATGCGTGCGTTACCGCTTAAACGTGCTACTTACATAATATATTATATCTTACGTGGACGTGTTGTTCTTAAAGTCTTTACTCATTGACTTATTCAAGATGTTAAGGTAGGGTTGCCAACCGCGAATTTAACTGGGACAATTCAGTTTAAAATCAAGGTGGAGTAATAGAGTAGCAATAATCTATACAAATAAATAAAATTGAAGTGTCTGTTTGTAATGTCTAAATAACAACTTTTGTTTAAATGTATAAGAGTGCATACATATACGCTACCTAAAACAAATTACCAATTTTTAAAAATTTTATCTCTCAGTCAGTCTATCTGGCTGTTTGTTCCAGCTAATCTCGGGAACAGCTAGACCGATTTGGACGGGACTGTGACTAGCAGATAGCTGTTGTTACAAGAAGTAACTTAAGCTACTTTTATTTTAGAAAAATAATTAGGGTACCGCATAAAAAAAATAAAACCCATGAAATTGCGAATGAATACCTCTCCGGAATGCCTGGACCGATTTGGACGGGACTTTTACTAGCAGATAGCTGTTATTATAAGGAGTAACTTAGTCTATTTTTATTAAAAAAAAAACAATTAGAGTGCCGTGCGAACAATACAAAACCCTAAAAATTGTGAATGAATATGGATTCATCTAGTAATGACATCGAATAACATTGAATATACGCTGGACCACATACATGACCTCATTGCTGTAGAGGATAATATCGAAGATTATATAATTAATTTAAACACGCAGTGATAAGATAAAATGAAAACGAAATTTCCATTAATGCCAGTGGGACACTGTTAAATGGTGACAAGAAGACGGATGCCCGTCAAGATGTAATCTAATCTAATAATTATTAAATATCATGCAATAAAATTACGTACTCGTATTATTGCTTGATGCATATTTTAGTACCAGTGGGCCAAGCCAAGTTGCATTTTATGATCGCTAACGCTATAGAAAATTATAATGTATGGACATCTCTAAACGTTAAGTAACGTGAATTAATGCCAGTGGGACACTGTTAAATGGTGACAAGAAAACGGATGCCCGTCAAGACGTAATCTAATCTAATAATTATTAAATATCATGCAATAAAATTACGTACTCGTATTATTGCTTGATGCATATTTTAGTACCAGTGGGCCAAGCCAAGTTGCATTTTATGATCGCTAACGCTATAGAAAATTATAATGTATGGACATCTCTAAACGTTAAGTAACGTGAATTAGCGATAAAGATATCGTTAAAGATATCAAGTTCCCATATATTTTAATAGTTTTCTATAGCTTTAGTGATCATAGAATACAACTTAGCAAGGCCCAGTGGGCCTATTAAAGTTTGAATTCTTTTATATTACAAAGGCAGCAATTGGGCATAGTAGACCTTCTGATGGTGTGCGATTACCATATATATATTAATATAGATGCAAGCAGCACCAGAGGCATCACTCGCTCGTTGACAACCCTAGGGAAAGGTATAAGAGGTGGAGAGGAGGGATGATAGATAGGTGATGAGAAGGTGGACTCTTAAAATAGGAAATATAAACATCTTGTGTCCGTAATAATATAGATTTAGTGCGTGATGAATTAACCAAAATGTTATGTGATAATCGAAAATAAAAAAATGTTATGTGAATCATGTAATGGATGATAATTGCTTACTTCCCTTAGTCGCCTCATACGACACCCGTGGAAAAGAATGTGGTGGTGACACTTGTATTCTTAGTCCATCACCATCCATCCATCAGCCTTTCAACTGCTGGACATAGGCCTCCCCAAGAGAACGCCACAACGAGCGGTCCTGTCATGGGGGATAATGCCGTAATCGCTACGCTTGGCAGGCGGGTTGGCAATCGCAGTGGATGTTGTTAATACTCGAGGGAGTGCTGCTGCCCACTCCCCTGGTATTCACTCAGTCGGTTCTTACGACTCCCGTGGGTAGAGAGGGGTGGGACAATTCTAAAGCCGGCCCTACACTGACACCACATGGACATATTATTATTTATTACGTACGCAAACACAGAAACACTTAAATTTTATTAACTATGCCGTACGATGTCTGAACCTTGGACTCGGGATTGAATTGATACCACTGCCTTTGCAGTCCTTTTAATAGTAAGTAGGATAACTATGTGTAAATTTAAAGAGTCAAATTTATTACTTTTTATGACTACGCCAATAATAGCGTTGATCACTTAATTGTCATGTTAACTGGCATTGCTCCGCATTACAGAGAAGACTTCTGTGACATTTTATTGGTTCCTCACCAGCACAAACAAATTAGGACTTGGCCATGTTCACTTTCATCTTATTAATGTCAGTAGACGCATTTAATTAAAATTCGCCCCACGCTGCTCTGACTTTATCTTGTCGGCGTTTCCGATCTCGTTATTAGCACATTCCTTGCTGAGATAACGTCCTTTCACCCCTAAACAGTGAAGGATAAAATATTAATTTAGTTTATTTGATATCTAATAAATTAGTTCTGATAATTAGGGACGATTTTGTTTCTTTTAGACTACCATTGCGTGTGACCGAGTACCTACTGTTAATAGAAATCGCAATACAATATTTCTGAATAAGAAATTGTGTGCTTATATTTCAACCAGAACACAACGTGCGAAAATATGAAATCAAAAATAACAGTCCCGATCAGGATTTGAACCTTTGATATATCTCCTGGAATACCGTCCAAGATGCTTTGATTTTCAGCTATCGTGACAATTGCTCGGGACTGCGAATTTCTAAAACCTCTTTTTAATGCCTAATGGGTGATGCCATTGTGGCTACGTAAGGCTAAGCATGTCAAGGGTGCGGTTCGGGATACCTCCGCGTTGGTGCACCCCGAGAAACGTCGGCACTCTAGTGCTGGCGGCTGAATCCCGGCAGGGGACGGGTCTCTGATTAGCAGAGGGCACAGTGGATAGGCCGTACGTCCGCCGTGGAGGATCGTCGCGGCCACAGTGCCCCCCCCGACTCTGGGGTGGGGACAGCGGGGTCACATTGACGCCCCGTCCCCAGAGACGGGGCTTCCAGCCCGAGTAGCGACGGGCCCACTGTTTGCAGTGGGCCGAACGTCTGCCGTGGAGGGCCAGCGGGGCCATAGTGGCCCCCTCGGCCCTGGGAGACGGAGACGGGGCTTTTAGCCTGAGGGGCGACGGGCTCACCGCTTGCTTTGCGAACGGTTGGCATAGTCTGATGCAGACCATCGTTCGGCCCGACCCGTAATCCTGAACGGACAGGACCGAGGGTCTCCGGACCGCGGGGAAGAAAACCCCTATAAAAAATTACCCCAATCCCGTGCTCTGCCGCCCGGCCAGGGCATGCATGGCTGAGGAGAGCTCAGTCGCGAGGGTTGGCACGTCGGAGGACATAAAACTTAGCGAAAATGGTGAAAGTAAAAAAGCACGTGTAGTCCTCAAGAGGGTACCGGGTGCGAGGCACCCGGAGAATCTCTCACGGGGCCGAGTTCCAAGACCGACCCCGTTAGCCCCATGTATTTGAGGGGGGCAACTGACACCACTAATAAAAAAGAGGAGAAGCAGGAGAAAAAGACGAGGAAGGGGAAGACCCATGGCAGGAAGCAGAAGCCCGCGGGTAGTCCCAGGAAGAGCAGTGGCAGCTCTGCTGTCGAACTAGCGATAGAGACGGACGGCGGTGACGGCGCCACTGCAGGCGCTCGATCCCCGAAACCGCCGGGGTCTCAACAGATTGCCGCTGGGTCGACGCAAGCGTACCATGGTACTGGAAAAGGGTGCGTCGGAATCGGAGAGCAGCTCCACTGAGATGCCCCCACCGGAAAGGCCGGAAAGGCCGTACAAGAGAGGCCGAGGCGCCAACAGGCGCACAGTGCCACGCGCCTTGTCCAAGGCGGACGAGGCGATGATTGAGAGTCTGGGAGCGGGGCTCTCGGGGGAGGAGCGGCTGACCTTCCTCACATAAAGGCTCGAAGAGGAGCCTCTGGAGAGGGACAATCTGTTAGCAGACCAGATTGCCCAGAAGGTCTCCGATGCCCTGACCATCGTTTTTACAGTGGCAGATGGGTCACGGGACCTTCAGGGCTCTTTCTCCGGGGCCCTCAAGAAGGCCACCCAGGTGGCCTTCGAAGCGTTGGAGTCCCTCCGGCGCCACTCGGTGTCTGATGAGAATAGGAGGCTGGAGGCGCGTCGTAAGCGCCGCGAGGATGAGGTGGCAGAGCTCCGCAAGGAGCGCAGCAGCCCGCGATCAAACCAGGGCTCGCCAAGGTCGTGCCGAAAGCCTCAGCCTCAGCGGCAGGCGCGGGGCTCTGGCTTGAACACCTCAGCGAGGAGCAGATGCGCCAGGTCATCGATCGTGTTAGCGCGATGTATGAGCCACGCATCGACTCCCTGAGCGCCAGGGTGCTGCGGATAAGAACAAGGCCGCGCCGTCTTCAGGCCTAACGCCGCTGTCCATGCTGCCGGAGGCCAAAACGGGCCTAACGTATCAGGCCATCTTGAGGAAGGCCCGGGAGGAAATCGACGTCTCCGACATCGCAGTCGTCGCCGCCTGGACCCGCCTAGCCCGCACAGGGGTTCGAATTCTCAAGTTCCCTGGGGCGGAAAGCCCCAGGATGGCCGACACGGTGGCCGAAAGGCTGACGGGTCTGTTTGGCGAGGGGAGTGGAGTCCGTGTCACCAGACCGGTTAAGTGCGCTGAATTGCGCATTTCCGGTCTGGATGACTCAGTGACGGTGGACGACGTCCGGGAGGCTATTGCCTCAAAAACCGGATGCTCGAATGCTGTCAGAGTGGGCTCCATTCGGACCGGTCCCGGTGGTGTAGGTGCCGTCTGGGCGAGTTGCCCTGTCGCAGTGGCCTAAACCTTGGCCGGTCCCCTGCGACGGACGCCCGTGGAGCAGCGGTGGTAGAGTGGACGGCGTCGACGGGCCTCTGTTTGCTTAACAGAGGCTCCGTCAACACGTGCGTGCGGTGACGGGGCGGGTCGATAGTGGAGGGCACCGGGCGGCAACCTGCACCGCCGCCCCTCACTGCCCCACGTGCGCGGCAGGCAGCAGGCCTGCCAAGCACTGCATGGGGCGGGAGGGATGCAGACCCCCGACGACAGGCCCAAAAAAGGGGGGACCAGCCAATCGGCCCAGGCTTTCCCCCCTAGCGTGGCTTCGCCACCGTCTCGGGTGGAGGAGGATATGGTTACGGCTTAAAATTCAACCGTGATACTATCCTCCTTCAGGCGAATCTCAACCACGCTGCCGGGGCGCAGGATTTACTCCTGCAAACCATGGTGGAGTGGTTAATTGGTGTAGGTGTAGTCGCGGAGCCTTATTGCGTTCCTGACCACCCTCATTGGGTGGGCAGCCGCGATGCCTCCGTGGCAATCGTCAGCTCTGCGGCGCTTCGTTCCCCGCCCTTGTCGACAGGGGCACGGGATACGTCGTTGACAGGGGCACGGGATACGCCGCGGCCAACTGGGGGGGAGTTACGCTTTATGGCGTATACTTCTGCCCCAGCCGGAGACTGGCTGATTTCGGGGTCTTGCTTAACAGCCTAGAGACCTCGATACGGCGACTGGCACCTAGCCACGTCCTGGTCGTGGGGGACTTCGACGCCAAATCCACGGCGTGGGGGTCCCCTGCGTGGGGGTCCCCTGCGACGGACGCCCGTGCAGTGGCGGTGGTAGAGTGGGCAGCGTCGACGGCCCTATGTTTGCTTAACAGAGGCTCCGTCAACACGTGCGTGCGGCGACGGGGCGGGTCGATAGTGGACCTTTCGTTCGCTAGCCCCGACGTCGCAGCGCGAGTGAGGGACTGGTGCGTCCTGGAGGAGGTTGAGACCTTGTCCGATCATCGGTACATCCGGATTGAGGTCTCCCGGTCCCTTCAGGGCCACAGTAGGGGTCGTGCGGCACGCAGAACTCCCGCGTTCCCACTGTGGGCTGTGGGCAGGCTAGATAGAGACCTACTGACGGAGGCAGCCATCGTTCAATCATAGCTGTCCTCATTGGCCCTGACCGAGGGGGTGGACGTTGAGGCTGGCCGATTTCGCGCTGTGATTACGCAGGAGTGCGACTCGGCCATGCCCCGTGTGCGACGTCTTCCGCCAAGGAAGGGGCTCTACTGGTGGTCCCAGGAGCTGGCGGACCACCGTGCGGCGTGCATTCGTGCCTGGAGCTCCTACACCCGCAGTCAGCGGCGCAACACACACACGGCGAAAAGACGACACACGGCGGGTTTATTTAGTGGGTGAGAGCAGGATACTACCCAGTTCGTTGCCCCGAACGACGTGGTGTGCGGTTAGGTAAATTTTTACCCACCTTAACAAAAAAAGAAAAAGGTAAATCTTACGTATTGAATCTCTAGATGGGTTCAGCTGACTCTGCCTGCCTCCCTTTAGAGACGCCCTTGCACCTATAACTTCAATCTCATAAAATTTATTTGTTAGTCCTATTAATATTACGAGTATATATGCAAAAGTTTATGAAGGTTTTGATTAATGTTTTGCGGGGAAAGGCTAGTGTAAAATAAAAGATCTAATACTTCCTAATATCTAAGTGAATGTCGCACATTATGAATACTACGTTTACCCGTGATCATGAATGCTGTAAAATATTCGAAACGTCGGGATACTTAGTAGAAAATCAAGTAGGTAAACGCGATAATTCCGTAAACGTAGTTTTATTTCATAAAATAAAAAATCTAACAACTTAACTGATTGGAACGTCTATACATATAAATTATGTCTGAAGCTGATTTCTTATAAAATTGACACAAAACATGTTACCGATTTCAGTAAAAATACAATATAATATTTAAGTTTCCGTTTTTGTCGTAAACGCGTTTAGATAACGCGACCTTATTTACTAGACATATGGCATCGTTTAAAAATTGAGGTCGGCATATAATCCACGGTTACATTTTCTGTGATTATGCGGGCCTGAGCAAGATTGATGACGACGAAGAGCCCATGGGTGGCTGACCGGAATAGCTCCCCAAATCCCACGGATTATACTATACCCCGCAAATAGCACTCAGCTTGTCTTGCGAATAGTGTTTAGTGCAATTTCATACTGATCTAGTCTACTTTTTAAAATTTTTATTTAACGACAACACCCTGCCTCCATCCATCCATCAGCCTTTTAACGTCCACTGCTGGACATGGGCCTCCCCAAAATGGGGGATAGTGCCATAATCGCCACGATTGGCAGGCGGGTTGGCGATCGCAGTGGATGTTGTTAATACTCGAAGGAGTGCTGCTGCCCACTCCGCCGGTATTCCTTCAGTCGACTCTTACGACTCCCATAGGTGGAGAGAGGTGAGACAATTCTAAAGCTGGCCCCACACGGCGGCGAAGCAACACCCTGCACTAAGTAATAAATCACCATTTATGGATCACACAAAGAGTTGTCCTGTGTGGGAATCAAACCCACAACACTAAGGCGGGACGCTGGTGTCTAAACCACTCCGCCATCTGTGCAGTCCTAGCTTACTAACTGAAACATTTCGTGTTTTGAACCCGAGTTGGAATTAAAAATATGAACAGTCGTGTAGTGACGTGACTAAGAATATAATACATATATGTAAATTATGTAATGGTGACAATTCAAGACAGCGTTGGAGCTAGCCAAAGAAGTAAAAATAGACTAACAATACCACCGTCAGCGAAGCAGAACTCTAAACCTAAGCCTTATTATCTGACTACTACCAGATCAATTTATGACATTATAATGGAACACCTATTTAAATAAAAAAGTCAGGTATTTTTTGGATATTTCATATGGACGAGCCACGGCCCACCTGATGGTAAATGATAACCGTCGCTCATGGACTCAACTATACCGAGAGTATTGTCAAGCCGCTGCTCACCATTTCATTTCACAGATATGAAATGAAAGAATAAACGGAACTTCTGCTACAACCAAAACACATTGATGTTGCTCATGGTCGGTCACACGGGAGATGGTGGTACCAACCTGCTCGGGCCCGATAGCAAGTGAGTATTCCCACTTGGTACCCAGCCCGAGACACCACCGAAGGAATGTAACACAGTTCCAGTGGCCCGCCAATAAAGGCGGAGAGACAGGGTGTGCGGTTAGGAACATTTTTTCCCGCCTTAACAAAAAAAAAAGGTGGGAGACCGAGACTCACCTACCAAGACCAAATCGGTCATGTATTGAAGGATGGTGGAAGGTGGAGTCAGTCTCCGAAACCGGCGAGCACGTATGAAGAGAATGCAAGATTAGAGCCTTTTGGCACTCTATTCTCTCTGCCTACCCCGCAAGGGAGATGGCGTGATGATAAGTAAGTAAGTACTAAGTCGCAAGCGAAGTCGCGGCTTATGCGATAGTTTATTCATAAAGTTGTGTATTTTTGTTTTTTCTTCTTTTCTATACTCACGCGTACGCGGGGAGAACCCCCGCGTACGCGTGGTCTTCAAAATTGAAATATAAATACCTGCATAACTTTTTTTGAACCCATTACGGCCCCACTCTTAGACTTAAAAAAACGAGTATGCTTTAGACCACACGATTGAAGTAAAACTTAAAAATAAATATATAATATATTGTTAATAATGTTAATATCTAACAAGTTAATGCAGTTATGTGAAAAAACTATTTCGTGAATTTTATTTAAACTTGTGTGACAATCAACGTACTACCAATGAAAACGTCGCAATTTACTTATCGTAACAGTCTTAATAATTTGTTGGTTTTGGGGCATAAACATCTGGCTTCACTTCACTAACATCAAGATCGATCCCGAGTTGCACCAGTTGACTTTTGGAGAAACATTTAATCAACATTGAATGCAATGTTTTTTCGGCAAAACTGAATATTGAAAGCAGAAAAAAAATAACAAATAATGAGAAAGAGAGAAAAAAAATGTGTGCTCGCACCTCTCTCTCTTGCCCCTACAGTAATATACGAAATGTAACTCTCTCTCTTTCTATCTTCACTAACTTATAACGCCCTCTCAACTTCCGTTCGCCTCGCCCAATCAGCACATTTTGTAACGCTCACGTCACGCATTCACCAACTTATTTCTCAAGTCAAGCGTGCGTCAAGAAGTATTTAGTTCAAAAACTGGTATACATTTAATTCCGCTACTATATCGGAAACCTGATATTATAGCCTAAAAACTAGCTTTTTATTTGGCAGCGGCGGAGGTTATAAAGGATATATAGTAGGTGATAAATTTCTAAAAGTCTACTACCTACTTAGTTATTTAAATACTTTCATGAATAATGACGCAAATCTTGCAAGGAAATGAATATCAATTTAAGAGTCTATAGGCTTCTGTATTAAGCAATTCATTTTCTATTTGACATTAGTTCTACATGTATCTCGTACGCCAGATCCGGGTAAGAGAGGGATTACCCAAGCCAACTCTTAAGCCTTACAAACGTCGCTCCAAATCGGTGTTATTTAGCAACGCGCCGCCAAGCCTCCCTAATTAAGCAATTCCCTAACTTTTCTTGACATCGTAACTGGAGCATACGTATGCTCTAAGCAGACAGATTGTTTGGACAACCGATAGGCAGAAATGGAATTAGAAGGATTTGTGAGAACTTTACTCGGAGCTTGACATTTTCTTTGATTAATAGGCATGGTCTCTGAAGGGTATAATAGATGAATGTATTCGATAGTAAATAAAAGTTATTACTAGAAATAATTACTGTAAGCAAGAAAATAATAATCCACTGCGGTCGGGTGGTATTCGAACCATGATGGAGTTTCATCCAGATGCTTTACCACTAAGCTTAGCTAATTGTAGTAAAAATTATCTATATCACTGTATATTGTCTTTTTATTTGTAGGTACATAAGTAGCTGAATATTTCAAGTTCTTTAAATACAGTAACAAGATATAGGAGTTATTACTTCAAAACCTGATTATGTATTATACTTGTGTAACTTGTATGATATACTAGCCTTCGTCCATGGCTCCACCGCAGTCTAAGCTAGTTTTTAGGTTATATCTCAGGTTCATGATATAATGCAATGATATTGTATATAAAAAGAGGATATAATGTCAAAAAAAATTGTATCTAAATCCATTCAATAGATTTTGCTTGATGCGCGAACGAACAAACAGACAATCAGACATAAAAATTAAAAAAATATATTTGATAGCTCTCGATTAGACTTAACAAATTGGTTTACATATAATCCCGCTACTATATCGGAAACCTGAGATACAACCTAAAAACTAGCTTTTGGCTGCGGCGGCGCTGCTGGCAAAGGCTAGTTTTATAATACGAGTATACGAGTCACGGACGTATTTTATTAAGTCCATGATACAAGTATTCTATTTATTTTATATTTATGTCATTTGGTGATTGGATTTCGAGGGATTTTGATGTATGCGTATTTTATAAGAAACTAGACTTTGCCAGCAATTTTGTCTGCAAGGATTTCTGATTTGGCGCAAATAATACAAATACGTTAGTACGGCACATTATCTCTATGCAAAAATGGATAATCCACAAGAATTGGTGTGTGTGACTGTTATTTTCGATTAGGTACACATTTGTTTACACACTTTGTGTTAATTTAGTATGTAGGTACTTTCTAGTATTATATTGGTATCTATTATCAATTCTTAAGTTAGAAAATCTACAAAAAAAAAATGGAAAGAAAATATAAATGTCAATTTTTGGATATACTACGTGAGTGGCGAATAAGCATACGGCCTAGCTGATGGTGAGCGGTTACCGTAATCTATAGACCCTAACTAAAAGGACATTAGGGAGAGGATGGAAAGAATACTAAGAAGAGGATAGGGAGGATAATATGGAGGGGGTTTGGGGTAATTTGCTTAATTGAACCATATTTTGATTGGTGACTTTTTTTGTTTACGTCATTAGAACCTTTTTTCTGTAACTACAAAATTTGAGGTCTATTGAAAATTTCTTGTAACATAGGTGAATTTACGTATTTTCCATGTAATAAGAGCGGGAAACAATGTACCTAACGGCGCACCCTATCGTTGTTGCCTCAAGCCATACTTAGTGGATGAGGCTCACCCACTAAACAAGCCCGTCATGCGTAGTCTCTCTGCCCGTATTGGCGGTCCACTAGAACTGTGTGACATTACTTTAGTGGTAAATAAGCGTCCTACATTTGATCTCTATAAATTGAACAATTCACACGGGACAGGGCAAAATAATAGTTTCGATTGAGAACGTTGCTAAATTTTTATTAGCGAACAGAGTTATCTTGATACAAAAACCTACATCAGGGACTTCTGAGTCCCTGGGGTGCGCTTAACCTATTTTCATTTCGTTCGTGTTTTTATTCCCTTAAAACGATGCGGCGAGAACGATGCGGGCCCGCTGTGGTTTTCAATTTACTAGCTTTCAACTCTGCGAAGTTTCTTCATATACTTACGTGGGTTGCTACTACTTGCTACAATTATGGTGCAGCGGTTTTCGTTTAATTAGTTTTGTGGTGAAATATTCTTGGGTGCTACGAATTTCCTTTAAATTCCGTGGTAATCTCTTTATTTTCCTTCAAATTAAAGTTCCTTTGCGAGTCGTGGAAGCTTGCACTCGCACTGGAAATGTTTGCATAGTAACTATTACTTATATGAAATACTTATATTTGTAGAAGCAAAAACCCAGAATAAAAAATACTTTGGAAAATCCAAAACTGCACGCCTCATAATCTTCATTTTTCACAATAAAATTGATTATTTGATAAGTAACTAATAATGTATTGGTTTTACTAAGTAGTTTTCAATAAACCACATAACGCTAATTTCAAAAAATACTAATGTGGGTTTCATGTCTTATACACCATCTAGCGCTAATTTTAAGAAGTACTTCTATATTGGTCTACCTCTGTCATTTTGCAAGGCGCCATCTGGCAATTAGTAAGAACAACAATCCACGAGTTTACATATATACCTGCATAAGTGTATATAATATATATAAACATGTAAAATTGAATAATTTATTAAACTGTAAACAAAAACAATTTAAGAAAACAAAAAGACCGCTAGTTTCCTTACAAAAAAACAATATTGTGGTTCTATATATACAACAGCAACTGAATAAATCTAAAATTGCCGCTTGCGACATCTAGGGCTGCATTTGTCAATATCTCTTTTATTTTAAAACAGCGACATCTATCAATAGAAAATTGCAACTTTGGACAATATTATACGACTTATTTAAAAATCAATGAGTTCAACAAGAAATCTCTAAACCATTTATCTTCCTAACTTGGTTGCCTTATAATTTTATACTTTGTTCTAAGTGAAAACAACGTGACACCAAAGCCACGCAAAAAAAATTGTGGAATGTAAAATATGTTTTTTTCGTGTTTTATAACGTTGGTGTGTTATTATTTACGTGTGTTTAGTGTTTTTAATTATTGTTATGGATAAAATAGTTATTATACTCGACAAATATCATCAGCTCGTCAAGCAAAGGTAAAAACTTTCTTTTAACAAAAAACAATGTACCAGCCGGGCGAACGGCGTTCTGTTCTGTTGACGAAAGTAAAACCACCGGTGGCTATGCGTACGTAAAAAGGTAGGTAGTTCTCATGAAAGGCGCTGGTTTTAGTGTCGCGTCGAGCGTAAATGCCGTAAATATTCAGTATTTTTTGTTTATTTAATAACAATTAAACCACATCGAATCAGAACGTGAAAAGTAATAGGGCTCTGTTCCTAGTCGTAATAAATCGTAAACGAAAAAAAAGACTCGATTAATTAAGTATTTTGGTCGTTATCGTGTTAACATACATTACCTACAACTCACGGACGTCCAAACCAGATTTTTTTCAAACAGTTTTTTAACTAGTTTAAATAACAAAAATGGCATCAAAAATATCATGAGTGTTAAAAATAGTGTTTGTTCTTTATATGTGTGTGTAGATATTGTTTTACAAGTGCAATATATGATAAATAGAGACATTTTAAGTTTGAAAAATCAGCTGTGCCGTGTTAACCGGGAGTAGAACACACCTCAACGCTTCGCTTATGAGACGTGCAATAAAGTTCCTTCACATTTTTTTTTATTGCTTGTAGTGGCAGACGAGCCACGGCCCATCTGATGGTAAATGGTAACCGTCGCTCATGGACTTAACTATACCGAGAGTATTGTCAAGCCGCTGCTCGCCATTTTATTTCACTGATATGAAAATGAAAGAATTAACGGCTATCTCCTGCTACAGCCAAAACGCAACGATGTGCTTCATGGCCGGTCACACGGGAGATGGTGGTACTAACCCGCTCGGGCCTGATACCAAGTGAGTACTCCCACTTGGTACCCAGCCCTACCACCAGTCATGCAATGGATGATAATTGCTTACTTCCCTTAGTCGCCTCATACGATACCCGTGGGAAAGAATGGGGTCGTGACACTTGTATTCTTAGTCCGTCACCACACGGACAAAATTATCTTTTTTTTTAAATTATTATTCTACATATAATAAGGTTGTTTTAAACCGAAAAATATGTAGGTATTGAAATTAATTTGAATCTAGTAATGTATAGATATTCAGTGATAGCTTAGCGGTAAGTACCAAGGGCTGCAAAGACCGAGTTCGATCCCGAGTCTAAGGTTTAGACCTCATACGGCACACATCTCTTGACCTATCGAGATTTTTCAAAATTATGTGTGTATTTGTGTACAATTTAGCATTGCTTGGTGAAGGAAAATGTTGCGTTCGGTGAGGAAACCTGTGAGATTTTGTCGACGGGTTGTGAAGTCCTAAGACGTCCGTGGTGACGGACTAAGAATACAAGTGTCACTACCTCATTCTTTCCCACGGGTGTCGTATGAGGCGACTAAGGGAAGTAAGCAATTATCATCCATTGCATTACTGGTGGTAGGTCTGGGTACCAAGTGGGAATACTCACTTGGTATCGGGCCTGGGCGGGTTGGTACCACCATCTCCCGTGTGACCGGCCATGGGCACATCGGTGCGTTTTGGCTGTAGCAGAAGATGGGTGTTTGTTCTTTAATTTCATATCGGTGAAATGAAATGGTGAGCAGCGGCTTGACAATATTCTCGGTATAGGTCCATGAGCGACGGTTACCATTTACCATCAGATGAGCCGTGGCTCGTCTGCCACTACACACAATAAAAAAAAAGAAGAAGTCTACCAACCCGCATTGGGGCAGGGTGGTGGACTATAGCCTAATCCCTCTCATCAAGATCGGAGATCCGTGATCGAGTAAGTCAGGAAAAGGGTTGAAAATAAATGTATAGATACTTTATTACAATTATTTTAAATTTTTATAGTTTTTTAGCATTTGTCATGTTTAGCTATATTAATTAAAACACTTTGTACTATTTTTAATTCGACTAAAGATTCGATTACATTTGAAAGCAATTATCAAACAGATATTGATTATTTTTCATATGCTATTTTACGGAATCTATTATGAATTTCCCAGGCTTATTGCGATCCAGTTCCAGACCCAAACTGTACTGAATCGCAATTTCGTACCATAACGTGTCAAAGACGCAATCTTTTATTTTTTGCCGAATCAGCACATAATCTGAATGGCAAACATGACACATCTTTGTACTGAAATTATTCGCACCATGAACTTACTTGACAACCTAAACAAGATCGATCAATTAGACATCACGGTACGAAATACAACAACACACCTATTTTGAATTGCGTCGGAATTTAATCGCTAGCTAAGAGTTAATGGTAGGCCTGTAGGAAAATATTGTAATATCAGAACAATTTAACAACAAAAATATTCAGTTCCTATACTACAACTGCTTACTTTTTTATTTGTAATAGAATGATAGGTATGTATTTAACAAAATAAAGATAAAATCTTTCTGTGATTTGTATTTTAGCATTTGAAATGCTCAGCTACTTTGATAAATCATTTGTTATATTTATGAAAGGTCAAGTGCTAAAATACAAATCACAAAAATATTTTAAAAATTGCCGGTTCGCTGGTGGCTCGTGTTACTCTATGTTTAGTATAAATCTTAGCTTACTATATCGGAATAAAATGTATAGCGTGAGTCTTAAAGACATCTAAAACAAATGTGAAGGGGAAATTGGGTAAAATTGTTATGGCGTGGGTCTTAAAGACTTCTGAAAACAAATGTTAAGTGGAAATTGGGTGACACCACTAAGTGCCTGCGATATCTTAGCAGTCTAGACCCCCCGATCAGAAGGGATGGATGTTCGAATCCTGCTCGTCGTAAATCTCTCTTTTTCCACTTTACTTTTTTTTCACAGAAATTGTAAATTAGTTGGTAATTAGTGAGCAGTAGAGTGATGTATTTATATTCTGAAAACACAAAGAGAGTCACGGGCAGAATCTAGTTTTAATATCAATTAGGATAATTAAATTAGCGCATTACTCACAGTTTCGCTCGCGTCATAGTGATAGATTAAAAATCCATTTTGAATACGATTTTTCGTAAAATATTTTCTTAGTTCACATGATATTAATTGAAAATTCAATTAGTTAAAGCCATGTGACAACAGTTTTGTAGCATTGACTTACAGCCAATCCTTTGTTTCCAAGTCATTCCCCTTACTCATCGATTTTCTGCCGCGTGTAGGCAGTGGCACCCATTTATCATTTGTCCGTCAAATCTGCAAGCGATATATGATGCGCCAAGTGGGGAATTACTAAACGCTGATCACGTTGGAATACTGAAGTTGATTAAGTTGGCATAGCAGATATGCATTCTTTCATCATTTATGAAACTACATTTAGAAAATAACTTAATAACTAATGAAGTATCTATACTATTATAAAGCTGTTAGAGAGCTGTGTCTGTACATTTAATATACCTATTTGAGAAAAAAATGCTGTAATAGGCTTTATTATTATAGGCGTGTCTAAACCGAAAACATTTTTTTTAGAAGTTTTGTCTGTTTGCTAATAGCTCTTGATTAAAAACTGGTATACATTTTATCCCGCTATTGTATCGGGAACCTGAGATATTACCTAAAAACTAGCTTTCTGCTGCGGCAAAGCCAAATTAATAAGTTTTGGTGCAAATAGCCATTGCTTTTTAAAGAGTATTTGGAACAAATTCCTAAAGCCCATCTCACGAATACCAAAGAGAATTTAACCATTATTACGTTTAACAAATACACTAATATATAATATCAACAGAACGTTTTATAAATATTAGTTTTAGACTTTAACCAAAAGCTTTATTATTGCCGAGATTATATAATAAGACAAAATTTTCAGGTCCACTGAAATTATGTACATAGTTCCAGTGGTCCACCAGTACAGGCGGAGAGACGACTCACTGCAGATTTATTTGGTGGGTTAGGGCTCTACGCCGCCGGCGGACCACTGAAGGAATGTAACATAGTTCCAGTGGTCCGCCAATAAAGGCGGAGAGACGGCACACGACGGGTTTCTTTAGTGGGTGAAGGCAGGCCCATACTACCCTGTTCGTTGCCCCGAATGACGGGGTGTGCGGTTAGGTACATTTTTTCCCGCCTTAACAAAAAAAGGGCTCTACACTACACTGTTCGTTGCCCCGAACGGCGAGGTGTGCGGTTACATTTTTTACTGTCTTAACAACAAAAAAAAAGGTCTATTTTTACACAATGTTGGCACTCCATTCAGTACAATTTGACGGCAAATATGAATACTCAGAGCAGGGGCTCCAAACTTTGAAGCCTTAGGGCCAAGTACGTTTCAAGGGCCAAAACATATTTACATAAATCTCATTAATATTTTTGTTTTACTGTAATTAGTGGGATTCATTTCAATTACTTGTTAGTTATTAATATGCTTAAGCTTAGATACTTAAGTTAAGTTTTGCTGCGTCATCATTTCTGTCGTTAAGTTTTACCTTGCAAGTAAATAAAACCGAGTAATTATCATTCTGTGTTTTCTTCTTCAACTTATATCACAGCAATAGTAAAAACAATAAGATATTGACTGTCGCGGGCCAGATTGATGGCACTGGCAGGCTGGATTTGGCCCGCGGGCCGTAATTTGGAGACCCTTGTTCTAGAGTATATACACCTTGGTAAGTAAGCGTTTCTGACGAAACTGTGCTTACGTTTGTTTGCTATGTAAAGAGTCCATCAACG
Source organism: Leucoma salicis (assembly GCA_948253155.1). Classification (NCBI taxonomy): domain Eukaryota; kingdom Metazoa; phylum Arthropoda; class Insecta; order Lepidoptera; family Erebidae; genus Leucoma; species Leucoma salicis. Next base: position 20,062,821 of record OX411815.1, on the reverse strand, counting down.
CATGCGTGATAATAAATAAAGTGTTAATTCGAATCGGGATTCTATCCCGATACGTTATGATGCGCAGCCTCATATATTCCCGGTAGAGAACTAGAGCAGTTCGGAATAAATGCTAATGATATTTGCACATCAATACCGTATACAAGAATAATGATGTCTCCATAAATTGTATTTTTCAACCTCTAAAGCAAAATGACCTCTGCGAGCGCCCCTTCAGGGTAATGCAGATTTTTTTCGAAACCCCTGTTGCATATTTAAACAGAACGTTTTGTACTACAAATTGGATCCTCCAATTTGCATTCTTTATTGCTTACAAATAGGTTCCAGAGGAATGGATGATGCCTGATGAGATTGTATCTCTGACGCGAGACTTTATTTGGGTACAAAGACGATGTAGCGGAAAATGTGTTTCTCGAAGTGCTACTGAGGTAAGAAGCGCTATGCAGATTTTATACAACTTTTCTCGGTAATCTACTCGTAAATGTTACGAATTTGTTTAAAAGTTTTGGGAAACAATTTTTGTAAGTTTGTACATATTTGATTTATATACTAACTAACTAACTAACTTATCATCACGCCATTTCCCTTGCGGGGTAGGCAGAGAGAACAGAGTGCCAAGAGGCTCTATTCTTGCATACATCTCTCGCTTCCTCAACATTCATAACTCTCTTCATACACGCTCGCCGGTTTCGGAGACTCCTGACTCCACCTTCCTTCAATATATGACCAATTTGGTCTAGGTAGGTAAGTCTCGGTCTCCCCCTGTACCTACATCCTTCCACTTTCGCATTGTATATCTTCTTAGCCAGTCGCTCGTCCGGCATTCTTTCCACATGTCCAAACCATCGGAGCATTCCCTTTTGCATCTTTACACCAATACTCTGTTTCATACCTACTCGCTCTCTTACGTCATTGTTACGAATGCGGTCAGTCAGCCTTACTCCATAGATTCTCCGCAGAGATCGCATTTCGACCGCATTGATTTTACTCTCATGCTCCTTTTTACATACCCAACTCTCGCTTCCATATAATAACGTTGGGACAAGCACTGCGTTGTGTATTGCGACACGTGCCTTCTAGCTGAGGTGGTGGCTACCGAGAAGTTATCCCAATGCTCCATTCACTCTATTTCCCGCATTCACTCTTCTTTCTACATCAGTGGTGTACCTTCCATCCCGACTGAATCCACATCCAAGATACAGAAATTCATCCACTTGTTCTAGCACACCATTTCCTATTGCTACTCTAACATCTGTTCTGGCTTCTTCTCTTTCAAAAACCATTACTTTGGTTTTGCTCACATTCACACGTAGGCCCCTTTTCTTACAATCTTCTGCCATTACGTCGCCTAGGGTTTGCAGGTCAGTCGCAGACTGCGCTTATAGGACCACATCGTCTGCATATAGCAGCGAGTTAACCACTGAGTCGCCCATGTGAACTCCCACATTCATTTCATTCAACCTTTGTAGACATTTATCCAGATATATGATAAACAGTCTGGCTGATAGAACGCAGCCCTGTTTAACGCCGATATTGACATCAAACCAGGGCGACATTCCATCATCCAGCCGCACACAAGCTCTGCAGTCCATGTAGTTGGACTGCACCGCTTGTAGCAGTCTACCGTTAATATCATACTCCGGCAAAATTTCCCAAAGTTCCTTTCGTACAACAGTGTCAAATGCTTTCTCCAAATCCAGATAACTGCAGAAAATCCTCTGGCCTACAGCCAGATGCTTCTCCACAATGTTGCGCAGAGAAAACACTTGATCCATGCATCCTCGTCCACACCTGAAACCTCCTTGCGCCTCACACAAAAATTCATCAGACACCATCCTCATTCTCCTTTCAATAATCTTAGCATACACTTTGGCTGCCAAACTGGTAAAGCTTATGGCCCTGTAGTTTGCACAGTCATAACGTGAACCCTTGTTTTTAAACAAGGGCACGATGACTGCACTTCTCCAGTCCCTGGGAACCATTCCTGAGCTCCAACATAAATTGAGAAGCATCAGGAAGGATTCCCAGACACATGAGCCTCCAAGCTTGATCATCTCAGTAGACACAATATCAATACCCGCTGCCTTACCATTTTTCAAACTTCTAATCGCCCATTCAACTTCATCCATACTAATGTCATCAGAGGGTGCCTGTACCGAATGCTGATCTGTTAGACTACATGTGGCACCAGCATCACCCTGAACGTCCGCATACATATCTCCAAAATATTTACTCCATCGGCTTAACACATCTTGTGTTTGCGTAAGAATTTCTTCACCTTTAGACCTTATTTTATTCATTCTGAAAGCTGACCAACCACTCCGAGATTTCTTCACCTCCTTCCAGAAAAGTTTGGTGCTGCTCTCGAAGTTTTTGGTCAGTCTTTCTTCTGCAATCATATTTGCTCTATCACGCTTCTCTTTCACTAAGGCTTTGGTGTCATTTTTACGTTGCCGGTATATTTCTTTCTTTTGTTCTTTCATACTTGCACTCAGGTTCAAAGAAGATACATAGTCCAGCCACGCTTTCTTCTTTTGGTCTACGGAAGCTGCTACTTCCGTATCCCACCATGCATCACCTTTCACTTTCCTATGCTTCTTTGAGCATCCACATACTTCTTTCGTTGTATCTACCATACTATCTTTCAATACTCTCCAGCATTCTTCTATGTCAGATCCCGGCTGACTTGCCATTGTCAGCCGTTCATGGACACCCTCTACATACTTTGCTCTTACACTCTCTTCTTGCAACTTTTCAATCTTTATTCTTTCAAGCCCTCCGAAGTGGACACGCTCTCGCCAGTGTCTCCACTTTCTGAACAGACCACTAAATCTCGCAATAACGAGATGATTATATATACGATTTGATTTATATGTTTTTGCAATTGGTCGTAATTTCTTTTAGATGATTCTTACTAATATTATAAATGGGAAAGTGTGTATGTTTGTTTGTTTATTACCTCTTGAGGCCATAACTAATCACAATCACAAAATTTGATATTTATATGTAATTGATAACAGTGAAGGATGAAACTATCCTATTTGGAATGATTATTTAGTGTAAAAATTATGTTTATGCCAGAATGTTTCTGAGAAGAGCTTAACTTGCGGTAGGTAGCGGTTTGGCTGTGCTCCTGGTGTTGCTAAAGTCCATGAGCGGCGGTAACCACCTGCCATCAAGTGGGCTGCAAAGTCGTCTGCCATCGTTTTTAATAAAAAAAAAATGTGACGTATTCAGATAATAGGCCTTCAGCTTACGCAAAAATAAATATATATATAAATATAAAAAGCTTATTATATTATAATTACTCGTGTTCTCTCACAAAATTATTATCTGTTTTTCAATCGCAATATCACTGAACTAAATCTAATTCAATTAAATATTTAAGTGTAATAGAGAGGCGTCTCTAATTTCGATTTGGACTAAGTATAATCGTCACGAAGCCTATCGTGACGCGCATTGTCACAGATAGTGCGTGGCCCTCAACAATACTAACTAACCACTGAGCCGACGAATTAATCGATTATTCTAATTTCTTAGTTACTTTGTACGAGCATAAGACTGAGTTATATAAAAATGGCCTATTAAATAGAAGTATTGACGACCGTTGAGATGTTTTCTTTCATATACATAAATGTGAAAGTGAGTTTGTATGTTACTTCTAGACGTTGTAATTATTAAAACAATATTATAAAATTTGCTATACATATATTATAGTCCTTTGCACATAGAAATACATAGACGCTTTTGTATCTATCTATAAGTATTTTTGTATGGGGATTATTTATGTGCCAGATAATAATGAATTTATATTAAAGATGGGTGCTGCGGCTCTGCCAACCCGCTCTAAACCAGCGTGGTGGATTATGGCCTAATACCTCACTATAAGATAAATGTTCTGATTAACATATACCCATACTGGCTATGCCGCTTTTTAATGTAAGTTGTACACAGAAATGACTGCACAAATGGCGGAGTGGTTTAGATACCAGCCTCTAGCCCGAGTGTTGCGGGATAGAATCCTACACAGGACAAATCTTTGTGTGATCACAAATAAATAAATAAATATTCACGAACATTTTTCACACAACGCCCTCAGTTCCCAAACTAAGCTTAACGCTTGTGCTATGGGTATCAGATTAGGCATATAACATATACATTACTTTTTTTTGTAACTACATACATATAATAGATAGAAAACACCCAGACGCAGTACAAACATCTGTATTCATCACACAAATATTTGTCCTGAGTGGGGGGTGGATAAACCCACGACCTCGTGCATGGAAGTCGGTTACACTAGTTACACTACCGACCACGCCACGAGGCCCGTCCAATCTGGGTGTACTTCATGTCCATGAAATTGTATGTTATGCTTACCGCTGAAATAATGTCTCACAGTTCCAGTGGTCTGCCAATACAGGCGGAGTGACAACAAACAGCGGGTTTATTTAGTGGGTGAAGGCCCCACACTACTCTGTTCGTTGCCCCGAACGACGGAGTGTGCGGTTACGTAGATTGCCGCCTTAACAAAAAACAGTGTTTTTATTTAAAGAAAGAAAGAAATAAACGACGCCGTGTACTCAGAGTTAGAATTTTAACCCAAAAAACTGAAACAAAAAACCGTTATCACGACCACGCGGGAGGATTAAAACGATCTAGCACAATGCCGGGGCGTAACCAGTTTTATAAAGTCCTTTACATACATTGGGCTCGAGTGGGTTGTGGTAGAACGTGGGCGCCTGAATTTACTGTTGCACTAAGTTAACGGAGTTTACGATTTGCGGCCGACGCGGTGTCTCTGAAATTAGGGCTGTGGTTGTTTTAAAAATAATAGCAACTGTGGGGACAGTGTTGTGCATGGAATTTGTAAGAGCTGAGGTGAAACAGATATTGCTCTGTTGAACTTTACTATCTGTATAATAAAATGTAAAAATAAAGAATATTCATACCTCATTCGTTATTGGGTTATTGAGTAACTAAAATAATTTATTTAAAAAAAACAATTGCATTGATATTTCTACTTAATTAAACATACAGACGAAAAATTGGTACTTTGTTATAGGTAACGTAATACATATATTTATGTACTTTCATATGCATTTGGTAAAAAACTGTTATTTAGACATTGCAAAAAGACATTTCAATTTTATTTTTATAGATTTGATATTAAAGCGTTGTAGAGGCATAGAGTTCTATACTGAGAGATGGTGTGCATGCATGCGTGTGGTTTGTGTTAACTAGTCATCGAACATCGATCTGTAGTCAAAAATAGTTGTTCCTATTTACAAGAACTATTTAACAGGTAAGCTACCAACTCATTTACTACAGCTTGCTAAATTTTTTGTTGAAATAATGAGTAGAAATAAAATGACCATAACTTTTTGAATATGTGCTTGTATAAAATTATGACATGTGCAAAATAACTCAAATGGATATAAAGACATTGAACTTATAACTACGTGTGGATATATCCTATTATTATAAATAGGTATATAATAAATGAGAATTAAGATTGAAACAATTTTCAATCTTATATATAATTCTTGGTAAGCGCTCTTTCGCTAAACATAGACGATTTAAAACTGTTTTTGGTTTATTGATTGACTTTATGCTTCCTTGTTACATACTTTTGTCAACACGTGACGTTAAGAACAATTAAATAAATTGGCATGGCGACGTGTTGCCAAGTTAACGGACTTGCCCTCCGCATTACATGCTTCACATAAAAAAGAAAAGATGTATATAAAATTGGTACACCTCATACATCGATATATATGTGCCACAAGATTTTATTTTTCAGCGCAAACGTCAAAAAATTTAAAGTAAACATGAAATAGAAAACTCTACTAAAATTCAAATAAACACAAGTGAATGAAAACCCCAGTAAATAACAAGCTAAGTTCCACACCAACGGACACTTTAGCGTAATTTTGGCTTAAATTGAAATACCGCCAGTTGCACGTTAGAGCAAACATGTGAAATAGGCAAGTAGCCGCAAGAGCGTGTGACCATGCATAACTGAAATGGTTTTATGAGGTGCCGTGGCGAATGCCAAAATATCTTCGGATACCTTACGTTATCACGTAGTAAACTGTTATGAGTATACAACCACAATTTCATATGTACAGTTATTGTATAATTAGCCTTTGCCCGCGGCAGTTCCGCAGCCAAAAGCTAGTTTTGGGGTTATATCTCACGTTCCCGATATAGTAGCGGGATAAAATATACCAGTTGTTAAGTCTACTCGAGAGCAATCAAACAAAAAAAGTTGCATCAAAATCCGTTCAGTAGTTTTTGCGTGATGCGCGAACAAACAAACAGACAAAAATTCTAAAAAAAATCGTTTTGTGTTTAGACACGCCTATATAGTCTATTACAGGCATTTTGTTTCTCAAATATCTTAAATATACAGACACAGCTCGGTTACAGTTTTATAATAGTATAGATTTGTCTTTTAAATCTTTTCTTTAATGAGTAATTTACGCCACTTCGGGCATAACAAACAAGCATAATACGGTCCGCTGGATGGTAAGCAGTTACCGTAGCCTATAGACGCTAGAAATAGCAGGGATATCACTCCTGGGCACCCGAGGGAGGATACCTCTCTCTCTCTCTCCACCTGACGAATGATACAACGTGAATGAGGAGAGATTGAAGACAGATTGAATTTTTGGTGTTCTTGATATCAGATCACATCTGTGGGTATACAATATGACGGGTCTCTACCATTTTAGGTAATAATTTTGTCAATTAAAGATATAGGAATGAGAATGTATTTTCTTATTCGTCAACATAGTCTCAAGCCTATATCCCCGAAGGGGTAGGCAGAGGTGTTTCATACATCCACGGTTCGCCGATTATATTTAAGTCCCACCATAATAGGGGGCGATTCTATTGCCGTCTACAGGCACATTTCCAAACTCTGGGCTGCTACTGAGAATTTTTCTTTTACGAAAAAGCCTAGGTAGGTAATAACCATAGATATAGTAAATAACTGTTCTCTCTGCCTACCCCGCAAGGGAAATGGCGTGATTATAAGTTAGTTAGTTAGTTTAACAGTGCTGGATCCGGGGATTGCACCAAAAATCGCTGCATCACCGAGGCTGTATCTACTCCGTCACTTTTTTTTTAATTCTTCGTCACTTAAAAATCGGAGAAAAATGCAGATAGATATTGCGTGTCTATAAGATAAAGTGACTATCAGGCGAACGGTAGTGAGCCGCCATTGTAGTATAGCAACGAGATTATTCTAAAAACACTAATGAACTTAATCGTATATATATATATATATACGATTAAGTTCAGTAGTACTAATACCTGAATATATACATAGTCGTGTAAGTCGTCTTATGTAGGAGAAAGTGCAAGCGATAAGGTTTTTAATAAATTGTTTATCATGTCCATTAAAGGAATCCGCGAGGTGACGGACTAAGAACACAAGTGTCACCACCCCATTCTTTTCCACGGGTGTCGTATGAGGCGACAAAGGGAAGTAAGCAATTATCATCCATTGCATTACTGGTAGTAGGACTGGGTACCAAGTGGGAGTACTCACTTGGTATCGGGCGCAAGCGGGTTAGTAACACCATCTCCCGTGTGACCGGCCACGAAACACATCGTTGCGTTTTGGCTGTAGCAGGAGATATCCGTTTATTCTTTCATTTCATATCGGTGAAATGAACCCATTTATCACCAGATGGGTAGTATGGCTTACTCTGCTGTAAAGAAAACAATACAAAAAGATGGAAACGAGTCTTTTGATCTATATTTTAGCACTTGACATGCTCAGCTACTCTTAAAGTACAAATTATAATTTGTGAATAAGGAAAAAGAGTATTTTAGTACAGGGGGAAGGGACGCAGGTTCGATTCCCGCCTGTACTAAAATACTCTTTTTGGAAACGAGTCTTCAACATTTAGCATAGGTCATTACTTAAAGCGTTATGTCAGCTTCAATATCAAATTATGTTTTAATATTAAATGTTATAATTGTGTAGTACCGCCATAGGAAGAAAGTAGATAATTATAATTGTGTTTCCAACATACTCCTGGCTTTAAACGAAATATACATTAATTTTCAGAAAAAAAGCAACGGCCCATTTACATGTACCCAGAAAATATAAATCCGCTTCGGTATTAAAGTGACTTCAGTTATTAGGGAAATACATGAAGTTTTAAAAAATACAGCGGCGTACGCAATACCGGTGGCACAGCGTTCTCGTTACGAGTTGGGCCAGCCATAACTTACCAAGTTTTATGGGGAACGCTCACCGCCGTCTAAATATTTAGGAAATAATTACATATGTACTCAAAGAGTATGTGTATGTGCGTATGTACGAGAAAAATATTGAGGCCTTCGTGAAAATAGCAGCTGGATATTTTGCCCACGTAATTTTTATTTTTTATTTTTGTTATTGCTTGTAGTGGCAGACGAGCCACGGCCCATCTGATGGTAAATGGTAACCGTCACTCATGGACTCAACTATACTGAGAGTATTGTCAAGCCGCTGTTCACCATTTTATTTCACTAATATGAAATTAAAGAATAAACGGCTATCTCCTGCTACAGCCAAAACGCAACGATGTGCTTCATGGCCGGTCACACTGGAGATGCTGGGTACCAACCCGCTCGGGCCCGATACCAATTGAGTACTCCCACTCGGTACCCAGCCCTACCACCAGTCATGCAATGGATGATAATTGTTTACTTCCCTTAGTCGCCTCATACGGCACCCGTGGGAAAGAATGGGGTGGTGGCACTTGTATTCTTAGTCCGTCACCACACGGAAGACACAACGGATATTATGTGGGCTTTGAAGTATTGCTCGAAAACATAGGTTTGAAAGTGATGATGTAAGTGACTTATATATTTTAAATGCAATTGGCGATCAGAAAAGAAAGTGTGAAAATGTGCAATAGAAGCTGATTACCACAAGCGAGATTCAACACACAAGCGGGATTCACAACGGAATTCAGAAGGCGCGGGCTGAAACACTACACGTGGCAATCATATTTTATTTCACATTTTCACACTTTGTGTTCTGGAGATATATTATGTTTCATTCTATACGCAATCCTGCTTGTGACTGTTATTTTCGATTTCACATTTTTGCACTTTATATTAATTTACATAGCTAACTTATCAATTGCTTAAAAATATATAAAAATATCAAAATCTTTACACAAGTATTAGAGAAAATTCATTGTAGATGGAATTCTATTTTTACTGTGCTTCTCACTGTAAGATGATAAGAAACTAGGCTGTGCTCATGGTATTCCTGAGTTAAGGAACGGTAGTTACCACTTACCAGACTGTATTGGTATTGTTTCGGCGGGCTGTTCTCCGCAACTCCAGGTCTGAGCGCGTGTTTTGCGTATGGGTGGGTGTGAAACCTTCACTCGATCCACCCCAGCTCCCGGAAGAACGCCAACAGCCCCTTGGTGTTGCTGGTTATCTCCCGGAAAGAATTTGAGCTACCGAAGTATTTGGTCCTGTATGTGGCGACCTCCGCACAGTGCTGCAATACATGGACCGCCGTCTCCTCCTCTTGCAGGCACGCTCTGCAAAGTGGGCTGTCTGTGATTCCTAAGAGAACTAAATGTTTGTTAAAGGATCCGTGACTAGTGATAGCTGCCGTGACTATCCGCAGTTGCTGCTTAGTTAGCCGAAGTAACTGTTTAGTGATTCGGCTGTCTAACAGCAGCAATGCTTCCTTGGCCTGTCTACACTCACTGTGACTCGACCAATAGAGTTGATGATGGTCCCTAGTTCTTTCCCTTACCAGAGTCCGAAGCTTGGCAAAGGGCAAAGCTATGATGGGTTCCGGTCTGACAGCAGCCATGTCAGAACCTCTTCCAGCCAGCTCATCTGCTGCATCATTGCTTCTGGAGCCACTGTGTCCCTTGATTCATTGTAGGGTTATGTTATTGAAGTTGCCTACCTGATTTAGTCTTTGGTGGCATTCGTGTATGAGTCCAGATGTGACCGTATGGCTGTTCAGCGCCTGGAGCACTACCATACTGTCTGACAGTATTCGGAGATTCTTACCCTTTATCTCTCTGGATGTGATTGCAGATGCTGCTAAGGTGATACCCAAACATTCTGCCTGAAATACCGTGTTATGCCTACCTAGTGGCGTAGCTATATGTACATTGAGATCTTCTGAGAAGATTCCGGCTCAAGTGCCTGTACCTGTTTTTGATCCATCTGTGAAGATACGGAGTACTATTGGACTGTCGCTCGTCTGCCGTAATAAGAATAGAAATGAGATAGAAGAAGAAAGTTTTGAGAAGAAGATTCTTAGCCAAACTTACTTACCTTTATATGGATAATGGGATAATTATGACTGAAAAATCATATGATGTGATTTAGAAAATCGTAAGGATAACCCTCCTAATATTTATATCAAAAACTCAAGCTAGTAATGTAAACTACATAAATGCCGCTAAGATTAAATTTGCACCTTAAATTAAACGATCAACTTTTAAACTGATCAAATTAATCCAGAGATTATGAATGTATCTATGGAATGAAACTCATTTAAAAGCGAGTTTAGGTGGGCGACTATTTGCTACGTGTGGGCGCCTTAGTGGCTAACTCTTTGCTATATGCAGACGATGCGATCCTATTAGCGCAGTCAGCGACTGACCTGCAAAACCCGGTCCGAGAACCGAGACTAACCTAGGTAGACTAAATCGGTCATGTATTGAAGGAAGGCCGGCGAGCGTGTTTGAAAAGAATTTTGAATGTTAAGGAAGTGGCGAGAGATGTATGCAAGAATAGAGCCTCTTGGCACTCTGTTCTCTCTGCCTACCCCTTTTTTTTTTTGTTAAGGCGGGAAAATATGTCCGCACACCCCGTCGTTCGGGGCAACGAACAGGGTAGTGTGGGGCCCTCACCCACTAAAGAAACCCGCCGTGTGCCGTCTCTCCGCCTTTATTGGCGGGCCACTGGAACCATGTTACACTCCTTCGGTGGTCTTTCTGCCTACCCTGTAAGTGAGAGAGGGCGTGTTGATAAGTAAGTATATCAGAGATTTTCCTATTTGAGGTATATGACTAAGTTAAGAGTTAATTTTTTTTTAATCTCTTTATAATATTATCATTATGATCCCCAGAGCGTAATTTCGGTCGCGGCAGCCAGTATCAACAGACAGTAGCCATGTACGCAGGAGATATTATAGTGCACGAATATGTGCGCAAACACAAGTGCACTCTCTGTTCCCTCCTTAGAGTGTTTATTTATAGTATAAGGTTCCCTCACTCTGCGATCGCCAACCCGCCTGCCAAGCGTGGCGATTACGGCACTATCCCCCATTCTTGGGGAGGCCTATGTCCAGCAGTGGACTTTAAAAGGCTGATGGATGGATGGATTAATATATATACCGGGCAAATTGCTCGTTTAAAGATATTAGATAGATAGATATATATATTTTTACTAGCCATTGCCCGCGGTTCTGTCGCAGGTAAAAGCTAGTTTTTAGGATAAAACTCAGTATCCCGATACAGTAACGGGACAAAATGTATAGGTACCAGTTAAGTCTAATCAAGTATATCAAATAAAAAATTTTGCACCAAATTCCGTTTAGTAGTTTTTGCACGATGCGCGAACGGACAAACAGACAAATAATCTAAAAAAAAGGTTTTATGTTCAGATACGCCTATACAGCCTTATACAGGTTATTTTCTCAAATATCTTAAATGCACATACACAGGTATGTTACAAGTTTATAATAGTTAGGATTTAATCAGTAACCTTCCCATTATAGGACACTCGTCTCCTCTCAGCGAGAGAGGAATTTACGCCATCAGTGGCTTTGCAGTCCTTGGTTTTATCGCTAGGCTATTACAGCGTGTAGTGTATATTATAACTTATTTATATGAATCAGATTGTGCTGTTGAATTTATGTTGTTTAAAAATAACATGTAACGTTAATCAACACTATTCGCTTTAAGGTCCTAAACTTTAGATGACTGTAACAGTTTAATCTAAAAAGACTTAAACTCAAGTCGTGAAGTAAAATAGTTTCAAAACGATTTCAGTTTATTTCATTCGTTTAGTTTCTAGAGTTAAACGATAAAATTAAAAGTTGAAATGTTTCGTTTCACATTCGCAAAGATTGGCCGATTAGCTCCCGTTCACTCAACAGCCGTCGTTTTAGTGATTGCATTTTTAAACTTAAAATAGAAAGTTACTACGAGCTGTATGACTGTAATTATTCACTAGAGTTTTTTTTCATGTCAATAATTTCACACGCAAGTAACGTAGAGGAGAATTTGTAATCTTTTTCTGTCACTAACGGCCTTATTTATCAATTTGAATAAAATTATTACTTAATTTTCCAATTTTATAGGCCTATAAATTATGTGCCTTTAACTAAGTCGAAACATAGCTTCACGCCTGTATTCCCCGAAGGGGTAGGCGCAGTTGTATTACACACCCACAATTCGCTAGCTATGTTTAAGTCCCACGTAATAGGAGGCGAGCCTATTGCCGTCTACCGGGCACATTTCCACACTCCGGGCTGCTACTGAGATTTTTTTTTTACGAAAAAGCTCAATAACATTGCCCGACCCGGGGATCAAATCCGAGACCTCATGATCAGCAGATGATTTCGTAGATATTTGTCAGTATTTGTAGTAAAGGTTGTCAATATATCAACAAGTAAACGAATACTGGCGTCTATTTCCGATGAATCTGCTCGTTTTTTTAATAGCCATAATGCTTTAAAACATGACACGTTGACACGTCCGCGCACTAAACGCGGACATGTGTCTCCCATATTCCGCTTTGGACACGGTTAAAGCTTTATTTCCGTTACTATGTAATAGCCGAAATACATTTGCGAATTTTTAAATTGAATGTTCTATATATTTTATTTTATTTCCCCTATTTCGTATGGCGGTGGCATGCGATTCGCTCTCGGAAGGAGTTACTTTTACATTGTGCTGATAAAATAGCAATACGATATTGTAGTTACAAAGTTGGGGATAGATTATTGGAAATGTGATGGATATAATACCTATTTATTGTGGCTGTTAAAATATCTAGTATCATGTCTATTTTGTTAATTCGTGACGATTGTGAGTAAGAATACAATATTGTCACTACACCTATATATCTTTCCTGTGATTGTCGTACGAGATGATTAAACGGAGTAAGCAATATCACCCATTCCATTTCTGGTGGTAGGGCTGGGTATTAAGTAGAAGTAGTCACTTCTTATTGGACTCAAGCGGGACCGTACACCGTATCACAGTCTCCCGTGTGACCAGCCATGACGCGCATCGTTCCGTTTTGGTACAAAGAGCAGATAGCCGTTAATTTATGGAATTCATATTAGCGAAATGATGAGCAGCGACTTGACAGCACTCTTAGTCATAAATCATAATCATAAATCATTTATTACTCTCTCTCCCACATAAACAGTTACAAAACAAATCTTGAACTAGGTATCTACTAGTACATGTACATACTACTACATTCAGTCAAGAAAGTATTGGGAATGGATGATTTGTTTATGGTACCAAATTCAAATTTTTTTTTTGTTGTTGTTAGTTTGGCACAACTGTTATCCATTTTGGCGCGGAGTTTGAGTTGCATCTGTTATTTATATTAAATACAGTGCTGTTTTTAGTTATATCATATCTAGTGTGTATTGCGAATTTCATAATGGTCAAAAACATCGAACAAAGATTTTGTCTTAAATTTTGCATCGCCAATGGAATTTCGTGTTCGGAGTCACTGAAAATGTTATAGAAGGCTTACGGTGAATCGACTTTATCAAAAACACGTGCTTATGAGAGGTACAAAGCGTTTAAAAGCGGTCGAGATGTGATGGAAGATTTGCCTCGCTCTGGTAGGCCATCAACGTCTGCAACTGAAGTTAACATTGCAAAAGTGAAGGAAATATTGACTGAAAATCCTCATTACACTTTGAGAGAGATAGCCGCCGAACTTTCTGTGTCTCACGAGTCGATCCGTATCATTTTAAATAATCACTTGGGTATGAAACATGTTTCCGCTCGGCTAGTCCCAAAAGACCTGAGTTTTCTCCAAAAACTCAATCGCATGAGAGTCGCTAAGGACATGTTAAAAACGAGTCAATTCCGACCCAACATTCATGAAACGCATTGTTACTGGTGACGAGACGTGGTTTTACGACTTTGACATGCAAACTAGTCAACAAGCTTCGGAATGGCGACTTCCAACTGAACCGAAACCGAAAAAACCACGCCAAAGTCGATCAAAAGTCAAAGTCATGTTGACTGTTTTCTTTGACTATCGCAGTGTTGTGCACTCGGAATTCTTGCTAGAAGGTCAAACGGTAAATAAAGAATATTATTTGAGCGTTATGCGGCGTTTAAGAGAGCAAATTAGACGAAAAAGGCCAGTTTTGTAGAAAGAAAATTCTTGGATTTTGCACCACGATAATGCGCCTTCGCACAAGGCCATCATTGTGAATGAATTTTTGTCCAAACACTCAACAAATACCATCGAGCAACCACCATATTCACCAGATATGGCTACAGCCGACTTCTTTCTTTTTCCTAAACTCAAATTACCACTTCATGGCACCCGTTTTCAATCGGTAGAAGACATAAACGAGAATTCGCGGCGAGAACTGAACTCAAGTCCGGAAACAGCGTTTAAAAAATGTTTTGATGATTGGATTACTCTCTTGACAGAGTAGTATATCACATCACATGTTTTACTGCATAGTTTTGTGCATGTGATATTTCATGGGTATTTCACTATAAGGTGAAGTCTGTGTAAAAGACTGGTATTTGTTCTTTCTAGGATAACCTGTATTACATAGTTCCAGTGGCCCGCCAATAAATGCGGAGAGACGGCACACGGCGGGTTTCTTTAGTAGGTGAGGGCCCCACACTACCCTGTTCGTTGCCCCGAACGACGGGGTGTGTGGTTAGGTACAAAAAAGGATAACCTGTATTACAGATTACCAGCCAGTACTAGTTAGTGTTCTAAGGTGTAGTTCATGAGCGGTGGTTACCATTTATTATCAGGCAGCCAAGTTGTGTCCCCAACTATAAGCAATGCCGAGTTTTATTCAATGAAATGGCTATTGAAATAGAATGGCTTGTGGAGACTGCATCATCTATTTATCCGCTCTTATTTTCATAACTATATTTTTGGTTGTACGACTAATATATTAAATATATTTTTAGGCCATATAATTTATTATTACATCGTTATATATAATTATTCACTTTCTATCCAATGATTGTCTGAAAGAAATCGCGAATTGTGCGATAAGGCCGCCAATGATATATTTTAATTACCTATAACTTCCTTAAAGAATAAATTAATTGTTAAAGTGGAAAAAGAGCTTTACTGCGAGCAGGATTTGAACCTGCGTCCCATCCAAATTGGAGAAGCGCTCTGGACCGCTAAGCTATCGCAGTCACCTGACGGTGACTCAAAATCTCCACTTTGCAATTGTTTTAGATGTCTTTACGACCTACAACTTCCAATATAATATTAATACAATCCCACATAAATTATTGTGTGAATTGTAGATAAGTTTCTTTCAATGTAACAAATAGATACCTTATGTTGCTATCTCATAAGCAAACATGAAATATGATGAAAACGCAACGTTAATATATTTTTGTTCATCAATCATCCTTCAGTTCAATATTGATTGATGAAAAATAATATGACGAAATTTATCTTGAACTAGATGGCTAACGTACTTAGTTATAAGAATATAGCAAAAAGAACGTGGGTAAGGTTTAGTTCATTTGCTAAAATTGCATATTTATTACCTCAGTTCGTTCCCGATCCAGTTTGTCCACGTTATGAACATACATAGACACTTATCGGGATCGAGGCGTAAAGAAATATAGTTTGACCTCACCTACATCTTCTAGTATTCTAACATAAATTTTAAGTATATTAATGTACGCAGCCTTACTTATGAGAAAGGAGCTCGTCCGTATGTACCCGCGTGCTTATTTACTCGTATTTGGGGGGTTGAAGTTATAGGATTCTTACAGCATAATTAGTCGTAAAGGAAACCACGCCATTCTGTAGGGACCATATCGTTACGTTTATAAATAAATAAATAATAAATATTCACGGACTTTTTCACACAACGTCCTATGGTCCCAAACTAAGCTTAACGCTTGTGCTATGGGTACCAGATTACGGATATAAATACATGTATAACTTTTTTTTGTAAATACATGTATATAATAGATAGAAAACACCCAGATGCAGTACAAATATCTACGTTCATCACACAAATAATTGTCCTGAGTGGGAATCGAACCCACGACCTCGTGCACGGAAGTCGGTTACACTACCGACTACGACACGAAGCCCGTCGCTTATTAAAGTATTATTAACATAACATAGCATCACGCCTGTATTCCCCGAAGGGGTAGGCAGAGGTGTATTACACACCCACGACTCGCCAGCTATGTTTAAGTTCCACGTAATAGGGGCCGAGCTTATTGCCATCCGGGCACAATTCTAAGCTGCGGGCTGCTACTGAGAATTTTTCTTTTTACGAAAAAGCTCAATAACTCTGCTCGACCCGGGGGACTTTATATTTTAGTATTACTAAATTGTTTAAGAATGCTCCATGTTTTTAGTATCACTAACTCCATGACATATACGGTTGTGACATTTAAGGAAACCAATATTAGGTTTTACAGGATAGGTAATTGGGTCACTTTAATTATAATGTAAGTAAAACGTACATTGAATAACGAGATGATTCTTACTTAGGTAAATACAATTTGTTTGCAAGCCTCTACGGCTTGCTTGCATGATGCTTTGGGGAAGTACTACCCTCTCACAAAAGATCAGCGTGAAACAACAGTAGGTACCCCTACCGGTAAGTGCGAGAGTTTACTACCGACGTAGTATTTTTGACCTATATTTTTTAGCATTTGACATGCTCCGCCACTTTTAAAGTATAAATTATTTGAGAATAAGGAAAAAGAGTGTTTTTTTTTTTTTTTTTTTTTTTTTTTTCCGCTAGTACAAAAAATCTCTTTTTCCTTATTCTCAAATAATTTATACTTTACCGACGTAGTATAAAAAAAAAACTCAATTTACTCACTCACAACATTTGAGACTAATAATTTTCGACTTCAAATATAAATATCTATTAAGAAAGCTTTGTATCTTAAAGGCATGCACGATCCTTATTTATATGGCGAGGATTAAGCCGAATGTCCGATAAGACGGTACTATTATTTTATTAACACGGCTTTCACTTAGTAATAGTCAAGTGAAAAGAAATTTCATCTATTTACTTTGGCCAGTCCCAGCTATTTGGTCTAAGGCCTCTTTCATTCGTACTCCAACGTTAAGTGGACATACTTAAGTGCTGTTTGGTCAGGAGGGATTTACCTTTGCTCTTTT
Source organism: Leucoma salicis (assembly GCA_948253155.1). Lineage (NCBI taxonomy): Eukaryota > Metazoa > Arthropoda > Insecta > Lepidoptera > Erebidae > Leucoma > Leucoma salicis. The sequence continues at coordinate 20,045,421 of OX411815.1, read as the reverse complement.
CCCTTCAACCTCATCCCACTCAATCAGGAGCGAAGCTTAACTCGTAAAATGTTTTTGCTTTGTAATTTTTGGTCGCATAATTTTTTTTCGTTGTTATTTTTGTGTGGGTTTCTGAATAAACGAAAATCGTAAGAATTTGATGGACAATTTGAAGAGATAGTTGATTTAGCGACCTCTACCTTCTTTGAAATTATCAAAGAAGTTAGAGGTCGCTAAAGAAACAATGTATCGTGTTTATAAATGATTGCTTAGAAAACAACGAACTGTCAATAATTTTAAAACAAAAGTCTCTCATTCTAACTGTACATATCTATAAGATATTTGACAAAAAATACTATATTAGGCTATTTAATCGTGTCTGCATACAAAAAGCGTTTATTTCGCACATCACACAAAAACTACTGAACGGTTTTGAAGCAACTTGTTTTGTTTGATAATTCTAGATTAGGCCTAAAAAACTGATATACGTCACCCTCTAATACAATGGAAACCTTAGATATAACCTAAAACTATCTTTTGTTGGCGTTGGATACTCGGGCAAAAGCTAGTTAGTATTTTTAATACTTAATGCTATTTTCACTGAGCACACAAAAACCTATTATTATTATCATTTTATTGTTAACTATTAATTTTAGTCTTGTAAAGAAAATCTATTCAAAATTTCATATCTGCAAGAATAAGAAAATATAGCTTGAAACCCATTTGATCTATAAATTAAATAAATTAAGGATACACAATTATGTTTACAAATCGAAGGCAAAAGTTGTATATACATATTATCTTACTTAAATGTATAGCATTCATTTCGCATAAATTTTATAAAATAGTAACAACAGATTTTTAACTGCGTGCATGAGTGTGTGACACTATTCAGATAGAAAAAAAAAGACAGTCAATGAGTTTTTCAAAATAAATTTTAGTATTATCAGACATGCGATACGTTGCGGGCGTTGCGGCTGCTAGCGCGTTGAAACAACACTAAACGCAGGAAAGCGTAATCAGCACTCATAGTTGACAATTTTAGTGCTAGACACATACTACGTAGTAGAAAAACCTGCGTTTGTGACATTTATTAAGTAATCCTGAAGTATTTATTGCAAATACGTACCTACCTACTTATCAAATTAATGCATTTCATTTTGAATAAAATTAAAAGCGAATCTCAGTGGGCCTAGCCAAGTTGCATTCTATGATCGCTAACACTAAAGAAAACTATTAAAATGAATAGAAATTTGACATCTCTAACGTTAAGTCACGACTATAATAGTAAGTCGTGATTTCGTTAAAGCTTTCAAATTCCCATACATTTTAATAATTTTCTATAGCGTTAGCGATCATAGAACGAAACTTGGCTAGGCCCATAGGTAACATATAACTAACTATATTAACCTTCTTGTGGATCTTCTCTTTTTTATAAATCAATATTAAAAACCTCAATTAAATGAAATTGCGTAAACCGTAGAGACTTTCAATATAGATGACTCAAGCCTTTTTTCATTAATTATTATTATTTGTTTTAAATAATAAAATAAAACACATAAAATCGTTTGCGTTTGCCGTGTGGGGCCGGAATCAAGAATAGCTCCACCCTGTCTCTTCCTATGGGAGTCGTAAAAGCCAACTAAGGGATTACCGGGGAAGCGGGCAGCAGCGTTCCCCTGTGTACTAAAAACATCCACTGCGATCGCCAACCCGCCTGTCAAGCGTGGCGATTATGGCAATACCCTCTCCCTAGGGGAGGCCTATGTCCAGCAGTGGACGATCAAAGGCTGATGGATGGATGGATGAAAATCGTTATGTCCAAAAGAAGTCCGTGTGATAAGGAACTAAGAATACAAGTGTTACCAACCCAATCTTACCCGCGGGCGTCGTATGAGGCGCCTAAGGGAAGTATCACCCATTGCATTACTGGTGGTAGGGCTGAGTACCAAGTGAGAGTACGCACTTGGTATCGGACCCGAGCGGGCTATTACCACTGCCTCCCGTATGACCGGCGATGAAGATCATTAGTAGTTTGGTTGTAGCAAGAGATAGTCGGCTCTTACTTACCATCAGGTTTGCCGTAGCTCATCTGCCACAATAATCTAGGTCGCCCTATTCACTACTGAAGAAATGTGAAACACTCCTAGTGTTCCGTCAATATAGACCAACAGGGTACCCGCACATCCAGTTAAAGATACATTTTTTTCTTTAAGGAGTACGTTTTAATGTTTTTCAAATTTATATGCAGATGTTGCAAGCGCGTTCTTCATTAAAATATCCATCTTTCTCCTTATTACTCTGTTAAGAGATCCAAGTCAAGTAATACGCAGATCAATCTTATTCACAATTTTTTTCTTGAACTATAACATGTCTTTCATACTCTTAATATAAAGTTCCATATATTGTCCCGTATATTTACGCCTTTGAAAGGGTTGACCTAAGGCCGAGTGTTCTGACCGCAGCAATTTTATTATTTGTCGTTTGTATTCAGGTGTAACACGTACGGTGGACATGGGACTTCACTTTACTCTTTTATTTTTTCCTCGAACAGTTCTCAAAGTTTCTATTGCGATAGCTTTTCTTTGTACATAATAATATATACTTAGGGACTTACGAAATGTCCCTTTGCAACAATTGAGTCTGTATTTTGAAATAGAGATTTTTATTTTCTAGTTTTATTATGAAAATGGAACGGGTTTTGCAAGAAGTAAGGGATTTGAAATGTTCTAACTAGTTATAATTATTTTTTATGTGTATTCCATAGAAACTGTACTAATAAAGTTAACTTTTGTTACTTTTTAAAATCTAGATTATATTATGAATATCAAAGGTATAATTATATTGGTTACATTAGAGAAGTTATGTGCAACCTAAGATATAATTATTAAAGTTTTGCGACAGATTTTACTAACATTTTTACTAGTATAAGTGAGTATTTCTCTGTTTAAACTGTATTATGAGTACTCTGTAGACAGTCCAAGACTTAATACCGAGCTATGGTTTGCCCTCGTATTTATTTAAGGTATTTAAACAAAGTCCTTCACATGTTTCTGGTAATTTTTATGAAACGTTTACGTTATATTTTATTATAGTATGTATACGTATAATGACTCCTTAAAACCAGATCACGTTTCACAACATTTAGTTAACCTGTTTATATTTTATCCAGCTGTATATTTATATAAGAAATTTCAAGAGATCAATACGTAAGAAGCTTTCACGAAGGTGCTTCCTTACATTTAGTATGCGGATCGCGATCTCCGTGTGTTACGCTCTCCTTCGTAGAAAAGGTACTCTATAATTTTATTTGCCGACCAAAATGTAGTTACTGAAGTAACAGATACTTTTTTATATTTTCTTTCTACCTTGTTTACGTCTTCTGTTTTTGGATGGAGTTTTATTCGGCTGTATTACGAACGTGTGCAAATACAAATGATAATATTATATGAATTTTAGTACAAGTATTTTTAAATACATTATGCTAGTTACAGTGTGTATGAAATATTAATTAACTAATCTTATTATGGCATTTATAGTCAGAATGGCTACAATAAATTATTTTGAATAAAAATGACATATTGTCGAATAGATAAATATGAAAGCTTGATCCCGATTTGGTTAGTACGTCGTCAGCTGCACAAAGTCATAGGTTTCTTGGTATTCTATAGTCTCCGTTTTACGAATATTTGCAGGTACAATTCCACTATTGGAACACCAGGTGAATAGCGGATTTCCAACTGTTTGTTTTGAGTATCCAATCGGACTTCTGTTATATTTTAGAACATGCACAGCATTGAAAAGATATTATTTGCCATACGTATTTTATAAAGACTATAGGATCCTTAACGTCAAATGTAAGTGCATTTTACCACTCTGAAATATTTTCTTATAGACATTAGGCTATTATAAAAATACATCTAGAATTATAACAATACATGCGAAATTCTTACAAGACTGTAAACGCGCTTTATAGCGGAAAATGGGTCTGTACACATGTCCATTGCGATCACTAGTTCGTAGGTAACACCACTGAAATTTTTCCTCATACTGGAACACGATATCTTCTAAACTATTATATATTATATGACATAGCTAACTAGACTTTGCCCGCGGCTCTGCCGCAGCCAAAAGCTAGTTTTTAGTAAATGTACACCAGTTTATTATTATAGGTTTAATCAAGAGATATCACACAAAAAAAGTTTAATCAAAATTCATGCAGTAGTTTTTGCGTGATGCCTGAATAAACAAACAGACAAATAGGAAATAGGATGATAAGTGATAGCCGCCGCTCATGAAGTTGGCAATTACGAGGCGTAGGTAAAGCCTAGGCGCTGCTCACCATGAAGATTAACCATTGTGTGTCTCCTTCTGCAACTAAAAACAAAGAAGATGTAGGTACTTATCCGTTCGGCCAAACCCTACCACTATTAAATCATATTATGCTACATCCTCTCGATCTCGTTTGATATACTGCAGATAGGAAAATATATATTTATATATATATTTTTTTTAGCATTTGACATGCTTAGCACTATACATTAAACACAAAGTGAAAAATGTGAAATCGAAAATAACAGTCAGAAGCAGGATTTGAACCTGCATCTCCTGGATACCGTCCAGATGCTTTGCCAATTCAGCAATCCTGACAATTGCTCCTGACTGCTAATTTCGATAACACATCATACTTAAGGTCTTTGGGTGACGCCTGCGCCATCTGTCGGAAGTATTTTCATACATTATAATTGCTGAATTGGCAAAGCATCTGGACGGTATCCAGGAGATGCAGGTTCAAATCCTGCTCCTGACTGTTATTTTCGATTTCACATTTTTCACTTTGTGTTTAATCTAGGAAAATATATTCAAACATATATACTCGTACTTAAACAGTGTTAGAAAGTCTAACATTTTATAAAATTTTTTTGTATTCTGCTTCTTAAATATAAAATATATAAAAAAAAATCATAATAGAATTAAAGGAGATGTATGAAAATACTACTTTTTTACACAACCTTAAATAGCTATTAAGAAGATATACAATGCGAAAGTGGAAGGATGTAGGTACAGGGAGAGACCGAGACTCACCTACTTAGACCAAATCGGTCATGTATTGAAGGAAGGTGGAGTCAGGAGTATCCAAAACCGGCGAGCAAGATATTTATGCAAGAATAGAGCCTTTTGGCATTCTGTTCGCTCTACCTATCCTGCAAGAGAGATGGCGTGATGATAAGTAAGTAAGTTAAATAGCTATTAGTATTTGAGGGCGCCTAAGGTCTAAAAACATTTCCTTACTGGCCTTCTAATTCATCTCCTATCCCTTCCCTTAGAGTTGGCGATACGTGAGTGATGCCTCTGGTGCTACTTACTTTTATATGCTACTGTAATCAGTTACCATCAGGTAGGCTGTATGCTTATTTGTCACCCTAGTACCTAATATAAAAAAATATAGTGCTCCAACAATGGAGACTCTCAGTCTGTCTACGAAATTTTAATTTCAGGTAAAACACAGGTCACGTGTACTTGCGCCTGATGCCGCCCTAGGCTACGGGTGGATGGACCAGGGAACGAGGGGTGCGACGTTCCGTATGCGGATGCGTCGCTCAGTAGAGGGTACCCGAAAGGCTAAACCACCGGCGGGCCACTGAAATAATGCAACATAGTACCACTGACCCGCCAACACACGCGGAGAGACGGCACACGTCGGGTTTCTTTAGTGGATGAGGGCCCCACACTACCCTGTTCGTTGCCCCGAACGACGCGGTGTGTGGTTAGGAACATTTTTTCCCGCCTTAACAAAAAAAGATATATCTAAAAAGATTTCTACTTATAAAACAAAAAATGAGAGGAGACGTTTGCAACAGTGATAGGTGCCACCCTACAATACATAACGAGTAACGAACCCCCAACGATAAAAAGTTCTCGTCACGTGCCCCGACTTTCAGTAGACTTTGTTTACTTACAGTGTTTCCAGCCTTATTTAACTTACCTACTTCGTATTTGATTTATTGGACCTTAACTTAATGACAGAGTATGAAACTAGAAATGTTAAAACCTTTTGAGGCACTCGAATATTATTGAGAATTTCGAATAACTTTTGCATATCTGTTTAATATTGCTTGTGATAGAAACTTGCTTGTTCCTGCATGAATGGGCAGGCTCGATCGGGGAAGCGCCACCCTCTCACACAAGCCCAATGTGAAACAGCGGTAGGTAGTACTCCAACTGCTTTGTTTCGTAAGCTGAGTTATAGCACTGGAGGTCCAAACACCCTCCTTATCCTGCCCTATTATCCTTCCTATCTTCTCCTTATTATCTTTCCACCCTTTCCTACCTACCTTCCCCTATCCCTTTCCTTGAAGATGACGTCGTGCGAGTGATGCCTCTGGCGTCTTTAGGCTGCAGTAAGCGCTTACCATCAAGTGGGCCGTATGCTCGTTTGCCACCCACGTCGTATAAAATTAAATATTAGGCCGTATGCACAAACAAACAAATATAGCATCACACCTGTATTCCTCGAAGGGGTAGGCAGAGGTGTATTACACACCCACGATTCGCCAGCTATGTTTAAGTTTCACGTAATAGGGGGCGAGCCTATTGATGTCTACCGGGCACATTTCCAAACTCTGGGCTGCTACAAAGAAAAGAAAGAAAAGAATCTCTTCTTTTTTCAGAAAAAATCTCAATTACACTGCCCGACCCGGGGATCGAACCCGAGACCTCATGATCAGCAGTCGCTTACACTACCACTGCACCACAGAGGCAGTTAGGCCGTATGCTTGTTGTAAAAAGAATATATTTTTTGTTGTGTTGACCTCAGTCAGTCATAAAACTACATTATAGACAAGAAAATTTTATTAGACACTAGCTGACCCGGCGAACTTTGTTCCGCCTTAGGGGCAATAAATGAGCAGATTTTATTTTTATTAGGATAATAAATATAAATGAAAAAAATCAAGTATTTTAAAGATTCTTTATTGGCCATGTATTTTGATGCATGGGTTGCACTTTTCAGTGAAGTACCTTGTGATAGAAGACATTTTTCGTTTTATTATCAGGCGCAAGAACAAATAACGCAGATGGTCTTCCGACCCGTGAATATACCACATATAATTGACCATGGGAAAAACATGGATTTTCTAGATTCAGACCACAAATTTTCAACAATTGGCCTTGTGATTTGTTAATGGTCATGCCAAATGCAAAACGGATCGGAAATTGAAGTCGTTTAAACTCAAACGGCATATCGGTTGGGATTATTGGGATCCTCGGAATGAGAACTTCCTCACCTTCGAGTTTTTTTTTGAGTATCGTGGCGTAAATCCCACTGTTCATCAATTTACTTACCACCAAACGCGTTCCGTTGCACAGTTTTGGTTGGTTTATGTTTCAAAGCATGATATCTACGGAGCCAACCTTTAGTCGTAAATTGTGCGGTGGTAAGCCGGGTACATCCTGCTCGTGACTGTTATTTTCGATTTCACATTTTTCACTTTGTGTTTAATGTATAGTGTTAAACTTGTCAAATGCTAAAAATATATATATAAAAATATCTAAACATCCAAGGAGTTTAATTCAACTGGATAGTTGGTGGCTTCATTTTTATTTGTTACAGAGTCAATAGATTTGAATGAATGCAGTGTACCAATGTTTTCATTCTGAATTATGTAGTGTAAGTCATCTACATCTTTATATTTAGCCGCCAAAATTGCTCGCTCACTTAACCATTCGTTATTTTTGTGGTTAGTTATTCCCAAACATCATTAATGTTTGGGAATACTTTGTTGATGAGTTCGTCTTTTGATGAGACAAAGTTACAGTAATTTGGAGGAAATAAAATCAATCCGCTCGATGCGTCGACAGGTACTTGACCATTACCGATAGTCAGCTATTGCTCAGAGAAATCTTCAGAAGATGTATCGTTCAGCAATGCAACTCTCAGATTTGTTGTCAGCTGAAGTTTTTTCTCATAGCGCCATAGATTAGATGATTAAAGCAAGCGTTGATATCGCCGGCAGCAGTTGATCTTGGAATTACTGGCAGTGTTTGACGAAATTCGCCAGACAGTAAAATCATTGCGCCTCCAAAACATGTCGAGTCATTGCGTAGATCTTTCAATGTTCGGTTAAGTGCTTCTAATGCATGTTTATGCGCCATTGTGAATTCGTCCCAGATGATGATTTTCGATGCTGATAAAACTTTGGCCATTGCGGAGTGTTTTGCAATATTACACGTTGGTTCTTCAATAGTTTGGAGATTTAACGGTAATTTTAATGCTGAATGAGCCATACGGCATCCTTCTAACAATATGGTTGCTATTCCAGAAGAAACAATTGCAACCGCAATATTGGATCTCGCACGAACAGTGGCTAAAACTACTGACATGAGGGATGTCTTACCAGTTCCACCAGGGGCATCCAGAAAATATAAACCACCTCATCATCATTTTCCTTCATTAATGTATCTTAAACTTCCTTTTGTTGGGGATTCAACATTCGTTTGAATTACTAAATCTAATTCCTGATGATCATATTCACGTTCCCGTTCCAATTCTCGATTAAATGCGTCATTCATTTCACTATTTGGCGCTGGCATTCCTAACCTGACTAATAAGCTATCTCACATGAGGTAACACATGTCTTCGATCAAGAGCAAAGCCCGATTATGTATTTCCTCATTCATCTCAAGATCGGGATTTCTTGAACTGACACGAATTTGAATATGTCTTCTGATATATTATCCTTGTATTTGTGCCACAGGTTAGATGGGTTTGATTGAAAGCATGTCGAAATGATTATAAAAAGTAATGTGCGTATCTGACTTGGCGATGCAGAGATAATTGCTTCAACGATTGTCGTATCCCAGTGGGTATCTTTTTCTAGTAAATTGAGTTCTTCACATGCAGCACGATATGCTGGGAATATTGTACCATTAACAGTCCGTAGTAACTCAAATGACGTTGGCCCACGCACATGTCAGTTGCGTTTTGTTATACCAAGTTTTATGTCACGCAAATGAAATAAAAAAAAAGCCGCTCTTGAGTTATAAATAGTGTAACTAACACCACTTTCTTTTATATATATATATATATATATATATATATATATATATATATATATATATATAGATTTGCGGCTAAATGGAAAACTAAAAACTCCTTAAAAATTGTCTAAGAATGAAATGAAAATGTTATTTTGTTTAGGTCGTTCAAAACAATTTCTGGCCTTTTGTGTACATAATTACTTTAACCTCTGTAATTGAAATCCATTCTGCTGTTTGTTTCCAAGGTATATGGTGTCAAAGAATGTAAATTGTAAACATGTAAAACAAATTTCCTTTCCAGGAAACTTAAGATATTTTGTCGAATTTATTAAGCAACAAATAAAGAGATTGTAAAGGTGTTTTTCCAAAATTTTCTATAGTCATTTAAGTGTTAATTAGCTCAAACAAAATTGCTTCTGTACATTTCATGAAGGATTTGTTTATCTACAGATCTTAACTATGCTTATCTAACAAACATTTCTACAAAACAAATATTCACTTGGCCCTTGACACTGTTCTAGCTCCTAAATAGTTATGCAATTGTATTCGTATTCTGTTTTGTACTGCAGTGGATCAAAATGATCCCCACTAAGTCGTACCTCATTTCAAAATATGTAGTTTCTAGTTGTCAGTTTTAAAAATGACTTGCGGCTGCCTATTTTGCTTATGCTATCTCGCTTATTCGGGAACTGTCAACCGAACCGGTTTAGTTTTGGCCAAAATATTTGTTTCAGCCATAGTTTCAGTTCGATACTAAAATGGGCTGAACTTTCGATTGGAGTTTTATTCAGATTTTAGCTTTTATAGACAAACTAGCCATTGCCCGTGGCTTCGCCGTAGCCAAAAGCTAGTTTTTAGGTTATATCTCAGGTTCCCGATATAGTAGCGGGATAAAATGTATACCAGTTGTTAAGTCTAATCAAGAGCTACCAAACAAACATAAGTTGCACCAAAATCCGTTCAGTAGCTTTTGAGTGATGCGCGAACAAACAAACAGACAAACAGACAATAAATCTAAAATATATAGGTTTGTGTTTAGACACGCCTATATAGTCTTAGAATAATAACGTTTATATAGTCTAATTCAGTATTTTTTTCTCAAATTTCTTAAATGTACAGACACAGCTCGTTTACAGCTTTAGAATAGTATAGATAATTATCTTAATTTGTTAGTAGAAAGGTTAAAACCTTTCTGTAACAAATTAAAGGGATTTCTCGGAAATTGTTTTCCCTCTTTTGTCCTCCTGTCCGTGACATTACAAATATTCAGCCTCATTTTTATCCATAACACGAATAAAATGCTTGACGAGTAACTAATTACTAACACACTTTAAATTTTAATGAAATCCTACTAATTTTATAAATGCTCAAGTTTGTGAAGATTTTTGGATATTCAGTTGTTTGGATGTATTTCGTTAGTCACACTTAAACGACAACGGATTTGGATGAAATTTGGTAGGTAAATGGATGAGACACTAAATTAACATATACGCCTAGAATATTTTTATCTCGAATATGTAAGTAGTATAGATAATTCCCATAGGATATCTATTTTTGCCATATACACCTAAATAGATTTGGATGAAAGCTGGCATAATGATAAATTGTAACTCTTTTTTGTGTTATCGTTGTGGAAATGCATTGGCACATCCCCCGTTCCGGTGAGAGAAGGGTATGCTCTAGGGAATAATTTATATATCGCGGGGGACGTTACAACATTCAATTGACGGACACAAAGTACACCCAGACTCAGGATAACTATTTGTGGATCATACAAAGAATTATCCTGTATGGGAATCAAACTCGCAACACTCAGCATGGAAGGGTTGTATCTAAATCATTCCACTATCTGTACATTTACTTCACATCGCGTGAAACACACTCATTTATTAGTGAATTTGTGTAGCAGTGTAATTTCTAGAAATAAATAAGCTCTCATAAACATAGATAATCTAGAGCCTAGTACCTACGACTTCATAAATGATAAACTGTCGTGAAAGAACGAGGACATTAATAGGAATAAAAATTTCTAGAAACATCATAACGCATAATTTTGTCTACCTATCAGATTCTGTCAGATTGCTTTAAAACCTTCACGGTCGAAGTACCAGTGACATCGTGGTATAGTACCGATAGCATTGACATTAGTTTTGTTAGACTGTGAATCTGTGAATATAGAAATTTATAGAAACGATCTTTGGCCCTGACACTAGCAAATTTATTCAACGGCTACCGAACCATCTCCATTTACAAAATCAAATATAACGAATTGAGTTATTCTCACAGCATTTTTTACCGGCTACCGTATTTGACGACAACGATTTTTAGATTCTTCACTTTTTATTTCCGTTATAGAATTTTGTCTGTAAATATTTTAGCATATTTGTAAAAATAAAAAGTCTATGATCGCAGTCTTGTAATTGAAAACTTAACCGTATTTTTAAAGGTGTTTTTCTGAAATGTGGTTTCAATAAAATGTTTTTATAATGTCATTTAACACATTCATTTCTCAGCGAAGAAATTAAATGGTAGGCAGTAGCTTGCTAGTAATTTTAGTATTTATTTATTGATTTCTTAGGACAGACATAGTGTAACATAATCTATTCAACAATATTATTATCATAAACAAAAATATAAACATAAATGAACAACACTTTAAGATGTCATCACGTGTATTGATAGTTATAACGCTAATAGTAAAATAAAGTTTAATTTTAATATTATCTTGCTAATAGAAACAATTGAAAAAAAGGAAAAATTAAATTTACACAAAGTGTGAAAATGTGAAATCAAAAATAACAGTCACCGACCTGGTAAGCCACCACGTCCACTTTACCACAAGTAGCATTTTATGCTTTGGACAAACGAAAGACGGATGTAAATTGCTTTTTGTGCTCAAACTATATTTTAGCCTTAATCTCAAATCTTTTTATATTTTAGAACATAACAATCCTGAAACTGGTGACATAATTATGGCGTCTGTCTCCCGTACAAATGTATCACAGAGATTTACAATGACGGAGATAAATCCCTACTATTAAGGGTTCATCAATCCAGTAATGGGAAGCGTATAGGGCCGATGGGTTAGCACTAAACACGGTATCGTTCACAATGAAATTTAGTAGGGGAGAAAGACATATTGTTGTGGTAAGTAAATTTATAGCTTGTTTTTTGTATACAGCCGGGTTAATGGCCTTTTATGGGTCTTTTAACTGGCCGATAACTTGGACTAGTACTTTAGATTGTACTTATTTGATTAATTATGGTTATTTATAGACTTAAATGCTTTATTTTTGATTAATTTTTGTGATTAGATTTTAACTTTTCACAGCTTGAGTACGGATCAGTTAGTCACGTCTTAATGCCTTATGCGATTCAATTTCTTATAACAATCGACTTTAATGAAGAGGTTTTAATCGATTTCACATATTGATATTTTATTTTTGCTCAATGCTTTGTATTGTTATATTATACATATATTAGAAAAAAAATAATCATTATAGTTGCGTTATAAATAAATATCAATATAATAAAATTAAAGATAAATCAACGAAACTGTATTAAAGTTTACCTTTAAGGTTCCCGATAAATTAGCGGGATAAATCCTATACTTACCAGTTTTTAAGGATAATTAAGATTTATCATACAAAAAAAAATATATAAAAAATGCGTTCAGTTATTTTAGTGTAATGTGCGAAGTAACAAACAGATAAACAGAAAAAAAATCTATAAAAATGGTTTGTGTTCAGAGACGCCAAAATAGTAATGCAGTCATTTTTTTCTAAAATATCTTAAAAGTACAGACACGGCTCTTTTAAAGCTTTATAATAGTACAGATTCATGTAATATTTTATCAATGTTACTAAAAGCCAATCATATTTTTCACATTTTGCGCACTTATATTTGGAGCAATATTCTTTATGCCTACAGTGTACGCATGTTACGTGCATGCAATATTGCACCTGAGACTTTATTCGGGACCATTCAGACCGTGATATGACATGTATAGTAGTTTTGTAGAATAACCAGACATCTGGAGTTTTGAGATTTTTCGTTCAAAAATGTTGAGATAATTTTTCTAGAAATAGGTATATTGCATTTATTTAATTTCATTACAGACGTTTCGAACAATTTGTAAAGCATTTATGGTCCATGATATTCATCATAAGTCCATCTGCGTATTATTCTCGTAACTATCAGCAACTATTATAAATTTTCTTAATTTAATTATTTTGTTAAGATTCAACGACATAAAGAAATTTGATAGCCAAAAGCTAGGTTATATCTCAGGTTCCCGGTATCATCCATCCATTCGACGTCCACTGCTGGACATAGGCCTCCCCAAGAGAACGTCACAACGAGCGGTCCTGTGCGCTCATATGGGGGGATAGTGCCGTAATCGCCACGCTTGGCAGGTGGGTTGGCAATTGCAGTGGATGTTGTTAATACTCGAGGGAGTGCTGCTGCCTACTCCCCCGGTATTCTCTCAGTCGGCTCTTACGACTCTCATGGGTGGAGAGGGGCGGGATAAACAAACAAAAATCAAAAAAATATTGGTTTGTGTGTCTGAACACAACGCCTATATAACCTAATACAGTATTTTTTCCCAAATATCTTAAATGTACTGACACAGCTTTGTTGCAGCTTTATAATAGGAAGATGTTCAAAGTGGAATCTTACACAATCATTTCCAAAGAAACTAGAATGTGAAATATATTCAAAGTTTATATACACTTCTTCAACAAAAATGATGAATACAATTCGGATCCAATTTGGCCGGTCAGTCTCAGCACCTGTCCGAGTTCATTCCTTCTATATGGTAACACTATCTCATGATGTATTCACAGACATTTGTATGTAATGCGTTCGGGTTATAGATGTATGAAATACGTATCGAAGGGACCTCGGGAAAATTATTTGAATTATAATAACGCGAGGGTCGCTCATGCTCATATAAGATTATTGATTTTTTCGTATCGGTTGTAAGGTTATGTCTTGTTAGTTCAAAAACAAATGGTTTACAGACACATAAAAACAACTTCTTTTTAAATTTAACCAGATCAACATATTTTTCCACGAAACGCCTGTCCTTGGTATTCAAAGGGATAATGCTTAGATAATAGGTACTTTATCTAAGGGATAATGTAATTATAGACATAGATCAGATATAGAGATGTTAGGGACTGGTTAAAAAGATATACAATGCGAAAGTGGAAGGATGTAGGTACAGGGGGAGACCGAGAGTCACCTATCTTAGATCAAATCGGCCAATTGTAGAAGGAAGGTAGAGTTAGGAGTCTCCGCAACCGGCGAGCGTGTGTGAAGAGAATTATGAATATTGAGGAAGCGAGAGACGTATGCAAGAATAGAGCCTCTTGGCATTCTGTTTTCTCTGCCTACTCCTCAAGGGAAATGGGGAGATAATAAGTAAATAGTAGTAGAGATTTTTAAGGGGAATTAATTTCCGTCATTGCAAGTTTATACAACCTATGCCTAAGAGTGCTCAGGTACGGCTTTAACGTGCTTACGTGATTATTAAAAGTTTTTAGCGAAGGAGGTTTAGTGGGTCTAGCCAAGTTGAATTCTATGATCGCTAACGCTAATAGAAAACTATGTATGGAAATTTGACATCTCTAACGTTAAGTCACGTGACTTAGCGTTATAGATATTGTTAAAGACTTAGATAAATATAGGTTCTTTATTAAAGGTTAAAGATGTCAAATTCCCATACATTTAAATAGTTTTTTATTAGTGTTAGCGATCATAGAATGCAACTTGGCTAGGCCCGCAGGTTACCTATACTTTTCTTCATTGCAAAATCTTACGATATCCAAAAATTCCATAAGCACATGTCGCTTATCAATTCGAAAAGACACGAGGCATGCCTAGGCGTGAGACTTCTGACATTATGACCTCTGGCTCCACATAAAGCTCCCAATAGACTGACTGACATCAACGCACAGCCTAAGCTTCTAGGGCTAGGACAGCGAAATTGACATATGGGCTTCTTTGATGCTGTAGGTGAGCTCTAAGAAAGGATTTCACGCTAATCCTATCCGAAATGGATTTATCACTATGCCGCAAGGTAATGCGCTAGTTTTTTATATAAAACATCTTGCTCTTGGGAATTACTTTGCTAACATACCATTTAACCAAGGTAAAATCAAGGATCACAAAGACAATGGTATCAAGATCGATCTCCAGTCCAAAGTCATGCACACACATCTGAATTTTCCAGCTTGTTCAAGAATATGTGTGTATTTACTTACAAATTAACACTGCTCGGTGAAGGAAAATATCGCGAGGAAACCTGCATGTCTGAGAGAATTCCTTGACGGTTTTAGAGTCTGCCTACCCGCACTTCTACGGTTTGACCCTTAGGTAATGAGTTGATAAAAAAGCTACACCCAGACTCAGAACAACCATTTGTGAATTACACAAAGAATTGTACTTACTTACTTATTACGTCATCTCCCTTGCGGGGTAGGCATAGAGAACAGAGAGCCGAAAGGCTCTATTCTTGCATACACCTCTCGCTGCCCCAACATTCCGAGACTCCTGACTCCACCTTTCTTCAATACATGACCGATTTGGTCTAGGTAGGTGAGTATCGGTCTCCCCCTATACCTACATCCTTCCGCTTTCGCATTGTATATCTTCTTAACCAGTCGCTCGTCCGGCACCCTTTCCACATGTCCGAACCATCGGAGCATTCTCTTTCACATCTTTACACCAATACCCTCTTTCATACCTACTCGCTCTCTTACATCGTCGTTTTGTGCGGTCAGTCAGCTTCAAAAAATTGTCGTGTGTGGGAACCGAACACATAAAGTTTGGCTCGGCACCGGAGGGTGCTATCCAAACCACTAAGTCGGTATCTACTAATCTAAAATGACAGTTACACAAACAATCGTGAATCAAACCACGTAAAACAAAGTGGGTCAAGCTAAAGTTGTTCAGGCACTTGTACGTAAATTAATTATTCGTCGTTGTACTGTGGTGTACTAAGGTAAGGTTCAGTCGTGGGACGACTTGAATTATTTAGTAACGGTGCCTTAGGGAAATCACAAGTGCGAAGTAGATAGACGGTATGTCGCTTGCTTGTGGCGTCAAAACGGATACGACCATGAATGGTTACAGGTAACTTATAAAAACCAAAAAAAACAGCTGATAGTTACTGCGTTAGATGATTACTCAGATTAACTAAAAAATAAAGACACCGCATTGTCAACTAAAAATTGAAGCCACTTTTTTAAAGATGTGTGCGTGAAAGTGTTGTCACTAAAAATAAATAATCTCTAGAATTTGGGTAAATTTTTAAAAGTTTTATGTTTAAAACATAAAGGAAGTAAAAGTATAAAATAAGTTTACAGCAAATCATATGGGGAATATTATAGCACTGACGACATATTCATGTAGGTACGTAACGTACGAAATCGTCGAGTCATTTGGGGTAATTTTAAATCATACTCTGGTAACACTCGTGGCTTATGACATTTCGTTTTGGCATCGTTTTGTTTGTGTTTGTGTGCATAAGCTCGTGTAATTACTAGTTTGGCATGGCTTTATATGGCTTCCCTAGATTGTTTGTAATGCTCCGTCTATATTTTTTCTTGGTCTGAGGATGATTATTGAAAAATGTTAATAATAATACCTATAAATTTAAAAGTAATTTTATACTCTAGTAGTAGAACCTTGCTTATCCCAGCATAAGTGGGCCAGCTCGATTGGGGAAGTACCACCTTCTCACAAAACATCAGTGAAACAACGGTTGTGTTTCGTATATTGAGTTAGAACACCGCAGGCTCAAACGATCTCTCTATCCTCTCCTTATTATCCTTCCTAACCTCTTCTTAGTATCCTACATATCCTCTCCTTACTATCCTTTCTATCCACCTCCTATCCCTTTCCTTGGAAATGGAGACGGTTAGACAACGGTCATCTCTAGCTGTTCTCCTATAACGACTGTTGTATTTAAACAACTGTCGTATCTAACAGATCCCATTGGACCGTGACGATATTTTTATCGTGGCTACGGTAGTTTTAACATGTGATTTATTTTTTATCGTTACATGACTGTCGTGCTAGCCATTCCTATTGTCTCGACAATCTGTCGTCACACCAAAAACAAGTCATGGGCTTCAGATAATCGTGTCATTCTGTATTTGAACACCTCTACTTAAATATATAACCCACGACACAATAACCTGCCCGACTATCCGTCGTTACGACATAGTGGGAATGTGGTCTTAGTCTTAAAGATTTTGTGTGTGCAAAGGGCGTGTCCATGTTTATTTGCTCCATAATCAGTAGATGCGTCTGTTGATTAGAATACGGTATTCAGATAAATTAAAGAACATAAAAATAAGTTATTGATAAAAGAGAAAATAATAGGTCATCCATCCATACATCAGCCTTTTAACGTCCACTGCTGGACATAGACCTCCCCAAGAATGGGGGATAGTGCCGTAATCGCCACGCTTGGTAGGCGGGTTGGCGATCGCAGTGGATGTTGTCACTACTCGAAGGAGTGCTGCTGCCCACTCCACCGGTTTTCCCTTTTTTTTGTTAAGGCGGGAAAAAATGATCCTAACCGCACACCCCATCGTTCGGGGCAACGAACAGGGTAGTGTGGGGCCCGCACCCACTAAAGAAACCCGCCGTGTGCCGTCTCTCCGTCTTTATTGGCGGGCCTCCGGAACCATATAACATTTCTTTAGTGGTGCTATATTCTTACATGAACTAATATTATAAATGTGAAAGCGAGATTGTTTGTTTATTTGTTACGCTTTCACGCTGTAACTATCAGTAGTTTAGGCTTACAGTCATCATGAAATTTTGCATACATATGGTCTAGAGCCCAGAAAACAATATAGGCATACTTTCCATCGCGGAGAATTAATGGTTCCCATGCGATAGCTATTTTTACATCTGCCTATCTTTCAGCATTCTCTTGTCTTCTGCTGGACATAGGCCTTCCCAAACGGTCTCGTGCATCCAACAGCTGCCTCAGACTTTGACCAGGTCCTTGGTCATTACCTGGTGGGAGACCGTTCTACACTGTGTCGTCTGACACGTGGTCGCTACTCGAGAATCTTTCTTCCCCAACGGTTGTCGATTCATCGAGCGATGTGGCATTGCAACTTAGTGTATCATCCGGGCGGGCTGTTTCTCAGTCTAGTTCGCCTGTGGATTTCGTTGTTGCGGATTTTATTGATGTATACCGAGCATAGCCTTTTTCATGATACACTGCGCAAATTTTTGAGCTTGTTTAGGAAAGAGGCAGACATTTAAGGACCACGACTCTATGTCGTATGTTATCACTGGTAACACACACTAGTCGTAGACCTCCGATTACCACAACTTAATTATTTAAAGTCAATTTTTATATAGGGATATTAAATTTAATGTGTCGTAAAGTGATGTATCAACTTCTTCTAATGTAAAGCAATATAAATAACAAAGTTGTTGGCTATGTTAACAAGCCACCCTTAAAGTTAAACACAAAAATTTGTTAGTCAAATGGATATATAAAACAGAAAGGTAAGCATTATTGGCATTAACCTCCGCACGGTTTGATTAGCTGGAGGGTACAGGGGTAGAGTAGATTTGATTCAAATTGATGACTTCATCGGCTTAACCCCTATAAGTACAAGATTAGGGAACGCACCAAAGTTTGCTTAACAACGCCCAACTGAATTGTTTTTCTTTGATTTTCGTTTGATATCGCTTTACTGAGGTATAAATGTTTATTGGTTGTTTAGGAAATGTTTGAGAAGTCTCTTTCGGTAATGATATTCCGTTTGGAACATAAATTGGAGCTTTTATTTAGAGTTTAAAATGGAACATGTGTTTTGAGGTATTAAAATTAGGCTTTGTATTTTTATTGTAAAGTGGAGATATACTGATCTTCTCAAGCTGTAGTCAAGTCCCAGCATATCAAAAATACATAACATTCTTAACACATTCTTAGAAGAAAATTATCTATATGTAAAAAATTTCAATCGCCGTGCAATAGTCCTCCTTTGATGAAAATGTTTGTGGTTGTTTGAGAGGATGCTTTATTGGTTTAGTGTCAATTAGGTCTGGTAGATAGCGCTACAAACGGATTCCAAGAGTTATTTTTGTAAACATTCAAGGATGACAACGTCTACTGAGTTTGCTAGTGGAATACAATAGTTCCTGCTTCTTCCATACATCCAAACTTAGATTGTTGCTAGTTGGACACCCACGTAAAAGGATGGGGTGGTGACAGTTGTGTTCTTAGTCCGTCACCACACGAACTTGAACGAAATTTGTGATGAATGACGTCAAAAAATAACTACAAAGCAATAACTCGGGAATGTTAACATTCGGGAAACTCAACCTCAACTCAACCAGTTTATAAGTAGTTTATCACCACTTCACGTATTAAAAACCCCCCAGCTCGATAGTCACTACAATAATTTAAATAATTATATAACAGCACAGCGTCCGGCCTATATCCAGCAGTGGACGTTGAATGACTGATGGATGTATGGATGGATGATATAAGGGAGAATATGCTGGGAAATATGTTGGACAAATTCAAAGAAGATATGACCTTTTATTATTCGTCAGACAGTTGCAGATATTGTTGATGAGAAATTAAGCGGGACAAAATAACAAATCCAAGAGTTTCAGGAATCATTATGATTTTTTAATGATTAGATAGAAAGCATTAGCAACCAATTCAATGAAAGTTTTATCTTTATTTCCAAGCTCGACTGGATTGTAAATTAGCAAATGAGTCAATGAAAAATTGTATCCTTAATTCCTCGCTCGAAATTGACAATATGAATCTTGTATCTACAGTACGACTTTTCTAGTCGACTAAACCTTGCTAAACATTTACGCAAAAGTAACATTAATGCACCATTTGTTGATAACGATAACTATATATTAAAAATTACATTATTAATTTCTGTAGCAAATAGTTTTCAACCTTCATAAGTTTAAAATTGGGAGAGCGGTTGTGAAGATCTATGGATAACAGTGAACATGTAATATTTTTAATAATTACGTTTGCCATATGCAAGGTTTACTTGTCTTTTCCGCTTAAATTGAAAACACAAACAACGTTTATCAATAATGTTTTTTATTTATTTATTTATTTAAGCTTTATGCAACAATTTACAATGGCGGACTTAATGCCTGAGGCATTCTCTACCAGTCAACCATGGGTGATGCAGAAATAATAGAAGGTAGATGCATTTCCTAAAGGTGCAGATAGTACAAAGGATTAGAAAATACCAAACATACATGAATTACATATACTTAATAATATACCAACCGAATTAAATAAATATACTACATACAATATATTAATATATATATATTATAAATGTATGCTCGTATATATATATATATATATATATATATATATATATATATATATATATATATATATATATATATATATATATATATATATATATATATTTTATATTTTTGTGAATTCACAAAAATGTATTCAAAGATGGTTTTATGATTACTCTAAATCCTTCAGAAAGTGTTGCCGGACTTTCATTTTAAAGACATGCCGATTCGTGGATATCCTGATATCGAGAGGGAGCGCATTCCATAGTAATATAGTAATACTGATTGGATAAGGAAAGAAGAGTTAATGAAATCAGTAGAATGAGACGGACAACGAAGAAGAAGATTATTGGTGGAGCGCAAGTTCCTGTTATGACCTGAACGTAGGTATTGGAACAAAGGTTTCAGATAGGAAGGCGAAGTGGGTGACATAAGAATAGAATGTAAAAATGTGAGTGCTCGCATATTTCTGCGCTGACGGATAGGCAAGAGTTTAAGACGAGAACGATAAGCAGAAACATGGTCATACTTGCGAAGATTAAAAATGAATCGAATGCAGTTATTGAGAAGACGGTCTAGTTTATTAAGGATATCTGCATTCAGGTCAAAATAACTCACATCGCCATAGTCGATTAAAGGGAGAATTAAGGCTTGCACAAGCGAAGTTTTAGTCTTAATAGGGAGAAAGTTTTTTAATCTATACAAAGTACGTAGAGTTCCAGAAACTTTCTTACTAACACCTGCTACCTGTGTCCTCCAACAAAGCGTGGAGTCAATATGCAAGCCAAGGTCCTTTACAGAGGAACTAAAAGGTACAGCAACACCATTTAGGATAATCGGAGGTAGAGAATCAGAATCCAATCTATTCGTGATACGCTGGCTACCCACGATAATAGCCTGGCTCTTACAAGGATTTACAGCTAAGCCAAACATGGCCAACCACTCACTTATGTGCTCTAGGTCTTGTTTAAATTACCGATAGCGCAAGGCAGGTCCTCTATGTGTGCCTGAGTGTACAGCTGTGGATCATTAGTATACAGATGATAAGAACACTGAAAATTTTGAGATATGTGATTAATAAATAGAGAAAATAGTAGAGGAGAGAGTATACCGCCTTGCGGAACGCCAGTGCCGAGAACGCGCCAATGCGACAAAGTCTCATTGATTCGAACTGACTGCTGGCGTTCCCGAAGATATGAGGAGAGGATGGATAAAAGGATGTCGTGGTTGACGGTGTTAAAGGCGTTAGAAAAGTCAATTAGGACAAGCACAGTGACTTTAGTGTCCTCCATGCCAGCCCTAATATCGCCAGTAACTTTAAGGAGAGCGGAAACGGTGCTGTGGCCTGGTCTGAAGCCCAATTGATACGGGTTTAAAAGATCATTGCAGATCACGAAATCAGAGAACTGTTTGTGTGCGCAGGCCTCAAGCACCTTTGAGAGGAAAGGGAGTATAGATATAGGACGGAAATGATTAGGCACTGAAGGATTAGGAATTTTAGATAAAGGTTTATGGTTTATATATATCTTATGTCGTTATAAGCTTTACGCCATTGGGATGGGAAAAGTCCGGAATCTAGCGAGCAGTTAATAATATGAGTAATAGCTGGGAGAAGGTGATCTAGGATAGTGATGATCATGCGTCGACTGATGTTATCGCTGCCGACTGTATTTGATTTAATGGATAGGATAACCTTTTTGACCTCAGCTACTGGCACTGGAGAAAAGTGAAAGGATTCAATATTGGGCTGAGGCAGCCGAGCCAAATAATTCAAAGTGTGACACTTGGTTTGGTGATCAAAAGGAACTGAAGTGGAGAAATATGTTTTTAAATCATCCAAATCAATGGTCACACCAGAACCCAACGGACGCGACCTACCAATACCCAAACTACCTAGAAATCTCCACACTGTGGAAGCAGAAGAACAAGCTATATTTTCAAGAATATGGCGGCGTTTGGCATTGCGTATCATCTAATTGCATCTATTTCTTGGTGAGAAAAGCCAGGCAGGATCGATATGATGGTGCCATGATAACCTTTGATCAATAAGTATACCTGGATACTTCGTGTGGGTCACGTGTCTAATGAGAGAGCAATCACAATCTAGGGCTTTTATTTCGTCACAAGTGTGGAGTTTGATATTAAAATTATTTCTTGGTTGGCCAGAGTTATATATTGAGAAGGTAATATAATAAGTTTTTGAGATATTTAGTGTTAATAGATTTGTTTCTAACCATTTTGCGAACATAGCTAAACCAGCTTCCGCATAATCCTGTACCATCTTCAATGTATCTCCATAAAATACAATTGCTGTATCGTCAGCATATGAGAAGATTTGTCCATTAGGAATGTACATGTTGCACAAATCATTGATGTAAATCAAAAACAGTGAAGGCTCTAGTACACTCCCTTGAGGAACCCCAAATGTAATACTAGTCTCTTCACTAATGTACTGTCCAACTTTCACCCGTTCGGTTCTTTCTTGAAGGTAGCTTTTGAATAGTTTTAGCAGGGTACTTCTGATCCCTATTTGTTCCAGCTTTTGTACAAGAATGGGGACAGAGACGGTGTCAAAAGCTTTTTTTAAGTCTATAAATACTGTAAGACATTTTTTACCATTGTCTACTTTGTTAACAATAAGGGAACTTAATGCTAGAACTGCGTTTTCAGTTGAGATACCTTTAATGAAGCCATACCGCCCACTTGCAAGAATATTATATTTATTTAAATAGTTAAATAATCTTGTATTTAGTAGTCTTTCTAAAATCTTTGAAATCGAGGGTAGTACGGACGGTAATTGTTGACGTCATCACTGTACCCACTCTTATACACAGGCGTAACTAAGGACTGTTTCAAGACTCTAGGGAATACACCATTAGTGAAGCACAGATTACCTAAATGACTAATTATAGGGACTATGATATGTTTTGCTAGCTTAAGACATGTTGTAGGGATATTATCATAACCAGGGGCAATATCAGGGTTTAAACCCATGAGCACATTTTCAATCTCCAAAGGATCAGTGTCAAGTAACACAAAAGAAGATAAATGAGAGCCCGTATGTACCCAAGTTGGTGTGTTTTCCAACAGACAAATATTTTTGGAAGTAATTTCTTCTGCCAAGGTTCTTCCTACTTCTGCAAAATAGGTATGATATTATTATTAACCGCAATCATAGGAGTCAACTGGTTGTCAAGTAGTTTAACCTTTGGAATTTGTTTTGATTTATATTGTGTTATGTATGCGATATTTTTCCAAAGAGTTTTATTATTGTTTACTGATCTTGCTAATTTATCGCGATTGTATTTATTTTTAAGATTTTGAATTTGGGTAGTATAATAGTTCCGGTATCTGCGAAAAGTTATTTTTAAAACCTTGTTTGTAGGATCATTTTTTAAAGATTTTTGCATTTTGTTTCTATTGCGTATACATTTTAGTATACCTTCTGTCATCCATGGCTTTAAAAAGCGTCTAGTTCTAGAAATAGGAAATACTCTAATGTTTTCTACTAAAGCATCAGCAATGCTCTTATTAAGAAGTTTTGATAGCATATTTGGGTCATTTAATATGATAAGATCTTGAAATTGATTAATTTGTAGCGTTTTTGCAGCATTTTTAAAGTCTATTATTGTTCTTGTTTTAGGAATGGATTTATATGTCGCTTCTGGTGACAAACTGAGTAATATAGTAAGATGATCAGTAGTAGATATATTCAAAACGGCAATAAAAGCATTGGTTCTTTTTTATTGATTTTCAATATAAAGTGGTCCAGGCAACTCTCTTCTCTGGTTGGAAATAAGTGACTGGATAAAAGACTATGTGCTGCCAGTACAGTGAGATAGTTTTCACGATTTTTGCGTTCGTAGGATCTCTCAACTTCTCTTGGAATTAGGTTTATATTTATATCTCCTGTTATTATGATTTGTTTTTTTGATTCTATTAATTCTAAATGAGTGTTTAAAGAGTTTATAAAGTTGTCGGCGTCCTTATTTGATGTAGACCGATAAATAGCGAGTATTGTGTATGCAGCAGTAATTATTTGCATACATGACGCATGTTTAAGAAATATTTCTTGTACTACTGACTTTTTTAAATTGAATATGTTTATATAGGTCATCGATTGAACATAATACAGATCGTGCTATTTCTAATTCATCTATTTCTCCGAAACATTTGATATTTTATCCATTATCAAAAGAATAGTAAGCCTTTGGTCGTATCTGACAAGTTTTATAGTATATATATTCATTTAGTGTGTGCATGGTTCTGCAGTGGTGTGTACTTACTTGGTAAATTCATTGTCTGAAGTTTGTTGAACTATAAAGTAGCAGAAACGGGTCTTTTTTCGCGTATAAAATAGGTGAAATTATTAACTACCTTTTTCCCGACGTTTCAACTGCGTTGCAGCAGCCGTGGTCACGGGACAACTGGAGAGGCGAGCTACTTTATTTTTCCTCCTCTACTTTATTTTCCCTCCATTCTTTGAGCTGCTCGGGGTGGATGACGACGGGAGACTGACTGGGATACTGGCTGGTTCTATAATGAAACCTAGAGACGGGAGAGGGAATGATCTAGTCAGCTATTATGTATACATAGTAGGGTTGTAACAGCCCCCCGATTTAGAGTAAACTTCATCTTTTGAATTGAAGTTTACGGAAAAGAAAAGAACAAGGAATCTACTGGATTTAGCTAATACGTAAGGCGGGAGCTGGTATGAAATGAGACATCTCTATTTCTTCTTCAGGTTCTGAACTTTGAATGGGAGATCTTAGAGAGAGAAGTTTCTTATACGCACCAGACATTTTACAAAGTTTGAATATAAAATAGCATAATATTATAATTTGGATTAAGTAGATAATGACAGTATAATAATTTTGGTATAGTACAATGTGTGGTTTTTCTATGATTTTATCTAACCCTTTTAAAACTGAATTATGGTTTAAAGCAATAGTGTCAAGATCAATGTCTTTTAAATTTACAATGGGCAGATTTGAACTAATATTCTTATAACTAAACATATTAAAATTTGGATCATTGAGAATATTTAACTTAGTGTATACGGGTTTTAAATTTACATTTATATAATTTTTGGATGCTAATTTAGTATCTTTACAATATCCGGTGCATCCTTGGTGTAAGTACAAAATTCCAGTTCCACTTATATCTATGTCACTTAATTGAGTTATATTACATTCTATAATAAGAATGTAATAAAAAAAAATGTAAAAATGGAGAATGGAGGGAAAATAAAGTAGAGGAGGAAAAATAAAGTATCTCGCCTCTCCAGTTGTCCCGTGACCACGGCTGCTGCAACGCAGTTGAAACGTCGGGAAAAAGGTAGTTAATAATTTCACCTGTTTTATACGCGAAAAAAGACCCGTTTATGCTACTTTAAAGTTCAACAAACTTCAGACAATGAATTTACAAAGTAAGTACACACCACTGCAGAAACATGCACACACTAAATGAATATATATACTATAAAACTTGTCAGATACGACCAAAGGCTTACTATTCTTTTGATAATGGATAAAATATCAAATGTTTGGGAGAAATAGATGAATTAGAAATAGCACGATCTGTATTATGTTCAATCGATGACCTATATAAACATATTCAATTTAAAAAAATCAGTAGTACAAGAAATATTTCTTAAACATGCGTCATGTATGCAAATAATTACTGCTGCATACACAATACTCGCTATTTATCGTCTCTACATCAAATAAGGACGCCGACAACTTTATAAACTCTTTAAACACTCATTTAGAATTAATAGAATCAAAAAAACAAATCATAATAACAGGAGATATAAATATAAACCTAATTCCAAGAGAAGTTGAGAGATCCTACGAACGCAAAAATCGTGAAAACTATCTCACTGTACTGGCAGCACATAGTCTTTTATCCAGTCACTTATTTCCAACCAGAGAAGAGAGTTGCCTGGACCACTTTATATTGAAAATCAATAAAAAAGAACCAATGCTTTTATTGCCGTTTTGAATATATCTACTACTGATCATCTTACTATATTACTCAGTTTGTCACCAGAAGCGACATATAAATCCATTCCTAAAACAAGAACAATAATAGACTTTAAAAATGCTGTAAAAACGCTACAAATAAATCAAATTCAAGATCTTATCATATTAAATGACCCAAATATGCTATCAAAACTTCTTAATAAGAGCATTGCTGATGCTTTAGTAGAAAACATTAGAGTATTTCCTATTTCTAGAACTAGACGCTTTTTAAAGCCATGGATGACAGAAGGTATACTAAAATGTATACGCGATAGAAATAAAATGCAAAAATCTTTAAAAAATGATCCTACAAACAAGGTTTTAAAAATAACTTTTCGCAGATACCGGAACTATTCTACTACCCAAATTCAAAATCTTAAAAATAAATACAATCGCGATAAATTAGCAAGATCAGTAAACAATAATAAAACTCTTCGGAAAAATATCGCATACATAACACAATATAAATCAAAACAAATTCCAAACGTTAAACTACTTGACAACCAGTTGACTCCTATGATTGCGGTTAATAATAATATCATACCTATTTTGCAGAAGTAGGAAGAACCTTGGCAGAAGAAATTACTTCCAAAAATATTTGTCTGTTGGAAAACACACCAACTTGGGTACATACGGGCTTCGGCTTTGTTCAAGGTTCTAGAAGCATACGCGATGGGGAGGTCTTTCCCTATGTCTCCTTGGGAAAGGATAGCGGATATAGCATGATTAGAAGCGTCACAAGTTAATAGAAATGGTTTTTGAAAGTCTGGATAGATGAGAATAGGTGCTGAAACAGGTCTGTCTTCTAGTTCATCGAATGCTAGTTGTTGTTCGTTTGACCAGGAAAATGGAATTTCTTTCTTTAGTAAGGTTGTCAAGGGCTTAGCTGTCTTGGAAAAGTCAGGTATGAAATATGAAACAAGACCTAGGAAGGATTTGACATCTTTTGGACATTTAGGAATAGGAAATTTGGTTACAGATTTTACTTTTTCTGGGTTCGGACTTACTCCTTGATCGCTTATTATATGGCCTAGGTAACAGACTTCTTTGCGGAGAAATTCGCACTTATCGGGTTGAAGTTTAAGATTGTACTTACGTAGTCTATCGAATATTTTGGCTAGTTTTTTGCAGTGGGAGATTAGATCGAAGCTATATATAACGATATCATCTAAATAGTCATAACAATGGATGCCTTGAAGGCCGGAGAGCGCAGTATTCATTAAGCTTTAAAATGTGGCTGGAGCATTTTTTAATCCGAAGGCCATGCGTTTAAATTTAAAATGGCCTTGTGGAAAGGTGAAAGCGGTTTTAGGTGTATCTTTTCTGAAATTAAAATTTGATGGAAGCCAGAGCAGAGATCTAATGTTGAGAAGTACTTGCTTTGTCTTAATTGATCTAGTATTTCCTTTATTTGTGGAATGGGATAGCTTTCTCCGATGGTAATGTCATTAAGTTTCCTATAATCAATTACGATACGCCATTTTCTTTGGTCGGAAGAGTTTAACTTCTTTGGAACTACCCATATAGGGAATGGCCATGGTGAATTGGAAGGTTGAATTATGTCCTGAGATAGCATTTTAGAAATTTGGGTCTCTACTTCCTTTTTATGGATTTCAGGGAAACGATACGATTTAACATTAATGGGTTGAGACGAGGATGTGTTTATTTCGTGTTTTATTCATTTTCCAACTTCCACATGATAGTTTATCATGTGGAAGTTGGAAAATGTCAGAGCATTGAGAACAGATGTCGAGGAGGTGAGATTTTTCTTCTTTGTTAAGGTGATCGGTTCTTAGTATATTTAAAACTTCGTTTTTACGAGCAGTGGATGATCTGAATGTTGGAGCGGAGATTGAATGGATTTGGAACGAGTTTGATTGGAGAGTTAGTAATTTTATTCTAATGTCTGAATCTACCGTGACTGTGTTTTCGGAAGTGTTTAAGACGGATACATTGATTCTATTATTATCTTTGACAGCGACTATACAGTTAGCAATTAGTAAGGAATCGTGAATACGTTAGTCTAGTACAATACCAACTCGATTCTCGGGATCGGTGACTGTGCACTCGATTATTATTTCAGATCGAGGTGCAATATTATATATGGGCTGACAGTATTTTAGATTTAGCATAACATGTCGAATTTGTAAAGTGTCGTCGTTATAATCTATTATGGCGTCAAGATCGTTTAAAGATCGGTTCCAATAATTCCGTCATAACTTAAATCAACGTTCTCGATCACATGAAATTTTTACGATATGTAAGTCTCCTTGAAGAGGTATAATTGAAAGTGTCCTAATGTAGCTATAGTTTCGTCACTACTTATGCCTTTAACTCGGATAATTTGTTTCTTTAAGATAGGCATGTATTTAATAAAATTTCTTTTTATTAGGCTAATACAAGAACCAGTGTCAATTAAAAAGGTAAGGTTGTGATTATTTAGTTGGGTATCGAGGCTGATGTGTGGTAAGTAGCGTTTTGTAGAGTTAGTAGCTATTTCGTATATTTTAATTTCGTTATTTTTATTTATTTCAGGATCTGGAGACGACATCGGAGGTGGTACACGAGAAGCGGAAATAGCGGATACAATGGGTGTAGAAAATGTAGCGGATACAGTGGGTGTCGCAGAGTTAGTACACGAGGTAGATATAGTAGATTTAGTAGACGCAGTGGATACAGTAGATACGGTAGATACAGCGGATATAGTAGATATGATTGATACGGCGGATACAGTGGATACAGTGGATATAGTAGACGTAGTTGATACGGCGGATACAGCGGATATAGTAGACGTAGTTGATACGGTGGGTATATACGGTACAGTGGATACAGCGGGTATATATGATTCAGTGGATACAGCGGGTTTATACGATTCAGTGGATACAGCGGGTTTATACGATTCAGTGGATACAGCGGGTTTATACGATTCAGTGGATACAGCGGATTTATACGATTCAGTGGATACAGCAGGTTTATACGATACAGTGGGTACGGTGGGTTTAGCAGAGGTGTCCTTTGTGTATGAATCGGGGTTTTCATTTTTGGGTCTCACGAGACACCGTCGTGAGCCCATTACTCGTTTAAATTTTGGCTGTCATCGTGGTTTTGTTATTCACTTAAATCGACATTATGTATAGTTTGATTTGACCTAGGAAAATTTGATTGTGGATGTCGCGGGTTTAGGTAAAGTCTATCGGTTTCTTTTTAGTAGGTATTGAAACATTTATTTCTGCTAGTAGTTTAGAGAGGCATGATTCTATCCGGAGTGCGAACTGGTTGACTGTTTCACCGTTGGACTGGCGACAATCTTGGAGGTCAGAGAGCCGTGCAGCGTAATGTTTTCGTTCCCCAAATTGGGATTTTAAAAATGTTTCTAATTGGTCCCATGTTTCGAATTCTTTGATGGAACATGCACTCTTGGCACGTCCTTCTGATTGACTTTAAATATATTTTAGTAAAATATTCTGTTGAGTGGTAGATGCTAGGTTTATTGCATTTCGGCAGTTATTTTATGCATTTAATTTTTCGCGACTGCCATCGAATTTGTTTATGAATTTTATTAGGACGCTGAGTTCAATTTCCTTAGAGGCCATTACGGTTTCCTCTTTGGGCATGGAAAGGCGAGTAGTATAAACAAAGATAAGAGTTTTGTAGAATGCTGCACGGTTCTCTACCGGGAACAATGTAATACACTATAATACAATGAAACGGCTATGGATAAATAATGAATACAATGGAATAGTTGGTTATGAAATAAGTAGTATGTAATATTAAATTCGGAGAAGGTTGAAATGTTTGTTCTTTGTTTAGATTTAGATTGATTTCACTTGCACTTACTTATATTTCACAAAATTCACTTTCACACTAGGAATGTAGTAGATTTAATTACTGGATGCTTGATGATGATTTGTAGAGTTATTTTGCAGGAATACACGAGCTTTGCGGTAACAGTAATGGGTTACCACGGTGAGTATAGTGGTGAGGTAGAGTACAGTAGTTGCTGCTGCAGAGATGGATAAGATTGGAGTGACTTACAGGATGCTGGCGATGAGAAGTAGCAGTATGGGCATCGTCACCTCGTTCACGGAGTCTGGCGATTTCAGGAATAGCGTACAGGAACCAGTGGAGTGAGACACAAAACAGGGGATCGCGAGACGGCGGAGTACGAGACACGGCGGAGAACGAGACACGGCGGAGTACGAGAAACAGCGGATACGAGAAACAGCGGAAAGAGTCAATAACACCACGCCAGGCACTGAATTTGTAGTTTAGAGGCGTAACCAGGATATTAGAAATCCCTTAAGCTGCCACCAATTGTTACGCGAGACTCCCAAGAAGTGTTTTAAAAAAAAAATTTGGTAGCTGGAAATTAACACTTTTATTTCACACCCGAAATTTACAGTAATAATTAATATAAGACCTGGCGTGTATAAGTGCGCGATATAATACTGTAGACTAGTACTCGGGGTGGATGACGGCGGGAGACTGACTGGGATACTGGCTGGTGCTATAATGAAACCTAGAGGCGGGAGAGGGAATGATCTAGTCTAAAATAAAAAAAAAGTATAGTTATAATATTATTAAAGACTTAACGATTTTAAGCAAGTTCTCTTAAAGATTTTCTTTATTAATAAATTGCATCAGTCAATAATATAGTTCCCCTGGTATACTTTTGTATGTCAGAAGTCACTTGCCTTCAGTATTGTTATGACATTTAATAGCGGTCACAATTTACAATTAGGCTAATAGTAAAAACATAGTTGCATTTCACTGATAAAGTAATCAGTTAAACACAGAAACACGGGGATGAATGAATATTCTTGGTACCCCACATCCAAGTAGATAAAGCAAGTCAGTAATTAATCAGTGAAGTGCATTTACAAGGGTTGATCTTTTTTACATGAAGGGGTGATTGAAAGGGGTAAAACTCGTTAGCCCAGTGAGACGGCGGCCATATTCTGACTCCACAGGGAAGTATTAACTAAGAATTCTGAGAGTTCCAGAGTTCGTGTTGCTTTGTGCACAATATGCATTCATTGCTCCCTGCACAATATGCATCGATGTGTTAGAAATTATGTAAGTACTAGACGTGCCGTGCCAAAAAAACTATTCATTTACTTGTTGTAAATATCTTATAATTTTGAAGTGACATAATCAAAGAAATGATGCGTGGACATACCTAAAAATATAAGGTCAAATTGAGATCCCCACTTTTTTTAATTATAAAATTGAACGTAGCCTTGGGGTACACTACTAGGGTGGCAAACAAGCACACGGTCAACGTCGCCTATGCTAATATCCTCAGGGATATAAGATCGAGAGGATAGTAAGATGGAGAGGAAGGACGATGAAGCTTTAGAAGTACATAGTGTTTTATGTTTTAAACAAACATATAATCATGTAAATAGGGCGCACCATATGTTTCCGAAAATGGCCACTTGCACTTAAAAAAGCAATAAATTTAAAAAGTAATAAAATATTTGAATATGGAACTCTTTGGCTATAGAATACAGTTTGTCTCATCTGACTGTCACCTGTTTTTATATTATGGCGCTGGATGTGTATTTTGTCACTAGGCCGATCTATGCTGACTAGGACGGTAATGATAGACTTTAGACGTCTTTAAAATAACTGTAATGTTCAATGAAAGGTACAAGGTAAAAATATTAGGCGCGCGCGATCACTGCGTTGCTCTGTCTCTTCGGCGAATGAATCGGGTGGGGGCAAGACGCGCCAGCGCCGCGGCCAGCGGCCGCGGCCCCCTCGTCCCTACCCCTGCACCTCGTTGGCCTGCGCTGGAGAACCGGTCGCTTACGATGCGACCAGGCGCCATTTTAGAAAATGTTGTATCTACATCACCATGGATTTAACTGCTGAAAATGTTTAAGTATAATTTGACAGCTCAGCAGAGCTTTGCTCGACTTTAAATTGATTGTGAATAAAAATGTTGGTGAAGAAGCACCATGCAAATCGAATATTTATAGCTGATTTGTGGAATTCATATGCGGTCGTGTCAATCTCAACGACGAAT
Source organism: Leucoma salicis (assembly GCA_948253155.1). Lineage (NCBI taxonomy): Eukaryota > Metazoa > Arthropoda > Insecta > Lepidoptera > Erebidae > Leucoma > Leucoma salicis. The sequence continues at coordinate 20,013,012 of OX411815.1, read as the reverse complement.
TGCGTGATGGTCAGCTGTCCACCGCTGTGAATAACAAAATACCGATTCCGTGCGCTGTATGACCGAAACATACGGGCATGTGTCCTATGATGAGATTCAGGCATGAGTCAAATACAATCAGTCCTACACAAACATTTGGGTGACATAAAGCTGTGCTCTTGGTGGATCCCAGACTTTTTTTAGTGGGCACCTCACCCAGGTTCAAAGGGAAGTCAAATTTGTAAAACATAGTAGGTGATGAAACATGAATTTATTGCTATGATCCCAAAACAAAGCAACAATCGAGCGTATGGGTGTTTCAAGATAAGCCAACCAAAGTGGTACTCGTGCAAATTACCACTAAGCGGATAATTGCTTCTTTTTTTTAATTAAACTGGAAATGCTGCTGTTATTTTAGATTCTCCAAAGTAACAGCACCGTCCCGTACTGTGAATAGTGATTAGTTTACGACCATTTGTTTTCCGGAAGTAGTATCAGCTTACATCATGATAATGTCAGTTCTCACACGGCCAGACAGACAAATGAATTTTTGAAGATGAAAACTTAGATGAGATCTTATGATCTTGAGTACAGTCCTGAAGGGATCAGCCCTTGTGACTTTTATTGTTCCCAAAACTTAAGAATAATTTACGCGATCAACGTTTTCATCACCAGAAGAGTATGAAAGTATGGAGGCTGTTGAAAAGTAAAAAAAACATGTTTCACACAGAAAAGTAGCATAAGTCTTTTCAAACTTGATTTATTCGTAGGAAAAAGTATCTTTTACACATTTTCGCTTACTAAAAATATTTGAGAAAAAAATAACTTAATTTTTGATCATTCTAATAAATTTTACTTATTCATTCCGGAAAATTTTAGGGCACCCCGCGTACGTAGGTAGGCATATTTAATGCAAAGGACCTATTTGATGGCCATATACTCTTGGATTTTATATATTTTCCTAATATAAGGCAAAGCTATCCATACCCGTAATTATTATTTTATTACAGCCACTGAAACTTTCTTCTCATAAGGTAATAAAACGCCGAAACCATAAACGTATGCCATAAGAAACGAAGAGGTGAAAGTTCTGAAAGATTTGGAAAATAACCTCGTAAAAATAAAGAAAGGGTGTGCTCTTAAGATTCGGACATGTTGATGAAATTGCGGTGTATAGAAATGAGTGTATGTATACAACGTGCACGTGAGTATTTCTAATAAAGACCAAGTTATTGAGGAAGTAGATTCGAATTACATTGAAACCGAGCCAAGGGTTAAATACAGGAAATACATAGTGATTTCTCAAATGTATATAAATATTAGCGTCCGCACTCAGCTACATATTATATGTATACTCAATGTGCAGCTATTATAGATATCAGTGGGCCTAGCCAAGTTACATTCTATGATCGGTAATGCTATATAAAACTTTAAAAATGTATGGAAATTTATTATCTTTAACGTTAAGTCACGTAACTTAGCGTTAGAGATATCGTTAAAGCTTTCAAATTCCCATACTTTTTAATAGTTTTCTATAGCGTTAGCGATCATAGAACGTAACTTGGCTAGGCCCACTGGAATGCACTTTTCTATTATTGAAATAGTTTTAGAACCAATTTATTAGTTTCAGAGATAAACTACAAAGAAATAAAATTTACGATATGATATGTATTGGGTATAAAAATTAAGGGTCAAGTTGAGAAGATAAATACATTTAAGGCAAATACGTGTCTTATAAAAGCGTTGTAATTTCAATCGTATATAATTTATGTAATCATGGTATGAAAAATATGTCGAATAATGTGGTTACGTTATACCATAGTTTCGATCTGACAATGATATAGTTCCTTATTAAACAGAATAAGGTTTAGCTATCAGTAAGTCAGAACAGATGGACCGGGAAAAGCATTATTAGTGTGTAGGGTTGCAAAGAAAAAATGGGGCTGGTTTAGCGATCTTTGCACATTCACGCTAATGAATGCGAGTGAAAGACTTCAAATATGTATGTAATTAACTACATAGTTTATTTTAAACACAAAGTGAAAAATGTGTATAGTGCTAAGCATGTCAAATGCTAAAAATAAATATAAAAATATCTAATATACATATATATTCCCGTGACTTCGTCTGCGTGGACTTTAGAGTTGGGTACAAGAGAGAGAAAAATAATATGTAATTGATTGTTTAAGCGTATTCAACAGGAGCTACTGTAGTATATTTGGTGTGGCGTTGAGGGTTCAGCAAAAAAGAACGTATGTAGTCTTCGACTGAAGAATGAATATATAATGCTTCCTTTATTGAATATACTTAACGTATATATAAATACAATAATACGTGCTGATGAGCTTATGAAATATGCTGATCTGCACCCCTTTTTTTTTTGTTAAGGCGGGATAAATGTACCTAACCGCACACTCCGTCGTTCGGGGCAACGGACAGGGTAGTGTGGGGTCTTCATCCACTAAATAAACCCGCCGTGTACCGTCTCTCCGCCTATATTAGCTTGTCATCGGAACCATATTACATTCCTTCAGTAGTCCGCCAGCGGCTTACCCTTTCGGGTAGGCCTCTATATGCTGATCTACACCTAACATCTATGTAAGTAATATGAAGGACAGGAGATGATATTATAATACGTGATATTAAATGAGTATATTACGTGACATTGAATAGGAACTAATTGAGTCACACTACACTCCTTATTGCGACAAAACATATATTATTCTATATATTTATCCAGGTCATAATATACCACAAGTCGGAGGCCCTACTTTTCCATGGGCTCCAACGTAGGCCACCTGCTGGCGCCTCAATCACGGTGGACGGGGTCCAAATTAGGGTGAAGGCCCAGATCAAGTATCTGGACCTGGTGCTGGATGGGCGGTGGCGCTTTCACGAGCACTTCCGCCAACTGTCCCCGTGGCTCGTCGGCACAGCGTCCGCCCTTGCACCGTTTTTGCCGAATATGGGTGGACCCAACAATGCGTGCCGACGGCTTTATGCGGGGGTAGTCCGGTCGATGGCATTATACGGTGCACCTGTGTGGGCGGGGTGCCTGGACGCGCCGAACAGGGCTCTTCTGTGGAGACCACAAAGGGTGGTCGCGTCCAGGCTCATACGCGGATACCGCACGGTGTCGACGGAAGCGGCCTGCGCGTTGGCCGGAACCCCCCCGTGGGACTTGGAGGCGGAGGTGCTCGCCGAAGTGTATCGGCGGGCGTCGCAGGAGCGAGAGGTGGGTGGTCGTCCCCCACCCAGGGAGGTGGCCAGGTGGCAGGGCGATGCCCGCCGAGCTGCAATGGCCTGATGGAGACACGGCTGGAAGCGTCCCGAACCGGTCTCTGGACCGTAGGGGCGCGGCATTAGGGGGGGACCTCTCGCTGCCGAGCGTCGTTAGAGCGATGCTTGGCAGCGACAGGAATTGGGCCGCGGTCGCTACCTTCTGCGACGAGGTCATCTCGCGAAAGGAAGCGGCGGAGAGGGCCAGGACTGGGGCGGCGCAGGCGTGAGTATTTGCGCCTGATGGCGCCCTAGCTGAGGCCGCGGGTGGATGGACCGGGGAACGTCCACCACCCGCAGTAGTAGTACCCGAAAGGGTAAGCCGCCGGCGGACCACCGAAAACCAACATAGTTCCAGTGGCCCGCCAATAAAGGCAGAGAGACGGCACGCGGCGGGTTTCTATAGTGGGTGAGGGCCCCACACTACCCTGCCCCGAACGAGGGGTTGTGTGGTTAGGTACATATTTCCCGCCTAAACAAAAAATAAAATAAAAAAGGTCATAATATACAAAGTTATTTTTTCAAATCTGTTTAGTTTGAAGGTTTTTATGGCAAATATTGCTATCTTACGGTAATTATTTTTTTCAAAAAGCAAATAATTATTTTAACCCATTATCTCGTCTACCTGTCCAACAAATTTTGTAGGCGTGATAGACGGACTAACATCTAAACATCTTCACAAACTTTTCATATTTGTAATATTAGCAGGAAGTAGGATTACCTACTAACTAAAACATCGCTGACAATTTTTTTGGATTATATGTACGCATTTATCTTTAAAACAATGTCTTACAATAAGTATGTAAGCATCTTTTCCTTTAAGCTATCTGGCGACATAAATCCGAAAGTATTTCACTTTTGTATTACAATAACTTTTTATAGCCTTCATTAGAGCTATTTGTTTATGTTCTTTCAAAAATACCTCAAATATTTATTCTTTATCAATATGTCTAATATGCAGACGAGTTATTTTTTCTAAGTCGTAAATTTACTTTATATAATATTCTTAGTTAGTCATAAAATGTAAAACGTTTTTCCAGTACTTACGAATATTAGAAACTGTAAGACATTCCGACACGTGAATATCCTAGATGCGAGCTCCCAACAAAAATAATATACATTTTTGTTTTGAATATAGGTATTTGAAAATTCGTCACGATTCTCCAGCAACAACGCAACAGTGCAACGGCCAAATGCATTCGCTGTTCTTCCCTCGTGAATACAAAATAGCCACCCTAAGGAACAGGCCCAAGGGGGCACATATATTTTACGAAAAATTTTAATACCTTGAAATGCGAAGTTATATTTTAGAGCAAAACAAAATGTTTTGGGAGTTGGGGTCGGAGATAGTAACATTGTGAACAAAACACACGCCTGTATTTTATTAGCCATGGCGGTACCTCACAAAACAAGTCACTACATTTTTTGTTTTTTTTTCGGTAAGTTGTACAAAAAATTTACCTAACCGCACACTCCGTCTTTTGGGGCATCCTGATCCTTGCCCCAAAAAACAAGGTGTGCCCTCAATCACTAAATAAGCCCACCGTGTGTCGTCTTTCCTTCTATGTTGGCCTGGCTAATTGTGTGACATTACTTCAATGGTCCGCTAGCGGCTTACCCTTTCGGCTACCCTCTACCGAGCAACGCATCCGCACACGGAGTATCGCACCTTCTCGGGAGGATGAAGAACCTAGCAATATAACAAGCATAACCAAACAAACCCTGACAGTATATCTCTTAGTGCAAACAAGGGGTGGAATACAATCTGCTAATATAATATCCAGGAATTGTCTTACCCCATCCTATCTTTCTACAACCGAAATACATCGAGTTCCTTCATGATGGTTCTTAATGATGAAGGGAGTGCTAAACTTTACCATCAGTGTGGTATTGTATCGAGTTTTCCTTCTCGTGTGATCATATTACATGCTTAATTGACTTAGTTACCTTGACGACACGGACGTAATGAATGGGGTGTTGACATAACGTATTAGTGTGTTAGCACGTGGACAGAATATATAACAGTATTAGGCAAAACTTTTTACTCATGATACTTATTTAAAGGATATAAATATTATGCAGAACAGATATATTTGGATCATACGTAACGTGCAATTGTTCGGCGTGATACCCGAATCCACGATATAAAATACACGGCAGATCGCTATTTAAATGACTACGCCATCTGCGAACTAAGTAGTAACTGTTCCGAAGGATATTCGATCAGTAGGTAAAGGTAAACAGCTCACATCCTAACATACAACATACAGCTGGGTATGGCCGTAGATTTTGCCACTTTTTGTAAAAAAATAATGCCCTCTAATTTAACTGCGTATAAAATAAGAAAGTATTTTGTGAATTGTATTGAAAGTATCCTAATTAGGTTGTGTAATTCTTAAACTCCTAGAATGTATTCTAAAAATCACTACCTACCTACCTAATTAGGACCTAACTTATGGTTAATATCTAAAAGGTGTATAATTCAGTGTACACTCTGAATTTTATCCATTCAAGTACGCGTTTTCAAATGATATAACACAGTACAAAATGTTGTCACCTTATTTTTGCTTATACGTTACTATTTTGTATGTTACCAAAATTGGGCATCTAAATACTCAAAACACTTAGGGTAGTATTTTATAATCACGCTGGCAACCCTAAGAATTCTGGACATGGAATATGTAAAAAGTAAGCCGCCATTTTGTAGTCTGTGGAGTTCATCAAAGGTGTGCGCGGAGTTTTAGCGGGAACACGTAGAAGATCATGTCGTCGCTCTGCATTATTTTCCTAAACTTGTGTTATTTCAAGTATTAATGTGTAAAAGTGGTGGCCTTTTGCTTATTAACTATTTGTGTATGTGCATAAGTGTTGGCAAGTGATGTAATGCGACATAACGTGTTTTTTCCTGTTGTCTCCAAAACTCCATAGAAGCCTCAGTAAGATCGCCATCGTCTTACTGGAGTGGAACTTTGACTTGACTGACTTATTTTATGTGACTGATTTCGACTATGACTTGTTTTATGAACTAAACTTACGTGTGATGAGAAAATAACGATGTTTATAAGTTACTGTTAGGCTGATGGTACTTCCAATGCCTTAAACAAACAAAAAAAAAAAAAGGTGTGCGCGTGTGTTTGGTCAGCGGCGTGCTTTTGTGAATTTTGGCGTTTTTAAAGGTAAATAACAGCATTTATTATAAACATCTTATATAATACCATCTTTGATTAATATTTCGCTCGCATTTAGAAATAATTCTTCTTTATAACCTCAAAAATTACCCTTCAACGTAACCTCTATGTTACTTCTTCGTAACGTATTTGTTACTGGTAACGTTTATTGTTACGTGGTAACGTTGAAGTGTTGTAAAGGTTAATGCATATTGTTAATTCTAGAATTGTTTCACTATTGTGATAAAAAAGTATCTAGTCAATTTCAATAAAAAATAGCAGAAACATTATTTTAAAAGAAATATACACAGACACAATGCCTGGCTATATAAATGAACACCAAGTGCGAAAATCTGTAATAGAAAATTACGTTGCGGCGTCAACAACGACAAATGGTATTCAGAAGAGAAAGTTCAATCCCCGCTCGTGGCTATAATTTTTTATTTCACATTTTCGCACTTTGTGTTGATTTAAATGGTATAACATCTTAATAATCTTCTTTTAAGTATTTTATTTACAGAAACAATCTACGGGCTTACCCACCTACGAGTACCTATTGTATTAGCCCAGTCATTATTTACTAGATATAATACAGCGATACCTATAATAGTACTCGTATAAAAAGACATTCTACACTAGGGAATATACTTTGTATCGCATCGGCTTTACAATCACATAATTCAACATACTCAGAACACGCTTTGTGGATCAAATAAATAATTTACATACGTGGGAATTGAAACCACAACACTCAATAGTTCATATATCCGCCATTTGTCCTACACATTTAGATAAAAATAAACCTTTAGATCTTATTTATATTGTGATAAAACACCACTTTCTACATTTAGGCAACTAAATACTAATAAAACTGTATTTAAAAGTCTTAAGAAACAATTCGCATAGAATTCTATTTGCAAAGTTTTCTGAATTCGAAACATAATTAAGTATCGTTGTTTCTTTCATTAAACGATTCTTTTTTAATTGAAGAGTTTAAAGAGTGAAGTAGTGAGGACTTTGAGTGAGTTAGTTGTAGAATTGCGTCTGTTGTTTTCTCTTACGACACTGTTACGCTTAATCTAAACTCGAAACAACGTTGTCTCTTAAACGACCTGTTTCACATAATAGATAAGCCTGTATACAGTTTAAGATTACTTATCTTCGGGCGTTTAGATTTTGTCATAAATGTTGCGATATTACTCTAGTCATCTATATTTTGTTGCTGAATCAATATGGAAGAGAGGTCATTAGCAGTAGAAGTTTATTTAAGTGAATGTTACACATTATGAAATACGTTTACGGATTCTATCATCGTAATTATATTCACGAGCCACGAATGCAGTCAAATATTCACTTGCACAAGTTGGGGATAGTTAAAGGTCAAATGACATGGATTCCTTTTATTGAAGTACTTTAGGATATACGACATTGTTTTGTTGTCAGGTGCTAGAACTAATAAAGTGGATGATTTGACGACACGTGATAATACATTTTACAGTGAGAGAAACTTTCATTTTTTAGGTTTAGGCCACAAATACTCAATACTCATTTCTCGGAATGAGAACTTCATCACCCGTGCATTTTTCTTTGAGCATCATCGCATGATCCACATATTGCTCATAAATTGTCTCACCACCGAACGCGTTCGATTATATAGATTTGGTTAGTACAGATTTCGAAGCATGGTGAATAAAGTCAACCTTTAGTTGTAAACTGTGCAGTGTCAGGTCAGGCAAATCCAATGACTTTAAAAATTCAAGATATTGTACATTCAGTTGGATAGTTGGTTACTTTGGTTACGTTTGTTAACAAGTCACTGGATTCGAATGAATGCAGTGGACTAACGATTTCATTTTGTGTTAACCTATAGTAATCCATATCTATAATTGATTGGAGAAATGTTCGATAGAAGCATCGTTTAACAATACTACTCACATTTTTGTCATCAGCTGAAGTTTCTTCATATAGTGTTATAGAGTCCATAATTTGAGGCAAGCGTTTATTTCACCGACAGCGATCGATCTTGAAATAACTAGTAGTGTTTCGCGGAAATCGCCAGACAGTAGAATCATTACGCCTCCAAAACATCTTTAGTTTTTGCTCAGATATTTCAATGTTCGCTTGAGTACTTGCAATGCACATTTGTGCGCTATTGTGCATTTATCCCAGATTATGCCTTTACTTGCTATGAAAACTTTAGCCCTTCTGAGTGTTTCATGATGTTAGTTTTTTAATCACTGGGAGGTTGTCAGCAATTTCAATGCTATAAGCCATTCAGCATCCTTATAGCCACGTAGTCACTATCCCAGAAGAAGTAACTGCTACAGTGACATCTGATCTTGCATTAACAGTGGCCGAAATCAATAAAATGATGAATGTCTTCCCAGTTCGACCAAAGTTCGGCAAATAAGCCACCTTTTCTATCATCAATTGTCTTTATCTACTATATTAACCGAACCATTGTAGTCCCTGTGGTAGCCCGAACCAGTGTAGTCAATTTTTGTTTCTGTTTGGCATCAGAGATGGCGTTGTATTTTTTTTTTATGATTTCCTTATTTTTTCAAAGCAGTTACCAGTTACTATCAGGTAGGTCGTGCGGCCTTCTGCTATCATAAGTATTCCGTTACCCCATGGACAAGCTTATATTGTGACATATGGAATTGTTTTCTAGTGTTATTTGAGATAAGCACATGTAAGCATTTGTTGCAATTATTTTTCTTTAGTAATAATATCAATACGATAACCTGATGGTATTCCTGACCGGTGATCCTAATTCGAATTTTGACTTTTGTATGTTAAGACTCCGTGCCGTAAAAAAGTCAACTGCTTCAGGTAAATCATAATAATAAAATACTCGTGTTTCTAAGACTCAGCGTCTTAATGAGTTTCTTTGATTAAATTTCAAGCGTAGCTTGCATTCTACAAGTTACTTTATTACCAAATCCATGTAAATTAAAACACCGTGTTAAAACCAACAACAATAAAATAGATACTCAACTGAAAGCGTATAACTCTCGCAAACATACTCTTATTACCAAACGGGAGTCTTATTTACGCAACTCGTTACAACTAAGTGCTCATGAAATTCCCACAGCCCGCGGGATGGTTTTAGCTAAAGAACATAAACGATACGTTGCGAAAGATGTCTTGTTATTGCCAGTCGTGAAAGATTTTAGGTCGCTCTTTGAATAGCTTTTCATTTGACATAAATAATAAGGATTCCTGTGTGTCTCAGCTGTCTTAGTACTTTCTATTTGTCATCTTTTCTAAGCTCTCTCTAATACACAAGTATCATCTGAAAGATATATGTTATGATTTGAAGCAAAATGTGAAATGTAAATGTGGAAATAAAGTTTTTTTTTTACATTAAGTAGATTGCAATTATAGTATTATGGTGTCAAAAAGATTATAATATGGATGATAAATGTTTTGTAAATCTACGACATAAGACAATATGAATTAAATGTTGTTGAAATATAATGTAATAGATCAACATCCTTTTCTTTTTTAAAAATATTTAAATAAGAAAGTAAATATTCGTAACTTCTGTAATATTACGTAAACCCGCAGGTGAGTCCATTAAGAATATAAAATGGAGGCTGAATGAATGCGAAAAACTTCTGGAATGGGTCTTAGCGGTGCTGAGATGAGAGCTGTCTTATTACCTTTCTTTAGTCTTTGCACGAAACTTTACGGTGTTATTTTTCCCCTTTTTAACTGTTTTATAAGAAATAATACCTACAATAAGAAATAAAATGCTGCTTCATAGCAACGAAGTAATGGCGGAGGAATTTATATTTGACGGAAATTATTTTAGGTATTGAGGTGAATCTCGACTTCCAGACAAAAGTTTGTAAGCAATGCTTTCATGTCTGTTTTGGGTCTTTTAATAGTCTAAACTATTTCGAAACGTTGAAAATAGTATTAATATAGCTTCACTTGTATTTTGGAGTAAAGGTGGATCGACAAAGCCTGAAATATGAATATTCATGTTATTGTTTATTGTGTATAGTAGCAGCTGAGCCATGGTCCACCTGATTATAAATGATGAACCAGATGGACCGACGATCTGATCAAAGTCGCAAGGAGCCTTTGGGTGCAGTTGGAATAGAACCACTTATCGTGGCGCTATCTCTCGGAGGCCTATTTTTAACACTGCAAGTCAAAACGTTGATGGATAAATGAATTATGTTAATGCAGTGTGTACGTAATTATATCCAAATCCTTTTAATAGCGTAGGTGTGATTACTGGACAAACATCCAAACGTGTAAATCTTTCACAAAGCTTCGCATTTTAAACACTAGTAGAATGTAGGACTAAAGTTTTTATTGTCATCAAAATATTATTTAAAGTACACAAACTACAATAATTAGGTACAATAAGATAACTTGAAAGAACACTGTATTTGTAAAGGTGGTAAAAGAGAGATTTACTGCGAGCAGGATTCGAACCTACATCCTTTCCAATCCGGGCAGCATGTTAAATGTAAAAATACAAATCATAAAGATATAAGAAAACTTGAACTAAATCATGTAGATTTTTCTTAGACAGTTGGTGTTGCAATCAAACTTAAATTTTTAATAAAACTAAAAATGATATGCTTTACGATTAAATGTTTTAAAACAAACAAAATCTGTAAAGTTTAATTAGGAAAATCTCTTAAGAATCTCCGATTTTAATCTGAAGACAGCATAGCTCGCGGTTGCAAAAGTTTATAATTTTTAAAATCCTTAATTGCTTTGAAGCATTCACAATTTGGTGCTTCTCTGCTTGCCCGCACTTACTCGTTAATTGCTTCGCTTATAAGAATCGTACCGTGATGTTAGTTCGTTGACTTCATGGATAATAGACAGTAAAATGCAATTTTTTTAAATTCATCCACGTTTAACGAAACTAAAAATAAAACAGACTCTCCACCTTCGTTCCTTAGTGGGTACGTGCGAATATAAATATGTATATTACAAGTTGGCGTCAGTTGCTTTGCAAGCGTGATTTAAGTGATCGTCAAAAAACATGCAATAAGCATTATACTACGAGTACTCTGTCAAGAAAGTACCGGGAAAAGATCAATAATACACAAATATTTTGTTTTTCATCCAAATTTATTTTATCATCTTCAAAGTATGCTCCTTCAGAAACGATAGACTTACGCCAACGAATAATCCAATCTTCAAAACATTTTTAAACGCTATTTCCGGAATTGAGTTCAGTTCTCGCCGCGAATTCTTCTTTACGTCTTCTACCGATTGAAAACGGGTGCCACGAAGTGGTAATTTGAGTTTAGGAAAAAGAAAGAAGTGGAGCCATATCTGTTGAATATGGTGGTTACTCGATGGTATTTGTTGAGTGTTTGGACAAAAATTCATTCACAATGATGGCCTTGTGCAAAGGCGCGTTATCGTGGTGCAAAATCCAAGAATTTTCTTTCCATAAATCTGGCCTTTTTCGTCGAATTTGCTCTCTTAAACGCCGCATAATGCTCAAATGATATTCTTTATTTACCGTTTGACCTTATGGCAAGAATTTCGAGCGCACAATACCGCCTTATAGTTAAAGAAAACAGTCAACATGTCTTTGACTTTTGACCGACTTTGGCGTGATTTTTTTGGTTTCGGTTCAATTGTAAGTCGCCACTCCGAAGCTTATTGACTAGTTTGCATGTCAAACTCATAAACCCACGTCTCGTCACCAGTAACAACGCGTTTCATGAATGTTGGGTCGGAATTGACTCGTTCTAGCATGTCCTCAGCGACTCTAATGCGATTGAGTTTTTGGAGAAAATTCAGGTCTTTTGGGACTTGCCGAGCGGAAACATGTTTCATACCCAAGTGATTATTTAAAATGGTATGGATTGACTCACGAGACACAGAAAGTTCGGCGGCTATCTCTCTCAAAGTTGAATGAGAATTTTCAGTCACTATTTGCTTCACTTTTGCAATGTTAACATCAGTTGCAGACGTTGATGGCCTACCAGAGCGAGGCAAATCTTCCATCACATCTCGACCGCTTTTAAACACTTTGTACCACTCATAAGCTCGTGTTTTGTTACTAACAATTGTATGGATTATCAATGTCCGAATTAAATGAATTTAATAATAATAATAATAATGTAATAATATGATAATATAAATTATTATTATATTAATATATATTATGGATAATATTGTAATCGATCATAAAGACGTAGCATGTGCAGTCCGTACGCTATCAAATTGGAAATCTCCAGGACCGGACGGACTGCACAACTTTTGGCTTAAATGGCTACCCAGTTCACATGCTCGTTTGGCTTCTCAGTTCCAATCGGCCTTAGAATCGGGGTCGTTGCCGGATTTTATGACGACTGGCATCACTCATTTGCTCCATAAATCAGGAAGTACCACGGAACCAAGTAATTATAGACCAATTACGTGTTTACCCACGGTCTATAAGCTATTTACATCTATTCTGAGAAGCAAAATTGTCAAACATATTGAAACAAATTCGATCATATCTATATCTCAGAATGGATGTAGGAGCGGGAGCCGTGGTACAAAGGAGCTCCTCCTTATTGATACGGCCATCAGCCAACATGCTCGCCGTAACAAGAGGGATCTGATGACATGTTGGATAGACTATAAAAAAGCTTTTGATTCTGTGCCACATGTGTGGCTCTTGAGGGTGCTAGAGTTGTATAAAGTCAATGCTACTTTATGCGCCTTCTTGCAGTCATGCATGGGGCACTGGAGAACAGCTCTTAGCTATCCAGTATGTCGGCAGACCCCGGGTAATTGCGGTGAGCTCATAAGGATTGAGCGAGGTATATTTCAGGGCGACAGCCTGAGTCCTCTATGGTTTTGTTTAGCCATGAACCCTCTCAGTACACTGTTAGAGGGTTCAGGGCATGGCTACAGGTTACGAAGAGGTGGTCGGGAAATATCCCACCTGTATTATATGGATGATCTTAAGGTATTTGCTTCCACCAGATTGCAACTGATAGAGTTACTGAAATTAACTGAATCTTTTAGTAATTCTATCGGTATGAAGTTTGGTGTAGACAAATGTGCGGTCATGCATGTAAAACGGGGAAGGGTAGTGGAATCTGAGGGAATTCAGCTCACGGATTCTACTAATTTACGACCACTTCTCGTAACTGACACCTATAAATACCTGGGTATGTCGCAAGCCTTAGGCATAAATGAGGTGGATATGAAACAATTGCTGCGGGAACGTTTCTTTGGCCGCCTGAAAAAAGTACTAATTAGTCTTTTATCAGGTGGCAACAAGGTGCGAGCCTGCAACGGTTGGGTCATTCCACTTCTTATGTACTCTTTCGGCATACTCAGGTGGACTCAGACTGAACTTGACGCCTTGGATAGAAGGGTCCGTAGTCTTTTGACCGCACATCGTATGCATCACCCTCGTTCGTCAGTAATGAGGTTGTATATTCCGCGAAAGTATGGAGGTCGAGGATTCCTAAATACCAAGACCTTGCACAATCGTGAGGTGTACAACCTTAGGGAATATTTTCTCTGTACTGACAGGGTTATGCATCGCGATGTGGTCGCTGTAGATTCCGGACTCACCCCGCTCACCTTGGCTAAGAAGAACTGGCGCAGACCTGTAGTACTCAGTACTGATGACCGCAAGAGTGTATGGCAGAGCAAGGAGCTCCACAGAAGGTTCTATCGGGCTTTACATGAGCCCGACGTAGACTTTTTAGCTTCCGTGGCCTGGCTACGTTTCGGCAACCTCTTTGGAGAAACCGAAGGTTTTGTCTGTGCAATTACTGACGAAGTTATCATGACAAACAACTAACGGAGACATATCCTAAGGGACGGAACAGTAGACATCTGTCGTGCCTGTCACCGCTCAGGTGAGTCCCTTATGCATATAGTCTCGGGTTGTTCTCGTCTTGCTAACGGCGAGTATTTGCACAGACATAATCAAGTAGCCAGGATCATTCATCAGCAGCTTGCTCTGAAATACGGGCTTGTGGAAGTCGAGGTCCCGTACTATAGGCATGTACCTGAGCCAGTTCTCGAGAATGGCCCTATCACACTGTACTGGGATCGATCAATCATCACGGACAGAACTGTTGTAGCCAACAAGCCTGATATTGTGGTGGTTGATCGAACTGAGCGCCGGGCAATGATTGTTGATGTCACCATACCACATGACGAGAATCTCGTGAAGGCTGAGAAGGAGAAACAGATGAAATATCTGAACTTGGCCCACGAGATCGTTCACATGTGGGATGTGGACTCGGCGATCATTGTACCGACAGTGGTTTCAGTTAATGGACTGATAGCCAAGAGCCTCGACCAACATCTTAAGAGGCTCGCGTTGGATGGCTGGGTCAAGGGTCTGATGCAGAAGGCGGTACTTCTGGATACGGCACGCATTGTTCGGAAGTTCCTATCTCTGGGGCCCTAGCCACTGGCAGTTTGGTCCCTGTACCCGTTGCCGTTGTGGGTCTACATACTTTTTATATTTTTAAATGTTGTGTTATTTTTTATAATATACTATTTAAAAATGTATCTAGTGATGTTATGTTAATAAATGATAATAATAATAAAATAAACTGGCAACACTACACGCCAAGAGTCACATTTTCTTACATTTCCCAAAATTAATTGAAATATCAGTTTATATTGCTTTTGATAATAATTTACAACAATATTTACAAACTGTGCAATAGAAAACCATGAAAAATGGAAAAATTAAATAACGCAACCACAATGAATTCGTAAATACAATATCTACCAATATGTGAAAAATGACAGATGTCATGAAACATTTTCTGTGTAATAGGAAAATTATATAAACGGAAAGAAAATGTTAACTCGGGCAAAAGCCAGACTCGCTGCTGCACTAGGAACAACCCCGGACTCGTCGCTCAGCTCCACCTCGCAACTACCTAATCCAGTTTCAGTGACAGCGGTTACTGCTGAGGTGTTGAGTTCAACATCAAGCGACGAGTACTTCTCCCCACCTACGTCGCCGCCACCAGTACGCAGGAAGAGGAGAGGCCGGCCTCTGACACGCTTGGGACCTCGAGACCAACAGGTCTCAAATAGGGCCCTCGCTGCCGGTGGTGATGTGCGCCGCATGAGATGGTCTCAACAGATGAACGAAAATGTCATGCGGGCATATTATGTGGCTACAGAGGAAGGAAGCAACCTTACAGCGTACCGTGATCGTATGCTGCCTTTGTTTCAGGTGCTTGAGCCGGCTGTCAACGTCACGGCACAGAGATTGTCGGATCAAGTGCGGGCTATTCAACGTTGTCAATTGTTGGATGAAACCGTACTTGAACGGATTCGCTCGGACGTGCAGGGTAACATTGTATCCCCCATTTTCTCGCAAACTGTGGAGCATATATCCAGAGATATACCGCAGCTGAACCCAGCTGAGGAAGTGGAGGACAATGGAACCTTAACCGTAAGTACCCAGTACAATGATCAATTAAGGAGCGCTTTGGAATGTGCTTTACAGAAGTATCGAACTATGTCCCCTGAGTGTAGACCACGTTTACCGCGTTTGCCTACTCATAAAAAGAATATAGCGCTGGTGAAGACCCTGGATTCGCTGTTATCTGTTTATATAGATAGCAGCGAAAATTTGGCGGATACACACTCAATTCTATATTGTGCAGCCGTTGCGGCATGTCGAGTAGCAGGAATTAAAATCTCTGAAGAAGGTCCTGTTACTCGACCACGTACAGCCGTACCGGCTTGGCAATCCAGGATTGAGCGACGTATAGCCGAAACCAGGGTAATCATCGGTAAGCTTATCTGCTTCAGGTCAGGCAACACCCATCCGAAAGTCATGCGTTTTGTGAATCGGGCTTTCTCGGGGACCGAAATAAATCCCCGAGAATATATGTCCCACGTCACAGAACGCATAGACTTCCTGAAGCAGAAAATTTATGCGTGGGCAAATCGCGTTAGGCGCTACAAACGGAGAGTAGGTCGATGCACTGTGAACCGTACATTCCAGAGAGACGAGAGGCAGGTCTACCGTAATTGGGAACGGCCCGATGTAGAACTGAATGTCAGGGATCTTCCAGATGTTTATGCCACTACTACGTTTTGGCAAAACATCTGGTCGAGGCCTGTCATTCATGAGGAATGTGGCTGCAGCACAGGCACAGCAACAGGTTCGTCGCGGCCGGAAAGAGTTGGTGATGGCCTGGATAGACTATAAGAAAGCCTATGACTCTGTTCCCCATACATGGCTCTTGAGGGTACTGGAGTTGTATAAAATTGATGCAACTCTACGTGCCTTCTTGAAGACGTGTATGGGGCAATAGAGAACGGCCCTTTACTATCCAGATCGTCGCTGGCTTCAGGTAGATGACGCACCAATAAAAATTGAGCGGGGTATATTCCAGGGGGACAGCCTCAGTCCATTGTGGTTTTGCCTGGCCCTGAATCCTCTTAGTACTTTACTAGAGAATTCAGGCCTAGGCTATCGGTTGCGGAGAGAGAGTCGGGGTCTATCCCACCTCCTTTACATGGATGACTTAAAGTTATTTGCCCCCACCAGACCCCAACTGATGGCATTACTTAAGGTAACTGAAACCTTTAGTAAGTCTATCAGAATGGAGTTTGGTGTGGATAAATGTGCAGTCTTACATGTAAAGCGAGGTGTCGTTGTGGAATCTGAAGGAATGCAACTTTCAGATTTCACACAACTCCGGTCTCTGTCTGCTACCGAGACCTACAAATATCTGGGTATGTCACAGGCGTTATGCATCTCTGAGGCAGTCATGAAACAAAAGTTGCAGGAGCGCTTCTTTTGCCGCTTAAGAAAAGTACTTAATAGTCTACTTTCTGGCGGCAACAAGGTGCGTGCCTGTAACAGTTGGGTCATGCCTGTCTTGATGTATTCCTTTGGCATACTCAGATGGACTCAGGCTGAACTTGATACCCTTGATAGAAAGGTCCGCTCACTTCTGACTGCATACCGAATGCACCACCCGCGCTCATCGGTAATGAGGTTGTATATCCCGCGGAGATGTGGGGGTCGTGGTTTTTTAAACATCAAAACCCTTCATAATCGCGAGGTATACAACCTCCGAGAATATTTTCTCAATATTGACATGGACGTGCATCGTGATGTAGTTAGAGTGGATCAAGGATTTACCCCGCTTGCTTTGGCTAAAGAGAACTGGCACAAGCCTATAGTGCTTGGCATTGAGGACCACCGGGAGGTATGGAGGAGCAAGGAGCTGCATGGACGTTTTTATCGGGCCTTACATGGGCCTAATGTTGATTTTGCAGCATCTGTTTCCTGGCTGCAATTCAGTGATCTCTTCGGAGAAACTGAAGGTTTTGTCTTTGCAATAATGGATGAAGTTGTGATGACGAATAACTACCGAAAATATATCCTCAAAGATGGTACGGTTGACATCTGTCGGGCATGCCACCGTCCCGGAGAATCACTTAGGCATATTGTTTCCGGTTGTACTCGTCTTGCCAACGGCGATTATTTGCACAGACATAACCAGGTAGCCGGGATTATTCACCAGCAACTTGCTCTTAAATACAATCTGGTGGAAATTGAAGTGCCATACTATATGTGTGCCCGACCCAGTTCTCGAAAATGACCGTGCCACGTTGTACTGCGATCGGTCTGTCATTACTGACAGGACTATTGTTGCTAACAAGCCTGATATAGTGGTGATAGACCGATCAGAGCGCCGTGCAGTAATTGTTGACGTCACTATTCCGCATGACGAGAATCTCGTGAAAGCTGAAAAAGAAAAGCAAATGAAATATTTGGATTTAGCTCACGAGATTACCGACATGTGGGATGTTGATTCAACAATTATTCTTCCGATAGTCATATCGGTTAATGGACTGATTGCCAAGAGTCTCGACCAACACCTATTGAGACTCTCGTTGGACGGCTGGCTTAAGGGCTTGATGCAAAAGGCAGTACTCCTCGACACGGCACGTATTGTGAGGAGGTTCCTTACTCTGGAGCCCTAACCACCGGCAACTTGGTCCCAGCACCCGATGTCGGTGGTCTATCTATTTTATACATTTTTAAATTTGTGATGTTTACTCGTTTGTGTTTTTGTTTGTATTTTTATAAGTATGTTAGTATGTTTGTGTGAGTGTTTGTTTCTTTTCATAATATATTTAAAAGTGTATATAATGTGATATAAAATAAATAAAGAGAATAATAATAAGCACGTGTTTTTGATAAAGTCGACTCACCGTAAGCCTTCTGTAACATTTTCAGTGACTCCGAACACGAAATTCCATTGGCGATGCAAAATTTAAGACAAAATCTTTGTTCGATGTTTTTGTCCATTATGAAATTCGCAATACACACTAGATATGGTATAACTAAAAAAAGCACTGTATTTAATATAAATAACAGATGCAACTCAAACTCCGCGCCAAAATGGATAACAGTTGTGCCAATCTAACAACAACAAAAAAAAACAAAAAATTGAATTTGGAACCATAAACAAATCATCCATTCCCAATACTTTCTTGACTGAATGTATATGAAACTAATTAATACTACATTTAAATTCTTAGTAATAAGAACGACACTTTCAAAATAATTCCTATACATATATAATATATATAAAGATAAACGCATATTAAAATATAGTTAAAACCTAATTTATAATTATTTACAAAGCTATTCACTATAGTATTATATTATTATTATTTTATTTAGTAGTTCATTATTATTTGCGCTGTGTGCTGAAATACAGGCATTAAAACCTAGCTCAGCACCAGATGCTACGATAAGACATAATGTTAATATTATAATAACTTCATCTTGTATACCTTATCAGTTAATTGTGTAAAGATATGTTTCTTGTTTAATAAATATTATTGTTATCGCTTTTAATTAAATACATTTTTAAATATATGTATTATAAAAAATAATAAAATATTTAAAAATATAAAAGTGTGTACACCCACCGACAGGGGGCACAAGGGCCAAACTGCCGATGGTTAGGGCCCCAGAGACAGTATCTTCCTCACAATACGTGCCGTGTCCAGAAGTACCGCTTTCTGTATCAAACCCTTGACCTGTCCGTGTGGTGACGAAATATGAATACAAGTGTCACCACTCCATTCTTTCTCACGGGTGTCGTATGAGGCGACTAAGGAAAGTAAGCAATTATCATCCATTGCATGACTGGTGGTAGGGCTGGGTACCAAATGGAGTACTCACTTGGTATTGGGCCCGAGCGGGTTGGTACCACCATCTCCCGTGTGACCGGCCATGAAGCACATCGTTGCGTTTTGGCTGTAGCAGGAGATAGCCGTTTATTCTTTCATTTCATATCGGTGAAATGAAATGGTGAGCAGCGGCTTGACAATACTCTCGATATAGTTGAGTCTCTGAGTGACGGTTACGATTTACCAACAGATGGACCGTGACTCGTCTGCCCTACATGCAATAAAAAAAAAATAAGCAGTACTTATAGTAAACATACTATACTTAACGCATAGTCGCATTATGCTGAGTAGGGACCTCATGGGTCCTACAGCGACCTCTTTATCGGGAAAAAATATTATTGCTGTGGTTATTATTTTTACCTAAATCTAGTTGTGTATTTCACTTTCTGTACTTAACTTTTATTTCGCTGTTGGCACACAATAAATATTTCTTTCTTTATTTAATTTGTACCACTCATTTATCTATTAAAATGTGAAAATCCAAAAATCCTGAAACACATCATTTATTTGTGATAAGTAGATGCAATTAAAATTTTCGAGTTCTTATTTATAGTAAGACCGATACACAAAATTTAATCCCCTATGTCCCACAAATATGCAAAAAAGTTCAAACGTGTCGTTATTTATATTATACTCACTAACGATATACCATATTAACATGTTTCTATCTACAAAGAACGAAGACTTCCATACAAAGTTCCACATTGTTTTTGGAGCGGATGCCATGAAAATAGGGAAATCATAGGTATATTTTTTTTATAATTATAACATAGCTAAATATTATGCCACATACACGAACAAATTGGCCATTATATAAACAATTTAAAAAATGTTTTTAATGGTATAAGTATTTATATGAATTGTTTTTGTTACTTTTGGACTTGGCACCGACTTCAAACACATCAGTAGGTATCTAGCACGGAGACCACAGAAGGAATGTAACATAGTTCCAGTGGCCCGCCAATAAAGGCGGAGAGATGGCACACGGCGGGTTTCTTTAGTGGGTGCAGGCCCCACACTACCCTGCTCGTTGCCCCGAACGACGGGGTGTGCGGTTAGGAACATATTTTCCGGCCTAAGCAAAAAAAAAAAGGTATCTAGCACGGAAATCGTATCTAAATACCAATTATTTAATTGTTTGCTTTTTATGATTTTTTATAAAATAGGTGCGTAGGTTAGGGCAGGTCGTACATGATGGGGAAGCCTCCATAAACGAAAAAAAAACAGACTAATCGAAAAAATATCATCGATGTATACATTTTTTTAGATTTTTGTTAATCGAATCGATTTCGATAACATTTAAATGGGACCATTTCGGAATAAACCCCTTTCAAACAAAAAAAAGAATTTTGCAAATCCCGTCAATATATGATGGAGTTATGCCCAACCATACATAAAAAAAAATATAAACATCAAATTCAAATTCAAAAATATCTTTATTTTATAGGCCCATTAAGTAGCACTTAAAATCAATAATACACTAATAATTAAAATAATTAACACGAGCGCCTGAGGCGAGTGCAACCGTAATAACAAAGTGTCGATTGCAATCGCCACAAGCGGCCGGATTCCGTAGTAAAGCCTTTCATGAGAAGAACCCGGCAAGAAACTCATGGGCCACTTTTTTAAATCCCAATCGCGAACCTCCTCGTTTTTTTGAAGTCGGTTAAAAAAAGGATATTGGTGTCTGTAGTAACATTAAACTGTTAATTAGTTTGAGTTACACACTAGACAAAACAGCTGGATTAAATTCATTCTCCACACTACTTCTACGAGTATGTGCGGCAAATACGTACTTACAATGATATCGTACTGTATTAATTTTATGCAGGAAATCTGCGTCAGACAGGACATTGCGGTCAGTCACTGAAATAACGGCTGACATGATGTCATAGCACGACGTCACACAGTTAATACACACACTTGAATCACGAATCAGAATAAACTGAAATATAGAAACTGCATCGATGCAATTTGAATTTTTTGGAATTATGTGCTACTGCTCTTCTGTGCTACTCTACTTCGCATTTTTACTGTATAAGTAATAGATAGACAGCATCTGCTCTTTTCTTGGTTTTTTCGTAATCTATAGACACTAGCATCACCGTAACCTGCGAGTGACTCTCACTAGCAGGTTACTAACCCCAGGGCTAGGAAGTTCGAGTATATTACCAGGAACACCAGGTATTATTATGTGTAAGTTACAAACTCTAAATTTAATTTAATATGAGTTTTATGATACGTTATTTAAATCGTAATTCAATTGGCTACTTTGATACTTCATGACATCCATCGGATCCATTTGTTAAACAATAAATACATTAAGTATATAATGATTATTATTAAATACACGAATAGTTGTAGCTTCTTTTCACTTTCTTTGATATATGTAGATTCCTTTGCCCGATACTTCGTACGCGGCGGAATTAGGAATCAAGTATGATATTTTTATTTTTGTAAAGTCAATTTATTGAGAACTCAATTTAAATGCAACTCAACTCCAATTATCTTAGTTCGTACTACAATAATTACTTACTATTACTAAAAATGATAATCAACGAAAGCATTGCGCTGTAAAGCTTTTTTGATGTGAAACATCTAATGCGGAGGGAGGGTAAAATCGGCTGTTAGCGTGGCGACGCTTTTATTTTACTTGTGCTGTTCAAATCTTGCAAGTTAAATTTGACACACTTCCCGGTTTCTGATTGAGCTGAAATTTTACACGCACATGCAGGTATATCACGTGACAATGCAATAATATGATGACATGGAGCTGATCTGATGATGGAACTGGAAGGTGGACACAGGAACTTTACAATGAAACGGCGCAACCCTATCGAGTTTGGGCTCGTATGATTCGTCTTGAAGAGTACTTTGTCTCTAGATGGTATCAAGGGTCTGATGATGGAGCTCGAAGGTGGCCATGCAAAACTCTGTAATTACATGGCGCAACTCCATCGAGTTACGGCTCGTTTGAAATGTCTTACCTAGTACCCCAGACCTAGATGATATCCAGGGTCTGATGATGGAGCTGGAAGGTGGCCACAGTAACTCTGTAATGAAATGACGCAACCCCATCGAGTTTGGAATCGTTTGATTCGTCTTGACGAGTACTTTGTCTTTAGATGGTATCCAGGGTCTGATGATGGAGCTAGAAGGTGGCCATAGGAACTCCGTTATAAAACGACATAGATACATCGAGTTTGGGCTCGTATGATTCGTCTTGACGAGTACTTTGTCTCTAGATGGTATCCAGATTCTGATGATATAGCTGGAAGGTGGCCACAGTAACTCTGTAGGTAATGAAACGGCCCAAACCCATCGAGTTTATACTCGTTTGATTCGTTTTAAGGAGTACTTTGTCAAGTTATGATAATTTTATTTCTACAAAATAATTTCGATTTTTCACATCTGGTAGACGTCCCGCGACGTCTAGTTTTTTATTTTATTTTACTGACTGGAGGATACAGATAGATGCGTGCGATCGCTACACACCCCGCGCCCGCCGACCGCTGCTAACCAGACGACGGACGTACGGCACGCCAGCCGCTCTGCCCCGCATTTTAAATCTCTGATATCTTCTAAGATAATCATTTTAATGTACAAACCAAAACAAAGTTTTAAAAGGGTAATTTTGATCTATATGAAATGAGATCTAAGCTTTTACACACAGCGGGAGTGACTTTGTTTTATACTATGTAATATATTATGTTGTATATATATTGTATATATATATATCTTATACTATGCTGTCCTGGAGATAAAGTATTGAATTAAATACAGGGTATATTTTTGCCAGCATCTACCTACATTCAGTTAGGCCATAGTATAAGGAAAGAAGTAGGTTATCTTCATACAAACGAACCGAGCGTGGTTTGCACGTGTGCGTGCCAGTACCTACGAGTCGCCGCACGCAAACAATAACAAATTTTAAAGCTGCTAAAGGTGCGTCACGGTTGTGGCGGCGTTTCATACGTATTGCCGTGCGCCCAGGCTTCGTTGATCGCCGCCACCGCTCGGTATTTATTAGTTCAAGCTCATAGATGGCTACATATCGGAAAAGAAAATACTGTATTGTATTTGGATGACATATAGACGAGATCTTTTCAAATCACAACACTAAAAAAATTATATCATTGCAAAAAAATATACTCAGCTCCCGTTCTATGCATAAAAACATATAATTGAGAAACTTTGTATTAAGGATCCCTGAGGTACCGCCTAAGTTTCAAGACAATTTATTTTAATTTTGTATACATAAAAACTAGCTCTGTATTTATGACGATTGAATAAACTAAAAGTGACCAGCCCTGCGTGCGTAGGTAATTATCGCGCGCACGGGGTCTGAGATAACGTACTCCTTTCCTTGTACTATGGTTAGGCTGAGATAATAATAATAACACAATGGTTAAAATCTAAGTAAATGGCATAAAAAATATTGACAAGTTTTCTAATAACAGAACTAGTAAGTGGGCTATATTCAATTTGCAATAGTTTCCAGACATTCCTTTGTATTCAAATGATAATAAATTAGGCTGGAGAGACTTTTAGGTACCGTCCGACAACCCACGTTCATATTGTATAAAATGTGCACTTACTCGTATGTGTAAAACTTGATAGAGGCACATTGTTTAAGTTTTTTTTAAAGTATTTGATTGATCAATATATAAATAATACTTGAGAATATACTTATCTATTCCACCTCATGGTAACTGACTATAACCTAAGGTGGAACGGGCCTTAAAAAACTATATGCTTTTTAAAAGACCTTTAAAAGACACCCGCATTCCACTGGTAGCTCACAGTGGGTCGAGAACTTAAGACCAATTTGAATCGATAAACAGGGTCTACGCATGAATGTCATTTTAACGCAATAGCTAATTTCCAATGAGCTAGGAAACAGAAGCTGAGTGCTAATTTCGCTGTATTTAAAGCATTTAGCTGCTTAATTTTTTAAAGTTGCAATACCTGAGACATTATTTTGTTTTCCTTAGAGATTTGACTTAGGCATACAATACTAGACTATAGACTTATGACAGAATTTTGATTGAAGCTCATTGAACAAAATCAATAGACGATAAAGGAGAAGGGTTAAAGAAAATACCAATACGAAGCCATACAGTTTTTTATATTAATACAATTTACTACATAATAAACTTTATGAAGTTGTTAAGTCGTTTTTATGTAAACCTTAATATTATAATACTTTTAAAGCATCTATCGAGTTTGTGTTGTACTTTATTGAAATTAATATTTACTTAATTCGTTATGAGTACTATACAGAGAGTACATAATATATATGAAGATGTCTATAAGTTTTCTAATAATATGCGGTGAGACAAAGTTTTCATTAAACATGATAAGCTTTATATTAACATCTCATATCATCATTTTTACTGATATATATACAAAAGCATGTTTGTTTGTGGGTATTGCTTTCTTTTACACAGCAATAGAATAGAATATTAGCGTGAATTTATTACAGCAATAGATTAAACTACAGCCTTTGCCCGCGGCTTCGCCGCAGCCAAAAGCTGGTTTTTGGGTTATATCTCAGGTTCCCGGTATAGTAGCGGGATACAATGTATACCAATTTTTAAGTCTAATCAGGAGCTATCAAAAGAAAAAGTTGCATCAAAATCTGTTCAGTAGTTTTTGCATGATACGCGAACAAACAAACAGATAAACAGACACAAAAATATAAAATGAATCGTTTTGTGTTTAGACACGCTGGTGACGTGCACTGAACTTTTTTTTCAATTCTTGCGGTGGCAGACAAGTCACGATCCACCTGATGGTTTATTATTAAAGTTTTTTAGGCTGTACATTGCTGTAATTGATATTTGATATAGGCTGCACAAATGTTCACCAGGTCACAATACTGGTATATAAATATATAAGCGTTAGTGCTGTACGCAATACAGGCACGGTCGCTTAACGTTCAAGTCTTCTAAAATATATCACTCAAGAAAGATGGCTGCTCTTAAACGTATATCTATACTATTATAAAACTGAAACATAGCTATGTCTGTACATTTAAGATATTTGGGAAAAAATAACTACAAACAAAACTATTTTTTTTTTTAATTTTTGTCTGTTTATCTGTTTGTTTGTTCACGCATCACACAAAAAGTACTGAACGGATTTTGATGAAACTTCTTTTATTTGAAAGGCCTTGATTAGACTTAAAACCTGGTATACATTTTATCCCGCTACAATATCGGAAACCTGAGCTATAACCGAAAAACTAGATAATTATTTAAACTAAAATTATTTCTGGAATTTATTTAAAAGAACTACTAGATGGATTTTGATGCAACTTTTTTATTTGAAAGGCCTTAATTTGATTTAAAAACTGGTAGATATTTTATCCCGTTACTATATCGGGAACCTGAGCGAAGGGCTGGCAAAGGCTAGTTATCTATATTTAGATATTTTTATATATATGTTTAGCACTTGACATGCTTAGCACTATACATTAAACACAAAGTGAAAAATGTGAAATCGAAAATAACAGTCACGAGCAGGATTTGAACCTGCATCTCCTGGATACCGTCCAGATGCTTTGCCAATTGAGCAATCGTGGCAATTGCTCCTGACAGCGAATTTCGATAACACATTCATACGTCTTTGGGTGACGCCTGCGCCATCTGTCGGAAGTATTTTCATACATTATACCGACCAGGTAAATTTAATTTTACAATTAAGATTTTTATCTAATAATGACGCAAATCCTATAAATATTTAATATATATATTTTTGGCACTTGACATGCTTAGCACTATACATTAAACTTATCAGTAATACGTAACAACAAGTTCTTATCAAGTCCTTATCAGTAATAAGTAACAACAACAAACATGGATGGATGGATGGATTACTGATAAGAAATAAATGATAGATAATGGTGCAGTCGTCTGCAGCACACTTTTTGTGCCATCGAGTCTGCGGCGCACAAAAAGTGTGCATGTCACACAAAAAGTCCATCACGGATTTTTTACAGACTTAAAAGTACACGACGCACATCTACGATAATTCTGTCGGCAGAACTGTAGGCGTACACGCTGTGGAAATGCAGAGATCGCGATGTATTAGGTATTAAAGTTGTTGAAGTATTTTCCATTCAACCTCCTCACATAGATATATTTATTGTTGTGAATCGATTGATATATATTATTCATTGATGTTATATATCTTAAACAGGAATCATCTAATGTGCCTGTAAGAACCCCTCTGTTCCCGGCACAAAAGTAATCTCTCTATCAGTTTGTGTTATTGTGTTACTGAATAATAATATATACTTAACAGTGCTTTTTTAATGATTTTGTTGTGATTTTATATGTAAATAATCGTGCCATCCGTCTAATTGTATAAATTCCATCTTATTGTCTCGTTGTTACAAAACCTTTTAATCATTGAGCAAGATATCTTGTATCATTTCTCCAGAGCACGCATTCGAGACATGGGATCTAGACTACGAGATTGACATCCTGATGGTACCTACTCATATTCCCATAAAGCATAGTATAAGTCCAAACAGAAGCGGAATAAATATTACAGCACACTTCTTCCCACGTTTTTCTCTTTAAATGTCTATCATGATATTCTGGGTTAGAAGTATTTATCATAAATAAATTGCTGGGCTGTTTTTTACTTCTTGTATTAACATCGATACATCGATCTCTGGCCCCATACTTTACATTCACCACTTAAGGCGTGCAGATTGCAAACTAAAGTATGCGCCGTCTACGTTAACGCACGTTAAAGCATACGTTCTATTTTTTCGCGTATTTTTTGAGCGGCGCGGTCTGCAAGAATTACGCGGATTTTTTATCCGCCGGACTTTTTGTGCGTCGTATGCGTTACTGCATATAATTACATTGGTTCTATTTTTACAGACTAAAAAGTGCGCCGCGGATAGTACGTCGTCTGCGCCGCACTAATATTCACATTGGCATATTGCAAATAGGTTGCGTAGTTAAATTGCGCTCATTAAATTGTGCTAATTAAATTTTTTATTTAATTTATTTAACCTACTTCCCTCATTGGTTATTTAAAAAAATTGTATACTAGTTAAAAGAATATAACCAACATAATTGAAAACGTAAAGGTTGCCTACTTTCATAACTGCGCAACTATGGAGTTGCCAGGTATAAACAGGTGAGTGAATGTTATTTATATAATATTATTACGGGCTGTGATTATACAGCCGCATTTTATAACAAGGGAAAACTCAAGCCATCCAAAATATTTTCCAAACGAACGCATATTCAAGAAATATTCGCGTCGTTAACGGATCCAATAGATTTATTTATTGACGAAAAAGTTCAGCGGATTCAGGAGTTTACTGCTCTTTATGGGATAAAAAATTGTAGCAATATTAATAATGCTAGATGTCAGCTTTTCCAAAAAATATATGGAACATACAGTGACAAAGAGCACTTTAAGAAAAAATAAAAGGTATGGACTCCAATCTCATTCCAACATGTTTGAAGTCTTAAAAAAAAATTTGCGCACGATATATATTATTAATTCGATGTGGCTTCATGCAATAGGTGCAAGCTGTCAAATTAAAACCTGAAGATTGATGGCTGGTTTTAAGATAGCTATTTGAAACCCAAATTGTTCGAAGGAGATCCCACACCTTTGTATAGTTGCACAGTTGTAAAAGTAGGCAACCTTTACGTTTTAAATTCTGTTGGGTATATTCTGTTAACTAGCATACAATTTTTTTAAATAACGCTATGTCCTAATTGGCTTTCGCAGTACGACACAACTTTTGTTGTCCAACCGACCAACTAGCGCGATAAAATTTAAACGCAGCTCTTTGAATGGAACTGTCCTAACTGGCAACACGCACGGACATGCGACGTCGCATTGGTTGGTCGGCGAGTTTGAATTTCAAACCGGTTCTATTTTGTCGTGTCGGTCGCGCAGAAATCACGTGTGCTTGTTTACAAAAATGAATAATTTCCTTGATTTTTTTCATAACAAAAATACAAGGAAGCTCTTTCTTCTATAGAAATGGGTTTCTTAAAATTTGTAATCTTTTGTGTACATTTTACTCTTAATGCTTCAACAACATAGTCAAATGTAACTATCTGTATTGATTGTAGTGTACTGGTAAAATAAACTGTTGTTTTCTCGTAGTTGACAGTTCAGATGGTGAAATTTACCAAATTTCATCCTAGCTCTATATATCTTTTGTATTCGTTCACGTTTGGAATTTTGTTTCTTCGCTAATAAATATTTTAAATAAGTAACAGTTTTCACTTAGGTAAAGCACATTGGCCTTTGACAACGCCATCTTCTAACTGGCAACACGCACGGACATGCGACGTCGCATTGGTTGGTCGGCGAGTTTGAATTTCAAACCGGTTCTATTTTGTCGTGTCGGTCGCGCAGAAATCACGTGTGCTTGTTTACAAAAATGAATAATTTCCTTGATTTTTTTCATAACAAAAAAAAGGAAGCTCTTTCTTCTACAGAAATGGGTTTCTTAAAATTTGTAATCTTTTGTGTACATTTTACTCTTAATGCTTCAACAACATAGTCAAATGTAACTATCTGTATTGATTGTAGTGTACTGGTAAAATAAACTGTTGTTTTCTCGTAGTTGACAGTTCAGATGGTGAAATTTACCAAATTTCATCCTAGCTCTATATATCTTTTGTATTCGTTCACGTTTGGAATTTTGTTTCTTCGCTAATAAATATTTTAACTAAGTAACAGTTTTCACTTAGGTAAAGCACATTGGCCTTTGACAACGCCATCTTCTACGACTGACGACATTTCGCGGTTTGGACACAACGACGTTGTCGTACGATAAAATTTTGTACGCCAAAGCGAACGACCGATTTTGTCGTCGAACAACTTTGGCAATTAGGACATAGGGTTACCAATGAGGGAAGTAGATAAAATAAATTTAATTAAAAATTTAATTAATTAATATTATCCGGATGCAATTTAACTAGGCAACCTATTTGCAATATGTCAATGCGTATACTATCTATCATTTATTTTTTATCACTAATAAGTAACAGATAAGGGTATATATTATATTTCTTAAATCGGATCTTAGACCATTATGAAATTCCTTTTTATTCTTAATTATATCCTATCAAAAACATAAGTATGAAATGACTGCGTAGCTCAATATTATGATATATGTCTTTGTTGGTGACTTTAACGACAAAAGAAGTGAGATCTAAATGGGTGCCAAGTTCAATGGTCACTCCTGAAATTTATTTATAACAACATAAAATGTTTTATAACAACTTAAAATATAATTTCTTCTTGTAACTTATAATATATCGAAGCCTAAGGTCTGACTTGGCTGTTCTAATATACGAATTATTATTAAGTACCTACTTATAGTAGGTACTTAATAATAATTCATAGTCATGGAAGAGCCCTATGTTCGATGGCTAGTTTCTACCAGCAAGCCAAATTTTCGAAAGAATTAAATAAAAGCTGCACGTAGCCATTGAATGCAGTCAGCACAGCGCCTCTCGTTGTGGTTCTCTCTAGCGTTTTTTTTAATTAATATTTTTCTTAAAATAAGACTTAATTTATTTTCAGCCGAAGGAAAAGAAATTAGAGATAGCACAAAATTGGCGCGTGAAGGCTTCGCATATTTCATAGATAATCACATATTACGTATTAACCAGTTTTTTTGAGTTTTTTTCATATTTTTGTGTTTATATTTTTCATATTTTAAAGTAAAATACTCTTATGTATTTTATTCTAACAAGTTACTATACAATATTTACTTACAAGACATCCAAATAAAATATAGCATCATAATCATTAATGTATAGTGCTAAGCATGTCAAATGCTAAAAATATATATAAAAAATATCTAAATATAGCATCAGAGTTAAGTGTTAATATTTATTGTTAGCTAGCTGCTACTCGTCTGTGTGGGATTAAGTTATTTTCTATTTTAGTGTAGATTCCTAATTATTTTTCAAAATATATGTGTGATCCCCGTCTCATGAGTCCCGTCCAAATCAGTCCAGCCATTCAGGAGATTAGTGACAGGTGACTAATGGAAGTAAGCAATTATCACCCATTGCACTACTGATGGTAGGGCTGGGAACCAAGTGAGAGTACTCACTTGCTATCGGGCCCGAACGGGTCGGCACCCACCGTCTTCTGTGTGACCGATCATGAAACACGACAGTGTGTTTTGGCTGTAGCAGAAGAGAGCCGTTTATTATTTCATTTCTTATCTGAGAAATGAAATGGTGCACAGCGGCTTGACAATACTTTTGGTAGAGTTAAGTCCATGTGCGACGGTTACCATTTACCATCAGGTTAGTAAGTGGTACTTCCAGCTCATTTATGCTGGTTGTCCCAGTCAGCAAGGCCAACCAGTTCAGTAGTTATCGCGTTTGGCCGCGTGGGGCCGGCTTTAGAACTGTCCCACCCCTCTCTACCCACGGGAGTCGTAAGAACCGACTGAGGGAATACCGGGGGAGTGGGTAGCAGCACTCCCTCGAGTATTAACAACATCCACTGCGATCGCCAACCCGCCTGCCAAGCGTGGCGATTACGGCACTATCCCCCATGACAGGACCGCCGTTGTGGCGTTCTCTTGGGGAGACCAATGTCCAGCAGTGGACCTTGATAGGCTGATGGATGGATGGAGTTACACCGTTAAGAAGTAGGCAACGGAGTAGTGACATTGCGAGTAAAACCGCACATTACACTCAGTAAATATAAAATAAAACACAGCAACTGATGCAGACGTCTCGAGGTCTTACTAAATGTAGCTAATTATCGAAATTTAATGAACATTTTAATTAGTTCCACATGATAACTTTACCATCTAACTGTGTAGAACTTGGAAATGGTATGCTAGAACAAGTGGATGAATTTGTATATCTTGGATGTGGATTCAGTCGGGATAGAAGGTACACCACTGATGTAGAAAGAAGAGTGAATGCGGGAAATAGAGTGAACGGAGCATTGGGACAACTTCTCGGCAGCCACCACCTCAGCCAGAAGGCCCGTGTCGCAATACACAACGCAGTGCTTGTCCCAACTTTATTATATGGAAGCCAGAGTTGGGTATGTAAAAAGGAGCATGAGAGTAAAATCAATGCGGTCGAAATGCGATCTCTGCGGAGCATCTGTGGGGTGAGGCTGACTGACCGCATTCGTAACAATGACGTAAGAGAGCGAGTAGGTATGAAAGAGAGTATTGGTGTAAAGATGCGATAGGTAATGCTCCGATGGTTCAGGCATGTGGAAAGAATGCCGGACGAGAGACTGGCTAAGAAGATATACAATACGAAAGTGGAAGGATGTAGGTACAGGGGGAGACCGAGACTTACCTACCTAGACCAAATTGGTCATGCATTGAAGAAAGGTGGAGTCAGGAGTCTCCGAAACCGGCGAGCGTGTATGAAGAGAGTTATGAATGTTGAGGAAGCGAGAGATGTATGCAAGAATAGAGGCTCTTGGCACTCTGTTCTCTCTGCCTAACCCGCAAAGGAAATGGCGTGATGATAAGTTAGTTAGTTAGTTAGTAATAACTTAGTCGCAATCGCGTAGTAAGTTACTGATAAGTATTTAAGAATTTACATTCAAGGTTACGGGAAACAAATTTTAGAAACTTTACATAGTTACAATGATATCAAAAATAGTTCCTTTTTGGTTATGTGACTTTTTAATACTACCTGGGTGGTAGACAAGCATACGGTGCACTTGATGGTAAGCGGCTACCGTAGCCTATAGACGCTAGCAGCATCAGAGGCATCAATCGCGCCTCCCGCTTTAACAAAAAAAAAGGCACCACTCGCGCCTCGTTGTGGGAAGGAAGGGTAATAAAGAAAGGGTTTGAGCCTCGAGCCTCTGTTTCTCTTTAACACCCCGTTCTAACGCCTCCCTATATCTTGGGGGACTATATAGATGTACAGATGCGACAAAATGTGCATAATATTTTTAAACAAAAAAAAACTAGACAGTGGAAAACCGTTGTCTCTGGCTTACTCTCTAGGAACGGGGTTTTTGTTGGGTGCTATAAATAAAGACATTTACTAAAAACTAGAGCTTGCTTACAATCTGTTACTTTGTTTTGCTTTCACGCTGTGATTGCTGAACTAATAACCATCATGAATCATCATTATAGTTTGGAGCCAAAAAAAGCGCATAGATTACTTTCATCCCTGGAAAATGTACCTAACTAAAAACTATTGTAAAAAAAAACTACTATACCGTGTATTTATATTTTTAAGTCCACGTGGGTGGAGTCGTGAGCTACATCTAAATTTTAAGGAAAAGAAACTATCAGTTTCATGATTTGGCTACTTAATTGCTACCAGTACATGCTTAGCTTTGTCTCATTTGTATTGCAAATTGGCATCAACGCCATTATCAGTTATTTAAAAGAATTACTAGAACTAAAGAATTATCTACTTCAATAAATTGAAGGTGATAATAAACCTGTCTTTACGACGTTATTGTACCTTCAGGGATGTTTATATAGCAAGAAAGTCAAGTAAGTATTGTATTAAGATTCAAAAGGCACCTCTCACAAGTAGACGTATTTTAAAACAATACCAAAATACCAATTATAAAAATGGTTGCTCTTAAAACAGGACTGATTGTACTTTTGGTTGTTGTCAGTGTAACATTTTGCGAAAAGGACGAAGATGATATTTTTGATTCTTGTAGCAAACACTGTCGCCTGGTATCTGGAACACCGTTATGTTGCACTTCTGCTGGAAATAATTACTATTGTAACTTGTGCATTATGCCTAACCTAAGAGTTCTAAAGTAATATTTTTAGTAATTTAAACGTCAAATATTTACCTTTCAAATCCTTAAAGATTTCAGTAAGTACATTAACTTAATATACTAGCTTTAGCCCATTATTTCTCTGTCTGTACTGAACGATGTTAAGACAGTTATTGTCCGAGATCCGGTATAAAAAATATATACCCTTATCTGTTACTTATTAGTGATAAGAAATAAATGATAGATAGTATTCACATTGACATATTGCAAATAGGTTGCGTAGTTAAATTGCGCCCGGATAGTATTAAATAATTAAATTTTTAATTTAATTTATTTAAACTACTTCCCTCATTGGTTATTTAGAAAAATTGTATGCTAGTTAAAAGAATATAACCAACAGAATTAAAAATGTAAAGGTTGCCTACTTTCACAACTGCGCAACTATGAGGTTGCCAGGTATAAAAAGGTGCCGCCGGCGGACCACCGAAGGAATGTAACATAGTTCCAGTGGCCCGCCAATAAAGGCGGAGAGACGGCACACGGCGGGTTTCTTTAGTGGGTGAGGGCCCCACACTACCCTGTTCGTTGCCCCGAACGACGGGGTGTGCGGTTAGGTACATTTTTTCCCGCCTAAACAAAAAAAAAAGGTATAAATAGGTGAGTGAATGTTATTTATATACCCTCATCAGTTATTTAGTCGAAAAAATATCAAATGAAAGTTTATTTTATTCTTAATTTAACTGTAAGGCAACCTTGCCTTATTAAAAAGTTGATCTAGTTTATGGTTTCCTAGATTTTATATGTAAATTTTAAATGCGAGTAGTGAGAGTGACAAGGATGCGTTGCGCGCGCCACTTAATGTGACAGACAATGATAGAGCGAATTTTTATTGATGTAGATTTTTCTCATTACATTTTAATTTCATAAGCGCGTAATATAGATTACATACTAAATTCAATGCAGATTAAATATTAACAATAATATTAAATTATTTTCACACACATTTATTTATTAAAAATTATATAATTACAGTTTTTTTGATATAAAAATAATAAACTATCGGTATAATAGCTCAGTTAAAAATATCTTATGATTCTGACTCGTCAGAAGTGGCTACATCAAAATTTACGTCTACTTCTTCATCGAGTTCTTTTCTCTCCAATACAGTCAGTACATCCTCAACTTGCAAAGGTGTAAGATCTTCTTCGAACCATTTGGGTTTCAAATAGCTATCTAAAAACCAGCCACAATCTTCAGGTTTTAATTTGACACAGCTTGCATCTATTGCATGAAGCCACATCGAATTAACAAATGTCGTGCGCAATTTTTTTTGCTGGAGTGACTTCCAGTATGGTGTAATGAGATTGGAGTCCATACCTTTTATTTTTTCCATAAAGTGCTCTTTGTCACTGTATTTTCCATATGTTATTTGGAAAAAATGACATCTAGCATCATTAATATTGCTACAACTTTTTAACCCATACAGAAGAGCAGTAAACTCCTGAATCCGCTGAACTTTTTCGTCAATAAATAAATCTATTAAATCCGTTAACGACGCGAATATTTATTGAAAATCCATTCGTTTAGAAAATATTTTGAATGGCTTGAGTTTTCACCTGTTATAAAATGCGGCTGCATAATCACAGCCCGTAATAATATTATATAAATAACATTCACTCACCTGTTTATACCTGGCAACTCCATAGTTGCGCAGTTGTGAAAGTAGGCAAACTTTACGTTTTCAATTATGTTGGTTATATTCTTTTAACTAGTATACAATTTTTTTAAATAACCAATGAGGGAAGTAGGTAAAATAAATTTAACGAATAATTTAATTACTTAATATTATCCGGGCGCAATTTAACTAGGCAACCTATTTGCAATATGTCAATGTGAATATTATCTATCATTTATTTCTTATCACTAATAAGTAACAGATAAGGGTATATATTATATTTCTTATATCGAATCTTAGACCATTATGAAATTCCTTTTTTTCTTAATTATATCCCATCAAAAACATAAGTGTGAAATGACTGCCAAGTTCAATATTATGATATAAATGTCTTGGTTGGTAACTTTAACGACAAAAGAAGTGAGATCTAAATGGGTGCTAAGTTCAATGGTCACTCCTGAAATTGATTTATAACAACATAAAATGTTTTATAACAACTTAAAATATAATTTCTTCTTATAACTTAGGATATTATATCGAAGCCTAAGGTCTGACTTGGCTGTTCTAATATACGAATTATTATTAAGTACCTACTATAAGTATATAATTCATAGTCATGGAAGAGCCCTATGTTCGATGGCTAGTAGCTACCAGCAAATTTACGAAAAAAATAAATAAAAGCTGCAAGTA
Organism: Leucoma salicis; assembly: GCA_948253155.1. Taxonomy (NCBI): domain Eukaryota; kingdom Metazoa; phylum Arthropoda; class Insecta; order Lepidoptera; family Erebidae; genus Leucoma; species Leucoma salicis. The sequence continues at coordinate 19,977,279 of OX411815.1, read as the reverse complement.
GCCATTGAATGCAGTCAGCACAGCGCCTCTCGTGTTGGTTCACTCTAGAATTTTTTTTTATTAAAATTTTTCTTAATAAGACTTAATTTATTTTCAGCCCATGGAAAAGAAATTAGAGATAGCACAAAATTGGCGCGTGAAGTCTTCACATATTTCATAGATAATCACATATTACGTATTAACCAGTTTTTTGAGTTTTTTTCATATTTTGTGTTTATATATTTCATATTTTTGAAGTAAAATACTGTTATGTATTTTATTCTAACAAGTTACTATACAATATTTACTTACAAGACATCCAAATAAAATATAGCATCAGAGTTAAGTGTATATATTTATTGTTAACTAGCTGCTATTCGTCTGTGTGGAATTACGTTATTTTCTATTTTAGTGTAGATTCCTAATTATTTTTCAAAATATATGTGTGATCCCCGTCTCATGAGTCCCGTCCAAGTCAGTCCAGCCATTCAGGAGATTAGCCGTGGATGTGTATGCGACGTATATACTTATCTATTTGAAATTTTTCCGTGTGGTGACGGACTAAGAATACACTTGTCACCACCCCATCCTTTCCCACGAGTGTCGCAAAAGGTGACTAAGGGAAGTAAGCAATTATCACCCATTGCACTACTGATGGTAGGGCTGGGAACCAAGTGAGAGTACTCACTTGCTATCGGGCCCGAACGGGTCGGCACCCACCGTCTTCTGTGTGACCGGTCATGAAACACGACAGTGTGTTTTTGCTGTAGCAGAAGATAGCCGTTTATTATTTCATTTCTTATCTGAGAAATGAAATGGTGCACAACGGCTTGACAATACCTACTTTTGGTAGAATTAAGTCTATCCGGCCGTATGGGGCCGGCTTTAGAATTGTCCCACCCCTCTCTACCTACGGGAGTCGTAAGAGCCGACTGGGGGAATACCAGGGGAGTGGGCAGCAGCACTTCCTCGAGTATTAACAACAACCACTGCGATCGCCAACCCGCCTGCCAAGCGTGGCGATTACGGCATTATTCCCCATGACGGGACCACTCGTTGCGGCGGACGGTGAAAAGCTGATGGATGTATGGATGGATGGAAACGTCAAAAATTTACTTTTCAAATCCTTAAAGATTTAAGTAAGCACACTAATTTCACATACTAGCTTTAGACCGTGACATAGATAAATAACTATATTGGGCCAAGACGGTTATGAAATTGTTTGATTTTGTTCTGTGACGATCCTGATAATTCCGCCAATGAAAATGTTCTCTTGATTATGTTGCTTAAAGTTATGTGGAGGTCAGAACTCAGTAGCCATTTTCTAATAGGTATATCAAATGGAAAGCTTTGTGAAGGGTAGTAAAATAATAAATTTAAAGATGTCTGGAAATTTACTGGAATCTGTTGAGTTACCTAAAGCAAGAGATTAAAAAAAAACATTTCAAAAAATATGTTGGTTAGATTTAGATTTTACAGTTTGATATTGTTATTAATAATAAAATTACAAAGTAAATAAATAACGGGAAATATACACAGGAAAGAAGTGATTTTAAGTCTGAAGGGCGGGGAATAGAAGGAAGAAGAAGATCGTATAAGGAGGATGGGGTGTTGGGGCAGCTATATATGATATGTTCTGGCCTACCTTCATCCAAGCCACATTCGCATAGCGAGGAATCCCTAACCCTGATCTTCGCTAAGTGGACAGGTGTGCATGAATGACCAAGTCGAAGTCGACAAATGACTGAGGTGGCTCTTTTATTGAAGTTTCGTAATTTAGAAAACCATGGTTTTAATGGAATGTCTTCCTGTAATGTTTGCCTTTTATCATACTCGACTGTTTCCAAGATCTATCCCAACTAGAGCGTAACATCATACCAGCCAGTCTTGTGAGCAAACTGGACTGTCCGACATACATCCATTGTGGCAAGACTTTTTGGGGTTACGCCAGTGTGTCATTACATTTGAACTAAATTTAAATCTGGTGTAATCCTCTTTCCTTTCTTATGTAGGTACTCTGGCCATAAACTGTCAGTGAGAAGAAAATATATACCCATCTATGCACAATGCATTAAATTAATGTGATCTCGTCAAAACATACGCGTGTGTGATAGCTGTGGAGAATTGGCTGTGAGTACATTCCCTTTTGTCCCATCCCACTTTAATCTTACACCAATTTATTAAATACAGTCCACTTCCATTCGAACAAATATTAGGGACAAATGCTCCCACCATAATACCCTGGCGTGATCAACGCCTATATAGCCTATTACAGTATTTTTTCTCAAATATCTTAAATGTACAGACATAGCTCTGTTACAGCTTTATAATAGTATAGATGAGCGGGCAATTGTTCGAAGTGGAAAAAATTACAATTAAAGAGAGAATTGAGCACTTAGACCGTTCAACTAATCGTAATAGGATATGACATAGAACTAATCTGGAAAAAACAATATTTTATTAAAACAAGGTAAAGGCACAAATTGTTTGTGAAAGTGGAAAAAGCGAGTTTTACTGCGAGCGTAAAAACACCCAAAAGCAATTGTGAAGTGGAGTTTGGGTGTCACCGTCGGTGACTGCGATGGCATCTAGAGCACTTCCCTTTGAAAGGGACGCAGATTCGTATGCCGCTCGCAGTAAAGCTTTTTTTTCTACTTTCACAAATAAATTGTTCTTTAAAATATCTGAGCATGTCAAGTGCTAAAATATAGATCAAAACAGGTAAAGACAATGTCGCGTCTAAAAGCTAGTTACTCCTTATTAATATTCTAATTTGAAAGCACGCTCATCTAAAAGCTATGCCAATATTTGGTACTTGAAACTTCAGAGACACGTTTGTAGTTTAATTACGGTAGAAGTATTACCAACTGTTGCTGATAAGACCAGCCTTATGAAACGCGTTAATATTTGAACTGTTACAGTTTATTAGACGCCTCTGGGAAATTACGTTTACAATGTACAGAGTACATTGTTGATATTAGTAGCGTGGGTTGTATGAAAGGAAATTATTTTGAGTAATGTTGATAGAACAACATTACTATTAAACATAATAGCTTTTCAGATGTACCTATTTGTATTTTTGTAAAGTAAATTGCAATAATAGAAAATACAATATTTGAAGAAGAAACCATTTTGATAATTTTATTATTTTAATTTATGGCCTCGTGGTGTAGTCGGTAGTGTAACCGACTTCCATGTACGAGGTCATGGGTTTGATTCCCACTCAGGACAATTATTTGTGTGATGAACACAGATATTTGTACTGCGTCTGGGTGTTTTTTATCTATTATATGTAGGTATATATTTACAAGAAAAAGTAGTATTTGTATTATATCCGTAATCTGGTACCCATAGCACAAGCGTTAAGCTTAGTTTGGGACCAGAGAACGTAGTGTAAAAATGCCCGTTAATATTTATTTATTTATTTATATATAACCTAGCCTAGCGGGAAATTAATATTTTTAATAAATTATTTGTAAGTACGTAATTTGCTGTTGTAAAAAGTAAGGAAAGCAAAGACAGTTCTAATAATAGCTCCTTTATGAAATTGGCGTTATATATGGAAAAACAAAACAATTTTTTTAAAATGAAATTATTTTAATTAATCAATCAAAGTATGCACCCTTGTTATGTATGCACTTTTATAGATAGTTCATTGAATGATTTCCTTTGCTGAAAAAAATGTGGAAGCAAGAATCAATAAAATCTTAGAAGGCAATTTTGACAGCCTCATCAAAATTGATTTTTTTTCTTGGAAGAAGTTGTCCAAATTCTGGACAAAGTGGTAATCTGTTAGAATAAGGTCCGATGAGTACGGTGGGTGTTGGAGACATCCCAGTTTCAGCTCCTCTAATTTAGTGACCGTTTGTGCTTTAGGACAACGCTAGACCACACGTCTAGCGTTGTCCTAAAGCGGCAGTGGGCTAGAGAAATTGACCAGTCTCGGTTGTTTAACTGCTAGTTTTTTTATCATGGTTTGCAATTTTTCATAATACAGAGCTGCTGTAATCATTTGGCCAGATTTTAGAAAGCTGTATTGGATGACACCGGCACTGGTTCACCAGATACATACCAGTACCTTTTTCTGCGTCAACTTTCGTTTGGGGCAGGATTTGGCCTGTTCTCCTGGGTTCAATGTTAATTGTAATGAGCATTTCCGATTATCATACAGGATCTATTTTTCATCACAAGTAACGATACGATTCAAAATCCCCTGGTTATTGTGACGGTTTATTAATGTAACGTAGCACTCGACTCGTGTGTGTTGGTTTATTTCACTCAATTCATGCAGTACCCGTTTTCGAGCTTTTTCACATTTCCAATTTAATTGAAGTGAATTAAAATTGTTTTATCACTTACACCAAAGCCTACCACTAAGTCTGACGTGGTGTGTGATGGATCAGCCTCCACGATCACTTCATTGTTAACTAGGGCTTCCGGCCGTCTATGGTGTTTGTTTTGTCGGTCAACATTTCCAGAACGAAAACTTTGGAACCAAAAACGTACCGTGTTTTTATTTTACAGTAGCTTCCACATGATCAATGATGTATGTTATCTTAGAGCAGTTTCTGCGGTGCTGGTGCCACGGGGAACTTGTATTCCTAAATAGCCCGATATTTTAAGTTGCCCATGTTGTGAACAGAAGGATGTCAAAAAAAAATCAAATGGCGTGTAAACAAATTAATTGCTAAATTAGAAACACACATACACAAGCCTAAATCTATACTATTATAAAACTGTAATAGAGCTGTGTCTGTACATTTAATATATTTGAGAATAAATGGCTTTATTGGGTTATATAGGCATGTCTAAACAAAAACTACTGAACGGATTTTATTGCAACTTTTAGAATTAAAAACTGGTAAATATCTTATCCCGCTACTATATCAGGAACCTGAGATATAGACTAACTACTTTTGGCTGCGGCGAAGCCGCGGGCAAAGGCTAGTTTTAAATAAATTGAAATTTGGATTTCCTAACCAAACGACAGATGTTTGAGATCATAGTGGCCAGTTCGACTAAACACCAAACTCAGATGTAAGGACCTAATAAAGTCTATCCTCCCTCATTCGAAGTAAGAAGAACCTCACAAGGAACACACCTCTGACCTTTCGAGATTTTTCTAAATTATAAGTGTATTTGTTTACAAGTTACCTTTTCTCGGTGAAAGAAAACATCGTGAGGACACGACGACTTGTTAAGTCTGCTAACCTGCATTGGGCCAGCGTGGTGAACTACGGCCTGTGCACTGCTTATCTGCCCCATTTTCGACTAATTATAATTGTAGTGTGTGACCATACTATATCATAAACGGTTTACAATGAGCTTATTGTAGTAATATGTCGTAAAATTGTAATGTTACTGCATTAAGTAAATGGGTTTTACCACTAACTAGTTGCTTCATAATATTACCATTATTTTGCAATGTGCTGGAATTTAATATATATTTATATCGGAATTTAATATAATGCATAAAACAATTTTAAGTATTGTTTTTGCCGTACTAATATTATAAATGTTAGTTTGTTTATTTGTAACGTATCCACGCTGTAACTACTTTAATGACCAACATAAAATTTTGCCTACATATAGAGGAGCTCGTAAAAAGATGTAGACTTTTTATCAATCACGTTATTTCATTCGTCGTTTGAACTGCATTGCGAGTGGACCTGTGACGGAGTTTTTTTTCTTTTTATTTTAATTTCTCGAAAGTATTATTCACTTGTTCCTGAGCCGTGGGCTCGGTGCCTCTCGTATTATCTTGCAGAAATTGCCATATACGACCGGTGCCATCTTGGACTTTGTATAGCTGCATCCTGCTCATCTCTGCCGTGAGTCATTTAAAAACCATTTTTATAAATCTCAAAAAGTAACCGGGCCGACCGGATCTGAACTGCCGCCGCGCCGTGTAATACGGCCTCCGAGCGCCGCCTTACGCCACTAGGCCAACTAGCCAATGGAACTGCCGTGCTAAATTAGTGATCAATATCGGCGTAGCTACCAACTTCGTTAACTCTACAACTATTTATTATTCAATATGATACGCTCGCCTAAAACAAAAACTAAAACATCTTCGTCGTCGAACTTATTAGGCACTACTGAGTCAGATGAAAACATCACGCAACGAAAACAGAAACAGCCAGAGTGTGAAATTACCAGTGCTATAATGAATCTTACTCAGCAAATGAATAAAAAATGTAATGATCTTGGTAACTGTTTTGATAGTGCGATATCAAAGTTACCTATCGGCTATTACAAAGGAAATCAAAGTAGATCTGGCAGCAGTTACTAAAGCCACCGTTGAAATAAAATCGGAACTTAAAGCTTCATTCAAACTGAGGCGAATCCCGCGCGGGATGCGGCATGCGATTAGCCGCGAATCGCTCGCTCGCTTAGCCTCTTAAACTGACGCGAATTCCGCGCGTCATCAGACGGGCTTCGTGGCGTAGTCGGGGTGTATTCTATCTTTATTTTTTTTGCATGTTATGGCAGACAAGCCACGGTCCATCTGATGGTAAATGGTAACCGTCGCCCATGGACTCGACTATACCGAGATTATTGTCAAGACGCTGCTCACCAATTCATTTCACAGATATGAAATGAAATATAAACGGCATCGGCGGAAAAACACATCGTTTTATCGTTCTTAATTAATACTAATTATCATAACCTAGATTTTTATATAAAAGTACTTAGATATTGTGTTTATATTGATATGTTGTGGTTATTTAATATTAACTGTAACGGTAATAATCTTAGATATTGCCTACGTTTCTTTAATGGATAGGTTGATCATATATTATCAGAACTGCCGGGGTATATGTACCAAATTAAATGTTCTTTATATGAATATATTATCAAACTGTTATGACGTCATAACCGATGACCCCTAGGTAGGTCCTGATGGCTTTGCCGTTACGCTACACTAGGCTATCCTATGTCACACTTTTGATTATGGATTCCCGGCTATATAGAAGTACAATTAAATAGACAATATACTGTGATAATTTTGTAGTAATATATATGTATTAACAGAACCAATAGAGGCCGGTGGGTGAACCAACTTCAGCAGCTTGTGTGAGAGTAAATTCTCGTTTTAAACCGATTTCCAGAAAGTCGTACTTTAAGCCCGTCTGTCGTCATATTTTTTAATTTTATAATTTAACGTGTTTCAGCCCAAGCAGACGCACAAAAAATCCGTAGTGCTGCATATTGCACGGTCCACGTGACGGTCGTCCCCGCGTAAACTTTGCTCAGCCACGAAATTTCCCTCTGTGCTACTAATTAGTTGCAAAAATAAAAATATTTCAAAGAAAAAACAGCAATTTGTTCTTTTTTTGTTTAGACTGGGAACATTTAGATTTTTTAAGTTGTTTAGATATAAATGTATACTGTGGCAAATTTGTCTATAGATGATTATGAATGCGAAGTATCACCACATTTCTGCGATTGTTATAAAAAGTGATTTTTCACTTATTTAAACAAACCAGATTAGTTTAGCCGCTGGTATTGTGACATTTATGGGAGGTGGCCATTATTTGACAGAATGCTGTGGCCGCTGTGGGTTCTTACTAAGAATGCGCTGTGAGAAATTTTAGTGCCTAATAAATTGTAGTGACAATTTTTACCGCATCAAAGTTGCATAGAATTTTTTCCCTAAAAATGAGGTTATAGAATATATACACTACGAAATATTAAAAAAAAAAACATTTTGTTCTTATATAAATGACATGACATAACATCACGCGTGTATTCCCCGAAGATAGGCAGAGGTGTATTACACACCCACGATTCGCCGGCTATGTTTGAGTCCCACGTAATAGGGCGTGAGCCTATTGACGTCTACCGGGCACATTTCCAAAGTCCGGGGTACAACTGAGAATATTTTTTTTACGAAAAATTTCTATATCTCAATAAATGTTATAAATACTCGTATAAGAGTAATTATGTAACATATATTACTGAACCTTATATTAAATTAAATGATTTATGATCCATTTAAGTCGAAAATAGAATGCTCATTTTATTGATAAATTTAATTCATTAATTGACGGGCCTCGTGGCGTAATCGGTAGTGTAACCGACTTCAGTGCACGAGGTCGTGGGTTCGATTCCCACTCAGGACAATTATTTGTGTGATGAACACAGATATTTGTACTGCGTCTGGGTGTTTTCTGTCTATTATATGTATGTATTTACAAGAAAAAAAGTTGTATATGTATTATATCCGTAATCTGGTACCCATAGCACAAGCGTTAAGCTTAGTTTGGGACCAGAGGACGTTGTGTGAAAAATGTCCGTGAATATTTATTTATTATTTTATTTTATTAATAAAAAAAGAATGTATGATTAGGACACATGGCAACCTCGGAACAAGATTGGAGTTAGATTTTTATTCAGGATTCTGACAAACTGGACGACTGCTAAAATGTTATCTGACAGCTGGAGCCCACTCCTTAATATATCTTCAGAAGCAGAGAGGAGGTCTGGTGTTCACAAACAGGCATTATATTAGGTCACCTTTCTGATTGCCCGTATAGTAAAATCTTGAAGAATTTAAGACTTTTTACGAACTAACAGTGAACGACTAATTTCTCTGGCACTAATTTAAAAATAAAAAGCCACCGTGATTTTAACGTGTAAAATACAATACTATAAGGATTATTTAAATCTTCCTTAACCTTAATACTTTGAGTTAGGCCAAATCGCTCTTTTTAAATTGAATCTCGTCCGGTATGTGGTTACATAATATATTTTCAAAATAATCGTATGCTGTTGACTTCGCTTACATAGTATGTAATGTGAGAGCGGGTCTTAAAGCCGGCAATATATTGCTGAAGTGTAATAAACTTAGAGTAATGGGAACATAGTATTATCCGTTTGCCTCTACAAAATATACTATTATATTACGTTATTAAAGCAATGAAAATTTAAAGATTGTATCGAAAACAACTTTAGGAATACTCTGATATTCTATACTATTATAATGCTGTAACAGAGCTATGTCTGTAACTCTGTACATTTAAGATATTTAACAAAAAATGAATGCGTTAGGCTATATAGGCGTGTCTAAACACAAAACGTTTTTTAGATATTTAGGAATATTATAATATTATATTCTTAGCTTTAGCTGCCTCGGGGGTGTAGCGGTAGTGTATGCGACTGCTAATCATGAGGTCTTGGGTTCGATCCCCGGGTCGGGCAATGTTATTGAGCTTTTTCCTAAAAAGAAAAAATCTCAGTAACAGCCCGGAGTTTGGAAATATGCCCGGTAGACATCAATAGGCTCGCCCCCTATTACGTGGGACTTAAACATAGCTGGCGAGTCGTGGGTGTGTAATACATCTCTGCCTACCCCTTCGGGGAATACAGGCGTGATGCTATGTTATGTGTGTATATTCTTAGCCATGTACATTAAACACAAAGTGGAAAATGTGAAATCGACTGCTATCTCGATAACACATTCATACTTACATACGCCTGCGCCATCTGTCGGAGTATTTACATACATTATACCGACCAGGTAAACTTAATTTTACAATTAAGATTTTTACCTAATAATGACGCAGCCCTATAAATATTTAGAATTTTTTAATATATATATTTTTAGCATTTGACATGCTTAGCCATATACATTAAACACGGTATAATGTATGTAAATACTTCCGACAGATGGCGCAGGAGTCACCCAGGACGTTAAGTATGAATGTGTTATCGTGATTAGCAGTCGAGAGCAGTTGTCACGATGGCTGAAAATTGGCAAAGCATCTGGACGGTATCCAGGAGATGCAGGTTCAAATCCTGCTCGTGATTATTTTCGATTTCACATTTTCCACTTTGTGTTTAACGTTTTTTTAGATTTTTTGTCTGTTTGTCTGTTTATCTATTTGTTCGTTTGCGCATCATGCAAAAACTACTGAACGGATTTTGATGCAACTTTTTTATTTGATAGCTCTTGATTAGACCTAAAAACTGGTATACATTTTATCCCGCTACTGTATCGGGAATCTACTATACAGGTTATATCTCAACCTAAAAACTGGCTTTCGGCTGCGGCGCAACCGCGGGCAAAGACTAGTAATACTAAAATTTGGTGTAGTTTTTATTTTACAATAGAGAACGGAATCCTTTAGAACGGATTTAGAGAAAATTCTATTAAAAACATATTTTCTCTGGGATTACCAAGAACAATTCAAATGAGACTTAAGTCGAAACCAAAAGCTGATATAAAATATTTATCACAAAATTAATAAAATAAAGTACGCTTAGTAGTAAAGCTTAATGCCTATGATACCAAGAGTAAGTTAGTTACTTTTATTCTATCGCATTAAAACAACATAAACTAAATCCTAATATCCCTGATCCTTATTAATATTTTAAATGTGAAAGTGCGATTTATTTTGATTGTTACCTACGCTTTCACATGAACACATCATCATGAATTAATTAACACACAGTGTGAAAATATGATCATGCATAACTGCATACATGACTGTTATCTTCGATTTCACATTTTCACACTTTGTGTTAATTTGTACGGCTAAGCATGTCAAAGCTAAAAAAAAAAATATATAAAAATATTAGAATACATCACAATGAAATTAAGCATACTTATAGATAAGACTCCAGAAAAGGACAGACTACTTTTTATATTGAAAAAACTTATAGTTCTTGTGATATAGCATTTTTTGGGTAGAGATAATTAATGTTCCATAGAGTGATGAGTTTATATTATGAAGTCCCCGTAGACAAACCCGCGGGTAGAATCTAATATTACCTATATATTTGAGAATTTACAAGTCTGGATGTTTGTTAATCGCTGAGGCGAAAACGGTTGAACAGATTTGGATTAAATTACTTGTTTTATTATTTTTTACCTGGGTTGACACATAAGATATCTTATAATTAGATAATCGCGAAAAAAATTTACTTTCTTGTGGGATAGCTATTTTTGCAAATAACTAATGTGAAATTCCGAGGGTTACACATACGAAGCCGCTGGCAGCAGCTAGTGTGTAATATCAGTAACTGAAATAGGTATGCATTGTTAGTAAAAAAATGCATATTTTTTGCTACGCACAAAACTTTATTTTTCCTCGTAGTGCAAATGCTCATTTCTCGACAGTGACATGTATTTTGCGTGTACAGTAATTGTTGGCTTGCTTTTTTAATTACACGTTGTTTTAACTGAGCTAGGGACGGCTATAAACACCATAGTCTGCAATTAGGTGCTGTCCAGTCCACGCACGTATGAAAACTTAAATTTTTTAAACGTGCCTTTTAGCTTTGTGCTGCAAAATTTTTGTAAGCGCAGTGCTGTTTTACGTATTAAATGAAGCACTTAACATGAATCAGCTTTAGGAAATTTGTAATATTGAATTTTGTGACGTTTCATTGCATTCTTCAATCAAACATATTTATGATGATTTACCAGTACTAGGGGTGCAGGTAAGCTACTTTATGCAGCACTTCTTCAGAGTTAAAATTGTCTTCTGTACAAAGTGTGTAAAGCTGTAACAGAGCTGTATCGGTACATTGAACATATTTGTTGTTTGTTAGCACATCACACAAATACTATTGGGGGGATTTTGGTTTAACTCTTTAAAAACTACTGAACGGATTTTTATGAAACTTTTTATAGCTCTTTATTAGACTTAAGGCTTTATTGGGAAAACTAAGATATAACCTAAAACCTAGCTTTTGTCTGCGGCGGGCAAACGTTTAAAGGATGAGAACCTTATCAAATATCTGCTTTATCTCACGTCTCTAGAGAGTAAGCATGTATATCTAATCTAATCTACCTGTATAAATATATTAAAGTTTGCCTCACCACATGCAAGTTTTGGTCGATTTGGAACTTCGATTATGATTATATATGTGCGATTGGTCGATGGAGTGCGAGTTGGGTTATGTTCATAGACGAATAATTAAAATATTTCTACATTCTGTTAATACTAACATAATTTTCTATATTAAATGTAGGTTAATGTATTATTTACCTGAAGTAATGTAACATACATTAAACACAAAGTGAAAAATGTGAAATCGAAAATAACAGTCAGGAGCAGGATGTTATTTTCGATTTCACATTTTTCACTTTGTGTTTAATGTATAGTGCTAAGCATGTCAAATGCTAAAAATATATATAAAAAATATCTAAATAATGTAACATAGTTCCAGTGTCCCGCCAACTCTATACTAATGCAAATACTGATCTAAAGTCTTCTAAGTTCTGTAGAAAATTTTATATTATAGCTGAATACTATCAGAATAGAAAAGACGATAATACAACAAAAAATAAACAATTATTTAGCACATTTTGTCAACAAAATAAATCATAATGTATGTACGACAGCTCATTATGTTACATAAATCAACATAAAATAACACGCCTATTTATTTGGCTCACGTGTAGAGATATAACAGCCTTTAGGTCGTTAGTGTCGGAGTTAACAAGTGGCAACGTGATACTTGAAATAGGTCAAGATGCCACGTCCTCACTAATTTAGTAACAGTATAACAACGCCTTAAGGCTACGAGCGACGTAGCACTGTAGCAGAGCTACGAAATAAAAAGGCGGTTTATTATTATGAGTTGTTCTAAGCTAGTGCTAGTGCCTTGCTTATCCCGGCAATAATGGGTCGGCTCGATCAGGGAAGTATCACCCTCTCACAGTAGATCAGCATGACACATTGTTAAGTACTCCTATAGTTGCGTTCCGTATGATGAATGCGCCGGCGGCCCAAAATTTTCCCCCTATCCTTTCTTGTCATTCTTCATATCCTTTTTTTATTATCCTTCCTATCCTCTTCTTTCTAGGAAGAGTATGTGACTCCACTAGTCATCAAACTGCCTTCTTCAGAATCAACGAATCAATTCTCTATTAACATATTTCGTAATATCTCACTTAAAACCAAAATTATAATTAAAAAATATTTACATAATCTAAGCTACAACGACACTGAGTGCCTTTTAACTGTATTAAAGTAATATACATTATACAGTTACGCATACATACACCCACGTACGCAAGCACAGTCACTGCTGGACATTGCTTAGTAACACATGGCAGCATCAACTATCCATCAGCCTTTCGATGTCCAATGTTGGGAGATCGTACACTGCGCCATTCGATACATGATTGGTAAAAAATTTCTTCGATGAAGAAATTTTGGTTCGTTGAGCTGCCTATTGCCACTTCAGCATGTCAACTGGTGGCTTCTGTCGGTCACTATTCTACGGATTTTCGTATTATGGGTTCATCACCTATGAGAAATACCGAGCATAGCCCGCTGCATGGCATGCTCAGTGGCTTTGAGCCTTGATGCAAACACATTGATCATAAAACTTCATTTCCTCATCAGACAATGTTTCTAAAGCCATGAAGGAATGTTGGTCCGAGTGAATTTCACATTAAATCAGTTGACAGAGCGTCTAAACGATATTCAGAAGGTGCGGGATCAAACCTCACTCTTGGCTATCATTTTCTATTTCACATTTTTGTACTTTGTGTTCATTTACATGGGCAAGCATGTCAAATACTTAACTGCTATCAAAGTGAAAGAGATTTGGCAATAGTACACTACGCTCGCCTAGAGTGGGTGCGCAGACTTTAGATAAAATCATAATCTACTCCAATATCATAACTAAAAACCATTAACTATAATCTATATAGGATCTTAACTAGGAAACCCTTTATACCTCTTTGTTCTTTAGCCTATAATGATTCACCCGCCTGTGATGTCCCAGCTAGGTGAAACGAGTATGTCTAACTTTATTATGACCTAATAATGTTTTACTTAAGCACGTAATATAAAGAGAACGTTTATTGTTATTTCTTGAAATCTTTTGCTAGAATTTTAGTTTTCTTGTATAACCGAATGAATTTTTATTAAATTGTTTGTTCTATTTAATGTGATACACTGTTTTATTAAAATTACTTAAGTGTTTAAAACGTACATTAGTCATTTATGCATGAAACTGACTTATAGAGTTAATTATATAGATTTTTATTTACCGATATACATTTTTTTTTTAATAGCGTAGCATAGATGACTGGTGTAGCCCCCCGTCTTCATTGGGTGACTGCTTAGCGGTCTAGAGCATTTCCCCGGATTGGATGGGATGCAGTTTCAAATCCTGCTCACAGTATAGCTCTCTTTCCCATTTTCATAAATAATTTATTCTTCACGTAAGCATTTCTAAATTTCTCGGGATATTAAAATGCAAAATCGCGACTCAATTAAAATGCGAAATATTGCGTATTTTTATTACATACCAGCTGTTTCCGTGACTTCGCCCGCACGGAATTTAGAGATTTTATTTTTTCATGCGAAACCTTAATTACTTTTCCAAAATAAAAGTAAGTTTCCTACTCTTTATTATTCGGTTTCTGTCAGTGGAAGTCGCGTCTAATTCGGTCTAGCCATTTCAGAGATTAGCTAGAAGAAACGAACAGACAGAAAAACAAAAACTAAAAATAATGTATTTTGTTATAGGTGATGTAAAATATATATTTATTTGGATCTATAGATTGAGTATTTGCCTAAACATCGGGAAGTAGGACATATTTTGTATTTATACAAATACATAAAATGTTTGTAAAGATAAAATAATCGATTGGGACAGGATTTTCATTGGCATATAGCTGATATTATAAGAAGTAACTATTGGCTACTTTTTTGCCACGTGGACGAAATTACGGGTAGCAACTAGTATTAAATAAGATTGTATAAAATCTCTAAAAACATTTGAAAGGGTACTGGTTCAGTAAAAACTTATTTTATTTCACTCGCGTACTGTACGCTGAGAAGCCTGAGAAACTCTGAAGCTGTTAGAGATATTCATGAAACATTCAGGAGATATAGTTTATTGCAGTTTTATGGTGACGTTCAACTTAAGATATGTACCTATATTAAGATTCTAGGGCTGTCTGTTGTACCACCCAAGGAATGCATACCTACCATATATAACATAGTTCCAGTGGCTCGCCAATAAAGGCGAAGAGACGGCACATGGCGGGTTTCTTTAGTGGGTGCAGGCCCCACACTACCCTGTTCGTTGCCCCGATTGACGGGGTGTGCGGTTAGTAACATTTTTCCCGCCTTACCAAAAAAAAAAGCTGTCTGTTTTGAAAAATAAGGATTTGATTGTAGTGGCAAAGCCTTGTTTACCCATAGGTCGGAGAAGTACCACCATTTCACAGAAGATCAGCGTGAAAAAACCGTAGGTACTCCAGCTGTTGTGTTTCGTATGTTGATTGAGAGCGCTGCCATGGAGGCCCTTGTTATCCGACCTCTCCACCATTTATACCTTTCCTTTGATATGGCGACGGGCAAATTCATTAATATTTTATTTGGATTGAAGACTAACTGAATTTTATATTTAAAAACCACCAGCTACAGCAAATAGAAGCTTCATAGATTTATCCACATTCACGTAAGTATTTTAGAACAATCAATCACAACTTTAGGTACGGGGTACTTCAGCAGGTTTGGTATAAATTACTAAATATTGAGGCAGTCATTTAATCTGTTATAAATTCCAAGTTAACAGGAATCGCTGAAAGTTCGCTTATAATTTAAGAGGAACAAAATATTTTACGTGTAACCTTATTTGAACTGAGATAGAAATTCAAGCTGACGGCTATCACAAAGGAGAAATTCGGCACTAAATTTTGTGCTAAGCTCGGTGTTTGTCGAATATTTAGTTTCAAAGGCAATGTGAGGGCTCATTACCGTCGAGACTGGTGAAAAAACGGGGCCACTAAGTTTGCTTAAACTGTATTTAGTTGAAGTATTTTGATAAAACTATTTTGTATTAAACGTACAGTTGAAAGAACTATGTACATTGGAGTATAAAGTATTTCTCTCTCCAGAAACTGCCGAATATTACATATAATTTATTTAAAAGCTCACAAGAACTACTATATTTTGAATTAAATTTCCTTTTTTTTTTATAAAAACGAAGGTTACTTACTTATCATCACGCCATTTCCCTTGCGGGGTAGGCAGAGAGAACAGAGTGCCAAGAGGCTCTATTCTTGCATACATCTCTCGCTTCCTCAACATTCATAACTCTCTTCATACACGCTCGCCGGTTTCGGAGACTCCTGACCACACCCTCCTTCAATACATGACCCATTTGGTCTAGGTAGGTGAGTCTCGGTCTCCCCCTGTACCTACAACCTTCCACTTACGCATTGTATATCTTCTTAACCGGAATTCTTTCCACATGTCCGAACCATCGGAGCATTCCCTTTCGCATCTTTACACCAATACTCTCTTTCATACCTACTCGCTCTCTTACATCGTTGTTACGAATGCAGTCAGTCAGCCTCACTCCACAGATTCTTCGCAGAGATCGCATTTCGACCGCATTGATTTTACTCTCATGCTCTTTTTTGCATACCCAACTCTCGCTTCCATATAATAACGTTGGGACAAGCACTGCGTTGTGTATTGCAACACGTGGTGGCTGCCGAGAAGTTTACCCAATGCTCCGTTCATTCTATTTCCCGCATACACTCTTCTCTCTACATCATTGGTGTACCTTCCATCACGATTGAATCCACATCCAAGATATATAAATTCATCCCTTGTTCTAGCACACCATTTCCTATTGCTACTCTAACATCTGTTCTGGCTTCTTCTCTTTCAAAAACTATTATTTTGGTTTTCCTCACATTCACACGTAGGCCCCTTTTATTACAATCTTCTACCATTACGTCGACTAGGGTTTGCAGGTCAGACGCAGACTGCGCTAATAGGACCGCATCATCTACATATAGCAGAGAGTTAACCACTGAGACGGCCATCTGAACTCCCACATTCATTTCATTCAACCTTTGTAGACATTTATCCAGATATATGATAAACAGTCTAGCTGATAGAACGCAGCCCTGTTTAACGCCGATATTGACATCAAACTAGGGTGACATTCCATCATCCAGCCACATACAAGCTCTGCAGTCCATGTAGTTGGACTGCACCGCTTGTTGCAGTCTACCGTTAATACCATACTCCGGCAAAATGTCTCAAAGTTCCTTTCATACAACAGTGTCAAATGCTTTCACCAAATCCACAAAACTGCAGAAAACCTTCTGGCCTACAGCCAGATGCCTCTTCACAATGTTGCGCAGAGAAAACACTTGATCCATGCATCCTCTTTCCACACCTGAAACCTCCTTGTGCCTCTCACAAAAAATCATCGGACACCATCCTCATTATTCTTTCAAAAATCTTACTATACCTACACTTTGGCTGCCAAACTGGTCAAGCTTAGGTATAGCTCTGTAGTTTGCACAGTAACGTGAACCCTTGTTTTTAAACAAGAGCACGATGACTGCGCTTCTGCATTCCTTGGGAACCATTCCTGAGCTCCAACATAAATTGAGAAGCATCAGGAAGGATTCCCAGACATATGAGCCTCCAAGCTTGATCATCTCAGCAGACACCATATCAATACCCGCTGCCTTACCATTTTTGAAACTTCTGATCACCCATTCAACTTCGTCCATACTAACGTCATCAGAAGATGCCGGTACCGAATACTGATCTGTTAGACCACATGTGGCACCAGCATCACCCTGAACATCCGCATACATATCTCCAAAATATTCACTTCATCGGCTTAACACATCTTGTGTTTGCGTAAGAATGTATCCACCTTTAGACCTTATTTTATTCATTCTGAAAGCTGACCAACCACTCCAAGATTTCTTCACCTCCCTCCAGAAAAGTTTGGTGTTGCTCTCGAAGTTTTTGGTCAGCCTTTCTTCTGCAATCATATTTGCTCTATCACGCTTCTCTTTCACTAAGGCTTTGGTGTCATTGTTACGTTGCCGGTATATTTCTTTCTTCTGTTCTTTCATACTTGCACGCAGGTTCAAAGAAGATACATAGTCCAGTCACGCTTTCTTCTGTTGGTCTACGGAAGCTGCTACTTCCGTATCTCACCATGCATCACTATGTTTCTTTGAGCATCCACATACTTCTTTCGCTGTATCTACCATACTATCTTTCAATACTCTCCAGCATTCTTCTATGTCAGATCCCAGCCGTTCACGGACACCCTCTGCATACTTTGCTCTTACACTCTCTTCTTGCAACTTTTCTATTTTTATTCTTTCAAGCCCTCCGAAGTGGACACGCTCTCGCCAGTGTCTCCAATTTCTGAACAGACCACTAATTCTCGCAATAACGAGATAGTGGTCCGTATCGACAGTGGGACCCCTGTAGGCTCTTGTATCCAGAATTTTACTTCGGAGGCGACTGTCCTATCAGAATTAAATCTATTATACTTCTCTGTTCATTCCTTCTCCATGTATACATATGGATGTCCTTATGTTGAAAAAATGTGTTTGACACAATAAGGTTTCTCTCCATACATACATTCGCAATGAGCCTACCTGCATCGTTCACTCTCTTATCACCAAATGAACTAAGCACGTCATCGAAATTTGGACGCTTGGTCCCAACCCATCCATTGAAGTCTCCGCATACGATTACGCGTTCACTAGCTTCTGTCAAATCCAGAACTTACTTAACATTATCGCAGAACTTCTCTAGATCCGATGCCACCGAAGAGCCTACGGGAGCATAAGCTGCGACCATGAAGACCCTGGTGACACCTTGTTTTATTCGGACCCATAGAAGTCTGGGATCAAAAATTCTGTAGTCTTTCACCCCTGAGGTCAAGCGAGCGGACAGCAACACCCCGACTCCCATGCTGGCCCGATCGCTCTGCGGTACACCAGACCACAGAGCTATCCCGCCGCCAGGAAGATCACACGCATCGCTACCCTTTCGCTTGGTCTGTGTTACACAGAGCACATCAAGCTGTCCGTCCAACATGACGGTTACCAGCTCGTGTAACTTACCTTCCACACCACCTCTTACATTTCACGTGCCTACTCGATACTCTGCTCCCCTCAACTCGCCAAACTGGGCAAGGCGTGATGGGCGGCAGTCCCCATCGCTGCATCTGCCATTGTTCGTAGCGACGGGGGCGGGTCGGTACGCGTCGCCTCTGGGGCACGCCCTAACCCACACTGCGGTACACATTCGAGCCGGATTGAAGCCTGTGGATTACAGGCTGGCAGGGATCGCGACGAGCACGCTCCGGACTATGATCTCCTATAGGGAGGGTTTATATATATATATGGATTAAAAACCAATTTTCCTAACATAAAACTAATAAGCATCGCCTCCAGAATACGAGAGGATGCTACTCCCCCACTTGCGCCGCCCATTCATACCGGGAGAAAGAAAGAAAGAAAGAAAGAAAGAAAATATATTTTATTTTTGATCACACACGACAAGTTATGTAAAACTATGTACCTAAGCAGAACAAATGAATTAATAAATGTGTGAGGACAAAAATAAGGTACCCATCTCAGCTTGTGCTGCAACACCTTGATGCTCCAGCGCTGATATTCTGATGGGCCCACGATAGGGTAACGAATGCCAAGCACGTAGCTATGCCTTAGCCAATACCCAAGTATGTACCTATACAGGATTTATATTCTTACAACAATTAAATCTAATTATAATGTATATTAACATAAAATGAATCAAAATATATATAAATAAAATAAATGAGTAGTAAGAAATAATGTAAATATATACTTACGAAATAATGTAAATATATAGGTAGGTACATAATAGGAATATAAGTAGGTACTTAGTAAGAACAACAGAAAATAGCAGTCAAGCAAGAGCAATAAATATGTCATATAAACATCCACAACATTAGACACGCTGGGCCATTTACACAAACACAGCGTGAAACAGAAAACGACAATCACAGGTGGCATATGAACATAGAAATGCAACTAATAGGCTAATCTGATTAGAAAATAGCGAAACTGAAATTAATTATAAATTACAATATTTTATATTGCTACAAGGAAGACCGAGGAGTAGATTATGAGCACTTACGTACCGGTAGTAGACTGCAATACTGTAACACACATTATAAGAGGCACAAATACGAGTAATGCTATGGTATGAGTTTTTGTTCACTTAACAAAATTTCTTTTAATTTTATTTTAAATGTACGCGATGTTTTCAAAGAAAGCAGAGGGGGTTTAAGTACATTCCAGCACCGTGTGGCAGCAAACTTGAAACTTCCCCGAAAAGCAGCTGTGCGGTGTTTATTAGTAAGCAGAAGGTAAGAGGATGCCCTGGTTTTGTATTGATGTCTCTCCCGAGACCACGACAATTTGTTGTAGAGATAGCTTGGTTTCTCATCTCTTATAATACCAAACAACAAAGTCGTCAGGTGGAGCTTTCTGCGAGCAGACATCTTTAAGAGATTGCCAGCATTTAAAAAAGGGGTAACATGTGACCGTGGAGAGACGTCATAACAAAACCGAGCACATGCATTCTGCACCCGTTGCACAATCTTCTCTGTTCTACCTAATATACACGAACCGTAAACACTGTCAGCATAATTCAGTTTAGACAAAACGAGCGATTCACACAACATTAAACGCAAATCTACAGAAAGATATGGCCGTATTCGATATAAAAGTTTGAGACGGTAAAAACAGTTTCGCACGGATTCCAGCACATGCGTCTCAAAGTGCAGTTGACTGTCGAAAATTACGCCCAGGTTACGAGCCTCGGATACCTGCTCAATTAGGCAGCCCTGTATACTTATCGATGGATTCAAAGTAACTATTATATTTGTACAAGTTTTTGATCCTAATATTAAGAATTTAGATTTATCCGGGTTTATTACCAATGAGTTTAACTTAGCCCAACCGGCGATACTGTCCAGATCTTCATTTAATTTATTTACAGATTGATGGCAGTCGTAAGGTTTAAAAGAGGTATAAACTTGGAGATCGTCTGCATAGAGGTGAAATTTAGAGTTGTGTATATGCTTTATGAGATCAGCACTATATAAAATAAAGAGGAGAGGGCCGAGTATGGATCCCTGAGGAACTCCCCTGGTTACTTCCCTGTTGGATGACCTAGAACCAATATTGTCTAATTGTACATATTGAAGTCTGTTGCATAAATAACTGTGAAACCACTTTACTGTGGCGGAGTCGAAACCATAGTAAGAAAGTTTGGAAAGAAGGAGAGGAATATTAAGAGACTCAAAAGCACGTGAAAAATCAAGTAGAACCAGGATAGTACCCATACCATGGTCCCTAGCCTCTAATATGTCATCCACTACATCTAAAAGCGCAGTAGTGGTACTATGGCCTTGTCTAAATCCGGACTGCATTGGAGGTAAAATATTATATTTTTCAAGGTAACTCCTCAGCTGATTATAAATAATCCTCTCCAGAATCTTTGAAAGACAAGGAAGAATATTGATTGGTCTAAGGTCTTTAGCATACATAGGATTAGGAAGCTTGGGTATAGGTTTCACTATAGCAGTTTTCCACAGGTCTGGGAAGGTTGAAGATGTTATAGACCTATTTATAATTGCAGTAATTGCAGGGAGACTTTGCGGTAGAGTCCTCTTAAGCATCTCCAGAGAAATATCATCGGAACCTAAGGCATTTGATTTTAAACTATTAAAGGCCTCCAGTACTAAATCTTCATTAATTGTCTCAAGTGTAAAAGTGCTATCGTGAAATCTATGAAACTCGAAGTATGTAAGAGTTGAAATAACAACAGATTCATCACCAGGAATAGACAGGAAATGCCTGTTAAGAATTTCTGGGTTACTGCATGATGGGGGTAAATCAAGTTTACTTTGGTTAGTTACTGCAACTGTAGATTTAAGATTTTTCCAAAGTCTCTTAGGATTATTTATGTTTCTGTTGATAAAAGTATTGAAATAAGCTCTTTTTTCACTCTCCATCGCCGCAGCAACAAAGCACTTGCTATACTGTTTTGTGAAGAATAAATTTGAATTTATTGTATGGCTTTAGAATGTCTAGCGTGCAGATGCAGTAACACTCATCAGCGATTTGAGATCTTAACTTACGGCCAACTTTAAATATAGTGTCTTGTTAGTCACCGGTTGGGACAAGTATTCGTGAACTTTCGTGAAGGTAGCTGGGTGTGGTTGATTAGATTCCAGTTTTTATTCAAGCTAAGTATCATGTTTAGCTCAGAATGATTCATCTATTTATTATGTCCTGCCAGACTCCACTCACCGTGCACCCCCAACCGCTCTTGGCGCTCTTGCTATATCTGCCAGACCGCGATAACCCCGGAGTGACTTACTCATCTCATTGTAAATATCGCTTAGCCTTGTTTATAGCAAGCACTCCTCCGATACTCTTTTGCGGCTCATTTTACAGAACTTTTTATATCAGTTTCTGATTATTGTAATTAACAGGCCATAAAAAAGTTGGTACGGTGTTATTAGGATTTAGTACCAATAAAAGATTTTTGTGTGAAAATTAACGTTAAAATACCTGTGCCATGCGCGCTGAAGTCAGTACCTTAGCGTTCGTAGTAGTTTGCGTCAGAGCAGTTAACGGAACGACACGTAGGATTTTGGAACAAGCTTTGTTGCGGCTAGTTCTAACGTCAAAGACATATTATGAAATGATGCATTAAAAAAATTAAGATTATTGTTTTGAAAAAAAAAAGTGTGTCTACTTATTTACACGCGTTAGAAGTTATACTTCTTTGGCGTAACAAGATAAAAATCTTTTCAAAAATTTTATCTTTCGCTTTAATCTACGTTTGTAGAAAAAACGACACTAACAATAGAAAAAAGGTATTTAATATATTGAAAGTTTTATTATAACGCATTATCTAGTTAAATAAAGTTTATGTAAATATCACAAAAAAAAAATGTTGTCTATAATAGCTAACTTCAGGGTGTCGTGACGGTGTGCGCGCGCATCGTAAAAATTTACTCTCATCATTTTTCCCTAACGCGCCTAAAGAAGTATAACTTCAAAAATATTTTCATCGTAACAAAGACTACGTATACAGATCGATAGTCTTTGTTGTTACGTTGGTACTATGTATTTTAAAAATAAAATTTGATGAATCGAAGGAACTTACATACGATTTAACCGCTTGTTTTCTGGCCGAACTCTCTTCTTATTGAGTAGAAAAAAGAGTGCATATTCACATCTTTTATGGCACGGTGTTGCGAGTACTTTAACCTACTAATACTTTAAGTTTATATAATGAGTGAGTTTATATAGTAGGTAAGTTTTAATACACAATCGTGAAACGATGCAGGTCAGGAGTTTTCATTTCTAAAGTCTATTTATATCGCGTTGTGATGATTTAATAGCTGTTTTATGGAAAGTTATTATTTTCTTGGAGTAAAAAAAACAACTAGCGATACTCAACTAGATAAAATACATTTTTGAGGTTGTGGAATTTAAACTTCTTGATATAAAGTGTGTTTATCAGTTTATCTACCAAAAAAATTGTTTTGACTGACCGCATTCGTAACGACGACGTAAGAGAGCGAGTAGGTATGAAAGAGAGTATTGGTGTAAAGATGCGAAAGGGAATGCTCCGATGGTTCGGACATGTGGAAAGAATGCCGGACGAGCGACTGGTTAAGAAGATCTACAATGCGAAAGTGGAAGGATGTAGGTACAGGGGGAGACCGAGACTCACCTACCTAGACCAAATCGGTCATGTATTGAAGGAAGGTGGAGTCAGGAGTCTCCGAAACTGTCGAGCGTGCATGAAGAGAGTTATGAATGTTGAGGAAGCGAGAGATGTATGCAAGAATAGAACCTCTTAGCACTCTGTTCTCTCTGCCTACCCCGCAAGGGAAATGGCGTGATGATAAGTAAGTAAAATTGTTTTATAAATAAATTAAAACATTATTATTATTATAGAATGGATATTTTAGGAAGAGAGCCCACCTCTCACCCACCACCCACCATCCCGGTTATCATTGGACACACACAAAATATCCTAAGATTGCCAATCGGTGCGGATTCTTTCGGTTACTCACAGATAGAGGAGAATGTGATAATAGCAAAGTAGCATGCACGATAATGACAAAAAAACTCACTAACGTGACCCAACCATGACAACCGCGACATATCGCATGGTTATAATAACCAGGATTGACAATCTGTAGGTGAGTAGTGGGCTCTCCTCCTAAAATTAAAAACAAATTAATATTTAAAAAAAAAAGATTTTATTACAAGTACTGTTCATTGTGCATTTTCGCCTAATTCAATTAGGATTGAACACGTAGTTCCAAAATTAGACTTTTTAGTCCAGTGACTAACATGAGCATCCCCAAGAGACATTGCCACAACAAGCAGTTGTTGTGTAGCCTGTATCCAACGGCAAATAAATTTTCTCTACATCGCTGTCCTACTACTATATATGGACCACGCAATGCGGGGGAAGTTGGTCAATTAAATACTACTTGCCAATGAGCTGATTCTCCTTTACATTCATATAACTCCACAATATTCTATTTCTCTCTCTCTGAGCCCTGTGCCGTTAATTAGGAAAATTTCAACAATATCAATTTATAGGGTTTGCGTCATTATTAGGTAAAAATCTTAATTGTAAAATTAAGTTTACCTAGTCGGTATAATGTATGAAAATACGTCCGACAGATGGCGCAGGCGTCACCCAAAGACGTTAAGTATGATGTGTTATCGAAATTAGCAGTCAGGAGCAATTGTCAGGATGGCTGAATTGGTAAAGCATCTGGACGGTATCCAGAAGATGCAGGTTCAAATCCTGCTCCTGACTGTTATTTTCGATTTCACATTTTTCACTTTGTGTTTAATGTATAGTGCTAAGCATGTCAAATGCTAAAAATATATATAAATAATATCAATTTATTTAAAATAATATGCTTAAAATGGTAGAAGTAACGATAATCCATGGTTAATGTGAAATTAATATTTTCATATTTCAAAATCAATTTTAATTTTCGAATGAATTCTCATATTTCATAAGCTCAAGTATTCATTGGGCTTAATTTGCTTTATAGAGCGAACCCTTTCGATTGGTTTTCCATCACTAATAATCGGAATAGTTTGTAACAATCTGAGATCTCGCCCAATCTATTCTTAATAAAGTTTAGTCCATGAAATTGTTCTGTTATTACTGATAGATGATCAAAGCTCTTGAGGTTCATTGAATCATTTAGTTGATATTTGAGAATTAATTTATAACTAAGAGTATACTCGACTTTCATATTTATTAAGTTATTAACTTGGATTCAGTGTTAATTATATTAGGAATATACACTTACAGTGCCAATTTTATTATGATTTTTTGTACAAAAAGTAATGATATCCCATTAAAAGCATAAATGTGAAATGAGAGCCTAGTTCAATATTATGA
The DNA here is from genome assembly GCA_948253155.1 of Leucoma salicis. NCBI lineage: Eukaryota > Metazoa > Arthropoda > Insecta > Lepidoptera > Erebidae > Leucoma > Leucoma salicis. The sequence goes on along the minus strand of OX411815.1, from coordinate 19,952,032 downwards.
TATATGCCTTGGTTGTTGACTTCAACGACAAAAGAAGTGAGATCTAAATGGGTGCCAAGTTTAATGGTCAGTCCTGAAACTTATTCATTACAACTTAAAATATCATTTCTTCTTATAACTTAGGAAAATATATTGAAGCCTAAGCTCTGACTTTGCTAGTTCTAATATACGAATTATTATTAAGTATCTACCCACTAAAACAGTCATGGAAGAGCCCTATGTTCAATGGCTACTTTCTACCAGCTAGCCAAATTGTTGGAAGAATAAAATGAGAACTTACAGCTTTAGAACTAGCAAAGGCTATAATATAGTTCGTATATGAAAACTAGCCAAGTCAGACCTTAGGCTTCAATATATTATCCTAAGTTATAAGAAGAAATGATAGGTATTTTAGGTTGTTATGAATAAATTTCAGGACTGACCATTGAACTTGGCACCCATTTAGATCTCATTTCTTTTGTCGTTGAAGTCAACAACCAAGGCATAATATCATGATATTGAACTTGGCTCTCATTTCACATTTATGTTTTTGATGGGATATCATATATTAAAACCTTCTCCGAAACACGCTGCATCTCACGGTATAAGTATTATTCCGATCGGTTCAGTAGTTTTCGCAGTATAACCTAACGAAAAAATCAGTATATGTAAATGGTACGAGTAGTACAATGATTATTATTAATTTGAATTAAGGAGACGTGCGCTTACTGTGACAACTAACCACTGTCAATGTATATGTTATAATAAAAAAATAGCTTGAATCAAAATTCTTTCTAAAATGTTAGAGGAAAAAATTCAATATAATCCTTTAAAAAAATACTGTGCATTTTCAATTCCAATCAATTCACGTTTGACGATAATACAGCAAATATTCACAGATGAAGTTTCCACAACACTAACTGTATTTCCCGTGAGATAATCTCTAATGCTATCTCGTCTGATCTGAGTGGCTCTAGTTTAATTGATCGTATTTCAGCAAAATATCCGTCATGGAAGTATAAGTATAAAATGAACATTGAGGTTTTCGTTTGATTGTATTTTCAAATAAAAATAATTCTTAATTACTATTTTTTTACTTTCACGACGATTCGATTACTTTACAGCATTCATGAGCATGGGTTGACGCCGTAAAATATTTGAATCGACTGGATTAGAGATTTGAGTAAACGTGATTGATTCACGGAATCAATCGTTTAACGTAGTTTTATTTCATAAAGTGTAACATTTACGTAAATATCAGACAGTGTTATACATTCTTTATTTAACATTTTTCACTTATCTACTTTTCGATCGTACAAATATGAAACGTGAAATATTAAATATACGTTAAAGAAAAAGAAAAAGTAATCTTTGCTTTAATATACTTTTTATACATATATTGAGAAATATTTTTTAAGATTCCCTGCACTAAGGAATAATCCTTGTATCGCGGGGACTTTATAAACGTACAATATCACAGAAACAAAGGACACTCAGACTCAGAACGACCATTTGTGGATCACACAATCAGGAATCGAATCCACAACACTCGGACGGGAGGGAGTTCTAAACCCCTGTGAATTCTCCTATAAATTTTGTTGCAAGTGTTATAATACTGTAAATTAAGTAGTTACTGGTTCGACTAAATATGTCATACCACTAATATTTGTTTATCTGTATAATGTAAACATCAATGTGTGTTCGCTAAGGACTCTAAAATAGCTAGACCCATATTGAGGAAATTGCTTAAGCAATCTTTAGTTTAGCCCAGCGAGTGATCCTGTAGTTTAGTTGTACTGTTACTGTAGTAACACACTCAAGATGGTAGTGACTTGAATTCATAAGTTTTTAGCCATCTAAAATACGCAAAACATGCCTATAGATTTTTCCACTTTAAATAAATATTAGTTTTCTCATACATTTTGTATGGAACGGCTTTTTGATGAAAAAACTGAATTTAATTCAGCTACTAAGTTAAAATAAGTTTTATTGTGAGTGTGTATTTTATTCTGAGTCGGTACTTCGACAGGTCAGTTAGTAAGTTGATATTTTAAAAGGTTCTATTGTAAGAAAGATAGGAAGATAGATTATTTCATTGAAACTAACATTAAACAGCAAGCAAAAGAATTACAACTAAATTTTACTTTAATCAATGACTCCACCTCAACAAAATTAAAATCATAAGACCTACACTAATCTTTTGGTGGGGCGTTCTATGAAACAATACTTAAAGTAGGCGCCTTTTTAGCCTTAAACAATAGTTCTTGGTTTTCCTCTCTGTCCTTTTGTCAACGTATGCACGTTGCACGGTCATATATTTGAAGGAGGTCGCAATGAATTGATTTGAACCAACACTACATCAGCCGTGGACTGCAGCCACCATGTCTAATATATTTGTGTAGAATACCGCAAGTGTTGTGTATGCATACTGGATAAACTAGCACTTTGTGTTTAAGCATGAATATTTTTGAAGGGTAAATTTCTATAGGAAGGTTTGGATAGGGAGTAAATTCATGTAAATCGTGATTGACATGGTAACGTAACGTGTTAACGATAACACTATATCTGTTCCTATTAGTATAACTACTTGCGCTGGGCCAGCTGTGAATGAAGAAATATTTTAAATAATGTTTTTTTAACGTACAAATTATTTGTGAATGTACAAAAAAGCAGCACAAAAGAGCATTTTTGTGCGAGCGGGATCCCGCTACTTTAAAGTAGCTGAGCATGTCAAGTGCTAAAAGATAGATCAATTTTTTTTTATTGAATGAAAGAATAATTTTGCTTTACAAGTTTTAATTTAAGATCAAACAATTAATTTGGGTATCCGAAAATAACAACTGTTTGTTTATATTTAGATATTTTTATATATATTTTTAGCATTTGATGCAACATACATTAAACACAAAGTGAAAAATGTGAAATCGAAAATAACAGTCACGAGCAGGATTCGAACCTGCATCTCCTGGATACCGTCCAAATGCTTTGCCAATTCAGCCATCGTGACCCTTGCTCCTGACTGCTAATTTTGACAACATATTCATACTTAACGTGCAGGTTCGAATCCTGCTCGTTTTCACTTCTGTCGGCATGACTGTTTTTTTATAGTCAGTGACTTAGTTCTTCTAATAATAAAAATGTTTACGATTCTTAGTAAGCCACAAGTATTTTAAGTGATTGATCAAAGATAATAATCGTTGATATATAAACTCAATCGAATAAAACTTTTAGATTTTAACACGTACACCAGTTTTACAACCTATTACTATTCTTCACGGGTCTCCAGTCAGAATAAGAGAACATAGTTACAGAAGACGAAGATTCACAAACCAACTAGCAGTAGTGGACCCTTGCTTATCCCAGCACGAGTGGGTCTGCTCGATCAGGGAAGTACACCCTCTCACAAAAGATCAGTGTGTAACGAGGGTAGTTACTCTTACCATTGTATTTCGTATGCTGAGTGAGAGCGCCGGAGGCCCAAGCCCCCTCCCTATCCTCTCCTTATTATCCTTCCTATCCATTTCCAATCCCTTTTCTTGGAGATGGCGACGCGCGTTTGATGCCTCTGGTGTTGGTGTTGCTAGCGTCTATAGGCTACGGTAACCGCGTTTTTTCACTGTACAATAATACTCTATAATAATGCTATTTTGAAAAATAAAACTTGATTTTTTTTTGAAAAATGTATAAAACACTATGCGTATTTAATCGCGGTCAAAAGTTACAAAAAATTAGTAATAACAAAGTTATATTGATGTATTTGTCAGTTTCATGATTGTTCTATTTAATTCTTCCAGCGAGTTGAATAATAAATTGTACTTATAACATTGTTTTGACAGACCTGTAAAACTTTTAGACGTCTTGTTATTTGAGCAGAAATTGTTGGTTTATTTCTAGGAAGTGAAATAGCTTAACGCTCTAAATTATCTTTTGTGTTATGTCTTTTTTGTAGTTCAAATTTGTACATTTTTTATCTTTCAGCTTTTTAGCGTTATACCTGCCCTAGTCCTACTGGAATAAAATTTTGTTGTTCACAGCGGTCTTTCTATAACAAAGTAATGTTTTGCAAATATTTTAAAATAAACATACATAACATAGAATCACGCCTGCATTTCCCGAAGGGGTAGGCAAAGGTGTATTACACACCCACGGTTCGCAGCTATGTTTAAGTCCCACGTAATAGGCGGCGAGCCTATTGCCATCTACCGGGCACATTTCCAAACTCCGGGCTGCTACTGAGAATTTTTATTTTTACGAAATGTTTATTAGCACCGCCTGGCCCGGGGATCGAACCCGAGTGAGTGATCAGCAGTCGCTCAAGCTACCGCTGCACCACCGAGGCAGTTCAAAATATGGTAAAGCTTTTCACTTTTAAAAATATCTTCCGATACAATAAATCATTAAGTTCCCTTATTTTGGGGTAGTTTAAAACCACACTTTAAAGGCCATTTCAAGGCTATTATTTTCCAATCCTTACCCTTTCATATAATGAGACTAGACGTAGTCATTAAAGGTGAACGTTATATAAAGGCAGACGACACCAATTATGGTCCTTCACACGTCAAAATGTATTTACATGTGGGCTTGTAATGTGTTTACTTTGTCACAACCTTATATAAATGTAATTATCGGCCCGATGTATAGACATCTGGGGCCTTGATTAATGTGCTCTCTTATTAATTGGGTTTTCAAATTTGTATCCATTTAACGCTCGTTTTCTGATAAAGTTATTTAACAACCGTGTGTTTATTGTATTTGTTTTTGTTTTGTTAAAGGAATATTAGTTTGTTTAATTTATGCTCATTAATAACTAAGAAGAAAATAGAGATTAATTTCTATGTGTATCGTGTTATCATACAGTATTTAGATACATTGCAATATCGCATTACACTAGTATTTTTTTTTATACAATGTGGGTGGCAACCAAACATCATCCATCATCCAGCCATCAGCCTTTTAACGTCCACTGCTGGATATAGGCCTCCCCAAGAATAGGGGACAGTGCTGTAATCGCCACGCTTGGCAGGCGGGTTGGCTATCGCAGTGGATGTTGTTAATACTCGAAGGAGTGCTGCTGCCCACTCCTCCGGTATCCCTCAGTCGGCTCTTACGACTCCCATGGGTGGAGAGGGGTGGGACAATTCTAAAGCTGGCCCCACACGGCAAAACAAACATACGGCCCACCTAATGGTAAGCGGTTACCGTAGCTTATAGATACTAGCAACACCAGAGGCCTCACTCGGGCGTCGCTATCTACAAGGAAAAGAATAGGCGGTGGATTTATTTGTTTGTTACGCTTTCATACCGCAAATACTGTACCAATTACACTCAAACTTTGTACATATGTATAGCCCGGAGCCCAGAAAAAGAACATATTATAATGTTTATCCTTAAAAAATGAGTGGTTCCTGTGAGATGAGCTATTTTGCATAGAGATAATTAATGTTCTGCAGAGTGGGATATTTATATTCTGAAATTAACGAGGACGATGTCGCGGACAAAATCTAGTATATACATATATAAATAGCATTAAACGAAGTGCTTAATAATGGGCACTGCCGACGTTGACAATAGCTGCCTGTGCAGGGGATAAATTATAGATAGTTCATAAGTATATACGATGATACACTATGCACTCAGGTCATAGTCTAAAAAACGGTCTTAATAAATAACAATATTTATTCACTAAATCATTTTACAAAAATTCTCTTAGTCTAAAATTAAAGCAAACAAAGATGCATTTTCTAAAGAGGTTGCATTGACGATTGTACTAGTATAAACTGTGCCACAATCGCCAGTGTCTTCTACCCTAAAAAAAACACTACAAAACATACATTGTTCTAAGCATCTTTAGGAATATTTGATTCATATATTTAAAAATAAACCAAGAAATACTAGTTCAAAGGAGAACCAAAACAAAAAAGAAATTAAATAAAGTAGAATAAAATAATAAATGAGGAAGTTACAAAAGCTTGATTACCACAGAAAACTATCAGTCAGAGTGTGTGTGCGTTTGTTTGTATTCGTGTGTGTGTGTGTGTGTGTGTGTGTGTGTGTGTGTGTGTGTGTGTGTGTGTGATAGTGTGTAGTATGTGTGTGTGTGTGTGTAGTAAATATCCTACAAAATATATAAATCCCAGGTGTGAATAAATAAATAAATAAATATTTACGGACATTTTCACACAACGTCCTCTGGTCCCAAACTAAGCTTAAAGCTTGTGCTATGGGTACCAGATTACGGATAATAATAGGTACATATATTACTTTTTTTTGTAAATACATACATATAATAGATAGAAAACAGCTAGAGGCACTACAAGTATCTGTGTTCATCACACAAATAATTGTTCTGAGTGGGTATCGAACCCACGACCTCGTGCACGGAAGTCAGTTACACTACCGACCACGCCACGAGGCCCGTAGTCTCTTATACGTCAATCTTTTCTAAACGCATTCCAATCAAATTCTGGCAAATAAGTAATCTTTTCAACACCTCATAACAAAATATAAACATGAAACACTGTTTAGAGCAAAGTTGTAGGCCTGGTTTTATATAAAAGCAAACAGAAAGACGACACTCCACCAACTTATGCTGGTCTCTGTAATTTTTGTCACGTTCTCTACAGATGCCTAATTTGTAAAGCCAAGGGGAGAGTGACGGGATCTAAGCAAACTTGTCGCCGAAGTGCAAACTTTATAATTGGCTATAACCCTCTGATACGTAGCCCTTCCTACGGGAGCCAGCGTAATTAACTACTCGATTATACTCGCCACTCTAGCGACAACGACTGAGACTGACTCATATTACTTGGATGTTTAATACTGGATACTCCCTACAAATCGTTTTGTGAGTAAAAATCTTAAAAAGCGATCAAAATTAGACAAAGAAACAAATTAAAACACCTCTCTGGTAGTCCAATGTCAAATTGCCGTTTTACCACCGGAACACGAGACGCCGTAGTAGTTTCATCCATAACATCTGGAGACGATTTCATCCAAGACAGTACGTTTTCAGCGTTCCTTTCAGACACGTATGTAAAATGAACTTCCTGCTGCGGTGTTTTCCCAGCGCCTGCCATTCTTTAATCGAGATTTGAGGAGAGCTCTTTCCTCGCGGTAGGCGGCGGCTTGACTGTGCCCTTGGTGTCCATGAAGAAAAAATGTTCACGAGTGGCGGTTACCACTTACCATCAGGTGAGCCTTATGCTCGTCTGCCACCGTTGGCAATAATCTCTACAGAGTACTCGAGTTGGGTACTTTCTCAACAAGGGCAACTTTCTCACCTGAAAAGTTTATCGATATTTGAATATTAGAACAAATTAGGTTAGCAATGAATTCACATAACGTTTGTTATAGGTGTTCAAGACAACCGAAAGTAACAGTTTAATATTAAAAAAAAAATTAAAATTGCTGACTGAACTGACACCCTTGATTTAAGATCTTTCTGTTTGCTATTTTTTTGCTATGCCTGCTAGTCTATGGCTGCCAAGGCGCGTATCTGGATTTTTCCAAACTATACTGGCCAGGTGCAGAAGAGTATCCTGGAGCTATATAGGAAGCATCCTCATGTGCCAACGACCGATATTTTCTGCCGACAGTTTCTGGAGGCAAAAGTATCATCTGGGGATTGGTCAAGGGAATGGAGTCTGAAGTGGTTATGCTTACCGTTTAAGGCATTAAAATCAATTTGAGTGGTGAACTTATTGAATATCTATCTTGTCTCTAGCTATTCTAAGATGTAAATGTCTGAAGTCTGTGAGGCGTGTGCGCATCACTTCGCACTGGTGTGAGCCGCTTCGTGCATGGGTTTATTTATAGTGTTTGATTAATTGGCCCAAATTTAGTTCCCAGTCTATAGAATATATATATTTCCTGTGCCCAATTTATTTATTTCCTCATGAAGGTATTAATAACATTACATGAGATAAAGTAGTTAACATGGACAGTAATTTTCCGCTCATCATCTTACGAGTAGCTGGAATCTCCCATGAGCCTCTCCATGTCAACGTTTTACAAATAAAATATGTTCTTATTAGAAGCTTAAAGTAAATTATTTAATAAATAATATTTAGATATTATTTTTAACCACGTGGAAAGCACGTGGAAATGAATATATTTGCCTCAAACACTGTGTGCAAATATGTGAATTAGAAAATGATTGCCACGAGTAAGATTTCATTCTGTATCTCCAGGATTACCGTTCCAGATGATCTGCCAACTGAGCAATCCATTTTCTAATACGGCGTGCTCTCTTAGATTATTACTAAATAAATAGTTACATTGTTATGCGCTCTAAAGCATAAATGGGTGCACACATTCACTCCAATGCTGGAAACCGCGTTACGGGCACTCAGGCTCTGCGACTAAGACGTCATATGTGTGTTTTATTGAACGCATGAGTTTATTTCAGTATTTTATGTTTATAGTTTGTTTTTGCAGCAGCTGATAGAATCAAGGACAGCAAAAACAGTGGTATTGAATTCGATCTCCAGTTCAAGGTTCAGACCTCGCATGGCAACACCTCTGTCTTTTAAAGAATTTTTGAAATGCTGGGTGTATTTGTTTACAATTTATCACTGCTCGGTGAAGGGAAACAGCGTGAGGAAACGTGCATGCCTGAGACAATTTCTTGATGGCTAATGAAGTCTGCCAACGCTTTGCCTCACACCATGAGAGGAATACCCATGCCCAATAATGGTACAGACAAGGGTGGAAAAAAAAGTTATCTTTTTATAAAAAATGCTACCCAATTTTAGTTTTAACGTACTCAACCAGACATTTCCATCACTTTAGGCATTTAACGTTACAATTTACGTTACGTTACTATAGCGTGACTTAAACAGATTAGGGTTGGCCTCCTTGTTTTCCGAGTAGTCAGCGCTAATTTAAAATCTGAATCTGAAAGTTTGACGTGTATAGCGTGCTAGTCTTATTACTACAGATATTAAAGACACGAATTTTTAATACAAACGCCATAGTTATACCTTGTTTTTGCAGTTACGTGGTATTATAAGTTTGAGTTTTGCCCGAAAAGACTTCAAAACTCATACGTGCTTAAAATATAGTACCTATAACTAATTAGAAGTACAACAGGTTTTTTTAGGAGATAAATAACCGAATACTGAAACGGATTTAAAAGCCCGCACACGGTAGAAGGCCTTATATATTAAACACAAAGTGAAAAATTTTCACTTTGTGTTTAATGTATAGTGCTAAGCATGTCAAATGCTAAAAATATATATAAAAATATCTAAAGGCCTTATATATTTAAAAATGATATTGCAATATACAATTTTTTTTTTTTTATATGATACCTATCTTATTTATATTTAACAATATGTAACCTTTAAAGTGTTGTACGAATTACGTTTGCTGCCATCGGAGGATCGAAAAAAAAAGCAAATTTACTTAAAATTACTTTAATTAATAGAAATTATAATATAATTATTAACTATCGAATCCTATCGATATTAGAATAGAATTGATATAATGTTACACAAAACTGCATTAAGTAAATGTTGCGAAATATGCTTCGTCGGCGGCTCGTGGCTAACCGGACGTTGACGACCTCAATTTATGTGTATTGGGGTTCATGCGGCGTCGGCGATATACCTTGTGGTTCCGTACGTAACATACGTGTAAACAAATACCAAAATAAACAAAAAAAAAATCACAACAAATTATACCAAATACCAAAAGCATTAATATTAATGCTTTTGGTATTTGGTATAATTTTATATTTGCGGGTTATGACACAAAATTAATACATGGATATGTGTGTTTAAAATGTGTAATTATAGTCATAACTGTGTGTGGAGTTGTGGACTATATCATTGTATAGCAAATTATATTATTGATGCGTATTAATGATAATTATGCTTCGGTGCTTACTGTACGATGACCAGTAGTGACAGTCTCAACATCCATAACGATATTAGAGAGGTACAAATTATTTGTGAATGAGGAAAAAGAGAACTTTAGTGTGAGTGGGAATCGAACCCGCGTCCCTTCCAATCTGGGGTGCTCTAAGCCACTGAGCTACCGCACCGACCTTTCGACCACCCCAATCTCCTCATCACATTTGTCTTTACGACCAATGCCATCTATCGGAATGCATTTACATGCATTAATCCAACATAGTAAGTTTAATTTTGCAATTAAAATTCCTACTATTTGATGGCGCGATATTTTAAACATTTTCGATCTATATTTTTTAGCATTTGACATGCTCTCCTTTTCCTCATTCACAAATAATTTGTATTTTAAAAGTAGCTGAGCATGTCAAATGCTCAAAAATATAGATCAAAGATATTAGTGATGGGTAACAGAATCGCTTGTGATATTAAGGAATATTAAGACCGACTCAGATAGTTGTTTAGTCAATAATTTATACTTATGCAATAGGAAATATTAATTTACGATAGCTCTTTCTGCTATGATTTCGTATTAAAACTTTGGCTATCTTAGATTGCCAATAATTTTTACGTCAATAAATGCCTTAACCACCTCCTCATTCTCTTTTTATCGTGTTTCCTCTCCATCTACTAACCCTGTCCTTGGAGCAAGCGCCTTCGAGTGATGCTTCTGGTGTTAGCGTCTACAGGCTGACCTTACTATCAGATACACCGTATGCTTGTTTGCCACTCGTAGTATGAAGAAAACGCGCTGTACTTATGGCATGCGATACAAAATCTGTTACCCGATAATTTGAAGACATATTATTAAAATCATACGAAATAACGACGCTAAATTTAATTTAAAATGATAGTGCGACAGAAGGAAACATTCAAAACAAAGTCTATATGCTACTAGCTCACCCAGAGAACTCCATGCCGCCATATTTTTTTTTTGCGAATATTTTCCAATGAATATTATTAAAGATATTAATAGCGCTATTAAAAAATAGGGGTAGACAGTAAAAGGGTGTGTAAAATTTAGGGTTGTATGTATTTTTTAATGCCGAATCATAAAAAACTATATATGTACACAAAATAAAAATAAAAATTTGGGATGGACCCTTATCACTTAGGGATATGAAAAATAGTTTACATCCTATTCTCAGACCTTAGAATATATACACAAAATTTTATAAGAATCGGTCTAGCCGTTTCGCAAGAGAATGGCGACAAATACTGTGACACGAGAATTTTATACATATTATATTAGATCAATCAATTTGGCACAGGAATCTAATTTCTCATTTATTCCAGAGGAAGTTCTATCTTAACACAGTGACGTATAGGCCCTATAAGTATTAGAATAAAAATAATACCAAATGTATCATCATCATTTTTAATCACATCTCTTATTAGACTAAGAGGAAAGAGGAATTTGGAACATATTCTACGGCGCCGCCTCATTAGATCCTGAAAGATAATACCTAGTTTCGAGGACTCTACTCAACTCTAAAGAATTAAGGTTTTCTGACAATATTTGATAAGACAGAAGCCCTAAACTTCATGATAAGGCCAAATCGAACTTAACATCTTGCGTCAGTAATGCCTGACTGAATATGCGCACGTTCTCGTACATGTAATAATCGCATTAGTTTGCACTGGTATTGAATTTTGGCAGTTACTCCGGGTTCCGATGTGAATTATATTGTGATGGTAATATCTATACATGACAACTTAGGCCATTTAGAAAGTACTATTGTAGAATTACGTAAGGATGAATACTTTTAAACTTTCGCGATTTGTACATGATTAATGTTTGTTAATCTTAGATTATATACATTTCTAGATGCCTAATTAGCCGTACGCAACACCCTAAATAACGTCTACTAACCTTAGTAGACTCGTCTGACACCTACGTCTGTGTCATTTGACTCGTCAAATGGTAACGTGCTCAAAATAAAAAATAATATTATGGCGGTTTGTGGCGTTAAATTATGTCGTAATTATGTGGAAAAATCTAATAACAACACGAAGATCACTTTTCGTAGGTAAGTTTCGTTATTTAGCCACTAGTTTTTAAGAAATCTCGATTATTTATTTCGATATTTTGTATATTAGTGGGATAGGCCGGTGTTGCCACTGGGGTGATTTGCCGAAAAGATAGGAGACCAAGGAAAATCAGCACCGTCTGTACAAAATATGCTAAATTTGCATACTGGGTGTATTTGGTCTTTAAATATTGGTATAAATATATAAAAGATAAATCAATGATGTTTTTTCTTGTTTTTTTTGTATATGTTCATATTTTTGACGCGAAAATACTACAAAAATATAAACGTTTGGATCTATGGTTTAATCGTTATTAAGACGTTTTAATTGTACCGAAATAGTCTCTCTTTTATTAGTGCTCTAATAGTCTCTAATAGTCTCTCTTTTATTAGTGCTCTAATAGTCTCTCTTTTATTAGTGCTCTAATAATCTGTCTTTTATTAGTGCTCTAATAGTCTCTCTTTTATTAGTGCACTAATAATCTTTCTTTTATTAGTGCTCTAATAATCTCTCTTTTATTAATCCTCTAATAGTCTCTCTTTTATTAGTGCTCTAAGAGTCTCTCTTTTATTAGTGCTCTAATAATCTCTCTTTTATTAATGCTCTAATAGTGTCTCTTTTATTAGGGCTCTAATAATCTCTCTTTTATTAGCGCTCTAATAGTCTCTCTTTTATTAGTGCTCTAATAGTCTCTCTTTTATTAGTGCTCTAATAGTCTCTCTTTTATTAGTGTTCTAATAGTCTCTCTTTTATTAGTGCTCTAATAGTCTCTCTTTTATTAGTGCTCTAATAATCTCTCTTTTATTAGTGCTCTAATAATCTCTCTTTTATTAATGCTCTAATAGTCTCTCTTTTATTAGTGCTCTAATAGTCTCTCTTTTATTAGTGCTCTAATAATCTCTCTTTTATTAATGCTCTAATAGTCTCTCTTTTATTAGTGCTCTAATAGTCTCTCTTTTATTAGTGCTCTAATAATCTCTCTTTTATTAATGCTCTAATAGTCTCTCTTTTATTAGTGCTCTAATAGTGTCTCTTTTATTAGGGCTCTAATAATCTCTCTTTTATTAGTGCTCTAATAGTCTCTCTTTTATTAGTGCTCTAATAGTCTCTCTTTTATTAGTGCTCTAATAGTCTCTCTTTTATTAGTGTTCTAATAGTCTCTCTTTTATTAGTGCTCTAATAGTCTCTCTTTTATTAGTGCTCTAATAATCTCTCTTTTATTAGTGCTCTAATAATCTATCTTTTATTAGTGCTCTAATAATCTCTCTTTTATTAGTGCTCTAATAATCTCTCTTTTATTAGTGCTCTAATAATCTCTCTTTTATTAGTGCTCTAATAATCACTCTTTTATTAGTGCTAAAGCTAAAATATATTAAACTAGACTCTACCCACAACTCCGTCCGGGTAGTTTCAGAACATAAATATGTCGCACTACTGCACTTTAATTAGCTTTATGCAAAAATAGCTAACCCGAAGAAATCATTCATTTTTCCTGGATGAAATGTAGCCTGTGTCCTTTTTTGAGCTCTAGTACTCTGGGGTTCAGTAGTTACGCCGTAAAAGCGTAACAAAAAAACCAACAAATAAAGTCACTTTCACATTTATATTATAGTAAGGATTAAAAATTTGAAGATGAGTCGCGAGTTATAAACGTGACTTGGATAAATTTTTATTTGGCGTACAAAATTATAAAAAAATATTTAAATATATGTACTCCAATTTATCGCCATGAGCTGGTTGGATATTATACGAGTAATACCTCTCTGAAAAGGCACTTTATAAATTAACCTCTAGCCTGTTTTCAAATTTTCTATTTAAACGTTCTATTCTCCATTCTAACCAGCATTATTTTTTTATAATACCCACCACCTTATGGTAAGCGGTTACCGTAGCCTATAGACGCTAGCAACACCAGATGACCAGAGGCATCACTCGCGCGAATCCTGCTCTAAGGAAAGTGATAGGCAGTGAAAAGGAAGGATAACAAGGAGAGGATAAGGAGGGCCTCAGCGCTCTCACTCACCATACGAAACAATAGTAAGAGTACCTACAATTGTTTCACTTATTAGTTTGTATATTTTTCATGTAACATATCACCATGGTTGGAAAAACTTTTGAGATTCAATGTTAACAGAAAGAGTAGGAGCTAGTTTTCTCGTTGGTTTGAAAGAGAAACGGCTAAAAGCGATAGTTGTCATGTATCGATCATATACAACAACCACGCTATGCTGCCAGACTAATAACTACGATTCTGATCATATTAATAACTAAGATTCCTTTTTATAAAAATAAACCAATTTAGACTAGAAATTCTGAAATTATAATTACTACACTACACTAAACAATTAAACATTCATTTTTGATGAGTAAATGATTGGTATTATAATTTTTAAAATGCTGTCATCTGTTATTATTTACCCTAAATAATTTTATTTGAAAAACGGCAAGGAAAATGTGACGTCATTATGACGTAGTTGCGGCAATCTGTCAACGATTTGAGCAGGCCTGTATTATTGGGCCATGACTCCATCTAGACATGTATATAATCTTAGGTGATAATATTATTTCCCGACGTTTCAACTGTATTGCATTATATGTTTGAGAAGCAAGGAGGCAGGGTAGATCTTATAGTAAAGCTAGTCCTCTCTGAATTCCAAATTAGAATATTTATGTTATTTTTTGTATAGGTATGTAGTTAAGTATTACGAAAGAGAGTGACAGAATATTACATTTTAAAACCCGTTAGAAATGTATGTGCAAATAAAGTATTAAGAGTTAAAGCCGCATTAGTACTAAGTACTGCCAGAACTCGCAAAACCCATTTGCACATCCCTAAAGAACACAAAAAACAGCCCATACCCCTTCTGTTACAAATAAGCTTTTGAATTATCTGGCATGGTCGTCTGCATTTGGCTGGATTGTGTAGTCATTTAATCTTAAGAATTAAAATATAAATTCGCTCATGAGTGGTCTTTCGGCTTACAATTAGATATATTACTCTTAATTTATATTGCTGTATAGTATCGATACTATTATAAAGCTGTAACAGAGCTGTGTTTGTACATTTTAGATATTTGATAAAAAAAAAATGACTGTATTAGGCTATATATGCGTGTCTGAAAACAAAACATTTTTTTTTGATGTGAAACATCGACGTTTTTATTTTACTTGTCCCGTTCAAATCTTGCATGTTAAATTTGACACACTTCCCGGTTTCTGATTGGGCTGAAATTTTACACGCATGTATATCACGTGAAAATGCAATATTATGATGACATGGAGCTGATCTGATGATGGAGCTGGAAGATGGACATAGGAACTCTATAATGAAACAGCGCAACCCCATCGAGTTTGGGCTCATATGATTCGTCTTGCCGAGTACTTTGTGTCTAGATGGTATCCAGAGGCTGATGATGGAGCTGGAAGGTGGCCACAGGAACTCCGTTATAAAACGACATAACACCATCGAGTTTGGGCTCGTATGATTTGTCTTGACTAGTACTTTTTCAAGTTATGATCATTTTATTTCTACAATATAATTTCGATGTTTTCACATCTGCTAGACGTCCCGTGACGTCTAGTTTTTTATTTTTTGTCTATTTGTTCATTCGCGCATCACACAATACATGAACAGATGCTAGTGGCTATCCTTCCTATCCTCTCTTTATTATCCGTCCTCTTCACTCACTATCCCTGTCCTTGCAGATAGCGGCACACGAGTGATGATTATGGTGTTATGGGACGCTTATAAGTTACGGTAACCCCTTACCATAATATGGGTCGTATGCATGTATGCCTCCTGCATAATATAAAAAAAATATGCGGGGCAGTCTTTGGGGACTGCCGTTAGAATAGAAAACTAAGTATGCCAATTAATTGGTCATTAACACTTCTTTACAAACCAAAAATAATTCATAAATAATAATTTAATAGCTTGACGATACAATTTACAAGTTACTTAGTTTTCACTTCTATCGGAGCGTTCGGTGACGATGACGTGAGTTCCATGATTTTTGTTCACCCAAAGAGTACTCAACGCGCGTAAAGAAGATTTCACTTCAAAAATGTTAGAGCACTGAAGACCCAAACCGTTAGGGGTTTTATGCCCTCTCTACTTCTATGTCCACTATCTGTCCGTCTCCCTAGTGTGTAACGCGGTAGTCACACTCTTGATGCTGCTCGTTAAAGGCGGATGATCATTTCATCCATCCATCCATCCATCAGCCTTTCAACGTCCACTGCTGGACATAGGCCTCCCCAAGAGAACGCCACAACGAGCGGTCCCGTAATAGGGGATAATGCCGTAATCGCCACGCTTGACAGACGGGTTGGCGATCGCAGTCGATGTTGTTAATACTCGAGGTAGTGCTGCGGCCCACTCCCTCGGTAATCCTTCAGTCGGCTCTTACGACTACCGTGGGGAGAGGGGTGGGACAATAAAGCCGGCCCCACACAGCCAATGATCATTTATATATCTATATTTAGTATCCTTTTTATCCTCTCCTTATTATCCTTGCTCTCCACCTCTCATCCCTTTGCTTGGAAATGACGATGCGCGAGTGAGGCCTGCGATATTGCTAGTATCTATAAACTACGGTAACCGCTTACCATCAGATGGGCCATATGCATGTTTGCACCCAAGTAGTATATATAGAAAAAATATAATTAATGACCTGAAGTGATGATACGTATAATTGTTTCATTTTACGAAGAAATACAGGATTTTCGGTAATTAAAAAATAACAATTTCAAATACTAATGAATATGTGGGAAACGAGACAGAGTCATACCATTTAGTTGTGGAGTAACGTTCAGTTATTCCTTTAGTAAGCGTACGATAATACCCCGAGGGATTTTATCTTGTGGCGATTCTCCAGTACCTAATGAAGATACACAGCATCGTGCCCCTCAAACACCCGAGTAAATCCAGTGTTCGTATATTTATGTTGTAAACCCTAGACTGCCAACACTGGTACACGTGACCAATCTTAAATTCCCTTACATGAGAGCACTTTGCAGTTGACAGTTGGGGTATAGCGTGAGGGTTAGGGAAGAGGAGAAAGGGGGATCTGTTCGCAAATATTGTACCCTTAAATTAAAGTTTTGCCTTCTACTGTTTTATTTTGTTAACAAGCATAGTTCGTTTTATAAGTCAGCTTGTGTATTTTTTGTACCAAAATGTAACTATTGAAGATCGTTAGCCGAATCTAAGAATTAGAAGAACGTCTTGCTTATAATATTTTGGACATTAGATTGTTTCTAATTTAACGCCTCGAGCTTACGCTGTGAGTAGGTGTGATTATAACGCGGTACAAAACCGGATCGGGAGCGCTCTAAAGTTAATTAATATTCCTATAAATCTTAAGATCAATGAACAGTAATCTGCTTTGTAGAAAGCACTGCAAAGTTGGAACTTATACATACTGTGTGTAACTTCTTTATTATAGTTTTTAATAGTACATTTTCATTGTTTCCATTCTTCCTCTGACTTTTATCACAGTTTACATCTTGCACCCACATAAAGCTATAACCCATGCAATTTGTTTGTAAGATTCAAGAAGCATATTCATTTTTAAAACCACATCCTGCTCTAGACAATAATCCCTGCATCGTAGGGGACTTTACATACATACATATTCTTTAAAGCAAAGTACACGCAGGCTCAGAACAATCATTTGTGGGCCACAAAGAAATGTCCTGCGTCGGAATCGAACACACTACACAGGCATTTACCACATAGGATTGTATACAATTTCATTTTTTTTTTGTTATTTATTCTACGTAGGTGGTAAACAAGCATACCTGTTCTGATGGTAAGTAGTTACCGTAGCCTAAAGTCGCTAGCAACACCAGAGGCATCACTCATGCGTCGCGATCTCCAACGAAAGGAAGAGGAGGTGGATAAGAAGTATATAAAGGAGAGGATTGGGAGGATACTAAGGAGAGGATTGGGAGGATACTAAGGAAGATAGGAAGGATAAGGAGGAGAGGATAGGTAGGGGGGGTTCGGGCTTCTGGCACTCTCACTCACCATACGAAACACAACGGTAGGTATCACTATTGTAGTTTAATTTATTATAGTATGTACTATTCTGTAGCAGTATTACAAAATAGTGCAGTTAATTAAGGCAGTAAAGCTGGCGGGCTTGAGGCGAAATGGGAAATAGGTAATTATGAAGTTGCGTACTGGCTTATAACTTGCCAGTATTTGTATTTTGTGCAATAGAGGCTCCAGCGGGATAAATATATATTACTAGAGCATTTATCCGCTGCTTCGCTCGCGTCAGTCTTATTTAAAAATTTATTATTTCCAAGTCAAAAAAATATAGGTTCCAGTTAAGTAATCACCAACATATCATATATTAAAACCTTCTCCGAAACACGCTGCATCTTATAAGTATTATTCCGATCGGTTCAGTAATCTTTGCAGTATAACCAAATAAAATAAACCGGCTCTCCATTTATTAGTTTAGATAGATGGATGTATTTATATCGCTGCATCATTATGCTATTGAGTTACATAATGCTGTTTTATGTACATCTACACAATAATACAGAAACAAGCAAAAAAATATAATGTTTTATCATATTAGTTTGGATATCTAACTACTCGTATATAAAGCTGTAACAGCGCTGTGTCCGTACATTTAAGATATCTATACTATTATAAAGCTGTAACAGAGCTGTGTCTGCACATTTAAGATATTTGAGAAATAATGACTGTAATAGGCTATATAGGCATGTCTAAACACAAAATAAATTGAATGGATTTTGATAAAACTTTTTTATTTGATAGCTCTTAAAACTGGTATGCATGTTATCCCTCTACTATATCGGAAACTTGAGATATAACATAAAAACCAGCTTATGGCTGCGGCGGAGCCGCGCGCAAAGGCTAGTTAGTCTATACGAATGTAATAAATATTTTGTTATTTTTATATAGTATATTTTAAGAACTTGGCCGAGCATCCAATTACCAGAGCATTAAGTGCGATCATGTGAAATATTTATAGGGCTGCGTCATCATTTGGTATGATTCTTAATTATAATAATTATTCATCTTAGTTGGTCGGAATAATGTATCCGAATAATATCGCAGGTGTTACCCAAACCTTTAAAAAAGATTGTGTTATCTAAATTGGTAGTACCGAGAGAATGTCATAAGCTTAGTTAGTCTGGAACCGTTATCCAGAAGATGCAGGTTCAAATCCTACTACTTGTGACTATCATTGTCGAATACACATTTTTACATTTTGTAGAACACAAATTATAATTAAGCTGAAGAGTTATGTTTTATTTGAATGCGCCAATATCTGGAGCGATCTGATGTTTCCTTTTTATATTAGATATACCAATTCTTAAAATAGATTATAAGCTTCGCGTGGGTATTCCAGAAGTATTAGGCGTGGGTAGAGCCACGTGCTTAACGAATCCTTCCGGGGTATTTTTACTATGACGAACAGTGATAATTTGTAAACGAATAAATGCATAAATCAAGCTATTAATGAACGCAAAGCATGTTAACTTTTTATTGTTTTTTCAAATAAAGCTATCTTTTGTTATCTTACGTTAAAACAAAAATATGGTTAGTCATATTTCTAAACGCGACGTCAATAAAACAGTAAGTGTACTAAAAGCATGAATACCACCGGCATCAAACAGATGTATCTGATATTAAGTCAAATTATTTACACTACAGAAAATTGGATTCGATGTATCCGTTTATTTGTAGCTCAAAACACGTATATCTCAAACTAATTACGAAGTATTACGTACAAACACATTACTGGGTGCATGGCAACGCTGACAGTATACTGAAGTTAATTTGCTTTGCTCTGTATAAAGCGATCGCTTAGGGCTCAATGCGGAAATAACTAATTATAAACTAAAATGATGTTATTACTCTTGAAATGTTCTTTGAATTTGATTCGGTTGCAGGAATTCCATTTAATTACAAACATAGCATCACGCCTGTATTCCCCGAAGGGACCGGCAGAGGTGTATTACACACCCAGGATTCGCCATCTATGTTTAAGTCCCACGTAGTAGGGGCGAGCCTATTGTCGCCTACCAGGCACATTTCCAAACTCCGGGCTGCTATTGAGAATTATTCTTTTTACGAAAAAGCTCAATAACATTGCCCGATCCGGGGGGCAATTGGGATTGAACCCAAGACCTCATGGTGGGCAGTCGCTTACATTACCGCTGCACCAACGAGGCAGTCATTACAATTTAGATAAAGCCTTTTAAGGTTATAGTTATTTTTACATTTGCGCTGTAATCTTTGCTAATAATATTATATTTTTTTGTTTTTATTGCGTATGACGACAAGCGAGCCATATTTTCGTAAGCGGTTACCAACTCTCATAGACTTGCAATACTAATGATGATCTCTCCGTAATTTCGGTCACGGGGGCCAATTTTGTGACACTGACGGACGGGCCTCGTGGCGTGGTCGGTAGTGTAACCGACTTCCGTGCACGAGGTCATGGGGTCGATGCCCACTCAGGACAATTACTTGTGTGATAAACACAGATATTTGTACTGTGTCTGGGTATTTTCTATCTATTATATGTATGTATTTACGAAAAAAAAGTAATATATATGTATTATATCCGTAATCTGGTACCCATAGCACAAGCGTTAAGCTTAGTTTGGGACCAGAGGACGTTGTGTGAGAATGTATGTGAATATTACTAGTGGAGATATTATAGTGCACGATTGTGTGCGCAAACACAAGTGCATTCTGTGTCTCTCACCCTCCGGCTGCTATTGGGAACTTATTAATAGAAAATCCCAATAACTTTGGTCCGACCCGGGAATGGAATCCAAGACCACATAATCTGCAGTCACATACACTACCGCTAGACCTCCGAGGGGTGTAATAGAAAATAATAACGACGATCAATCGAATCCACAACTTTTAAATTTCGTTTAGACTACTCTGCTAATTAAGGTCCTATTTTGTTTATGGTCATCATTAATGATGTGTTTCACGAAAGTCATATAGGAGAAGATGGGCCAGATCCTAAATAATACACATATAATAAGTAAGAACTTCCACTTGTTAATGCAATGGGCGAAAATTGTTTACTTGCCTTAATCGCCTCAAACGAAACCGCGAGAAAGAATGAGTGTTGACACTAGTAATTGTATACACAATGCAAATGAGGTTCGTTTTACGCCGTAACTTGATACTTAACCAATCACCGTAAAATTTGGTGTATATTATAAATAGCCTATGCATTCATTTTTTCTAAAATATCTTAAATTTATAGATATATCTCTGTTACAGTTTGTAATAGTAAAGATAGATAGATGTCACTTGTTGGATTTTTTTTATTGATTACTCCAAATAGAACATTTTTGAAGTGAAAACTTCTTTTAGCGCGGTATCCGATTGAGCTGTAATTTTACACCAATAATATGTATATCGCGTGACAATGCAATGAAAATTTAGCCGTGTCGGGCCGGCTTTAGTATTGTCCAACTCCTCTCAACCCATGGGAGTCGTAAGAGCCAACTGAGGGAATTCCGGGGAAGTGGGCAGCAGCACTCCTTCGAGTATTAACAGCATCCACTGCGATCGCCAACCCGCATGCCAAGCGTGGCGATTACGGCACTATCCCCCATTCTTGGAGAGACCTATGTCCAGCAGTGGACGTTAAAAGGCTGATGGATGGTGACAATGCAATATTATGATGACATGAAGCTGATCTGATGATGGAACTGAAAGGTGGACCTAGGAACTCTATAATGAAACGGCGCAACCCCATCGAGTTTGGGCTTGTATGATTCGTCTTGACGAGTACTTTGTCTCTAGATGGTATTCAGGGTCTGAGGATGAAGCTGGAACGTGGCCACGGCAACTCTTATAAAGAAACGACGCAACCCCATCGAGTTTGGACTCGTTTGATTCATCTTGATGAGTACTTTGTCTTTAGATGGTATCCAGGGTCTGATGATGGAGCAGGAAGGTGGCCATAGTAACTCTGTAATGAAAGGACGGAACCCCATCGAGTTTGGAATCGTTTGATTCTTCTTGACGAGTACTTTGTCTCTAAATGGTATCCAGGGTCTGATATGAAGCTGGAAGGAGGCCACAGTGACTATGTAATGAAACTACCCGAACCCATCAAGTTTGTATTCGTTTAATTCGTCTTAAGGAGTACTTTGCCAAGTTATGATCATTTAAGTTTTTTTTAATGCTTGAATGAATAATTTTGATTTACATGTTTTAATTTAAGATCGAACAATTAATTTGGAAATCTAAAAATAACAACTGTTTGTTTGCGGTTTTAAGTTTTCACTTCTGTCAGCAGTCTTTGGACTGCTTTGGTTTTTTTTTTGGATGAACCTAATTCATTTTGCTACACCAAAAATAACACGCTATTGAAGTTTTAATGAAATTATTATAGACCAGCTGTCAGCCTGAGAATGCGCCAGTATAAAAAAATATTAAATGAGAATTGACTTTTTCTGACATCCGATTGAAATGAAAAACCTATATTTAACCTCTTTACCTGTTATAACGACTATAAAATCTGTTCAGTACATATAAACCTGCTTTAACAAATAGACCGACACACAAAAATTAACAATAATTGTTTTGTATTCTATTACTCTACAGTTCTAACAAACAAAATTTCACAACCGTTGTTTTGTATTCTATTATTCTACAGTTAGTAACGACCGTAGTAGGAAACGACCGAACGGGCGAAGAAAAAAATCCTGCCTGTGCAATATTCGCGAGTGGACCATTATCAACAGCGCGACTGAACTGTTCCGTCTCTTGAAGGACAGATAGAAGTTTACCGAACTAATGGCTGACCTTCACTCGTTATATGCTATTAGGTAGAGTGTAGTGCACAAGAAGAAGACTCTACAGTTTAGCTTCCTTTTAACGTCCCTTCTCCATTTCTGAATACAAACAATTAATGTACTGACACAACGAGTTTTACTGTAATTGTCTATTTATAGATTTCTATCCACAGTTAAAATTATTCCCTAGCAAATAAAATCAATGCATGTGTATACAAGTACCTATGCTTAGAAACTATGTAAAGTGAACGACGTTTCTTTGAGACGCACGACAGTGTAAATGTCACTCTATATGGAAATCAGCGAAGTCAGGCCTTCTAACAAGGCAACACAAGGGGATATTTTTATAGCATTCTTCGTTAATGAAAAAAGGCTTGAAAGTTCTCGATTTAGGTAGCGTTGCGGCTGACATGAAATAGTAGTCAGAAACTTATTTTTTTTAAATTGACTATGGTGGCAGATGAGCCATGGCCCACCTGATGGTAAATGGTAACCGTCGCTTATGGACTCAACTATACCGTGAGTATTGTCATGCCGCTGCTGACCATTTCATTTCACAGATATGAAATGAAAGAATTAACAGCTATCTCCTGCTACAACCAAAATACACTGACGTGCTTCCTGACCGATCACACAGGTGATTGTAGTACCAACCCGATCCAGATACCAACCCAATCGTGAGGACTGCTGACAAGTGAAAACTTAAGAGAAAAAGTAACATTCAAGTTAACTGCAAAGAAGGACACATTTGTCTTGGAGCCCCAAGTTTAAGGGGTCCCAATTATAAATAAATGGATAATTCCCCCGGTCTCCCAGAGCATTAGGATTCTTGGCATCGACATATCTAGCAAAATCGAGTTCTGGAGTTACTTAGTTGGAGGACAAAACCAAATTGGCGAGTAAAAAACTGGGCGTCCTGTGGCTGCAGTCTCGACATATATTTTTTCTTGCATCCGTGTGGTGACGGATTAAGAATACAAGTGTCACCACCCCATTCTTTCCCACGGGTGTCGTATGAGGCGACTCAGGGAAGTAAGTAATTATCATCCATTGCACAACTAGTGGTAGGGCTGGGTACCAAGTGGGAGTTCTCACTTGGTATCCAGCCCGAGCGGGTTGGTACCACCATCTCCCGTGTGACCGGCCATGAAGCATATTGTTGCGTTTTGGCTGTAGCAGGAGATAGCCGTTTATATTTCATTTCATCTGTGAAATGAATTGTTGAGCAGCGGCTTGACAATACTCTCGGTATAGTCGAGTCCATGGGCGACGGTTACTATTTACCATCAGATGGACCGTGGCTCGTCTGCCACTACAAGCAATAAAAAAAACGAGTATGATCGATTATTAAAAATATAACTACTGCATAACGATCGTTTTCGGTCGATAACTTCTTGACGCTAAAATATACAGGCTATAACATAAGCCCTGTTTTTAAAATTTGGGGATAGATACGTAATCATATAGGTGTTTTATATATGTAATTATAATTAAAATAAAATAAAATGGTATATAGCCAGTTACAGTTGACAATCAAAATTATTTATAAAACCGACACAAGCAAAAAATTTTATTAGCTCCTATATTTACAAGTACTTATCAATCCATAAATAGATACAATTTATAACGGCAGTCTTCGAAAAATTAAATGTAAGAAATCGGAAAAATATCAAAAGATGCCACCGCCTGTCACACGCACTGCTATTGTACCTATTCCTTTTATAAGCCACCCCTTACCACTAAATCTCCCGCGCTGATTTCTTTCGAACGGCCGTCCGTATTTTCACGTAATATATACCGTGAGTGACTTGTCTTTTACGAGATGTCGTATTCAATCGAGGAGTATTTTAATATGTTTATGTGTCTTGGAAAATATGACTGCAATTATACAGAGGCGCGCAGAATTTACGAGGAACACTTCAGTGTTCCACGGAACGTTGCATTGCCGTAAGCGATGGCATTTCAGCGTTTACACGTACGCATGTACAATACTGGTAGTGTGCACGGTCATAAACAATAGCGTATTGACGCAGGAAGGCCAAGACTGCATGACAATGTCGAAGAACAAATCTTGGATATATTTGGAGAAGATCCCACGTAAAGCACGCGTTCAGTAGGACGCCAGCTCGGTGTTAACATGTGGTTAACACGTTTGGTGGCGCGTTTGGTGAGCACTCAAAGATGATGGCAAGCACCCATATCACTATCTTCGAGTTCAGTCTCTACTTCCTACCGAATACGAGCCTAGATTGGAGTACAGCAGATGGATCTTAGATAAAGTTCAAGAAGATAGAGATTTTTTGAACCAAATACTGTTCACTGATGAGTGCTCCTTCGTTATAACAGGAATCTTTAATGCACACAATGAACACGTATGGTCTACCATTAACCCTTATTGCATAAAACCCAGTCACTTCCAACATCGATGGAAGATAAATGTTTTAATAAGGTTATCGGACCTTATTTTCTAGAAATAACCATGAGTGGTAGCAACTACTTTCGTTTCTTGCGAAAAGAACTCAGTGAAGAACTTGAAGAGTTAAATCTTGATCTTGTGCGTTGTATATGTTTTCAACACGACGGTGGGCCACCGCAATTTTCCTGGACTGTGAGAGATTATTTAAATACAGAATATGGGGAAAGGTGGATTGGCCGTGGTGGACCAGTTAATTGGTCAGCGCGGTCACCTGATCTCACCCCATTGGAGTTTTTTCTCTGGGGAACCATCAAGCAGTCTGTATTTAGAAAAACATGCGATACTGAGGACGAAATGCGTTTACGGATAGTTTCGGCGTTTGACCAAAGTAAATCCGCATACAATTAGTGCTACAACATGTTTGTGAAAACATTCATAAACGATGCGGAAAATGCGTAGACTTACAAGGCGGACACACTGAACAACATCTCCGTAACCATCAAGTTGATGTGATAATTGTGTGTGGTATTATCAGACGAACCAAATTAAAAGTTATAAGCAATCGTCTAGTAAGGTGATGAAATTTAAAAATCTAGTTACACGTGACAAGGTCATGTCTTGGTGTAGGCATAGTTGGTTCGCTGAAATTCTAGCGGCGCTCTTTCTTCCCGAACACAAAGGAGCCGCGCGTGTAGGTATGCAACGCTGCACGCAGAATGTCAGGGGTAATAAATCAATTTAATTTTACAAATATTATTGAATTAATATTTAATATAATTTTTTTTAATTGAATATTTTCCAAATTTACTTGTGCTGTTACATTTGGAGGTTGATAGCGATAACGTAGCTTTGATATCAAACCGTTTGATATCATAGCTACGTTATCGCTATAAACACCTTCCCGTGTGGTAACGGACTAAAAATACAAGTGTCACCACACCATTCCTTCCCACGGGTGTCGTATGAGGCGACTAAGGGAAGTAAGCAATTAGCATCCATTGCATGACGCACGTCGTTGCGTTTTGGCTGTAGCAGGAGATAGCCGTTCATTCTTTCATTTCATATCGGTGAAATGAAATGGTGAGCATCGGTTTGGCATTGCTCTCAGTATAGTTGAATCCGACGGTTACCATTTACCATCAGATGGGTCGTGGCTCGTCTATATACAATAATAAAAAAAAATGTAATTACGTAGTTATTATTACATGCTGTATAGATTTTTCGTAGTATGTCAGTTTAAAATGTCAATTGTTTTTGCTATATTATCAAACACAACTGTCATATTAACAATTTCCATTGATAACTTATCGAGCCCTTGGTACTGCCCGATATGCAGATAAACTGTTGGTATTATACACTAAGTAGGTAGGTACCAAATATAATATTTTTGTCGAGAAATTTCTCGAAAGTTTCGGTCCACCCTTCAAAGACAATGGCTTTAATGATTTTCTACGAAAACGCAGATGAGTGGGATACAATACAATTTAAAATCAACTGGGTCTCAATAATAAGGTGGCTACCTCTCCCCATTATCGGTATAAAAGCTTGTTTTTGTATTTGCGTGAAAAAAATGTTCATCAATCACGTTATATACGCTAATATTATACGACCTAATACATTTTAAGCAAAATAAAAGCATAAATGTAATTTCGGTTATCATATGTCTAACTATTACTATCTCCACACTGCATACTCTGAGAACGTATCTATTGTTTATATCCTCTGTCTAGTCTACGGCTTACTTTGACTTTGAAACTGTCAACACTAGTGCTGCCATATTAATAATTTATTTTCCACGAATTACATCGTCGGTGTTTAATGAAATTAACCTATCAAGCTAAATAAAAATAAATAAATGTTATTTTTGGAGATTATAGATCAATATCTAGTAAACGAACTATAGTATATATGTAATAAGTACATAGAAATCACTATTTTGATAAGATATTTTTCCCATTATCTGCCTTGTATTTTTTTTGACTGGTATTCATTTCGATATCATAACAACAGGGTTTATCGATGTCGAGATTGTAGGCACTGAACAGAATCAAGCGGTACTTCACACCAAAACAATGACTTGTGTTATATAAAGCACAAGAGTTAGTGGTAATATCTTATAAATCCCAAAAAAAAGGGCTGGCTTGATGAGAAAAGTATCCCTATCACAGAAGATCAGTATAAAACGTGTTGTTTCAAACCCCCTCTCTATCCTCTACTTATTATCCTGCCTATCCTCTCCATAGAATCCTTTCTATCCTGTCCTTATTATCGTTTCTCTCCACTTCTTATCCCTTTTCTTGGAGATGGTGATGTGAGTGATGCCTCTGGTGTTGCTAGCGTCTATAGGCTACGGTAACCATTTACCATCAGGTCGGCCGTATGCTTGCTTATTTGTATTATAGTTATGGTCATCACTACGTAGTCTTCCTCTTTTTTTCTCTTGACTTATTGTTGTCCCTCTACGACACGGATCTTCTCTTTGGAATTTAGGCCGTAGTCAAATGTGGGTTGGCAGACTTCATAAGCTATCGAGAAAATTTTAGGCATGGAGCTTTCCTCACGATGCTTTTCTTCTTTAATGTAATACACAGATAATATCTAAAAATCTACTACGCTATCACTTATTTGCTTGTTGTTATCTATATAATTTATATTAAATGATTCAATTTCAAAATCCAAAAATATCTTTATTTCACAGGCCTATTATATAGCGCTTAAAATCGTCAAGAGTTCACAAGTAGTTCACGAGCGCCTGAAGCAGGTGCATCCGCAACAACAAAGTGGCGAAATTGCAATCGCCACAAGTGGCTGGATTCCGTAGTATTATACCATTCATGACAAGAAACTCATGAGCAACTTTTTTAATTCGCCAATTTAATAGTTATAATTCTTATAATTAAAAAGATAATGAAAATAGAAGAGAAGAGAAGAGAAATATGCTACAACCCAATGGCATATTTTATATCGCACACCTAAACAAAATAATGAATGAGCTCAAGCCCATTTTGTTTTATCCTCAAGATAATCCGAAACTGTATAATAAGCTTTATTACAAAGACAATTTTTATCGCTTTCATAAACTTACCAGTATATAGGATGTTTCGCATATTTTCAGGAATTTTATTGTCAAATATACATTGTCCCATGAAAGATCTACTAATTCTACGTGGAGATGAGTACTGTGTGCAATAAGATTGCCTTGAATGTCACTATATTTTTCTTGACGTATAACAAATTTACATATAAAAATTGTGACGCAACAGTAAGAATATTTACTTCTTTGAATTTCTGTCTGAGAGAAACTCTTATAACTGACTGACTGATAATTCAACGCACATCCTAAACTCCTGGGTTTCATATGGGTACATATTATGGGCTTCATTGATACTGTAGATGAGTATTAAGAAAGGATTTTACACAAATTCAATCCAAAATGGATTTATACGAGCGAAACCGCGGGAAATACGCTAGTTCCATAACGACTTTATTGAAACTGTTATAAAGTTGTTTTCAAAACGTGATGAAGTATTATTCTTAAGGAGGTTTGTATAGAAATATTTTTAAGGATTCATATTCTGAAGAAAATCTACGGAAAATTTTGCAGTAATTTTGTTTAACGGAATTCATGAAGGAGTGGCTTTTCTTAAAGGTGCCGTGTTAATTTGTTGTAAAGTTGTTGTTGTTGGACACTGAAGGTGTTGTAACTGGCAGAAGCCTCGCTACGCCAAGCTTGAATAGACTAACTTGAGTATCAAAAATGCCTGTTCACAGAGAATTGGAGTAAAGTCACGGTATGCGTCCTGGATTGATATTCGACAGATGGCGTTGTACAAATATTCTGAATTGCGGTGTGAAGATTTTGGTGAGTGGGATATCAAAGACCGAAATGTACTCTTTTCTCTTCTGTTCCTCCTCTATTCTTCTAACCTTCTATATATTCCTCTAAAGTTGATAACGAGTTCCGCAAAGGTGTACTTAGTAGAGGGTACCCGGAAGGGTAAGCCGCCGGTGGACCACTTAAGTAGGTATTGTCAGACAGTTCCAGTAGTCCGCCAGTATATGCGGAGAGACGGCACACGGTCAGTTTATTTAGTAGGTGAGGGCCTCACACTACCCTGTTCGTTGCTGAACGAAGGGGATGTGCTGTATATGTTTTCCCGCTTTATAAAAAAAGGGTTGAAAACGATTAAAAGATTAAATACAATAAGTAAATTAGAATAACTAGCAAAATATATAAAACTAGATTTTGCACGTGACCCCATCCACGTCTACGTATACAAATACGTCACAACAAGTCACACTAATTAATCTATGTCTATGATAATAACTATCCCATAGGAACTAAACTTTTGGCCGGAATAATAGCCTATATTCTTTTTTGCACTGCAGACTATAAATATGTGTGCAAAATTACATGATGCAGCGTGCAAGCTTATTAAATAAACAAACTCATTTTCGCATTTATAATATATTAGTAAGAACTAAAACGTTTCGTTGTAAATGATAAAATTAAACATCCCAATAAGCCTTAATGGTCTCTGATAATATAGGGAAAGATACGTGGGCTGGGTTGCAAAATCCGGAAAGAAAACGAGTGAATATATTTTAACCCGCCAACTATCAGGTGGTGTGATCCCTTACAAAAACTCCTGCTACTCTCACTAATTTGAGTCATTGTAGAATATCTTTCTATTTAGGTTTACCTGCTATTTTTCTAAAGTGATGACGAATTTATATCAGATATTTTCATTATCCGGTAGTAGTTTTATTTTAATTTACTACAAGAAAATTATACCAACATATTTCTTTCAATTAAATACGAACATATAGGTTTCCCTTCTCTAGCAAATTCTTTTCAGTCGTAGTCGGCAAAGCGTAAAATTGGGAAACAAACATGTTCATGTCTTCTTTGTTCCCAAAGGGATTATGTCTTAAAACTGTTTCGCTAACTTCCCCTTCAAAATCATTTTCTATGTATCTTAGCGATAATAGTGTTCTTGTTTTATATATTTCAGATTATGTTCAAAGTAATTTAGTGGCAAAGCTTTGCTTGTCCCTGCATGAATGGGTTGGTTCGATCGGGGAAGTACCATCATATATGTATTCCCCTATATTCCAATACTATTTTTCTATAAGCCTGTTTCAATAAATTATAGTTTTATTCGGTTATATTAAATTATTTAGTTAAATACTTAAATAGGTCACGATTTAAAATGTTCGGCAAAGCGATAGCCTGAAACACAGGTATAACCTAGTTCAGGTAAGCTACCATAATTTATATTAATCTCTTCGTTTTTTTTTTCTCATATCACCTAGTTGCTAACTTTACTTTATAAAGATTTATATAATTATTATTATTCGTGTAGTGAGTGAGAGCGCCGAAGACCCAAACCCCTTCCTTATCCTGCATTTTCTCCTATCCGGCTCCTCCACCTTCTAATAATTTCCTTGGAATTGGTGAGGCAAGTGATGCTTCTGGTGTCGCTGGCGTCTATAGGTTGCGGTAACCACTTACCATCAGGTGGGCAGTATACTTACTACCGAAGGAATGTAACCAGTTCCAGTGGCCCGGCAATAAAGGCGGAAAGACGGCACACGGCGGGTTTCTTTAGTGTGTGAAGGCCTCATACTACCCTGTTCGTTGCCCCGAACGACGGGGTGTGCGGTTAGGAACATTATTTCCCGCCTTAACAAAAAAAAAATGGTGGGCAGCGTATTCGCTACCCGCCTTAAATAAAAAAAGCAATAAGTCTCGTATACTACTCTGTCAAGAAAGTACCGGGAATGGATGATTTGTTTATGGTTCCGAATTAAATTTTTTGTTTTTTTTGTTGTTAGATTGGCACAACTGTTATCCATTTTGGCGCAAAGTTTGAGTTGCATCTGTTATTAATATTAAATATAGTGCAGTTCTTAGTTATATTATATCTAGTGTGTATTGCGAATTTCATACTGGACAAAAACATCGAACAAAGAGTTTGTCTTAAATTTTGCATCGCCAATGGAATTTCGTGTTCGGAGTCACTGAAAATGTTATAGAAGGCTTACGGTGAATCAACTTTATCAAAAACACGTGCTTATGAGTGGTATAAAGCGTTTAAAAGCGGTCGAGATGTGATGGAAGATTTGCCTCGCTCTGGTAGGCCATCAACATCTGCAACTGAAGTTAACATTGCAAAAGTGAAGGAAATAGTGACTGAAAACCCTCATTCAACTTTGAGAGAGATAGCCGCCGAACTTTCTGGGTCTCACAAGTCGATCTGTACCATTTTAAATAATCACTTGGGTATGAAACATGTTTCCGCTCGGCTAGTAAAAAGCCAATAGACCTGAATTTTCTCCAAAAACTCAAGCGCATGAAAGTCGCTGAGGACATGCTAGAACGAGTCAATTCCAACCCAACATTCATGAAACGCATTGTTACTGGTGACGAGACGTGGGTTTACGAGTTTGACATGGAAACTAGTCAATAAGCTTCGGAGTGGCGACTTCCAACTGAACCGAAACCAAAAAATCCACGCCAAAGTCGATCAAAAGTCAAAGTCATGTTGACTGTTTTCTTTGACTGTCGCGGTGTTGTGCACTCGGAATTCTTGCCAGAAGATCAAACGGTAAATAAAGAATATTATTTGAGCATTATGCGGCGTTTAAGAAAACAAATTCGACGAATAAGGCCAGATTTGAGCAAAGAAAATTCTTGGATTTTGCACCACGATAATGCGCCTTCGCACAAGGCCATCATTGTGAATTAATTTTTGTCCAAACACTCAACAAATACCATCGAGCAACCATCATGTTCACCGGATATGGCTCCAGCCGACTTCTTTCTTTTTCCTAAACTCAAATTACCACTTCGTGGCACCCGTTTTCAATCGGTAGAAGACATAAAGGAGGATTCGCGGTGAGAACTAAACTCAATTCCGGAAACAGCTTTTAAAAAATGTTTTGATGATTGGATTATTCGTTGGCGTAAGTCTATCGTTTCTGAAGGAGCATACTTTAAGGGTGATAAAATAAATTTGGATGAATAACAAAATTTTTGTGTTTTATTGATCTTTTTCCGGTACTTTCTTGACATACCTCATATTGTAATACACATTGAATATCACATTGAATATACCTCATATTGTAATAATTAAAATCTTTTACGAAGCATTATGATATTTTTACATATATTTTTAAGCATTTCATATGCTTAGCCATATAAATTACCACAAAGTGAAAAAATGTGAAATCGAAAATAACAGTCACGAGGGACTGCGAATTTCGATAACAGATTCCTTCTTAATGTCTTGGGTGTGGCCTGCGCCAACAACTATCGGATATACATATTTGCATAATATAATAATACTAACTAATACCCGCGACTTCGTCAGCGTTAAAGATTTACTTTCTAAATTCGACCCCTATTTTACCCGTGATTTTATAAAGGCATTGAAATGTATGTGTATCCTATATCAAATATAAAATTTAATTTAACATTCTTAATTGAAGAAAGTCTATATATGTGTTTCTATCTCTAAATTAAAAACCTACCAAACCACCCCGTCTTTCCCTTCCATTATTTTAACTGACCACTTCCTCATCTCCGCTATATCATCATTACTTTTCATGTCCTATAGCTTTTCTTGGGATGAATTACTCGCGAAGGTTGCCTTTGGTCTATAGGCTACCACGCAAACCACTCAGGGGTGGCAAACTTACCGTCTTACTAACCATCAAGCCATACAACCTAGTATATTTATGTGTTATAACCATTGTTGTATAAACAAAAACATAGCATCACGCCTGTATACCCCGAAGGGGTAGGCAGAGGTGTATTACACACCCACGACTCGCCAGCTATGTTTGAGTCCCACGTAATAGGGAGCGAGCCTATTGACGTCTACCGGGCACATTTCCAAACACTGGGCTGCTACTGAGAATTTTTCTTTTTAGGAAAAAGCTCAATAGCTTTTTGCCCGACCCGGGGATCGAACCCGAGACCTCATGATTAGCAGTCGCGTACACTACCGCTACACCACTAAAAGTAAAAAAAAAAAGAGTAATGTTCACTATAAATGAGTGCTGATTACGCTTTCCTGCAATAATTTCGTTTAGTATTGTTGCCGCAACGTATCAATATGCCTAATAATGCCAAAATCTTTTTTGAAAAACTAATTGATTCTCTTTTTCTCTCGTTCTTTCTAAATAGTGTCATTAAGTTCACGCACGCAGTTAAAATTTGTTAATAATTTATAAAATCATTCATACATATTGTCACGCCTTTTTCTCGTAGGGGTAGGCAGAGAGCCGGTGGACTACTGAAGTAATGTAATATAGTTCCAGTGGCCCGTCAATAAAGGCGGAGAGACGGCACATGACGGGTTTATAAGGTGAGGGCCCCATACTACCCTGTTCGTTGCCCCGAACGACGGGGTGTGCGGTTAGTAAAATTGTTACCCGCCTTAACAAAAAAAAAAAGTGTAGGTAGAGACCACTTCTCTCCACTTGTTACTATCCTGACACACATTTTTCGCTTCATCTACTTTCATCAGCGCTTTCATGCATGCTCGTTGGTTTGGAATACCTACTCTTAACCTAGCCTTCCTTAAGAACATCTCCAATCTGGTCAAAATACGTTGCATCCGATAGGTGGAGTGGGTTGTAAAGACAATTGTGATGTGGAGATCGCCAAAAATGTTTTTAACATTATCTAAGTATTTATTATGAATTGTTTTTGTTACTTTTGGACTTGGCACCGGCTTCAAACACATCAGTGTCTAGCACGGAAATCGTATCTAAATACTAATTATTTATTGCTTTTTAGTTCCTGGGTGCACGTGAATGCGGTTTTCTTTAAAAAAAAAAAATATTTTGGTGCTTTTTAGTGTTTTTTTTTTTAAATAGCTTAGAGTAGGTCGTACATGATGGGGAGGCCTCCCTAAACGAAAAAAAAATCAGATAACGAAAAAACATATGTCATCGACGTATACAATTTTTTTAGATTTTTGTTAATTTTTTAAAAATTACTCCACTGATTTAAATGGGTGGTCCTGCCAAAAATGTTTTTAATATTATCTAAGTATTTATTATGAATCGTTTTTGTTACTTTTGGACTTGGCACCGGTTTCAAACACATCAGTGTCTAGCACGGAAATCGTATCTAAATACTAATTATTTATTGCTTTTTTAGTTCCTAGGTGCCCTTGCAGGCGGTTTTCTTTTTTTTCTTTTTTTAAATATTTTGGTGCTTTTTAGTGCTTTTTTATAAAATAGCTTAGAGTAGGTCGTACATGACGGGGAGGCCACGCTAAACGAAAAAAATCAGGCAACGAAAAAATATATCATCGATGTATACAATTTTTTTAGACTTTTGTTGATTTTTTAAAAATTACTGCATTGATTTTGATAAAATTTAAATGAGACCATTTCGGAATAAACCCCTTTCAAACGAAAAAATAATTTTGCAAATCCGTCAACATATGACCGAGTTATTCCCGAACATACAAAAAAAAAAGCATAAACATCCGAATTGATAACCTCCTACTTTTTTGAAGTCGGTTAAAAATGTAGAAATTCACAAAAAAATATTTTTCCACTATGACAAATAATTTGTTCTTTAAAGTAGCTGAGCATGTCAAGTGCTAAAATACAGATCAAAATATCATAAAAGATATATTAAAAAGGTAAAATCAGAAAAACCGTTTTAACAACCGTTGTTTTGTTTTAATAATGACAAGATTTTAGAAGACGTTCAACGTTGGTCCCGGCTGTAACAGAATGACCACTGCAATGCACTTCAACTTGTTGCAACAATAAACTAATATTAAAAACAAAGTTATATATACCTTAACGCAAACGAAAAGAGCTGATATCAATTGCAATTATATTGTGGTAATATGTCCAAATGAAACGTTGACACTGAGCCCCAAGCGACCGACGAGAAGAAATTGTAAGATCAAATTAGATACCAGCTTAAAGTCCTCACAGTAATAAGAATGGCTGGAAAATGAAATGTACGAGAGCTTTGTACCTCCTTGTAAAAAATATTTTACTTTGTGTTCGATAAGTATTACCTACTTGAAAGGTTTGCGTTAGGTTAGCACTGACAATAAAATATAATTGGAAGATAAATATCTTGTGCACATAGTACTTGTAACATCTAATTGTACTCCGCAGTGAATTAGCCGCGCGTACCAAATTTCTAAAATTTTGAAATCTGATACAATCACGGTTGTGATGTTTTTTTTTAGCTTTTCTCTGCTGTTCTACATATTATACCTAACTATTACCTAATTTGTCCGCCCTTAAAATCTGCCCCGTCTATTGGAAATATAATATGTAAATTGCAAACAATATTTCGAATTGGTAAATGGAGTACCTACTTACTACGAAAAAGACAAATAATAAAAAAGATAAATATATAGACTTTCGATTTTATTATAATGATGAATAATGACAATCGTCGATGAGAACGGCATTCCTCGAAGGGGTAGGCAGAGGTGTATTACACACCCACGGTTCGCCAGCTATATTTAAGTCCCACGTAATAGGGGGCGATTCTATTGGCGCCTACCGGGCACATTTCCAAACTCCGGGCTGCTACTGAGAATTTTTTTTTTTTACGAAAAATCTCATTACCACCATCTGAACCGGGGATCGAACCCAAGACCTCATGATCAGCAGTTGCTCTCACTACCGCTGCACCGCAGAGGCAGTTTACAAACTATAGAAAAAATCGCTCAGGAATGAAAATTTCATCACTGTGCTTTCTAACCGTTTCCAACAGTAATAATTTGTAAACAAAAACATACTCATTTTTTTTATGTTATTGGTGTATACTACGCGAGGACCTTGCACTGGGGATGAAACTCGATAACACTGTCGTTGTCTTTGGTTTTACCGCTAGGCTTTAACTGGGGGGTTAGGCAGAATGTCATATTTCACGTGTCGACCGTATCGAGATCACTGTAATTGGTTGAGAGATCACCATGATTCTCAACCAATCACAATGATCTCGATACGGTCGACACGTGAAATATGACATTCTGCCTAACCCCCCTGGTCTGTTTTAATTTATGATAAAGCTACAATAATAAAACATAAAAGAAAACATCTCTAAATCTACCTATTGGAATCTTTATACAATTATAGAAGTCAGACAAAAAACGTATAAAAGAAGAATTTGATAAAATAAAAACTATTAAAGATGCAAAGTCAAACTGACAGAAGAAGTTGAGAGGGTGGTATGAACAAAATCCATTAGGCGATTCCCGTAGGAGGGAACTGGCTCACGGCGTTCCGTTTCGGAAATTACATTAAAAAGCAATACTTCCCCGCCACTAACTAAAGGCATGAAAAAATGCACGGAGAATTCACTTAGCGAGCGCCTTTCGTTCTCTTTGAGTTTTGCAAAGTTTCGTTTTGTTATGTATGTAACTGACGGACGCGAGGGAAACTTATTTCCTACATAAATATGGAAAACGTAAGGGAAAACGTGATGTTGAAACCGTTTCATAAGATTACAGATACTTAAAATATATAAAGCAATAAATACAATATTATTTAGGCGGTTGTAGCGTTAGCGCTATGGTGCCGTTTTTAATAACAAATCGATTTATGAATGCACATGACAATTATAATCGAATAGGAAATCTATTCGATACGATAGGTTGGCTAGATGACACTAGAATTATTATTATCGGGGACATTGACAACTGACAGTTGTCAGTTGTCATATAGCAAAATGGTTGACTGGAGTGATTAATTATTATGGTTATTTGAGGTTGACACATGTGTACAAAAGGTCATCTATTCATCTATTGATTACCACGTAGCAATAAACTTATCCAACTAACATTGACCGCGGCGCCAGCGCATTCTAAAGCTAGCTTTTTGGGTTATATCTCATGTTTTCGATATATAGCAGTATATAAAATGTATACCAATGAAAGTATTCAGCTATCAAAGCTGTAATTAAGAGCTATCAAACAAAATAGTTTCACTAAAATCTGTTCAGTAATTTTTCGCGTGATGCAGACGTGATGAAAACAAAGAGATAAAAATTCTAAAAAAAATTGTTTTGTGTTCCGAGACGCTTCAATATGCATGCATTGACGGAATATTCTGCTAAATACTGGCCAATATAATAATGATATACTAGCTTATACTAATAGTAATCTACATTGATCTTAGAACTGGGAAGTGTGATGTATAAAGCTAAATTTAAAGCGCTAAAGCATTCGTGCCAAAAATGGGAACTACTTAGGTTCAAATCTTTCTTACGGGTTTTCTTTTTATAATATTGTTCTACTGTAAGGTCATATAATTGAGACATAGTTAAAATCTCAATAGCAACATACAAAGACATCAATAGCTCAATAGCGGCATAGCCAATGCCTTTGATAATTTGGATTTTGCTGCAGTTAACAGGCTCCTCCTAAAACTATTTAGTTATAATAAGCGTGCAGAGCGCCTTTGAATTCCTACTTGTACGATCTAAATTGTAAAAAAAATAATAATACACGATTCTGAAATGTCTTATTTTGATATTTTTGAGCGTTTAATATTGACCATTAGCAATAAAAAAAAAATATCGAAGCAGCAATCGCACTGGAAATATTAATTTTCCTGTAGGCAAAAGCTTATATCCTTTTTGGCCCTTAAGTTTATAGGTATAAAACCTCACGGTGATCGGTTCATTAGATATATTATATAGGTTGTCCCGAAACTCACCGTCAAACGGGTACCGGGTGAGAGGCCAGGCTATATCAGTTCTAAGCACAAATAATAAATAAATCCAGGTCATTTTGTTGAGTAATAACAGTCATATTTTTAGAAATACCGAAAATCACCACCATATTCTAAATTTTTCAGTACTATGATTAAAAATTTACAAAATTTGACGCTGTGTTTTTTTTTTATGTAATCTTCAATAACCAAGCTATTGTATCTATTATCAATTAAATATGAAATGTATTGATCTCACACAGATACCACATACAGACACCCAGATACAGCGTGAGAGTGTAAGAAACAAACAGACAAAAAATTTTCACATTTATAATATTAGTTAGTACTAAGGATCAGGGAATATCTTAGATGGGTAAGGGAAGGGCACAGGTGGACAATTACTTCAATAGGCATACAGACTATTATGCTCTATAGGGAATATTTCGTCTTTAAAATATAATTGGACCGTGTTGTGCAGAAATGATCCAATCTACAAATTGGACAAAATTAATGTTTTAATGCCAAGCTATCGAAAATAATCTCTATTTTTATACCATCCCAAGACTACGAATAACACTGAAAAAATAAAGCAGAAGTGGTTCAAATCAACATAAGTTGGTTGGTGGGTTAGCTCATTTCTGCACAACACGGTCCAATTAAAGAAGTGTAGACTTACAACTTCCCTTTTTTA
The DNA here is from genome assembly GCA_948253155.1 of Leucoma salicis. NCBI lineage: Eukaryota > Metazoa > Arthropoda > Insecta > Lepidoptera > Erebidae > Leucoma > Leucoma salicis. The sequence continues at coordinate 19,913,469 of OX411815.1, read as the reverse complement.
AATTAGTTACAAAATAGTTATTCCCTATCGCTACATTCAGTTTTATATTCAAGTTTGATTAAGAGTAGGTATTTAGATATTTTTATATATATTTTTAGCATTTGACATGCTTTCACTTTGTGATTAATAAGAGTAGGTAGTTAGAAAAACTAGTTAATTCAATTACTTTGTAAGGACTAACACACTCAGTATTCTCCACTCGAGTCACAAACGTGTAACTTACGAAGTCAGGAACGCAGGCGAAGTCAAAGAAATAAAGGTCACAAATAAAGTTATTGTAACAAGGATTGTCCCTTTGTAATCGAATGTGACGTACGAGTGACGCAATACGACACCAGGGAACATCTTGTAATGTTTGGAATTGCTTTGTAGTTTTCGGAGCTTTGAAATGAACAGTTTTTGTACAAACGGATGACCGTTTACTAGTGTCCAAAAGAAGGGTTCCATACTCTGGCTTAAGTAGATCGTGGTGTTCGTTATTATTATAGAACAATACTCTATTGAAACAATATGACTATATAGATTACTACCTATCTATAAACTATAAATTCTCAAAATTCGTCGCCAGAAAAAATAACCAGTTGTTTTTCAAAATTTTACAATTTATTTAATGTTTCTCTGTGTTACCTAATTAAATCGTCATTATCATGTTTAAAAAATATACAATTAAAATATGTATTAATCAAATTTTATTAAAATAAGTAATATCACTCTTGTAAAGCAAACTGGTCTATCCGTAATTGGCAAATGTATCTATCATATACTTTATAAAGAGAATGTAAGACAATTCACGGACATTCACGGACATTTTTCAAACAACGTCCTCTGGTCTCGAAACTAATTTTATCGCTTGTGCTATGGGTACCAAATTACGGATATAATACATACAAAATATTTTCTTTTTGTTACATAATAGAAAATACCCAGATGCAGTACAAATATCTGTGTTCATCACACAAATCATTGTCCTGAGTGGGAATCGAACCCACGACCTCATGTACGGAAGTCGGTTCCACTACCGATTACGCCACGAGGCCCGTCACAATGTGTAACAAAATTGAAGTAGATGAACTTAAAAAAAAAATACAGGGGTTCTGAATTTATGTCTTTCTTTATTTAATTAGTTCGTTCTTTTATCCAAATAAAACGCAAGAGTAAGATTACAACAGTTACCATAATTATGGCAATATTCTGTGAGATACACTTCCACAGTCAAACAGACCCACTGACCAAAAGGACAAAATCATATTAAAACAAATATTTGTTCAACGATGGCCCGTGAAATACAAACCCGCTGCTTGTAAGGCAACAACTAGAACATTTAAATAAGTGAGAACGTGCACTAGAGCGTAAAATTGAAAAAAAGGAACGGATTTTTTCTTTGAGTATTCTGGATTCATATAATAAATGTATTATTAGCAAATAATAATTAAAAAGATTGCAAAACTTGTAAGTGTGAGCGGAGTGGAGATTTCGAGCAGTGTAATTGACCAATACACGGTCCGCTCCTCTCCACTCCGCTCAGCTCCGCGTCAGTGGAAACACACCCTTAATGGATGACAAAAGGCTGATTCATTGATGAATCATCTTCTGAATATTATTTTTATAAAAGGTCACTTAACTATAAACAAGAATTTAAATTAAAATGCTAAGCGCGAGCTTAAAACAGTTTCATAAGCTTATTCAGAGACTAATATTGCTTAACTTTTAATTTGCGAGCTTACAATAAGCTTTTGTTCTTGTAAAAATTATCTTTACTATTAAAGACGCAGAACAATGGCAACAAACAAGTTAAATATTCAACACAGTGCTAAGACTCATCCAAGAGATAATCGTTTGGGCCTTAAACAGACGGTGAGTAATTTAGACTGGATTAAACCCTGATTCCTTTGCAGTATTCGCCCCAAAGCTAATAATGCAGTCGGACTTATTTGTGTTGTGGAGTTCTACCGTCTAATCAAATAATACCTATAGGGGGGTGTAGACACAAACAGTTACTCTGCATAGACTATTTGAGGTGGTAAATTAAATTGCATTGTTCCACAATGCGGTACTGGTGTACTTGGTATTTAATTTTCATTGCGATGCGAGTGGATTACGTAACGATGGGCTGAAGTAAATATTATGTTTCGCTCATCTTTGTTCAGCCTGAAAATTAGAAATAGGTACATAATTTGATGAAATTATTTTGTAACTAGCCTTTACCCGCGGTGCAAATAAAAGGTTGTATCACAGGTTCCCGATATAGCAGCGGGATAAAGTGCACCTGTTTAGAAGTTTAATCAAGAGCTATCAAACAAAATAAGTATCAAAATCCGTTTAGTAAAAGTTGCGAGATGTGCAAACAAACAAACAGACAACAAAGAACAAATTATTTGTGAATGTGAAAAAAGAGAACCTTTGAGCAAGCGGGATAGACAGACAACAATGCTATTTTTTTTTGTGTTCAGGCACGCCTAAATATACCTACAATCAATTTGATACAACTTTTTTATTTAATAGCTATAGAAAAAAAAAAATTGGTGCATTTTATAATAGCTCGGGATTAGGCTAAAAAAACTGGTATACATTTTATCCCGCATGGTATAAATTTTACTAATATATTATTTTATATCGGGAACCTGACATAACAACCTAAATACCAGCTTTTGGCTGCTGCGAAGCCTCGGGAAAAGGGTAGTACTGCTATAAAACTAATAACAGGCCATTTATGCGCTTCTGAAAACAAAACAATTTTTTTTGAAATGTTTGTCTGTTTGTTTGTTAGCACATCACGCAAAAACTACTGAACCGATTTTTATGAAAGTTTTTGGTTTGATAACACTTGGTTAGATTTATAAATTGGTATACGTTATATCCGGTTTGTACCTATATCACCTGAGACATAATCCAAAAACTAGGTTTTACTTGCGGCGGAGCCGTGGGCGAAGAGTAAGCTTACAAAATAGGTAATAGTAGATAAGGACGTAAGAATTTCAAGCATTTTGGTTTATAAATATAATAAAAAGAAATCGGATCTCCTAAACACCTCAATAGATGGCGCTGTGTTGAATTATACTATTCTTTGCCAAATAGGTCAAAGTACAACATGACATGTGGAAACGTATCCGGTTGATAGCAATAGATTTGCTTACGTGGAAATAAGTTATCCGAAACGTGACTTAAATCGCTGACCTTCGTGAATAAAGATTTTTTATTTTCATACGCGTCTTATAAAATGACTTACATTTTATAACCAACTTCAAAAAAAGAGGAGGTTATATAATTTAAGTATGGGTAATTAAATTTACTGATATTATTATCTAAATTTCCAATCTCGCTTGGTATTATTGGAAACCCGTAGAGGTCAAAATACACGTTCAAAATCCACGACAATAAAATATTTGACATGCAATTAGGGAACTGCCACTGTTAAAATGTTGGGTCATTAATTCCACCATTGACAGGCTCGATAGACAGCTGGTCAGTCAAAAAAATATTACTTATTTAAAAGTGATAGATTTTTATACAGTTATTACACAAGCTTGATATTTTGAGTGTAGCTGTTTTTTTAAATATAATATTTTTCCGTTTATTTCGATTGAATTTTGTACATCGATCGTAGCGTAGTTTGGAGAATTATTAAATACTAGTAGTACCCGCCCTCGCTTCGCACGGGTGCAATTGACTGATAGAATTATCTTTTGTTACGTACATTTGTATGTCCGAGTGGTGGCGGACTAAGAATATAAGTGTCACCATCCCATTCTTTCCCGCGGCTGTCGTACGAAGTGACTAACGGAAGGAAGTAAGCAATTAAAATCCATTTTATTATTGGTGGTATATCTGGGTACCGAGTGAGAGTACAAATTCGCTTGTTATTGGGATATATATGTCGTAGCTAGATCATAGAAAATTGGCCACTTCATGACGTATCGTACTATCTCTACTGAATTCAAGAAAATAACAAAAAATAGCTTAGTTTTAATTACAATGTAATACATTGTCAATAAACACAAAGTGTGAAAATGGGAAATCAAAAATAACAGTCACGCGCAGGATTTCAGCTACTGGATTTGCAAAGCATCTGGACGGTATCCAGGAGATACAGGTTCAAAACCATGTCAAATGCTAAAAATATATATAAAAATATCTAAATACAATGCAGGTAAGTATTATACAATATAAACCTACCTTGTGTAAACGACAGTGAAAACAAAACCCATTCACGCAATGGGTTTTGTTTTAGAAGAGAGAAGACACACAAACGTGAATAACGAGCGTTACTTTATATCATGTAAGTCGATTTTTTGCTGGCATAGGTATATTACAACAAAGAACACGGAAGCTGAGATGTAGATAAAAATCATAATCTTTGACACGCCCAGATAATATAGCTTATTTGTGAACACATTTTCAAGATTTTATTTTGGAAATAAACCATTCTATCCTAATGTGTAGATAAAACGTCATAAATAATATGTTTTTTTTTCTCTTCTTACAATCCCACTATTGGGCACCGGTATCCACTACACTTATCTAAAAGCTATAACGAAAATTGTTGTGACAATATTTCTCAGACTTGATGATTCTTGGCACATTTTTTCCCGCCTAAACAAAAAAAAAATCTTTGCCCCGAACGACGGGATATGTGGTTGGTTAAATTTTTTCTCGCCTTAATAAAAACAAAAGGTTTGCTCGTTTCTTCAGGATGTGTTAAATCACAGAGCAGGGATAATTTGTCAACAAATTCTCACATATTTTTTATTGCATGTGGCGACAGACTATTCCCCCTGATTGTAAGTGGTGAGTGGTGACCGCCATCTATGAACTTAGCGATAATTAGTTTAATTTCGAAATGGCTATTTCCCGCTACAACCTGAACACACCGAGGTTTTTTTAGGGTCGATTATACAGAAGATGGTGACCCGGTCGAGCTAGATAACAAGGGAATAGGTACTTGGTACCCAGCCCTACCACCAGTTATGCAATGGGTGATAATTTGCTTAATTCCCCTAGTCGCCTCGTAGGACACCCGTAAGATAAATGGTGTACTGTCACTGGATTCTTAGTTCATTACCAAGCAAACATTTTCGAATGATTAGAGTGATTTCCCAGATTTCGATCATTGAACTGAATACCACTACGCTAGCCTTTGCTAGCGGCCCCGCCCCAGAAAAAAAGCTAATTTTTAGCCGTTCATCGACGTCTTGTTGTCGTGTTTGTTCATTTTTGTATCGTTATGTTGTATCCTTTTGAATTTGAAACAACTAGTTTTTTATGAATTAATTTTGAATTAATTCTATAGTAGGTACTTGCTTGTTGCATGCAATTTATAACTATGAAAATAAAACAGTTCTGTGGCACAGTCAAACGCTTGACAATTTAGTGATAAAACAGTGAATTTTTATTGAATAAAATCATGTCGTGTGGTTTAGGAGCCTAAATCATCGTTATTTGACACCATGGGTTATAGATAACCCGTATGGATAACTCGTAAATAATGGATTAGTTACAACATATATACAGGATGTGGTGTAAGTTCGTTCTGCCCCAGGTTGATTAGTAGAGAATGCCAATGGCATTAAGTCTGCCTTATACATTTTTTTGTGCTTAAGTTATAAATAAATATAAAATATATATAAAAATATATATAGTAATGTGTACATTTTACACTATTGATTCTTATTCCAATAATATTGGAAAGTTGAAGTGAACTACAAAGAAATTAATAGAAAATATTTTCGTTCGTTAAACAGATTTGTACGACTTCAGCGGTCACAAAGCGCACTACTTCAAAGTGAAAAGAAATACAAAATGCTTCACTAGAGTGCTGTGTTATATTGAAATCGTGGCGTTTCTTAGAAATTTAATGTTGGCACTTTTGGTTAATATTTGTAGGCTTGCTTGATGTACTTACTTACTCGTAAATATAGTGAGCTTATAAACCCAGCAACAGTAATACCAAGTGGTTGATCCCCAGTCCAAGGTCCAGGCTTCATGGCACCTAGGTACCTCTGGATAATAGATATTTTTTTATACTATTTGGGTAGCAAACAAGCATACGGCCATACCTGATGGTAAGTGGGTTTTCAAGAATACGAAAGGGTGAAGGGCCTCCGGCTCTCTCATTCATCATACGAAACATAAAAGTAGAAGTACCTACCATTGTTTCACGCTAATATTTTGTGTGCGGGTGGTATTTCCCCGACCAAACCATTTATGCAGGGGCAGTATTTTTGTGTGCATTTGTTTTCTAATTGTCACAGCTCATATATGCTGCTGTGAAGTCTGCCAATCCGCACTGAGTCAGCGTGATGGACTAGGGTCTAAATGTCTCTTAGTTAGGAGACTTGTGACGAACAAGTTAAGAAAAAAACACATGAAGACTTTCTTATTATCTACTAACTCGCTTCGGCTATCACACGTGTAAAATTCACAAATGAAGAGAATTTCTAGGATTTTTGTGATCTGTGTTATGGTTACCTACTTTAATAGAACAAATTATTTGCGAAAGCGTAAAAATATAGATTTACTGCGAGTGAGATTCGAACCTGCCGGGGAAATATTCTGCACCGGTAAGCTATCGCAGTCCTAAAGGTGGCACCCAATTATTATTTCACATTTATTTTTAGATTTTTTTTATTCCTTGTGTGCGGCAGACGAGCCACGGCCCATCTGATGGTAAATGGTCACCGTTGCTCATGGACTCAACTATACTGAGATATATTGTCAAGCTGCTGCTCACCATTTCATTTCACCGATATGAAATGAAAGAATAAACGGCTATCTCCCGCTACAGCCAAAACGCAACGAAGTGCTTCATGTCCGGTCACACAGGAGATGGTGGTACCAACCCGCTCGGGCCCGATACCAAGTGAGCACTCCCACTTGGTACCCAGCCCTACCACCAGTCATGCAATGGATGATAATTGCTTACTTCCTTTAGTCGCCTTATACGACACCCATGGGAAAGAATGAGGTGGTGACATGTTTTCTTAGTCTGTCACCACACGGATAAAGATGTCTTTAAGACCCGAGATCACGCTTTCACTTTATATTCAGGTTGTTTAGGATTTGTAGAATCTCATTAATCAACTTACTAAATTGTATGATATATACCATTTAGTTTTTTGCATCAATTTAAATACTAATAGGTCTAAATCTTTATATTGCCTCAAATACTAAATCATTGCCTACAACGGCAAACTAGCAATATAGACCACTATTACTTGTCTCCTAAATCTTAGCACATTCATGAAATATATATTTCGAGAATGTGCTAAGGTATATATTATATATCTTAGTTTACCTGACAAATTTAACAAGCCTGACCCATGTCACGGACCACTATTATTGTGAAAACGACTACGACCGTCTAGCCGTCCACGTAACTTCGTCGGTTATATTGCGGCGAGATTCCAACGTATAATTTTATATTTTATATTTTGTAATGTTTATGTGTAATCCATGTGGAGACTGTAGAATAGGTAGGTAAGTTGTATCACTGTACGTTTTCCATGGATCATGATATTATCATGATTCATGGATATTATTTTTGAAGTAAACTTTTTTAGCCGCGACTTAGTTATTTTTCGGACAGAAGCGACGCTCAGTAAAATAATTTATCAATCGGTATGGAAGTAGTAGCGTTATCAAATGAATCAGAGATTGCAATTTCTAAAAAAAAAAGCTTCACGCCTGCATTCCCCGAAGGGGTAGGCAGAGGTGTATTACACACCCACGACTCGCCGGCTATCTTTAATTCCCACGTAATAGGGGACGAACCTATTGACGTCTACCGGGCATATTTCCAAATTCCGGGCTGTTACTGACAATTTTTCTTTTAGGGAAAATCTCAATAACATTGCCCGTCCCGGGGATCAAACCCGAGGCCTCATGATTATCAGTCGCATACACTACCGCTACACTATCGAGGCAGATTTTTTTTTACATAATTTCTACGGATATATTTATACTGTGTAACAAGCGTGGGAGATGAAAAAATAACTCATTCGCGCCATTTTGTAGGAGCAGTGTTAGTATGTGAGCGCAGTCAGTCAGTAAAAACATTTGTAAAAATGTCGTGAATGCAACAACATTAAATAATTAGTTATAATCTTTTGACAAATGTGTGTAGAATGTGCTAAAAAAATACACAACGAACATTCGTTGTGTATTTTTAACAACACAAACAAAATACATGGCTATGTATTAGCAAAGGAAATAGTAAACGTTCTTCATGGTTTTTGTGTGTCAATTGTTAAACAAATTTTATTAGTGAATAAATACGATAAACCATATTTCTCTTTAAGTTTACTAAAGTAGTTTATTAATAGATTAGTTTGGCTACTCGAATTGCTCGGCGGACATCGAAATAAAGGAATGTCAGGCGATTGCAAATTTCTTTGCCAAATTGTAACTCATTTGGTTTGGATAAGTTTCAGCGCTGCTGTGATGTTTCACTGGTTGATATAACGATGCATAAAACAAAAATAATCAACGATATGAACTAGGTGCCAATACCTAACCACACACCCTGTCGTTCAGAGCCACGAACAGGATAGTGTGGAGCCCGCACCTACTAAGTAAATCTGTGTGCCGTCAGTAAGCCTATACTGGCGAACGAATCTGTGATATTTCTTCAGTGGTAACGGAATATATCTTACGGATTAAAAATGCATTCGGTAACGGCTGTCGATGGTTATGAGAAGACTTGAAAAAATTAAAGTAACTGTTACGGATAACAGTAACGATTAATACCAATTACAGTAATGGGCCGTGCAAGTCACACTAAGTCTCTCATTCATTCCACGTACGAATGCCAGACGCTATGCATTTAATGAAAATAATCCTATACTACTAATGACATCCTTTTACGTGACGGATTTCATTGACAATACAGTGCACGATATATTTTTATTATTAGAAACTGGCCGATTTTCCGTATAATTTGTTTTTAGAGATATATTTCGAAGACCGCGTAAGGATAGTCTAGCGGTAAAGCCAAGAACTGCAAGGAGAGTGCTATCGAGGAGATGCTCTATTTTTTTTTTCATTTTTATATAGACAATATCCTGTAGTAAGGAAACATCGGCCGCGTGAGGCCGGCCTTAGAATTGCCCCACCCCTCTCTACCCACGGGAGACGTAAGAGCCGACTGAGGGACCACCGGGGGAGTGGGCAGCAGCACTCCCTCGAGTATTAACAACATCCACTGCGATCGCCAACCCGCCTGCCAAGCGTGGCGATTACGGCATTATCCTCCATGACGGGACTGCTCGTTGTGGCGTTCGCTTGGGGAGGCCTATGTCCAGCAGTGGACTTTGAAAGGCTGATGGATGGATGGATAGAAGGAATAATCCTTGTATCGCGGGGGATTTTACAAACATACAATTTCAGGGACAAAATGTACACCCAGACTCAGAACAACCATTTTGTAGATCACACAAAGAGTTGTCCTGTGTGCGAATCGAACCCGTAACACTTGGGTGGGAGGCCGGTATCTAACCATCTATGCAGTCGATTGTCAAACGTCAATGCTCTAATTATCGTTTATTTTTTAAATAATATGTTCCAACAAATATGGTAAATTACCTGCCTACCCGCACTGGGCCTAAATCCGTTTCACTCTGAGAGAAGACTTCTAATAGTGAGACATTGATAGATTATCATAAAAAGGACATTGCTCTGCGTCCATACATAGTTCGCCCTGAAAAAACCTCAAATCAAAATCATGTGTTGTATTAAAACATATTACTGAATTACCATACAATTATCATTTAATAGCGGACTATCTAGAAAATCGTATATTACAAAAACTGTCTCTGATTTTGAGGTCATGAGCTGGGCGTTTTAAACTTATAACAATGAAGCTAGCATGTAAATGGATCAGTTTACGCATGACAGTAGATTAGCGTTTCACTACCTCTTGTAATAGTTTTCAATTCAGTTGGATTATAATCCTAGAGTTGCATATTTCTGACGCTAGATGGTGCTTTTGAATACTCACAAAAACACGGAGGTCATGGATCAGCTTCATGCCACTCAAACTCAAGTATCAGATTTAGTAAGAACTGCGAATAGTTTATCAGCAGTTGGACTCCTACAAAACATTAATAAGCTGCAGTGAAGACTACATGCTGCATTCTCATCTCGTATGAGATTCTTTGAGTTCTGTTCCCCTGGGGTAAAAAGTGGGCAGCATTTGTCTCTGCCTACACCTCTGGGAAACAAGCGTAAGTCTATGTATGTATATACTCGTAAAAAGGCCTGGAGGTCTTTCAAATGGTCGAGATCATCCAAGTAAGGCTTAATTGTGATAATGATATAAAAATTATAGAGTTTTTTATAATAGCTTCATCTCTCCGGTTACATTATGTGTGGTGACAGATTAAGAATACAAGTGTCACCACCCCATTATTTCCCACAGGTGTTGTATGAGGGGACTAAGGGAAATAAGCAATTATCATCCATTGCATGACTGGTGTTAGGGCTGGGTACCAAGTGGGAGTACTCACTTGGTATCCGGCCCGAGCGGGTTGGTACCACCATCTCCCGTGTGAACGGCCATGAAGCATATCGTTGCGTTTTGGCTGTAGCAGGAGATAGCCGTTTATATTTCATTTCATCTGTGAAATGAATTGGTGCGCAGCGGCTTGACAATACTCTCGGTATAGTCGAGTCCATGGGCGAGAGTTACCATTTACCATCAAATGGACCGTAGCTCGATTTGAGAATTCATTGATTACAACGTGGTTTTAACTAATTGTGGTTGATAAAAAGTGGTGTTATACTTTTTTTTTTACATGAATCTTTACTTCCTCTCTATAGTAATAGTTATACATGCGAAAGTGAATTTATTTATTTGTTTATAACGCTTACAATCTAGAGCAATCGTCATAGATTTAATACATATGGTCTAGAACCCATAAAAGGACATAAGATACTTTTTATCCAGGTAAATAGACGGTTCTTGTGGGATAGCCACTTTTCACAGCTTTTTTTTGCCTTTATAAGATTCCTTATTCACAAATAATTTGCACTTTAAAAAGTGGCGGAGCATGTCAAATGCTAAGAAATATAGATCAAAAAGCATTTGAACAATTTTCCGTAGAGTGGAGTATTTATATTTTGAAGAGCATGCGGATGAAGTCGCGAGCAGTATCTATTGATTATAAATAAAACCTTAATCTTAATACATGAACTTGTAAATAACTTTTACCCGCAACTCCGTCGTAGGTGAGAGCTAGTTTTTAGGGATGTGTCTCAGATTCCCAATATAGTAACGGAATAAAACGTATACCAGGTTTTTATCTAATCAAGAGGTATTAAAAACTCCGTGCAGTAGTTTTTGTGTACATGACACAAAAACTACAAACAAAGAAACAGACAGAAATAAAAAAATGTTGTGTCTTCAAACTTGCCTAAATAACTTAATACAATAATTTGTCTCAAATATCTTAAATGTACAGACATAGCTTTGTTACAGCTTTATAATAGTACCATCCATCCATCCATCAGCCTTTCGACGTCCACTGCTGGACATAGGCCTCCCCAAATTGGGGGTATAGTGCCGTAATCGCCACGCTTGGCAGGCGGGCCGGCGATCGCAGTGGATGTTGTTAATACTCGAGGGAGTGCTGCTGCCCACTCCCCCCGGTATTCCCTCAGTCGGCTCATACGACTCCCATGGGTGGAGAGGAGTGGGAAAATTCTAAAGCCGGCCACACACGGCCAATAACAGTACAGTTGCTCTTAATAGTCAAAGAAATCGCATTTTCCTAGTTTATTTCTTTACAATCTGAAACAACATAACTCACTTCATGAAAAAACCGTCGTATGGAAATATAAAAATCCATATTGTGATTGACATCGTTGGAGTAGATTTGCGAATCGCTGGAAAATTGTCTAAAGTGTTATCATATCTCGGCTCAAGCTTCCATTAGTGTAAAAAGCCTCCTGTGCTCGTTCGCTTGATTAGATACCGCTTTTGCGTGGCACTAGAAATATATTTTAAATTCTCAGCAATCTTGTTTTATGTATGTAATGTAAATGTGTTAAGAATTTTCTCATGAAGTTATCGTGGGAGTATACATAAATGTCAAATAGGTACGACATTCAATTATAAGATTGTAGGTATTTGTCTCGAATAATGTGAAAATTAATATTTGCTTAATCTTAAACCAAAAGAAACTGTTTATAACTTGGATTTTTTTTGGAACTGTTTATAACTTGGATAGATGCAGGTTCAAATCCTGCTCGTGAATGTTATTTTCGATTGTCATATTTTTCACTTTGTGTTTAATATATAGTGCTAAGCATGTTAAATGCTAAAAATATATATATAAATATCTAAATATTTATAGGGTTTGCGTCATTATTAGGTAAAAATCTTAATTGTAAAATTAAGTTTACCTGGTCGGTATAATGTATGAAAATACTTCCGACAGATGGCGCAGGTGTCACCCAAAGACGTTAAGTATGAATGTGTTATCGAAATTAGCAGTCAGGAGCAATTGTCACGGTGGCTGAATTGGCAAAGGATCTGGACGGTATCCAGGAGATGCAGGTTCAAATCCTGCTCGTGACTGTTATTTTCGATTTTCACATTTTTCACTTTGTGTTTAACGTTCAGTAGTTTTTACGTCATGCACAAACAGATAAACAGAAAAAAAATTGTTTGTGTTTAGACACGTTTTTCTCAAATATCTTAAATGTACAGAAACAGCTCTGTTACAGCTTTGTAATAGTATAGATGTACATTCACATGGAAGAATTTCTTAGAGTCATATATATCGAAATAGATCCTTCTCATAATAAGATATTTTAGCCTATATTAAACTGCATACATTTTTAAATTAATGAATCTCTTTTACTGTTATAAAATAAACGTTGAAATCATAATTTGGCACTCGAAACCTAAAATAAAGTACAACAAAGTTACAAAATAACAAAGCTTAGAAATAGCTTTGTCTATATATGTAGTCCACTTTAGTTTAGGACGTAATTGAGTAATTAATCCACAGGCTATACGCTCGTGTAATCTTATATACTGGGCATCTAATTAACAATATAAATACGAGTACGGACAAAGTTAAAAGTTGCAATTATGCGAGCTAGTGCCTCAGACAGATAACTGGCAATTTAGTCCAGATTAAGTCGTAATATTTACAGAACTACCGCGGTGGCGAGGGGTGACCATTGTTCCATTAAAAGCAGGATAACAGTGTTAACTAGTTCAAATTAAATTGGAGTATGTTATTAATCAAACTGGTTGCACAGGTAACTTGAGATTTTATGATATTTATGACATTATATATTCGATTTTTTTGAAGTGAATAGAGTAGGTAAGTGTAAGTACGTGTTATCAAAATTAGCAGCCAGGAGCAATTGTCACGATGGCTGAATTGGCAAAGCATCTGGACGGTATCCAGGAGATGCAGGTTCAGGTCCTGCCCGTGACTGTTATTTTCGATTTCACATTTTTCATTTTGTGTTTAATTCCCATGCCATATATAAAATATTTTTCTCACCTACTCTCGAAGTGAATCATATACTCGTACTTATTTAATTACTAATCATCACGCCACTTCCCTTGCGGGGTAGACAGAGAGAACAGAGTGCCAATAGGCTCTATTCTTGCATACATCTCTCGCTTCCTCAACATTCATAACTCTAAACACAAAGTGAAAAATGTGAAATCGAAAATAACAGTCAGGAGCAGGATTTGAACCTGCATCTTCTGGATACCGTCCAGATGCTTTACCAATTCAGCCATCCTGACAATTGCTCCTGACTGCTAATTTCGATAACACATCATACTTAACGTCTTTGGGTGACGCCTGCGCCATCTGTCGGACGTATTTTCATACATTATACCGACCAGGTAAACTTAATTTTACAATTAAGATTTTTACCTAATAATGACGCAAACCCTATAAATATTTATATATATTTGTAGCATTTGACATGCTTAGCACTATACATTAAACACAAAGTGAAAAATGTGAAATCGAAAATAACAGTCAGGAGCAGGATTTGAACCTGCATCTTCTGGATACCGTCCAGATGCTTTACCAATTCAGCCATCCTGACAATTGCTCCTGACTGCTAATTTCGATAACACATCATACTTAACGTCTTTGGGTGACGCCTGCGCCATCTGTCGGACGTATTTTCATACATTATACCGACCAGGTAAACTTAATTTTACAATTAAGATTTTTACCTAATAATGACGCAAACCCTATAAATATTTATATATATTTGTAGCATTTGACATGCTTAGCACTATACATTAAACACAAAGTGAAAAATGTGAAATCGAAAATAACAGTCAGGAGCAGGATTTGAACCTGCATCTTCTGGATACCGTCCAGATGCTTTACCAATTCAGCCATCCTGACAATTGCTCCTGACTGCTAATTTCGATAACACATCATACTTAACGTCTTTGGGTGACGCCTGCGCCATCTGTCGGACGTATTTTCATACATTATACCGACCAGGTAAACTTAATTTGTATGAAAATACGTCCGACAGATGGCGCAGGCGTCACCCAAAGACGTTAAGTATGATGTGTTATCGAAATTAGCAGTCAGGAGCAATTGTCAGGATGGCTGAATTGGTAAAGCATCTGGACGGTATCCAGAAGATGCAGGTTCAAATCCTGCTCCTGACTGTTATTTTCGATTTCACATTTTTCACTTTGTGTTTAATGTATAGTGCTAAGCATGTCAAATGCTACAAATATATATAAATATTTATAGGGTTTGCGTCATTATTAGGTAAAAATCTTAATTGTAAAATTAAGTTTACCTGGTCGGTATAATGTATGAAAATACGTCCGACAGATGGCGCAGGCGTCACCCAAAGACGTTAAGTATGATGTGTTATCGAAATTAGCAGTCAGGAGCAATTGTCAGGATGGCTGAATTGGTAAAGCATCTGGACGGTATCCAGAAGATGCAGGTTCAAATCCTGCTCCTGACTGTTATTTTCGATTTCACATTTTTCACTTTGTGTTTAATGTATAGTGCTAAGCATGTCAAATGCTACAAATATATATAAATATTTATAGGGTTTGCGTCATTATTAGGTAAAAATCTTAATTGTAAAATTAAGTTTACCTGGTCGGTATAATGTATGAAAATACGTCCGACAGATGGCGCAGGCGTCACCCAAAGACGTTAAGTATGATGTGTTATCGAAATTAGCAGTCAGGAGCAATTGTCAGGATGGCTGAATTGGTAAAGCATCTGGACGGTATCCAGAAGATGCAGGTTCAAATCCTGCTCCTGACTGTTATTTTCGATTTCACATTTTTCACTTTGTGTTTAATGTATAGTGCTAAGCATGTCAAATGCTACAAATATATATAAATATTCATAACTCTTTTTATACACGCTCGCAGGTTTCGGAAACTCCTGACTCCACCTTCCTTCAATACATGACCAATTTGGTCTAGGTAGGTAAGTCTCGGTCTCCCGCTCGTCCGGCATTCTTTCCACATGTCCGAACCATCGGAGCATTCCCTTTCGCATCTTTACACCAATACTCTTTTTCATACCTACTCGCTCTCTCACTTCATTGTTACGAATGCGGTCAGTCAGCCTCACTCCACAGATTCTCCGCAGAGATCGCATTTCGACCGCATTGATTTTGCTCTCATGCTTCTTTTTACATACCCAACTCTCGCTTCCATATAATAACGTTGGGACAAGCACTGCGTTGTGTATTGCGTCATGTGCCTTCTGGCTGAGGTGATGGCTGCCAAGAAGTAGTCCCAATGCTCCGTTTACTCTATTTCCCGCATTCACTCTTCTTTCTACATAAGTGGTGTACCTTCCATCCCGACTGAATCCACATCCAAGATATACAAATTCATCCACTTGTTCTAGCGCACCATTTCCTATTGCTACTCTAACATCTGTTCTGGCTTCTTCTCTTTCAAAAACCATTACTTTGGAAAACCAAAGTGAATGTAAGCAAAAGCTTACATTCACACGTAGGCCCTTTTTCTTACATTCTTCTGCCATTACGTCGACTAGGGTTTGCAGGTCAGTCGCAGACTGCGCTAATAGGACCGCATCGTCTGCATATAGCAGCGAGTTAACCACTGAGTCGCCCATCTCAACTCCCACATTAATTTCATTCAACCTTTTTAGACATTTATCCAGATATATGATAAACAGTATGGCTGATAGAACGCAGCTCTGTTTAACGCCGATATTGACGTCAAACCAGGGTGACATTCCATCATCCAGCTGCACACAAGCTCTGCAGTCCATGTAGTTGGACTGCACCGCTTGTAGCAGTCTACCGCTAATACCATACTCCGGCAAAATGTCCCAAAGTTCCTTTCGAAAATATATTTAAAGTGAATCATATAGTTTTGTTATTTATATGCTATAGTGATGTTCACAAGATCTTTTACCAAAGTTGTCCCATGAATTCCTACGGGATCAATTATATCGTTGCAGAAAACAACATTTCAAAGAACTTTAATGCTCCATTTAATTTAATTAATGAGAGGTAATTTTAAAAAAATAAAGCTTACGTTTATCCTAATACTCGTTATACTCTATATCCACCTCAATCTCTCGTAGGCTACTTTTCAGAAGTTTCATTTCTGCCGTGTGTGAATTACACACATATGACTTCTTTTTCTATGAGTCAGATATTAATATTACTTCAAAAAAAATATTGATGTAAGTAGTACATAATTTTGTCGCCATTAAAAAAGTCAGCCAAGTTTCAACAGAAAGTCTGAGCTATTTATCCTATTTCGAATGTAATAGCCAGAAAAAATATATAGTGAGAAATAGCCCCTACAAAATCCGTTCACACAACACAGTGAAAGGTAGTTAATAGGGGCTTATCTCGCTAATACTCATTTGAGGGTGACTTAAAATGATCATGAGGCACATAAATACCGTACCACCGTAGGCAACAAAAAAAAAACAAATAAAATATCTTTATTTATTTTTCGATAACGTGGTCACCCTTTCTTACAATCTAACTTCCAATTTACGCTTAATCCATAGGACGAGTTTATCATTTACGACCACCGGTGTGCATTATTAGTGTTTAACTATTCATTATTCGTCCGATATGTATGTAAGGGAGTATTGATATCCTTTTAGGCAGGTCAGTCGAAGTGTACTCGTTTGTAGGAAATTATGTACTATTCGTGTTTTTATCATTATATAACGGTAAGTTCTTTGGTATCTGAATGTTGGCCTCGTATCAAGGCTCAAAGTCGCTCAGCGGGCCATGGAGCGGGCTCTGCTTGGTATTTCCCTACGTGATCGAATTCGTAATACGGAGATCCGTAGGAGAACGGGAGTGACCGACATAGCCTACTGGGTTGGCATGCTGAAGTGGTAATGGGCAGGCCACTCGCTCGATGAACCGACAACCGTTGGGGAAGAAAGGTTCTCGAGTGGCGACCACGTATCAGACGGCGCAGCGTAGGACGGCCCCCCACCAGATGGACCGACAATCTGGTCGAAGCCGCGGGGAGCCGTTGGATGCGGTCGGCGCAGGACCGCTCGTTGCGGCGTTCCTTGGGGAGGCCTATGTCCAGCAGTGGATGTTGAAAGGCTGATGGATGGATGGATTCATGAGTTCTTTGATATTGTTAATATAATGACTGTGAAGTAGCACCCTCTCACAGGTCAGCGTGAAACAACGGTAGGTACTCCTGCCGTTGTGTTTTGTATGGTAAGTAAGAGTGCCGAAGGCCCGAACCGCCTCTATATCGTCTCCTTATTATCCTCCCTATGCTCCTTAGTAGCCTCCTTATCATGTCCACCTCCTATCTCTTTCCCAGGATATGGCGACACGCGAGTGATGCCTCTGATGTTGCGATAGGCCATGGTACTCATAGGCTTGTTTGGCACCCACGTAGTATAAAAAAACGTGTGCCCACATATTATTAGTTTAAAACTAATAATACCCAATAACAACTAACACATATTATTAGTTTAAAACTATAAGGATATTATTAGTTTAAAACTAATAATATGTGCGCACACGTTTTTGACAGGTAACGTTTCATATTTGGCCATCTGTCCGAGGATGGATAATCGTTGCCATTTGGTATCGAACTGCCTGTTATATCTACAGAAGTATAAAAAAAAATTGGAAAATCCAAAAGTGCACGCCTCATAATTTAATTTTTGACAATAAAATTGATTATTTGTACTATCTTTCAAGGTGTCACTACTATTGAATTGGGTAATAATTTAAATTGAATCAGTAACTAATAATGTATATATTTTACTAAGTAGTTTTCATTAAATCACATAAATAGTGCTAATATATATTGACCACACAGAATATATATTGATCACATAGATAGCGCTAATATATAATTGTTATTATTTTGTTTTGCCATTATTTATTATCTTAAAAACAAATACAAACAGCTCCTCCTTTCTTCTAATAGTGCTGTGCCCGACAGGGTCCATAATTGTTACCTACTTATAAGCCTATACCACCTGTAAATGTACATTATGGAATGCAATAAATGAATTGAATTGAATTAATTTCAAAAAGTAGTAATGTGGTTCTCATGTCTTATATATATATATGGCGCTAATTTTAATAAGTAGGTACTACTATATTGGTTCTATAGAAGTAGTTATTACTAAATAAGGTACATAGCGCTGGTTTTAGTGTATGATCGAATCGACCATACATAGTGGTGGATTTACCAGTAGGCTGAGTAGGCTAGAGCCTAGGGAGACAGATTTTAGGGGGCGGCAAAATAGGTCCCGTCTCGAATTTACACACACAACAAAAGAAAAGACATCCGGACAGTTAATACGAGTAAGTATGTCTTCGTTCCTGCGAAAACAGAATTTGGAAAACATTTATCCAAACTTGGGTACCTATAGCAGTTCGCATGGCCACCAGCGAGAAGTTGTTCGGGTGAGAAAAAGTTTTTTCAGCGGGTGAGAACTAAAATCTTTCTTTTTTTTTCGTTTAGACGGAAAAAATCTACCTAACCGCATACCTCATAGTTTAGGACAACGACAAGGGAAGTGTGGGCCCTCACTCACTAAATAAGCCAGCTGTGTGATGTCTCTCTACCTGTTCTGGAGGATCACGGGAACTGCGTGACATTACTCCACTGGTGGATAGTAAAAGGAAACAAGTACGGTACCTCAGACCCCGTGCGCGCGATAATTACCTAAGCACGCGGTTAGTTTATTCAATCGTCATAAATACAGAGCTAGCGCCGAGGTCCCACAAGGTTCCGTCCTCTCACTGATCCTCTTCTCACTGTACACCAGCGACACATACCTCCGCATCGGCAAGTGCAGATAGCACTTTTTGCAGACGTTACAGCTATCTATTTTTTTTAGGGATTAACCCTCTCGCAGTGCATAGGAAACTTTAATAAGTGGCCACTGCCCTCAGTACGTGGTTTAGCAAGTGGAGAATAGAGATCAACCCCCAGAAGAGCCAGGCGGTCATGTTTCATTCGAGTGCACCGTGGTTCATACGCAATGTCAACTCCACATAGACTTGCAATTACCTACCATCAAGCAATTTATGAAACGGTGATCCTCTAGTTTCTTTGACTCTGCCATTACTCACGCCATCCCTCTTGGGGTTGAGGTGGCTAGGTGCAAACCATCTTATACATCGCGCGTACGCAGACGGCGACATAGCGTCGACGCAGACGGCGACGAAATAACGCACGCTCAGAACAGAGCATACACAGCTCGCGCAGCTGCTACAAGTAATTATCCACGGTTTCGTCCCCACCAACGAGAGCGAAAGACGTATCGCAGTCAAATCATAAACGTGGGAAATCCCACTTTGCCAGCAACGGCCCGAGCCGAGGTCCTTACCCCACAGGGGGTGCCCTCGGGTAGCGTTGTTTAAATATTAGGTTGAGAGCCCTCTGCGCTCACCAATTGTCCGGATAAGGTTGTTATAGCCATCTGAGGCCAACAACCAAAGTACCACACACAAAAAAAAAAAATACGGCAATGCGTACGAAACAACGGCGCAGCCTAGACGGGCGTACCTTTAGCAGTTTTAAATTTTGTTATTGGGTGCGTGCGGCGACTCGTAGGCACTAGCACGCACACATGCAAACCGTGCTCGGTTCGTTTGTATGAAGATAACTTACTTCTTTGCTTATACTATGCTACAGCGCATCGAGCTGACGACGCTCGGCAGCGATAGGTCTCCTCTTGTTACCGCGCTGTGTCCTCGTCGCAGTCGCAATGTGACAGCACGGAGACGCTTCCCTTCTTGCAACTATGTGCACCTGCACCAGTCAGAAAGTAGGGAATCCGTGCTGTCACCCCGCCCACTCCTCCAGCACTGACTGAAGTGCCCCCGATTTATAAAATCACGCAAAAAGATAATATAAATTTCATTGCTATTAACCTATTAAGCTATGAAAGTTTTATATTATCTTTTCAATTATGATTTCTACCAGATAATTTAATAAAATAAAAACAATACGAACAATATCCCATTGTTCGTATTGTTTTTAATTTGAAGTGCAATTAAAAGTGTAATGTTTGCTGTATGTACATTACATAAAAGAGGGGTAAAGCTGATGTTATAAGGACGATATATACGACGATGCCATAATCATAAAGTTGCAATTACAGATTAACAAAAAAAATACTGTACTATCGAATTTCAGAGGTTAGTAGGGGCGGCAAAATTTGAATAGCCTCTGGGCGGCAAATTCGTAAATGGGCCGCTGACCATACACATGCAACAATTTTTTTTTGTTTATTTAATAACAATTAAACCACATCGAACCAGACCGTGAAAAATGATAGGGTTCTATTCCTAATTATACTGAAGTGTAAGAGAGAAAAAAAAACTCAATTAGTAAAGTATTTCGGTCGTTATCGTGATAACATATTTTATCCGTGTGGTGACGGATTAAGAATACAAGTGTCACCACTCCATTCTTTCCCACTGGTATCGTATGAGGCGACTAAGGGAAGTAAGCAATTATCATCCATTGTACGACTGGTGGTAGGGTTGCGTACCAAGTGGGAGTACTCACTTGGTATCCGGCCCGAGCGGGTTGGTACCACCATCTCCCGTGTGACCGGCCATGAAGCACATCGTTGCATTTTGGCTGTAGCAGGAGATAGCCGTTTATATTTCATTTCATCTGTTAAATGAATTGGTGAGCAGCGGCTTGACAATACTCTCGGTATAGTCGAGTCCATGGGCGACGGTTACCATTTACCATCAGATGGACCGTGGCTCGTCTGCCACTAAACGCAATAAAAAAAAAATACATGATCGGTACATACAGACACACGGATGTCCAAGACAGAACCTTTTTAAATAGTTTTTTAACTAGTTTAAGTAACAAAAATTGCATCAAATATATCATGTGAGTTAAAAATTGTGTTTTTCTTGATATGTGTGTGTATATATTATTTTACAAGTGCAATATATATGATAATTAGAGACATTTTAAGTTTAAAAAATCAGTTGTGTTGCGTGAAGTGACAGTAGTACCCACCTCAACGCTTTGCTTATGAGGCGTGCAAAACTAACCTAGGATATAGTGGCGAGATAAAAGGTATATAGATATAGGTTTTTAAGTCTAATCAAGAGCTATCATATCAAAAATCCGTTCAGTAGTTTTTGCGTGATTTGCAAATAAACAAATAGACAAACAGACACAAATTTAAAAAAAAAAATATTTTGTGTTCATGGACAGTTATTTTTTCGCAAATATCTTAAATGTTCTATACATTAACAAATTATAGTTTTATAATAGTATGGAATAGAAAAATTTTAATTCCGCTCGTTTTTTTTGCAACTTTACTGTTACAATGCCAATGTTGGGCACGGGGCTGCTCTCAGATTGAGAGGAAGCCGTTGCCCACCACGCTGGCAATCTTATAGTATTCAAAAATAAATAATATAAGATATAATAGACACTGAAAATATACAAAAAGTAAAATGCGCCGATTTTGAACTCAGGTATGTCAAAACGTTGAATAGAATTTTAGAGATTTCATATATGAGTATTGATAGCAACATCTTTGCAATAAACATCAATCAACACATCCCTCTGCACTAGAAGGATAAGGTATATTGTAAAATATAGTTCTATCTGTCTGTAAACCCTATTCCTGTACAAAGCAACCAATTTCCCGCTGATCCCCTAAAAATGATCGTCTATAAAAGCAAACGCAGTCCCCTACGATACCCTAAAAATCGTATTCGTAGTATGTGCAGTGCATACGCTAAAATAGTTTTAGGTAGCGAATACACTATCCACAATAGTCGCGATCAAATTTTCAATACCAATAAAATTCCTAATTTGAAAAGTTTCTGCTGAATTTCACTAAAGCGCAATCGTAAAATTTTTATGAGTGATTTCAATTGGTTATTCTTGAACTTTATTAACTACTGAAGTAATATGTTCGTAACAATGCTACGGAGTACTTTAATTTCCTTTACTTTTTACTGCTTCTGCTTTCGATATCCTCATTTCAAAATTTTAAACTTTGTTTTATAAAAATTATGTATCGATCTTTTCCGGATAAAATAGATTCCAATGTCGAATTGATTTTATAGAAACCGTTAGTTGTATGTATAAACACCTTTAGTACGGTATACAAGGACCATATATGGCGACAAACGGGCGACACGGCGGGTTCTCAACGCGACAAAGTGAGAAAAATATGGTTGTTCAATATTTATAGGATTTTTATTTCCGTCGTTTAGCCTCAGATACACGTCGACAGGCAGAGGTAGGGGCCTGCCTGGATGAAATATTGTACTAGATGTGCTATCTTTACAACTGTTTAATACACAAGTTGGTGGTAATCCTTATATTTATATATACCATCATACATTACATGATCTTCGAGACTACTTGTCCAATGGACTCGAAAGGCATAGTTATTATTTTCTCAATCTGTATCCACGAAGCATGAATTTTGAGCATATCTTCTAACAATTTTTTCTTCTGGATCGGCAAACAAATGCAACAGCTAGAAGAAATATCCTTACTAATATTATAAATGCGAAAGCGCGGTTGTTGGTTTATTACAATTTCACGCTATAACTACTAAATCGTTCATCATGAAATTTAGCATACCTATAGCAATTTTTGTTTCAAGATCGTTAGTGTACCATAGAGTGACTTACTTATATTCTAAAATACGTATACCCATAACTGTTAGCATCTGCTATAAAACCTACTAAAGAACTATCCATGCAGGGCTCTAAAGATTGCTTAATCTATATATCGCGTTCAAGAGCTTAATGAATCCGAACACTATGAGTGCTGGTCTAGCAGTGGTAAAAGAGTTTTGTTACCTAGCTATAAAAAATAGTCAAGCCAGCACAACTCTCTGTCTCTGTCTTTTACACAAATTAGATATACTAATTATAGGTGGCTTTGGTGTTGTAACACTTCACTTAGTGCAACGCCCCATAATTAAGAACCTATGATTGATATCTGTTTGTTTACTTGGTCGTAATTGAAGTCTAAGTTATGATATTATTAATCGTTTTAGTACACTATTTTTATATCTATACCTTCTATTATAAAGCTGTAACAGAGCTGTGTCTGTATATTTAAGATATTAGAGAAAAAAATACTGTAATAGGCTATATAAGCCTGTCTGAACACAAAACAATTTTTTTGTTTGTCAGTTTATCTATTTGTATGTCTGTTTGTTCGCGCGTCACGCAAACACTAAGGGATTTTGATGCAACTTTTTTATTTGATAGCTCTTAATTAGACTTAAAAATTGGTATACATTATTTTTATCCCGCTACTATATCGGGAATCTGAGATATAACCTAAAAACTAGCTTTTGGCTGCGGCGAAGCCACGGGCAAAGGAAAATATGTAGCTAATTGCGCACATAATAACCATAATCTCAACACCATTTTTTTTGTCACTTCTAGGGTGCGACTCTACATTGTCTCTGTGTATTGTTTTTCTTGGCTGTTGCATTCATTTGGCGGGGCTTAGGTGGATCCATAATGCATGCAACCACGGGGGGCCATCAGTATGCCGCGACAGTAGTCGCTCTGACGATGTCCGAGCTCGTGTTAGCTCTGTGTTTGATTTAACTTTAAATTACTTCAGCCTTTATTGCTTTACGAGTATATATTAAAGATTCTAGTGGTCTATTGTTTGTGTTTTGTTTTATTTAATGTAAATAAATATTTTTAGAGATTTTGTAAGTCAAATGCCGTCTTTAGCCCATTAAATTACAGCGCCTTCGTTAAAGTTAAATAGATCTACTACAACATAAAAAAAAAGAAACGAAAAATTAAAATTTTATGTCAACATATCAAATTTTGTATTTTTCCTGTTTCGTTAATCACCTTTTATGATGAGAGTGTTGTGGCATGAATTAAATGAAGTAGCCTCTCGCTCGCGCCTCAGCAAACATGCTCGACGCACTACAGTAACGCGGGTGTTTCATGAGGATATGGAACGCATCATTGTACTGTACCCTCATGGTACTTATAGAGGTCTTACGGAAGTTCATCCACAACTGGCAGGTATAGAAACATTGGCAGTATGCCTTAAATAAAGTTATTTTTACACCTGCGCTGCACTTGGCGAACCTCCGCGCGAGCATGTTACACCTCACCGCGAGTGCCCGTCTCTCCCTTTCTATATCATTGTCATCCCGAATGTCACAGGTCAGAAAATGACCTAAGTATTTAAATTACTGCACATCGAAAATCATCTCCGGACGCTTACCAGATCGAAACACCAACATTTCTGTTTTGAGCACCCTATATTTCAGTCCGTGAGTATCAGCATAACGCTCACAGACTGACAACAACCTCCGTAACGCACCGATCGAAGGACTAAGAAGCATCATGTCATCAGCGTAGCTGAGGTTGTTTACACACACACTTCTAAGATGACATACAACTTTAGTGCTTCTCAGTTCTCCGATCATTAAATTTACGTATAAATTAAAGAGGTCCGGAGAGCTTAACTCACACTGGCGTACACCGCATTCTAGCCTATAGGCACTAGATGCCGCGTCGCCCCATCTAACATTATTTACTTGGTTTCCGTACCAGTATCTCAAGAGACGAACTAGCTCACCAGGCATATTATAATCGCGAAATTTTCTCCAAAGAATATTATAATTCACCAGATCAAATGCGCGACCCAGGTCCAGAAAATATGCTATGTCCCGTCTAGTTTAGTAACTGATTGTGTGTTTCAGAATAACTATCGCTGAGTCTGCTGGGAGACCGGGACGGAAACCAAACTGAGTGTCGTCAATTTGGATACTGTTTTGTAGCAATGGTTGCATTACTTTTTTATTCATCATATTCTTTCAAATGACGTTTAATTTATTAAAAAAAAAAACAGATTGCATCTAACCATTTTAACCATTCATAAAAATAAACTAGTAAGTCGAAAACATCATAAAGTAACAGACAAAATGTTTCGTTCAAGAAACAATATCCGGTCCCGGAGCATCGGCAGCTGTCTATTTTCACTTAAAGTTCTAAACTCGTGTTGCTTCGTACTACTTCTATTGTTGGGCCCGTAAAAAGAGCTTGCAAATCCTTGTACTTCCTGCTACTGTTGGCGAAATAGTCGGATAGAGTGCGATAGCTTAGTTGAAACTTCGCTTTTTAAAATGGACTATTTTGGTGCTAGTCGAAACATTTCGATTGGCTTCAATTTTAAAATATGTGAATTTAGAATGTGATACTGGTGGGTATAATGGTTTGCTCGTTTACTTTTATAAATATATTAACTGTGACATAATAATGAGTTTTTATAAGTAATAAGTTTTTATATATTTGCCTCCACGTACTTGTCCTTATTTTTTTGTAGTCATATCTTCAGAGGTGGAAGTCTTATTACAAATTTATTATATGTGTCCAGGAGGGCACGCAAGGATGTCAGTTATGTGCCTCTCTTTCAGGACTGCACAGACGGTGGAGTAATTTAGATAATGACCTCTGGCCCGAGTGTTGTGGGTTCGATTCCATAAACAATAAAAAGCAGGAGAGATGTTATTATTTTCAAGTTTTGTCCTTATTTTGAATTTGGCTTTGGTTAATTGTAGATTATATCTTTTCTAGCATAGAATTTCACACACGTTAAATAATAACGATCCAACAAGAATTAATTTTTTTTTTCAAATTTTCAAAGGTACATTAACTTTGATGTAATATTAAAAAAAAATACATAAAGGTTTACATATTGGAAGTATTCGACCACACATACTTTACAGTTAAGCATCCAAGTTTAATATGTAGAAACGTGAACCTTAGACGCGCCCTGATGATGGATTCAGTAAAAATTAAGTTATCGGAATGATCGACTAGTATAGATGAAATTAAACATGATAAACTGAATATAATTTACTATTTAGCATAATCTCTGCTTGTCCCTTCAGAATGAAGATGGAGGATATTTTATGCAATAGCTAAATTTGTTTTATTTCACTAGTAAGCCATCAGAATTGCAACCTTGGCCTCAGGAGAGCCCATTTTCATAGCATTCGTTATTTACTGCCGTCGTCTTGCAAATCAATATTGCATAGTGCAGATGCATCGATCCTTGAAAATGTTTATTTCGTGAATAAATTCTTATAGAAGACCAGTAAAGTGTTGTACTACGTTTTGTCTTAACCGGTTTCCAGTTTTTATTCTATAGAAAAATACTGAAACAGGACTTTGAATTTTACAAAATGAGTGCAAAATATTGTCATCAACAATTTTAAACTGTTTTCTCTTACTTTTTTTATATTTTGAAGTTGACTAGGAAACATACTGTTCACCCTATGGGAAGCGACTAACCGAGATAATGCGAGATATTCTTAATCTCAGGGAAAAGTATTAGACGTGGAAAGTACAAGGAAGGACTGCGGAGGTGGTTCGGGTCTCAGGCGTTCTCTGGCACAAGACGAAACGTGTAGTGGTAGGTATTCACATTAAAGCAAGAAGTACTAACACTATATATACAATTTAGTTGTGGTGAAGCATTGTTATCAATATACTTCCTTACTTATCATCACGCTATCTCCCCTGCGGGGTAGGCAGAGAGAACAGTGGGCCAAAAGTTGTCAATATAAATAAGTTTTAAGGGGAAAGCCTATATCCATTAGCTAAAGTAGTGTTCATGCTTCTATATCCTCCCGATCATTAAAGATATCCCAGGGAAATAATAACGAGTCTGATTGGGTCTTCGAGCTGTAATGAACCTAATTGTCATAAAACTATATACATTTTCAAAAGTAATCACACTAGAAATGTGTTCTCATTTTCTTCTCAACATTTTATTCAAAACTACGTTGTATACATGTATATACACGGCAGCGATAACGATGAAAGATAGTGTAAGCGACAGTTATTTCGTCGAGAAACCGACGAAAGGATGTTCAGGGCGTCTCGTGATCGCATGGGGTGGAATATAAACGTTCCAGATGTTGATCTCCCAATATGGTCGCTTGATGCAAAAGTGTAGTCAATTTAAAATAGGTATCTTTATAATAGAATGCTGTTATTGTATACAAAGTATGAAATTATATTTGAGTATAAATATCAATTTATATTATTATGAAGCTGTATCTATCACTCTGTACATTTTAAGATATTTAAGAAAAAAATAATGTATTAGGCATATTAGGCATCTCTGAACATAACAATATACATATAAATAAATAACACATTTAATTTAGATTTTTTTTGCGTTTGTTTTTCCAAGTATCACGTAAAAACTAATATTTGCTGTAAATTTTACAACTTTTGCTTGTCCGTGTGGTGACGGACTAAGACTACAAGTGTCACCACCCTATTCTTTCGCTCGGATGTCGTACGAATCGACTAAGGGAAGTAAGCAATTATCACCCATTGCATGACTGGTGGTAGGGCTTGGTACCAAGTGGGAGTACTCACTTACTACCGAGGTTGGTATACTCGTATATATGGGAAGATGACCTTTCGTGTGACCGGCCATAAAGATCAAGTGTTTCGGTTGTAGCAGGAGATAGCCGATTATTCTTTCATTTCATATCTGTGAAACGAAATGGTGTGCAGATGAGCGACGGTTACTATTTACCATCAGGTGGGCCGTGGCTCGTCCGCTACAATACGCAATAAAAAAAAGCTACTGAACGGATATTGAAGAAACATTTTTGTTGAATAGTTTTTAATTAAACTTAAAATGTATTATAACACATTTAACGGGTCTATACGCGCATTAAACTTATCAAAATACTATTATTTTGACTAACCTCGACGTTTCGGCTAAGTTGATGGTTATAATATAATAATAATAATAATAATAACAATCACTTTATTTCAGGTAATTACAAACCCATATACATATAATTACAAAAATAACACAAAAGCACGCACAACAAAAATTATAGGTAACATCAATATCCAATGAACATACTAAAAAGAGAAAATAATAATAAAATAATGAAAATTTATCAAATAATAACATAAAAATCTTAATATAAATCTAGGCACCGCACACATATCTTTTGCAGCAATGCCTAGTGAACGGGCAGTCAAGACGGCCCGCTATCATGGTCAGCACGGTATTGGAGCTGGCCCTCATCCTACGCACCAGGGACGCGCACCGTTTGCACGACGTGGTGGTGTGGAAACAATCGATGCGTGCCTCCGCAAACATGCCCGAGGCACTGCGAATCGCGGCAGCCCCAGTATCGGCCTGAACGCGTTATTGTACTGAACGCGAATAGAGTTGTAGGCAGCTTGTGTATATGAAACCCATAGGCTACACGTGTATAAAGACGTTCAAAAAGCTTTAAAAAGCGTAATTTTAACTGTACTTGAACAACGTACAAACCTATGAGCTATCATATTCGCCCTCCTTGACAGCGCTCTCCGCTCACGTTCGATGTCGATAATGGTCACTCAAGTCAGCAGTTAGCCAGTGTCCCAAATATTTGAACTGATAAACCCGTTCAATCGGTACATTACCAATGGTAATAGGTGGTACATGTTGCCGGAACTTGGCACCAGGCCGAAAGGTCATGCACTGACTTTTTAAGGCATTGCATACCAGCTCATGTCTAGCGACATACTCCTCACACGTACTTAACAATTTGCGCAATCCGCAGACTGATCCGCTCAACAGCACCATGTCATCTGCATAGCTCAGATTATTTGTGCAGACTTCCTAGACGTGGCATCCGATATGTTGACCGCTGAGCTTAACGATCAGTGCGTTAATGTATAGATTAAACAATGTAGGAGAGGTTATCCCGCCCTGTCTAACTCCACATTTGAGCGTGTATGGCTCAGACAATGCACCCGCCCATCTCACATTATTAACCTGATGTTTGTACCAATACTTGAACATGTTAATAAGCTCAAATGGCATATTTGCGTCCACAAGTTTCTGCCACAGGACTTAGTAGACGGGTGTTTTCCGGTCATTATAGTATCTGACGGTATGCTTCAAACAAAGTATTGCACTATCTGTAGATATTTCGGGTTTGAATCCAAATTGATTATCGTGCACCGTTACATACCTATTTAAATGTGTATCAAGCATTGCATGCCCATTGTTATGCCTGTCTCATACGTTGCTATAATATAATATATTGATTTACGATACTGTAATAGAAATTACGGTACAACTTAGTGCCATTATAGAAATATATATTATAGATAGATACACGTGAGGTCACTCGAAAATTCTTAAAGGAAATATATTATCTTAATATGCCTTGCTATGATTTATATTAATATATATTATAGCTACATGTATGACGGGCTTTAAACGATTAGCAGACCACAAAATATACGTGGCGTATTAGACGTCCTTCTCTATACACAAAGATATCGTGTGGTGTCTTTGAGAAGTAAATTAGATTTTGTCTGAGTGTAACAGAAACCGTTACTTCCCTCCGCACTTGTCGAGATACACTTTGTTAGTTTCCACTGTCTGAAAGCGATGTAGACGGGTTTTTTTAATTCTGCGCCGATATAAATTACTAGCAGATTTTATAAACTGTTTATCTATATGTACTATCATAAAGCTGTAACAGAGTTGCGTCTGAACATTTAATATATTTAAGACTATTTATGCGTGTCTCTAGACAAAATAATTTTCTACAACTTTTGTCTGGTCGCACACTAAAACTATTTAACGAGTTTTCATTTTTTTTTGATAGCTATTCATTAGGCTTAAAAACTAGTATATCTTGCTTCTACATCGGTAACCTGATGATATAACCTAATAACTACCTTATATCTGTGGCGTAGTGGTAATAGTATAATCTAATATATAAAATTCTCGTGTCACAGTGTTTGTCGCCATTCTCCTCCGAAAGGCCTTGACCGATTCTTATGAAATTTTAGGTGTATATTCAGTAGGTCTGAGAATAGGTTATAAACTATTTTTCATACCCCTAAGTGAATAAAGGTACCCCAATTATTATTGTGGACAACATTTTTTTATGGTTCGGAGTTAAAAATACATACAACCTAAAATTTTCAGCCTTCTACTGAAAACCCCTATTGTTTAATAGCTATATTAGTACTTTAATAATTTTCATTGCAAAATATTTACGAAAAAACATATGGTGGTATGAAGTTCGCCGGGTGAGCTACTTTCTATATAAAAATGTATTTTATGTGGCTGAGATTTTCTAGAAGATAAACTAACTAGTCTAACTAATTTAATTAAAAGTCACCCGTTTTTATTGCCTAAGTTTAACTAAATGAAGAAGTATATAAGATAAAAGATTAGATATTAAAACTATAAATATTACACTTTTATGTGAATACAAATTAAAGAACTCTCAACTTAATTCAATTTTATAGTATAAGTACTGACTAATAAAAACAAAAGCAAGAAATTGTTTTAAACTTTTTACGACGCTGAATGTTTACTTTTAAATTTTAGAACCAAACTTTGCTAATTTAGAAAAGGGATTAATGTTTGCGTAAAATTTAATTTGCAAAAGCACTTACGTTTAGGGATTTAGAAATGCACCTGCTCCTTGGTTAAAGGGCAACGTTGCAAACGTATCTAATAGAATTTTGCTGTTAAATTATTAACATAATACGATATGCGATCTACATATTTGACGGGCCTCGTGGCGTAGTCGGTATTGAAACCGACGTCCATGCACGAGGTCGTGGGTTCGATTCCCACTCAGGACAAATTTGTGTGATGAACACAGATATTTGTACTTGGTCTGAGTGTTTTCTATCTATTATATGTATGTATACAAAAAAAAAAATATATGTTTTTTTTGGGGTTATATAAATAAACCTTAAATTTTGTAAAATCATATACTGTGGGTAGATGAAACCGTTAAAACAACATATCAGCCTTGGACATCTACCATCTAAGTCCACCCGTGATCATGAATGCTGTAAAGTATTCGAAACGTCGTCGGGATAGTAGAAAATCAAGTAAACGCGATAGAATCCGTAAACGTAGTTATATTTCAAAATGCAACATTCGCGTAAATATCAGAAAGTATGATATGTATTTTTTTTAAATGTCTCAAATAGTTTAAAAATACACTGAGAGCTAAATAAAACTCAATACCTACTCGTAATATGGTCTGCGACATAAGTGCTGTATATAAAACAATTTAATTTAAAAAATCTTCAAAGCATTGAAAACAATAGAAATGCACACGAAGACAAATTGTAAATTATCAGTCCCCTTTAGGAATTGTCCCGTCTCAATGAGTTGAAACTCCAATTTGTCATAGAACATATTACGTTGGACGCACCAACAAAAGCCGGTTTTGTCTTCCTTGTGTCGAGTCGGACTCGGGGTAGAACAGACATTTGTGGATATTTGCTTTATTTCATGCATCTGGTGGATATTTATTCTGTAAAAGGAAAAAGTAGCGAGTACTCAATATTATTTTAGTTATTATTATAGAATGGATATTTTAGGAGGAGAGCCCACCATTCACCTACGGATTGTCTATCCCGGCTATCTTGGGACACCAACAAAATAACCTAAGATTGCCAATCCGCACACTCACAGATAGAGGAAAATGTGATAATAGCAGAGTAGCATGTACCATGCGACACGGCAGGACTCTCAGAACAACAACAATGCAATATTCCGCTTATAATTGGTATTGCTACATGCTTAAAAAAATAGTAATTATTAATAAATGATCCGGTATCACTAGTTCCTGGTTTCGATTTACGGGTCTTGCCAACAAAAAATATTGGGATTTTCCAGCAAGAAATTTTCATGAAATGAAATGAATGTGGGATGAACTCCCACATTCATTTCATTGGGCGACTCAGTGGTTAACTCGCTGCTATATGCAGACGATGCGGTCCTATTAGCGCAGTCTGCGACTGACCTGCAAACCCTTGTCGACGTAATGGCAGAAGATTGTAAGAAAAGGCAATAGGAAATGGTGTGCTAGAACAAGTGGATGAATTTGTATATCTTGGATGTGGATTCAGTCGGGATGGAAGGTACACCACTGATGTAGAGAGAAGAGTGAATGCGGGAAATAGAGTGAACGGAGCATTGGGACAACTTCTCGGCAGCCACCACCTCAGCCAGAAGGAACGTGTCGCAATACACAACGCAGTGCTTGTCCCAACGTTATTATATGGAAGCGAGAGTTGGGTATATAAAAAGGAGCATGAGAGTAAAATCAATGCGGTCAAAATGCGATCTCTGTGAAGAATCTGTGGAGTGAGGCTGACTGACCGCATTCGTAATAATGACGCAAGAGAGCGAGTAGGTATGAAAGAGAGTATTGGTGTAAAGATGCGAAAGGGAATGCTCCGATGGTTCGGACATTTCATTCATTCATTTTCCATTCATCAGCCTTTTAACATCCACTGCTGGACATAGGCCTCCCCAAGAATGGGGGATAGTGCCGTAATCGCCACGCTTGGCAGGCGGGTTGGCGATCGCAGTGGATGTTGTTAATACTTGAAGGAGTGCTGCTGCCCACTCCCTCGATATTCCCTTAGTCGGCTCTTACGACTCCCATGGGTGGAGAGGGGTGGGTCAATTCTAAAGCCGGCCCCACACGGCTACGGTACGGCTATGGTTCGGACATGTGGAAAGAATGCCGGACGAGCGACTGGCTAAGAAGGTATACAATGAGAAAGTGGGAGGATGTAGGTACAGGGGGAGACCGAGACTTACCTACCTAGACCAAATTGGTCATGTATTGAAGGAAGGTGGAGTCAGGAGTCTCCGAAACCGGCGAGCGTGTATGAAGAGAGTTATGAATGTTGAGGAAGCGAGAGATGTATGCAAGAATAGAGCCTCTTGGCACTCTGTTCTCTTTGCCTACCCCGCAAGGGAAATGGCATGATGATAAGTTAGTTAGTTAGTTAGAAATTTTCATTAGCAGCCGAAGTTAGGAAGATGGTGGTGTGTCACCCCCATGTCTCGGAAAGTACGTAAGGTCTTTGGTCCTGTCAGGTTGTATCGGAACTTTCCCATTGGACTTTATAGTTTCTTATGAACGAGAGAACACAGAGTGCACCTGTGTTTGTGCACCTGTTCGTGCACTCTAATATCTCTAGTATGTAGCTAGTGCATGGCTAGAAATTATGGTCTGATGATCAATATTGTAATTGAATAATAACGTTAAAAAAGAAATGAAAGACAGGTAAATAAATTTGTAGCGTCTAGGATGGGCCAGGCATATTGAAAGCATGGAGGATAGTAGGGCTCCCAAAGTCATTGGCCGCTGGCATCCTCAGAAGTAAAGACCAAGGCCTGGAAAGAGGTGCTGTGAAGACTTGAAGGTCATGAAAAAGTTCACCAACTGGAGAAGGACAGTCATCAGTCGAAGCGAAGTGGTGGCATATTGTACACACTTCTTGACTTCTTGTTTAGTGTCTTCTGTGATAAATATAGGAGTATTAGTAACATAATAAGCTTATTATTTACAGTTATGTGATAATAATTCTAATTTCAGACAGTAAAATATTATAGAAATGATTAATTTATAGCAGAATTTTGTTGTATAGGTAGTTTTCTTATAATTATATCAAAATATCTCAACTATGTGTAACCAATATTGATAAAGGTACCTAAGTAGTTTATTATTTTCAACCGACTTCGAAAAGGAGGTTCTCAATTCGGCTGTACGAGTATGTTTCTTTTTTTGTGTACGCGATTATTCCGCCAATTATGAATCGATTTCAATGATTCCTTTTTTTTTGGGTAGTTTCTATATCAGAGATCGTCTTTTTTATTTAAAAATAATTTATTGAATATATTAGTCAACACCAGGGTGTTTTCAGTATGTTTTTCTTTAATGTATTAGTTCAAAATTAAAAAATGTCTAAACAATAAAGGAAGCGTTTTCACTTGCATTTAATAAATAATTGCAGACACAACAATTGTGCAATTTTTACTTTCAGTCTCCTGAACGTCGAAACGACCTAAATACATTTTTATTTTTCATTTTTACACAAGAGTAATCAACTTATTGCGACTTTAATATTTAATTATACGCAATAAGGTTGTTAATCGTATAAAATTGATGTCTTATCACAGGTTACAATAAGTTTCAATAAAGCTTTTGTTCGTTAGATTGTGCACCCTTTCTCATATTGTTTCATGCGAGCGGTTTCATGTGTTTGCTCAATCTAATTGCTACTCAGCCATAGCGGGTATTCATCTGTATAAAATTGTACTGCGGATTGAAAACCCGTGTGCATTTGTTAGGTTGTGGTGGCTGATACGCCGATATTAATTTTGTATTATGAAATGTGTACATGAATGCGAAATTCTATTTTCGTACTGTTGTGAATCAATTCTGTTTTGAGTTTCGCTAGTTATGTTTTCTGCTGGATACTACTCGTAAATCTTGAAGGTCAACCCAATAAATTTAAAAAGTTTTAGACATAATAATAGTGTTATTATTAACTGCCTCGGTGGTGTAGCGGTAGTGTGTGTGACTGCTGATCATGAGGTCTCGGGTTCAATCCCTGGGTCGGGCAATGTTATTGGGTTTTTTTGTAATAAAGAAAAATTTTCAGTAGCAGCCGGGAGTTTGGATATGTGTCCCGTAGACGGCAATAGACTTGAACATAGCTGACGAATCACGGGGGTGAATGTGTATATAACGTATGTCTATTTAACAGCCTTGGTTTTCCGTCAACAAATTCTAATTAAATAAATAAATATTCACGGACATTTTCACACAACGTCCTCTAGTCCCAAACTAAGCTTAACGCTTGTGCTATAGGTACTAGATTACGGATTTCATACATATATTACATTTTTTTTTATCATATATGATCATCACCTAAATAATTATCCTGAGTGGGAATCGAACCTACGAAATAGCAGCCCGGAATTAAGAAGTTGGCAGTATTGCAAACCCGTGCCTCGGGAAGCAGGTAAAGCCGTTGCCCCTGCGCCTGATCTCCTTCCGGTCGTGTCGGAATGCCGTCCCTCCGGACTATGTCGTATCGTAGTGGGGAAATAGTACACTTGTGTTTGCGCACGCAGTAGTGCACTATAATATATTATCTCCAGTTAATAAGGCTACTGTTTGTTGAGACTGGCTGCCGCGACCGATATTACGGTCTGGAGATCATTATATAACTAGATCCGTGCCTACAAATTTATAAATTACTAACTATCCAAGACCTTACTCCGACGATGCTTATAATATAATCCATCCATCCATCCATCAGCCTTTAAACGTCCACTGCTGGACATAGGGCTCCCCAAGAGAACGCCACAGCGAGCGGTCCCGTCACGGGGGATAAAGCCGTAATCGCCATGTTGTTAATACTCGAGGGAGTGCTGCTGCCTATTCTCGCGGTATTCCCTCAGTTGGCTCTTATGACTCCCGTGGGTAGAGAGGGGTGGGACAATTCTAAAGCCGGTCCACACGGCCTATATAATATAATAGTCTTTTATTATTCATATGACAATTTTGCCAGGCTATAGTTTTTAATGTACTAGACATACTGCTTTATCAGAAGTCCTTAAATATTTATTTATTTATTTATTGATTGCCAACACAATGTACATTGTTACAATTCAAATAATAATACATTTGTCAGAAATTTATATACCCCTAAGTCTTTTATTATATTAACCTTCTTTAAGCTATCAGATTTGATCTTATATAATGTACTAAGTGCATTTCTCTTTCTGCGGAACCTCATATGATTACATTTTGAGGAATTTAAATACATGTTTACATTCGCACCAATCAACCAAACGATTCAAGTCATCTTGCAGTAGATGTGCGTCTGAAAGAGTGTCAACAGTTTTAAAAAACTTCAAATCAACAGCAAATAAATAAAAGCGGGAATGGTGTAAACATGTAAACTATTTAAGCCTGGAAAATGCACATTGTTTTATTTAAGATTTTGATACTACAAGTGTTGTGAGAAAAATCCACTTATTAATATTTAAGTATTTAGTATAAGACAATTATACGTAATGTTAATTCGAAAATGGTAATAAGGGTATGAAAACATTTTTCCTGAAATATGAGCAAAAAGAAAAATTAACAAATGTTTATTTTGTGTGTTATAGTTTAGATACCATCCTCCCGCCTGAGTTTTGCGGGTTTGATTCCTACACTGGACAACTTATTATATGATCCACAAATGGTTGTTTTGAGAATGGTTGTACCTGCTTTGTGTTAGTAGAGTTGTTTGTAAAACTTTTCCCGTGTTACAAGGATTATACTTTAGTTAAAAGTATTGTCTTTATTTAAAACAATACTTAAGATAAGTTAGTAATATAGGGATTTACATTTTAAAGTTATGGAGATTTATTAACGGATTTAAAAGATACTCAGAATAAGTTACTCTAGGAATATACCAGGAAAAGCTTAAAGTAACTTAACTTAAACTTATCATTACGCAATTTCCCTTGCGGGGTAGGCAGAGAGAACAGAGTGCCAAGAGGCTCTATTCTTGCATACATCTCTCGCTTCCTCAACATTCATAACTCTCTTCATACACGCTCGCCGGTTTCGGAGACTCCTGACTCCACCTTCCTTTAATACATGACCAATTTGGTCTAGGGTGGTCTCGGTCTCCCCCTGTACCTACATCCTTCCACTTTCGCATTGTATATCTTCCTAGCCAGTCCACCACTTCCTAGCCAAACCATCGGAGCATTCCCTTTCGCATCTTTACACCAATACTCTCTTTCATACCTACTCGCTCTCTTATGTCATTGTTACGAATGCAGTCAGTCAGCCTCACTCCACAGATTCTCCGCAGATATCGCATTTCGACCGCATTGATTTTACTCTAATGCTCCTTTTTACAAACCCAGCTCTCGCTTCCATATAATAACGTTGGGACAAGCACTGCATTGTGTATTGCGACACGTGCCTTCTGGCTGAGGTGGTGGCTGCCGAGAAGTTGTCCCAATGCTCCGTTCACTCTATTTCCCGCATTCACTCTTCTCTCTACATCAGTGGTGTACCTTCCATCCCGACTGAATCTACATCCAAGATATACAAATTAATCCACTTGTTCTAGCATACCATTTCCTATTGCTACTCTAACATATGTTCTGGCTTCTTCTCTTTCAAAAACCATTATTTTGGTTTTGCTCACATTCACACGAAGGCCCCTTTTCTTAGAATCTTCTGCCATTACGTCGACTAGGGTTTGCAGGTCAGTCGCAGATTGCGCTAATAGAACCGCATCGTCTGCATATAACAGAGAGTTAACCACTGAGTCGCCCATCTGAACTCCCACATTCATTTCATTCAACCTTTGCAGACATTTATCCAGATATATAATAAACAGTCTGGCTTATAGAACGCGGCCCTGTTTAACGCCGATATTGTCATCAAACCAGGGTGACATTCCATCATCCAGCCGCACACAAGCTCTGCAGTCCATGTAGTTTGACTGCTCCGCTTGTAGCAGTCTACCGTTAATACCATACTATGGCAAAATGTCCCAAAGTTCCTTTCGTACAACAGTGTCAAATGCTTTCTTCAAATCCACAAAACTGCCGAAAACCCTCTGGCCTACAGCCAGACGCTTCTCCACAATGTTGCGCAGAGAAAACACTTGATCCATGCATTCTCTTCCACACCTGAAACCTCCTTGTGCCTCACACAAAAATTCATAAGACACCATCCTCATTCTCCTTTCAATAATCTTACCATACACTTTGGCTGCCAAACTGGTCAAGCTTATGGCTCTGTAGTTTGCACAGTCATAACGTGAACCCTTGTTTTTAAACAAGGGCACGATGACTGCGCTTCTCCCGTCCTTGGAAACCATTCCTGAGCTTCAACATAAATTGAGAAGCATCAAGAAGGATTCCCAGACACATGAGCCCTCAAGCTTGATCATCTCAGCAGACACCATATCAATACCCGCTGCCTTACCATTTTTCAAACTTCTAAGTGCCCATTCAACTTCATCCATTATTGGTATTGGTATTGGTTCGGCGGACTGTTCTCCGCAACTCCACGTCTGAGCGCGTGTTTTGCGTGTGGGTGGGTGTGAAACCTTCACTCTATCCACCCCAGCTCCCGGAAGAACGCCAACAGCCCCTTGGAGAGAACTTGAGCTCCCGAAGTATTTGGTCCTGTATGTGGCGACCTCCGCACAGTGCTGCAACACATGGACCGCCGTGTCCTCCTCTTGCAGGCACACTCTGCAAAGTGGGCTGTCTGTGTTAAAGGATCCGTGACCAGTGATAGCTGCTGTGACTATCCGCAGTTGCTGCTTAGTTAGGCGAAGTAACCGTTTAGTGATTCGGTTGTCTAACAGCGGCAGTGCTTCCTTGGCCTGTCTACACTCACCGTGACTCGAGCAATAGAGTTGATGATGGTCCTAGTTCTGTCCCTTACCAGAGTCCGAAGCTTAGCAAAGGGCAAAGCTATGATGGGTTCCGGTCCGACAGCAGCCATGTCAGAACCTCTTCTAGCCAGCTCATCTGCTGCATCATTGCCTCTGGAGCCACTGTGTCCCTTGATTCATTATAGGGTTATGTTATTGAAGTTGCCTACCTGATTTAGTCTGTGGTGGCATTCGTGTATGAGTCCAGATGTGACCGTATGGCTGTTCAGCGCCTGGAGCACTGCCATACTGTCTGACAGTATTCGGAGATTCTTACCCTATATATCTCTGGATGTGATTGCAGATGCTGCTAAGGTGATACCCAAACATTCTGCCTGAAATACCGTGTTATGCCTACCTAGTGGCGTAGCTATATGTACATTGAGATCTTCTGAGAAGACTCCGGCTGCAGTGCCTGTACCTCTACACTTCATCCATACTAATGTTATCAGAGGATGCCGATACCGAATGCTGATCTGTTAGACCACATGTGGCACCAGCATCACCCTGAACATCCGCATACATATCTTCAAAATATTCACTCCATCGGCTTAACATATCTTGTGTTTGCGTAAGAATGTCTCCACCTTTAGACCTTATTTTATTCATTTTGAAAGCTGACCAACCACTCCGAGATTTCTAGACCTCCCTCCAAAAAAGTTTGGTGTTGCTCTCGAAGTTTTTGGTCAGCCTTTTTTCTGCAATCATATTTGCTCTATCACGCTTCTCTTTCACTAAGGCTTTGGTGTCATTCTTACGTTGCTGGTATATTTCTTTCTTCTGTTCTTTCACACTTGCACTCAGGTTCAAAGAAGATCCATAGTCCAGCCACGCTTTCTTCTTTTGGTCTACGGAAGCTGCTACTTCCGTATCCCACCATGCATCACCTTTCACTTTCCGATGCTTCTTTGAACATCCACAAACTTATTTCGCTGTATAAAAAAAAAAAGCTTAACGTAATACGAAAAAAAGGTATAAATAAAGTATTGATAACCCTATTCAAAGAAGCTAAGAGTTCTAAATGAACAAGTATGTTGGAAGAAAAATTTAATTAAAAATCAGATTCCATTTATAAAATTCTTTGCGGAAATATTGTTCGTGTTCTTTATAAAAGAGGATTTGTTGGCTGTAGGGTTGTCACAATTTTTATTATAGTTTTATAATTATCAGTTGTTCGTTAAACTCAATTAAATATATTTTTGTGAGGTACATGTTTTTTCTAATGTTATAAGAAAAATTAACATGGTACATGTACTATGGACGTCTGCGGGAAAAATAATCATCACAAACACGAACAGTCGAGGGCAAACTATTTTAAACTGTTTGTATTAGTATTTTATGTAATAAAACTTATCGTTAATGTAGTAAGCGTGTACACAAACCCGTATTCTGTGTGCTCTTATTTATCACAGAAAAATAAATTTTCCTTGACATACATAAATGCAGAATAGATAGACGTAAGATATTGTCGATTTCAATATGATAATATGAAACTGTGCGAGTAGGTAGGAATTATGTTTATAGATAAGATACAAAATAAAATATAAATTCTAAAACTGCTAAGACGTGTTTGTTTGTTTATTATACTTTCACACGTTAATCATCATGAAATTTTGCATAGAGTCAATACATTCCAGTCCAATATTGACTAGTTGTAGAGCCGTGCTTATCCCAGTACGAATGGACCGCCTCAGTCGGGGAAGTACCACCCTCTCACAAAAGATCAGCGTGTAACAACGGTAGTTACGCCTACCGTTGTGTTTCCTGAGGTGAGTGAGTGCGCCGGAGGCCCAAACCCCCCTATCCTCTCCTTATTAACCTTCCTATCCACCTCCTATCCCTTTCCTTGGAGATGGTGACGCGCGAGTGATACCTCTGGTGTTGCTAGCGTCTATAGTCTACTGTAACCGCTTACAATCAGGTGGGCCGTATGCTTGTTTGTGTTCAGGTAGTATAAAAAAAACCTTGATGAAATTTTGCATAGATGAGAGCCGTGATAGTCTGATAGTGAAACCTGCAAGTCCCTGTCAGTCTTTTCCTTATTTATTTTAACATAGCATAGCACCACGTCTGTATTCCCCGAAGGGGTAGGCAGAGGTGTATTACAAACCCACGACTCGCCAGCTATGTTTAAGTCCCACGTAATAGGGGGCGAGCCTATTGACGTCTACCGGGCACGTTTTCCAAACTCCGGGCTGCTACTGCTGTTATTTATATTAAGCCGGCGGCCTCCGTCACTCTCACTCACCATACGAAACACAACAGTAGTATTACTTACCGTATTTACATGCTGTGAGATAGTGGTGCATGATCGGGCCGGCCCAATTCCTAATAAAAAAAAATCTACTGTAAGTATACAATGTACTCCTCCTCATAAGAAAATTGACTGCTGCACATACCTATAGCTTATTTAGTTTCTATACTTAGGTACTGTAAATGGAGGGAGATAGAAGTACTTACAACCCGTTTGTTCAACAAACATTAAGCCCCTCATATTTGATCACATTAATTGGTTCGCGTCTTCCACTCATTTAATGAATAAGGAATGATATTCTATGAGAGCAAATGCACAAGTAATTAATTCAAGCTGTTGGAAATGTCAACATAATTCAATTAATTTGTGTTGGAAATTGTTATTAGATACTCACGTTCACTCAGAAGACTTCTGGACTGAAGTAGGTGTTGATGGAAGGTTGTGACAATTTTATTTCGCTTTACAGCCTCAAAGTTTGTAATGCTGACATTATCCCAAAAGTTTTTAAGAGCACACTGCGGATAAAGGGGTGAATAAAACAAGTGGCCTAATATTTAAGTTAGTAAGGGAAAGTTTTTTTACTGGTAATAAGGTTAGGAGATGGTGGTTCTAGAACGGGCATTTATTGCCGTTTTTATAGTCGTAAAGAAGTATCCCAGTCTTGGATCTTGTTTCTTGGATCTTCGTGGTACGGATTGAGCAGGATTTGAACCTGTATCTGCTGGATACCGTCCAGATGCTTTGCCAATTCAGCCATCGTGACAATTGCTCCTGACTGTTTATTTCTATAACACATTCATACTTAACGTCTTTGGGTGATGCCTGCGCCATCTGTCGGAAGTATTTTCATACATTATACCGACTAAAAATACTTTCACTTTGTGTTTAATGTATAGTGCTAAGCATGTAAAATGCTAAAAATATATATAAAAATATCTAAATATTTATAGGGTTTGCGTCATTATTAGGTAAAAATGTTAATTGTAAAATTAAGTTTACCTGGTCGGTTTAAAGTATGAAAGTACTTCCTGGCTGAATTGGCAAAGCATCTGGACGGTATCCAGGGATGCAGGTTCAAATCCTGCTCGTGACTGTTATTTTCGATTTCACATTTTTCACTTTGTGTTTTTAATGTACACTATGTGTTAGTCTAGAGATCAGTGACTATTAACATTTACCATCGCAGACCTGAACCGCCGCCAGCGACTGATGGGGCGGTATAGGCGTGAATATTTGCGCCTAATGCCACCCTAGCTGAGGCTGCGGCTGGATGGACCGGGGAACGTCCGCCACCCGCAAGGCCTCAAGCGAAGGTGCGACGCTCCGTGTGCAGATGCATCGCTCAGTTGAGGGTACCCGAAAAGGTAAGCCACCGGCGGACCACTGAAGGAATGTAAAATGGTTCCGGTGGCCCGCCAATAAAGGTGGAGGGACGGCACACGGTGGTTTATTTAGCGGGTGAGGGCCCCACACTATCCTGTTCGTTGCCCCGAACCACTGGGTATGCGATGAGGTACATTTTTTCCCGCCTAAACAAAAAAGTCAGTTTTAGTGCAACACCAAAAGCAAAATCGTTTTGACTTAAAACTACAAAGTTATCATCAGTATTCACGGCACATCTAAACCAATTATATTATCAAATAACTAGTATCCACGACTTCGTTTGTGGGGCATTTAGTTATTTTCTTTTTTATACGGAGCCCTAAATATTGTACCAAAACATCAATTATCTGCTGATGAAAATCTCGTCCAAATCGGTCAGGCCGTTTCGGAGATTAGCTGAATATTTTAAAATTGGTATATTGTTACAAGAAACGTGTATAAACTTATGAATTTAGTAAAAAGCTGTTATTTAGTCCTTACTAAAATACATTCAAATTTTACTTATTTGTATTGATTTACGCTTGCTCTTAATATTCAGAATCTAATCACAATAAAAATGGAGAATGAAATCATGTTAATTGAGAATGAATTAGTAATAGGACAATTTCTATGATCACCACCTTCCCTTATATTTGAAATAAAATTGAGAGACTTTTAAACTTTCGCGATTTGTACACATTATACACAAATATTTACGTATCGGGTCTTAATCGCGTATACAATGCAAAAACAACCCATCACCACGGCCGGTGAGTCAACCCGTGACCACGGCCGGTGCAATACGGTTGAAACGTCGGGAAATTAAGGTATTCAACCTCAACATTATATACGTGATTAAGACCCGATACGTAAATATTTGTGTATAAAATTGAGAGACTTAACAAGCATACAAACATGGCGTACAAAGTTTACCCAGATTCAAAACAGTGTAGATCATTCAAATAATTTTCATACAGAATGTAAAACTGCATAGCACGTGTACGTAATTTGATTACGGACACACGCTGTTTATAATTCTGGGCTAAATGTATTGCAACATAGCTCTGATAGAAAGTTACATACTGTCTTAATACTCAATTATTATCGATGA
Organism: Leucoma salicis; assembly: GCA_948253155.1. Taxonomy (NCBI): domain Eukaryota; kingdom Metazoa; phylum Arthropoda; class Insecta; order Lepidoptera; family Erebidae; genus Leucoma; species Leucoma salicis. The sequence goes on along the minus strand of OX411815.1, from coordinate 19,869,952 downwards.
TAGCTCGTTATAATATTCGGAATCTGTTAGCATAAGCCAATAAAGCTTAAGGAATTAACGGGTCAACATCAGACAGCACTAGTTGGACTAATCCTTACTTTAGTGCTTAATCAAAGAGATTTGCAGGTTTGTTGAGGAAATTTGCTATCCTATTAGTACTTGTACGAGATTATATGGAGATTATTCCGTGTGAGAAGTTGAAGTTGTATAAATTGATGAAGGCAATGACATGTTCGAGTAGCTTCTCGAAAAAAAAAGTGTCCTGAGAAATCGATTGCTGTAAAGTGTGAAGCACAGAAAAAGAGGCGTTTACGTTTATTTAAATAAATTATGTAATCTAGTACTATCCTTACTAATTTATAAATTTGGAAGTGAGTTTGTTTCGCTTCACGTCTTAACTACTTGAGCGGTCATCATAAAATTATGATAATCTGGAGTCGGAAAAACACATTAATTTTTGTTCCTGAAAAATTAATGAACCCTGTTGGATGACATACTTACGAGTACTTACATCATAAAGATACAATTTAGAAGTACAGCGCAGGCAAAGAAACTCAATCCTACTAAATGTTAGACTCGTAAATGTGAAAGTTGGCTAACATGTTTGTATACCTGTACAATTACGCCTAAACGTCTCATTCAATCATACAGGATTTTCATCCCGAAAAAATCAATAATTTCCGTAGAATACCTATTTTTGCCAGCTAGACCTATCGATTAAACAGATTTAAAGAAAATTTTATAAACTGATAAATTATAGCCAGGATAAACACAGAATATTTTTTTATCCTAAGATTGGTTATTTATGAAATCTCGTAAACGTTAAATACTTCGACGTATACGAAATTATGAGTATAAATTCAGTTAGAATAAATATTATAACAAAGTTTGGAAGAGATTACATTTCGTAATCTTTATATTCTGATTTAGGAACCAAGATTATCCTTGGTAGACGAACATCCATGTTAACAATCTTAAATCACAAATTATCACTTTATTATCCCACTGTATCCCCGAGAATAAGTTTCCAGTCTCCTTCAATCCGGGATTAAACTAGCTCCAGTAAGTTGGCCTTAAGTTCGACTGGCCGTGTGCCTAATAGCCGGGTGGCTATTACGGCTTCGTTGGTAGGATCACATGAGACCTCAGATAGTTCGTACTTCTACCCAAAGCTTAAAGTTGTCCGCCACTAAATTCTTAAGGGAAAAGTGTCCGGATTATTCCGTTTGACGCTTTATAGGGTAATTGTCGAACGGGTAAGCTTTTTAGTTTTGTGAAATCGAAAATATAAAAAAATATACCCTGCTCGTGACTGTTATTTTCGATTTCACATTTTCACACTTTGTGTTGATCTATACGGCTAAGCATGTCAAATGCTATAAATATATATAAAAAATATCTAAAGATTGTTTTTTATTGAACTAGCAAACGAACTTGGTTTGGTATATTCAATGAAACTCACAACACATACATACGTATAATTCTTAACTATATCTTAGCTTGACCTTATGATCCACAATCACATACACTATAGCTAGACCACCTTACTTAAAATTATAAATAAATGACTAGGTAAACAAGCTGTTGCCGTTATCAATAGCGAGCAAAAAAGGGCAAAAAAATCACGTCACGAGATACAGCCTAGTGTTAGACGGACGGACAGACAGATGTTGTATGGGATACAACTGTGGCCTTAAATATTATTATTTTTTTGTTTTTAGTATTTGTTGTTATAGCGGCAACAGAAATACATAATTTGTAAAAATTTCAACTGTCTAGCTATCGCCATTCTTGAGATACAGCCTGGTGACAGACGGATGGACAGACAGACAGACAGCGAAGTCTTAGTAATAGGGTCCCGTTTTGACCCTTCGGGTATGGAACCCTAAAAAACCTACAAAAGAGTAATTGTAATAATTTTCGTAGTAATTTCAAATGCACGGAGCAGCGGCAACTACACGGTAACGCATAGGATCTCTTTGTATGCTAATAGAGTGTTGTGTGGAATACAATAGGTCTGTCCCATAAATCTCTCGCCCTATTTACGTGGCGAATTGTTTTTTAAATGTTACATGATTTATGTCTAAGTTTGTTTGAAAATTTTGGTAGATTTCATTACCAAAAAGTATTAAGTTCACGACTAAAACGCATACTTTTTTATTATACATATTATCAAATTACTCTAATACAACCGTGAAATAAAATGGTGAGCAGCTAATTGACAGTACTCTTACATAGCTCATGAGCAGAGGCATGGTGGCTCGTTTGCCACAGAGCAATAAAAAAATCGTAAAATATCTGTAATTTCAGGATTGTAAAATATCTAAAAAACGTGATAAAATCTTTAAAAATCGTGTTGTTTTTAATGCCTCGTTAAGTCAAAATCTAAGTTAAATGCTGACTTATCAAAAAAAATTGTTGCTTGAACGAACTTTGGTCCGCTTGGCCTAATGTTCGTACAAATCTTTGCAGCTATAAAGAAATGTTTTTTGCTATATGTTTATATTTTATTTGCTTCCTAATAAATAATACCTACTTGCTTTTTAATCATTTAGTAGAATGTTCCTCTAAACAATAACCGCTTATAAGGAATTTATTTTGTGATATTAGAATAACTGATTATACTAGCTTTTTTTATTGCTTGAAATGGCAGACGAGCCACGGTCCATCTGATGGTAAATGGTAACCGTCGCCCATGCACTGGACTATACCGAGAGTATTGTCAAGCCGCTGCTCACCGATTAATTTCACAGATATAAAATGAAATTTAAACGGCTTACTCCTGCTACAGCCAAAACGCAACGATGTGCTTCATGGCCGGTCACACAGGAGATGGTGGTGCCAACCGGCTCGGGCACGATACCAAGTGAGTACTCCCACTTGGTACCCAGCCCTACCACCAGTCATGCAATGGATGATAATTGCTTACTTCCCATACCTGAAAACCTAGGAGTAGAAGTTCCAATTTATGCCACTGTAATATTAAAAGACAATAAATTATTTTTATCAACACAAGTAATCACATATATTATAGAAGTAAAAAAAATTGTGCTAGAGCCTTGCTTATCCCAGTATGAATAGCCGACTTGATCGGGGAAGTACCACCCTCTCAAAAGAAATCAGCGCGCCATAACGATACGCATACGTTGTATTTCGTATCGTTGAATTTATTATTAGACTCCTCCCTATCCTCTCCTTATTATCCTTCCTAAAATCTCCTTAGTGTCCTATCTATCTTCTCCTTATTATTCTTCTTATATACCTCCTATCCCCATCCTTAGGGATGGCAACGCGCGATACCTTGTGTTGCTAGCGTCTATAGGCTACGGTAACCACTTCCACCCGGTAGAATATGCCTCTTTGCCATCCTCGTAGTATAAAAAAAAATATACGGTCGGTATAGTATCGGAGTGAATTATTCTCTCACATATGAAATACAATATTTTTATTTGGAATTTTATAATAACATGCTAAGGTGATACCAATTATTAATTAAAAAGTAGTTTATTTTATCTTAATAATATTGGGGTCTTCTTCCGATCTGTTCGGTTTTAGCTGATCAGGATAGAACGCTGAAAATGTGTAAAATCGAAATTATGACAATGATGAATGTAAATTATTACAAAGTGTGAAAATGTGATATCCAAAATAACAGTCACGAGCAGGATTTGAACCTGAAGCTGAAATACCTTCCCAGATGCTTTGCCAATTCAGCCATCATGATAATTGCTCCGGACTGCGAATTTCGATAACACATTCATTCTTAACGTCTGGGTGACGTGACGATTTCACATTTTCACACTTGGTGTTGATTTATATGGCTAAGAATGTCAAATGCTAAAAAAATATATACAAAAACATCAAATGATTAATATAGTAAGATTTTGATAGAAATAATATAGAGTGGTTTACATTATAACGGATATTAATTCGTATATTAAATTAGTTAAACGATTAATATTGGTTTTCCTCGTGAGTATTACAGCCACACGTGACGTCATTAATGCTAGACACGTACCTAATTAAATTAATCATGTGGTTTGATAGCGGTATATGTGATTTAAGAGGTCATATCGGTATGAACGTGAGGCGAGTACCCGATCACAGTTACTAGGCGTCTTTGAAATTCGATTTGATTATCTACGTATTAATTTTATCGATACCATAAATAATTTAAAGGAATAATTAGTAACGTGGTTAGAACTTTTAAATGTTTTACAATGTTGACCAAAAAAAAACTATTTTTAGGATTTTAATCGTCTCCCTAGCCTCCCGTTTTTTTTACTGGGGTCTTCTTCCGATCTGTTCGGTTTTAGCTGATCAGGATAGAACGCTGAAAACAAACTCATTTGGACGAGATCTTGAGTTTTCAAGTGGTATGGCTAAACTCAACTGTGACGTCTCGTGGTTTGGTACTAAAAAGATGATGTTTGCTTGAACAGTTTCTCAGTGCACTCTACATCGAATAGTCGATAAAGCCATTAAAACACTTCCTATTAAAATATGTAGTGATATATTGAAAACATAAAACGTTCTCTGTATGTATTTCTAAATATAATTTGAAATAGCAGTCGCCCATAAATCTTTATAAACTGTATATTTCAAATAGAAAAGGAATGTAAAATGAGAACTTCCCTTCAAATCTTCGCCAATTTGACGCTAGATTGATTCAATTGAGTTCCATCATTTTCATTTTGTATGCAGCCGGATCATACTTCAAGAGTTTCTGTTCCATGTTCTCACCAGTGTGTTCAGATCTCTCAGATCTTTTGGTACAAAAACGAATGTATGAACCGATAAGTAAAAGATAGTAATTGATGGAGGTCTCGTTTAGCTGGATACTTTTATGTCGCTTGACAATTGAGAAGCCGAAAATCGCTCAAAACCGACCCCTTTTTAGGGCGTAAAATTGAATCTTGTTGCGGATGAAGGGTGCACAGAAAACTTAAATATTTAAGGGGAATTACCATCTAGAGAGACCGCCCGACAATTCAGAGGTAAGGTATTAATTTTACGACCCCCATTGTAACCATAGACAGGGATGTATGAACTCGTTAAGTTCTAACAGTCGTTTGTAGGCTGGTTTGGGTTTATGTTCGGGCAGGGTGTTTAAGACTTGACTTTATGTGCAGTTTGAATTAATTAAAATTAGTTAAATTTCAAGGGTGTCACATATTTCCCTTGTGAGAAACACAGCCGATGAGATTGTGTGGTTGCACCTAAAAAGTTTCAATCGGATTATATGCGAGGGGCGGAAAAAGTTTTTCATAAGCCGTAAAATTTAATTTGCAGTAGGAAATGCACAGCTACGGTGGGAACGTGATGTGTAGTTGCTAGTTTTAATGACACATTTCACAATGGTTAGGGAGCTGGGTGCCATTTTGGTATATGATTTGTTCGTCTTTCATATTAATAGGGATGAAAGTTTATGCCAATACAAATTGATTTGGTCCTGTAAATGAAGGTCCTATGTCCCTGCGTTTTAGAGTCACAGCGCTTCAAAAATGTAAAAAAAAAGGTCTGCTAAATCATTTGTTCGTATCTGCCCTTTGGACTGGTGGTCAGAATCATCCTCAAAACGATAAACATCGAAGAGACAGATGTGCAGAGCTCTTTTTTATCACATCATGGGATGTAGGTACAAAAATGTATAAAAAAAGCTAAACTAAATTATTTGTTCGTCGTTGTGTCTTTTCGATTCATTAGAACTCCCAGAATAGGGGAAAAAAGTTGGCAGACGTCTAGATCGCTGATTTTTTTATGTACGTTCTTTAAAGTTTTTTAGGAAGGAAGGAAAAGGGGCAATTTTTGTTATTAATTCACGTAGTAGTGTGTTATTTTCTGTATTTTATAAAATTAAATAAAATTAAAAAAAAACCTTAAAAAGACATAAAAAATTTAAACTAATGGGGAAATTTCTGTTTTAGGTTCTACTTTCTGAGAAAAAAAATCATTAATTTAAAAAAGGCTCCTCTTTTTGTTTTTCCTCAATTTATTTTTTTTAGCTCGGGCAACCCCTAATAAAAAATAAATATAAACATTTCCAAAAATTTGGAGCCAAACGAAACCCACGATTCATTGGACATTAAAATCCGAGGGGGTCAGGCCAATTACCGCGTGATTTGACGTTGGAATACCCCATAGGTAAACCTCAACTACTTAGGGAATTATATCGGTGTCACTCTCTTAATAATTTGGGTCTGCCAAGTGAACATTTCATATACACATTTTTAAATCACAAAAGTTGTTAAAAAAATAATTACTTAAAAAGTCAGAGGGCTGGACGTCTGCCTCTTTGATGTTCCTCGTTTTGAAGATGTCTCTCAGTCCAAGAGGCAGACACGAACAAATTATTTAACATACCTTTTATTTACATTTTTAAAGTGCTGTCAATTAATAACGCAGACCTGTTATGGCGGCAAACGTGGTCCTTAATGTTTTTATTTATAAGTATTGGTAAATTGATAAATATAAAATCAATATATAGAGTATTTCATAGTTAATAATTGACGATTAATAGAGTGCTTTATTTATATTTACAAATAATTATATGTCCCTATATTCAAAGAAAATAAATAATTTTGGCGTAGTCAAGGACCGCACCGTAGATTTTTCGTAAAAACATCATAAGTACTTTAATTTTTTTTCTATTTGATGCTGCCGTAGCATTCACATTTGCGTTGCACGGCATTTTATAGATTTAATCAATTTCTTTTGATACTAGCTTTGCTTTCATTTGCGTTTTCTATAATTCCGCCTATATTTACAATACAATATGAGATGACAACTTTAATATTATTATTTGCAAAATCAATTTAAGATCGATTTTACTTTTATTATTTAATTTAGTGCTCTAGTAGTACTTTTAAAGCTCTTTACAATTACAGCCGAATTCATGTCCTAGCTAACAGATATGCCATAAGTTACAGCAACTACACGTGCCTACATAATTAAATCAGACGCCATTTTGTAACACATGACAAGACGGTTTGACTGGGTATCACTATAAATATAAATATTCACGGCCATTTCACACAACGCCCTGGTCCCAAACTAAGCTTAATGCTTGTGCTACGGGTACCAGATAACGGATATAATATATACATTACGTTTTTTTTTGTAAATACTTACATATAATAGATAGAAAACACTCAGACGCAGTACAAATATCTGTGTTCATCACATAAATAATTGTCCTGAGTGGGAATCGAACCCACGACCTCGTGCACGGAAGTCAGTTACACTACCGACTACGCCACTAGGCCCGTCAAGCTATGTTGCTACTATGTTAAGCTAGCATGTAAATACATCAAAAAAGTGGTAAGTTGTGTTTAGACACGCCTATATAGCCTAATACAGTATTTTTTTCTCAAATATCTTAAATGTACAGACACAGCTCAGTTACAGCTTTATAATAGTACTAGCCTTAGCCCGTGGCTCCGCCGCAGCCAAAAGCTAGTTTTTCGGTTATATATCAGGTTCCCTATATAGTAGCGGGATAAAATGTATACCAGTGTTTAAGTCTAATCAACGTCTTTCAAATCCAAACTCGATGGGGTTGCGCCGTTTCATTATAAAGTTCATATGTCCACCTTCTAGCTCCATCATCAGATCAGCTCCATGTCATCATAATATGGCATTGTCACGTGATATACACATGCGTGTAAAATTTCAGCTCAATCGGAAACCGGGAAGTGTGTCAAATTTAACTTGCAAGATTTGAACGGGACAACTAGGTACAATAAAAGCGTCGCCACGCTAACAGCCGATTTTACTCTCCCTCCGCATTAGATGTTTCACATCAAAAAGTTGCATAAAAATCCGTTCAGTAGTTTTTGCGTGATGCGTGAACAAACAAACAGATAAACTGACAAAAATTCTAAATAAAATTGTTTTGTGTTGAGACAGCCTATATAGCCTATTACAGTATTTTTTTTCTCAAATAACTTCAATATACATACACAGCTCTGTTACAACTTTATAATTGTATAAAGATAGATTAATTAACTACACAAATAAATAAATAATAACAATAAACTCTCTACAATTGAGTTTAAAAAGATCAATTTGAAACGAATTGAAGCTTATCAAGTGAAAATTGTAAAATGAAAAACATTTTTTAGTTTATAGTATGTAGGTACTAGAAACTTGAAATTTGATAATAACTCGTTAATTCGGCATACCTTTGTCTTAACATGACCTCAACAATTCGAAGGGGAGCTGGCACCGGGTTAGTACTTCGGTGCCCGCCAGATAGTACCCTATCTTCCCTTGGGAAGTCAATTTCATTAATACTGCGGTCGGAACCTTTCTGGGGAGACGTACATTTTTAAACATATTAAGTGTAATTGAATACCTGCCCCGCAATGAATTAAGATTAAGGTGTCTCTGTGCTGCTTTTTTGTAGTACTATTGGGAGCGTCTTTGCGTTTTAATGACTTATTTATATAAATAATGCCTGAATAATGGATTACACAACACAAAATGAATATGCCTATACCAGCTTATGCCCCTGGTGTTATTAGTCTCTTTGTTTATAATTTTCCGTAAATTGTTATTAGGCTCTTGGCTCATTTACCAGCTTAAGTAATAAAAAAAGCGGGTGCTACATCAGCCCAAAAAGAGCACTTACATTTTTTTTTTGTATGATATTACTCGTTTTGGTCATTATATTTTATTACCAGCACTTTCCCGCGACTTGTTTTTTTTAAGGTTTTAAGTTCAATCCCGTATTTTACGCCTTTGAAATTATGATAAATCAATTTTGTAATCGATGAATCATATTATTCTGAAGCAAAGATAACGTAAAATTAAGATTCTTAATTCAAAATCCTAAATTTGAATGTTCTTATCCCTAAAAGCTTAAAGAAAATTTTCATAAAATTAAACCACAAGTGTTTGTACCGCTGTTTCACTCTGATCTTCTGTGAGAAGTTGGCACTTACCCGATTGAACTGGCCCATTCATGCAGGGACTTGTAAGGCTCTATGCTACCACTAGAACAACCATTCGTACGGGTATATCTATTGCTTATGATAAATATACACGGACTGTTATAACAGAGGCTAAACATACTTAAGTTTACACAACATACCTATGTATATGAAAAAATATATAGTACCTATTATCGAAAAAATGTGTGGTTATGGACTAAGAATACAAGTTACCACCCAATTCTTTACCTCAGGCGTCGTATGAGGCGACTACGGGAAGTAAGCAATTATCATCAATTGCAAAAGTTGGGTACCAAATGAGAGTAATCGGGCTCGACTGCGTTGGTACCACCGTCTTCCGTGTGACCGATTGTGAAGTACCTCAGTAAGTTTTAATTGTATTGGGAGATAACCATTTAATAATTTGCCATCCGTGAAATGAAATGGTAAGCAGTGGCTTGGTAGTATTTTTGAAGTGAAAACTTCTTTAGGCGTGTTGAGCACTTTTTGGGTGAACAAAAATTTAATCATGGAACTCTTGACAAACCAAACATAATTTAAAAATAATAATCTAATAGCTTGACGATACAATTCACAAGTTACTTAGTTTTCACTTCTATCAGCAGTCCCCGCATGTTTTTTTAAAACTGCTGAGTTTAAGCGCAGTGGTTACTACTCCTTAGTAGGATGAAGTACTTGATGGAGTGGTAGTCCACTCCATCAGATGGACTGTGGCTCGTCTGCCACCATATGCAATATAAAACTATATTAAGTTATTTAGATATTTTTATATATATTTTTAGCATTTGACATGCTTAGCACTATACATTAAACACAAAGTGAAAAATGTAAAATCGAAAATAACAGTCAGGAGCAGGATCTGGACGGTATCCAGAAGATGCAGGTTCAAATCCTGCTCCTGACTGTTATTTTCGATTTCACATTTTTCACTTTGTGTTTAAATATTCAGTTACTTTAAAGAGCTTTCTTTTAGCGTCATACGCACCTCGGTGTCCTCGTAACTCAGTACAAAATTGCATCCGATCCATTCTAAGTTGTGACTTAATATTTTTTTTTTTTTTTTGTTAAGGCGGGAAAAAATGTTCCTAACCACACACCCCGTCGTTCGGGGCAACGAACAAGGTAGTGTGGGGCCTGCACCCACTAAAGAAACCCGCCGTGTGCCGTCTCTCCGCCTTTATTGGCGGGCCACTGGAACTGTGTTACATTCCTTCGGTGGTCCGCCGGCGGCTTACCCTTTCGGGTACCCTCTACTGAGCGACGCATCCGCAGAGAAGCGTCGCACCTTCGCGGGAGGCCTTGCGGGTGGCGGACGTTCCCCAGTCCATCCACCCGAACCTCAGCTAGGGCGGCATGAGGCGCAAGTACCTGGGCCTGCGCCACCACAGTCGCTGGCGGCGGCTTGGGTCAGCGGAAGAATCCTCCTCCCTAGTCCTCTCCGCCGCTTCCATCCGCGAGATAACCTCCTCGCAGAAGGCAGCGACCGCGGCCCAATTACTGTCGCTGCCAAGCATCGCTCTGACGACGCTCGGCAGCGAGAGGTCCCCCCCTAATTCCACGACGAGTTCACGGCGCTGTTCAGCCCAAGCCGGGCACGACTCGAGCGTGTGGCGCGCCGTGTCCTCGTCACAGCCGCAGTGGTGACAGCCCGGAGTCGCTTCCCTCCTTGCGACTATGTGCAGATATCTGCCGAAGCAACCGTGCCCCGACAGCACCTGCACCAGTCGGAAGGTAAGGACTCCGTGCCGTCGCCCCGCCCACTCCTCCAGCACCGGCTGGAGCGCCCCTACAGTCCAAAGACCAGCCCAGGGCGCCTCCAACCGTGCCCTCCATCTGACCATAGCAGCTCGGCGGGCGACACCCTGCCACCTGGCCACCTCCCTGAGTAGGGGGCGGCCGCCCCCCTCCCGCTCTCGTGACGCCCGCCGATACACCTCGGCGAGCACCTCCGCTCTAAGTCCCACGGAGGGATTCCGGCCAACGCACAGGCTGCCTCCGTCGACACCGTGCGGTATCCTCGTATGACCCTGGACGCGACGACTCTCTGTGGCCTCCACAGAAGAGCCCTGTTCAGTGCGTCCAGGGACTCCGCCCACACGGGAGCGCCATCGACCGGAAGCCCATATTCGGCATGAGCCGTGCAAGGGCAGACGCCGCACCGACGAGCCTCGGGGACAGTTGACGGAAGTGCTTGCGAAAGCGCCACCGCCCATCCGGCACCAGGCCCAGATACTTAATCTGGGCCTGCACCCCAATTCGGACCCCGTCCACAGTGATCGTGGCACCAGAAGGTGGCTGACGTCGGGGCCCATGGAAAAGCAGGGCCTTCGACTTGTCCAGGGCCACCCTAAGCCCCAGCGCCCCGATCCTCCTGACCACCTCCGAGGTCCCTAAGGTGGCCAGGAATGCCGCTTCCTCGAAGTTTCCACCACGGGCCACGACCAGCGTGTCATCCGCATAGCAGATGACTGCAAACCCGGGGGGGAGCCGACAGCGTAGCACCCAGTCGTAATCGATGTCCCACAGGAGCGGCCCAAGAACCGAACCCTGTGGGACACCGCACGACATGGGTCTCCTCACAACGTCCCCTATGCGACTCTCATAAAGAACGCTGCGGCCCTCAAGATAGTCTGCCACTAGCCGCCTCAGGTATGCAGGCACCCCGTGATACCGGAGCGCCTCCCTAATGCAGCTGAATGGCAGACGGTTGAATGCGTCGGCGATGTCAATCGATACCGCCAACAGCACTCCACCGCCGCTGACGACTGCCACGGCCGCGGCCTTCAGGCGCATAATCGCGCCGATCGTCGAACGACCAGCTCGAAAACCAAACTGGGCGTCCGACAAGTTGGGTCCAACGTCACGTAGGTACTGGACGATGCGGGCAGCGAGGATTCTCTCCAACAGCTTACCCGCCTCGTCCAGCAGCACGATGGGCCTGAAGGCCCCGAGCGAATCCGGCGTTCGCCCTGGCTTCAGGAGGAGTACTAGCCTCCCCTCCTTCCAGCAGTCAGGGAACCGTCCGGACGCCAGGCACGCGTCGAACAGTCCCCTGAGGTGGGGCTCCAGGTGGTCCAGAGCCAGGGCCAGCACTCGGGCGGGTATCTAGTCCGGACCGGGGACGGTGTTCTTGGATCGTATCCGCGAAACAGCCGCACCCATTTCCGACACAGTGACGGGCGGTACACTGAGGTCAGCCTCCCGGTCGCTACTTGGCTGTGCCATGACCGGGAGCGTGTGTTCCGCCCGTCGTGGGAATAGGCCCTCAGACCACCTCGGTGAGGAGGCTGGGCTGAAGGGTCTCTGTGAGGGTGGGGCCCTGAGTGCGGAGCTTGTTCAGCGCCGCACGATACGGGCGACCTCAGGGGTCACGGTTGAGACCGTCCAGCATCTCTTGCCTTTTCTCCGTTTTGGCGCGGCAGATGGCCAACTTGAACGCGGCCCGCGAATTGCTGTACGCCTCGTACAGCTGGCCCTCCCGCTCCCCATTGCGGTTGCGCCGCCCACTGCGGGTGTAGGACCTCCGGGCGCGAATGCACGCCGCACGTAGGTCCGCCAGCTCCTGGGACCAACAGTAGAGCCCCTTCCTCGGAGTCAATTGGTATACCTGCGATTGAATATTTGTGCACCATATTTATTTTTTAATCTGCCGTATGTTCAAGCTAATTAAGTCAGTTGTATTAAAAAAAATATGAATGTACAAGCAAATTAGGGGAGATGTTTTTCTTTATGCCTCCAATTCTTTATTTAAGGGGCTTGTACATATTTCATATAAAAGTTATTAAGTTTTTTGTACGTTATTCTTAGGGAGGTACCTGCCGTAGAAACATATTTTACGCATAAAGCCAGTTCCAATGTAGTCTTAAGATAATACTTTTAAATATTTTATAAACGGAAGAGGCGAAAAGAAAATTGTTTTACAGTTGTTTTTATTCCTTGAGTTTATTATGAAATGAACGTTTTGTGAAAATAAAAAGTACTTTTTTGCCATATTTATTTTTCATATACTCTCCTAACATTTTGCTTAAAAATTATATTGTAAGCTGCTTAAATATTTAAAGAATCAATTAAATTAAATCAAAATAATATCAAAATGGTGTTAGATTTCAAATGTTATCAAGGCATTTTGATATAAACTATAAATCATGCTTATCGCATTTATCGAATTAGATTACTTTAATGTAAAACTTTATATTAATCATATGTTATCAGCTCGGAAACATTTCAGTTCATTCAAGCGCACGGTTCGCGGCTGACGTAATGGCTCTGAAATATTTTTCTGTCATTGGCCTGCTGGCCCTAAATCAAGTTAGTGCATTAGAAGTCAACAGTAATGGAAGAATATCAATAAAGGTGGTAACAACATCTGGATGTAGTGATACAGTAAGCTTTATAGGCAACCAATTGGCTGAAGCAAATAATCTGTACGGTAATTTTATAGATGTTGAGTTCATTCCATGGGGAAAATCTACTTGGGATGGAGTTGGTCAAATAACTTGTCAATTCGGTGCTAATGATTGTTGGGCTAATCGACTCCATAGATGCGTTTTGGATATGCTGAAGGACAACCAAGCAGCTCAAATTCATTATATGACGTGCGAGTTCAGTAGCCCTTACCCAGCTTTCTTACAAGGATCTTACTTATGTGCTCAAGCTGTTGGCGTTAACTTAATTAACGTGGACCATTGTGTGGCGAATAACCATGATGATTTAGACAGAGCAGCTCAAGCAGCAGCAGCCGAGCCAATAGCAGCTATTGATTTCGTTCCTGCCATCGTGTTTAATGATGTTATTGACGTGGAGCTTCATGAAAGTGCGCAAAGTAGATTGGCGAGTATGATCTGTTTCGCTTTAGCTGCAGACCCTAACTCTGGGGTAACCAGCTGCCAAATTTAAAACAGAGTTAAAGTAGGTAGAAAATATATTTGAAATATTTTGACTTCTGTTTGTGCTCGTTTTGAACTTGCTATTTTCTGTGTTTTAATTGACAAACTTGTGTTTTAATGGATCGAGGCAATCTTCTAAGATAACAGAACTGTATATCTGTGTTATTTCTAACAATAATTAAACGGTGTAGTGATATGTGTATCAATAAGCGTCAATAATACATATGTTTTATATTTTTTATACTTACATAGAATTTATGTTAAACAGAAACTCAAATATAAATTCGTACAATGGTGATTTGTTTAATTCGATGCATGGCAACCACTTTAGCACAAAATGAACCACTTTAGCTTAGAGAGACACGTTCCCATCTACTCATCAGTAATGAGTTGAATTCTCTTCTCAGTAAATCAGTCAAATATTTTTTAAATTACTTATGGTAGCGGACATGCCACTGCTCCCACCTTGCTGATAAGTGTGATATGCCACTCAGGAACCCTAAGTAGTAAAACTAAGAATACTGCCATGCCACCGCTCATCATTTTATTTAGTGTATGAGACATTAATAAATGGACAGCTGTCTCCTGCTACAACCATACACATCGAAGTGTTTCACAGTCGGTTACATGGAAGACGGTTGTATTGACTCGATTGAACCAGACAAGAAGTGAAAACTCCCACTTGGTACCAACCTTTACCACCAGTAAGGTAATGAATGGATTACTATTGTTTACTTACTTTAGTCGTCCCGTACTACACCCGTGGTAAAGAATGAGTTGATGACTTGCATGTCCGTTCGTTCCTGTTAATTTCATGTTAAATAATCTAGTATTTTATTTGGGCTTCAATTGCTGATGATTTTCAAACCGTTGTATTAACTGCCTCATTGAGGCCTCGTGCAGCGGGACATAGTTAAATTGGCCATATGTTATTTGCTTATAGGACATTTCTTGTAATTTTCGTAACTATACTTATTAATTCTTGGATATAAGTAGAAACACTTGTTTATGATTGATGAGAAAACTAATGTATATTTTTTTGTTGTCTTTTGTTAACTAAGCGATGAAGTAATGGATATACGTGATTTGTCTAAGAAATGTTTTTCCCGAAAACAAAATAGTCTAAGTACTTTTATCTCGAACAAAATCACAGATAACAAATAAGAAGAATATTTTTTCTTGTATGTATGGCAGAGTTGTATGTAAATACTTAGATAATATTTTCAGTCAATACTATGACTGATTACATTAGTATTCGATAATAAAAAATTAAAATCCTAATCTCTTGTAGCTAACAGATTATTTGTAACATGTATCGATATAACGTATTATTATACTCGTGCAAATAGATTAACAGTGTGAATTTAATTTTTATCAATAAATAGGTATTGTGAGATAAAACTATGTTAACGGAATGAATTTAGTTTACTTGATTTGTAATATCCCACCGTTTCGAATGCTTTGCATCAGTCATGGTCACGAGTAGATCGAGACCATGAATGCAGTAAAGTATTAAATACTAAGATGTAACAAAATAATATCATTAGTATTTTGACGTCAACTGCTGCACATAGGCCTCCCGAAGTCCTGCAGTATCAGCAACGGTTGTCGTATGGTCGTGTGATGGGGCCTGCTCATTGCAGTTTCGGTTGGCTATGTCGGTCACTCCCGTTTTCCGTATTAAGCATTCGATCACGTAGAGAAATACCGAGCATAGCCAGATCCATGGTAAACTTAACTAGCAACTTTGAGGAATACAAGGTCAATATTCAGACCACGTCTCTGTTCCATATGTAATCACTGGTAACACATACTGAATGGTCGTAGACCTTCATTTTTAGTCAGACACTGTGAAATTTAGAACGAGAAGTTCTTCCTTAGCTTCCCAAATACTGCCCAGCCTAGCTAGATTCACCGATTATCATCTTTCTTGATGTTATGCCTACCAAACTGGACTGTTTGCCTGAGACAAAGTGGTTGACCATTCGCGACTAGAACAGGTGCAAAAATTATATGGGCATTATACATTACTTTCGTCTTGTCCATGTTCTTTTAAACCTAACCGGGAAACCCACCACCCACCGTGTGCCATCTCTTCGCCTTTATTGACGGGCCACCGGAACCATATTAGATTCCTTCAGTCCCGGCTAAGGTCATTGAGCATAGTGCCAAGATACTCAGGTAACTTTGCTATGTCGGCATATTGAAGGTGAGTGATGTATTGGCCATCAAGATAATACCGAATCCGGTCCAGTCAAAGTTTTGGGTACATAACGTCTATGTTCGTATTCTTGTCCTGAACACTGACTGACATGGTGACGTTTCTATACAAATACTTCAACACCTCGATATACGCATGTTTGGCAACGGATTGCAGCACCTAAGTTTAGATCCAAACGAAGACTTCCTCATAACACACGCTAGAGACCGAGGCCAAAATAATTTTTTTATTGCTAGGATGGCATACGAGCCACGGCCCACCTGATGGTAAGTGGTAACAGTCGCTCATGGACTCAAGTATACTGAGGTATTATCAAGCTGCTGCTTACTATTTCATTTCTCAAACATGAAATGAAAGACTGAACGGCTATCTTCTGCTACAGCTTCATCACATAGGTGACGGCGGTACCGATCCGTTCGGGCTCGATACCAAGTGAGTACCCTCACTTGGTACCCAGCCCTACCACCATTAATACAATGGGCGATAACTGCTTTCTACCCTTAGTCGCCTTATACGACACCCGCGGGAAAGGATGGGGTGGTGACCTTTGTATTCTTAGTTCGTCACCACACGGACAACATAAAGTTGTAAAATCGGTTTTTGTATATATTGTACCCATGCCCATGTCGTAATTACATAATTATATTATGTAATTAGGCCTTTGCCCTAGTTTTTGGATTATATCTCAGGTTCCTGGTATAGTAGCGGGATAAAATGCTAGTTTTAAGTCTAATCGAGAGTTATCAAATAAAAAAGTTGAATCAAAATCCGTCCACACAGACATAATATCTAAAAAAAATCGTTTTGTATTTAGACACGCTTATATAGCCTAGTTCAGTATTTTTTTCTCAAATATCTTAAATGTACAGACATAGCTATGTTACAGCTTTATAATAGTACCTATCCTTAGATGCGTTAATTGTAGTATATTTGTGAAGTTTCCTGCAATACAGGGGTCATAAACATTGAAATCTGAAATAAGTTCCATATTTGAATTCCATGTTTAATTTTTATAATTAAAATTAATTGATGGAAGCATATCCGTAAAAATATTTGCTAAGTAGTTACCTTTCCTTCCAAACCGACCGTTACGTATTTAGTAATAATTTTATTAAAAAAAATCCAAAGGATACCTAGTAAAAATATCTGCGAATAACTCATTTAGGAGTCACCCTACCACATTATTCCGCTATGGACGGGCTCATGAGCCAATAATGCTGCACCATTAAGCGATTGAAAAATGTCACACGGCACTTTGCGGTGCCGTTGCGCTACATTACCTATGGTATGAAAAGGGCGCATATTGAACACATATTGTTAAGAGCTGAGTTATGATGCAAATGCTGAGCGAAAGTAGGAAGTTTCAGTTGTCGATTCTGTAAGACTTATGAATTTGGATTAAAATAATAACATTTACGCGAAAATTCATTACGACACGTTACCTATGAAAAAAAACTATTGTATGGAATTTAATTATATCGCGCCCTATACGAATATTTTACAACATTCTTGATCACGTGACCACAAATACTATAAAGTACTATAAATAATAATAATCTATTGGAAAATCAAGCAAATGGGAGATGTACCTAATATTTTCTTATTGTTAATTCAAGGACTTTGTAGCATAACAACTAAGATTTGAAATTGTGAAAATATTTACTACAGGTGAAGGTCGACTTGAAACAAAACTGAACTGATTTGTAAATTTGGCAGGAGGTTTGATGCTTGTCAACAAGTGGAAGTAATAATACGGGCCAAAGAGAAGATTAGTATTAAAAACCCACAGGCCGAAATAAACTAGGTTTTTGTCACTCGAAATAGTTAACCATAAGAATGGCGGCGAGGCGGTTCACAACCCATCACCGCTCATTACCACGGGAGCGAAAAGTGGACAGCGTAAGACCGTTTTTGTGACAGAAGGCAATCTGTTGTTTTTTTCTGTTTTAATATCGTCTGACCAGTTTTTTTACAATTAATCTGGTATACATTAATTATTATCTGGTATAAATTAACAGTATTATATATAATATATGCAGTTCGTACAAGAAACATGTTAAGTTTTGAAACTATTCGCAAACCTCAACCGTACATCACTATGTATTTCATTAGCCACGAACAAGCTTTCTTTGGTTGGACTTAATACAATATTATAATAATAGGTGATGTGTTAAAACTTAAACTCCTGTATGGAGTCTTTGAATTATATACATCGGCGTTAGGCTCATATTTATTACGACTGGGTTCAATAGGTTCTCGTTTAAGGAGCTTCATGTATAATGTGGATTACTGGGAAATGTATTGTATAGATTTGTTAGAACAATCGCTATGAAATTAACTGCTGCAGGCCTTATTAGGATTAGAATTGCTGTTGTATACTTATTTATGACAACCAGTCACCTGCGATTTCGTCTACTTGATTATTAAATAATCAAGCGAGGATTTCTTTTTCTGGCATCTGATTTAAATTAAATAAAGTCTATATTTTGCTACAAGATAAGCTATATCTACGCGTGATCTGCATTAAAATTCGTTCAGTAATTTTAGTGATGTGCTCTGTAATTATTTTGTTCTATTACTCTTTTCTTATCATCTCTCTGTTTTTGATGAATACTTTTAACGTAAAGGTACATAGGATTCTACTGTTTTACTATATACCTATCTAACTAGGTATTGATGTATAAGTATAAATAGATAGTTTTTTTAGCAGAGCCTATTGATTCTGCTACGAATGAGCTAACTTTTTTTCTATGGGCTACGGTAACAGCTTGCCGTCAGGTGGGCCGTGTACTTATTTGTCACCCACGTAGTATATGATGAGGGTGACGAGCGATGACGTATATACATATAATTATGAGCCTAACACCCACGTATATACGAAAGACTCACTCTCACTCGAGTTTACGTTTTAACACATCGCCAGTAATGTGTCAAAAATTAAAAAATATATGAATAGGTCCCTTTTCTGGGCTCTAGGTTATGTGTATACATACCACAGAAGGAATGTAACATAGTTCCAGTGGCCCGCCAATATAGGCGGAGAGACGGCACACGGCGGGTTTCTTTAGTGGGTGCAGGCCCCACACCACCCTGTTCGTTGCCCCGAATGACGGGGTGTGCGGTTAGAAACATTTTTTACCACCTAAACAAAAAAAAAAAGGTTATGTGTATACAAAATTTCATGATTGTTGATGTAGGTATAGCGTGAAACGGTACCAGTGATACGCCAAGTAAGGGCGGGTGAGGGCGCACGGCGGGTTTTAGAGAGTGAAAGCCCCACAGTACCCTGTTGTCACCCTAGACAGCGTGGTGTGCGGTAGGTACCTACATATTATCACGCTTAAAAAAAAGCACAGTGTGACAAAATCACTTTCGCATTTATAAACTCGTAGTAAGGATAATAACGATTGTACCTTCCTTATATGCATATGTCCAGTTATTGGTGTCCATTTGATACTAAATGTTAGTATCAATCGGATACCAAAACCTTCAGTTGACAGACAAAGCATTTCTGTTTTATAATATGCGTATAAGTATATGTGTACCCTGTTATTGTTTTCAAATTCGACCCCATTATTTCCCACGGGTGTCGTACAACGCGACTAAGGGAATTAAGCAATTATCACCCATTGCATTATTATTGGTGGTAGGGCTAGATACGTGCCCGGAGGTCCTACACCTGCAGTCGGCGGCGCAACCACGATGGGGAGTGGGAGGGCCAGCCGTACGAGGCGTATCGGACTTCGCGGGCCGCGTTCAAGTTGGCCATCTGCCGCGCCAAAACCGAGAAAAGGCAGGAGATGCTGGATGGTCTCAACCGTGACCCCTGGGGTCGTCCGTACCGTACGGCGCTGAACAAGCTCCGTACTCAGGCCCCTCCCATCACGGAGACACTTCAGCCCAACCCCTCCTCACCGAGGTGGTCGAGGGCCTATTCCCACGACGGGCGGAGCACACGCCCCCGGTCATGGCATCGCCAGGTAGTGACCAGAAGGCCGACCTCAGTGTACCGCCCGTCACTGCGTCGGAAATGGGGGCGGCTGTCTCGCGGATTCGTTCGAAGAACACCGCCCCCGGCCCGGACGGGATACCCGCCCGGGTGCTTGCCCTGGCTCTGGATCACTTGGAGCCCCGCCTCAGGGGACTGTTCGACGCGTGCCTGGCGTCCGGACGGTTCCCTGACTGCTGGAAGGAGGGGAGGCTGGCACTCCTGCCGAAGCCAGGGTGAACACCAGATTCGGTCGGGACTTTCAGGCCCATCGTGCTGCTGGACGAGGCGGGTAAGCTGCTGGAGAGAATCCTCGCTGCCCGCATCTTCCAACACTTGCGCGACGTCGGACCCGACTTGTCGGATGCCCAGTTTGGCTTTCGGGCTGGTCGTCCGACGGTCGGCGCCATTATGCGCCTGAGGGCCGCGGCCGCGGCGGTCGTCACCAGCGGTGGAGTGCTGTTGGCAGTGTCACTCGACATCGCCATCGCATTCAATAGTCTGCCATTCAGCTGCATCAGGGAGGTGCTCCAGTATCACGGGGTGCCTGCATACCTGAGGCGGCTGGTGGCGGACTATCTTGAGGGCCGCAGCGTTCTCTATCTGTGGAGGCCACAGAGAGACCTCGCGTTCAGGGTCATACGTGGATACCGCACGGTGTCGACGGAGGCGGCCTGCGCGTTGGTCGGAACCCCCCCGTGGGACTTGGAGGCGGAGGTGCTCGCCGAAGTGTATCGGTGGGCGTTGCAAGAGCGGGAGGTGGGTGGTCGTCCCCCACCCAGGGAGGTGGCCAGGTGGCAGGGCGATGCCCGCCGAGCTGCCATGGCCAGATGGAGGATACGGTTGGAGGCGCCCCGAGCCGGTCTCTGGACTGTAGGGGCTCTAGCCCATGCTGGAGGAGTGGGCAGGGTGACGGCACGGAGTCCTTATCTTCCGACTGGTGCAGGTGCTGTCGGGGTACGGTTGCTTCGGCAGATATCTGCACATAGTCGCAAGGAGGGAAGCGACTCCGGGCTGTCACCATTGCGGCTGCGACGAGGATACGGCGCAGAACACGCTCGAGTCGTGCCCAGCTTGGGGTGGGCAGCGCCGTGAACTTGTCACAGCAATAGGGGGGGACTTCTAGCTGCCGAGCGTCGTTAGAGCAATGCTTGGCAGCGACAGGAATTGGGCCACGGTCGCTGCCTTTTGCGAGGAGATTATCTCGCGGAAGGAAGCGGCGGAGAGGGCCAGGGGGGCTGATCCTTCTGCAGACCCGAACCGCCGCCAGCGACTGGGGCGGCGAAGGCGTGAGTATTTGCGTCTAATGCCGCCCTAGCTGAGGCTGCGGGTGGATGGACCGGGGAACGTCCGCCCCGTGTGCGGGTGCGTCGCTCTGTAGAGGGTACCCGAAAGGGTATGCTGCCGGCGGACCACCGAAGGAATGTAACATAGTTCCAGTGGCCCACCAATAAAGGCGGAGAGACGGCACACGGCGGGTTTCTTTAGTGGGTGAGGGCCCCACACTACCCTGTTCGTTGCCCCGAACGACGGGGTGTGCGGTTAGGTACACATATTCCCGCCTAAACAAAAAAAAAGGGCTAGATACCAAGTGGGAGTCCTCACTTACTATTGGGCACGAACGGGTTGTTACCCGTGAGGTGAAATATGGTGTCAATACTGCCGGTATAGTTGAGACCATGAGCGACGGTTACCATTTACCATTATTTGGGCCGTGGCTCGTTTGCCAACATACACAATTAAAAATCCTATGTATTCGTATTGTTAAACGTTACGAAAACATGGATCGTATCCGTTTATTAACCGAATATGCGGTAGCGGATATTGTACGGGTTATGAATATGCAGATACGAGATTCTAACGGTTATTGAGTTGTAATGTCCATGTACACCATCGTTATATCAGCTTACAAACCAAATTGTTATTATACTGATACCGCAATTATACTATTGACGATATATGCTCCTGTTTTGCTTATAAAATGTTTCTGGAAATATTACACACAGATTCGATATTACCTTTATAGATATATGGCAAAATTTTGATATCATAACTTAGCTTTTTATGACTTATGATGTCAGATAATCCACGGTCCATCTGATGGTAAATAGTTGCTATTTACCATCAGATGGATGGATGGCAGTGCTAAGAATACTGTCAAGCCGCAGTTCACCATTTTATTCCACAAATGAATGGGAGCTATAGTGACCTAGGTATTTTCACTATAGTGTTTTTGATGAGTGAGAGCGCCGAAGACTCTAAACATTTTACTGTCTCCTCTATATCATCCTTCCTATCAACTTTGGGTGTCGAAGTGCGGAGAGATTGGAGCACGCGGATATTGCTTCTGGTACCTACTTATATTAGGCTTGTTTGCGAACCTTGTAGTTTGAAAAAGGCATTAGAATTATTTTTAGTATTGAGCGCAGCGGGTTACCAAAGAGAGTAGACAGCAATTCAATTCAACTGAAAAGAGACTGACGGCTTTACCAGCTCTCCATGGCACGAGGCTGTTTTCATTACACTTATAATTAAGAAGATTTCGGACTACTCTTAAAGCAGAAAACTAAATAAATATTATTTTTGACCCATTGTTTGATTAAAACATCTAGATGATCGACAGGATGGTGTCCGTGTGGTGACGGACTAAGAATACAAGTGTCACCACCCCAGTCTTTCACACGGGTGTCGTATGAGGCGACTAAGGGAAGTAAGCAATTATCATCCATTGCACGACTGGTGGTAGGACTGGGTACCCAGTGGGAGTACTCACTTGGTATCGGGCCCGAGCGGGTTGGTACCACCATCTCCCGTGTGACCGTTGCGTTTTGGCTGTAGCAGGAGATAGCCGTTTATATTTTATATTTCATTTCATATCTGTGAAATGAATTGGTGAGCAGCGGCTTGACATACTCTTGGTATAGTCGAGTCCATGGGCGACGGTTAACTTTTACCATCAGATGGACCGTGGTTCATCTGCCACTACATGCAATAAAAAATAAAGGTATTTATATAGGTATTTTATATAATCAATAATGAAAACAGTAATTTAATGTCGGGGCTAAATGCTTTATTCAGCAAATTCAACGTGGCATTAGACGCTAAAGAGAAATTTGAATGTGAAATGGAAAAAGATCAGCCGGATGTGCTGCGAAACCATAACTTTACCACTCACAGCAAACATTTACCATCTCATTATCGTTGTAATTGGGAAAGTTAGTGTTATCGTTAACACGTCACGTGACCATGTCGATGATGACACATGAATTTACTCCCTATCCAAATATTCCTATAGAAGTTTTCACTTCAATAATAACAAAATTGTGATTTATTATTAAACCTTTATAAATGTTTATGAACTTTTATACATTGTTACGCTTCTGTATCGCAATAATCGCGCTATAGACATATTATAACCGCGTACAGTGAAGTTTTATTTTAAGTCTCCCTAACTATATACAGAAAACAAACTATGAAATGTTCGCAACGCACATAATTTGAATTCCTAACCCACATTTCTTCTTTCACTCATGACTCACGTCACTACAGTAATAAAACAGTCAGAATTTAGAAAGTAAAATATATTTTTATTAGCATTCCCCTGGAGAATGTCGGTCTGCTCCACGACAAGGACAGATGATTTCTTCATACCATTAAAGAGGAATAGCAATACACTCAAGATGTTACAAACGAGTTTTGCTGCGGAAGTAGGCATCTGAATAATTGAAGAAGTATGGTCCCTCGGCGTGTCGGATCGTCTAGCCAGCCGATCAATACTGGCCGAAACACTACCTGTAGGTACCTATACAATAACATCAACAATATTAAGGAGAGTATAACATAGCTAAATACTGTAAATATATTACTATATTAAATAGTTATAATAACAAGTATTATGTACGGGCATTTTTAGAATATGATGCCTATTATAAAAGTAATACTCGGGGAGCATAAGCCATAGCATAAGCACGCAGGTTCCGACCCAGCCAATCACTGAAGTCATGTCACACAGTTTCAGTAGTTTACCAATTAACAGTTTATTGTGTTTAGACACGCCGATATAGCCTATTACAGTATTTTTTTTATCAAATATATTGAATGTACAGACAGCTCTGTTACAACTTTATAATAGTGCCTATAGATAGGAAAGTGTTTACTGACCTTTATTCTATAAGTAGCCTAAGTTTATACGCAATGAAAAAAAAATTGAGTATAAGAGAAAAATACTCAGAAAAGAATAGGAAACTCTTTATTGGAACACTAACAATGTTACAAGGAAAAACATAAAGCTAAATCTTAGCTTTAATAAGTCTTTCAATTGGTAGCCTTATCGCTCAGAGAGATCTCTTCCAGGCAACCATGCAAGCACAGGAATTGAGGAGCAACTTGCCTTTCTTGTTAGGTATATTACAGTAAAATTAATTTAAAAAATTGAGGAAAGATACATAGGATGTATAATAACAAAATATAGTTGTAATTTGTTACATGTAACTAAATTAAATCGTCACAAAATTTTGCACAGTTAAATGGTAATTATATTTAAAAGCTATTCACAGTTATTATTCCTTTTGGAATAGGTATTTCGACACAAACATCGATCCGTGCTTCTCACATGATAAGTAAGATCAAACGGGTTCTTAGTTTGACCATTAACCATGATGTATTTAAATTATTTTGTGTACAAAATAATATTTCTCAAATAAGTATATTACGTTAATATGTATATTAACGTAATATACTTATTTGAGAAATATTTATATTACGTTAATATACATATTAACGTAATATACTTATTTGAGAAATATTTCCAAATACAAGGGTTATAACGTATCAAATGTATGAATGATTCTTTCTTATTGCCTTTGGTGACACAAAGTCCACAGAGACAAGACACAGCCCATCTGGTGGTAAGTAAAAAGTACCGCTTATAGGCTCAATAATAATGAAAATACTACCAAGCCGCGGCTCATTTCGCGGATGAGAAAGTAGTGAGATATAAGAATTAATTTAAACTGCAATTCTTGTGCAGGTACTAGATGTATCCAGTTTGTAGTTAAAGACTTTTCATTACTCATACTCTGAAAGTAGGCCTGAAGTTCCCTGAGGAGCGGGTTGAAAGTAATACTTTTCAGCTCTAGGGAGAATTACTTTCAACTGACAGCTGAGTAATTATAAAAAAAACAGTTCTATTTTCTGTACAGCCAGTCAATTACAGCACGATGTAAAATTTAAATAACATAAAGTTAAGTATTTATTAAAGAATTTGTTTTTTATGTGACTTTATTTTAATATAGTTGCAACTATATCTATAAAATAAAGAAGATTTATATTTTTTCAATGATTAAAATGAAAAATAATGGCTGAATAGCTGAGAGGCCACAGAAAAAAAAAACAAAATCGGCGGGAAAACGGCGATTCCGAATTAAATTTTTTAAAGTCTCCCATATTTTCTTTAGCTAATTCGTAATGAAAAGCACAGTGCTTACCTTGGGATAAAGACTTATTTAGTCCCTGGAACTATTGGAGCCCTCGCTACGCTCGGGCGCCAAACCGCGTCTCGGGACTAAATAAGTTGCTTTCATCCCTAGGGTAACTATTATTACTTTCTTCTATGCCAAAGGCTTTTGCAGAAAATTGTTAGGTATACATTAATATGTAGGTAATTTTTTTCGATTTTAGTCGTGATCGGATCGGAATCGTCTGTATAAATATGATGTACCTACTTCAGCGACATCTGGTTTTGAGTGATGAGCCTTTTCTAAGACAAAATAAAGGACTGTGTGTGACTTTTCACGTGTGCGTATGACTTTTCATGTGGTGTATGACTTTTCATAATGTCGGAGTTTATTGATCCTCTTATACATATAAATAGGTCTTACATCTATTCTATTAAAACTATTACTATGTCCAGTTACAAGTTGATGAAAAGATTTTCGACTTGCTCAACACTGAAAATAACAAAATATATAAGCCCATTACCTTAATTACATTGGCTTGATATTTAAGATAGTACCAATTCCCATCACCGACAGAATTTTCTGCTATAAAATGCCACTTTTAATATAACTGTTAGGCCCTGGGACTATAATTAATTAAAAAATATTGGCTACTAAAATTTTCACCCTAGTCCTGGAGATAGAATGTGCCTAATTAAATTTCCGTTTTTGGTAATAAACCGCTCACCACGTGGTATTTTATTACTACATTTTGTAACTTGATAGCGATTTATTGTGCTCTGTGAATTATCAAATACGTTCGCATACGAACGGTATAAAAAAGCGAAGTAAGGGGAACATTGTTACGGTGTGCTAATATGAATTCAGTGATCGTTAATTATATTATGGTTATACTATTATGGTATTGCTTCATACTATTCTATTGTCTGTTTTGATATGAATAGGTACTTCGATTTTTGTATTGAAATATGCGAAACAATGATTACAATACTATATTTATTTTAAAAGTATTAAAAAGAAGCCATTTTGAATGTCATATTTGTAACTTGTTTGGTTTTACAAGATGTCAGTAAAGTGAATACTGAAATTGTTTAAATTAAGTTTAGAATATTAAAAAAACAAGTTTTGTTTTCAACTATTTGTTATCAAAATGTTTTTGATGTAGGTAAAGCTATTTTCTTAGTCCCATTAAAAAAATATAGACCTCGTTCGCATAGGTCATGAATTACATTCTAAAGAATTTACAGCTTTAATTTCTGCTCCGCCCCTGGTCGACTGAGGAATAAGTACTTATAATTATGTATGTGCAGAAGTTTTAAATAAATAAATATAATAAAATAATATAAAAGCATCAGCCGCGGCTTGCGGCAGGCAAATTTTGCGTTGAATCTCTGGTTCCCGATATAGTACCCAGATTCTCAATGTATACCATTTTAGAAGTCTAATCAAGAGCAATCAAAAAGTTTTATCAAAATCCGTTAAGTAACTTTTGTGTGATGGCCAAATACACAAACAAACAAAAGTTCTAAAAATGATTGTTGGCGGTGCCGATACCAAACTGCTTACTGCCCAACTGTTGGGCACGAGTCTTATTACAGATTGAGAGGGATCAGGCTATAGTCCACCACGCTGATCCAGTGCGGATTGGCCAATGAATATGTGGTAAATTATCTTTTAAAATTTTAGATAACATTTCGATACATTACGAGGGAGTATCTGGAGAAAGAATAACTAAGAAGTTGATAATAATAAAGAACAGCAAAACTACAATTCAACTTGTTTCATAGATTTTTACCGATAGTTCGAGAATGTCATGATTTAAATTCCAATATCCGATTATTCAATAGCAGAGAGTGTCATAGTACAATCTTCAATGTTGAAAAATGAATTACAGTAAGAGCTATGTTACTTTTGTTTCGGTACAAATATGTCCACTGAAGTAAAATCTACCAGTTTCAGCGTTCCGATACTACAGGCGAATAGAAGGCATATGAGGAGTTTATTTGTGGGTGAGGGCCTCACAATACCCTGTTCGTCGCCCTGAACTACGGGTTGTAAGGTTAGGTAAATTTTGTCGAGTCTTACCAAAAAACTAAAAGTTAAAATATATAAATGTGTGCTATAAATATGTGCTCTAACATGAGATTTATATTAGGTATTTAGGTACTTAAACTGAGCATGAGCTTTGAAAATGCAAAAAAAAATTTATGGCTTGCCGTATTGGCTCTGTCTGTATTGGATTTCACGTTTATGCTCTAAATCATAAAACATTATACGTACTTATATTTTTTTTCAAGATACTAGCTAATTGGCCAAGCTTCATAAAGAGCTACTGTTAGAATATTTTTATATTTTTGTAAATTTATACACTTCATTACGGGTGATGGAATAAAAATAAAAGTGTGGGTGGTGACACTTTCTGTCTTTCTGTCCCACTAGTATCATACGAGGCGACTAAGGGATGTAAACAATGGCCACGTATTCCATTACTTGGTGGTAGAGTGGAGTACCAAGAGGGATTAAGCCCTTTTTTGTCTGGCCTGATTGGGTCAGGACTGTAAAACACTTTTTTATACGACGTGGGTGGCAAACAAGCATATAGCCCACCTGATGGTAAGTGGTTATCGTAGCCTATAGACGCTAGCAACAACAGAGGCATCACTCGCGCGTCACCATCTCTAAAGAAAGGGATATCAGCTGGGGAGGAAGAATAAGAAGGAGAGGATAAGATGGATACTGAGAAGTGGATAGAGACAGAGTTCGGGCCTCCTGTGCTCGTACTTACCATACGAAACACAACGGCCAGAAGGACCTACCGTTGTTTTACTTGCTGATCTACTGTGAGAGGGTGGTACTTCC
Source organism: Leucoma salicis (assembly GCA_948253155.1). Lineage (NCBI taxonomy): Eukaryota > Metazoa > Arthropoda > Insecta > Lepidoptera > Erebidae > Leucoma > Leucoma salicis. Next base: position 19,841,588 of record OX411815.1, on the reverse strand, counting down.
CCGATCGAGCCAGCCCATTCATGGTGCAATAAGCACAGCTCTACCACTAAATAACAGCTCGGTGTGTTTTGGTTGTAACGGGAGATAGCTGTCTATTCCTTCATTTCCCATACGTGAAATGTGGTGGTGATGGTGTGCATCGGCATGGAAGTATTTTTAGTATTGCAAAGTCTATCAGCGATAGTCGTCACTTCCCATCAGGTGGGCGATAGTTCGTTTGCTACCATCAGCAATAAAAAAATATAATACCTGAATAATATGATGTGTTTTGGTAGTTTTTGATAAATCTTTAATTGAATTTCTCTTAAAGTGATTGATATGTTTTGATATAAACCTTTATGGATACGTTCAGATTATGACAAAAAAATAGTTGTTTTTCGATGAATGGTCCGTCCAAGAACGCGTGTAGGTCAAATAAGCAAACATTCATTTTTATATATTCGTACACAATATTGCATTTCGCGTTTATGATAACAGCAGAATAAGCAATAAATTCGCATAATATAGTCGTTATATCCGCAATATACCGAAATAGCAGTCGTTTCGGATTTATTATGTGAACTGAGGGGACTACAAAAAATACCTTTTGCAGCAGTACAGCACTACAGAATATTACATCGCTGGTTGCTCACAGTAACATAGCAATAATAGTTTCCAATAAGCAATATCTTCCGAACGAATGAACTTTGGCCCAGCAAATTTATTTATTTTCTGAGTATATCTTAGACAAAGGCAACAATATCTAAAAATTAAATGCCTTTCCAATTTTCGTTTTTGGAGGAAATGAAAATGTTTTTTTTTTATCTATCTGTAGGTATAAAGTTTATATATTTATGAGTACCTTTTTGAGTTATATTGTATAATGTTTTGCTTAAACTCAAAGTAAAATAAGTTTCTCTTTATATTCGAATAGCTTTTCAACTTATTTTTTATAAAGCTACTAGATTCTGCTTGCGACTTCGTGCGTATGGACTTCAGAATATTATAAATACTTCACTACAGCACTTTAAATATATTTATGCATGTCTTTTTTGGACTCTAGACTATATTATATGAATATATGTATGCATTCAAGAGTGTCGGTTTAGTAGTTATGGCCTGAAAGCATAACAAATAAATTACCAAGCTCACTTTCACATTTATAATTTTAGTAAGGAAGTAAGAATAAACGGTGTATTAAATACAGTAGCAAATAGTTACTAAAAAAAACGGAGAAAAAACTTTATTCTAATTGAAGTGGATCAGTCAATTCAGAGATATTTAAGCTCACATAAAAATAAATATTGCCAAGTAAAATTTAGCAAATTATGTATAGCAATTATACCATAGCTCATTTAAAATCCTACTTGATAATCAATAAAACATTTATATAATAGGTAACAATTACCTATGTATTATTTTTAAAGACTAGGTAATATGCAGAGCTCCATTGTCTATCTCCAAAGATTTTCATCAGATCGTAATATATAATACACTAAAATCTACCCTGAAAAAAAAGCGCCGCAGTCTCTGGGGACTGCCGATAGAAGTGAAAACTAAGTAACTTGTGATTGTGGTTTGTAAAGAAGTGTCATTAATACTTCTTACTAACAAACCAAAAATAATTCAAAAATAATAATCTAATAGTAGCTCGAAGATACAATTCACAAGTTACTTAGTTTTAACTTCTATCGGAGCGTTCGGTAACGATGACGCGAGTTCCATGATTTTTGTTCACCCAAAATGTACTCAACGCGCCTAAAGAACATCGGAAGCATTTGGTGACGATGACGCGAGTTCCATAATTTTTCTTCACCCAAAAAGTGCTCAACACGCCTAAAGAAGTTTTCACTTCAAAAATATGCAATGAATAACGCAAACCCAATCAAGTTCGTTTTTTAAAAAACCTTAGACACACAAACTTAATGTTGAATAGTGAACCTCCTCTTTTCGAAGTCAGTTAAGAGCATCACACAAATTTTTAATTTTATTTTAAGTTATTGAATCAATCTTTCTGAATTCTAATAAAGCTACGTTGAATGGATTAATCGATGCTCTAATTAATGGCGAAACCTCACGAGCACCATATCGAAATAATTCAAGATTCATACAGAACAAGGGCAAGCGTTTAGTGCGGGATTTTGCCTCAATTTTCCGTGCCAGTAGGTCCCTTGGCGCGGTGCGGTGGATCTATTACCAATAAACAATATCTTACGGTCCAATGGATCTCGAACAAGCTACTGCTAATTAGGGGCATGGAAACCGATCAAACGGGAGTCTTTGATGCGAAACTGAAAAGGTGAGAACGATGCAAGTCAGCCGAGCGTGTTACCAAGGAAATTTGGCTCTTTTTTATTATGTCTAAGATAATTGAAACTTGAGCATTGTTTTGCACTGAGAGCAACGTTATGTATTAAGTTAATAAGTTAAGTCACAGGTATCCTTAGGTTATCTAATTATCTGTGTCCATCCATCCATCCATCAGCCTTTTAACGTCCACTGCTGGACATAGGCCTCCCCAAGAGAACGCCACAACGAGTGGTCCCGTCATGGGGGATAATGCCGTAATCGCCACGCTTGGCAGGTGGGTTGGCGATCGCAGTGGATATTGTTAATACTCGAGGGAGTGCTGCTGCCCACTCCCCCGGTATTCCCTTAGTCGGCTCTTACGACTCCCGTGGGTAGAGAGAGGTGGGACAATTCTAAAGCCGACCCCACACGGCACAATTATCTGTATAGATAGCGAATTTTGTCCAAATCCTACAAGCTTTTAACAGTTTGTAAAATAAATAAACCTTTAGCATGAATCGGAGAAGTACCCGGGGGGTAATAAGGAGAGCATAAAGAGGAGTTTTGGGCCTCCGGCGCTCTCACACATCATACGAAACACAACAAACTACGTACCGTAGTTTAACGCAGCTCTTCAGTAAGAGGGTGGTACTTCCCTGATCAAGCCGGTCCATTCATACTGGGATAAAAAAAATATCTCTATCACTAGACGATAACAAAAATATCATGCTTTCTAACATTTACGCAAATTTTTTACACATTTTGAAATAAAACTACGTTTACGGAATCTATCGTGTTTACTTGATTTTTATACTATCCCGACGTTTCGAATACTTTACAGCATTCATGATCACGGGTGGACTTAGACGGCGTCCAAAGCTGATATCAGCATCATATCAGCTTTCCATTCCGTCATCATCATCACATTCCGTAAACGTAGATTTATTTCAAAACAAAAATATCTTCACATAACAAAATACTCGTAATATTATTAGCGCCTTGTAGTATCTCAATATAAACTGCTTATGTCATTCTCCTTGCTTCTCACGATTTTAATTTTCTATGTAAACGGAATGCAAACGACGTGACATCACACAATAGTGCTAAAATCCCGGCAGCGGGTCACGGGATTGATTTCAATAAGCGATAACTTCTGCATGGCCGAACAGCCATCCTTCAGCAACCATTTGCGGATGCCAGTGATCAAAGCGCTATTTCCAATTCGGTCCGTATACTTGTTAGGGATTTGAAACTATAACCATGGATATGTGACCTATTTTTTCTGCTTAATAGATTTGAATACTAATGTTGTGAATAGACTTCTATCTTATCGAATAATAAAAGGTTAGATTGAGTTTAATGATAGATTTCATACAGATAACAATTCAAAACTACAGCATTTAAGAAATCAGTTATTCACTATGCACGAAAAAAGATTTAAAGGGACAAAGCGATTTATGATGACAGATAACAATTTCTAAAATCAGAATATACTTATGTCAAAGGGATCAATAAATCAACTCAAATTTTATGACTATTATTGGGACAATACTCAGACTATCAATATATAATTTTGATAGATATAGATTAGACCTAGATTTCAAATAGATAGATATCTACTGATTTATTACAACAAATTATAAACCGAGCCTATAAAACCGATTCGATATTATTTTCACAAAGTTACATTTTATGACAATCAATAGGAGCATTATTTTAAATTTATGGTTGTAGACGAGATTAGGCAACCTTTTTTTATATAAATAGGAGGATAATTTGAATATTGTGTTTTTATACGTTTGCATAAGCATGCAGGTATATTATTAATTAAAAGATTTTGGGAATGTTAATTATGTAACTGCCTCTGTGGTGCAGTGGTAGTGTGAGTGACTGCTAATCATGAGGTCTCGGGTTCGATCCCCGAGTCGGGCAGTGTAATACGGGCGTGATGCTATGTTTTTTTTTAAAACAGTATTCATAAAATAATAAAACACAATATTTTTTACTTATTTCTTATGATGGCAGACGAGCCACGGCCCACCTGATGGTGAGGGATCCATCGCTCATGGACTCAACTATACCGATAGTATTGTCAAGCACCATTTCATTTCTCTCTATTCTGACGTGCTTCATGACCGGTTACACAGTAGACGGTGGTACCAACCCGTTCGGGCCTGATAGCAAGTGAGTACTCTCACTTGGTACCTTCTACCACTAGTAATGCAATTGGTGATAATTGCTTACTTCGCTTAGTCACCTAATAATAGGACTAATAGTTAGGAAAGGATAGGGTGGTGACACTTGTATTTTTAGTCCACCTCCACACGGATAAACAATAAACTAACACTTGTTTTATTGCTGCTATAAAGTTTATATAAAACCTAGTAAGGCTTTGCCAATAGTGATGCATCCTATTTTTAAGAATAAAATAAGATGAATGTTACAAGACATACATATTTTACAATTTTGACAGATGTGTCCTCCCCTTTAGATTTATTATGCCGGGGATATAGATAAAAAGTAGAAGGATTTTTCGTTGTTTTCTTCACAGTGGGATAATATTAAAATTCTTTTCTCATGTTCTGTCAGACGAAAAGCGGTCTTGAAAGTGTTTTAAATCAAATCGGTGCCTCTATGAACAAAATATTTTGTCATGGTTAAGTGATCAGTTTTAAACAATTCTTTTAAGCTTCTTTAGCTTTTGCTAATGATGGCTGTGGAGCTACATCTTGATGGTAAGTGGTATTCACCATGGAATGGATTCAGTTCTCAGTCCATTACTAGGAGCCTACACAGGTTGCTGCTCTTGATATACAACGGGGTGCTTCATGGCTGGTTGGTCAAATAGGAAATAAAGAGTCATAAGACGTTTGTCCGTCAAGAAATAAAAAGGGGTTCTCGAATTTACAAATAAAAATTTCACATGAAAACTTTGAACTACAGACAGGATTTTATATACAACCCAAACATAACTATCTAAAATACATTTTATATATATACTTGCAGATGTATATTCATTGCTTACTACCTCTACAAACAGCGTCAATATATTTTCCAAAATGAAATTTTTCGCGCGTTATTAGCTACGGTCGTATACTTGAAATATGAAGTGACTCGCCGAACAAGTTTGCTCTTCTTGCATAGTTACCTACTGAACACTATATATTATCCACGGACAAAGTTATTTTCCTTTCAAAACTCTATCGAGCGTTACAGATGTATCTCTTTCACTTTCGCGTACGTTATCTTACTAATATTATATTACTATCCTATTAATTTATTATGAAGATTTGTAAAGACTTGGATGTTTTTCCGTCAATCACACCTAAACGACTGGGATAATTTGTACGAAAGGTATACGGATAAATTTTACTGTACGTAAAGTAAAGTAGATGGTAAAGTAGTTTAGATACCGACCTCCCGTCCGAGTGTTGTGGGTTCGGTTCCCACATAGGACAACTCTTTGTATGATACATAAATGGTTGTTCTGCGTCTGGGTGTACTTGGCTTCCGTGAAATCGTATGTCTGCAAAGTCTTTCACGATACAAGGATTATTACTTAAGGGAGGGTGTGTTGCCAAAAAAAAAATATTATAGCCCGGATAAACGAAACATTCTTAAATTGATGAAGAGTTACTATGAGATATGCCTAAGTCACTCTAAAGACCAAATTTTATAGTCTCCTCAGCCAAAGCGTGGGCGATAGTCTCATATAATCAAACATATTGGTGGTAAGCGTACCTGCTTACTGTAGCCTATGTCTATAGTCTAATAATGTATATTAATATTAATTCATAGTTACCTATTTTATGTATGTATCTTTGAACGTATCAATGTCTCTCATTGACAGCCTATGTACAAGTATGAGCACTTAAGTGAAGAAATGTATCCAAAAATCTGAGTAAACGTTGAGACATTTTACTGATGTTCCCAAGAGAGATTTGTAACGTGTGCATTTATAGTGACAGCACTCTCTCAAAGCTCTTTTCTTAGTTATAAATAAAAATTGTATGTGTAAAATACACTGTGTAAGAGTCTTAGCAAGACTTGTGAAAATAATAAAAAAATTACTGCGATTGGGAGTTGTAAATCCACAGATGTTAGCTAAGCTATCGTAGGTTGTATCCGCAGTGGTCAATTTTTATCTTCACCATATATATGCTTATTTTGATCTGTATTTTAGCACTTGACATGCTCAGCTCCTTTAAAGAACAAAACAACATTTGTATAGGCGTGTCTGAGCACAAGACTATTTTTTTTTAGATATTTTGTCTATTTATTCGTTCGCGCATCAAGCAAAAGCTACTATTTTGAAGTTAAACTACTATTTTGATGCAACTTTTTTTATTCGATAGCTCTTGATTAGATTTAAAAACTGGTTTACATTTTATCACGCTACTGTATCGGGAACCTGAGATGTAACCTAAAAACTAGCTTTTAGTTGCAGCGGAGCCGCGGGCAAAGGCTAGTGGATAAAGTCAAGGGTGTTAGCTAGTCTTTATCTAAAACACTTATAAAATTAAATAATACTACTGAACTCGTAATTTTTTTTTTACTCGTAATAAACCTTAAATATTTTCCGTCGGAACTGCTTTTATATTCACTACGAACATGACGAATATAAACAATCGATCCCATTTCATTACCTTCGACATGTTACAAAATATAGGGCCTTTTATATCCCAAGGGACAACATAATGCTTTCAAAATAATGAATACAAATAAACATGAGGGTTTTTTCTCATATAATAGACGTAAGGATGTATAAAATGTATGCACATAATTTAAGGCAGAATAGCGGACCCCTGTCACCTGGTAACCTCCATGAATTATACAGAGCAATTTGTTGCTAGATAAGTTATCAGCTAACAGAATATAGATAGTCGTGTTACCGAACGAAATGCTGATGGCAGCTAATTATCTTAATAACCTTGTTAGTAGAAATATTCGTTAGAAATTATGTTCAAAGAGAATGCTTATTCCAGCATAAATTCGGGGAAGTACCACAATCTCACTAAAGATCACCGTGAAAGAACGATATATATATACTCCTACCATTGTGTTTTGTATGGTGAGTGAGAGCGTGGAAGCTTAAGCCCCCTTTCTATCCCCTCCTTATTATACGCCTTATCCTCTTCTTAGTACCCCACTACACCACTGACGTAGTTTAAAAAAAGTACAAAAAATGAGGAGTATCTTTTCAAAACGGACTGCTTCTAATTATGAAAATACTTTTATATTTAATGCATCACTCACGCGTCGCCTACTTTGAGGAAAGAGGTAGAAGGTGGAGAATAAAGACGAGATAAAGAGATGGTTTGAGTCTTCGTGATCTTACTCACAATAATAAACATAACATTAGAATTAGAATACACCCCACCAGCCAAGTGATAAGTTTATATTGTAGGTAAGTACACGTATTTTGTATACCTACTCCAATCTCGTGAAATTTTCTTAACATAGCATCACGCCTGTATGCCCCGAAGGGGTAGGCAGAGGTGTATTACACACCCACCGTTCGCCAGCTATGTTTAAGTCCCACGTAAAAGGGGGCGAGTGTGTTGCCGTCTACCAGGCACATTTCCAACACTACAGGCTGTTACTGAGAATTTTTCTTTTTACGAAAAAGCTAAACCATACTGCCCCAACCGGAGATTGAACTCAAGACCTCATGATCAGCAGTCGCTGAAATTTTCTAAGACTACCTTAAGCTAAATGCTGCACGTGGGTACGGAAATCCGTTACGTATTGGAGATAATGATGCATTAAATACAAAGTGAAAAATGTGAAATCGAAAATAACAGTCACGAGCAGGATTTGAATCTGCATCTCCTGGATACCGTCCAGATGCTTTGCCAATTCAGCCATCGTGACAATTGCTCCTGACTGCTAATTTCAATAACACATTCATACTTAACGTCTTTGGGTGACGCCTGACGATAATGAAGCAATTTAAATATATTTCTATATCAAAACACTCATATACTGATTGAGTAAATTGTATAAAAAATACTCATTCTTATTTTATGAAATGTAAGCACCGACTGTCCGAAATATGAAATCTTTATTCGATAGTAAAATGTTATTGGACGCTCATATACAATAATGTATACAAATCTCGATAGTTGGGCGAACAATGGAATCGTTCACTTTATTTTTATTGGATTGTATTGCTAAGTCACACGGAGTGTTATTATTATTCAGAATAAGTTTCAGAAAGAATAGACTGGTCTAAATACAATATTAGCAATTTATTTTATAACCTTTTTATTTACTAGAGCTTGCAACTTCATCGCCGTGGACTTAATAATAATATAAAATATGCTACTCTATGCTACGTTAATTATCTCAATTCAAAAATAGTTATCCCATAGGAAACATTCACTTTGCCGGGATGAAAAATAGTTTATATTCTTTCTAAACTTCAGACTATATGTGTGCAAAATTTCATGATGAAGAGGTCAATAGTTACGGCGTGAAAACGTAATTATAAAAAAAGAAGATAGCGAGATATTAATGAAAGAAGTGTTAGTGGAAAAATTTCTAGAATTAAAAATGTCACCTGTTATTTCATCGGTGAAAATAGCTTAGCTGTAGTATAAGGTAGCATCATCTAACTCATTGTTAGTACTAAATTGGTAATTTTATGGAATAAAAATTACCTTGAATATTACAGTTTCTAAAGGCACAGGCTTATTCTAGTCAATGAATTAAAAAAAAAATTATTGCTTCATTTTCTGAGAGATAATAATAAATTTCATAAAAGTTTATTTAGATACAAATTTCTGAAAGGGGACAGAAAAGAGAGGGGTGACAGCTGCATCTGAATGATGCAAAGCTTAAGGCGATTACAAGACTTCCTCCTGGTACAAGTTTAATATAAAAATAAGAAGATAATGCCATTTTAAGCGTGCATTGTTTTGGTACGAAGGTATTTTGGAAACTCTTTGAATTAGGGATGTGGAGAATACGTTTTTATATCTATTATTTAGCACAAATTATAGATATTACAATTTTGAACATAGCTATGTTTTAAGATAATTTTGGTGTAGATGTGTATGAAGATGTGTGTGTTAAAAGGCTTGTATGTTTGTCACTCGATCACGCCAAAATGCCTGAGCAATAATATTTGGCACACAGGTCGTTTATCACCTGGATTACATAGCTTTGCGGCTGCAATTAATTTATCTTAAATTAACCTGCATATTTGGTATTGATCTTCAAAACTAAATGGCATTGCCCAACGCTACGGATATATATGTTTTTATGTAGTTAATATTTACTCATTATTGAAGTGAAAACTTCTTTTTATAATGAAATTACATATATTATACTTTCGATAGATGGCGCAGGCGTCACCCAAAGGCGTCAAGTATGTATGTGTTATCGAAATTAGCAGTCAGGAGCAATTGTCACGATGGCTGAATTGGCAAAGCATCTGGACGGTATCCAGGCGATGCAGGTTCAAATCCTGCTCGTGACTGTTATTTTCGATTTCACATTTTTCACTTTGTGTTTAATGTATAGTGTCAAATGCTAAAAATATATATAAATAGCCTAATACAGTATTTTTTTCTCAAATATCTTAAATGTACAGACATAGCTCTGTTACAACTTTATAATAGTATAGATAATAACAGAGTTTGCGAACAAGTCGGCTAAACGACAAAACAGATGTGTATAGAATTTAGTAGATAGACAGATTAGTACTAGTTAATAAGAAATAAATTACATGTTGTGTGTCCGTGTGATGACGGACTAAGAATACAAGTGTTACCACCCCATTCTTTCCCATGGGTGTCGTACGAGACAACTGAGGGAAGTAAGCAATTATCACTATTTGCATTACTGGTGGTAGGTAGAGCTGGGTACTAAGTGGGAGTACTCACTTGCTATCGGACCCGAGTGGGTTGGTACCACCATCTCCCGAGTGACCGGCCATGAAGTACATCGGTGTGAATTGGTTGTAGCAGGAGATAGCCGTTAATTCTTTCATTTCATATAGATCTATGTAATGAAATGGTGATCAGCAACTTGACAGTACTCTCGATATAATTGAGTCCATGAGCGACGGTTACCACTTATTATCCGGTGAGCCACGCGTCTGCCACCAAACGCAATTTCTACGACAAAAACCTAACGATTAAACGGATTTGAAAATTTGGTATTATTTATTTAAATATATATGATTTTTATTTGTCACAACTCTGAGGACCACGTTAACGAAGTCGCAGGCAGGTTAATTAGCTATAGGTACCAAGCCAAGCTACTTCCTAGAGTGGAATAAATAGGGATAGAAACTATTAGTATCATTAAATTGACTGATATTAACGAGAGAGGAAGATGTTTTATAGGGTGTTGTATACATGAGGGGAAAGAACACGCTTTAAGTAAATGTTAATATTTGCAAAAGCTCTATTCAAAGTATGGCGTCAGAGAAAATCGACAGCATTGGAAATACGACAGTTAAAGCTTTTTAAAATTTCAAAATACCGCCCATTGTACCACTTATAGGTTAACATTTTTTTTCTCTTCTTGTACCTTCCAATCCATTCCAATCCATCAGCCTTTTAACGTCCACTGCTGGACATAGGCCTCCCCAAGAATGGGGGATAGTGCCGTAATCGCCACGCTTGGCAGACGGGTTGGCGATCGCAGTGGATGTTGTTAATACTCAAAGGAGTGCTACTGCCCACTCCCCCGTACCTATTCCCTCAGTCGGCTCTTACGACTCCTATGGGTGGAAAGGGGTGGGACAATTCTAAAGCCGGCCGCACACGGCATCTTGTACTTTATTATTGTTAATAGGGTGTACAATCCTTTTTTTTTGTTTAGGCAGGAAAAAATGTACCTAACCACACACCCCGTCGTTTGGGGCAACGAACAGGGTAGTGTGGGGCCTTTACCCATCAAAGAAACCGTCCGTGTGCCGTCTCTCCTGTGTTGAAGGACCACTGGTAGGTACTGTGTTGGATTACTTCAGTGGTCCGCCGGCGGATTACCCTTTTAGGTACCCTCTACTGAGCGACGCATCCGCACACGGAGCGGGTGTACAATCCTAACTATTATAAAGCTGTAACAGAGGTGTGTCTGTACATTTAAGATATTTGAGAAAAAAATATTCTGTTAGGCTATATTCTATATTTATTCAACAATATTTTTTAGACTTTTTGTCTGTTTGTCGGTTTGTCTATTTGCCTGTTTGTTTGTTCGCGCATCACACAAAAACTACAAATCAGATTTGATGCCACTTTTTTATTTGATAGATCTTGATTAGACTTAAAATCGAGTATTTATATTTTATCCTGCTACTATATCGGGAACCTGATATATAACCTAAAAACTTGCTTTTGGGTGCGGTGAAGAATAAATAAAATAGTCATGTGGAGAAATTTTAGTTTCCATATATTATAGGAATTATACGGCTGGTCCAGATCAATACAAAACTCGGTCTATCATAATAAGTTGGTTAATTACCATTATTTTCCAAATCCAGCATTATACTGATCTGCTTGAGAATACTGAGAGCTGTGACATTACTGAGTTAAAAGAACTACGTTATGCCTAAAGCTTGGCAAGTAAATTCCAAATAAACTTTTGTACACCTTCTAAAAAACTCATGGTATGTGTACAACAACTTCTGTGCCAACACGAGCACATCAATCACAATATTATATCAAAAGGTTTCAGCCTACTTTAACACATTTTTTCTTAATCTGATGTAGTATTTCAAGTAGGCACAGGCATACCGCCAAGTTTAATAAGCTATTATTTCTTTCTTTTATGTTGAGACAGATGACCTAGATTGTCGGGTTATGTTAACAAGTTTCTTTACTTAAGCGTAAAGTAAGAGCTTTGTGTTGACATTTGATATGCCGTTTAAAAAGCGAATGGAGTTTTTCGACGAAGCATTCTATTTTTGTATTAGTGATTACGTATTGTACTTAATCTGTAACTACTTTTTTTGTTAAGGCGGAAAAAAAACCTAAACGTAAATCCCGTCGTTCAGGGCTACGAACATGGTAATGTGGGACTCACGAAATAAACCCTCCTTATGCCGTATTTCATTAATCGTAAATAACGATAGATTATATATCTATTATATCCCCGTGTGGGGCCGGCTTTAGAATTGTCCGACCCCTCTCCCACCCCTCTCCACCCATGGGAGTCGTAAGAGCCGACTGAGGGAATTCCGGGGGAGTGGGCAGCAGCACTCCTTCGAGTATTAACAACATCCACTGCGATCGCCAACCCGCCTGCCAAGCGTGGCGATTACGGCACTATCCCCCTTTCTTGGGGAGGCCTATGTCCAGCAGTGGTATATGCATGTAAATATATCCAATAGGTGGCGTGGGTCGTAAAAACATCTGGAGATTGGGAATGACCGTCGGTCACTGCGATGGCTTAACGGTCTAGAGCACTTCTCGGGAATAGAAGGGACGCAGGTTCGAATTCCGTTCGCCGTAAAGTTCTCTTTTTCCACGTTCCAGTTCACAAATAATTTGTTTTTTAAACGATCAATTATTTAAGTGGAACTTCTTTGGTGAAATTTTAAGGAGCGTCACGCTTAGGCACATACCGTTACATGAAAGAGAAGAAAGATATAATATAGATTTGAGGTTTACAGTGCATTCCCTTAGTTTAAGTCGTGTGCAGGAAATAATCTTTAAAGTATATTTTATAGAGTCAATTAATAAAATAAAACCGAATTGTCAACGCTGGGCTATATTTGTTTTTCTACTTAAATAACTGAAAGAGTCTTTGCACTACCCTCTTTACACAGAACGATCAATCAAAACCCTTGTATAGATAGGAAATACCAAAAAATATTCAATAAGTACACGATATGGTTGAAACTTTCAAAACATATATTTAACTGCCTCTGTGGTGCAGCAGTAGTATGAGCGACTGCTGATCATGAGGTCTCGGGTTCGATCACCGGGTCGGGCAGCGTTATTCAGCGTTAAAAAAAGAATAATTCTGAGTAGCAGCCTGGAGTTTGGAAATGTGCACGGCAAACGGCAATATGCTCGCCCCCTATTACGTGGGACTTAAACATAGCTGGCGAACCGTGGGTGGGGACAGGCGTGATGCTATGTTTGTTTAACTATTTGAGCACTCTATTGTATATTTAATTTTTGTATATGTAAAACTAGCCTGTGCCCAATACAGGGGACAGTCAAATCTTTAGAAAAATATATAAAACTGTGCCTAAATAAAACACAACGTGTGAAAATGTGGAATGGAAAATTATATATATATAACCACAGTTTGAACCTGCGTCTCTTGGATTATCGTTTCAGATGGTCTGCCAGCTGAGCTATCGTGACATCTGCTCGGGATTATTAATTTCCATAACACATTCCTACTTAATGTTCTGAGTGTACTACGAGTCTGTATTTCATCTTTTCATTAATCTACTATGAGTTTCTATTGCACCCTTCTCCACTTATCGCACATTGAATAATAAACTGCAATAATTCAAAAAACATGTTTTTTGGGAAATCGCGTTTAAAGTTTCGCAACGCTGACTCGGTCATAAAAAACTTTTATTTCTTTAATATTAGACCCAATCTAGATATATTGTTAAATCTTATATATTGTCTATGAACTAATCTTTCAAATTATAATTAGTATTTATTATAAATTAAAAGATACAGTATTTGTAAAAAGACAAGAGTCAGTTAGTGTTATGATTAAAATGCAACATAGAATTTAAAATATCCTACAACATAAAACCTATTTATCCATTTTATCATTAACCAATAATTTGCCAAATTTAATTTATTATGGCATAATGCTTTTTTACTTTCTAAGAAGTTAAAATGTTAGAGCTATTTCATAATGACCTTTTTTAATATTAGAGGAATTTGAAAAAAAAAACTTTATAGGATTATAATAAAACAGTTTAATAAAAAAATGAAAGAAATAATCAAAGTCAGATTATAACTGTTTAACTTTGATTTGTAGTAAAACGCCGATGTTTCTCCTCTAGGACAAGCCAAAACAGCTTCTAAGTCGTAAACTAAAACTTTATTAACGTTGTCTGCATTTATTCTATCGTTCAATTTTTCTTTCCTACTTAAATCTTTCTCCTTCAAATGTTTTCTATACTTATCTTCTATGAGCATTTTTGGCTGTCATCGGAATTTTCGTAACTGACACACAGAGTCACATTGATCTTTTTTTGATGGAAACTTAGGTTATATTCAGCGTTGAAAATCTTGTAATAGATTATGTAATTGCCGGTCTCTCTATTCTTTTCTTTCTGGGCGTTTGCAAAATATGTGTATAGGTCTTTAATCGTCTTACCACCGTCTATATATTATTTAATAGTTCGAGATCTGGTGTAATGGGATTCCATGCAGGGTATAGAATCAATATGATTTTTTATATCCGCCACCAATTCAGCACTTATTTTTTTATTATTGCCATGTTTTCCACGTCTTTCTTCCAACACAAATCCGTTTTCTTTAGTATTTGACCTCATAGTAAATATCATTCTGTCCGTTATATCTAAAGTATTTTTGAAAAAAGTTTTACAAACCCTTACCCTTTCATTATCGACAATAAAGTAAAAAGCCTTATTAGGACGACGTGGATTTTCGGCATTCGTGTACTTGTACCTGGGTTGAACATCCAACATGCAAGAAGTAATAAAAATCCTCTGCATGTATAAGTAACCTAATTTCCAAAAATTATTGAAAAGTTCGTATCTATTTTTATCGTTAATGCGTTGACTTCATTGCAGCCTACAATTTGAGCACGGAACTTTCTAACACCGAGGTGGGATGGTCTTTTGTGGCTTAGACATTGATTTATATCTTTGACCTTCGTTACGCAATCTCTTAGCCCGGTTTTGTTTCCATTTTGTAGAATTCCTTACCCTCTTTCTGCTACGTTGGTTGCCATGATCAACAGAATCACTATTAGAACTAGAAATATTCGAGATTGACGGAAATAAGTAATTTCCATTCCATTGTTACCAGATACACTGGCGTGTTGGTCTTCAATGTCGTAGCTAGGGTCAACAACATCATCATCTGCGTCACTTTCATCGATAAATCTAGGGGAAATTATGATTGGCTCATTTCTAGTCATTCTTGGTTCTCGCGAATTAGATGCGTACGCTTGACTTTCAATTGGTATCTGAAAATAAATACGTGTAATTAATTACTGCAAACTTAGATAACACAATGACAAAGTATGTTATGTAATTTATGTTGCTAACAACATAAATTTATATAATATACTTTGTCACGTTGATCAATATTTTTCTCACACTCGCCCAATCTAGATATTGATGGATTTATATTTAGTTCCTGAGCTTGATGCTCAGTAATGTTTGAAGAGGATAAGGTATCTGGCGCAGACAAATTAGAAGAAGAGCTTGACGAGCTTGAAGATGATCGTGGCATGATCGTACTATTGTCACTTTCATAGTCCGCCACAAGTTTTATTTTGGTTTCAGTGACAGGCGAAAAGAAATCAGTTTCGTTGAGACACTCAGTTAGTTTTATTTCTGCAAGTATCTGAAAATGTTGAATAGGTAATTAATGACAATAAATTAAGTAATAGTCCTTATTTTAGCAAATTAAATTACTAATAAAAGCATACGTCAACACGTAATCCACTTGAATCTTGAGCGATATCTTTGTCTAAAAACAGTGGGCCTAGCCAAGTTGCATTCTATTTTCGCTAACGCTAATGGAAAACTATTTAAATGTATGGAAATTTGACATCTTTAACCATAAATATAGAACCTATATCTAAGTCTTTAACAATATCTATAACGCCATATCAATAAGTCACGTGACTTAACGTTAGAGATGTCAAATTTCCATACATTTTAATAGTTTTCTATTAGCGTTAGCAATCATAGAATGCAACTTGGCTAGACCCACTGGTTGTTTTTAGTAACATTATGTAGTTCCTGGAACAAAACACAAAATAAAGTTATACTGTACTACATTAAACACAAACTTCATACGCAGTATTATCTACATAGAGAATATCAAAACAAAATAGCTATGCAGGTACTCACTAAGAATGTAACTTCCTCAACATATGGATTAAAAATGTTTTCTTCTTCTAAATTACCTCGTATGCATTGCTGTAACATTGGCTACAGAAAAAAGAACAACTATGCATATATACAATAAATAACTAAGATAGAAGTACCCATACAATAACAATGTTCTGCTTAGCAAGGACTTGCGCTGACTCGTGCGATATAATAGGTACCTACTAACGACAGCGACACGTACACCGTAGGTATTAGACAACGGGCCGTGATGATGATTATAATAATAATACTTACAATGATGATAATATTACACACATAGATAATGTACTTACTATGTCATCGTTGTGCTGTTTTACAAATTCTGACGAGCTTAAAGACGTTTGTTCTGCATGATAAGCTCCAGGCTATAAAGCGATGCTCAAAATTCGTTGGCTTCTATGTGAGATAATAACAAACTTTTGATATCCTGTTCAACCAAAAATGAAATAACTCAAAATAATGGAACAAACTTAGCTATTTGATTTATAAATAAATTGCACCAATTCATAATGGTAAACTCAGAATGTTAAACATTTAGTTAGAAACAGAACTTTTTACGAATCATTCCGTATGTATAAAAAATCTTTTAAAAATTAAACGTATTAATTAGTAAAAGTTTGTATACATTTTCATCAGGTTTGCACATAAAATGAATTAAGTCTAAATCTCGTTATAGAAAAAACAGCAAACGTTTAAAATTAAAACGAAACAATTCTTAATAGTTCAGTTTTAGACTCAAATAAAAGGAAATTCATAACATACCTATTTGTAATAAAACGAACTATTGAGTATTAGGACACACATTAACACGTCACGTTTTAACCACTGCCGGCGCAACACTAAATAAAGCCGTTTATTCAATACTCGTCGGGCCGATTCGCCAAACAAAAAGAGAAGCAAGATATTCTATCTTGCTCCTCGCGTCCAAAATGTAGCCGGATTTGAATTGTACCTATTCTTAACGTGGACATAATTCGTTTTATGAATAAATCTCGAAATCTTGGCTTTTTTAATTATTACGGTTTATTATTAAACTAGCGTTATGTTCTTGTAAATGGCCGTGCATGACAAGTGCTTAAATTGTGTGCGTTGCTTATAAAAATAGTTGTTTCTTAAAATTTTAATGACTGTATTAAATAAATATATCACATTTTGATATTTTTATAGCATTTGACATACTTGGCCATACAAATTAACACAAAGTGTGAAAATGTGAAAATCGAAGATAACTCACGAGCAGGATTTGAACCTGCATCTCCTGGAATACCATTCCAGATGCTTTGCCAATTCGGCATGTGTTATCGAAATTCACAGTCCCGAGCAATTGTCAGGATGGCTGAATTGACAAAGCACCTGGGACGGTATTCCAGGAAATGCAGGTTCAAATCCTGCTCGTAACTGTTATTTTTGATTTCACATTTTCACACTTTGTGTTAAATAATTATATCACAATATTTAGATATTTTTATATATATTTTTAGCATTTGACATGCTTAGCACTATACATTAAACACAAAGTGAAAAATGTGAAATCGAAAGTAACCTCCTGCTCCTGACTGTTATTTTCGATTTCACATTTTTCACTTTGTGTTTAATATATCACAATAATTAATTTTTGGCTAAGGGCCAAGAGTCTTAGAAATAAAACTTAAAAAACTCAATTTAAATCTATCCAGTAGTTTTTTCCGTGATGCGCTCACGCTGGCAGTTCAAAATTTTACCACCTACAATTTTTTTATATAGATAATAAAAAATGTATCTTACTAACAATGCAGTTCTAGAAATTTCCTTTTTTTCTTTAAAACAACTCGTTCCTTGCCGCATAAAATATATAATATAACTATAAATTTAATACACTAAACATAAACAAATGTAGAACTGCATCGTTTTTTTTTAAATTCCGAAGTTTTCCATATCGCGACGGTTTATCGCGATCGCTTGCCTCCCCCGCTGTCTCGATGATCCATCTTCGAGGGAGCGCTAACTGTGTAGACGTGTGTCAAAACGCTGAATTCAGAGTAAATAACTGTTTAATTTTATGTAATAAAGAATAGAGCTCATCCCGTATCACGTGGGTATAATGTAATGATTAAAATCAGGTTCTCAATTATTCTGAATACATACATTTTTTATAAATACAAATTGTGAAAATGTGAAAAGAGATTTGTTGTTTGCAGCAATTGCTGTGATTGCTGAATTAGCAATCTATATAGCATGCTAATGGGAAAGACGCATCCTTTTCCTAGATTTATTTTCCATTTTCACAGATACGTTTTTGGTAAAAAATGTCGTACTAAACAAAAAAAAATTACAAATTTATACATTTTAAGAAGTTATACTTCTAATGCGACTTCCAGCAAGGTTGCGTTAAACGTTTAACCACAAAGTACATTGAATATACAGAGATAGAGACATCAGCTTCAAATATTAGACTAGCGACGTCCGGTGAGCGGCGCTCGAATTATATCCATACCATTACTACTTTACTATAATTTTCAAGATCCCTCTTACGGATCTAAGCTGAAGCTCATTTTTAAGCGTCATCTCATGAGTACAGTATCGATACTTTCTATTCGATACCGTGTCCCTACTCCTACTCCCTAGCGCCATCTGAATTTCAGTAGCGAATATTATGTATATAATTATAGCACGCATATTTATCCAATAAACTAAAAGATGGCGTAACTCGACTAAATCGTCGTTGCTACTTTCGCATAAGAAAAAAAGAGACAAAAAAGCTGTAATGTGGCTGTATCTTATAAACAGTAAATAGTAACAGCGTACAACGATAGCGAGATTTAAAAAATGGCCACTAGCGACATCTATTGAGAGATGTTCAAAATAAAAATATGTTGTGATAATCTATGAAAACCAAAATGTACCCTTTGCGTTTAACGATACCATGAAGGGGGTATGATCAGACTCAACATCGACTTATAAGAAATTTCAAAATTTTACTAACGCCATCTAGTGACATTACCTAGACATAATTATTTTATCGAACAAGGTATTTAAAAACATAACTGTGACAAGTTTTGCAGTTACGAATTTAATAATTGCTTTATTTATTAATAATGCCAAAGAAGTGTAACTTCTCACGCGGACACGTAAGCGCACGCATTTTTGAAATTTTTATTTAGACATTATAAATAAATAAATATTCACGGATATTTCACCCAACGTCCTCTGGTCCCCAGACTAAGCTTAACGCTTGTGCTAATGGATACTAGATTACGGATAATTATAATACATTATATTCCTTTTTTTGTAAATACATAGATATAATAGATAAAAACACCCAGACGCAGTACAAACTTAATATCTGTGTACATCACACAAATAATCCATAAAATAGTCCTGAGTGGGAACCGAACCCACGACCACGTGCACGGAAGTCGATTACACTACCAACTACACCTCGAGGCCCGTATTATATTTATTATTATTTTTTTTTTGCTTCAAAATGATCACATATACACTGTGCACCATTTATTATTTATTAAATCTGCGGGGTTCTACGAAATAGGTTCCATGGAAGGTTTGAGCCACGCGGTGTGGTACTTTTTTGACTGGGCTTCCCTCGCTTCAAAATAACTATGAAATAACATGGATATAAACATCCAACCGACAACGTAAGCATCATCAAAGATGGTAAGAAATCATTCTTACTAATATTATAAATGCGAAAGTGAGTTTAAGTATTTATTTTTTACACTTTCACGTTGTAACTACAGAACCAATCATCATTTTGTATACATAATAGTCTGGATTCCAGAAAAGGACTTAGACTACTTTCATCTCGGAAACATGAATGATTACCGTTGGATAGCTATTTTTACACAGCCATAATTAATGTACTACTGAAGTCAACGCGGACGGTGTCGCGGGCAGACTCTAATATATCTAATATAAAAATTGTTAGTAATTGCTATAATAGTTCAAGTAGCAGAACGTCTACACCAGTATTCCAGAGGACAAGTTCACACGTAGCTATTAATATCACACACATACACCACAATCTGTATTTATACACACCGCATCTCAGTCAATAAAAAAACGCTGCGGCTGAAACGCGTGTACTTATACTAGGTTCTATCGCAACTGCTCGTTTGTGTCACCACTTGTCGCGCGTACCAATGATCCATCTTCGTGAAAACACGCGCAAGTGACGCGTGATTCCACCAACAAGGGTGCAACTAGGGCCCGTAAAATATTTACTTTTTTCTTCCCCACGACCAAGTTTGATGTCAAACTGAGAAGGGCGACAAATGGTGGCAACGTCCGGGAATGTGAAGCGCTTTGTTAAAGGATAAACATTTCAATGGCCTCGTAGATGCACGTGTTTTCGTTTTTAGTTGTGTTTTATACTTTCACTATTAAATAACCTGCTTTAATTTAATAATAGAGTTGATATTAATAAATCATTTACACCATCCATTTATATCAGCAATCTCGCAGTTTTAATACGCATAGTTATCATATTCTTACTAGTGTTAGAACCTTGCTTATCCCAGCATGAATGGGCCAGCTCAGAGAAGTACCAACATTTCACAAACACAGCGTGGAACAATGGTAGGTACTCCGTGCGTATGGTGAGTGATTAGTAGTGCTTATTATCCTTCCTATACTCTCCTTAGTTATCCTACCTATCCTCTCCTTATTATCAAACTTTTCCATCATTATATCTATATATTCCTTTCCTTGAAGGTGGCACTGTTGGAGATGGCGATGTGCGAGTAATATCTCTGGTGTTGCCAGCCCTATAGGCTACGGTAAACGCTTACCATCGGGTATACTGTATGCTTGCTTGCCACCTACGTAGTATAAAACAAAAAAGAAACTTAAATAATAACAGAGTTGAACTGTAATAACATTAATATAATTATAAATCATTTACATGTCGGCAATCTCGTATTTTCAACACGCATAATTGTCGTATTCATAACAATCTTCAGTTGCTTTTGGACAAGCTTATTTATTTGATAAGTACTTTCTTTAATGAATACTAAAATAAACTAGTATAATATTATATATGAATTCTACTGTGTGGACTTAAAAGAATCATATTCACTATACTATGGTACTTTATGTGTACTCACATCAGGATAAAAATATTATATGTATTTATGCAAGACAGAATGTATCTGTATGTATGCCAGGTTTCATTCAAATTCCTTTAGTCTTTAAATATGTATGCCAACATTACTATACCACGGGATTCATTAATTTTTTGAATAGGTAATATATTATGTCATTCATTATTTCGTCTTTCACCTGCCAAATTTCATACCAATTCATTCAGTTTCTTAGCCATAATTGCCTGAAAAACATCCAAACATGTTTCTTACATGTCCATCCAAAGATATTACGAAATTTTAGTATTTATACTATTAGAAAGATAACTAAGAAACAGGTAGTACGAGTATAACCGTTGAAACTTTGTTTATACCGGCCCCCTAGCTATGTGGGCATAAACGCTAGTAGAAAAGAATAGTATAAAATAATCAAAGTATGAGATTGACGTAAGGCTACGACAACGTAAGTGTAACCGACTGTCAATCCCATACATTGATTATTCTATTCTATTTCTATTCTATTCTACAATGTTTATGCAACTTGACTAGGAGGGCAGGTAACTCAACCCGATATCAAAGTTCAAATCTCGATTATGATCACAAAGTCGTAATACTAAAACAGCGCACATTCCACAATTAAAACTTTCACGTAACCACATTCTCGGGTTATTAAGCGACGCTGGTGTAACCCTAGTAAGTGCTCGTACTCGAGTGAATAAATTTTCATAAGCGATTATATCGCGACGGAAAACATCACGCACATTTATTCCGCGACCCATAACACGGAACACATTAATAAATAAACAATAGATGATTTCCTCTAATAACTCGCTGGAACATTTATCATTTTATAGTTATTTTGACGTGTGTAACGAAGGTGAAAAACAGCTAGATCAGTGTGTAGTACAGGGGAGGGCGCTGGGTAAGTGAAACGTCAAGGGTCGATGGAAATTGTTTTCCACCATCAGTCATAACTTGCGTGTGTGCACAATAGGGTGAATGCTGTGACTTTTAAACGCGTTAGAGACAATACGATACAAATAAAATTTTATATTTATTTAAATGTACGCCTTTACCTTGTTATTATAATGTTGAAAGTCTACGTCTAAGTCACATATAGAACCCAAAACATACGTAAAAAATATATGTAGATCTATTTGTATATGTAGATAGAAGAATGTTTGAAATCAATAACACTTTATTATATTAGCAGTTGTAACTCGCGATTTCTTCTGCGTGGAATTTGATAAATATTTTTTATGTGGAACCCTAATTACTTTTCCAAACTAAAAGTAGCTTAAGCTACTCCTTATAACATCAGCTCTCTGCCAGTGAAAGTCCCGTACTAATCAGTGTAGCTGTCCTAAAGATTAGCCGGAACAAACAATCCGACAGAAAGGCAAAAACTTAAAAAAATGGCATTTGGTTATAGGTGACGTATATATGGCTGTTGTAGGTGTTTATGCCTTCAACAGCCGATTCTACACCTGCCGACACGGAGAAATGTTTTGCTGGCCAGCCTCACTATTTCACAAATGCACATAACATGCTTTGTCATGTATATAAGTTCTTAAAAACTCATACATTTTTTAAAGAAAAAATTATTTGTGAATAAGGAAAAAGAGAAAGAGCGGGAATCGAATCCGCGTCTTTTCCAACCCGGGGAAGTGCTAAGCCACTGAGCTATCGTACTGACCTATTCGGTCATCCCGATCTCCTCACCACATTTGTCTTTACGACCAACGCCATCTATCGGAATGCATTTACATGCATTAATCCAATATAGTAAGTTTAATTTTGCGATTAAAATTCATACTATTTGATGGCGCGATTTTTTAAATATTATATATAATTTGTACTTTAAAAAGTAGCGGAGCATGTCAAATGCTAAAATTTATAGACCAAAAACACATATATTACAGCAATCAAAGTTAATTTTACAAGGTTTTATAAGTTCTGTAGTGCGAGACTGCTGACTGACTAAACTGACCGAGAGCGCGGGGGCAGTCACTGTTTTCCCGAATTACCCGTTACCGGTCTTAATATTTACTAAGATATAGTAAAAAGCACTCCACAGTTTTTATTTACACTTAATAATTATTTATTTTAATACTAGTACATTCCACGCGGCTTCGCTTGCGTCATAGTATTGTCGATGAAAAATCGATTTCGGATAGGATTCCTATTATTAGGTATAAGCGTCGCCACGCTAACAGCCGGTTTTACCCTCCCTCCGCATTAGATGTATCACATTAAAAATATAGGTTCCGGATAATTAATTACCAACATATCATATACTAAATCTTCTCCGAAACACGCTGCATCTTTTGATATAAGTATTATTCCGATCGGATCAGTAGTTTTTGCATTATAACTGAACAAAAAACCGGCTCATCATTTATTACTATAAATATCTTTCACTTGTACTTAAAAGGGTAGTTTTGTATTATATCTATATTTTCTATATCAATACTATTTATAAAGTTGCAACAGAGCTGTGTCTGTATCTACATTTAAGATATTTAAGAAAAAATGACTGTATTAGGCTATATAGACGTGTCGGAACACAAAACAATTTTTTTTAGATTTTTTGTCTGTTTGTCTGTTTGTTTGTTCGCGCATCACGCAAAAACTACTGAACGGATTTTCATGTAACTTTTTATTAGATAGATCTCGATTAGACTTAAAAACTGGTATACATTTTATCCCGCTACTATATCCAGAACCTGAGATACAATCTAAAAACTAGCTTTTGGTTGCGTGTGAGCCGCAAGCAAAGGCTAGTTTTATAAATAAAATTAATACTTTTCTCGCTAATTGTTATGATTTATACTTATATGTATAAAAGTACTTGTATAAGAACGTTTCAATTTATATGTATAAAAGTACTTGTATAAGAACGTTTCAATGAATTATAGTTTAAAAAAACTAAAAAAAAACGCTTTAATAGCTCGTTGGACTATAAAGTAGAAAATAATCATCCCAAGAACATATCTTTTTGGGTAATGTAATTCTTCCTCCCTCAATACTTTACGATAGAAACGTAATTTATAAAATACGATAAAGGCTATCACCTTTCAATATTGTGGCTTAAATAAGAATACTAAATTAATTAGTAAAATTTGGACAACAGTCAACACTACTAATAATGTTAGCCTTCGAATCTAGAACTTGGCTATTAATGTTATTAAGTTTAAGATATTGAGATAACGTAGTTAAGCTTTGCTTACATCGGTGGGCACCTCCAGCTGAAGTTTGAGCATACAACGTAATAGGTTATTCCATGATTGATGACCGAAACACATGCAGAGCAAACACTCTAATATCAAGCTATCTATCTATGTACCTAAAGATTATTTGCTTTGGTACCTTGTTTTGTTGCGCCCCGTATATATTTATACAAAACAAATTAGGTAGGTACAAATATTTAAAGTAACATAAACAGTATTTTTTTGCGTATAAGTAAGCTCAAATTTTAACTACCTTTAGCCAGACGTGTCAAACGCGTTGCAGCAGTCGTGGACCCGCTTATGTTACTTTAAAGACATTCTTATATCATCTGTATGTAAAAATTGTTGAAATTATATTTAATATCTTTGATCAACTATAATTAAATCCTAACTAATTTAATATTGCAAAAGCGAAAGTGAGTTTATTTGTTTGTTACTCTTTTACGATGTAACGACTGAATGAATACATGTAGTCTCGAGTACAGAAAAGAACAATAGATATATGCCTGGAAAAATTAATAGTTCCCGTTGAATAACTATTTTTGTATAGAGGTAATTAGTGTGCCATAGAGAGGACGTTACAGAGCTCCCATGGCCACCTTCCAGCTTCATCCAGACTCTGGATGACATTTAGGACCAGAATATTTGTCTAGACGAATCAAAACCCCGACTCGATGGTTCGCGACGTTTAATTACAGAACTCCTATGGTAACCTTCCATTTCCATCATCAGACCATGAATATCACCTAGAACGAGAGTACTTGGGATGACCAATCAAATAAATTTAAACTGAATGGGTTTCGCCGTTTGATTGTAGAGTTCCCTTCACCGCCTTATAGCCCCATCATCAGACTCTGAAAAATATTTAAGGACTGAGTCCTTATCAAGAAGAATCAAACGATAACGTCATTTTATTACAGAGTAACATAATGCACCTTTTAGGACCATTATCAGTCTCTGGATACGATCAAGAATTAGAATACCAGTTAGTTCCTCAATTTACATATGCATGGTAAATTTCAGCTGAATCGGAAACCGGGAAGGGGCCAAATTTAACTAACAAGATTCCTTCAGAGTTTAGAGACATATGGATAGGGGAACTGATGAAACTAAATAAAAGATTATAAAGTTATTTATAAAAAAGTAAAGTATAACAATTTAAATTCTTTCAAAATACTATAAGATGGGTTTGTTAATACATCTATTAATAGATTACTACTCTTGCTTAGAGTCGTATTGGTAGTAGAAGTTTCAAGCGCTGTTTCAACCCCATTCCTCGACTCCAGTCGTGTCGAATGTGTGAAATTCTGTCCCAATGTCACATCAGTCATTTCAAATTATAGCGATATTGGTTTGGGGTTAAATGGAGAGAAATGAGTATATGTACGTCAGTATTCTTCTCCACCTCCTACCCCTTTCCAAGGAGCCACTGACGCGCGAGTAATGCCTCTGGTGTTACTAGCGTCTGTAGGCTAATATCAGGTGGGCAGTCGGGCTGTAAGCTTGTTTGCAATCCGCGTAGTAGGTATATTAAAAATATCATTATTATTCTAAACGTTTTTACGGGATTTATACCATGTAAATTTTTACTTACGAGTTTCCGATATTTCGGCACAGTTGCAAGCGCCATGATCACGGAACAACTGAACTCAGTTGTTCCGTGATGAACTCAGTTGTTCCGTGATCATGGCGCTTACAACAGTGCCGAAATATCGGAAACTCGTAAGTAAAAATTTACATGGTATAAATCCCGTAAAAACGTTTAGAATTATAAGTGACCATGAAAGTTTTAAATTCTATAATATCATTATTATTGCATTGATTTAATAAATTCCATAGTCTTCGCTAGCTTTTCTGAATTAAAATCTGTTATTTTGCAAGGGTTCATATATTACGTACACCGTAATGTTTTAGCTAAAATAAAGACCCTCCTTTATATTGCGTAGTAAGTGGCAAAATTATTATACAATAAAGATTCAAACAAGCTTTTCCTTTTACCAAATTAATTTAGCTAAAATAGTATTATAACACAAATAAAGTATATAACTTTTAGTGCTATAAAAGTAGGTCTACAAAGGTTATTAGGGTTGTTTCTAAATATAAGTTATATAATATTATATTAAACTTATTTTATCTAAAATATGCCAACTGGCGATAGCGTTGTAACCTTGTATTAGAATAAATATTCAGCCGTTACGTTACTTTTGAGAAATGGTTAGTATTTAGTCACGGGTATCTTTGATCTTGAATACGTTAAAAATATTATCGTATTTTTTACCCGAGTCTGTCATAAATATTCCGTTTCTTGTTTGATTTATTTTTATTTTTAGATCTACTTTTTCTTCTTTTTCCATCGATTCTATTTTTGGACATGCATATTTTTAGATAGCGAAATAACGTAAGTAATAAATATCTAATAATAACAAACAAAATGATGAATACTTAAAACTAAGCTCTTATTTATATGCCAAAAGCAGTATATACCTATTACCAAGAATTGCTTTAAGATATACGTAAGTCTAAATTTAATGTCAGTACAGTAGTAGATGTAACGCCTAATGGGTCATGTCTATCACACTTTTGACGCCACTGAATTTCGTTGACAACATATAGAACATATTCATATTCACCGATACATGACTTGAATCAGAAACATTGTTAGTATCAAAGCGTATCACGCGCGAATAAACTTTACTCGGTTATTGGATTTTAAGAGGAACCAAACGGCATGACCCTATTGCAAAATGTTTTTGTATTTTTATTTTTGAAGCATAGGGATTTGACAAAACATTTTTGAATACTCTCACACTTTTACACAATAGGAATGGAAAATTAGAAATGTTCCAAATTTTGCGTAGGTATATAACTTAGTTCTAATACGTAATTTCACGAGTCTGTGGTTATTAATCGGACTTAACTCCAGTCTCAAGAGTTATTTCAATCTCTGGAGTTTCCAGTCGCATATGAACATTTTTTTTAGTTTTTTAGAATATTTGAGGGTTAAGCTCTAGAAAGTATCAAACTAAAATAAGCGCCATCTGACGTCACAAAACTAAGACTGGATTGCAATATGTAAAACATAGATGGCATTAAACACAAAGTGAAAAATGTGAAATCGACAATAACAGTCACGAGCAGGATTTTCACTTTGTGTTTAATGTATAGTGTTAAGCATGTCAAATGCTAAAAATATATATAAAAATATCTAAATACATAGATGGCACTTTAAATAATAAGATTTCTTTTAAATTTATTAAAAGGCGGGTAAGACCGAGAGCACAGCTAGTGATTTTATATGTACAATAAATTGGTTACGGATTTATCGCGAAGGTAATGGTTCGTGCTGACTACACACTGTGCAAAATGAACGTTTTATTGATCTATGGACGCAATGTACGAACTACCTCGTTGCATTTAGCGAAGGAATAATATTTCTTTAAGTTAAATTGAAAACTAGTTAATATGTGAGACTGATTCGTATTATAATATTTTGCAGAGTATCAACACCCCAGAACTTGGGAATTATCCTTGTTTACAATTAACGTAGGTACTTGGATTATTATCCACTAATATAAGCGGAGAGAATGAACGTTAATTTAGTGGGTATCACTTGCTCGTTGCCCCTAATGGCAGGGTGTGCAGTTAGGAATAATTTTCAACAAAAACAAAAACGCTGCCTTTTTTGTAAATACCTATCTAAATATGGATTGATATGATGTAAATGTTAGGATTTTTTCATTTACGAAAGTAGGTTTCATGTTTTTTTTATTTGACTTAGTCGAAGGAGGAACAATTATTTATTGAATACCCAGGAATTCAATGTAATAAACACAAAGTGAAAAATGTGAAATCGAAAATAAAAATTTTTCACTTTGTGTTTAATGCATAGTGCTAAGCATGTCAAATGCTAAAAATATATATAAAAATATCTAAATATCAATGTAATAATATTTTTTAATGTTATTTTTTATGTGAATTTTAGAAACGCACGTAACGAACATAGTTATAAAAAAAATCATAATATGGATTGATATGGAACTGGGTCTTTCTATCACAAATGCAGAACGAAGTAAATTATCTTAAATAATTAGTAGGCATTCATTGGCGACTGTGTAGCGTGCTGGTACAGACGAAATATTGTATCGCGACGCCGACAGAAGCTTTACAACTTCGGTTAAATCTCCACCTCTAAAACTGTTATAAATCGATTCCACCAGGTTAAAGAATTAAATGGCTCGTAAAAATTAATAGGTCTCTGTCGTCCGGGATGAATCGGCGGGGTACAGGCGAAATGGCACTTTCCCAGTTTATGAATTACTTGGAAACTTTATGACGGCTTTGTCAGACTCAACGATTTTTTTATCAGGCGTCACGTGTTGTAGACGGATGCGAAATTGGATTTTTTCAGATAGTGAATGGGAGAAATATTGCGGAAGGGTGTATTTGTTCGGACGCAAGGGGAAAGTGTTAAGCTCTTTGTTTAGTTTTTTATTACAATTCTATTAGTGCAAAGTTAGATAGCTCTATTCGATAATAGTAACTCTATTTTTGTTAAGGCGGAAAAATGTACCTTACTCCACACCCTGTAGTTCTGACATTACTTCCGTTCAGAGGGCCACCGAAAAAATAGCAACCCTTAGACATAATTATATGATTGACATACAGGATGTGCGGTTTATTAATAAAATTTGAACAAAATATGAACGAAATTATCTATTGAGTATTTTTTTCAGAAGCCATTAAATTTTAAAATGAGGATCGCGATAGAAACTATTGGTCTGAGATTACTTACTAAGGTTTATAATTCTTATGTGTACTAATGTGTCCCAGTACTCCAAGTTGACATAAATAAAAGAAAAATACATCACAGTCGACCTTTGTAGTGTGCACTCAACCGACCCCCCGTAGAGTTCTGCACACCTCGTGGAGCAACTACTGAAATGACGAATGAAATGTTTTAATATGCACAATGCGGGAAACTTCAAATTGGTATTTATGCTTCATAATATTTCTCCGAGTATATTTTTTTATTTATAAAACAAAAATTCGGTGAATACCAGTACCCACCTACGACAATTTCTTTTTATAGTTTTATATATCCTTACGTATATACTTTTAACTTACCTATTTTAATATTATAAATGCGCAAGTGCGTTTGTTTGTTTTTTAAACTTTTCCGCAATAACTTCTCAACCGATTATCATGAAATTCAGTATGTTAGAATTCAGAAAAGGATATAGGTTTTTTATGAAAATGAATATTTTCTATGGGATAGCAATTTTTACCTAAACATCATTAAATGTGCCGGAGAGTGAAGATATATATTTTTGTGAACTATTTTGACATGGTATTTTACATTCTAATTTGTAGTTGTAATATACATTGGCCGTGTGGGGCCGGCTTTAGAATTTTCCCACCCCTCTCCACCTATGGCAGTCGTAAGTCGACTGAGGGAATACTGGGGAGAGTGGGCAGCAGCACTCCCTCAAGTATTAAAAATATCCACTGCGATCGCCAACCCGCCTGCCAAGCGTGGCGATTACGGCACTATACCCCCAATTTGGGGAGGCCTATGTCAAGCAGTGGACGTCAAAAGGCTGATGGATGGTAAACATACATATTGGGGTATTTTTTGGGTTAATTTTTATTTGTTTCTTGAGTGAGATAACTTATTGCTGAAAACGAATTCATCACGGCATAGACTTGTTTTCGTTGATGTTTTTGATATTTTTCTATCGTAGAGATTGTTTCTAGTTGAGATCTTTTTAATGAATTGAGAAGACTGAATGCTGCCGCTAAAAAAAAAAGGTACAGGTTCGATAAATAAACGTGACCGCACACATCGGCGCTATCGAGCCCGAGATCTTACGTCTATAACAAGAAATTGACGCCCGTTTATACGGTAATGGTATTCACGAATGAAGGCGTGTGCATTATGCAGAATTATTAAAACGATTGTCTATTATAACTAGAACAGGCAGTCATATTAAATTTTGCATAGGTAATCTTTTATATAACTGATCTGGGGGGTTAGGCAGAATCTCATATCTCACATGTCGATCGTATCGTCTCGCTTGTACGATCACCGTGATTGGCCAACGGATTATTGTGACATCACGCGTCGGTTTCTCAACCAATCACAGTGATCTCGATACGGTCGACACGTGAAATATGACATTCTGCCTCAGGGGGCTGATTACTGGAAATCAACTGCTTAAACTCAGATAACATTTTCAACATGTTGTTGTAGGTTTTTATGTATTATGGACAAGGTTTTCTAGTTTATATATCTTTTCTATTATTATTTTTAGGTTTTCCGCACAACTTAAAGTTTCGCCACACCTGGCTAACGGTGGCGGAATGCAATATAAGACAAACCTAAACATAGGTTCCTTTTTTTTTTAAATAAAACGCTGCACATAACAATAATCCTTTAATCGCGGGGGAGTTACCAAACATACATTTGCACAGACACAAAGTACACCCAGATTCAGAACAAGCATTTTTGGATCACACAAAGAGTTGTCCTGTGTGGGAATCGAACTAACAACACCCGGGCGGGAGGCCGGTATCTAAACCACTCCGCCAGTGTGCAGTTAAAGTCAGTCTCTTATTTTTAGTTAGCAAAGTAATGCTTCTAAAGTTTCTCGATATTCCTTTCTTCCAATAATACATATGAGAATGTTGGATATAATAATATCCAACCTTATTAAATCTAATAATCAACTTTAATACATATTACACTTATATAGTTAATACGAGTACACGCAGATCAGACACCGAAAAATAATGTATCTACAAAAATGAATCTGGTGTATTGAAGGTGCACAGCAAGGCTATTCTAGAGCTATAGGGGCAAAGTGATATGCCGCCGGCAGACCCATAAAATACGCGCGACATGGGCTCGATTTGTGAGCAAGGTATAGCCAGCGTGGTCACGAAATGCACCTTCACGCTGACCGTACATTGTAAGTAAGCGATATACACGTGTTAATATATCTCATATAATAAAGCTTGCAAAGTTTTTAGATGATTTATGAATCTTAACTATTACAAAGCTGTAACAGAGCTGTGTTTATACATATAAGATATTTGAGAAAAATCACTGTATTAGGCTATATAGGCGTGTCTGAACTCTAAACATTTTTTTTAGATTTTGTGTATGTTTGTCGGTTTCTTTGTTCACGCATCACCCAAAAACAACTGAACGGATTTTAATGCAACTTTTTTATTTGATAGCTCTTGATGAGTCTTAAATACTGGTATACGTTTTATTCAGCTACTATATAGGGAACTTGAGATATAATAATAATAAATATTCACGGACATTTTCACACACGTCCTTTGATCCCAAACAAAGCTTAACGCTTGTGCTATGGGTACCGGATTACGGATATAATACAAATACTACTTTTTTTTTTGTAAATACATACATATAATAGATAGAAAACACCCAGTCGCAGTACAAATATCAGTGTTCATACAAATAATTGTCCTAAGTGGGAATCGAACCCACGACGTCGTGCACGGAAGTAGGTTACACTACCGACTACGCCACGAGGCCCGTCATATTTATAACCTAAAAACTAGCATTTGGTTGCAGCGGTGAAGCGGCAAGGCTAGTGGATTGCTAAAGTAAATACCCCCTTACTCCGCTGAGTAAGAACGGAGAGATGGTTTACTGGAAGGCTTGGCTAACAAGTCGGTACTATGGCGTTCCGTGTGGCTGACCTCATTACACCAGATCGTTGATCCGCCAGCTGGGAAATAGTTCACTCTCTTAAAATTCTTACTAATATTATAAATGAAAAAGTGCACACATATAGTCCAGAACAGGAACATAGGGTACTTTTTATCCTGGAAAAAAGAATGATTCCTATGGGATAGCTGTTTTTTAGATATAGTTAAGTTAACTGCCTCTGTGGTGCAGCGGTAGTGTGAGCGACTGCTGATCATGAGGTCTCGGGTTCAATCCTCGGGCAGTGTTATTGAGTTTGTCCGTAAAAAGAAAAATTCTCAGTAACAGCCCATAGTTTGAAAATGTGCCTGGAAGACGGCAACAGGCTCGCCCCCTATTATATGGGACTTAAACATAGCTGGCAAACCGTGGGTGTATAATAAACCCCTGCCTACCCCTTCAGGGAATAGAGGCGAGATGCTATGTCTATGTAATGTGCCGTAAAGTGAAATATTTACATTCTGAAGTCTACGCGGGCGGAGTCGTGTACTAGTACTAAATAAATAGCCGTATCTAATTCAAACAAACAAATCAATACACACAATCAGTTCGCTACGAGGTCAAATCGAATTTAATTGTTCTAAACGTCAATAATAGTGTATAATGTAAGCTCTTGTCGTCGACAAATGATGGAAATTGGTTTGTAGAAATTATGGATAGTGTTTTGAGCCGGATTTTCTATTTTTGTACTATAATATATGTCTGTTTGAACATTGTCTGGCAGAATCTGATGTTATTGTGTTTTTTTCTAATGTAATTGTCCGTGTTGTGACAGACTAAGAATACAAGTATCACCACCCCATCCTTTTCCGCGGGTGTTGTACAAGGCATCTAAGGGAAGTAAGCCAATATCACCCATTGCATTACTGGTGGTAGGGCTAGATACCAAGTGAGAGTACTCACTTGCTATCGAACCCGAACGGGTCTGTACCACCGTCTCCTGTGTGACCAGTCATGAAGCATGTCAGTGTGTTTTGGCTGTAGCAGAAGATAGCCGTTTATTTTTTCATTTCATATCTGAAAAATGAAATGGTGCGTAGTGGCTTGAAAATACTCTTGGTATGGTTCCATGAGCGACGGTTACCACTTACCATCAGGTGGGCTGTGGTGTTTCAAGCGCTCGTGTTAGTTATTAGTAACTGTGACGATTTTAAGTGCTATATAATAAGCCTATGAAATACAGACATTTTTGGATATTTTTTTTATTGCTTTTGATCAGACGAGCCACGGTCATCTGATGGTAAATGGCAACCGTTGCTCATGGACTCGACTATACTGAGAGTATTATGAGAGTATTATCAAGCCGCTGCTCACTATTTGATTTCACCGATATGAAATGAAAGAATAAACGGCTATCTCCTGCTACAGCCAAAACGCAACGATGTGCTTCATGGCCGGTCACACAACAGATGGTAGTACCAACCCGCTCGGGTACCGATATCAAGTGAGTACTCCCACTTGGTACCCAGCCCTACCACCAGTCATCCAATGGAAGATAATTGCTTACTTCCCAAGTGCATTCACCCGTGGGAAAGAATGGGGTGGTGACTTGTATTCTTAGTCCGTCACCACACGGAGAGAGTTTAGCTAAAACTATGAAAATGTAATAAAAAGATTTATATACAAAATTATCGTAAATATAATGCAAAGGTAGCCCATTAGTTCATGCAAAGACTGCGATGACAGCAGTATAGAGTTTGATCCAAAGCCTTCTTCTAGTCTTCGCACAACACATACTTCTGATCTAGTGCATTCGCATAACAGAAAAACTAGCTTTTGGCTGCGGCGGAGCCGCTGGCAAAGGCTAGTCTTTTATAAAGTTATTTGCCAAGATATAAAAAATACCAATTTGAAATAATAATGTAAGCTTTTATTATAAGCAGAATTTATAATTCATAACAAAGACCAAACTCGCCGATACTGTCACTTAAAAATTCTCCCAAAACTTGATTTGGGTCGTAATCAGTATTCAACAGTGACACCTTGCGGTTTAATTCTTGATCCAGGCTCTCTAAATAATTCCTTCGTTTATGTTTAACGACGGGTTTACTGCGGTAAAAAAGTAGATTCAGTCGAGCGTCTCTGGATGAGCTGCTTTTGAATAATTTACACCTAAAGACATCGGAACTGTCATTCATGCATAACCACAGTTTGATTCACGACTCCAAATCTTATTTTAATAAGCATAAGAAACACAGTATAAACGTTTTTATGAATAGTAACAGCAAATTTATGTTTGTATTTTTGTATCTTGGAATCTCTGACAGCCACAGACTCCTTATACCCTACCACATTTCGATGTCAAGTTTTGTTGTATCTGTGCTGTTTTCATTTTAAATATTTTTGGTTTACTTGTCTCTGTAACTCAATTTGAAGAAAATACCAGAAAATATGCGATATTATGATGTGGTCTACAAAACTAGGTTTCATATAAGTTAAACTAGCTTTTGTCCGCGGATACGCCGCAACCAAAAGCTAGTTTTTAGGGTTTCATATTAATAGCAGGATAAAATGCATACCAGTTTTTAAGTCTACTCAAGAGCTATCAAATAAATAACTTTGAACAGAGAGTATTAGAATTCGTTCCTAGCTTATGCGTGATGAGCGAACGAACAAATAGATAAACAGACAAAAAATCTAAAAAAATATTGTTTTGCGTTTAGACACGCCTATATAGCCTAATACCACAGAATAAATACTAGTCCTACGGACTATACAGTAATTTTTTTCTGAAATATCTTAAAAGTACAGACATAGCGTTGTTACAGCTTTATAATAGTATAGATTCAGAACGTGACTCTTAACTCACTAGTGCATACAGGGCGAGATAAAATAAGCGAGTCTTAAGTTCACATGTAAGTCAAAACATCCAGTTGATAAAAATGGGAAATAACTCTTTGCTTGATGCATGTGTTTTTTTATAATTAAATTTAAAGAGAGAAAACTATACCGACTCTTAACTCACTAGTGCATACAGGGCGAGATAAAATAAGCGAGTCTTAAGTTCACATGTAAGTCAAAACATCCAGTTGATAAAAATGGGAAATAACTCTTTGCTTGATGCATGTGTTTGTTTATAATTAAATTTGAAGAGAGAAAACTATACCGAATTCATTATTTTCTCTCTTTATTTAATTACTTATCATCACGTCATCTCCCTTGCCGGGTAGGCAGATAGAGCCCTATGCCAAGAGGCTTTATTCTTGCATACATCTCTAGCTTCCTCAAAATTGATAATTCTCTTCATACACGCTCGCCGGTTTCTGAGACTCCTGACTCCACCTTTCTACATTACATGATCGATTTGGTCTAGGTAGGTTAGTTTCGGTCTCCTCCTATGCCTACATCCTTCCAGTTTCGTATTGTGTATTTGCTATACGAATTTATGGTTTGAGTCGCCTATGTTTTAATATCTCCATACTACAACCGAAATTTAAGTAGCAAATTCATCACTCCTCAATTTAATGATTACAAAATAGAAACAATATTACAATTTCCTTAACGAGATTCCACTTGCAGTATTAATAAAAAAGTCTGGTATCACAACCCGTCCAGTTTAACACATAATTACCGAAGCAAATGCAATGATGCGGGTGTGAAATTTCATTAATGTCATATTTGACGTCTGCTGTCAATCCATCATATGATTGATGACACCTTGAAACTTGTTTAGTTCTAAATGCCTATTAGTTTTATTGGTATTTTTTCGCTTGATTATATTTAAGCTCATTATATTTTGATTAGATAGGGTCCATTATCTGCTGTGTTGAATATAAATTGTTTGGGTGTACTTTCAAATTATTATGCTCCGTTAGTTAGTTTTGATATTGTACAAGATCTTTAAATTTATTAGTTAGGGAAAGCTAGTGTTAAGTTCATTATAATTGTATAAATGACTAGATTTTTCCCTCGACTTTATCCACGTGGATTTCCGAATATAAATACGCCACTCTAAGGCACACTACATATAATGATCTCATCTCAATGCATTAAATTTTATCCCACAGGAACTCTTCATTTTCTGGGCTAAAAAGTCTAAGTAGGTATGTGCTTTTTTGGATTCTGGACTATTTAAGTATGCAAAATTTCTTCATAATCGTTGAGTAGTTATGACGTGAAGCATAACAAACACACGCACCTTCGCATCTGTAATATTAGTAAGGATTTAGGCCGTTTTGTATATTACAATACTTAGATAAGTTTTTTGTCCATTAATTTGTATTATTTTTATAATAACACGTGTAAATAAAATTTTGTCTTCGATCATCAATACCAAAATAATGATCGAAGGATTTTGATCACATTTACACGTGTTATTTATGCTAGACGTTAACATTTTTTTTTGTGCACATTATTATTATTATATTGCATGGTACATATAATGTATTTACTTATACTTCAACCTAAATTAAATTAAGTGCCTACCTTAAATGAAACATTATGCATAAAACATAATGTACGCTCATATCATAATTACGGGATAATGTATTTTTTTCTTTATTATCATTGTAATTTTAACTAACCTTTTTTTTTTGTTAAATTTATATTTTTATTATAGATTCATTATTTTTCCTGAAACTAATTATTCTTTACAAGGTTTTGTAAATACTTATAGGTGCGAATCAGAATGCACCGGTATAATTTTAATAATCTATACACGCGGTAGCGTGTCAAGCCAAGTTCAAGCTAAAGAATTGGCGAGCAGTACCGTGTGTGTTACACTAATATTACACGATCCATTTGGAGCCACTTTTGACCCCCTCATAACTCAAAAAGTATTTCACATAAACATGTCAAATTTGGCTCATCTATTGTGATTTATGAGATACATATATGCTCCAAATTTTGTAAACACATCTGAAACGGTTATTTAGATATAAACGTCCAAAAATCGTCATTTTTATCACTGACTGACCTATATCTATAATAAAATTCGTATATTAGAACTAGCCAAGTCAGACCTTAGGCTTCAATATATTAATATACTAAGTTATAAGAATAAATGATATTTTAAGTTGTTATAAAATATTTTATGTTGTTATAAATAAATTTCAGGACTGACCAATTGAACTTGGCACCTATATAGATCTTACTTCTTATTATAGAGGTTAATGTCAACAACTAAGGCATATATCATAATATTGAACTTGGCTCTCATTTCACATTTATGTTTTTGATGGGATTTACTTTACATATTCAATAAGTTAATTCACTCGGTAATAGGAGGGAGCTTCTATATCATTTAGTCGTAATTATTCAAGCAACAACGTCAATGTCTCCCGTAAACTACCACCTCGAATATAATCTTACGAAATGAAGTATATTTGTAAAGTTTAATTTGCATATAAATAGGCTGTTATATGGTTGGTTATAGCTTCTTTAATGGGTGTATTATAATCCTTAGTTCGCAGCAGAAATAATTCTGCATTATAGAAGATTATTATAAGATAAACGCAGATCATTGTGCCGTAAAGTTAGGGAACATTATATCAAGTACTACTCTGTCAAGAAAGTACCGGGAAAAGATCAATAATACACAAAAATTTTGTTATTCATCCAAATTTATTTTATCACCTTCAAAGTATGCTCCTTCAGAAACGATAGACTTACGCCAATGAATAATCAAATCATCAAAACATTTTTTAAACGCTTTTTATGTCTTCTACCGATAGAAAACGGGTGCCACGAAGTGGTAATTTGAGTTTAGGAAAAAGAAAGAAGTCGGCAGGAGCCATATCTGGTGAATATGGTGGTTGCTTGATGGTATTTGTTGAGTGTTTGGACAAAAATTCATTCACAATGATAGCGCATTATCGTGGTGCAAAATACAAGAATTTTCTTTCCACGAATCTGGCCTTTTTCGTCGAATTTGCTCTCTTAAACGCCGCATAATGCTCAAATAATATTCTTTATTTACCGGTTGACCTTTCCGCAAAAATTCCGAGTGCACAACACCGCGATAGTCAAAGAAAACAGTCAATGACTTTGACTTGATCGACTTTGGCGTGGTTTTTTCGGTTTCGGTTCAGTTGGAAGTCGCCACTCCAAAGCTTGTTGACTTGTTTGCATGGCAAACTCGTAAACTCACGTCTCGTCACTAGTAACAATGCGTTTCATGAATGTTGGGTCGGAATTGACTCATTCTAGCATGTCCTCAGCGACTCTCATGCGATTGAGTTTTTGGAGAAAATTCAGATCTTTTGGGACTAGCCAAGCGGAAACATGTTTCATACCCAAGTGATTATATAAAATGGTACGGATCAACTCGTGAGACACAGAAAGTTCGGCGGCTATCTCTCTCAAAGTTGAATGAGGATTTTCAGAAACTATTTCCCTCACTTTTGCAATTTTGTGTATTATCATTTATTTAGGTAACTGTACAAAATATTATTGTTTATTACATAGTTTTGGTAGCACTTACTTAATATATCTCTGCTCCACCCAGGGTCGACTGGGAGAGAATGCCTTAGGCATTAAGTCCGCCTTGTACACTTTTATTGTGCAAAAGTTATAAATAAATAAATAAATAAGTTTTTGTTATCTCTCTTAGCGCTAATAATACCGTAACTAAAATAAGTAGCTAACGGAAAAAAAAACCAATCATTTTTGTTGGTCCGACCCAGGATTCAAACTCGAGACCTCATGATCCAGAATCGCACACGTGCATACACCACCAATAGACCACACACATACAAATTTCAAAATCACTGCCAACTTTACCTTATTGAAAATCTTATGTACAAATAAAAGCTAAAAATGTATGAATGCATTGTTTTATACATTTATACAAAAAGAGGCCAGCCCCCTAAGAATGAAAAACGAAACGTTAGAAGAACTTTCGTTTTCAAAAAATAAAGGTAAATTGCAACAATTAAGTCTTGGTTTGGTTCCATCCATCCATCCATCCATCAGCCTGTCATCGTCCACTGCTGGACATAGGCCTTCCCAAAATGGGGGTTTTACCGTAATCGCCACGCTTGGCAGGGGGGTTGGCAATCGCAGTAGATGTTTTTAGTACACAGGGGAACGCTGCTGCCCGGTCCACCGGTAATCCCTTAGTCTGCTTTTACGACTCCCATAGGAAGAGACGGAGAACCTGGTTTGGTTGTCTAGGCAAAATTAATTTTCGTTAAAATATCTATATATATCATATATAATGTATAATTTATATATTATATTTATAGCAACCTTTGTAGTTGTGAATAATGGTGCACACATACAGCTTTTATGCTAGATTATTTTTATCCAGAAGATAGTGGAACGCGTTTAATCAATCCTGGTATCAAAATACATACACACCTTTTTTTATTTATGCGGGAAAAAATGTACCTAGCCACACACCCCATACTTCAGGGCTACGAACAGAATAGTGTGGGTTCCTCACCTACTAAATAAACCTGCCGTGTGCCGTCTCTCCGCTTGTATTGGCAGGCCACTGGAACTGTGTTACATTACTTCAGTGGTTATAAAATTCGCTGATCTATCAAATAATTCCAACAGTATACGGGTAATGCGATTTTTATACGTATATTATAGATGATCGATAGGTATTCCGTCTTAAAAAGATAAAAACTTGTTCCTAATTTGATATAAAACATTGTTCAGTATTCCATCATTATTAGGGCAGCTAAAATGTTCAAGATACATCTAAGTAATTCAATCAATATAATGTAACGTGTTTAAGTGATAGAAGTTTATACTTGAAGATTACAAGATGTTTTCTGTGTTCGTGTTTGTGAGGTTACAAGTTTCTTAATAAAAAAAGATACAAAGATAAGAATTAGATTTTTGTGTTATATTTTTAGCCTGCGTCAACACCGCATGTGTTAGAATACTTGGTATCATAATTATGCAATTATTAATTTAGTAATCTTGGGTTTGAGTCATTGCATGTATAGAAAGTGTCCTTGGATTTTTTTTGTAAAGTAGGTAAATAAAATATAAGCACTATGTAGCACGTGTTTTAACAATGTCATAAATAGAAAAATCTTGGTTACATAAACCAAAATACGAGTTTTTACCATTGATATAACAAACTCATAATATTGAAAACTAGCTGTTACCTGCGACTTGTCCACGAGGAAATTTTTGGTGCGGTCCCTCCTTTTTTTAAATAAAAATCGTTTAGGTTACTCCTTATAACAACAGCAAGGTGTTCTCTGCTAGTGAAAGTCCCTTCCAAATCGATCGATCTAATTATTTTTTTAAAATAAAAGCAGCGTAATGGCGTAGTTACAAGGAGTAACATAGTATGTTACTCCTTGTAACAAGCTATCTGTTAGTGAAAGTCCTGTCTAAATCGGTCTAGCCGTGCCGGAGATTAGCCAGAACACACAAACAGACAGACAGACAAAACCATTAAAAAGTTGTATTTTGTTATAGGTAGCGTATTATACTCTCGTATACATTTAGCAAAAAGCTGTTATTTAGACCCTTCATTGTTTTTTATTTTGTTAAGTGAGACGAAAGCAAGCTAACACAAATATTGTTTTGATACAAAATGAAAAAATAACATTATCTAAGGTTAACGTTTGGTTGGAAACACATTATACTTCATTGTAGAGTAACATTTTAGTGCACATGCCAAGTCACGGTACGTCCATCAATAACGACTCTACTCTCATATTGGACGGAAAATTCAATAAAATTTCTCCGTGGATTTCACTAGTTTGTGTGACCAGAGTTTGGCTTCATTTGTTACATTATTCAAGCTTGTGGAACTTGTAGTTACGGTTCCAAGTCAATTTAGACTTTATTTTCGATATGTTCAGTAAAATCTTATATAAATTTCTTATAATATTAGCTTCAACCAGCAACATCGTATACGTGGACTTAAAAAAATGTTTCATGGAGTCATTTAGGCATACTCAAACGAACTTCTTAAGTAAATAATATTATAGGTGTTTGTCCAAACCATAATTTATCTGTACACCAAATTTCATAGAAATTTATCTAGTTGTTAGGTTTAAGGCTATTTTATAGGTAATAATAGTATTTTTTCTGGATATAAAGTATCCTATATATTAATGTAGTGACCCACTCTTAATGGACTCATCTATATACCTACCAAATTTCATTCTTATCCGATTATTTATGATTATTTAGACGTGATTGCCAACAAACATCTAAGCCTGTTCACAAAATTAAATTTCATTCAGGATTCAAAACTATTGCAATAATATTAAAAGAATTACATAATATAAATTAAATCCAACTCCAAAAAAACATTAATTTAAATGTTCATAAAAGAACGCACTATACCTAGGTATATAGAAATTTTAAATATACGCATTTAAATGTAATATTTACGCTGTAGTAAAAATCAATGGTGCGTATGAACCATACAGCAAACTTTAAAAGTCACTCCAATTTCCCAAAGAAATCTTGAGCCCAAGAATTGTAAAACCCTTAAAAGGAATGCAGCCGAACTCGACCGAGGGGCACATCTTACAAATACGTAGGGTGATGGGGTATTGTGCAGAACCTTCAAAACCAGACATCCTAATCGACCCTTTTGAAATTTCCAACTAACGGGAAACTCGTATTTCCATAACAATAAAAATGTGATCCGAACATCTAGAAATGCCTGCGCGATATTCACGGATCATAAAATCGCACTCGCTCTTTGAATATAACATGTCTGATTTAATTTGACCCCTGTAATCCCATAGCTGATGCTTAGCTCACTCCCAGTAGGTGAAGAAACACGTGTCATTATAATCTGGTTTCCATATCCACGAGTACTCATTGGTGCTTATGTTCGGACGATGCTATTTTATGGTTCTGACGACAGCTGTACTTAATTTGTTCTCTATTCAGTTCGTGCAAATTTCAGTGCTTACTTGATTTTTAGTGGCTCATAAGTAACTGAAAGTGATTCAATTGGTAGCTTGTCACTGAATGATTTTAACAACTTAAACTTTTAATTCCATTAAAGGCCCAATGTTCATAATAATATTATTAAATATAAACAATGTAAATATAACTATACTAATCAATAAATAAGGTAATACAAACTAAACTTATCCTAATATAATAATATATCATATTATTACTTTTTATTTCTCAGAGAAGACGAAATTTGGGAATTACTTATATAAAATTAAATAACACTCATAGAAGGATTTATCGTTAAGATCATTGAGATATATAGCATCGATGGTTAAGATACACTCGTAATGTGTTGATATTTAATTGTTGATATTTAATTGTTTGGTGAACTTCTGACTGATTTCGGTAATGACAGCTGCAATATTTATAACTTTTTTTACCAAATAGGTTTTATAATAAGTCAAGTCCTGAAGAAGAAGAGATTCAAATTTTTTGATACTCCTGATTTTCGAACGTCAAGTCTCGAGGCGTGCTATGTGGTGGGCAATCTAGAGCTGACTTTGAGAGAGGTGAACGTGATACTGCAAAAAACCTTCAAGAAAAACACCTCCTTAGAAAAGTTTAAAGCGGATATTCTTATTTGAGATCTCTCCTGGATTAGATTTTTATAAAATTATGTTACAATCTAAATTGAAACGTATCAATTATACAAGAATCAATATTGACGTATCAATTATACAAGAATCAATATTGACTCTCTATTGCACTTCGTCTCAAAAGCCCTGGAGATAGTAATATAGTTTTAGGCTTTTTTTAGCTATTAAACTACTACCTATACTAAAGTATTAGTGTCTTTACCTTTCTCGTATTTTTAGGCAGTTTATAAGAAAATAGTTATCTAATTTGGTTGTCCTCTATATTTTTAATAATTGTGGTGTAACGGCCTCACTGTAACACTACACAGCCAGTATTATCGGGCATTAGCCAACTATTCAAGAGATATTAATATAGTGCACGTGTGTGAGCTAACGTAAGTGCACTCTCTATTCTCTTAGTCCTACAGGACGGCATTCCAAAACGACTGAAAAGAGATAAGGGCCATAAAGACCAACGCCTTTATAGCTTCCTATCTCCGAGCTGTATATTAAAATTTCTTGAAG
Source organism: Leucoma salicis (assembly GCA_948253155.1). Lineage (NCBI taxonomy): Eukaryota > Metazoa > Arthropoda > Insecta > Lepidoptera > Erebidae > Leucoma > Leucoma salicis. The sequence goes on along the minus strand of OX411815.1, from coordinate 19,798,221 downwards.
GAAAATATCAATAATATTTTGGTGGCCGATCCGGGCTTCAAATCCGAGACCCGAGTAGTCACATACAGTACCGTTAGACCACCGAGTCACTTCATTATTAATGTTTATTTAAACATGTTTAGTATACGTTATTAGATTCTGGTCCTGACTTCGTCCGTATGGACTTCAAAATATAAATACTTCATTGTACGGCACAATAATGATATCTATGAAAATATTTCTATCCCACAGAAACAATACATTTGTACGGGATAAACGTAGTCTATTTCCTTTTTTGGGTTCTGGGGTATATATATCTTAATTTTATTTCAATTTTGTACCAGTTTTTAAATATAATCCTCTTGATTAGATAAAAACATTTCATCTATATTCGGTGAATAGTTTTTGCATGATGATGTGTTATCAAACACATTACAAACTGACACCTAGCCAAAAAAATATAAAAAAGGTTTCGGTTCAAAAACATCCATGTAGCCGAATATTGACATTTTTTTCTTAAATATGTTTAAGTAGAATGGACACAGCACAGTGCAGATGCCAAAGTGCACTTGTTTGTTTCCCTTTCGTAACTACTCAACCTATTCTCAAGGAATTTTGAATACTTATAGTCTGAAACCCAGAAAAATACTACTTATTATCCCGGAAAAACGGTCAGTTCCTACGGGATAATATTTGAGTTCAGAACATTGGTGTGCCGTAGAGTAACTTAATTACATTTTGAAGTCAAGTTTCATTTTATTTACCTGTAATAATTCTACGAAACAGCTACATAAAAACATTATCCTAGAATTAATTAAAAGCTGTGAAAAGTAACAATAGTTTACACATTAGTCATATCGTATACCTTGAACAAAACATTGCTACGAAGTTCCGATTCGTTTGCCACTTGGGGGCCCTTCGGTATGAATATCTGACCATTGGAGACCAATTAGTTTCCTAGTTATGAACTTTTCATCTGTCAGATTTACACATACTGGCTTTTGGGAATACTTACGTGAGTATTCCATTCTAATATTCACAATATTATAAAGTACTTGAAAAACCGGAACAATCCAGTTTTTTAACGATAGTAAAATGGCTACGTTTCTATGACTTCAGTTATACCTCAAGTCTAGGAAAACATTGGTCACTTCTTTATTGTATAGTTGTAGTATAACATAAAAATGTAAAGGTGAGTGTCCACTTGACCTTCAACAGTAGTGGTATAGCAAAACCTAATTAGATCAATATACCTACAATATACAATTAGGTCGTGTTGCAGCTTTTTTATTACTAGTATATAATATCTGCTCAACTAAACGACTACAGAGTGTAGATAGTAGAGAAAACATAAAGTATTAACATATCTATGATATGTATGTATTTACAAAAAAAAAATAGTATTTGTATTATATCCGTAATCTGGTACCCATAGCACAAGCGTTAAGCTTAGTTTGGGACCAGAGGACGTTGTGTGAAAATGTCCATGAATATTTATTTATTTATTTAGATAATTCTACTCGTCTACACGGCTCGATACGAGTTGCCAAGTCTTATTAAAAACTATAAAACAAAACAAAAAAGTTAGTTTTTGCGTGATACTGTGATACATGAATAATTTAAATGTGTAGTCATTTTGGGGGAATATACCATAATCATCACGCTTGACAGACGGATTGACGATCGCAGTGAATGTTATTAATTACTGAGTTCGCAATCATTTTTTCGTGACTCCTAAATACATAATATATAATTACTATTATAGAGGTGATACAAACTAAACTAATCCTATTATAATAAAAATAATTATAAATAAAAACTAATACGATCACTTGAATGAACCTTAGACCAAGAGGACTAAACTAACTTCATTCAAGTGACATTCTACTATCGGCAACGTGCCTAAAAATACTGGCAGCAATACCTTGCTGGATAGCGAGGCTAATCCTTTGGCCAAGGTAGAAAACAGCATTATTATAGATAGAAGATATTATAGATAAAAGATAATTTACATGAATTATTAATTCATTTACATTATTAAAGATAGAAGATTATTCACATGAAAACAATATTATTTTAATATAACTTATTTTTAATATAAGTTGTAAAATTTTAATAATACCTCACGTAGAAAGTAATCCAGTGCGTAAGTAGGTCAGTATGGCAGGAGATCCCTTGTCAAATTAACGCTTCCCTGTCTCGACGTGACAAACGACACAGGCATAATAAAAAACTTACTCGTGAATGCTCCATTGAAAATAAAGCTACACTCTGACATTGACAGGGCTATAGGGAGCAAAACAATGAAATAAGGGAATTAAAAATGAGTTATACAGATACGGAATGTTTAAATTACAAATGAAATAGAACGGCAATTATCTTTGTGTCGCAGGCCATCAAATTATCTACAACATCACAACGAAATATTCCCTTAAACCGCTTATATTATTACTAAGTCTCCTTTCTAAATTGTACTAAACCGAAATTCTTGAAGGTTGGGATTAATTTTTTTCTCGAAAAATCCTAAACATTTTATTAAAATATTAGTGCACTTATCTCTACTAATATAAATGTGAAATGGAATTTGTTTGTTTATTATACTTTGACGCCGTAGTTACGTAACTAAACGTCATGAAATTTTGTTACACGTAGTCTAGAGACCAGAAAATGGCATAGGCTATTTTTATCCCGAAAAATGGTCAGGGGGGTTAGACGGAATGTCATATTTCACGTGTCGATCGTATCGTCTCGCTTGTACGATCACCGTGATTGGCCAACGGATTATTGTGACATCACGCGTCGGTTTCTCAACCAATCACAGTGATCTCGATACGGTCGACACGTGAAATATGACATTCTGCTTCAGGGGGCAGGGGGTTAGACGGAATCTCATATCTCACAATCGACATCGTATCGTCTCGCTTATGATTGGTAGAGAAACCGACGCGTGAGACATCATGCGTCGGTTGGCCAATCACGGTGATCTCTCAACTAATCACAGCGATCACGATACTATATCGAGAGATATGAGATTCCGTCTAACCCCCCAGTTCTTACGAGATTTTTGCATTGACAATCTAGTTGTAGAGCCTTGCTTATGAACTACTACCCTCTTAAAGGAGATCAGCGTAAAACAACGGTAGGTAGTCCTACCTCTTATATCTTTATTATCTTCCCTACCCGCCGTCTATCGCTTTCCTTGGAAATGGTGACGTGCAAGTGATGCCTCTGGTGTTGCTAGTGACTACAAGCTACGGTAACCGCTTACCATCATGTGAGCCGTTTTTTTGGCATACACGTAGTATATGAAAACAGGTATAATTAGTGTTAATATGTAGAGAGTATTTAAATCATATTTATCAGATTCCAATCCATGCCAACAATGTCGCGTAGTATGTAAATTAAAAACCCTTACAGTAAATTACATGCCTCACACCAATGGGCACTAAAACAAAATTTGTGTGAGTGAATATGACTAAGGCATTTCAGACCTTGACCACTGAAGTAATGTAACATTGTTCCAGTGGCCCGCCAATACAGGCGGTGAGACAGACACGGCGGGTATATTTATTGGGTGAGGTACGCTGTTCTTAGCCCCGAACGACGATGTGTGCGGTTACGTACATATTTTCCCGCTTTAACAACAAACAAAGGAGAAGCCGACCCTTAAAGCTTACTCTTGCATTAATGTCATATTATACTTCATTTTACTACCACAAATCTCTCAACACCAAGGCATTGAATTAGGGTTGTGACTTATAAACATATAATTTCACGGATACAAAGTACACCCAGACTCAGAACAACCCTTTGGGGATTATACAAAGAGTTATCCTATGTGGGAATCGAATCCACAACACTCGGGTGGGAGGCCGATATTTAAACCACTCTACCTCTAAATCTGTGCAGTTTAAATATATAATAAATAATAAACTACAAAATTATTTCTTTATCACTACTAATATTATAAATGTAAAAGTGAGTTTGTTTGTTACGCTTTTACTCTGTAACCACTGCATTTTGCATAATCAAGGTCAAGTCAAGTCTGGAACCCAAAAAAAACATAGGCTACTTTTCATCAAAAATTTATGGTTGCTCAGGGCTAACTATTTTTGCATAGAATTAATTTGCCGTAGAGTGGCATATTTACATTCTAAAATCCGGAGCGCACGGAGTCAAAATGTATTAGATAAATAAAAAAATGTTCCCGTGCATTAGTCTTTTAGAAAGTCGAAAATGGTGAGCCGATTTAGAAAAAAACATTATGTGCTCGATTAAACACAAAGTAAAAATGTGAAATCGAAAATAACAGATGCTTGATGATGTTTGAAAATACTTCAGACAGATGGCGCAGGCGTCACCCAAAGACGTTAAGTATGAATATGGCTGAATTGGCAAAGCATCTGGACGGTATCCAGGAGATGCAGATTCAAATCCTGCTCGTGACTGTTATTTTCGATTTCACATTTTTACTTTGTGTTCAATGTATAGTGCTAAGCATGTCAAATGCTAAAAATATATATAAAAATATCTAAATATTATGTTATCGAGTTAGTCCTTAGACGGTTTTGATCCACAACTGGATATATAGATAACACTGCAATCAGATTCAGATAATAAGACATCTGGACCTGCTGGGTCCACTAGTGATATTAATATTAAAAACATTACTTACCTACTATTATTTCGCTCATTGAGTTCCACACATAGGTAGTTAGGATTTTACAAAGAAAATTCATAATTGGGCGCCATGCCTGTAACTCAGAAGGAAGACTAAACAAGTTTCCAATTTCATTAGAAAGCAATTTAAGCTAAACCTTTTAGCAAAATAACTATAACAATCTCAGCTGCTTCATGAGTTGGGCAGACCATTACATCAAACTTAAGAGCATTAAATGTAAAAAGAACTACTGTATCTAGTTGAAATGTTGGCAATTTGCCAAGCAATACCCGACTGAATTTTGAGACCGAACTGAATTCCAAGACCGCCGTAAGATCGACGAAGTAAATTCGATTCCTTATTAATAAAGTTTGGCAGCAGCATTCAATTTGGTAATGATGTTTGCTACCTTTTGCGTAGATGTGCCAAAAATGTAAAACATATTCCAATGACAATGTGGAATCTGTGGGTCCACTTTGATTATATTAATTTACTAGCCTTAACTTTGCCTGCGGCTCCGCCGCAGCAAAAAGCTTATCTGTAACTTATAATTTTTTAAGTTATATCTCAGGTTCCCTATATACGTAGTAGCGGGATAAAATGTAACCTACCTGTTTGAAGTCTAATCACCCTATAAATAACCTATAAATTAAAAAGTTGCATCTAAATCTGTTAGGTAGGTTGCGCGAACGAACAAATAAAATTGTTTTGTGTTTAGACACGCTCCTAATACAGTTATTTTTTCTAAAAAAATCTTAAATGTACACACAGCTCTGTTACAGTTTTATAATAGTTAGGATATACTATTTCAGTTAGTTTTTTTTTAAACAATAAAGTCCAAAATTTTTATTTCTGTTTACTCGAATGGTGGCAAACAAGCCTACAGACCACCTGATGGTAAGTGACTACCGTAGCCTGCAAAGGCTAGTAATACCAGCCATTTTTTCATTTGTTTGAATGTTATGCTTTTACACCGTAAGTTGTTGTTTTGTTTGTTAAGGTGGGAAAAAATGTACTTAACCGCACGCCCCGTCGTTCGGAGCTATGAACATGGTAGTGTGGGGCTCTCACCCACTAAATAAAACCGCCGTGTGCCGTCTCTCCGCCAGTATTGGCGGGCCACTGGAAATATATAATATAAGCAATGTAACATTGCTTCAGTGGTCACATACATATAGCCTGGAGTACAAAGAAAGCCATGGAAAATTAAGGGTTCTTGTGAGTAGGTACCACACTTACTACTTTTTCATAAAGATTATGTTTGTGCCGGAGACCCAACTGAAATAGAGGGCACTGAGCACATGTGAGGTACCGGTGCAGTCTATAGCAGTGCGTGGTCGTCTGCTGTAGATTGGCTCTACTTAGTCTGTGGCTGTATGAAGCACCGGTCATAGTATGCACTTAACTTAACTTAATACCCAAAGTATTTTAGTGCAACAAAATATCGTAGACCTCATTACACAAAGAAATAAATTAGATATGTCACGGAAATAAGTCGTAAGATACGCAAAAGGGGAAAAAAATTACGCCGCTCCAAATTGAATAATTTGTAATATGCCTTTAGGTAATTTGGCTCTTGATTCGCGTATTAAAACGTCTTAATATAATGAACACGGATAACGCTTTGTTATAAAGTTGTAATAATAATAAATAATAATAACATTTGCCATGGCCATAGTAGCCCAAATTGGGCCAGCGTGGTGGACTATGGCCTAATCCCTCTCACCATGAAAGGAGATCCCCAATAGTGGGACAGAAAAAGGAATGAAAATAATAACAATAATAGTGGCTACTAAATATAGGTATAAGATTAACTTTTTTTGAACTATTATAATTTACTAGATTCTACCAGCGATTTCTTCCATGTGGACTTCAGAATACAAATCCATCATTTAACGGCACAATATCACTATGATAACTATCGCTATGTAAAAATAGCTGTCCTACGAGAACCACTCATTTTTCCGGGATGAAAAGTAGTAGGAGATAGTACTCGTATGTCCTATCCTCCAGAGGATATGTATGCAAAGGATAATGCCACTTTTCGCCCTGTACGATAGTAGCATCGGGGCTATGATAATTATTAGTATTTTTTTTTATAATACAAATTGCATAGTCCATTCCATCATAGCATTGCTAGTCCGTGTTAAATAGATTTCCATTTAACACGGACTAGCTCCATGTCATAATGAAGAAAAAAGTATTCGAAGAGACTATTTGTAGGTACCTACATCCGATGCACTGCAATGTTTATCTGAAGTCATTACAATCATTCTTTAATTTTTTTAAAAACATTGTCAGGTTATTTTTAAATCTGAATTACACTTTTGGAATTGATTTAGAAATTGTGTTGTGTAAAATATCAAAAGGATAAATCAAATTCTAATATTATAAGTTACATAATAATAAATCTAGACAAAAATCAGAAGTTTTATTTTATTAAAAGCTTTTTCATTACTCATACTCTGAAAGTAGGCCTGAAGTTGCCTGAGGAGCGGGTTGAAAGTAATACTTTTCAGCCCTAGGGAGAATTACTTTCAACTGACAGCTGAGTAATTATAAAAAAAAGCAGTTCTATTTTCTGTACAGCCAGTCAATTACAGCGCGATGTAAAATTGAAATAACATAAAGTATTTATTAAAGAATTTGTTTTTTATTTGACTTTATTTTAATATAGTTGCAACTATATCTTTAAAATAACGAAGATTTCTATTTTTTCAATGATTAAAATGAAAACTGCCTCGGTGGTGTAGCGGTAGTGTATGTGACGGCTAATCATGAGGTCTCGGGTTCGATCCCCGGGTCGGGCAATGTTATTGAGCTTTTTCCTAAAAAGAAAAATTCTCAGTAGCAGCCCAGAGTTTGGAAATGTGCCCGGTAGACGTCAATAGGCTCGCCCCCTATTACGTGGGACTCAAACATAGCTGGCGAGTCGTGGGTGTGTAATACACTTCTGCCTACCCCTTCGGGGAATACAGGCGTGATGCTATGTATGTATTAAAATGAAAAATACTGGCTGAATTGCTGACAGGCCACATAAAAAAAAACAAAAGCGGCGGGAAAACGGCGATTCCAAATTAAATTTTTTGAAGTCTTCCATTTTTTCTTTAGCTAATTCATGATTTTTATTTTTAGTTTCCTCGTATTCGTAATGAAAAGCACAGTGTTTACCTCGGGATAAAGAATTATTTAGCTGCTTTCATCACTAGGGTAACAATGTACTATTTGATCTCACAATCAGTTTTGTCAATAGATTCTGTTAATAGATGTCCCTGCTTTTATAAGACTTATTTTTATTATCAATATTAGAGTTTGTTAATAGATGTTACTGTTATTTTTAATAGACTTATTTTTATTATTAATATAAGAAAATCAAAATATTCATTCTGAATTAAAATAATAAAGTAATCTGATGTTTATTGTATATAGAAAATGAATAGTTACAATATTTTTTGAAACACTTAAAAGTTTAATAGCGCTCCATCTAGCGTTGGAAATACGCAACTTTAGGATTATAATCCAACTGAATTGAAAACTATTACAAGAGGTAGTGAAACACCAATCTACTGTTATACGTAAACTGGTCCATTTACATTCCAGCTTTATTGTTATAAGCTTAAAACGCCCAGCTCATGACCTCAAAATACAACACATGATCTAATTTTGAGGTTTTTTCAGGGCAAGCTATGGACGCAGAACAATGTCTTTTCATGACGATCGGTTCAGTAGTTACAGCGTAAAAGCGTAACAAAGTTATAGTCCGTCATCACACGTTGTCTCTGTCGTGATGGACTAAGTATACATGTGCCACCACCCCCATTCTTTCCAACGGGTATCGAGTCGCCTCGTGGTGACCAAGGGCAATTATCACCCATTGTGTTACTGGTGGTAGGGCTGAGTACCGAGTGGGAGTACTTACTTGCTATCAAGCCCGAGTGGGTTGGTGCCACCATCTCTCGTGTGACCGGTCATGAAGCACATCGGTGTGTTTTGGTTATAGCAGGAGATAGCCGTTAATTATTTAATTTCATGTCTGTGAACAGCGGCTTGACAATATTCGCGGTATAGTTGAGTTCATGAGTGACGGTTACCATTTACCATCAGATGGGCAGTGGCTCATCTGCCAACTTATGCAATAAAAAAAAACAAATAAAACGAACTTATTTTCGCATTTATAATATTAGTAAAGATTATACTTATATAAATTCTTTAAGTACGTATAACTTTTACAAAGTAACTATACAACATTATGAGCTCACAAGCTTTACGTAAGCTTCATTTTTAAATAATAGTTTTTCTAAGAAAATTTATCATCGCTGAAATATAAAAGAAAATATTTCCTTAAAGTAAATTATGTACTAAGAAATCCGCTTTCAATCTATAGGTACTATCTATTATAAAGTTGTAACAGAGCTGTGTTTGTACATTTAATATATTTGAGAAAAAGTGACTGTATTAGGCTATATAGACGTGTCTGAACACACAGCAATGTTTTTTAGATTTTTGTCTGTTTATCTGTTTGTCTGTTTGTCTGCTTGCTTGTTCGCGCATCACGCAAAAACTACTGAACGGATTTTGATGCAACTTTTGATATATCTCAATTAGACTTAACAACTGGTATACATTTTATCCCGCTACTATATCGGGAACCTGAGATACAGTAGCTTTTGGTTGCGGCGGAGCCGCAAGCAAAGGCTAGTTACAAATAAATCTGTTTTCTTCCTTGTCGTTTTATAGTGAATTGGGGTCGCACATGTAACTGCACCCGTTAGCATGCGGAGTTCCAGATGCCTCCCTTTGTAGAGGGGACGTTCCCTAAGCAACGTCACGCGCGATTTCTAGGCGCACAAATCACGCGAGACTTGCACGCGAACTAAAAACTTACAGTAAAAAATCAATTACAAACAGAGAGGTTTACATAGTAGTATATACATTGTTCTTTTTATACAAAAAAGTTTCCTTATAATGTAGAAAATGCCGCAATGGAGGGTTAATTTTTTGAATTAAACAAAAACTACTAGTTTAATGGGAAAACGAAATGCCCAGTCGATATGTTAGTTTATTTTATGGGAAACGCCTCTTTATTACTAACGAAAAATACCATTGAAATAATAAGTTAGCTGTGGCAGACAGAATAGATAACACGCCACATTCTTTGTCAGGCAGACGACACGAAACAGTATGTAAATGTATGTGGAGACTTTTAGCTTTTTGTGGCGTTGTTTTTTGAGGGTCCTCTTTGAGTTTGTTTAGAGTTTGTAATATAACAACAAAACATATTTAATTGCAGGTCATGAATGTAGGCTCAAACATTTTATGAAGCCTTTTCATTAATTAATTACTTATTTATTATCACACCATCTCACTTGCGGGGTATGCAGAAAGAAAATAGTGTCAAAATGCTCTATTCTTGCATACATCTCTCGCTTCCTCAACATTCATAACTATTATCAGACACGCTCGCCGGTTTTGGAGACTCCTACCTCCACCTTTCAATACATGACCGATTTGGTCTAGGTAAGTGAGTCTCAGTCTCCCCCGTACCTACATCCTTCAACTTTTGCATTGTATATCTTCTTAACCAGTCGCTCGTCCGGCATTCTTTCCCTATGCCCGAACCATCGGCATTCCTTTTCGCATCTTTACACCAATATTCTTTTTGATAGCTTTTCATTAATTTTGTTGTAAATAATTAAGACCTAATTCAAGAATTAGATGTGTCAATAAATAGAAAAAAAATAAACAATTTCACAATGCTAAAAGAACGTTAATATATTTATGTTAGTAGTTTGCTACTTAGTCCGCGTGAACTTCGGAATTGGGTCAAGCCTTTTTTTTGTTTGTTTAGGCGGGAAAAAATGTACCTAACCGCACACCCCGTCGTTCGGGGTAACGAACAGGGTAGTGTGGGGCCTTCACCCACTAAAGAAACCCGCCGTGTGCCGTCTTTCCGCCTTTGTTGACGGGCCACTGGTACTGTGTTGGATTACTTCAGTGGTGAATTGGGTCAAGCCTATCTAATTTTATAAATGCGGAACTGTGAACATTTATTTTTATTTTTCTTTACTACTACTTAACAGATCATCATGAAAACCTAGTATACAGTAAAATAAATCATTTTTAAATAAAAAAAACCGCCTGCATAGGACACTCAGGAACTACTTAAAAAGAAAAAAAAATGGTATTTACATACGATTTTCGTGTTAGACACCTACTGTAGCTCAACCATGAGTTTTGCTCACGTAAACTCGCTAGCGTCTACGTAAAATATTTGTATGATAAACCTTAAAGCGCCTCTGGCGGTTACGTAGGGAATTAAATTCGGTAGTATGAGTAACTTAATATTTCGATGCGTAAAATACCTATCGAAAGGAATTCGATAGCGACTTGGCATTTGTATAGTTTGTTTACAAATTTGGTACCATGAGTTATGAATTTGTCTTACGCTATCTAACAAAACTGTTTCGATTGTAGTTACGTAACTCACTGCATTATTGTCTGGTGAAAGACTTAGTTTATCTATAATACTTACTAAAGTTTTGGTGTAAATGCCTGAAAGAGAGCATATGGATGGAATGTGTTAGTGGTAGCTGAATATGAGGATAATTGCCGGAAATGAAGAAAAACTCAAGCTAATATGAGAATTCTAGTTGGATGTTCATTAGAAAATATTGGTGAGAATACGTTTTCAAAATTTTACAGGCTTAACAAAAAAGTCTTTTTAAGATTATTTGTGCAATTTTACCTCAGTTTACAGAAATAAAGTTTTCACAAAGGGTTTCATTGGAATAAAAGGTAAGTTATGATGTCACAATAAAATATTGTTGGGTTGGGTACGTTACAACCCGCCGGCGACCACCATCATACACTCCACTAGTAATTGAAATCGAGAGGCACTGGTTCTCATAATATTAATACAAAAAAGTTTCACAACAACAATACCGCACATTATCGATCGCGATCTACAATAAATACAATGGGGATATAAGTGAGATGTGAGATTGATTGACTTGGCAATATTTTGTTGACATTAGCCACTAATATTTGTTTACATTAAAGAGGCAAAATTCAAAATCTAACTATTACGAATACACACTTAAACAAAAGCGACCCATCTATTTAGTCGGATAACAGCACGGAATTGAACTTTAGCATTTTTCTCTTTCGTTTATACCAAGATTGAAAAGGAGAACAATAACAATCCTGAAGCTAGCTGTAAGTTTACCCTGTACCAACATAACGACATGCTACGTAAATCTACTGTCGAGGTTACTTGAGCAAGTACGAGTACTATCGAAATCTATCCTATACACGTATAAACGCTAGCGACTCTAATTACCTATCGTATCTTTATAGCATAATCTCATGGTCGAGCTACTGATGTGTTTGAAGTCATTTAATGCTTTTTAGTGTTTTTTTTATAAAATAGGTGCATCTCGTATGAGAAAGCGTCGAGCACAGGAGTCCGAAAATCGCAAAGATGAGCGCCTAAAGCGCAGTAGAGAAGAGTCTTCCGAAGATTGTGAAGAAAGGCTTTATATATAAATGGGTATGTTAACTAAACGCACTGCTCCAATTAGACAGAAAAGTATCGAAGTAAACGAAAAAATTATATCATCATCATATCATGTCATCGATGTATACCATTTTTTACACTTTTGTTGATTTTTAAAAATTGCTCAACTGATTTCTATAAAATTAGAATGAAACTACCTCTAATGTTTAAAAATATTAACATAAAGTGCGAAAATGTGAAATTGAAAATAACATTCACAAACAGGATTTGAACCTGCGTCTCCTGGAATACCGTCCATATCCACGCCGATGAAGTCGCAGCCAGACGATAGGTTATTATACATTTGTTGGGATAACATCTGGTTTAGGGAGTCTGTCATCATGAGGCGCTCGCAAAATACGTGCACTGTCATCTCAGGCCTGCTTCTGTTAGTTCAGCGGCCAGCGCTCATGGAGGCCGGAATCGTTAAGCGCCCTCTGGCGCAAAGTGCCTCTTTTGTGGGATAGAAGCTTACTGATCATCTCCCGCTCACGCTCCTGTGCCACCTTCTTTGCGCTTACGTCACATCCTTGCAAAAGGAGACGAGTACGCCTTGATATATATATATCTCTTGGCAAGCACTGAAAGCTTCGCTCTCACGCGTCTTTACATTATCGGTAAAATGATACCTGATGAATGATAAAGGTATTTAATAAAAAAAAACTGCAAGCCCAGGTGGATGTATTGACACCACTGAAGGAATGTAACACAGTTCCAGTGGCCCGCCAATAAAGGCGGAAAGACGGCACACGGCGGGTTTCTTTAGTGGGTGCAGGCCCCACACTACCCTGTTCGTTGTCCCGAACGACGGGGTGTGCGGTTAGGAACATTTTTTCCAGCCTTAACGAAAAAAAAGGTTGATGTATTGACAGAAGATTGTAAGAAAAGGCGCCTACGTGTGAATGTGAGCAAAACCAAAATTAATATATATATCTTGGATGTGGATTCAGTTGGCATGGAAGGTACTCCAATGCTGCAGAGAAAAAAGTAAATGCGGGAAATAGAGTGAAAGGAGCATTGAGACAACTTCTCAGCAGCCACCTTGTCAGTTAGAAGGCACGTGTCACAATCACAATGCAGTGCTTGTCTCAATATTATTATATGGAAGCGAGAGTTAGGCATGCAAAAAGGAGCATGAGAGTAAAATCAATGTGATCCAAATATGATTTCTGCGGAAAATCTGTGGAGTTGACTGACTGACCGTATTCGCAACGATGACATAGAGAGGTATGAAAGAAAGTATTGGTGTAAAGATGTGAAAGGGAATGCTCTGATTGTTAGGACATCTGGAAAGAATGCCGGACGAGCGAGTGGTTATGAAGATATACAATGCTAAAGTGGAAGGATATAGGTATAGGAGGAGACTCACCTACTCAGATCAAATTGGTCATGTATTGAAGGAAGGTGGACTCAGGAGGCTCCGAAACCGACAAGCATGAGTGAAGAGACTTATGAATGTTAAGGAAGCGAGAGATTTATGCAAGAATAGAGCCATTTGGCAGTGTGTTCTCTCTGCCTATCCCGCAAGGGAAATGGCGTGATGACAAGGAAAACTGAAATAGGCCGTTCAGACGTCAGCACATAATTAGCTCCCAAATACAAAACAAAACAAAAATATAGCATCACGCCTGTATTCTCCGAAGGGGTAGTAAGAAGTGTGTTACACACCCACGGTTCGCCAGCTATGTTTGAGTCCCACGTAATAGGGGACGAGCCTATTGCCGTCTACCGGGCACAATTCCAAACTCCGAGTTGCTAGGTACTGAGAATTTCATCGGGAACATGAGATATAACATAAAAACCAGCTTAGCAGTTAATCTAAGAAAATGTAATGTGTAAAGTGCACTTGCCACTACTGCACTTTTAACAACTGAATTATTCAAATTTTTCAAACGGTAATACTACAGTAGTTACAGTGGCTATTATATTCCAGTAATAACAGTACAACACACAATACAATTACGCATTCCGCCTACTGTCACACCATAGGTGGGCGGTAATTTAAAACAATAAACGCGCTTTCATTTCTAAACGATGCTTTATGTCCTTCAAACACGCAAACTTATTATGTATCGGATTTACGAACGAGCTGGCGATTACTTAAAGCTTAAAGGAAGTTCTATGAAATTTGCCACAATTTATTAACTGATATAAATCACTCACAACTTTCTCATAAATTATTCTTAATGACGTATTAACTGGACCATTATATGTGCAATGGTGATGACTTAAATATAGTGACATAGTCCCATTCTTTCTTGTAGGTGTCGTAAGAGGAAAACAAAATAGCTCTACGCCTTATGTGTATAATGCGCAGTGATAGTTTGGCGGCAACACTGTGAGCTGCAAAAAGGCAAGGTACACACATCATATTAAAACGAAAATAACAACTGAATATTTCGTACTTATTCAATGTAATGTTTTATAATTAAGTTTTACTTAGTGATATGGTGTTAATAGTTGATATAATGTATTTATGTTTGTTATACTTTTATAGGCGTTCTCAGCCTAAAAAAAATGCTTATCACGTTAAAATAAATGATTAGTGTTTCTATTTTGTAAGTATATTACATTTTTGTATATTTTTTTATTGTCATGTTTAAATAAAGACTTTTAAAAGAAAAGACTGTACACACATCCAACCCAACAGTATATGACAATAATGAGGTGTTTATTAGAAAAAAGAAAAGCAACTAATACTAATAAAAAAGACGCCAATTTGCTAGTTGACTTTTTTGAAAATGGGTTTCAAATAGTTAATAAATAATTGTTTAGTTAGAACAAAAAAATGTTTCGAAGTTTTTTGAAACTCAGTAAGCTACAAGACTTTTATTTTATAACGGATACTCCCTGAAAACACGGAATCGTCGCCGTCGGCCATATTGGATTATAGATTATTTATGCTATGACGTCGTTACTACGAGTATTATAAACAAACTCTCAGGTATCTTATAGGAGTATGTGGTATACACTCAGTTTTGTAGAATAACCTACAACATAACATAGTCTCACGCTAGTATCCCTGAAGGGATAAGCAGAGGTGTGTTACAGACCCACTGTTCGCCAACTATATTTAAGTCCCACGTAATAATAATATGGGGCAAGTCTATTGCAATCTACCGGGCACATTTCCAAACTCTGGACTGCTACTGAGATTTTTTTCTTTTTACGAAAAAGCTTAATAACGGTACTGCCCAACCCGGGGACCAAACCGACACCTTATGATCAGCAGTCGCTCACACTACCGCTGAACCACCGTAGCAATTATAACCTATTCTATTTTAAATAGAGAATATAGATGCCTTAACGTCTTTCAGCTCTGCAGAGCAGAAATCGGTATTCAAAGCAAAAAGCATGCAACCATTAATGTGTCTATTTTCGGCAGATTTGTGCTTTCTGCTTTTACAAATCTGGCTTATATATTCTATCAATAAATACAATATTGAAACTCCTTACAAGTTTACAAATAATCGCGCACTTTATTGTAACGCAATATGTGATTATAATTTAATATACTTATATGGATCAGTAATTATTATAAATAAGGTACATACGAGTATATAATTACGTCACAAGTAACATGCGATGGAGGATTATATGACGTCACGATCATGGCGATGGCGTTTTTAGGATTTCAAAATTAGAGGCTGGAAATAAAGTTTAATTATTTCTTTTTATCTATGTTTTTTCGCATTTGACATGCTCCGTCACTTTTTAAAGTACAAATTATTTGTGAATAACGAAAAAGAGATTTTTTGTACGAGCGGGAACCGAACCTACGTCTTTTCCAATCCGGGGAAGTGCTCTAAGCCACTGAGCTATCGTATAGATCTTTCGATCATCCCAATCTCCTTATCACATTTGTCTTTACGAACAACGCCATCTATTGGAATGCATTTACATGCATTAATCCAAATATAGTAAGTTTAGTTTAGCAATTAAAATTCATACTATTTGATGGCGCGATCACCCCGGATTGGAAAAGACGCGGGTTGGGTTCCCGCTCGTATAAAAATCTCTTTTTCCTTATTCACAAATAATTTGTACTTTAATTATTCTTATTAATCGAAAATATATTTAGATTCCATAATCCAAGTACTATATAAAATAAAGAACTGTGGCTAGGTAATTTATTAACAAATGTTCTTAAGTTATTAACAAATAAGATAATTAAACAATATTATCATTAGAATAACAGAGGTATCCAATTTGTAGAGCACATATCTCAACGGTAATCCCATAAAGCCTTTATATACCACAATAAACTTCAGCAACAAAATAGGACATGGAGGTTTTACGCGATCTCATAAACGTGCTAGGGCTATCATCGACCCTAAACTTTGAAGGGTTTTAAAGATTAAAGACATTAAATTTTTATGAAGACCCCTGTCAGTGAGGCGGCAATACTCACGATAAGGAACCCTGAGTCAGGACTTTTCTTGTACTTTCTTAGCTACAGTGCCTATCTGAACGAATTCCCGAAACTGGAATTTGTTGAAGAAAAGTATTATTTATTATCTTTGCGATAAGGTTTACGAGTTCATACACTTTTGTGTAATAATTTCACCGACATTGCTTTTATGAATATTCTAACGTTATGTTTACGTTTCAAGATGTAGAAATATATAAGCTTAAGTACTTACTTACTTACAGAGCGCCAAAAGACTCCTCTCCTCTTCCTCAACATTCATAATTTTCTTCATACACGCTCGCAGGTTTCAGGGACTCGACCTGACTTCACCTTCCTTCAATAGATGACTGATTTGGTCTAGGTAGGTGAGTCTCGCTCTCCCCTTGTACCTACCCACATCCTTCCACTTTCGCATCGTGTATCTTCTTAACCAGTTTTTTCCACATGTGCGAACTATCGGAGCGTTCTCTTTTGCATCACATAAGAATATCAGTGTCACCACTCCATTCTTTCCCATGGGTGTCGTACAAGGCGACTAAGGGAAGTAAGCAATTATCACCTATTGCTTTACTGGTGGTAGGGGTACCAAGAGACAGTACTCACTTGCTATCGGGTCCGAACGGGTCGGTACCACCGTCTCCTGTATGACCGGTCATGAATCACGTCAGTGTGTTTTGGCTGTAGCAGAAGATTCAGCCGTTTATTCTTTAATTTTTTATATCTGAGAAGTGACATGGTGCGCAGTGGCTTGACAATACTCTCAGTATAGTTCAGTTCATGAGCGACAGTTACTACTTACCATCAGATGGCCCGTGACTCGTCTGCCATCATATGCAATAAAAAAAACAAAAAAAAATACTCTCTTTCATACCTACTCGCTCTCTTACGTCGTCTTTACGAATGCAGTCAGTCAGCCTCTCACCACTCACCATAGATACTCCACAGAGATTTCATTTCAACCGCATTGATTTTACTCTCACACTCTTTTTGCATATCGAACTCTCGCTTCTATATAATAACGTTGGGTCAAGTACTACGTTGTGTATTGCGCCTCGTGCCTTCTGGCTGAGGTGGTGGCTGCCGAGAAGTTGTCGCAATGATCCGTTTACTCTATTTCCCGCATTTACTCTTCTCTCTATATCAGTAGTGTACCTTCCAACCTGACTGAATCCACATCCAAGATACACAAATTCACACCATTTCCTGTTGTAAGTATTGCTTAATTAGCTAATGTAAGCATTTAATAAACGAATTTCGATTAGCATAGTTGTATTTTTATTGACTATACTGGCAGACATGCCACGGCCCATCGAATGGTATGTAGTAAATGCTGTTCATGGACTCAACAATACTAAGAATACTGCCAAGGCATTGCTCAAAATCACATTTTTACGGATAGGAAATTAAATAATAGAAGGCTACCCAGCGCAACAACTGATACATACCACTTGCTTCACAGACGGGCATATAGCAAACAGTGTTGTCGACCCGCTTGGATCTCATAACAAATGAATCCTACTCCTCCTGCTTGGTCCAACCAGTTGTGCAAAAGGTAATAACGGGTCGCCTTAGTTGCCTTACAGAACACTCGCGGGTGAAAAAGGTTCACGGCTGGTCATTATACAAAAGTGTATTTTATGAACTGGGTAGATTGTTGTATTTTGAAATGAGTCTCTTAAGGATTATTGTCTTGATTATTATAAGTAGAATTATTTCCGCTAATATTACAAGTTAGTGCACACAGTGCTCGTCTCCACAGAATTAGTAGATCTTTCATGAGGAAATGTGTATGCTGCTACAATAAAATTCCTGAAAATGTCCGAAACATGCCACTAAATAAGTTCAAGAAAGCCACAAAAATTAGACTTAGTAATAAAGGTTATTACACTGTTTTGGATTATCTTGAGGATAAAACAAAATGGGCTTGAGCTGCTCCTCATTCATTAATTTTCAAAATTGTTTTATGTAATATAGTGTCATTTTAGTTATAAGAATTATATTAAACTGTAATAAATTAGCAATTTAAAAAAGTGTGTCTTGCTGGGTTCTTCTCGTGAAATGCTTCACTACGGAATTCAGCTGCTTATGACGATTGCAATCACCACTTTGTCATTGCGGATGTGCATCCGCGCATATCGCTTCAGGCGCTCGTTTTAATTATTAGTGTATTAATCACGATTTGATTTTAAATGCTATATAATCTATACTATTATAAAGCTGTAACATAGCTACGAGTATGTTTTTACATTTAAGATATTTTATAAAATGACTGTATATAGGCGTGTCTAAACACAAAACGATGTTTTTTTTTTAGATTTTTTGTCTGTTTGTCTGTTTATTTGTTCGCGCATTACGCAAAAACTACTGAACGGATTTTGAGGCAACATTTTTTATGTGATAGCTCTTGATTAGAATTAACAACTGATATAAATTTTATCCCGCTATTATATCGGGAACTTGAGATATAACCTAATAACTAGCCTTTGACTGCGGCGGAGCCGCGGGAAAAGGCTAGTATTCCTATAAAATAAAGATATTTATAAATTTTGAAATAAAACTACGTTTACGGAATCTGTCGCGTTTACTTGATTTTTATACTATCCCGACGTTTCGAATACTTTACAGCTTTCATGATCACTGGTGGACTTAAATGGTGATGAAATTCGCGTAAATGTTAGGAAGTATTATATTTTTAAATTTAAATTTGAATTTGCGTTTACTTAGTTTCGCTTTTATAATCTAATTTATTGAATCGAACAATCTTGTATAAGTATATACTTATATACATTTATTTTGTGTAGGTACTTCGCTGAAGGCGCGAACGGTTTGGATCGAATTTCGTATTTACTTATTACATTCATCAACATAGGTGTATATCCTGAAAAAACGCAACTTTTCACGAAATAAAACAAAAATATTTTTGTGACGCTATCTCGTGGATCTTCAAAGACTTGCTAAGTTGTTATTAGATATTTTTGATCTATATTTTTTAGCATTTGACATGCTCCGCCACTTTTTAAAGTACAAATTATTTGTGAATAAGGGAAAAGAGATTTTTAGTAGGAGCGGGTATTTTTTTTAAAAGTGGCGTACCATGTCTTGTTTGTACTGCCTCGGTGGTGTAGCGGTAGTGTATGCGACTGCTAATCATGAGGTCTCGGGTTGGATCCCCGGGTCGGGCAATGTTATTGAGCTTTCTCCTAAAAATAAAAATTCTCAGTAGCAGCCCGGAGTTTAGAAATGTGGCCGGTAGACATGCGACTTAAACATAGCTGGCGAGTCGTGGGTGTGTAATACACCTCTGCCTACCCCTTCGGGGAATACAGGCGTAATGCTATGTTTTTTTTTGTATTTTGAGCCCCAAATGTACTAAAACCGTTTCATATTATTTCTCTAACTGTCAACGAATGGAAAATTTTACTTTACAAGAATCCTCAAATAAAATTAAGGCATATTAGATACTGCTTTAAAACGAAATAGTTCATGCACAAAGGTTTTCAAAATCGTTTGAAACAGCTTGAAATAAAAAGGGTAAAAGAGTTATTCTTTTATTTTGAGATCTCGTTACTGCAGCTAGATTATGCGGGCTCTCTAGTGTTAGACGTCTTTTGAGCAGTAATATTGACTAGTTCATTCTGAACTAGTGTAACTTAATAAGGAATTAGTCAAGACGAGATGTCATACTAGCAACCATTGTTCTACATATTTGCACATATATATATATATATATATATATATATATATATATATATATATATATATATATATTTTAATATTATTTCCCTGTAATTAATGCCGATTGTATATAATGGTTGGTATTCTGTTTTTTATTGTATATAATTTATATATAAGTACTGCTTATTTGACGTCCGTACGTCACTAACGCAGGCCGCATTGAAAATCAGCGTTGCAGTGTGTTTTAATATGATGCACTGTGACATAGTTGTTGAATGCGGGCCTTATTGTCACCTCGACATTAAGTATGTGTCCAATTTTTGTTTTATCCTTTATTACTAGTGGCAATTAAATTATTTTCTTTCTTTCTTTTAGATTTTCATTAAAATACAGAAAGCAAAATCCATTAAATTTGTTAAAATATCGCAATAGTGGCATTGTTTTCTGCACGTTACGTGGTTAGTCCCATCCTAATAATTACTATCACAGTAAATATTCTATAATATTTTCCCGTTAAAAACACTGTAACATAACTTAAACCAAAACAATTGCTATAGTTTCAACAAAGTTTTCGTTCTTCAGCTAATGGGTGCTCGGTGTTGCAAACTTCAGAGCAGTGCTTTGTGCTAATCAAGTGGATGCTGGAGTGCTTCCCTCGGCTTGGTAGCTACTATAAGTAAATTGTTTATAAACAAGGCTTGGGAATGCTGGATATATTTCCGTAAAAAACATAGACATTTAGTTTGGTAAGTAATATATTTTAAGTAATGACCGTCTAATACATGGTAATTTTGAAAAAACTAAAATTATGTAAAAAGCACAGATAGTTAACGTCCCATACCGAGTGTTATGGATTCAATCCCCATAAGGATATTTCTTTGTTTGATTCACAAATGGTTGTTCTCAGTCTAGGTATGTTTTATGTCCGTTAAATTAAATATTTGTAAAGTCCCCGATACAAGAATTATTTACGTTATTAAAATATAATTAGAGCGAGTAGGTATGAAAGAGAGTATTGGTGTAACGATGCAAAAGGGAATGCTCCGATGGTTCGGATATGTGGAAAGAATGCTAAACGAACCACTGGTTAAGAAGATATACAATGCGAAAGTGAAAGGATGTAGGCGTAGAGGGAGACCGAGACTCACCTACCCAGACCAAATTGGTCATGTATTGAAGGAAGGTGGAGTGAGGAGTCTCCGAAACCGGCGAGCGTGTATGAAGAGGATTAAGAATGTTGAACAAGCGAGATATGTATGCAAGAATAGAGGCTCTTGGTTCTCAGTTCTCTCTCCCTACTCTGGAAGGGAGATGGCGTGATGATAAGTAAGTAAGCAAAATATAAAAAATTAGAACTTATTAAAGTTTTAATTTCTTTATAATATATTGATTATGTAATCCAAGGCCACGACATATACATTCAGTCAAGAAAGTATTGGGAATGGATGATTTGTTTCTGGTTTAAAATTTTTGTTTTGGCACTACTGTTATCCATTTTGGCGCATAGTTTGAGTTGCATCTGTTATTTATATCAAATACAGTGCTGTTTTTAGTTATATCATATCTAGTGTGTATTGCGAATTCAATAATGGACAAAAATATCGAACAAAGAGTTTGTCTTAAATTTTGCATTACCAATGAAATTTCTTGTTCGGAGTCACTGAAAATGTTACAGAAGGCTTATGAGTGGTACAAAGCGTTTAAAAGTGGTCGAGATGTGATGGAAGATTAGCCTCGCTCTGGTAGGCCATCAACGTCTGCAACTGAAGTTAACATTGCAAAAGTGAAGGAAATAGTGACTGACAATCCTCATTCAACTTTGAGAGAGATAGCCGCCGAACTTTCTGTGTCTCACGAGTCCATCCGTACCATTTTAAGTAATCACTTGGGTATGAAACATGTTTCCGCTCGGCTAGTCCCAAAAGACCTGAATTTTCTCCAAAAACTCAATCGCATGGGAGTCGCTGAGGACATGCTAGAACGAGTCAATTCCGAACCAATATGCATGAAACGCATTGTTACTGGTGACAGGACGTGGGTTTACGAGTTTGACATGCAAACTAGTCAACAAGCTTCGGAGTGGCGACTTCCAACTGAACCGAAACCGAAAAATCCACGCCAAAGTCGATCAAAAGTCAAAGTCATGTTGACTGTTTTCTTTGACTATCGCGGTGTTATGCACTCGGAATTCTTGCCAGAAGGTCAAGCGGTAAATAAATAATATTATTTGAGCGTTATGCGGCGTTTAAGAGAGCGAATTCGACGAAAAAGGCCAGATTTGTGGAAAGAAAATTCTTGGATTTTGCACCACGATAATGCACCTTTGCACAAGGCCATCATTGTCAATGAATTTTTGTCCAAACATTAAACAAATACCATCGAGCAACCACCATATTCACCAGATATGGCTCCAGCCGACTTCTTTTTTTTTCCTAAACTCAAATTACCACTCCGTGGCACCCGTTTTCAATCGGTAGAAGACATAAAGGAGAATTCGCGGCGAGAACTGAACTCAATTCCGGAAACAGCGTTTAAAAAATGTTTTGATGATTGGATTATTCGTTGGCGTAAGTCTATCGTTTCTGAAGGAGCATACTTTGAAAGTGATAAAATAAATTTGGATGAATAACAAAAAAATTGTGTATTATTGATCTTTTCCCTGTACTTTCTTGACAGAGTAGTATGTCTGACTTTTCGTGATTTTTCGAGCATATATATGTATTTTTTATAAATTATCACTTCTCGGTGGAGAAAAAACATCCTGAGGAAACCTGCAGGCCCGAGAGGTTTTCTCGACAGTTAGTCTACCTCCAACCCGCACTGGGCCAGCATGGAGGAATACGGCCTGAATGCCTCTCACTCTGAGAGAAGAGATATTCCTAATAGAGGGCCAGAAAAAGTTAATTATGTAATTTTTTCAAGTGTTACTTACAGTACCAGTTACTCCAGCCAAAATATCCTGTGAAGAAAATTTAACAGATGTAAAATTTTATGTTCGGCTGGTTTCAAATATCATGAAGGCATACTTCCCCATCGTTTTCTAAATAGAGCGAGAAGCGAATACGTTTCCTTTCAGCAAAAATATTATAATAATACTCACGTTTTAGTTATGAGGAGGTCATAGTCTAATTGTGTACTTGCAGTTCAAACAATTGGCAAGGTTACGCCACTTTCGCTCATCTGGAAATTAGATGGGTGACTAAAGGGAGACACTAATTTGTGGATACCTGACCTACTCCATATTTCGGAAGGCACGTTAAGCAATGGGTCCTAGACTTCAAATAACATCCTGGCATTCGTTACAAGTTGTCGATCCTGAATAAAAAATCTGACTCCGGTCTTGTTCTAAGGTCGTCCCCTTAGTTGGATCGTGAAGGTCAGATAGACAGTCGCTCCGTGTTAATTACTGGTGGATCAGCGAAAACCGAACAGATCTAATCCGTGTGGTGACGGACTAAGAATACAAGTGTCACCACCTCATCCTTTCCCGCGGGTATCGTACAAGGCGACTAAGGGAAGTAAGTAATTATCACATATTGCATTACTGGTGGTGGGGCTGGGTACCAAGTGAAGGTATTTACTTAATAGCGGGCCCGAATGGGTACCACCGTTTTCTGTGTGACCGGTCATGAAGCATGTCGAGTGTGTTTTGACTGTAGCAGGAGATAGCCGTTTATTTTTTTATTTCATATCTAGAAATGAAATGGTGTGCAGCGGCTTGACCATACTCTCGGTATAGTTGAGTCCATGAGCAACGGTTACCGCTTACCATCAGGTGGGCCGTGGCTCGTCTGCCATCAAAAGCAATAAAAAAACAATGATCAGAAGCTTACCCTAACAAAAGATTGGGAAAATACTAGAGAAATGATGAGGATGACTGCCATCCATCCAACCATTAGCCTTTCAACGTCCACTGCTGGACATAGGCCTCCCCAAGAGAACGCCACAGCGAGCGGTCCCGTCATGGGGGATAATGCCGTAATCGCCACGCTTGGCAGGCGGGTTAGCGATCGCAGTGGATGTTGTTAATACTCGAGGGAGTGCTGCTGCCCACTCCCCCGATATTCCCTCAATCGGCTCTTACGTCTCCCGTGGGTAGAGAGGGGTGGGACAATTCTAACGCCGGCCCCACACGGCCGGATGACTTACATATGAGTTATTTGTACAACTGGAAATTATTGAAAACTTCGGGATATTCACAGACTTCTTCTCGTGATGATCCTTATATTTTTTTAGTTATTGATATGAAAACTTCTATATGAAGGTTTGGATAGGGAGTAAATTCATGTAAGTCGTTATAGACATGGTCACGTGACGTGTTAACGATAACACTATATCTGTTCCTATTAGTATAACTTATTGCGCTGGGCCAGCTGTGAATGAAGAAATTAATAATTTTAAATAATATATATATATTTTTAATGAGCGAGTGAATAATTTTGATTTACAACAATTCATTTGGATATCCAAAAATAACAACTGTTTGTTTATATTTTTAAGTTTTCACTTCTGTCGGCAGTCCTCATGACTGCTTTGAATTTTTTGAGTTTTCTTTTTAGTTTTATTAAAGTACTAGCAGTGCCCGCGGACTCCGTTCCGCGTTAGAAATATTTTTGTCACGGCCCGTTTGTCCCGCGTAATACTTCAAGTTAAAAGTTCGGGATAAATAAAAATTATGATGATGAAGATTTTTTTTTGTTATTTTGTTTTTTGTTATTTTTTGTTGTTTTTTTTATTGTTTTTTGTATGTTTTGTTTTTATGTTACTGTTTTTTGTTGTTATTTTTATTACTTGACGTTAATATACACTATTTACATTATTTACATCATGTTTACTTATTTTAATTGTTCAAAACTTCTCGATATACTATATTAGTAGTAATGTTATCATTTGGTACTAAAATATATTGTCTTTCAGGAGTTCCAACCCGAGATAAGCCAACATATAACTGCCCATGGGAAAAGCAGTGCTTTCTCAGGTCAATGCCCACCAGAGAAAATGTTTGACCCTGGGACTTATTAATAGTGAGGGCAAAAGAGACATTGACGGGATACTGTAACCTTTTAAACGGTATAGGTAAATCAGGTGGAATCATGGGTATCCGCGGAATATAAGCAAGTTGTCCCACTGCTGGCTCTGTGAGAATGGTCGCCACGATTATATTCTCCCGCAACCCTTTTATGAGCAGCCTTGTGCCATTACACATGTTGGGGGGTCTCAAGTTCCTTAAAAGCATGATAAGAATGCCAACTTTTAGTATAAGGTCGTGGGGAGGTAAGCCAGAAGGACTCAAAGAATTTAAAAATTCTTGAGGATAGTGCACTGTATCCTCAATATTACACACCGTGCCAATGGACTTATAGTGTTTGACTTGACCGGGAATTTTTCCTAAAATTATTTTATTTATCTCATTCACTGAATCGTTTCTGGGTGAGACTATTGCTCTCGAACAAAGCCAATGATAATCTTTTTCCATTAAACTTTCAAGACCGGGATATATTGCGTCTATCAGATCTTCTAGCCTGTGTAATATGTGACCTAACCGATTGTCAAGTTTAATGTCATCCCTACTGTTGGTGTTAGGACAGCAAATTTTTCCTTCTCCAAGATTTAGTAGTTGATGCGGAAAGTCGTTATCGTATTGTCGCTAAGTGAGCGTAATTTGAGAGTTTCAACGGAACTCCATAAGCATGATGATTTTAAGCGTGCCCTGATGACATCGGTGCGTGTTCTTTTTGTTATTACTGGCAGCGTTTGCCGAAAATCGCCAGCAAAAACAAAAGTAACACCACCCATATCAGCGTCTGAGTTGCTGATGTCTTTTAGCGTACGGTTAACGGCTTCAATATGAGCTCTATGACTCATGGTACTTTCGTCCCATATAATTAAAACATATTTATAAAGATATAGATTAATACCATATGGGCTAAATAAGCTTCACAAAAATTATTTTTAATCCACAATTTTAACAGTAAAAGCACAATAACTGTGTTATCCGTAGGAGATAGGCATATTCTATCGCAGATTTTTTTACAGATTTTGATACGTTCTTTAATATTGTAGTACATTGTTTTGTTCTATCCTCAATAGTTTCCGCAGTGCACGCATAAACAATTTTTTTTACAACTTGGATTACATTATTCAAATTTAAGTAAAGATGCGCAGTTAATTTTGAAAATTATTAGCCTATGACACTCCACAATAACGTAGCTTTCTATTGGTGAAACAATTTTGAAAATCGGTTCAGTAGTTCCAGAGATTACCCCTTACAACGTCACAAACTCACAAACGTTACCTCTTTATAATAATAATAATAAGTATAGATAAATTATTTGTCAATGAGGAAAAAGAGAACTTTTAGTGCGAGCAGGATTCGAACCTGCGTCCCTTCCAATCCGGGGAAGCGCTCTGAGCACTGAGCTACTGCACTGAACTTTCGGCCATACCCAATCTCCTCATCACATTTGTCTTTACAACCAACACCCCCGCTCGCACTAAAAGTTCTCTTTTTCCTCATTCACAAATAATTTGTACTTTAAAGTAGCTGAGCATGTCAAGTGCTAAAATACTGATCAAAATGTTTAAAAAATCGCGCCATCAAATAGTATGAATTTTAATTGCAAAATTATACTTATTTTATTGGATTAATGCATGTAAATGCATCTGATATGTGGTGTTGGTCGTAAAGACAAATTTGATGAGGAGATTGACTATGGCCGAAAGGACAGTGCGCTAGTCAGTGGCTTAGAGCACTTCCCCGGATTGGAAGGGACGCAGGTTCGATTCCAGCTCGCACTAAAAGTTCTCTTTTTCCTCATTCATAAATAATAATTTGTACTTTAAAGTAGCTGAGCATATCAAGTGCTAAAATAAAGATCAAAATGATGATGTTTTATAAGTTCATGTTTAGTTTTTTTCTTTATTTAAGAATATTCGTCTGGTTAATAAATCTTATTTAATATTAATCTGGTTAAATTAATCGGAATTTCTATTAATAAGTTTTTATTAAATACATTATGAATCAAAATAATATATCTACAGGTACTTCATGCACTTAGCGACCAATACAAAATTTTATCTAAATAATAGAAAATTAAATTCTTCAAAATGTGTGATATTGTTTATTATTTATCAAGCACATATTAGTCAATATAGGTACTCGTTTATAGAGAAAGTAGAGAGAAACTAGGTCGGGATTTCAATCACGAGCTTTCATATTGGAACCGTGTTTCCATTTTATCTATTTGTGCATGTACTAGGGCTCTATTAATTACTTTAATGATGTCCTTTTGCAAGCTCTCTGCAAAGGACGAGATTTTCAGAACCACCTGTTATGAACTCTTTTGGTTAAAAAGTTATTTTAGTTTATATATTAGGGGCTTATCAGTGAAACATATAATGACTAACAACATCTACATTTTTATTTTAAATGATTTCTTTGCAAAATTACAGATTTTCTCTAACATTATCTCATTTTTTCATTTTTAAACTGTCAACCATGGCTAAAAAAAGTAAATAATACGTAGATGACACATACTTTTGATAACAAAAACAGTTATCTCATTGGAACCGTTAATTTTTCAGGCATTAAAGGTAGCCTATGTCATTTTCTGCGCTTTAGGCTATATGTATGCAGTATTAAATGATAATTAGTTAAATAGTTATAGTGTGAAAGTGTAACAAACATATAGTCTGTAGTATAAAAAAGGACGTACCTAGGCTAATTTTTATCCCGGAAAAATGAATGGTTCCTGGGGCGCAGTTATTTATGCTTAGAAATAATTAATGTTGTTAGAGACGTAAGGGACGTATTTATGTTAAATGAAGTCCACGCGAACGAAGTCGATGAAATAATATTTTTTAGAACAAAGTGTCTGCTATGGAATGGACAATAATGATGTTCATATAACCAAAATTTGCTCATTTAATGTACAGTAAATATAAGTTTTCATCAAAGCATCTTCATTCGTTTTAAATATAAGCATCATTCATTTATGCTAGTCTTGTAACTTCCACCAACTATTAATATGCAAGCCCACGCTCCTCATCAGAGTAAATCAGCCTTATCGATAACTTTAATAAACGCAGTGGGTGCCGTCAAAGAACCCGCTACGAGTAGGTACACCTGATGTATGCGAACCTTAATCAATGGTAAGATAACATCTTTTAAGATTGAAAAATTCAGCTTATTATTAGACGTAAACGGTTAAATTTGCTCTTTATAGTTGATTAAAGGATAATAAAATGTATTTAAAATATTATAGGTACCTCAAGATTAACACGTTTCTATAGATATATCCTGTCACGATAATTTCAAATCTATAGCTTCCATATTCAAAATAGCGAAATATATTACAGAGCTGTTACAAAACCTTCATACACCTGCAGTTTTATAGAAATAAAGACTAATTTTGTTATTTTGATCTATATTTTAGCACTTGACATGCTCAGCTACTCTTAAAAAGTACAAATTATAATTTGTGAATAAGGAAAAAGAGTATTTTAGTACGAGCGGGAATCGAACCTGCGTCCCTTCCTATCTGGGGAAGTGCTCTACTCCACTGAGCTACCGTACTATTTTTATGAAATATCCAATCTCAGCTACTCATAAAGTTCAAATTATAATTTGTTAATAAGGAAAAAGAGTATTTTAGTACGAGCGGGAATTGAACCTGCATCCTTTCCTATATGGGGAAGTGCTCTAATCCACTGAGCTACCGTACTATTTTTTTAAAATACTCAATCTCCTCATCACATTTGTCTTAACGACCAACGCCTTACATGCATTCCGATAGATGCGATATTCTAATCAGAGAAAAAAATCATATAACTATTTAATATTATTTTTATGGAAATATATTTTTATACGCGTTTATTCTCTATTTTAAACAGTAAGTTGTGGACTATTTTGGCATGTTGTAAGGAAAGATATTTTATATTCCCACTCTACACATTTGTTTTATGAATTACTTTGAAAATGAAGAGGTAACGATTGCCTAGTGTTAAGTCCGGGAACTGTCAAACTGTTTTGTTCCCCTAAAAACTTGAGATAGTAAATAAATACGAAAAAACTAAAAAAGCAGAGCAAAAATACAAATTGTAAACTAATCAATACATCATAGGCAGTTGTACCAGCACAAAAAAAAAAAACAAAAATTTGAAAGCACAAATCAAGTAGATAAGACTAAGAGAGTTTATTTAAGGTTGAAGGTGCGGCTGATTTAGACTTAAAATTAAAATGCAGTTGGGATCTAGATCTCGATTTAATACGAGTATCTGCCCTTCTACCCCTCCACTCTGTGACGCGAGTGAGAATCTGTCCTGATGCAACAATCAGGTGTTACGTCGGAAAAATACAAATCCGGCCTTATACTTTTAATTATCGTGCAGAGGATTAAATCCATTCCATTACAAGTATCTAGATACTAGTGAATCAATTAGGATAAATAATATATAAGTTAGTTTCTTAAAAGCAATTTCTTTATTTATTTACCAAACAAATTTAAAGTAAAAAACTTTATTTTTTCTCCTTTTTGTTTTGCCTTACTTTTAATGATATCGCTGAAAATTATAAGGTAAAAGATTTAATTTCAGCTAGCAGCATCCACTAAAACAAAAATCCCAGATTCTAGGATTTTTGTTTCCAAATTTTGAAGGAATTTAATATTAATTTTATTTTTCATCGTTTTTCTCATATTAAAACATATAAGCAAATGTCACTA
Source organism: Leucoma salicis (assembly GCA_948253155.1). Classification (NCBI taxonomy): domain Eukaryota; kingdom Metazoa; phylum Arthropoda; class Insecta; order Lepidoptera; family Erebidae; genus Leucoma; species Leucoma salicis. The sequence continues at coordinate 19,768,219 of OX411815.1, read as the reverse complement.
CAAACCAACTACATTTATCACCTTTATTAAAAATCAAATCACCTTTATTGAAAAATAAAATATGGATAGAAATTTAACATACTCGTTTTGTTCAATACCAGTAATAAATATGGAGCCACACTTTAAAAAAAATAAAGTATATTGACGTCCTATGAATCACAATTCATAACAGCGGAAAATTAATAATAATATTAATATTCAGTATTAAATTAAACATTTTGTAATATTTTGTGTTGAGAGTAAGTATTTATTTAGTTTTGCTGTACACTCGTGATACTCTCAGACTCAATCAAACCAATGGAAAACGTTTCGCTTCCATTGGTTTGACAAACTTTTTGTAGATACTCCTTGTTCCTTTCCCAGATTACGCTAAAAGTAATGTTACTTTGCAGACAACTTGCTCTGTCGTTTTCAGCCAATTTCCTCTTATATATATATATATATATAAACAAATTTCTTACAATTCGGAGTCCGTAAATGTACCATTATAATTGACTCATTTTCTATAACGTGGGACTAATTAACATAGATCAAATATGGTTATAGCTATAACATCGCTATCTACTTTATTCGATATAAAGCTGTAATAAAAATTGTAACAGTCACGGTGAGTGAGGACCATCATTGTGCTTGCATGCTAGGTGTACCCAAATACGTAAATATTTGTTTTATTAAATTGCGAAATAAAATAGTTAAGTTTGAAAATGAATCAATAATATTTCTTTAGGCAGTAATTGACATTCCTTAATGATACATAAAGAGTGATGACATACCACCTAATGATAATAAATATATCATTAAAGTTATTCGTAGTTTGGTTCGGCGTAAAAATTGTAGTTTGTATCCAAACACTCAAGCTTTCGAACACTCTTTATAATGTTAGTCATTTTAACTCTTATATTACTCAATCACTATTCGGTTTGTGAACTTCCAGAGAAAACTTTATATTCAGAAATATTTAAATATCACAATGAGACAGCAATGAAAGCTCTATTCGCTAAAGAAGTAGTTAAAATAATATATAATTCTTTCCAACAATGGTACTTCACTATCACTTTCTGCGAATTTACATATTTTGAGAACAGAATTCTGAAATATACAGAAAACTATGGATGCAATGTAATACTACTAAATAGCTGCGCCAATACTAATAAAAATTCTGTGAAGCCTAAATATAATATACACGGTGAAACAGCCTATATTGTAACTGCAGATAGCCTTTCTATAGAAATGAGTGATTCTGTAATAAATGCATTTAAAAGAACCGGTGTCTTCAAGCCTAGGAGTGCTGTTATTTTTGTTGTAAACACACCTATAGAAACAGATAAATATCTGTATAGTGTTTTGGAAAGTCACTTCCAAATGCTTTGGAGTAGAAGTATCGCGAATTCAGTGTTGATTCTTAAATCTGATAAACTAAGAATGTATACTTATAATCCATTCTTACGTGACGTCATAGATATAACGGATGTGAAAAACGTGAATGATTTCCTCAGCAAACAATATCATAATCTACATGGATATACGTTACGATTGAGCGTATTCAGAAAAATTTATGTATCGGATAAGACAGGACCTGTGCTCTGTGATTTTAATCTCGCTAAAACTGTTATAAATCATATCAATGCTTCATGCCTACCTTTGCTTCCAAGAGATGAAAGTACCATTGGTGATTTGCTAGACAACGGTACAGCTACTGGTATAACAGCTGATTTAATAAATGAGTATTCCGATCTTGAACTCAAATCTCGAATTCTTAAAACTACATATTACGGATATATTGACACTACTTACCCTTTTGTTCAAGATGAGTTGTGTTTTTTAGTCGCTAAATCAGGAACTCGGTCATCCTTCAATACAACAATGCAACTGATACCAGGAAACATATTTTTATTATTCATTTCTACTTTAATTATCTTCACTATGGTAACGATTTTAGTGTGGAGGATTGAAACGAAATCGTTAAATATTAAAGATAAACTAACAATGGGGGAAACTATAATGATTTTGATAAAATGTTTCATTAGACAAACGGTTGAGTATACATTTTCTGGACCAGTGTTTAGGTTTTTAATTTTTTTAATAGTTGGGTACTCCCTCATTGTGGACTGTGCAATTGATGTAAGTACAATAAATACATTTATTTATTTATCTTAGTGACAACTATTATTAAATATAATACTCGTATATATTAATAGTGTAGCTTGCTATAATATATGGGACATTTCACGTCAAGCGGACAGCCAAAAAAAAATGAGATCGTGAATTTTGTTTATAATCGGGTCAGTTATACTTCTAGTAGGCATGGATGTGTACACACATTTTTTTTTCTTATGTTGCTTTAATGCTGAGTTATGAACTTTTAAAAATTTACTAAGAATGAAGTCATAAATATTTGGATGCTTATTATCTGTATCAATTAATTTGTAAAAAAAAATAAAAAGTATTGTTTCTTATAGTTAAAAATTTAGTTTTTAATATTTTTGTCGAATTCTAAATTTGAATTTTTTTATGTATAGTAAGCCGAAATTAAAATTTTCAAATCGATGTTTGAGTAACTTCGACACTTTTATTTATAAATATTTTAACCTTGAATTAAAGCCTTAAATTTACTAATTCTTCACAAAAAAAATTAAAACATTATCGTAAATAGTTTAAGACTTAGAGCATAGAGTACATACACATGGCTATGAGCACTTTCTAAGCAATTGGGTATATGCGCTAAAGTGCTTTCTGCTGATGATTTTGTTGATTGTTTGTGTAAGGCATTCGACATTTTAAAACCGCATGCTTATATCGCTGAACAATAAGCACTTTATTTTAGAACTCTGAAGGAAAACATCTCAGAAGGCGAAATTCTCGTTCAATGTGATTTTGCCAAAAATTATAAGTAGTTTTGTCGTACAAGATGCTGCCCAATTATTTGGAATAATGATCAAGCCACGCTTTTGACATCTGTTTATTATTATAAAGATGTAAATGACATTAAACATGAAAACATCATCATGATTTCTGCCGATTTAAAGCATGACACTGCCACATTCTACGCTTTTCTCCTTTTTACTCGGGCATTGATAGGGTCGTGGTTGGGAAGTTGGGCGTGATGGGATGGCATGGGGCTCAGGGAGACCTGGTGGGAATGTTTCGTCGGCCACCTGCCGGCCAGTAGGGCACCCGAACCTAATATCCCCGACATCCTACCCCGGGAGGCTGTCCCGCCAACCGGCGAAAATCCCGTTGAGTAGCTGTCGTGCCGGAGTGGGAGACCGGTGTGGACCCGACAGTTGCTCGCGGTGGGGGCCCTTCCGTGCTTTGTGTCAGCTCCTCACAAAACTCATTGCCCTTCTACGTACTAATTTCTGCCCTCTTTTTTCTTTGTATTGCCGAGCTCCACCATGCGCATCCTTTTCACCTCAGCTCTCATCTCAAACTATGAAAAGGTCAAAGAAAAAGAGAAGGTTTTTGACGGCGAACTCCTTATCCACACTCACTGTGGAATTTTGCAACATCAGGGGGTTACACAGTAATCTCGACGCTGTCCACCATCATCTTGAGACGGCGCGGCCTGCCCTGCTCTTTTTGACGGAGACGCATATAGGCGCCCCGGACGACATATCGTACCTCAAATACCCCGGTTACGAATTGGAGCACTCATTCCATCGTAAAGCCGGGGTGTGCGTGTCCGTTCAGGGTGATTTCCGTTGTCACCACCTGCGGGGCCTCGAACTTGGTGATCTGTCCATTCTGTGTTTACGCGTAGAATTTAGAGGGACTACCCACATCTATGCATGCCTGTACAGGTCCCATGGCAGTGATTTGGGGTCGACTCACATCTTTGAGAACGTCGAACAAAATATTGGAGCAGTATCCATCTGCGGAGGTGGTGGTCCTAGGTGACTTTAATGCTCACCACAAAGAGTGGTTGGGGTCCCGGACCACTGACCTCCCGGGTCGGCAACTCTTCAATATGGCATCGGCCTATGGTCTCTCACAACTGGTCATACAACCTACCCGTGTCCCAGATATTGAGAGCCATGAATCCTCCTTGTTGGACCTTCTGCTGACCACAAATGCACACGGATAACGGGTGGTGGTTGATGCTCCTCTGGGATCGTCTGACCACTGCCTGGTTCGTAGCACAGCCCCTGTTGCGGGCCCTAGTCGCTTTTTTGCCTCTGGGTCTCGCAGAGTCTGGCAATACAAGTCAGCAGATTGGGATGGACTTCGCGAGTTCTTCGCATCCTACCCTTGGAAGCAGCTATGCTTCTCCTCTAAGGACCCTGACATCTGTGCGGACTGCGTCACGGAAGCTGTGCTCATGGGGATGAAATAATTCATCCCCAACACCAAAGTACCGGTCGGCGGTCGCAGCCGCCCCTGGTTCAACAAAGCCTGTAGGGAGGCTGTACACCAGAAGCAGTCCGCATACCTAGCCTGGAATAGGGCCAGATATAGTCGGGGTCCGAACACTAAAGAGGAGAAGCGAAAATTTAATGCTGCTTCTAGGTCCAACAAGAGGGCCATTGCCGAAGCCAAGGCAGGACACATTGCCAGAATTGGCGAGCGGCTTGAGAGATATCCCACTGGGAGTCGTGCTTTCTGGTCATTGGAGAGTAGGAGTGAGGTGCTAACAGTTAGCCTGGACATCGCGAAGGCGTTCGATAGGGTCTGGCATAGGGACCTTCTGTCGAAGCAAAGTATCCCCGAGGGACTCTGCAAATGGATCGCCAGCTTCTTGCGGGGTCGGAGCATCAAAGTCGTAGTAGACGGCTGCTGCTCCGATACCATGGAGGTTAATGCGGGTGTACCACAAGGCTCGGTGCTCTCCCCAACGTTGTTCATCCTGCACATCAATGACATGCTCTCGATAGAGAATATGCGTTGCTAGGTGGATACGGTACGGGTGATGCGCGATATGCCGGCCATCAGAAAGTTCCTCGGAACATGCTGGAGGAGAGACGGGCAACACTTGTGTCTGAAATCTAGACTGGAGTCGCTGGGGCGGCGGAGAAACTTTCGGTCTCTTTGTTTGCTCTATCGACTCTTCAATGGAGAGTGCTCTGAGGAACTGTTTGAGGTGGTACCATCATCCCCTTTTTACCACCGGACCACGAGACGTCGTAGTAGGGTACATCCACACCACCTGGAAATGATCTCATCCAAGACGGTTCGTTTCCAGCGCTCTTTTCTACCACATGCGTGTAGGCTCAGGAATGATCTTCCTGCTGTGGTGTTCCCCTAGCGCTACGACATGTCCTTCTTTAAACGAGGTTTGAGAAGAGCACTTTACTCACGGTAGGCGGCGGCTTGGCTGTACCCCTGGTGTTGTCAAAGTCCATGAGCGACGGTTACCACTTACCATCAGGTGAGCCGTCTGATCTTCTACCACCGTTGGCAATAAAAAAAAATAAAAAAGTCTAATCAAGAGCTACTAAATAAAAATAAGTTGAATCAAAATCAGTTTTTGCGTGATGCACGAACGAACAAACAGAAAAACAGATAAAAATCTAAAAAAAAATTGTTTTGTGTACAGACACGTCTATATAGCCTATTACACTCATTTTCTCTCAAATATCCCAAATGTAGGCATAGCTCTGTTACAGCTTTATAATAGTATAGATATTACTGAGATTAGTATATAAGGATTATTTCATATCATATCCTATAACATAATAGAAATAGTGCTATTCTTGTGAATTCAATCTTACTGCAACAATTTTTTTAATAAACTGGGCATTGTCATTACACAATATCTGACGTGAGTTATTTTATTTTCAGGGAATCATAACTACTGCTATAACTTATCCACGCTACAAACCCGATGTAAACTCAATGGTTGAATTAGGCAAGTCCAACATGATCCTTGGAATTCACTCCCGAGACTTGAATATTGTTAATCAAAGCTTCAGTCCAGCACAATATGAAGATATAAAGAATCAAATGGAAATAATAGGGGATTTTAAAATAAAGGAACTAATTGACACCAGAAATTTTAAATATGCACTATTATTGAGGAAAACTGATGCCTTGTATATATCCAAAAAAGCAACGAACATGAAGAATAAGAAACCACTTTATTATGTCATGCCTGAATGTCCATTATCATGTTTTATTGTTTATGGTCTACGTTATGGTAGCCCCTATCTTCCAAGAATAAATTATATTTTACAGCAACTGAATCAAGGTGGTATTTTACAATATTGGTCAGAAACAGAAGAATATAATCTACATCGTGTTCAATTCTCAGCTGAAACTAAAGAGAAAAAAGCTTTAAGTATTGAAAATGTAGGTGTTATATTTTATGTGTTGATGGTCGGACAAGCCATTAGTACTTTCGTCTTTATTATCGAATTACTGTATCATAAGTTTACAAAATATTAACTTAATTTTTTTTATAAGACCTCTTAATTTGTGCAATTTCGTCCTAATAAAGTGTGTTTATTTATACAATAGTCACTGATTGTAAAGTTGTAAAGAAAACCTTACAAAAAAATATAAAGTTGCCCCCTTCGCGATATTTGCAGAATAATTCTTCGAAGTCCTACTTCTTGGAGCATGTACCACGCGTGCTCTATGGGGTTTAGATCTGGTGATTGCATGGGCCAGCCTTGCAAGACCGATACGTGTTGCTCCTATAGCCAGCTGGTTACCACTTTTGTTGTATACGGACAGGCGTTTTCGTGCATCAGCGTGAATTCCTTGCCCAGGCATAGTCGATGGGGGTAGTAGAGAGAGTTATGGTATTTTTAGCGGCATTGTTCGCAAATCGGGATGAAAATCGAATCGGAACTCATTTGGTTATCTTCTCGCGGCAACTCGTAACAATCAATCATGTCGTTGGGTGGTTACGCTTCCCGCCTGGGTGTCATTTTACCAGAACCACGATAAAGTGATCATAACCTTGATACCACTTTTGGTTTGTTCCAATCTCCTCAGCAATATTCCGGTGAGTAGCCCCTGCTTGGAGCGTGCCTACTGCCCTTAACATTTCCTCTCTCGTTAAACGGTGCGGTTGCATGAAAAATACAGTGGCATTAATTTGAAATTAACTGCTAACTTGTTTAAAAGCTTTAATTTAACATCTTGATTTGCATTTATAAATAATTTTTATGTAAAATATGGTAGTAATCCTAGTATTCTTTGTAGCAGTAGTAGATCCGTTGGTAGCAGTATAGTTAACGCAGTAGAAGTGGTTAGGGTAGTGGTAGTTAGTGTACAGAAAGTAGTTTATTTCAACTATTAACCTCCTCAGAAGCATTTTATTATGTTGTTGATTACCGAAAAGCCAATTCAAATCGGATCAGTAGTTTTTGAGAAGATAGCGATTATACATAGAAGCATAAAACCTACGTAATGTTTTTTTTTTATTTCTTACAATGGCAGGCGAGCCACGGTCTACCTGTTGATATTTGGTGACTCATGGACTTAGTCACAAGCAGGATTAAACTGTCCCAGATGCTTTCTTTTTCTCGATTTCACTTCGTGTTCATTTATATGGTTAAGCATGTCAAGTGCTTAAAATATATATAAAAAAATATATGAATATGTCGAAAATAATAGTCATGAGTATAATTTGGACCTGTAACTCCTTTAAAACCGCCTGGAACAGAAAATACTAATTCCTAAAAAACTCGCCATTTATAATGATCGCTGTGTGTCAGATATAACTAACAGAAAGAGCTTTAGTCCTCTTGGTCTAAGGTTCATTCAAGTGATCACAGTAGTTTTTATTTATATTTGTTTTTATTATAATAGGGTTAGTTTAGTTTGTATCACCTTATTTATAATATAGCATCACACCTGTATCCCCGAAGCGGTAGGCATAGGTCGCCAGCTATGCTTAAGTCCCATGTAATTGGGGGCGAGCTTATTGACGACTACCAGATTTCCAAACTCCGGTTTACTAGGTTTTTTTCTTTTTACGAAAAAGCTCAATAACCTTGCCCAACCAGAGGATTGTAACCGAGGCCTCATGATCAGCAGTCGCACACACTACTGCTGCACCACCAGGCAGTTATTATTTATCGTTTGTAAAGTAGTTTAAGATTGTAAATAAATCCATCCATCCATCCATTAGCCCTTCAACGTCTACTACTGGACATAGGCCTCCCCAAGGGAACGCCACAGTGAGCGGTCCCATCATGGGGGATAATACCGTAATCGCCACGCTTGGCAGGCGGGTTGACGATCGCAGTGGATATTGTTAATACTCGAGGGAGTACTGCTGCCCACGCCCCCGGTATTCCCTCAGTCTAAAAAAAAATTATTTATTTCTGCAAATAAATATAATTAATAAATAAAACTAACAGAAATCTAATGATTTATATATTAAACACAAAGTGAAAAATATGAAATCGAAAACAACAGTCACGAGCAGGATTCGAACCTGCATCTCCTGGATACCGTCCAGATGCTTTGCCAATTCAGCAATTAATGTATGTTGCTAAGCATGTCAAATGCTATAAATATATATAAAAATATCTAAATATTTATAGGGTTTGCGTCATTATTAGGTAAAATCTTAATTGTAAAATTAAGTTTACCTGGTCGGTATAATGTATGAAAATACTTCCGACAGATGGTGCAAGCGTCACCCAAAGACGTTAAGTATGAATGTGTTATCGAGATTAGCAGTCAGGAGCAAGGGTCACGATTGCAGGTTCGAATCCTGCTCATGACTGTTATTTTCGATTTCACATTTTTCACTTTGTGTTTAATGTATGTTGCTAAGCATGTCAAATGCTAAAAATATATATAAAAATATCTAAATAGAAATCATTAATCTCAGCCAATATGAGTCTGGACAGTGTTAACTTATCCCCGTCTAAATACGCACACAAAAAGTTAATTAAACGCAAAAGCATATACAGCGAATGAAGAAGGTTACCGCCCCTTATGTATCGCGATTTATTCAGTTTGCTGTATCCTGCCTTTTTCATGCACCCGTATTTTTAGGTCTTATTTGTGTAGTGACTTAAACTCATACCATTTTACTGGAAGTGAGAACTTACCACACAAAGAGACATCAATAGAATAATAATCATTCGGTCAAATTCCATAGCATACTCTGTTTGTAAATGTGATTTTGAAATTAGAAGAACACTGCGGGTAGATTTATTCAAGACTTCTAGAAATACATCCACACCACTTACGGCCGGTCTCTATAACCTATCTATCCTTTACTAAAAGTTAAAATGGTTACCATTAGTATCTATCGGCTATTTTTTCCGTTTCAATAACCAAAGATAGATATAAATATTTATCCATGACTTTGATCTATCTATCGGAGGGCCTACTGCTTACCATAGATAAGTAACTACATACAAAAAAAAAGTTTGGGTGTTTCAATAACGCTTTTGAGCTTACTGCGGATACGTCAAATAACTAGCGGTTACAGTTTTACTTTATCGCCCAATTTTGGCGGATATAGGCAAGGCTTTTTCGTATTTTTACATAAATATAACAACATAAAGTTTTAAATGGATCTGTTTAGTGATGAAAGTGATAATGAGATGTTTGAAACCGGCTTTATTTGATTCAGACTATGGTTAGTAGAATTGGGGGATCGCCGGGTTGGTGTTCGACCAAACTATGAAAGTGAACTTTCCAATTCAGAATTTGTTTATAGATTTAAGTTAAATAATGGCGGTAAATCAATCACTGTTAAAAACGAAGAATTTCGCTGCTCTATCTCGAACTCAATAGTTCCATAAAATAAACATGTGTCAACCATCTGTCGCCGAGTGAAAGACAAATAATGCGTTTCGTTGTTATTTAGGTTCATAAGGTTTAGTTTGCTATTGTTAATTTATGAATGTAGGTAAATGCTTAGCACTATTTTTTGAAAACTTGTTATTACATAACAAACTCACCAATCACGGTTAATAATAACGTAAAACATGTTATTAGTAATTATCTTAGAACCTGAGACCCTTATTAACAAATGCAAAAATAAACCGTGTCAGAGGGACGCGCTTACAAAAGATAGAAATGTTATCTATCTTTGATCCTTTGTAGGCACAAGTGATTTTTAATATTGAAACGGCAGTTATAGATAGTTTAAAGTTAACAGTTTACTGGGGATAGCAGTTGACTTTTAACTATAGATACATTATTGAGACCGGCTGTTAATCAACGTAACAATACTCACGGCAATCCATTTCTATTTCACACACAGCACAGATGGTGGAGTGGTTTAAATACCGGCCGTTCGATTCCCACACAGGACAGCTCTTTGTGTGATCCACGAATAATTGTTCTGAGCCTGGGTGTACTTTGAGTCCTTCAAATTGTATGTTTGTAAAGTCGCCGCGATACAAGGATACCTTAGTGCAGGGTTATAAAAAAAACCTTTATTTTACTCTTATGTGTACATAATCTTTTTCATTTTCTATACACCAACATACATGTTTCTCAGATGGATAAACAGAGACCACGGATTGTGTGCCATAAAACGGCCTTCAGATGCAATTCGGATGCTTGTTACTAAAATAATTTCCATTGTGTTACCACGGGACCTTTCTATTTTGTGATAACAATTTATTATACCTAATATTACTGGAGCATGTCAAGTGCTCAAAATGTAAAAAAATAGCTACCATCATTTCATCCCTTGCCACCCTACCCCTATCCCACATGAACCCATTCCCTGTCCGTTAATAAATACAATAGAAATTTAATTATTGTGTATCTTATATGATTCATAAGAAACAAAGGCTGTTAAAAGCTTAATCCAAAACCTGGATTATACTGTCCCTTATGGACTAAAACACCATCTAGTGATGGTGTTTTAGTCCATAAGGGACTATAGCGGATTCTATTTCCACGTCACGCTGTGATGGTAGATTATCATGGCAGCCACTTTTCTGAGCCCCTAGTACTGTTATTATAATATATGAGCAGCTGTTTTAACACGCTTTTATTAGATGCACCTGTATCTATCTATATATAACAGCTAGAAGTCCCTCATCCCTAGGCTATACGTAGTCTCAAGAAACTCTGTCAGGTTTTAGTCGGTATACAGTGTGGTGTTGCACTAGGCATCTTCAATTGTTAATCGTCGCGCCCGGCGTCCGATAATCTCCCGGTCTGCCATAACAAGGGATACCTCTAAAAGGATATCTGAAAAATAAAAACAAAGAAATAACTGACCTAACCAGCCCCAAGTTAAAAAGTACAACGAGAAGTAGAACGAGTGTTCTTGTTCCAGGAAGGATTTATACTTTGTATTTCAATTATTTAAATCTGTAATTCTAATATCCGGCTATGTTTTAGCCCAGATATTATAATGTCATTTTTTAGTGGTAGCGTTCTACCACCCTCTCACAAAAGATGAGCGCGAAACAACAATAGATACTCTTACCGTTGTGCTGCGTATGGCGAGTGAGAGTAATGGAAGACCAAAGCCCTTTCCTATCCTCTCCATATTGTCCTTCCTATCCTCTCCTTAGTATCCTTCCTATCCTCCCTTATTACCCTCTGCCTCTCCACATCCTAACCGCTACGGTAACCGCTTGCGATCATGTGGACTGTATGCTTTTTTGCCACCCATATAGAATAAAAAAACCTAAAGTCTACCTCTAAGCTAAGTTCCAATTAGTCACCGGCACAAGAAGGTATAAATTACTATGGCTTGGGAAAGGAGATACCTAACAAACTTAAACAATTACGTTTCCAACACAACAGTATCTATAACTAGATAAATCTGAACTCTCAACCAAAACACTATTAAGTTATCTATTTTAATCAATATCATAATTGGTAGAGTAATTTTCTTTGAACTGACGAAACTTTGGTAATTATCCCAGAAGTAATTAAATTATTGGCAAGAATTTAGTTGATGCCTTAATTTGTGTTACTATACTAAATTTTGAAGGGTTCGTATGATATCGTGGTACTAGTCTTAAATTTAGTTAAAATGTGAATTAATATTGTCATAAAAATTTAAAACATAAAATTTAAACACTGGTAAACAAATTTATTCATGTGACGGAAATGTAATTTTTATTTAAACTCACTATCATTTATCCCCGATTCAAAAACCTTGAATTTATTTATGACTCTAGAGTTAAAAGTAATTTCACTAAGGCCAAGGAAGTAGATTTAACAGGTTTTTTAAATGCGTTAAAATTCCTATTTATAATTATAAATAATGAATACGTTTGTTTTTTTTAGTTGCTACGCTTTCAACCTTTCACTTCATAACTACTGCACCGACCATCATGATTTTTAGCACACTTATAGCTTAGAACTAAGGAAAGGACATTATGCTAGTTTTTATCCCGGAAAAGCGGATAGTTCTTGTGTGATAAGAATATTTGCATAGAGATCATTAATGTACCGTACGGTTATGTTTCTATATAATATAATGATTTTTATGTAATATGCTCTTGAATATACTTTTAAACCTATATATTTTAAACCTTTAGATCTATATTTTTTAGTATTTGACATGCTTCGCCACTTTTAAAGTACAAATTATTTGTGAATAACTTGTACTTCCTCAACATTCATAACTCTCTTCATACACGCTCGCCGGTTTCGGAGACTTCTGATTCCACCTTCCTTCAACACATGACCAATTTGGTCTAGGTAGGTAAGTCTCGGTCTCCCCCTGTACCTACATCCTTCCACTTTCGCATTGTATATCTTCTTAGCCAGTCACTCGTACGGCATTCTGTCCACATGTCCGAACCATCGGAGCATTCCCTTTCGCATCTTTACACCAATACTCTCTTTCATACCTACTCGCTCTCTTACGTCATTGTTACGAATGCGGTCAGTCAGCCTCACTCCACAGATTCTCCGCAGAGATCGCATTTCGACCGCATTGATTTTGCTCTCATGCTCCTTTTTACACACCCAACTCTCGCTTCCATATAATAACGTTGGGACAAGTACTGCGTTGTGTATTGCGACACGTGCCTTCTGGCTGAGGTGGTGGCTGCTGAGAAGTTGTCCCAATGCTCCGTTCACTCTATTTCACGCATTCACTCTTCTTTCTACATCAGTGGTGTACCTTCCATCCTGACTGAATCCATATCCAAGATATACAAATTTATCCACTTGTTCTAGCATACCATTTCCTATTGCTACTCTTACATCTGTTCTGGCCTTTTCTCTTTCAAAAACCAATATTTTGGTTTTGCTCACATTCACACGTAGGCCCCTTTCCTTACAATCTTCTGCCATTACGTCGACTAGGGTTTGCAGGTCAGCCGCGGACTGCGCTAATAAAACCGCATCGTCTGCATATAGCAGACACATAACCACTGAGTCGCCCATCTGAACTCCCACATTCATTTCATTCAACCTTTGTAGAAATTTATCCAGATATTTGATAAACAGTCTAGCTAATAGAATGCAGCCGTGTTTAACGCCGATATTGACATCAAATCAGGGTGACATTCCATCATTCAGCCGCACACAAGCTCTGCAGTCCATGTAGTTGGACTGCACCGCTTGTAGCAGTCTACCGTTAATACCATACTCCAGCAAAATGTGCCAAAGTTCCTTTCGTACAATCGTGTCAAATGCTTTCTCTAAATCAACAAAACTACAGAAAACCCTCTGGCCTACAGCCAGATGCTTCTCCACAATGTTGCGCAGACAAAACTCTTGATCCATGCATCCCCTTCCTCACATGAAACCTCCTTGTGCCTCACACAAAAATTCATCAGACACCACCCTCATTCTCCTTTCAATAATCTTAACATACACTTTGGGTGTCAAACTGGTCAAGCTTATGGCTCTGTAGTTCGCACAGTCATAACGTGAACCCTTGTTTTTAAACAAGGGCATGATGACTGCGCTTCTCCAGTCCTTGGGAACCATTCCTGAGCTAAATTAATAAATAACATAAATTGAGAAGCATCAGGAAGGATTCCCAGACACATGAGCCTCCAAGCTTGATCATCTCAGCAGACACCGTATCAATACCCGCTGCCTTACCATTTTTCAAACTTCTAATCGCCCATTCAACTTCATCCATACTAATGTCATGTCAGAGGATGCCGGTACCGAATGCTGATCTGTTAGACCACATGTGGCACCAGCATCACCCTGAACATCCGCATACATATCTCCAAAGTATTCACTCCATCGGCTAAACACATCTTGTGTTTGCGTAAGAATGTATCCACCTTTAGACCTTATTTTATTCATTCTGAAAGCTGACCAACCACTCCGAGATTTATTCACCTCCCTTCAGAAAAGTTTGGTGTTGCTCTCGAAGTTTTTGGTCAGCCTTTCTTCTGCAATCATATTTGCTCTATCACGCTTCTCTTTCACTAAGGCTTTGGTGTCTTTCTTCTGTTCTTTCATACTTGCACTCAGGTTCAAAGAAGATACATAGTCCAGCCACGCTTTCTTCTTTTGGTCTACGGAAGCTGCTACTTCCGTATCCCAACATGCATCACATTTCCCTTTCCTATGCTTCTTTGAGCATCCACATACTTCTTTCGCTGTATCTACCATACTATCTTTCAATACTCTCCAACATTCCTCTATGTCAGATCCCGGCTGACTTGCCATTGTCAGCCGTTCACGGACACCCTCTACATACTTTGCTCTTACAATCTCTTCTTGCAACTTTTCAATCTTTATTCTTTCAAGCCCTCCGAAGTGAACACGCTCTCGCTAGTGTCTCCACTTTCTGAACAGACCACTAAATCTCGCAATTTCCATGTATACATATGGATGTCCTTATGTTGAAAAAATGTCTTTAACACAATAAGGTTTCTCTCCATACATACATCCACAATGAGCCTACCTGCATCATTCACTCTCTTATCACCAAATGAACCAAGCACGTCCTCGAAGTCTGGACGCTTGGTCCCAACCCATCCATTCAACAAAAGATCACGCGTTCACTAGCTTCTGCCACATCCAAAACTTCCCTAACATTATCCCAGAACATCTCTAGATCCGATGCCACCGAAGAGCCTAAGGGAGCATAAGCTGCGACTATGAAGACCCTGGTGACACCTAGTTTTATTCGGACCCATAGAAGTCTGGTATCAAACATTCCGTAGTCTTTCACACTTGAGGCCAAGTGAGCGGACAGCAACACCCCCACTCCCATGCTGGCCCGATCGCTCTGCGGTACACTAGACCACAGAGCTAACCAGCCACCAGGAAGATCACAGGCGTCGCTACCCTTTCACTTGGTCTCTGTTACACAGAGCACATCAAGCTGTCTGTCCGATATGACGGGTACCAGCTCGTGTAACTTATCTTCCACACCACCTCTTACATTCCACGTGCCTACTCGACACTCTGCTCCCCTCGACTCGCCAAACTGATCAAGGCGTGATGAGTGGCGGCCCCCATCGCCGCATCTGCCGTTGTTCGTACCGACGGGGGCGGGTCGGTACGCGTTGCCTCTGGGGCACGCCCTAACCCGCACTGCGGTACGCATTCGAGCCGCGACGAGCACGCTCCGGACTATGATCATTATTATTTATATTACTAGTCTCGAAAACCAGAGATAAAACGAACCAAAAAGCTTTTGCATACAAGGCAGGCAAAGGGAAAATGCTAATACGAGATACGATACAGTTTTTTGTTTGGATGTAAGCACAATTCTCAAAAAATACTCTGCTTAAATATAATACATTGCAATAGAGGCTGACAATAAAACCAAAACTTATCCATACATAAAAAAATGAGATATCACTAACTCCTTCACTAATTATAATAAAATTAAGATTCTAGCGATTTTAATCTTTAACTTGTATGTAACTTACTAAAGAGAATAAAGACAAACTAAACTATGTTGATAAACAAACAAAATTATGATGCTAGTTACTCCACATAGTTCCCTCGAGATATTGTATGAAATATGGTTCCTTCTTGTTCCTCAATCATACTTTATGAATTAACTAAACTTAGGATCTGTTTACATGTGTGAAGTTTCTTGTTTCGATAATACGATTGTAGAGAACATAAAAAAGTAGCTCTTTGAAAACAATTGCGAAACTCGCCCTTGTACGTGGGTGATAATCGCCTCTTCATTGAATATTGCACGTCTCTTGTTCAAACAATCATGCAAGTATCGCATGCGAGTTTTTGCACCGAGTGCCATAGATTTAGTCTGCACGATAGTATTTTAATAATAATTTATTTTCTCAAATGACAAATAACTAGCCTTTGCCCGCGGCTCCGCCGCAGTTAAGGTTATATAGCAGGTTGATCCCGATATAGTAGCGGGATAAAATGAATACCAGTTTTGAAGTCTAATTATAATAAGAGCTATCAAATAAAAAAGTGCATAGCAAAATCCGTTCAGTAATTTTATCGTGATACGCGAACAAACAGCCAAAAATCTAATAAAAATTGTTTGGTTTTCAGACGCACCTATATAGCCTATATACAATATTTTTTTCTTAAATATACAGACACAGCTTTGTTACAGCTTTGTAATAGTTAGGACTAGCCTTTACACGTGGTTCCACTGCAGCCAAAACTTAGTTTTTAGGTTATATCTCAAGTTCCCGATATTGTAGCGGTATAATATGTATACCAGTTATTAAGTCTAATCAAGAGCTATCAAATAAAAAAGTTGCATCAAAATCCGTTTAGTACTTTTAGCGTGCTGCACAAACAAACAATCAGACAAACAGAAGTAATCTAAATAAATTATTTAGTGTTCAGACGCGCCTATATAGCTTAATTGATTTTTTTTTTTCAAATATTTTAATGTACAGCTCTGTTTCATAATAGTGTGCTTTATAATAGTTAGAATTAGGATGGAAGATAATAGGACGGTGACATTGATACGTCGTATTGTTTTATTGCTAAACTAGCTAATGTCCTCATGATGGTAAGTGGTAATCGCCACTCATGAACTCAACAAAACTAGGATTATTATCAAGCCGCTACACGCCATCATTTTACGAAGGAGAATTGAATGAATAGACTGCTGTCTTCCACTACAACTAAAACACGTCGATTTGTTTGACGGTCAGTCAGATAGTAGACAGTGGTACAGACCCACTCAGTACCAAGTACTTCCACTTGTTACCGAACCCTTCCAACAGTGCAGTCGCAATGATTTATTACTAGCCTTTGCCCATGGCTCCGCCGCAGCCAAAAGCTAATTTTTAAGATATATCTCAGGCTCCCGGTATAGTAGCGGGATAAAATGTATACCAGTTTTTAAGTCTAATTAAGAGCTATCAAATAAAAATAGTTGCATAAAAAGCCGTTCTGTAGTTTTTGCGTTATGCGTGAACGAACAAACAGATAAACAGACAAACAGACAAAAAATCTAAATTTAAATTGTTTTGTGTTTAGACACGCCTATATAGCCATAAAGTATTTTTTTTTTCAAATATCTTAAATGTACAGATACAGCTCTGTTACAGCTTTGTAATATATAGTATAAGACTAGATGATCCATGATCCGGTAAACCTCGTATTACTTACAATTTATTTTAGCGATTATCAAAACTAATCAACCTGCATCGTCTAAGGTTTGACTTTCGATGAATTAAGAATTACATGCAATAATTCAAATGAATTAGAAATAATTACAGTATTTGTCATTTTGTCCCCTGTTAGCCAGAAGACAGTACATCATTCAAAGCGAATCTCATACAAAATAACCAATTTTAAATTGATGAATAATTTTACTGCTTTTCCCTATTTTTTTTTCTTTTAAATCACCCCTTTATTAGAGCGAACAAAAAAAAATGCGGAGTAGTCTATGGGGACTGCCATTATAAGTGAAAACTAAGTAACTTGTGAATGGTATCGACGAGCTAAGTGTAAGCAAAGTGATAATGACCAAAATTGGGACATTATCACTTTGCTTACACTTAGCTCGACGATACACTTCTTTAAAACCAAAAATAATTCAAAAATAATAATCTAATAGCTCGACAACACAATTAATAAATTACATAGTTTTCACTTCTATCGCAGCATTCAGTGACGATGACGCGAGTTCCATGATTTTTGTTCACCCAAAAAGTACTCAACGTGCCTAAAGAAGTTCGGAGCGTTCGCTGACGATGACGCGAGTTCCATGATTTTTGTTCACCCAAAAAGTGCTCAACAAAAGAAAAAGAAGTTTTCATTTAAAAAAAATCAATTATTCAAATCTTCAAGCCATTTTTGCACAGCAATTATAGTATGGTAGTAGTTAACAGTGTGTGACAATCGTACGAGTTTTGTAGTACAGAAGTACTGTACGAGAAACGGTCCTCGTGTAAAAGGCCCCTTACACTCGGTTATGAATATTCGCGGAGCTACCCTTGGGTGTCATAAGAGTACACAAAGGGCTTATTTATGCATCCAGTAATGTTTTGAACTATTATCAGCTAATTGCTAAATAATAATAGTTAAAAATTAACCAATGTCTGCTGTCTTATTAGTGTACAGGCATAAAAGACCAGTGTCGATAATTTTTGAAACCAAAAAAAAAAATAGTAGGATGAAACCCATTGGAAAAGTAAGAAAATATAACAAAAATAAAAGGAACGGGCGATTTAACGTCAGAAAGGGGGTGGGGGTGACCCCGGGCTGGCGGTCATCTGCTATGCGGATGACACGCTGGTCGTGGCCCGGGGTGGAAACTTCGAGGAAGCGGCGTTCCTGGCCACCTTAGGAACCTCAGAGGGGGTCAGGAGGATCGGGGCGCTGGGGCTTAGGGTGGCCCTGGACAAGTCGGAGGCCCTACTTTTCTATGGGCCCCGACGTCGGCAACCTGCTGGCGCCTTGATCACAGTGGACGGGGTCCAGATTGTGGTGCAGGCCCAGATTAGGTATCTGGGCTTGGTGCTGGACGGGCGGTGGCGCGTTCAAGAGCACATCCGCCAACTGTCCCTGAGGCTCGTCGGCGCAGCGTCCGCCCTTGCACGGCTCATGCCTAATATGGGCGGACCCAACAATGCGTGCCGATGGCTTTACGCGGGGGTAGTTCGGTCGATGGCACTGTACGGCGCACCCGTGTTGGTGGGGTCCCTGGACGCACTGAACAGGGCTCTTCTGTGGAGACCACAGAGAGTCGTTGTGTCCAGGGTTATACGCGGTTACCGCACGGTGTCTACGGAGGTGGCCTACGCGTTGGCCAGAATTCCCCGTGGGACTTGGAGGTGGAGGTGCTCGCCGAGATGTATCGGCGGGCGTCGCAAGAGCGGGAGGGGAGCGAACGCCCCCTACCCAGGAAGGTGGCCAGGTGGCAGGGCGACGCCCGTCGAGCTACCATGGCCAGGTGGAGGGCACAGTTAAAGGCCCCCCGGGCCGGTCTTTGGACCGTAGGGGCGCTCCAGCAAATGCTGGAGGGGCAACGGCATGGAGTCCTTACCTTCCGACTGGACCGGGTGCTGTCGGGGCACAGTTGCTTCAGCAGATACCTAATCATAGTCGCAAGGAGGGAAGTGACTCCGGGCTGTCACCACTGCGGCTGTGACGAGGACACGGTGCGGCACACGCTCGAGTCGTGCCCGGCTTGGGCCGAGCAGCGCCGTAAACTCGTCACCGGAAATAGGGGGGGACCTCTCGCTGCTGAGCGTTGTCAGAGCGATGCTTGGCAGTGATAGGTACTGGGCCGCGGTCACTGCCTTCTACGAGGAGGTTATCTCGCAGAAGGAAGCGGCGGAGAGAGCCAGGGAGGAGAATTCTTCCGCTGACCCGAACCACCGCCAGCGACCGGGGCGGCGCAGGCGCAGATACTTGCGCCTCATGCCACCTTAGCTGAGGCTGCGGGTGGATGGACCGGGGAACGTCCGCCACCCGCAAGGCCTCGCGAGAAGGTGCGACTCTCCATGCGCGGATGCGTCGCTCAGTAGAGGGTACCCGAAAGGGTAAGCCACCGGCGGACCACAGAAGGAATGTAACATAGTTCCAGTGGCCCGCCAATAAAGGCGGAGAGACGGCACATGGCGGGTTTCTTTAGTGGTTGCAGGCCCCACACTACCCTGTTCATTGCCCCGAACGATGTGGTGTGCGGTTTGGAATATTTTTTCGCGCATTAACAAAAAAAAGGGAGGTGGGGGTGAGCTTTTAAGGGTAAAAATCGGTTTATCACGATTTCTGGCAAAACTAAGAGTTCTATCGAAAAAAGTTAAACTGCAAAATTGTAGGTAAAAAAAAGATCTAAAACTTTTGTATTAACACTTTTTTCACATAACCTCAAAATGTATGTGAAAAATCTAAAATAAACGACTTTTTGGTTTTTTACCTTTAACTTCAAGAAAAAATTATATTTATTCGCGAAATTTGGTGAAAACTTACCTTTTTATATCTCAAACACATTGTAATTTTTTTTGATGCAAAATATTTATTTTTTCCTCTTATTTTGATTAAATATCGAAAAATCAACCTAATTTTCAATCAAAAATTCTCACGTCAAAATATCTGCTTTTTGAAAAAAATCGGTGTTTTTATACTTTGAAATCTTTACTTATTGATGGTATAAAACAAAATATACATTACTATGGAAAATTTTCTCAGAAAATGCAAAAAAGTGAAATAACTTTTTGTTAATCCTTATGTAAAATATTGAACTATTTATTAAAATTTACTCTTGAATTACTCAAAAAATGAAATTTTCCATGTTACATTGATAAATTAAATAAAATCAAATCCATAAAACATAATATATTGCAAAAAACCTGTGAAAATAGTTAAGTATTAAAGATAGGATTTGAAGGAAATTCTGTCAAAATGTGTTTTTTTTTTGCATTTTCTGAGAAAATTTTCCATAAAATGTATATATTTTTTTGTACCATCAAAAAGTAGAGATGTCGAAGTATAAAAAGCACACCGTTTTTTTTTTTTCAAAAAAACAAATATTTTGACGTGAGAATTTTTGTGGAAGTTAAGGGTAATAAACCAAAATGTCGGTTTTTTAGATTTTTCACATAAATTTTGACATAATGTGAAAAAAGTGTTAATGCAAAAGTTGTAGATCTTCTTATTGCCTACAATTTTGCCATGAAACTTTTTTCGATAGGACTCTTAGTTTTGCCGGAAATCGTGATAAACCGATTTTAACCCTTAAAAGATCACCCCCACCCCCTTCCCGACGTCAAATCGCCCGTAAATTATTTTTCCTTTTATTTTTGTTATATTTTCTTACTTTATCAATGGGTTTCATCCTACTTTTATTTTTTTTTCACTCTTTACCTTTTTCAAAGGCTTCGGCACTGGCCTATAAGTAGATCAGCGTGAATCAATAGAAGTACTGTGGTGTTTAGTGTGGTGTTCATTCATATTGCAACTGCCTTTGCGGTGCAGCGGTCACTACCTCACACTTGAGCGATTGCTATATAAGGTCTCGGGTTCGATCTCCGGGTAGGGCAGTGTTATTAAGCTTTTATGTAAAAAAAAATTCTCAGTAGCATCCCGGAGTTTGGAAATGTGCCCGGTAGACGGCAATAGGCTCAAATATAGGCAATAGGATAATATTACGTGGGATTTAAACGTAGATGGCGCACCGTGGGGATGTAATACACGTCTGCTTACCCCTTCAGGGAATACAGGCGGGATGCTATATTTTTTTTTTGTAGTCTTCCTCTAAAACTGGAATATCAAAAGAATTTTCCAATTCCGCTTGGATATACTCTAGAGATTTAAATAAAACAAACTGTTCAGCACTACATTTATTAATATTTAGATATTTTTTTATATATATTTTTAGCATTTGACATGCTTAGCACTATACATTAAACACAAAGTGAAAAATGTGAAATCGAAAATAACAATCAGGAGCAGGATTTGAACCTGCATCTTCTGGATACCGTCCAGATGCTTTACCAATTCAGCCATCCTGACAATTGCTCCTGACTGCTAATTTCCATAACACATCATACTTAACGTCTTTGGGTGACGCCTGCGCCATCTGTCAGAAGTATTTTCATACATTATATCGACCAGGTAAACTTAATTTTACAATTAAGATTTTACCTAATAATGACGCAAACCCTTTAAATATTTAGATATTTTTTTATATATATTTTTATCATTTGACATGCTTAGCACTATACATTAAACACAAAGTGAAAAATGTGAAATCGAAAATAACAATCAGGAGCAGGATTTGAACCTGCATCTTCTGGATACCGTCCAGATGCTTTACCAATTCAGCCATCCTGACAATTGCTCCTGACTGCTAATTTCGATAACACATCATACTTAACGTCTTTGGGTGACGCCTGCGCCATCTGTCAGAAGTATTTTCATACATTATATCGACCAGGTAAACTTAATTTTACAATTAAGATTTTACCTAATAATGACGCAAACCCTTTAAATATTTAGATATTTTTTTATATATATTTTTAGCATTTGACATGCTTAGCACTATACATTAAACACAAAGTGAAAAATGTGAAATTGAAAATAACAATCAGGAGCAGGATTTGAACCTGCATCTTCTGGATACCGTCCAGATGCTTTACCAATTCAGCCATCCTGACAATTGCTCCTGACTGCTAATTTCGATAACACATCATACTTAACGTCTTTGGGTGACGCCTGCGCCATCTGTCAGAAGTATTTTCATACATTATATCGACCAGGTAAACTTAATTTTACAATTAAGATTTTACCTAATAATGACGCAAACCCTTTAAATATTTAGATATTTTTTTATTATTACAAATCAAATCCTGCTCCTGATTGTTATTTTCGATTTCACATTTTTCACTTTGTGTTTAATGTATAGTGCTAAGCATGTCAAATGCTAAAAATATATATAAAAAAATATCTAAATATTTAAAGGGTTTGCGTCATTATTAGGTAAAATCTTAATTGTAAAATTAAGTTTACCTGGTCGATATAATGTATGAAAATACTTCTGACAGATGGCGCAGGCGTCACCCAAAGACGTTAAGTATGATGTGTTATCGAAATTAGCAGTCAGGAGCAATTGTCAGGATGGCTGAATTGGTAAAGCATCTGGACGGTATCCAGAAGATGCAGGTTCAAATCCTGCTCCTGATTGTTATTTTCGATTTCACATTTTTCACTTTGTGTTTAATGTATAGTGCTAAGCATGTCAAATGCTAAAAATATATATAAAAAAATATCTAAATATTTAAAGGGTTTGCGTCATTATTAGGTAAAATCTTAATTGTAAAATTAAGTTTACCTGGTCGATATAATGTATGAAAATACTTCTGACAGATGGCGCAGGCGTCACCCAAAGACGTTAAGTATGATGTGTTATCGAAATTAGCAGTCAGGAGCAATTGTCAGGATGGCTGAATTGGTAAAGCATCTGGACGGTATCCAGAAGATGCAGGTTCAAATCCTGCTCCTGATTGTTATTTTCGATTTCACATTTTTCACTTTGTGTTTAATGTATAGTGCTAAGCATGTCAAATGCTAAAAATATATATAAAAAAATATCTAAATATTTAAAGGGTTTGCGTCATTATTAGGTAAAATCTTAATTGTAAAATTAAGTTTACCTGGTCGATATAATGTATGAAAATACTTCTGACAGATGGCGCAGGCGTCACCCAAAGACGTTAAGTATGATGTGTTATCGAAATTAGCAGTCAGGAGCAATTGTCAGGATGGCTGAATTGGTAAAGCATCTGGACGGTATCCAGAAGATGCAGGTTCAAATCCTGCTCCTGATTGTTATTTTCGATTTCACATTTTTCACTTTGTGTTTAATGTATAGTGCTAAGCATGTCAAATGCTAAAAATATATATAAAAAAAATATCTAAATATTTAAAGGGTTTGCGTCATTATTAGGTAAAATCTTAATTGTAAAATTAAGTTTACCTGGTCGATATAATGTATGAAAATACTTCTGACAGATGGCGCAGGCGTCACCCAAAGACGTTAAGTATGATGTGTTATCGAAATTAGCAGTCAGGAGCAATTGTCAGGATGGCTGAATTGGTAAAGCATCTGGACGGTATCCAGAAGATGCAGGTTCAAATCCTGCTCCTGATTGTTATTTTCGATTTCACATTTTTCACTTTGTGTTTAATACATTTATTAATTTCTTATTAGTGAAATGAAAGCAGCTGCTTGACAGTATTCTTCGTATTGCTGGTTCCACGAGCGGCAGTTGCCACTCACCATCAGGTAGGGCGTGGGCCGTCTGCCATCCTAAAAAATAAAAACATCATACTAATAGGGTTAATTTAACTGAAAGCTTTTGTTAACACAAAGTGCGAACAATTATCACGATGACTGAACTGGCAAAGCATCTCGGACGGTATTCCAGGAGATGCAGGTTCAAATCTTGCTCGCGACTGTTATTATCGATTACACAATTTCGCACTTTGTGTTAATTTATATGGCTAAGCATGTCAAGTCTTTAAAAATATACTTACATAAAAATATCAAAATATGAAAACTTTGTCTTGTTTTTGGATCCCAAACAATGCTGTTATTTTATCATTTGTCTTTGTATCATTTTGACCTACCTACATATTATACAAATTATTTTTATGTAGCTATACTGTTGTTTAATCCTAACTTCTGTGCTATATATGAATGCCTAAAATCTAATATTTCGTATTATAGTTACACCAACACAAAGAGCAAAAATGTAAAATAGAAATATAGCCAGGAACAGGGTTTAAGCCTGCGTCTTCTGGATTATCGCTTTAGATTTTTATTAAATGCCCGAGTAATTTAAGGCGCCTATATTATATATAAAAATTCCAACATACATAAATACTCTTATTGAAACTAGGTTTTAGGGTATAACTCAGGTTCCCGATATAGTAGCCGGATAAAATGTATACCAGTTTTTATTTCTAATCATTTAACTGCCTCGGTGGTGTAGCGGAAGTGTATGCGACTGCTAATCATGAGGTCTCGGGTGCGATCCCCGGGTCGGGCAATGTTATTAAGCTATTTTCTAAAAAGAAAAATTCTCAGTAGCAGCCCGAAGTTTGGAAATGTGCCCGGTAGACGTCGATAGGCTCGCCCCCTATTACCTGGGACTTAAACATAGCTGGCGAGTCGTGGGTGTGTAATACACCTCTGCCTACCCCTTCGGGGAATACAGGCGTGATGCTATGTTTTTTGTTTTTTTAAGTCTAATCAAGAGCTATCAAATAAAAAAGTTGCATCAAAATCTGTTTGGTAGTTTTTGCGTGATGCGCGAACGAATAAACAGACAAAAAATCTAAAAAAATAGTTTTGAATTTGAAAGACACGCCGAATTTAACCTAGCCAGAGTTTCCTGGGCAGACTGTACCGGGCTTGGGACCGTCAAAGCTTACAGTCCTCCTGGTAATCTTTGCCGGTCCCAAGCCCGGGCAAATAGGGAGGGCCTTTTATATGTATCATATTTATGTAATATAAATATCTCACAATAGTATATTCTTATAGTCTCTTCCTTCCTTTCTGTCTTTGTATGTATCGAAGCCGGATTGTTGTAGCTGCGAAAACGGCTTAATATTCTTATCTATTCGTATAACACATATATATCTTTTTATTATATATTTATGTGCTCAGGGCAAGCACCGACCACAAGCATTGCCCCTTATATTTAAGTAGTACATAAATTTATTAAAGTGCTGTGTATAAATGTACACAGCACTTACCTGCGCTCCGGCCTGCGCAGTGAGCACCGTACTGCGGGATGAAGGGACCCTGGGGTGCTGGGGCAACCGGCGCTGGGGTTATGTGTCCGTGCGACAACACTCCCCATTTGGCCTGGATTTCATGCCACACGGTGGCCTCACCTCCTAGCCAGGGGTAGGGAAACGGTCAGGTGTCCCGTTAGAGGGCCACCGGTTAGTAACTAAGTGTGAGGGTTGATCAGTTCGCCTGGGATAGGCCTTTTCGATCCCAGACGCCAGCCCGATCGAGCGCCCGATGACGCACTGTAAATCAGCCTCGCACTCCTATATCTGACTGGTAATCCTAACGTCCGAAATTCGTCCAGGTGCGGGCTCCACGGAGGGTGGGAAGCTAGTCAGATGAAGATGAAATAAAAAATAAACAATATGGATAACACAAGGCCAAATATAACCTTGACAGAGGAGGAACCAACGAAAGTTGGGATGACCCCCATTACCAGCAGAAGCTCTGGACCATCTGATCGAATGGGCCCCGGTATATCATGCAGTGCCCCTGATGTGGCTACAGCTGGGCAGTTCTTACCTGTGGGCGAGAACTCGGGCATAAGTCACGCCACTCAACACCGTGCCTCTACCAACACTTTAGCATCGCGAGGTGCAAATAAAGGTAAGGGCACGGGTGTAACCACCCGAGCTGTCAGCACGCAGCCTCACGACGCGGGCAGCAGTAAGGGTGGTTTCAAACAGCATGCAGCTAGGGCCGGCCCCTCGGGTAAACCAACCCAAGGTGGTAAAAAAGGCCCACAGTCTGCTAGCAGCACTCACCCCCCACCGAGCAGCTCAGCGCCTGTATATATACATGCGGACGGTATCCTTAAATTATGGTGTGGAAAAGAGCACACCCTTTTTTTTTTTTTTTTTTTTTTTTGTTATGGCGGGAAAAAATGTTCCTAACCGCACACCCTATCGTTCGGGGCAACGACCAGGGTAGTGTGGGGCCTGCACCCACTAAAGAAACCCGCCGTGTGCCGTCTCTCCGCCTTTATTGGCGGGCCACTGGAACCATGTTACATTCCTTCGGTGGTAAAAAAAAAAAAAAGAGCACACCCTGCGATTGCTAGAGAGAACGGTGTCGGAACTAGAGATGCCGAAAGACGTCACTCTAGTCGTCAAAAGCCAAGCGGCAATACCACAAAAGATCAAGTATGGCATTGACATCCCTGACGAATTTGGGCTGATCCCAAATTCAAAGTACATAGGGCGTACACTTGCTTACCAAAATCCGTGGGTGGATGTGAGCAAGTGGACACTTTACAGCGACGAAAAGCAGGAGTGCAAGAAACTGTGGTTCGTCGTGGTCGCAATACCGGAGGACCAAATCCCGGCTATTCTGGACGCGGGCCGTCAAGTTCCAGGGCCGGAATGGTAAGTACGCTGAGGTACCTCCAGGCTGGGACCCGGTGAACCGCACCATCAACAGAGAACTGTTGGAGCGGGAACCACCGGAGAAAACGCAGCCAGAAACGGAGGTGGCCACAGCTACCTCAACGAGCAACCCTGCGAACAATGAGATGACGCCCACTTCAGTGGAAGCCGTCGTCATTAACGCTGACTCCAAAGAAGAGCACTCCTTGGTTGGGGAGTCGGAGGACATGCTTCTGTCACCGGCTCCCGGCCAAGATGGGAGGGCACCGAAGTTTCCAGCGACCTGATGGCAGGGTTAAGGCTTGGAGAGGACGACGAGGGCATGACTGCTGATGGGGTCCCCTTCGTCGATCCTTAATGTTCTCCAGTCAACCTGGCAAGCAGGCCATATCCAAGGTCTCTCAAATATTGGAGGTAAGGTCTTACTTCGATCGACTTGTCACGGATCATGATCACCCCGGAACGTGCATCTTTGTAACTAACAACGTGAGAGCACAGTTACTAACAGACATCTGTTGCAGAGACATAACTGCGATAAAGCTGTCTCTCCAACCAGCAGCCATGGATGGACACATGATCTTCGCCTCCGCATACATGCCTGAGAGCGAGGATCCACCATCGCATGACCTCACCAGATTGGTGAACCACTGCGAGGAAACCAAGACGGAGGTCATCATCGGAGCCGACACTAACGCCCAGAGGTAAGGCCTTAGTTGAATTTCTTGTCTCTACTAACCTATCTCTGGTAAATATAGGTTCTGAACCAAACCTAAAAGACGGAACCCTCGCAAAACCGATAGAGTAAAATTTTTAGGGTTTCTCGGTGATACATTAGCACAAAGGGGAGCGACACAGCAACCCTTAAATATTGAACAAATCGATAGCGAAGTTGGTATACTTACCAACACGTTAATAGATAGCTACCAAGCAGCCTGTCCTGAAAACACCCCACCAAAAATAAAGGGTAAGCACCCATGGTGGGGTCCGGAGCTCGAACGCAAACGGAAACAGTTAAGAAAGGCCTTGGACAGAGCAATGAACACCAGCAAAGATGAGGACTGGGATGCTTATCGAGCAGCAAAGTCTGAAAACAAGAAGTGCATACGATTCAGAAAAACAGTAGGGGGGAGAAGCTTCTGTCGCAGTATTGAATCGTGTCAGCAAGCAAACAGGGTAAGAAAAGTGCTAAAGCAACAAAATGCGCCTGCACTAGTAATCCTCCGTAAATCAGATGGTACACTTACATCATCAGTAGAGGAAGCTAGATGCGTTCTAATACTCACTTCACAGGATGTGTCTTCACTCAAAGAATAAACTGGAATGATGAAGTAATCACACCCACAGCCCGGGACTGGGCCTACGCCAAGGGAACAGTCACTTTGGACAAAGTCCAATGGGCCGTTAGCAGTTTCCATCCCTTTAAATCACCGGGTCCAGATGGAGTTTTCCCCGCGCTATTACAGTGGGGTATAACCCAGATCGTGGACAGACTGGTGTACATCTTGAGGGCATGCCTGGCCTTAATATATGTCCCTATGGGATGGAGGGAAGTGAAAGTAATTTTTATCCCAAAGCCAGATAAGGGTGACTACACAAATGCGAGGTCCCACCGGCCTATTAGTCTGACTTCCTTTCTGCTGAAAACTCTTGAAGGGCTCTGCGAAAGGGAACTGAGAGATGGGGCCCTAAAAGCAATCCCACTTCATGTAAACCAACACGCCTACAGTGCGGGTAAGTCTACCGAGTCGGCTCTTCATCTAGTGGTCAGTAGGATCGAAGAGGCAATAGAGCAAAACGGCTCTTGTCTAGGTAGCTTCATAGACATCGAGGGCGCCTTCGACAGGATCAATTTCTCCAGCATATGTACAGGCCTATCTAAGCATGGGGCACATCCCGTGCTGATTGACTGGACAAGAAACATGCTTAGCAAAAGAGTGGTCCGACTAGAAGGAGAGGAAAAAATGGCAATGATAGCCAAAGGCTGTCCACAAGGGGCGGTCCTCTCACCCCTGCTGTGGAATTTAGTTATAAATGACCTGAACACCAAACTCAATGCTAAGCACAAATACACGATAGGTTATGCGGACGACCTTGCAATCTTGATCTCAGGTAAGGTAACCGATACCATCTGCAACTTAACTCAACAAGCGCTAAGGACAGTAGAAACTTGGTGTAGTGAATACGAACTAACGGTAAACCCCGCTAAGACCGGCTAATAATGTTCACGAGAAAGCGAAACCTAGGAAACTACAGCCTTCCTAAACTATTCGGTAATGAACTACAACTATCAAATGAGGTCAAATATTTAGGCCTTACACTTGATAGCAAATTAAATTGGAGTAGCCCCTTAGACAATAAAATAAATCAGGTAAGCATAACCTTCTGGCAATGCCGGAGAATGATTGGGAAATAATGGGGTCTGAACCCAAAGATTATTCTATGGTTATACACCACAATCATACGCCACATGCTCATTTATGGTGCTGTAGGTTGGTGGCCTAGGACCAGACTGAGCACAGCAACAAATAAACTACAGCGCGTACAACGGTTAGCTTGTACGGCAATGACAGATTGCATGAGAACAACTCCCACAGCGGCAATGGAGGCCATGCTAAATCTACCACCGCTCTCACTGTACATACAGCAGGAAGCAGCTTGAGCATATCTATGACTCAAAATCTTAGGTTTATGGAGGTATTGTAAGACACAGCATACGGCCTTACTGGAAGAGCTCACCGAGGAGCTCCCTATCATCATAGCGGTAAGTAACCGTATACCAAAACAATTTATGTTTGATAAAAAATACAAGATCCAACTGTATGAAGACGGATACTGTGAGGGACTAAGGCCCAGCGAGCTCCGTATCTTCACAGATGGATCAAAACAGGTACAGGCACTGAAGTCGGAGTCTTCTCAAAAGATCTCAATGTACATATAGCTACGCCACTAGGTAGGCTTAACACGGTATTTCAGGCAGAATGTCTGGGTATCACCCTAGCAGCATCTGCAATCACATCCAGAGAGATAAAGAGTAAGAATCTCCGAATACTGTCAGACAGTATGGCAGTGCTCCAGGCGCTGAACAGCCATACGGTCACATCTGGACTCATACACGAATGCCACCAAAGACTAAATCAGGTAGGGAACTTCAATAACATAACCCTATAATGGATCAAGGGGCACAGTGGCTCCAGAGGCATTGATGCATCAGATGAGCTGGCTAGAAGAGGTTCTGACATGGCTGCTGTCAGACCGGAACCCATCATAGCTTTGCCCTTTGCCAAGCCTCGGACTCTAGTAAGGGAAAGAACTAGGGACCATCATCAACTCTATTGGTCGAGTCACGGTGAGTGTAGACAGGCCAAGAAAGCACTGCCGCTGTTAGACAGCCGAATCTCTAAACAGTTACTTCTGCTAACTAAGCAGCAACTGCGGATAGTCACGGCAGCTATCACTGGTCACGGATCCTTTAACAAACATTTATTTGTCTTAGGAATCACAGACAGCCCACTTTGCAGAGCGTGCCTGCAAGAGGAGGAGACGGCAGTCCATGTGCTGTGCGGAGGTTGCCACATACAGGACCAAATACTTCGGGAGCTCAAGTTCTTTCCGGGAGATCACCAGCAACACCAAGGGGCTGTTGGCGTTCTTCCGGGAGCTGGGGTGGATCGAGTGAAGGTTTCACACCCACCCACACGCAAAACACGCGCTCAGACGTGGAGTTGCGGAGAACAGCCCGCCGAACCAATACCAATACCAATAATAGACATGCCTATATAGCCTAATAAAGTATTTTTTTCTCAAATATCTTAAATGTACAGACATAGCTCCGTTACAAGCTTTATAATAGTATATAGATAGATGTTATATATTATATAACCGACCCGCACGACTAGTTTATTAAAACAAACGCAGCATCTTTGTAGTGGTACTGGCTATATTAAAATTTATAAGTAAGCCACCGTCTGGCAGGCATGTTTTAATTAAGCCTTTCATATCATGTCACATCTGACGCTCGAGATAATAAATAACAAGATTTAATCCTGAAGTTTTTATATCGCTCGTTTAGTCTTGAAGCATTAATGTCTAGACATCATTGCATTGAAAAATATAATTGACATATTTAGTACATATTGTGGATATCTTCATATATTTTTTTTTAGCATTTCACATGCTTAGTAGTTTCATATAAAATAAACAACATAAAGTGTAAAAATGTGAAACTGAAAATAATAGTTACGAGCAGGATTTGAACCTGCATCTCCTGAAATACCGTCCCAATTCAGTCATCGTGATAATTGCTTGCACTTTGTGTTAACAAAAGCTTTCAGTTAAATGAACCCTATTAGTATGATGTTTTTATTTTTTAGGATGGCAGACGGCCCACGACCTACTGGCGGGTACACTTACCATCAGCAGATTTTTACACACTACGTGGGTGGCAAACAAGCTTACGTCCTACCTGATGGTAAACGATTGCCGTAGCCTATAGACGCTAAGAACACCAGAGGCATCGCCCGCGGGTCGTCAACTCCAAGGAAAGGGATAGGAGATGGATAGGAAGGAATAAGGATGGGATTTGAGCCTCTAGTGCTCTCACTTACCATATACTACCACCTACTGTTGCTTTACGCTGATATTCTGTGAGGGGGTAGTACTTCCTCGATCAATGTCCTGGATAAAAGAAGAAAAAATATATAATAATAAAAATATGATTTAATATTTTCATATGCTGCGAGCGGGGATCCAAACTGCGACTTCTGGACCACCAGTCCATATTAAAGTAGTAAACGCAACCCTAATTCCATTTAATAAAATAAAAATCATTTATATAGCTCGCCAAAGTGCACTCTGAACTATTAAAAGATATTCCGCTGAATTTCATTTCTTCTCTTAATAATTTACGTCCAAGTATCGACGAGGAACTATTAAAGTTCGCAGTTGACTACCCAATAAAAAGTAAGCATTTCTCCAGTTCTTATTCAATTTTTCAGTCCCCTCGAGTTGTCCTGCTACTGAGAAATGTTGGAATATTAAATAGGAGACAGTCGTTCCGTCGTACCGTCGGCATTTCCTATGCCCAGTACTACTCTGTACGTTTCTAATAACAAGCTATTTATATGGTAGGGTAAACAATCCTGTTGAGTGTCTATGTTATGTTTATTCTGATTTATTTTCAATAACATATTCGTACCACATCTCTTTATAACCTTCGTTTTTTGTATTATCAATTTCTAAATAATATTAGTGATTGTGAGCTTTATGCTCTGCCTTATTTCTATTATATATTATAGTACATCATATATCAAAAGCAGAACGGCTTCTGCTACTGCCAAAACACACTGATGTGCTTCATAACTGGTCACACAGAAGATGGTGGTACCAGCCCGTTCGGGCCCGATAGCAAATGAGTAAGCTCACTTGGTACCCAGCCCTACCACCAGTAATGAAATTGGTAATAATTGCTTACTACCCTTAGTCGCCTTGTACGACACCTGCGGGAAAGGATGGGGTGGTGACACTTGTATTTTTATTCCGTCACCACACGGACTGTGAGACATTTTTTACGTTTTACTATTTATAAGGAGCAAATAATATTTTTTTGCCTTTATATTCATAGAACCTCCTTATTACCTTCAGGTGCTCAATAAAATTACTATGCAGACTGCATAAAATCGGTCATGTATAACACTAGACACTGAAGAATAATTGCAGCTTTCTTTTTGTGAATGATAAATGGAAAACATATTTTGTTATTTATTTTGTAAAAAAGATCTTACAACAACTAGCTTTTAATGTGTGTACTTAATATTCTGGTAAGTACATATACCTATACTAACTGATACCCACGACATTGTCAGCGTTAATGATTTACTTTCTAAATTCGACATTATAATTTACCCGCGATTTTATAAAACCATTGAAACGCATGTGAATCATATGTCAAATATAAAACTAAATTTAACATTCTTAATTCAAAAAAGTCTAAATATGTGTGTTTTTTATCTTTAAATTAGAAACCTACCCAACCACCCCCTTCTCCTCTATTATTTTAACCGACCACTTCCTCATCTCCTCTATACCATAATTCCTCTTTATTGCTTTTCTTGGGGTGGATTACTCGCGAAGGTTGCCAAAAAGTCACGAAGGTTTGCGAAGGTTGGTATATACCAAAGTATATGGGCTACCACGGCAACCACTCAGGGGGTGGCAAACTTACCGTCTTACTCACCATCAAACCGTACAGCCTAGTATAATTAATAAATAAATAAATATTCACGGACATTTTCACATAACGTCCTCTGGTAAGCTTAACGCTTATGAAATGGGTACCAGATTACGGATATAATACATATATTACTTATTTTGTAAATACATACAAATAATATATAGAAAACACCCAGACACAGTACAAATATCCGTGTTCATCATACAAATAATTGTCCTGAGTGGGAATCGAACCCACGACCTCGTGCACGGAAGTCGGTTACACTACCGACTACACCACGAGGCCCGTCAGTTATGTTATAAACGTTGATATACAAACAAATATATAGCATCACGCATGTATTCCCTGAAGGGGTAGGCAGAGGTGTATTACACACCCACGATTCACCAGCTATGTTTAAGTCCAACGTAATAGGGGGCGAGTCTATTGCCGTCTACCGGGCAAATTTCCAAACTCCGGGCGGCTACTGAGAATTTTTCTTTTTACGAAAAAGCTCTATAACACTGCCCGACCCGGGAATCGAACTCGAAACCTCTTGATCAGCAGTCGCTTACACTACCTCTGCACCACAGAGGCAGTTGATGTATAAAACAGAGAAAATCCAGTGTCCACTATAAATTATTAGAGATTACGCTTTCCTGCACTCATTTCGTTTGATATTGTTTTCCGGAACGGTTCAATATTAACTTTTAAAGATTCGTGAATTGTACACATATTTAAAGTAACATAAAGAGGTATTTTTTCACGTTTAAATTAAGTGAAGTTGAAAAGTTGAAAGTTCAGTTGAAATGTCGGCTAAAGGTAGTAAATAATAACACCTAATTTATACGCGAACAAATACCGTTTATGTTAGTTTAAATAACGTATCAATATGCCTAATAATACCAAAATCTTTTTGATCTATATTTCTTAGTATTTGACATGCTCCACCACTTTTTAAAGTGCAAATTATTTGTGAATAAGGAAAAAGAGATTTTTTTGGTCGTTAAGACAAATGTGATAAGGAGATTCGGATGATCGAAAGATCTGTACTATAGCTCAATGGCTTAGAGCACTTCCCCGGATTGGAAAAGACGCGGGTTCGCTTCCCGCTAGTACAAAAAATCTCTTTTTCCTTATTCACAAATAATTTGCATACCAAAATCTTTTTTGAAAAGCTCATTGACTGTCTCTTTTTCTCTCGTTCTTTCTGAATAGTGTCATTAAGCTGAAGCATGCAGTAAGTTGTTATTATTTTATAAAATCATACCTACATATTGTCACGCCTTTTTCCCGTAGGGGTAGGCAGAGACCACTTCTCTCCACTTGCTACAATCCTGACACGCATCTTTCGCTTCATCTTCTTTCATCAGCGCTTTTATTTATACATGCTCGTTGGTTTCGAGTACTCTTAACCTGGCCTTCCTTGAGAACGTCTCCGATCTGGTCAAAATACGTTGCATTAGGTGGAGTGGAGTGGACCACGCATCTGTGCCGTAAGTTATCACTGGTAACACAGACTGGTCGTAGACCTTCGTCTTCAGACACTGTAGAATATTGGACAAGAAGATCTCCTAATATTATTGGCTTACATAAAAAGAGAAAAAAAATACATACATATTTATGTACAATATACATATAGATATGGCCACATGCATTTACACTACTTATATATTATTTTTTGCTTTGCATATAGTTAGCATGAATTATTAACAATTTATATTATTATAAACAAATAAAGAATTTTTCTTTTTAGGAGAAAGCTCTATAACATTGTTCGATCCCCGGGTCGGCCAATGTTGTTGAGCTTTTTCCTAAAAAAAATAAATTCTCAGTAACAGCCCGGAGTTTGGAAATGTGCCCGGTAGACGTCATTAGGCTCGCCCCCTATTACGTGGGACTTAAGCATAGCTGGCGAGTCGTGGGTGTGTAATACACCTCTGCCTACCCCTTTGGGGAATACAGGCGTGATGCTATGCTATATTTTTTATAAACAAATAATAAGTAGAGCAGCCGTTTGCCGCGTGGGGCTGGCTGTAGAATTGTCCCATCCCTCTCCACCCATGGGAGTCGTAAGAGCCGACTGAGGGAATACCGGGAGAGTGGGCAGCAGCACTCCTTCGAGTATTAACAACATCCAATGCGATCGCCAACCCGCCTGCCAAGCGTGGTTTTCGTTATCTCCTGGATACCGTCCAGATGCTTTGCGTCGCCCAAAGACGTTAAGTATGAATGTGTTATCGAGATTAGCAGTCAGGAGCAAGGGTCACGATGGCTGAATTGGCAAAGCATCTGGACGGTATCTAGGAGATGCAGGTTCGAATCCTGCTCGTGACTGTTATTTTCGATTTCACATTTTTCACTTTGTGTTTAATGTATTTTTTTTGTTTATTTAATAACAATTAAACCAAGTCGAATCAGACCGTGAAAAGTAATAGGGCTCTATTCCTAATCATAATAATTCATAAACGAAAAAAAAAAGTCTCGATTAGTAAAGTATTTTGGTCGTTATCGTGTTAACTACATACATTATCTACCACTCACGGACGTCCAAGCCAGATTTTTTCAAACAGTTTTTTAACTAGTTTAAATAACAAAAATGGCATCAAAAATATCATGAGTGTTAAAAATAGTGTTTGTTCTTTATATGTGTGTGTGTGTAGATATTATTTTACAAGTGCAATATATGATAAATAGAGACATTTTAAGTTTGAAAAATCAGTTGTTCCGTTTAAAACGGGAGTAGAACCCACCTCAACGTTTTCGCTTATAAGGCTTGCAATGAGGGAATTTAATATTCAAAGGTATCCAATATAAGCCATGAGTACATTTTTACTTTTCTAATAAATCATTCTATTCCAAAACAATTAATTTTAGTATCTCATATCTCCCAAAAACATTTACAATTAAATTCGAGAGTTCCATTAGCCGCTATCGACTAGGAATCTGTGAAACGTATACAAAGATATTAAATATTCATGCAACATCTAGATAAAAGGTTTAATGATCGTAAAAATAGCCACAAAACGTAGATATTCAATCAAAGGTAAGTATAAAGTATAACCATTGGCGTGCCCCACTGACTCATTCTTAGTGATTCATGGGTTGTGAAAAATGCGTTTACGCAACTTCGACCCGAAAAGTAATTTATTATATAGTATTGAGGTTTGTGGAGAAAGATAACATAATATATATATTAAAAATGTACCTATCGATATATGCTGGAAGTGTGAGTAAGTTTAAATAATGTAATGTAATTTTAATTCTTACTGAAACATAGGATCACCCCTGTATTCCTCGAAGGGGTAAGTAGAGGTGTATTACACACCCATGGTTCACCAGCTATGTTTAAGTACCACGTAATAATAAGGGGCAAGCCTATTGCCGTCTACCGGGCAAATTTCTAAACACCCCCTGCCTGCTGCTGAGAATTTTTCATTTGACGAAAAAGCTCAATATTACTGCCCAACCCGGGGATCAAACCCGAGACCTCATGATGAGCAGACGCAACTTTGT
The DNA here is from genome assembly GCA_948253155.1 of Leucoma salicis. NCBI lineage: Eukaryota > Metazoa > Arthropoda > Insecta > Lepidoptera > Erebidae > Leucoma > Leucoma salicis. The sequence continues at coordinate 19,731,564 of OX411815.1, read as the reverse complement.
CCGAATGCACTTAGAATATAAATACATTATTCTACGGTACACTAATTATCTCTATAAAAGAAGCTGTCCCTCAGGAACCATTAATTTTCCCAAAATAAAGACTAGCCTTTCCTGCACTCTAATTTCATGATTTTTGGTTAAGTAGTTACTAACGTAACAAACAAACAAACTCACTTTTTCGTTTGTAATATTAGTAAGAATTTGATGTATGATATGTTGTATATTAAAATAATAGTATGTCTAAAACTTCTCACAGATATTACCTATTATAAATACCGTGACTTATTCACATTAAGGGATTATTAGATAACGTTGACCCTCGACTCGGACTTGGTATTTATAAGGTGCGCATAGGTTTTTAAGAGTTTTCTTTTTTTTCGCAGTATAATTCCTTCCTTCCTTTGCATTCGTAACAACGACATAAGAGAGCGAGTAGGTATGAAAGAGAGTATTTAAAGATGCGAAAGGGAATGCTCCGACATGTGGAAAGAATGCCGGACGAGCGACCGGTTAAGAAGAATACAATGCAAAACTGGAAGGATGTAGGTACAGGGGGAGACCGAGACTTACCTACCTAGACCAAATCGGTCATGTATTGAAGGAAGGTGGAGTCAGGAGTCTCCGAAACCGGCGAACGTGTATGAAGAGAGTTATGAATGTTGAGAAAGCGAGAGATGTATGCAAGAATAGAGCCTCTTGGCACTCTGTTCTCTCTGCCTACCCCGTAAGGGAAATAGCGTGATGATAAGTAAGTAAGTAAGTAATTCATTAAATTCGATATCCTAATAGAATGGGGTAGTGACTTCGTTTCGTGACCCCTCGTTATACTGATAGTTTTCTGGAGCTGAAGGGAAATTCTATACTATATCGATAGCTTTTTTTATAAACTATGTAGGTGGCAAGCACGCATATGGCCTACCTGATGCTAAGCGGTTGTCGTAGCCTGTAGACGCTAGTAACACTAGAGGCTCACGCATCACCATCTCGAAGGAATGCGATAGGAGATGGAGAGGAAGTATAAATAAATAAATAACGACGGAAGGTACACCACTGATGTAGAGAGAAGAGTGAATGCGGGAAATAGAGTGAACGGAGCATTGGGACAACTTCTCGGCAGCCACCACCTCAGCCGGAGGGCACGTATCGCAATACATAACGCAGTGCTTGTCCCAACGTTATTATATGGAAGCGAGAGTTGGGTATGCAGAAAGGAGCGTTAGAGTAAAGTCAATGTGGTCGAAATGCGATCTCTGCGGAGAATCTGTGGAGTGATGCTGACTGACCGCATTCTTAACGACGACATAAGAGAGCGAATAGGTATGAAAGAGAGTATTGGTGTAAAGATGCGAAAGGGAATGCTCCGATGGTTCGGACATGTGGAAAGAATGCCGGACGAGCGACTGGTTAAGAAGATATACAATACGAAAGTGGAAGGATGTAGGTATAGGGGAAAACCGAGACTCACCTACCTAGACCAAATCGGTCATGTATTGAAGGAAGGTGGAGTCAGGAGTCTCCGAAACCGGCAAGCGTGTATGAAGAGAGTTATGAATGTTGAGAAAGTGAGAGATGTATGCAAGAATAGAGCCTCTTGGCACTCTGTTCTCTCTGCCTACCCCGCAAGGGAAATGGCGTGATGATAGGTAAGTATAAATAAATATTCACGGTCATTTTCACACAACATCCTCTGGTCCCAAACTAAGCTTAACGCTTGTGCTATGGATACCAGATTACGGATATAATATATAATCTACTTTTTTATTGTAAATACATACATATGATAGATAGAAAACACCCAGACAGTACAAATATCTGTTTTCAACACACCCACGACCTCGTGCACGGAAGTTGGTTACACTACCGGCTACGCCACGAAGCCCGTTAAAAGGATGAATGTCAGAAGGATGGTAAGGAAAAGATAGAAAAGATAATAAAGCGGGGATGAGAAGGATAATAAAGGGGGGTGATAGGTAGGGAGCTTGGACTTCCGCTCTCACTCACGATACGAAACACAACGGCAGGAATACTTATCGTTGATTCACGCTGATTTTGTGTGAGAAGTTGGTACTTCCCCGACTGAGCCATTAAATAGACATAGATTCATGACTCTACCACTTTTCAAATACTCCTGTCATATTTCGTAATAGATGACACATAACAGCTTTTCACTTCCACAATTTTATTACGAATGTTTAAAAGTTCCATACATCGTCCACGTGACTAAGTGTCTTGCATAGTGACCACAATATAAATATTTATGTGATAAGTTGCATTTAACTTTTGCGGTTGAGTTGGGCGGACAAATTTTAAAACATTTTTAACCAGTTCTTAATAAAACTAATATATCAACGAGTGCACCCATTTTAAAATTTACGGCGTTATTTTTTAAACTATCATAAATTTTGTTGAGGACGTTTCCCAAACATCAATTGTGAGTTTGTCAAGAATGACTAACGTTAGTAAAGCCTTTATATATTATTTTGCGGTTGTAATAAATCTCATTTTAATAGTTAAACTAAAACTAAATATGAGTATTTTTAATTGGTTTCTTAGCAAAACTTTAAAACTGTGACATATTATGTGAGTTATCAAAATTTATGGATAGGGAAATTTATTTTCTAAGAATCCTAAGTATTACTCAGTCATTATGAATTTACGAAGGTACAACCATGTTTAGACATGGAGACAAAATCATATTAATATTTTAGGTTATACCAGGTGTAAATGACATCATAAATGCAACAAATAGCAGTAATAATATGCCCTATACCATTTTCGTCGACAACGAAGAATTACAACGTTAGTAATTTTTAGGCCACCATCGAATTATTAACAATACGACTAAAAAACATCACGAAGGTTTCAATCCATTGTAGTTTTGGAGTAAATCGGTGATTAAATATTATTACTAAAATTTATTACTAAAATCGAGTTTATATTAAACCTTAAAACAATTTGACTTCACAATTGATACTCAATTTAAAAAAAAGATTTTTTGTTTTTTTTTTATTTCTAATGATGGCAGACGATCCACGGCCCACCTGATGGTACCTAAGTGGTAACCGTCGCTCATGGACTCAAATATAACGAGAGTATTGTCAAGCCGCTGCGCACCATTTCATTTTCAAGATATGAAATCATAGAATTGCTACTCATATATAATTTCATTAAAAGAGCGAAGCTAATATCCACCACTTGGGTATTCAGAATCGAGTACTGAACCCATAGTAATAATTATCGGTACGATGTCTTTTAGAGCCTGTATATTAGGAGTCCAATGTATTACCCATCTTTGCCTACAATTTATGTATCCGACGCTAGAAGTTTTTATGTACCATATCTCCAGCTTGATAATTATTCCATCCATCAGCCTTTCATCGTCCAGCATAGGCCTCCCCAAAATGGGGGTTTTACCATAATCGCCACGCTTGGCAGGTGGGTTGGCGATCGCAGTGGATGTTTTTAGTACACAGGGGAACGCTGCTGCCCGGTCCCCCGGTAATCCCTTAGTCGGCTTTTACGACTCCCATAGGAAGAGACGGGGTGGAGCTATTCATGGTGCCGGTCCCACACGGCCTGATAATTATTACACACAGCATAATTATCAGGAACTAAAATAAGATCCCTGCTAATATTTTGGAACAAGAGTATTGGCGTAAAGATGCGAAAGGGAATGCTTCGATGGCTCGAACATGTGGAAAGAATAACGGATGCGTGATTTGTTAAGAAGATATACAATGCGAAAGAGGAAGGACGTAGGTACAGGGGGAATCCGAGACTAACCTACCTAGACCAAATAGATGGAGTGAGGAGTTTCCGAAACCGTCGAGCGTGTATGATGAGAATTATGAATGTTGAGTAAGGGAGAGCCTTTTGACACTCTGTTTTCCTTGCCTACGCCGCAAGAGTAATAGCGTGATGATCAGTAAGTGAGTATATATTAGTATTTATCACGCAAATTAGACTTAGGGTACACAAATTTTCAATAGTAAAGTAAGAGTAATCTTACCACAATTTGTTTATTATAATGCCGTAATCTAGCAACTGTGTATTTAACTTAAATCTTACTCCCAATAGAATCAACTATTTTTTTTTTAATAAAACGATAATTTCCAGAGTTCTATTTTACTGACTTAAAGAAAAAGTATCTTCAAGATGGCGTATTTAAAATTATTTTGGTCTATTATTGTATCAGGGGATTATAGGGTCACAATAAAATCTTTGCTAAAATATAATGATTTTTTTATTTATTTTTTTCATCAATACTGAATTTTTTCTATTTCTTAGTGGACCCAATTCTGAAGTTCTTATAGACGTAGCCGCGGCAGAAACTAGTGAAAATATATGCTAGTGAAAATTTAAATGTTTTAGTTTGTGAGTATAAAGTGTGAAAAAATGAATCAACTAAACTTTAAGGTAATTCTAGGTATAAATTTATACTTTATATACTCAAATAATATGTCCAATTAATTGTATATTTTAAACATATTAATGGCTACCATTATCCTCAGTACGGATTCACCGTAACGATTTATCACTAGGGATCGTACAATAATCGATTTCATTAACGCTTTCATTCACAGGGGTCGTACAAACAGCAGGGCGCGTGCACAATGCTCAGTTTTTCGAGCAAAACGAACAGAATTCGAATTGTAGCTAAGATGATCCAATAACAGGAATGGCTTTCAAAACATTATATATTTTAAGGTTTATTTTACACGTTTTCAAATGTTGGTCATTATTTTAACATGAATAATTTTCTTTTAATTCTTTTTTTGTAATACTTTTGTAATAAATTTAAAGACTCAAAAGTAGGCATGACATTATGAATTATTATAATGTATAAATAGAAATATTGACCAACAAGCAAATTTCTGTTAAAATAATATCCATAATATTTGTATTCGATATGATTGCTTGTACATAAATAGTAGTGATTTAAGTAACAAGCACTATGCTACATAAAGAACATAAGCTATGTATCGTACAACCAGTACAAATCAAACCCAATAACAATATGTACAGACACTTATGAACATAATATTACCAACAAATTTTCGTTTCACATGAAAAATCGAAAGGACTATCCTTTTTTCTTTAATCCGGGGGTAGAATAGTTGAATTTTCGCCCAGGTTTCCGGTAATGAACGGGCGTAGGGAAGTAATGGTGAGGGTGATTTCGACCGTCGCACCGCAGTTAGTGGTCACCACCGTGGTTCGAATGCACAGACATTTTGTTTATAAAATTTATTGAATGATATCGAATGCTTCGTTAGTTTAATAACGTAGGTGTGAAAGAAAAGATATATTTTATTTAATTGTTTTGGCCTTGCTTATTCCAGCATGATCGGTGGAATACAGAAGAAGAAGATCACTCTGACAGAAGATCACTATGAAACGTGCGTAGGTACTCCTAACGTTGTGTTTTGGTATGGTGAGTGAGAGCGCCGTAGGCCCAGACCCCTCCCTATCTTATCCTTATCATTATTTCTATCGATCTCCTATCCCTTTCCTTGGAGATGACGACGCGCGAGTGATGAATCCGGTGTTGTTAGCGTATATACCTAGGCTACGGTAACCGTTTACCATTAGGTATGCGTATGCTTGTTTGCCACCCATATTGTATAAAAAAATATAATAATAGGGCTTAATCCAATTCTAGCCTTTATATTTCCCGTTGTATCTAATTTTCAATCGTATATTTTTTTAATAATAGATCGACTGTCATCTGTTTTCCTTAGGGTTTGGACTGTTCTTCCAGTGGTCTATCAATGCAGGCGGAAAGACAGCACACGGCGATTTTATTTAGTGGTCGAGGGCCCCGCAGTACCCTGTTTGTTACCCCGAACGACGGGTTCTGCGGTTAGATACATTATTACTCGCTTTTACAAAAAAGGGTATGGACTGTTAGTGTAAGTTAACTTATAATCTGATATGATGTACTTATATACGTCCTAGGTAGGTACCACAAAAATAATATAGGTAAATATTGTACATATTATTTATTAAGGGATTTTAACAAACGAGGTATAATCACGCACTATAAGATTGCACTTGGGACTAAGAACAATGGACCTTGCGATAAATACTAGTGTTCGGAACTTACTATCTCATATAGTTGCGGATTCCAAGGGGAATCCTACAAAGTTCTGACAATAAAGTTTTAGCAATCATGCAATAAGTATATCGGCCATGAAGAAAGTAGTATTATAAGATTTAAATTACTATACATTTTAGGAACTAAAATATGAGTATAAGTTTATAATGGAAACTAAGTACCATCAAATTATAATATATCTTTGTGCCTTGGCTTCTATGATGTGTATAACATACAAATTCTATATTGTAAAAATACTTTCAAGGAACTAAAACTCTTATCATAGATGAGAGCGTTTCAATTGATGGTAAGTGACCACCACTGCCAATATTTTCAGCAATACCAAGGGCTAGGAAATCTTTGAACAAGACCTCAGTAGTGGTAGACTTTAGCTTTAATAATAAAGATCGTCTCTATTTCTTATCAGATTTTTTCAAGTGACTGGAGAAATGGAGAGGAATGGAAGAGTTTATATTCCATCTACCTTACTAATAAACGTTGTTTAACCTCTGAATAGTTATACAGTATATTGTCTTTGTCACTAATATGAGAGTTTGACATTGAAACGGAACAAAACACTGAATAACTATTCGGAGCTTAAACAATGTTTATCTGTAATGGGGCAACATGATTATAATCTGTCCAATGTAAAATATTGACTTTTAAATAATATACACTTCCTACATATTATATGAAGTCACATTCACACGTTTGTGATGCTCCTAAAAGAAGCTAACTAAATTAAATTGTTTCTATACAATAAATGTTTCTAAAAATTGGTGTTGCGTCACCCTGTTTTTGCTGATCTTTCCCAGCTTCATACAATTTGGCAACCATCTTTGATTGGAGTGCGTAAACGGATATCCGGTGGAGGTTATCATTTCTTACTCTATTGAATGAAGGAATCGTTTTATCCTCATTCAACTCGCTTTGATCTGCGGAGAGATAACGTCAGATATTTGGTTTTTATTTAGAAAGCTATACAATCTGTTTGTTACTGTATTGAAAATATATGAAAAGTCTAGTAAGATGTCGGTTAAAGGATAAGTAGATCAGATCATTTAAAGCATAAAATAAGAAAAGTACGAAATAACTAAGGCCGTATTTTGTCTATTTTGGTCACTTTAAAGGAACGGAGCAGCTACGTCTATTGAGGAGGACAATGTTATTAACAAGAAAACATGAGTTTAAGCACATTTATTAAACTAGTTTTTTAAAGTAGGTATATTCACGCGAAAAGCTAATAAATGAGCAGGTAAGTATATAATAATATAGTAATAACACAATTATTTTTGAAGCCTAATATAGTCAAGATATTAAGAACACATGCTTGTATGAGGAGAATGACCACGAGCCGCTCGTGACTTTCAATTTCTATTTCACATTTTCGCACTTTGTGATTTTTTAAAAGGCCAAGCATTTCAAGTGTCTAAAAAATAAAATATACATATATTATAAGGAGAAACCTATTCCTCTCCTCTATTTTGTCTGCAGTTTCTGTACTTTTCTTTAAGGTTGGTAACCCGAGACTGAAACGTACGAGGTTGCTAATGTGTACAGGGGGGTTAGGCAGAATGTCATGTTTCACGTGTCGACCGTATCGAGATCACTATCATTGGTTGAGAGATCACCATGATTGGCCAACGGATTATTGTGACATCACGCGTCGGTTTCTCAACCAATCACAGTGATCTCGATACGGTCGACACATGAAATTTGACATTCTGCCTCAGGGGGCAGGACGTTACAGTAACTACTTTCGATATCTAATGATCTATGATTATGTTACTATTATTTTCTGTTAAGATTGAAAGTTGCTATAGGCATCTAATATTATAAACATAACAAAATAAGTAGGCACTGTAAACACACTACTGATGAAATGTAATATGGTTCCGGTGGCCCGCCAATAAAGGCGGAGAGACTGCATACGGCAAGTTTATTAGTGGGTGAGGTCCCCACACTACCCTGTTCGTTGCCCCGAACGACGGGGTGTACCTAACCACATTTTTGCCCGCCTAAACAAAAAAAAAGTAACTGTAAACAGAAAGAAGCTGTTGAAAAAATTACTGACACGAAAATATAAATTAATTCTCTGATATCAAAAGTAACCCCCTAACAATATAAGGGTGCGTCAGACACGTGAGATGTATGGCAGTGATTGGTTATTGTGAAATAATAGCAAACACATAAACTGTTATTCGGACTAGTTGCTGTAGTTTTCCACAATTGACAACACCATTGTAATCACTTTGCTATTTTTATTTTTCTCTATAAATTGGGAAGATTTTTGGTGCGTGTTCGGCCAGCTCGTTAAAAATAATGAGATCGGTTTTCGGTGATAAATAATAGGTTTTGCGGTTTCTTGTTGGAATTTAGTTGGGCTCTTTGTATTGTCGCCTGTTTGTCGTATAGTAAATTGAGCGTAAATAAAGAACAAAGTGAAAAATGTGAAATCGAAAACAACAGTCACGAGTAGGATTTGAACCTGCATCTCCTGGATACCGTCCAGATGCTTTGCCAATTCATGCTTTGCCATTCAATTAATGTATGTTGCTAAGCATGTCAAATGCTAAAAATATATATAAAAATATCTAAATATTTATAGGGTTTGCGTCATTATTAGTTAAAATATTAATTGTAAAATTAAGTTTACCTGGTCGGTATAATGTATGAAAATACTTCCGACAGATGGTGCAGGCGTCACCCAAAGACGTTAAGTATGAATGTGTTATCGAAATTAGCAGTCAGGAGCAATGGTCACGATTGCTGAATTGGCAAAGCATCAGGACGGTATCCAGGAGATGCAGGTTCAAATCCTACTCGTGACTGTTATTTTCGATTTCACATTTTTCACTTTGTGTTTAATGTATGTTGGTAAGCATGTCAAATGCTATAAATATACATAAAAATATCTAAATAAATAAAGATTTTTTATGAAGTTTCAACTATTTTTCGGAAATTGGAATTGTATTCGGATACACACAAAGTATCAAAGATTTCATTTATGTATTAATGCGAAAGAAGAAGGATACAGGGGGAGACTGAGACTCACCTACATAGACCAAATCAGTCATATATTGACAGTGCAGGTGCAGTCAGGAGTCTCTGAAACCGACGAGCGTGTGTCAAGAGTATTATGAATGTTGAGGAATCGAGAGATGTTTGCAAGAATAAAGTCTTTTGCCTTCATTTAATTAAGTAAGTATTTGTAATAGTTACCATGATTCTTATACTAATTTTATCAAAGTTTATTTTACTAATTATTTTATTGCTTGTGATGAAATTGAAAATAATTTAAATTTGACTGCTAATCCTTTCAAAATAGTTCTAAAGCTCTATAATTTATTGCGTGCTCATAATATAACATAACATCTAGTAGAACAGTCCTTATTCATACTTCTTCAACAGTTTCTATCAATAAATCACATTAAAGAGTGTATCAAATAAACGGCACGGGTTTTCAAATAATTTGCCAAAGCCTACAGCAATTTACTATCACGCGATGCAATTTCAAAGCTAGCATGTCGTTCCGTTGCCCTTTCCGAGGACGGAAAGCACCCTAAGACATTTAACGGTCAAATATCAGGTATTATTGAGGAAATACGAGGTATTTTTCCCCGTTTTGATTTTTACTGACCGAAGGGGAGGTGAATCGATATGATGGATGACTTACCAATATGCAGTATATCATAGTGTTTATGTTGTTAAAAGTTTTCTTGTTTTCTCTTATAGGTGACGTCACATGCATCATAACTGAAGTAGAAGAAAGAAATGTCTGCTATTAATATTTTGACAGTGAAATTATTTTATGGAAACACTTCATGAGTAAACGAGGATGCTACAGAAAGTATTATAGAAGTAACAGATTTTATAACACACTTAATGTAACTTTCGGTTTCACTCGTCTTTTAATTTAAAAGAAATTTTAATAGAACAATTTTTAATACTACGATAGCTTAGCTCTAAAGCAGTCCCCCGAATAAGGATAAATATTATATCCTGCTCGTAGAAGTGTTCTCTTTTTAACCGACTTCCAAAAAGGAGGAGGTTCTAAATTCGGCTGTATGTTTTTTTTGTGTGTTTGTTACGCGATTATTCCGCCAATTATAAATCGATTTCAATGATTCTTTTTTGTTTCGTAGGTTCGACATCAGAGGTGGTCCCATTAAAATTTTATAAATATCGGTCTAGCGGTTTTTAAAAAAACAACAAAAATCTAAAAAATTGCATCTGGAAATACATCGATAATATTTTCGGCCGATTCTCTGGCTCATTGGAGCAGCGCGTTTAGTTGGCATAGCATCACGCCTGTATGCCCGAAGGGGTAGGCAGAGGTGTATTACATACCCACGGTTCACCAGCTATGTTTAAGTCCCACGTAATAGGGGGCGAGCCTATTGCCATACATTGCCTAGAATTTTTCTTTTTACGAAAAAGCTCAATAACACTGCCTGACCCGGGGATCGAAGCCGAGACCTCATGATCAGCAGTCGCACACACTACCGCTGCACCACAAAGGCAGTTTTTTTTATTGCTTGTAGTGGCAGACGAGCCACGGCCCATCTGATGGTAAATGGTAACCGTCGCTCATGGACTCAACTATACTGAGAGTATTGGCTAGCCGCTGCTCACCATTTAATTTCACCAGTATGAAATAAAAGAATAAACGGCTATTTCCTGCTACAGCCAAAACGCAACGATGTGCTTCATGGCCGCTCACACTGGAGATGGTGGTACCAACCCGCTCGGGCCCGATACCAAGTGAGTACTCCCACTTGGTACCCGGCCCTACCACCAGTCATGCAATGGATGATATTTGCTTACTTCCCTTAGTCGCCTCATACGACACCCGTGGGAAAGAATGGGGTGGTGACACTTGTATTCTTAGTCCGTCACCATACGGAAAGAGAGAGTTTAGTTGGCGTACCCATATTATATGTATATGGGTACGTCAATCTTTCTTCACGGTCTTCGGACTCTCGCTGTTTTCTATTTCTTTCTCTACTGTGCTTTAGGAGCTCATATTTATCATTTTCAGACTCCTGCGCCCCAAGGAAGGCCCCTCCATCATGTACCGTCTAGTCTAACCTACGCAACTATTTCATAAATAACCACTAAAAAGCAAAAAATTAATTATTTTTAAATAAAAAAGACACCTTAAACTAAAAACCAAAAAATAATTTAGTAAAAAACAAAAAAAAACAACAACATAGCATCACGCCTGTATTCCCCGAAGGGGTAGGCAGAGGCGTATTACACACCCACGACTAGCCAGCTATGTTTAAGTCCCACTAAATAGGGGGCGAGCCTATTGACGTCTACCGGGCACATTTCCAAACTCCGGACTGTTCTAGCAGTCGCATACACTACCGCTACACCACCGAGGCAGTTAAGTCGCTGCTTAGTCTAAAAATAACAATACCATACTTATACTCATATAATAACAAAAACAATAGGTAGGTATGTATACCTACTTATAATAACATTAACATCATCTAGGCACTGACTTCAAACACATCAGTAGGTGTCTAGCACGGAAATTGTATGTAATTACTAAATTATTTTTTGGTTTTTAGTTTAAGGTGTCTTTTGAAGGTGGTTTCTTTTTTATTTAAAAATAATTTATTCCACTTTACACTTAACGTATTGCAGTCCAGTTTCAATTTGTGACGTGAGACGGGGCTTTTTTCATTATATATTATTTATGCTTAAGGTTAGGTAAAAAAGCTTGAACTCAGTAAATATTATTCATATCATTAACTTTAATTGTATACCTTTTTAAATTCCACTTAATTTTTGTCAGTCACTGTTATATAATATATATCTGTCTACCTCTTCTGTGATAAGATAGTGACTTTCTGCGTGGATCTCAGAATTATATAAGTACTACAATATTTTTCTTTCTTCTTTCTTACTCTATGCTATAGTACATTAATTATCTCTATGCAAAAGTAGCTATCCCACAGGAATGTAATTTTTTTTACAACTCCCTCCTTTACGAATTAATCCTTGTATCTCAGGTGACTTTAGATATAATTTCACGGTCACAAAATACACCCATTGTGTACAACCATTTGTGGATCACAAAAAGAGTTGTCCTGAGTGGGAATCGAACTCACAACACTCGATCGGGAGGCCGATATCTAAACCTCTGGGATAGAAAGTATTCTATGTATGTATCCAGGTAATAAACTATTTGTATATTAAACATCACTCAGCTATGGTCAGCCGTTTTTGCGTGAATGAGTAACAAACATACTAACTTTCAAATTTATAATAATTTGCAGGATTATAAGAAAACGTTTTCCGTGTGGTGACGGACTAAGAATACAAGTGTCACCACCCCATTCTTTCCCACGGGTGTCGTATGAGGCGACTAAAGTAAGTAAGCAATTATCATCCATTGCATGACTAGTGGTAGGGCTGGGTACGAAGTGGGAGTACTCACTTGGTATCGGGCCCGAGCGGATTGGTACCACCATCTCCCGAGTGACCGGTCATGAAGCACATCGTTGCGTTTTGGCTGTAGCTGGAGATAGCCATTTATTCTTTCATTTCATATCGGTGAAATGAAATGCCGAGCAGCGGCTTGACAATACTCTCGGTATAGTCCATGACCGACGGTTACCATTTACAATCAGATGGGCCGTAGCTCGTCTGCCACTACATGCAATAAAAAAAAATATATGTTTGCAAAATTCTTCTTGCTTTTATTTCAACATTGCGAGTCGTCGGTTCGAGCAAATCTAATCGGAAAATTGTTTACTTGTCGAAACTTGATCGTTATTCGAATAAAGTGAATTACAGAAGGGCGAGAGTTTAATAATAAGCGTCGATTATAAAGGGGGTTCAACAGATACAGTAAATTTTAGCTGTTGAAACATAGGGTTCATAATTTGTGGCGGTCACGACCGTAGTAAGGTAAACACAGAATTTAGGATTACCTTTTTAAAATATCACAAATGGTTACTCTATCTGGACGTAATATGAGTTTGTAAAGTGTATGGTGACGCAGAGCTTACTCAATAGTGCAATGTTGTATGTGTGTAATGTATTAACTCATGATTAATCATCACCCTTTTTTTATTGTTCATCCATCCATCCATCAGCCTTTTAACGTCCACTGCTGGACATAGGCCTCCCCAAGAATGGGGGATAGTGCCGTAATCACCACGCTTGGCAGGCGGGTTGGCGATCGCAGTGGATGTTGTTAATACTCGAAGGAGTGCTGCTGCCCACTCCCGCGGTATTCTCTTAGTCGGCTCTTACGACTCCCATGGGTGGAGAGGGGTGGGACAATTCTAAAACCGGCCCCCTGGATTGTTAAGGTGGGGTAAAATCTACCTAACCACACACCTCGTCGTTCGGAGCAACGAACAGGGTTGTGTGGAGCCCCCACCCACTAAATAAACCCGCCGTGTGCCATATCTCCACCTATGTTGGCAGGCCACTGAATCTATGTTACATTACTTCAGTGGTATCGTGGTATTATAATCATCTCCTTAAAACTTCCTTTACGGAATCTATCGTGTTTACTTGATTTTTATACTATCCCGACGTTTCAAATACTTTACAGCATTCATGATCACGGGTGGACTTAGATGGTAGATGTCCAAAGCTGATATGTTCTTTCAACGGTTTCATCTACCCACAGTAATATGATTTTACAAATTTTTGGTTTATTTATTTCAACCCACATAATATTCATTTAAAAACACAACTAAAAATATCTACTCTAAGATTTATGCTTACAATGTATGAGATTTTAAGCTAGTGTAATAAAATTAGTATAATAATCCATTAAGTTTTAAATTTTTTTGTTTATATTTAGTGCTTCAAAATTCTACCACAAACTACCAATTAAAATTTTTAAGTAATCAAAAAACTACTATTAAGAAGACAATATTGATTATTAGTTTCTATTATTAAATATATTGATTTTAATAGAAGCTAACCCTAAAAAGCTACCACCGGACCGGATCTACACAATAAGCGCTTTGCTGGTACTAAATATAAACAAAAAATTTTAAAACTTAATGGAGTATTATACTAATTTTATTACACTAGCTTAAAATCTCATACATTTTAAGCATAAATCTTATAGTAGATATTTTTAATTGTGTTTCTAAACGAATATTATGTGGGTTGAAATAAATAAACCAAAAATTTGTAAAATCATGTTACTGTGGGTAGATGAAACCGTTGAAACAACATATCAGCTTTGGACATCTACCATCTAAGTCCAACCGTGATCATGAATGCTGTAAAGTATTCGAAACTTCGGGATAGTATAAAAATCAAGTAAACGCGATAGATTCCGTAAACGAAGTTTTATTTCAAAATGTGTAAAATTCGCGTAAATGTGAGAAAGTATTACATCTCCCTAAAATTAGGTATATACTTATAGGACTAACCAGACAGATTAATCAATTTGTATATTAGGTTTGTTAATTATGGTAGTTAGCAAATGTTAATAGGCTACACTTTACCTACGTGGTCAAACAAATATTTTTTAAAGTATTGACAATTATAAAGTACTATAGGTAATAATACCTTCTGATACTTACGCGAATGTTACGGATATATATTATAATCAGCCTTGGACGTCTATCATCTAAGTCCACCCGTGATCATGAATGCTGTAAAGTATTCGAAACGTCGGGATAGTATAAAAATCAAGTAAACGCGATAGATTCCGTAAACGAAGTTTTATTTCAAAATGTGTAAAATTCGCGTAAATGTGAGAAAGTATTACATCTCCCTAAAATTATATACTTATAGGACTAACCAGACAGATTAATCAATTTGTATATTAGGTTTGTTAATTATGGTAGTTAGCAAATGTTAATAGACTTTACCTACGTGGTCAAACAAATATTTTTTAAAGTATTGACAATTATAAAGTACTATAGGTAATAATACCTTCTGATACTTACGCGAATGTTACGGATATATATTATAATCAGCCTTGGACGTCTATCATCTAAGTCCACCCGTGATCATGAATGCTGTGAAGTATTTGAAACGTCGGGATAGTAGAAAATCAAGTAAACGCAATCGTAGTTTTATTTCATAGTATAGGTAATGTTAATAAAAAATAATGTTTTAATAACTATGATTTTGCGTGCTATAGTTAATAATAAATAATGATTTTAGAATAAAAAATTACACATTGTTATTGTATAACTTATCAGGTATCTACTAATAATATTAATTAATAAAATTATTATTATTATTAAATAGTTTTATTACTTTTTTTATTAAATATTATTTAATAATAAGCACATAATGAGATAGCAGTTTTGCTTCTAGTAACCGTCCGTATGTCCTTCCCCTACACTTGATATTAAGTTTTCAATATCTTTGTTTTAACTTGAGACAGCCTCCGGATTAGGTTAGATTAATTTTGATAGACTGTACAGAATTGTTTAGTTGACAGGCGGCTTAAAATATATATATAATAATTTTCCAGATATAATTTTGAATTGTTTTAATTTAAAGTTTTAAATTATTAATGGGGAAGGCGTTTTCCTGAGAAGTAAATAACATTATGGATGACTACTGCTCGATTATTTAGCATAATGTTGGTATACCTACTTACTAAATTTAACTTAGAAAGCATAAAAAAATATTTACTATTTTCTAAGGAAGTATAACTTATTTAAAATATAGTGTCATCTAGTGGTGAATAGAGATAACGTTTATGATTCAGTTAGCTATCGGTAGATGTCTCTAGGTGTATTCGACGCAAGAGCATGCGCAAAATCGTAATACGCTTGCACAAACTTAATTTATTTGGTTAATATTTTTAATGTTATATTTAGAGCCGATTCGTTTTAATTGTCATTTTGCAATCCAGATATTATTAGGAATATCGTGTGGAATACTTTTTAATGTGTTTATTATAAGAAGGAATACTTACAAATTCATCAAGTTTCTATTAAATACTAGCAGCTACGCGACTTCTTGACACATGAGATACTAAAATACTCTATGTATTTATGTAGGCTATAATTTTATCTGCAGATAGATATAGGTACCAAACCACTGAAGTAATATAGGTAATATAGGCTAGTGGTCCGCTAATGCGGGCGGAGAGAAATTATGACGGGTTTATTTAGGAGGTGAGGGCCCCAAATTACTCTGTTCGATGCCCCGAACGACGGGGTGTGCGGTAAGGTTAAATCTAAATTAATACAAAGCGCGAAAATGTGAAATCGAAAAAAACAGGAAGTCACGAGCAGGTGCAGCACCAATATCAATTTCGTGCAAATTCCTTTAGTTGTTAGATCTATTATAGGTATGCCAAAGATAGCCTGCATGATCCATTGATTTTTCCGGATAAAAATATCCTAACCTTAGTTTTACCTACGAACCTGAGCGCGTGTCTGTGGTTACGTTCCGCGCGCATACTGGAACGAGGGTCTTGGCTTAATCGCTCGGACCACGAGGAAGACAACCGCTATAAAATATTACCCCGAATCTCAAGCTCTGGCGCGCGGCGAGGAGATGCATAGCTGATGGGTTGTTCAGTCTCGAGCGCGGCCCCAACCAGGGTACCTGCGGACCCCCTGTGTTGGGTTACAAATGTACGATTACCCGGGTAATGGGAGCTCTGCCCGGGTGGACCTCTTTTCTCCCACACTCGTGGGAATCAAATTGATTTAACAAATTTAAAAACAAATTCGACGGAGTCGGGTAATGCACCTGACGCCTCAGCCGTAAGGGATCCGGCTGTAAATGCTGCCGCTACTAGTGCAGCTGCGCGTAAAAGGCGTGGCGGCAAAAAGTCCCGCAAGGGCAACAAGACGGACAAGGGAGCGTCCCAGTCGTCAAGGGACGGCTCGATGACGGGCAGCTCGGTAGGCACTTCAGCCGCCGAGATGTCTGCCGCTAAGTAGGGTGGCCAGACTGAGGCTGCCGAAAGTCAGCTATCGCGGCCGGCAGAGGTGGTGTCGGTGTCGCGCTTCTGGCGCAAGCGCACCCTGTCTCAGGGGGGCGCTGCCTCGGAGTCCGACCTGAGCTCAACTGAGATGCCTCCCCCAAAAATACCCGCAGCGGTTAGGGGTCGAGGCATCAGCCGACCAGGGACGCCGATACCGCGTGCCGCCTCAGCAAAAGAGGCCGAGGCGCGAAGCCTACGAAAAGCGGAGACGGTGCGTTTTGCACAGAGGAGCGCTTGGCGGTTCTATCTGAGAAGCTCCGTCTTCCAATCGACAGCAACGGGCCGCCTACTACGGCCAAATTTGCCGAAAGAGCCGCGGACAGCATGACCATGATTTCGACGGACGTCGTGGGCTCGAAAATCTTGAAAGGGACCTTCGCCCAGAGACTTAAAATCGCCACCACGGAACTGTCCAACGTGGTAGAGCGGCTTGTGACGGAGGTAGCCGACCTTAGGGCGTGAAACCAGCGCCTGTAGGCAACAGTCGAGGAGCTGCACCGAGGGATGGCCAATATGAGAGCCGAACTTGGGCTCCCTGAGGCCATCCCGAGTGCCTCGGCTTCTGTAATGCGGGTTGAGCCTGATCTCCCCGCGACCGCCTTGGCTCCGTCTGCCGCTCAGTCGGGCCCAGTAATTGGGCTGGAGGACAAAACGCTCCGTGCAGTTATCGACCGCATCGATGCGGTCTTTGGCCCGAGGTTCGAGGCCCTAGCCGCAAGAATGCCGCCGGAGCCCCGACTATGGCCGCCACTTGCGGCTGACAAAAGGAATACTGCAGCGTCCTCAGCACCGATAGCCCTGCCGTGCCAGGCACATATGACAACATGTCTCGTTTGCCACGACGGCGGCCAAACCACCGGCGACCAAACCACTAGCGGCCAAACCTTCGCCTACGGCTCCTGTAGCCCAGGGAAAGGGCCAAAAAAGGCCAAGAAAAATAAGAAGGCGGGACAAGCCCCGAGGGGTCAGCCCCGAGAGGAGTTCCCACCTCGGCCTAGCTAGCGACGAACGGTCGCACCCTCGCGGGCTGCGGCGGTCGCACCCCGGGCTCCTGCCCCCACCCCTGCCACTGCTATGTCCTCAGACGGGGACTGGCAGGTGGTTGGGCCCCGGCGATCCCGGGCCAAGGGTCGTAGCGCTGCCTCGGAGAAAAAGAAGCGGAGGAAAAAGTCGCGGAGGAAAAAGTCGCGGAACCTGAAGCTTCCGAAGGCAGCTGCGGTGGTGATCACCGTGCTGCCTGAGGGTAAAGAATAGGGCCTGACCTACGAGGCCGTCTTGAAGCGTGCCCGGCGGGAGATAAACGTCTCCGATCTCGGGGACGTTTCCGCTCGCTCCCGCCAAGCCCGGACAGGTGCTCGGATTTTCGAGTACCTGGGGCCAGAGGGCGCCAAGATGGCCGACGCAATGGCCGCGAAGCTGCTGGGCCTGTTTCCAGAGTAGAGTGGTGTCCGGGTCGCTATACCCGTGAAGTGCGCCGAACTGCGCATTTCTGGGCTGGACGATTCCGTGACGGCGGAAGAGATCCGGGAGGCAATCGTCTCGAAAACCCGGTCTCCCAGCAGCGCCGTCCGGGCATCATTCGCCCAGGTCCAGGTGGTGTGGGTGCCGTCTGGGTCTCGTGCCCTGTCGCGGCGGCCAAGGATTTGGTCGCCGCCGGTACACTTCTGGTGGGCTGGAGCGCCGCGCGGGTAATTGCGTTGGAGCCCCGGCCTGCCAGGTGCTACAAGTGCATGGCGGTCGGTCACACCCGGCCGCTGTGCACAAACTGCTTCGACTGCAGCGGGCTTTGTTTTCGCTGCGGTCAGGCAGAGCACCAGGCGGCTGCCTGTACTGCCACCCCACACTGCCCCCCGCGTGCGCGGCGGGCAATCGCCCCGCCAACCACTGTATGGGGTGGGTAGGGTGCAGGCCTGCGACCAATTCAGGCCCTAAGAGGGGGGTGGGCAGCCAATCGGCCCCGGCTGCCCAAGCCGGCGCGGCTGAACCGCCGCAGCGCATGGAGGAGGATATCCTGGTCCAATAACGGATCGCAGCACTATCCTCCTCCAAGGGAATCTCGCCCGTTCCGTCAGGACGCAGGACCTCTTCCTGCAATCCATGGCGGAACGGTCGATCGGTGTTGCCGTAGCCGCGGAGCCTTACATAGTCCCCGATCGCCCTAATTGGGTGGGTAGCGGGGATGGCTCCGTGGCGGTCGTCGGTTCGGCGGCGCTGCATTCCCCGCCCTTGTCAGTCAAAGACCAGGGCACGGGATATGTGGCGGCTGAATGGGGAGGGGTCACGCTGTATGGCGTGTACTTCTCCCCTAGTCGTAGTCTGGCAGCTTTCGAGGTCTTCCTGCACAGCCTGGAGACCTCGATACGGCGTATAGCACCGAGCCCTGTGCTCGTGCTAGGGGACTTTAACGCCAAATCAACGGCGTGGGGGTCCCCCAGGACGAACGCCCGAGGTGCGGCGGTCCAAGAGTGGGCGGCAGCGGCGGACCTCGTGTTACTCAACCAAGGGTCCGCCCAAACGTGCGTGCGGCTCTGGGGCGGGTCGATAGTAGACCTTTCGCTCGCCAGCCCCGGTGTCGCCGCACGCGTAAGGAGCTGGCGAGTCCTGGAGGAGGTCGAGACCCTATCTGACCACAGATACATTCAGATAGAGGTCTTCCGGACCCTTTAGGGCGCCAGTAGGGGTCACGCGGCGAACAGAACTCCCGCTTTTCCGCGATGGGCTGTGGGTAGGCTCGACCGGGACCTGCTAGTGGAGGCGGCCATTTTTCAATCCCCCCCGGTCATGGCTCCGCCAGATGATGACCGTGAGGCCGACGACGGGGAGGTACCGCCCGTGACGACGACGGAAATGGGGGCGGCGGCAGCCCGTATGTAGAGAGGCGCCGCCCCCGGGCCGGACTGGGTTCCCGCCCGAGTGCTGGCCCTGGTCCTCGACCACCTTGAGCCCCGCCTCAGGGGACTGTTTGGCGCTTGCCTGGTGTCCGGACAGTTCCCTTACTGCTGGAAGGGGGGGAAGCTCGTGCTCCTGCCGAAGCCGGGACGGTCTCCGAATACAGTCGCGGCCTTCAGGCCCATCGTGTTGCTGGACGAGGCGGGCAAGCTCCTCGAGCAGGTAGTCGCTGCCCGCATCATCTGGCACCTAGGAGCGATCGGCCCGAGTGGGCGGAGTCCCTGGCCGCTCACAATAGGACCCTTCTGTGGCGTCCACAGAGGGTCGTAGCGGTCAGGGCAATACGCGGGTACCGCACGGTCTCGACCGATGCAGCCTGCTCGTTGGCCGGGACCCCCCCCTTGGGATCTGGAGGCGGAGGTGCTCGCCAACGTCTATCGGCTGAGCGCAATCTCATTGTGGCGGGAAGATGCCTGCTGCGCCACCGTCCTAAAGTGGAAGTCTCGGCTGGAGACGCCCCGGGCTGGTCGCAGGACCGTGGGGGCGCTCATCCAATCTTGGAAGAATGGGCAGGGCGGCAGCAAGGGGTCTTCACCTTCCGGTTGGTGCAGGTTTTGTCGGGGCATTGTTGCTTCGGCAAATACCTGCACATGATCGCTAGGAGGGAGACGACCCCAGGCTGTCACCACTGCGACTGCGACGAGGACTCGTCGCAGCATACGCTCGAGT
The DNA here is from genome assembly GCA_948253155.1 of Leucoma salicis. Lineage (NCBI taxonomy): Eukaryota > Metazoa > Arthropoda > Insecta > Lepidoptera > Erebidae > Leucoma > Leucoma salicis. The sequence goes on along the minus strand of OX411815.1, from coordinate 19,710,901 downwards.
CAAAAAGACAAAATTTTAAAAATAATGTTTTGTGTTCTGAGAAGGCTACAGAAATGTTCAAATACATTTTTTACCTACGAACATGTTACAGCTTTATAGACTATATATTTATAGAGATATGAAGTATAGACGTAGACTTCAAAATGTAATCGTAATTAATATTTTGTTATTTAAAGTTGTAGTAAGTTTTGGTATAACTTGTTTCTGGACACTCCTCGCTGTAGTATGAAGTAATCCCAATAGCGCGAGCTTTTTAACGTTAACTCCTGGCCATAGCCTCTTTAACCCTACATTACATATGGTGTCATATCTGGTACAACCAAAATAATGCCGTCTAGCGTTCGTTTAAAGACAAAATTTGTTGACTATCGGATGAATCTTTACACACCTGGCAACGATTTAGTAATGGTAAGTGTCACCAGATGGTTTTTGCTATCGATTAATATATTGAATAGTATGCAATTTGGATGATCGGCGCGAACTCGTTGTTTACTTAAATTCAAAATTACTAAAAAAATAGTTTTTGAATATTTGTAAGTAAAAAAATATATTTATATCGGAAATAGTGTATATAATATGAAGGTAAGTTATATTTTAAAATATGACAGTTTTATCTACTAAAATATCAAATTTGTTTAAATGTTCCGGATATGGTACACCATGCGTTAGTTTATATCTAACCTTTTGTTTCGATTGGATTTTATTATAGATTATGGCGAAGAGGAACTTGTCTGATACGGAGATCCAGCAGTATTTATATATTCCATCAGAGTGAAGACGGCCAAGACTTTTTGGACGCGGATAGTGATGATGACATAGCAAAAATAAGACGAAACTTACAGCAATTGAATAAAAATATTGCATAATGTACAGAATTTAAAAATTAAATATCTTGTAATTTAATGGATATTTTTTTTATTTTTTTTGTAGGTGCCCTATTTAGAACCACATATATTTTTTTGAGACGAAAATAAAAAATCATGCATTGTAGGGTTAAGTGAATAAAATAATGAGCAATTCTATGCCTCCGGTGCTAAGCTCCGTGATTGGCAGTTACTTTTTGCCAACCGCTGGGCTAGCCCTTGTTGCCAGAAAAAATCTGAAGATTAAAATCAGACGCCATTTCATTTTGAAAACACAATTGTCTTGTTTGTTTTTTCCGTCAATTTTCGAGTTCCGTCCCGTGTAATTGGAGCCGAGCGGCGTTGGGCTCCGTGAAATCACTAATCCAACTAATTCCGACAGCCATATGTCACTCTTTAACGACCACGGTGGCGGCATCCAGAGTATGATTTGTTAAGAATTATTACAAAAATGCATGGAATATTATTTGTTGCAGGGATGAGATCCTCTTGGGTAACAATAATTATTTATGCATAACTAAAATTCTTATATTGTCTTCGAATTTATGTATGTGAAGGACTGTATTATTATTCTACTTTTATGTACCATATACTATGGTTTAGAGATTTATTAATATAGAATAGGCTAGTAATTAAACTGAACCTATTAACAAAAGCGATGGGAATTTATTGAAAATTATTTAATATTATAAATGCGAAAGTTAGTTAGATTTTCTTTTTGGTACGCTTTCATGCCGTAATTACTGAACCAATAATTATGATTTGTATAGATGTAGTCCAGAGCCTAGAAAAGGACAAGGGCTACTTTTCATCCTAGAAAAATGGGTAGATCCTGTGGGCTTAGGTATACTCGTAGTTATAAATAATGTGCCGTAGAGTGATGTATTTATATTCAGAAGGAAGTCGTTGATAGTCTTTAAGCCTTTAACCCTCTGCGACTGACGTGGTAGTCCAACAGACACCGCAAAATATAAAATTTGGTTTATTACCGTTAATTTCCAAATTTGAGCGCCACCGCTCTTAGTACCTTACTGTTGTGAACTCGCACGCCGTTCAGTGCATAGATAATATACTAATAAAAAATAGTTCAGTGTGCGGGGGATGGTCATAGTGAGTGCACGTGTACGTAGCGGGAGGAAGGTGTCCACGAGACTACCATATCAGTGTTAAGGTAACTGTCTACTATACTACCATCTCAGTAAAATGTTTATATTTCCATAGTGTCTCCTAAACAACCACATCAGTAGGTAATTTAAGTTTAGTAAACTCCTTATTAAATAAGATATTTCTTTTGTATTATTTCGCGTTATTTTAAAATTAGATTGTATTTACATAATCTATACTTCTATCTAATATTATAAAGAGGATAAATTTGTAATTTTGTTTTGGATTTATGGATTTTGTATTTTTATTTGTAACGAATAAAATCCAAAATACAGGGGTGAATTTAAATATTATTTCATTAATTGAACGCTATATTATCACTGAGCACCTAACATAGGCTATATGGTAAATAGTATCTATAGTTCCACGCGGGTAAAGTCGTGGCGAAACGCTAATTGTGCATAATTTACAAGAACATCTTGTTTTTATAGATAGCTGACTCAAGCAACAACCCTAGTGATGACAAAATGAGGAGAGCAACTTTTTAATTGAATATGGCAAGAGATTTGGTGCTAAATCATATGAAACCCCGAGTATACAATGAAAAATTGCCAAGGGAGCTGCGCATGACTATTTCTAAGGTTTTTGGCAAGGACCTCCCCCCTCCACCTCCAATAGTTCGGTCTGTTCCACCAAGTGGCAGAAAACTATGTTCTATTTGTCCAACAAAAATATAAAGATAAACGAAATATACTTGTTGTGATTGTTCAAAGCCAATTTGCCTTCAGTATTCTAAACCACTGTGTGTAGGTATATTTGTCAAACGAAGCTGTGATTTTGGAACAGTCTAATTTTAAAGTCAACCAATGAATGTTTCTCATATTTTCTAGATTGATTACTGTAATTGTTAATTTTTAAAATGTCTAATGTTAAATTTAAAAAATGTTGTTAATGTTTTTTATGTCAATAATATATATGTAGAGATTTATAGACTAATTTTTGTGAAGTCAATAAAGACTCTTTAATTTTGAAAATACAAATTGTTTTTTTATTTAAAGTGAATTTTATATTAAAAAATAGGCTAAAAATCTAATAAATATGAATAAAATAGCTGCATGTCTCTTGTACTACCACGTCAGTACAATAGTAAAAATTGCACCACGTCAGTCGCAGAGGGTTAAATATAATAATTATCATAATAAGTACAACATAATCGCGGTTGACTCAATTATACTATTATAGATACTTTCAAATCCTTTGACAATAAGCATTTTATTTACAACGTATATTAAGTAGGTACTTATACGAAGTTATATAGGTATAGAAATTTATATTATGTTTAAAATCGGTAATTTTACCCTAAATTGGTTTATTGTGGAGAAATTATGTATATGTTACGTTCTCTTTGCTAACCAAAGTTATAAGCTATCTATTATCTCCAAGCTGAAGTTCAGCCGTTTTTGAGTAATTGAATAATAAACATCGAAACATACAAAATTTCACATTTATAATTTTAATAGGACATATTATAATAAATTAGATAATAATTATAATACTGATAGTTGCTAACAACCTTTTATGCTTAGGTCTATAAAACGCTAGTAACACTAATGTTGCTAGCCTTTTTTAGGTTAAATTTGAGGTTATAAAAATAAATCTAAACCATTTTTTTAAGTTATTAATCAACAGCTATCAAGAAAAAGTTTCATCAAAATCTGTTCAGTAGTTTTATCATTTAGATGCGCGAAAAACAAAACAAACGAAAATTCTAAGCTTAACTAAACATATTTTTTTTTGTGTTCAGACACGCTTAAATAGCCCAATACAGTATCTCTGTCCCTAGAGTCTCTCTTTTCTCAAGTATTCTAAATGTACAGACATTGTTCTGTTACAGCTTTATAATAGCAGGTATAGAGATAATACTACGTTATAATTAACTCAATATTTATTTTTATATTTAAAAAATTCTTGACACGTACTTTGCCGAAACAAAATTAAAACCATTTTATTTTAGATTGATATCTCGGTTCGTCGCTCTGTGTGACAGCCGTGAAAATGCTAATGGGATATGAGTTTAATAGCTTGAATGGTATGTTATAAGATAAAATATAATTATATATAATCATTCAAGAATTATGTAAATAACTTTCAAATGAGAATTCGAAAAATCTACTAACGACTAAATCACTATCAATATTTAAAAATAGCAAGTTTTCCGGTACGTAATTAACTTTTCGATAGGTAACAATTATCTTTTCTTTTTTGTCAAAGCTGGAAGAAATGTTTTTAAACGTATACCCCGTCGTTCGGGACAACGAACAGGGTAGTGTGGGGCCCTCACCCACTAAATAAACTCGCCGTGTGCCGTCTCTCCACCTGTATTGGCGGATCACTGGAACTGTGTTGCATTACTTCAGTGGTAGGTAACATACCTAGAGTTGAAAAAAACTTTTTTTTCCTAAGATGAAAAAATCCATCCATCCATCCATCAGCCTTTCAACGTCCACTGCTGGACATAGGCCTCCCCAAGAGAATGCCACAACGAGCAGTCCCGTCATGGGATCCCTCATGTCTGTAATCGCCACGCTTGGCAGGCGGGTTGGCGATCGCAGTGGATGTTGTTAATACTCGAGGGAGTGCTGCTGTCAACTCCCCGGTATTGCCTCAGTCGGCTCTTACGACTCCAATGGGTAGAGAGGGGTGGAACAATTCTAAAGCCAGCCCCACACGCCCATGAAAAAATAAACATTGAAAAAATATAATAAAAATGTGTTGTTTTTTTTGTGGAGTAGGTTATTTTTCAAGAGTATCGAATTATAATATGGTTAAGCGTTAAACGTTTAATGACATAATAATGCATAATTTTTGTTAATTCTAAATTTAAATAAAATAATTCGGTACTACAATTTTTGTTTGATAAATAGAACAAAAATGGCTCAAGATACCTAGCAACACTAACTAATGTTTGCATTTATGGACAGGGTTCCCTATTCTCGATAGCTTGATTTTTGTTAGTTATAATAAAAAAAAATCTTCAGTATTATCGAGTATTTTCTGTAATACTTATTTAGTGTAGCTAAACCTACACGTATATAAGTGCCATGCTATTGGTGCTACTGTTGGGTAAGGGACTCCTGTGAAATTGAGAGGGATATACGCCATAGTCCATCACATTGGCCCAGGGCGCATTGGCAGACTTCATAAACCATTGAGAAAGTTTTACGGGCATGCAGGCACAGATGTAAAGATTCTAGGTATAGTACCTATACAGTTCTTCTGACGATGTTTTCCTCGATCAGGCAGTGAAAGGTTGTGAAAAAATGCATACATAATTTTGAAAAATCAGAGGAGTGTACCTTGTCACCTTGCGATGGACTGCACTTCTGAGTGAAAGAAGAAGTGAAAGAAAGAAAGAAAGATAGAAAAAAATATGTCAAACAAAAAATTGTAAATATAAAAACTTTCTTTTTGTCCATGTGGTGACGGACTAAGAATACCTACAATTGTCACCACCCCAATCCTTCCTACGAGTGTCGTATGAGGTGACTAAGGTAAGTAAGCAATAAATTTATCATCCATTGCATCACTGGTGGTAGGGCTGGGTACCAAGTGGGAGTACTCACTTGGTATCGGACCAGAGTGGGTTGGTACCACCATCTCCCGTGTAACCGGCCATGAAACACATCGTTGTGTTTTGGCTGTAGCAGGAGATAGCCGTTTATTCCTTCATTTCATATCTGTGAAATGAAATGGTGAGCAGCGGCTTGGCAATACTATCGGTATAGTTGAGTCCATGAGCGACGGTTAACATTTACCATCAGATGGGCCGTGGCTCGTCTGCCACAACAAGCAAAAAGAAAAATTATGTTCGTCATAAAACGTTACTAACTCAGCATAATGCAGGTTATAATTAAATAACCTGCGCTGAGCTTCCGGTGGTTCATTTAGAACTCTACAGCCGTTGGTCTTACTGCTAGGCAGTTACAACACATGATAACATAAAACCTTAGTAGGTTATATTACTTAACACGGTTTAAAACTTATTCCAAACTCGGGAACATCATATTTCAAAACTGCAACTAAAGACGTGATATATCGAACAAACAGATGTGGCATTATATCGGATTATCTTAAACAGGACCACCTGTTTTCAGACACGAATATGTACGTGGCCTTTTAGGAACGGAAACATTTATTTTAATATCATATGCCCGGGATTCTTGGCGATTTACGACGTAAGGTGTCCGGGGGATTTTGTGTCGACTGTTTCAAAAATTATTATATTCTTTTTGCCTATTGATTTTGTTAGTTCAAGGGTTATTGTTTTTGGAAGAACACGAACGTTTGAAATCTCGTAGCTGTAACAGATAAATTACAAAGATGTTTTTTTTTGACCTAGGTTACTGAATATTATCATCATCACATTTGATATTGTTGCTCTTGTTAGTGTAGTAATTTAATTCACTTGTTAGTGTAGTTATCTGCATATGACATTATTTTAATAGCTCTGCGTAAGTAACAACATTTTTTTATCAATTAACACCAAGTGTGAAAATGTATAATCGAAAATAACAGTCACGCGCAGGATTTGAAACTGGATCTTCTCGAATATCGTCCCAGATGCCTTGCCAATCAGCAATCGTGACATTCGATTTCGATAACGCCTTCATTCTTAATGTCTTGGGTGACGCCTGCGCCATCTGTCAGAGATATTTGCATACAATATATCACCACCAGGTAATCAAAATTTTACAATTAAGATTCATACCCAAAAAATGTGTTAACTACATATCAATCAATAATGTATGTAACATGATTATTATTTAACATTCTAAGGACCTTCTTCATTACAGATACAGGATGTAAGGGAATGAAATATTACTATTAATTTTCACGCTAAGTCAGCCGCAGAATTAAAAACTTCTTATTAAACACCCTCATTCCATGTCATAAGCATCCTTATTTTTTGTCATTACCGCCTATCATAGTTAGAACGTTTAACGAAGCTGCTACTTAAACGGCCAAACAAGGGGAGATTAGATAAAGCAACCGTCCTGATCTCGTTAGTTGGATGTTGTTTTACAGCCCAATAAGATGTGGTAGTATTTATACGGTAACTAGTTGAAAATTCAAGATTAAGAAGCTAAATGCCGCCATGTTTATAAACATACATTTTAAAAGTTTACAGTAGTTACGCGTAGTTTTATGATTACAAATTGTCTTGTGCCTATATCTGATGATCGTAAATACGTATAACGAGCTGGATTTGAGTTTTAGATTGGAATAAATGTTCTGGGCTTATTTTATATATATTTATGCTAGCGATGGTCATCTTTAAATCACTATAATTGCTGAAGGTTTTACAAGTACGTCAGTTGCCGTGTGGGGCCGGCTTTAGAATTGTAATGGGAGTCGTAAGAGCCGACTGAGGGAGTACCAGGGGAGTTGGCAGCAGTACTCCCTCGAGTATTAACAACATCCACTGCGATCGCCAACCCGCCTACTAAGCGTGGCGACTACAGCACTATCCCCCCATATGAGCGCACAGGACCGCTCGTTGTGGCGTTCTCTTGGGGAGGCCTATGTCCAGCAGTAGACGTTGGAAGGCTGATGGATGCATGGATGGATGGAAGTAATATTCAGTGCTTTCTTAATACGTAAGTACATTAAAGAACAAATTATTTGTGAAATGGGAAAAAGGAAACTACTGCAAGTAGGACTCGAACCTGCGTCCCGTCCAATCCGGGGAAGTGCTCTAGACCGCTAAGCTATTGTAAAGTTCCCCTTTTCCACTTTCACAAATAATTTATTCGTTAGTAGCTGAGCATGTTAAGTGATAAAATATAGATCAAAATACGTAAGTACATCATTATTATGTAACACTGTCCTGTTCAATATTTTGCCAAACCCAAAACCAACTAGCTTTTACTTGCGGCTTTGCCTGCGTGACCTAAACGAAACAATATATTCTTTTTTTTTCAGACACAAATAATAGGCGCTCTCAGTCTCTTTCAATTGCAAAATGACTTTATCCCAAACAGGATGAAGTTTTCCGTAAAACTAAACTAACCTCTGGCATGAGATTAGTATGGTTTTAATAGAACTCAAAGCATGTGTGGACATTATGCGCCCGTCTACCATCCCATGTAAGATTTTCAAAGCCCTATTTGACTCTGTTGTGTGCTGATTTGTGTACCAATATTCGAGTGAATCGACCTAGAGAATTAAGTTTCTATTCTAATTTCACCCTCTTGGGGGTTTCATTTTGAATAATAAGAATCAATAGGAAACTATTATAATAAACCTGAATTGTTCTTACCGGCTTTTCAAGTGGCCATTTAACATCGTTAGTACTCACATTTCTTGGCAAGTGATGTGGTTTCAAATCCCATTTAGAACAATGCAATTATTTATGAATTCCCAAATAAAATTATAAATTTAAATGTTGTGTGAATGTCGATTATACAGATGGCGTAATGGTTAAGGTACCTTCCGTGCCGAGGGTTGTTGGTTTCATTCCCACACAGGACCACTCTTTGTGTAATTGTTCTGAGTGTGGGTGTAATTTGTGTCTAGTAATATTGACTGCACAGATAGTAGAGTGGTTTAGATACTTAAGTCCCACCTGAGTGTTGTGGGTTCAATTATCACATAGGATAATTCTTTGTGTGATCCACAAATGGTTGTTCTGAGTCTGGGTGTACTTTGTGTCCGTGAATGTATATGTTAATAAAGTCCCCCGCGATATAACGATTAGTGTAGGAAGATGTCTTTATAAAAAAAAGATATTGTGTGTTTGTAATTGATCGCTAGTGTAGAGTGTCGTATTAAAACTAGCCTTTGCCCCGAACAACCCGGCAAGAAACTCATGGGCCACATTTTTAAATTGCCAATTTATTACAATTTAATTTAATCTTTATAACTAAAATGACATTATAATATAATATTATACAAACCATTATGAAAATTAACAAATGAGGAGCAGCTCAAGCCCATTTTGTTTTATCCTCAAGATAATCCGAAACAGTGTAATAACCTTGATGACAAAGTCTAATTTTTATGGCTTTCTTAAATTTATTTAGTGGTATGTTTCGGACATTTTCAGGAATCTTATTATAGAAGCATATACATTGTCCCATGAAAGATCTAATCATTCTGTGGAGACGAGTACTGTGTGCAATAAGATTGCCTTTGTTCTTTTTGGGATAACATGTAAACGAGTTTTTAAGTCTAATCAAGAGCTATTAAATATTTTTTTTTTGCTTTTAGTGGCAAACGAGCCACGGCCCATTTGGTGGTAAATGGTAACCGTCGCTCGTGGACTAAATAATACCTCTCGGTATTACTGACAAGCCGCTGCTCACTATTTAATTTCACAGATATGAAATGAAAGCATAAACGGCTATCTCCTGCTACAGCCAAAACGCAACGATGTGCTTCATGGCCGGTCACACGGAAGATGGTGGTACCAACCTGCTCGGGCTCGATACCAAGTGAGTATTCCCACTTGGTACCCAGCCCTACCAGTCATACAATGGATGATAATTGCTTGCTTCCTTTAGTCACCTCATATGACACCCGTGGGAAAGAATGGGGTGGTGACACTTGTATTCTTAGTACGTCACAACACGGACAAAAAAAAAACAGTTGCATTAATATCCGTTCAGTAGTTTTTGTGTGATGCGCAAACGATAAACAGACAAACAGACTCACAGACAAGAAATAAAAAGAAATGTTTTGTGTTTGTAGGAATTACTTACTTACTTACTTATCATCACGCTATTTCGCTTGCGGGGAAGGCAGAGAGAACAGAGTGCCAAGAGGCTCTATTCTTGCATACATCTCTCGCTTCCTCAACATTCATAACTCTTCACACATCCTTCCACTTTCGCATTGTATATCTTCTTAACCAGTCGCTCGTCAGACATTCTTTCCACATGTCCGAACCATCGGAGTATTCCCTTTCGCATCTTTACACCAATACTCTCTTTCATACCTACTCGCTCTCTTACGTCGTCGTTACGAATGCGGTCAGTCAGCCTCACTCCACAAATTCTCCGCAGAGATCGCATTTCGACCGCATTGATTTTACTCTTATGCTCCTTTTTGCATACCCAACTCTCGCTTCCATACAATAACGTTGGGACAAGCACTGCGTTGTGTATTGCAACACGTGCCCTCTGGCTGAGGTGATGACTGCCGAGAAGTTGTTCCATGCTCCGTTCACTCTATTTCTCGCATTCACTCTTCTCTCTACATCAGTGGTGTACCTTCCATCCCGACTGAATCCACATCCAAGATATACAAATTCATCCACTTGTTCTAGCACACCATTTCCTATTGCTACTCTTACATCTGTTCTGGCTTTTTCTCTTTCAAAAACTAATATTTTGGTTTTGCTCACATTCACACGTATACATATGGATGTCTTTATGTTGAAAAAATGTGTTTGACACAATAAGGTTTCTCTCCATACATACATCCGCAATGAGCCTACCTGCATCTCTCACTCTCTTATCACCAAATGAACCAAGCACGTCCTCGAAATCTGGATGCTTGGTTCCAACCCATCTATTCAAGTCTCTGCATAATATCACACGTTCACTAGCTTCTGCCAAATCCCGAACTTCCCTAACATTATCCCAGAACTTCTCTAGATCCGATGCCACCGAAGAGCCTACGGGAGCATAAGCTGCGATAATGCAGATCCTGGTGACACCTAGTTTTATTCGGACCAATAGAAGTCTGGGATCAAACATTCCGTAGTTTTACATACCTGAGGCTAAGCGAGCAGACAGCAACACCCCCACTCCCATGCTGGCCCGATCGTTCTGCGGTACACCAGACCACAGGGCTATCCCTCCACCAGGAAGATCACAGGCGTCACTGCCCTTTCGCTTGGTCTCTGTTACACAGAGCACATCAAGCTGTCTGTCCGACATGACGGTTACCAGCTCGTGTAACTTACCTTCCACACCACCTCTTACATTCCACGTGCCAACTCGACACTGCTCCCCTCGACTCGCCAAACTGGGCAAGGTGTGATGGGTGGCGGCCCCCATCGCCGCATCTACCATTGTTCATAACGACGAGGGCGGGTCGGTACGCGTCGCCTCTGGGGCACGCCCTAACCCGCACTGCGGTACGCATTCGAGCCGGATTGCAGCCTGTGGATTGCAGGCTGGCAGGGATCGCGACGAGCACGCCCCGGACTATGATCACCCAACCCAACCCAGTTTTGTGTTTAGACACGCCTTTATAGTCTAATGTATTCATTTTTTCTCAAATATCTTAAATGTACAGACACAACTCTGTTACAGCTTTATAATAGTTAGGAAAATGAATCGAAGTTCGTAAAGTCTACTTAAGTGTACAATGGCTTTAAGTGGAGCATTGGATGAAAATCGTGTCCCAGTAGCACTTGATCGAGGATAATAATCGGATATTTTCAAAGGCTTAACCTCGCTCATGACTGAGTAAGCCCACGCTATATGTACGAAACAAGGGTACGTCAAAACGATGAAAGTTTATTTCATAAGGCACGAAACCGCATAATATTCCCCAGTACGAGATGAAGCGGTCAGACATGACTCATAGCTGATTCACGAATACATTAATGTTGAATATTATATAATATTATATATATATATATATTAGTCTCGCTAAAACTCAAAAAACGGATTGACTGATTTGAATAGTTGTTTTTGTGTTTTGTTCGCTCTAATACAGGGGTGGTTTAAACGTAAAGAAAAAAGGGGAACCTTATAAAAAAGGAAAAAGACTGTTTTGGTAACTTTTTATGGGTATTTCGCTTACAAAAGATAAAATGACAGCTACTGTCATTCTTTCTTATTCGTTTGAATTACAAGCAAGTTTCAAATTAAAGACTTAGACGATGCAAATTGATTAGGATTGATAATCACTGATAAAATAACTTGCAGGTTATACGAAGTTCACCGGGTCATCTAGTATGATATAAAGTCTTATATTTAAAGTTTATGAGTATTTTCTACTGCCTCATATACCTAATATACATTATTTTGACTGCTCTACCAGGATATACGAAGCACAATGAAGCCTTTACTGAAAGGCAATGCATTTATCTTGTTTACAGAAGAGCATGAAAGTATGTTCCATAACGTAGCTTTAGCTGCAGCTCCACCATAGACAAGTCTAGTTTTAGGTTTTATCTCAGATTCCTGGTATAGTAGCAGGATCGAAAATCGGAAGTATTATCAAGAGTTATCAAACGAAAAAGTTACATCAGAATCCGTTCAGTAATTTTTGGGTAATGTCCGAAAAAACAGACAAATTGATAAACACACTAAAATTCTAAAAAATATGATCTAAGGTATTTGTATTGATTGTTAGTAGGATACCGTATAATTGTTTCAATCAGATTATAGCAATTAAAACTCCGTTGAGATACTAGCGGTTTCCAATACAGTTCGCTGAACTACTGATCCATTCGGAGCTCAGGTACAGTTTTTGGCAGTCATTCCTAAAGTGGGTGGCCTTAATCTCGGGAACTTGCTTTATTTTATTTCATACTGGTAAAGCCTTTTCATTTATAGCGCCCGTCACGGCAAATTATTATTAACTTAATTCGACTGACTGCATCCGTAACGATAACGTAAGAGAGCGAGTAGGTATGAAAGAGTGTATTGGTGTAAAGATGCGAAAGGGAATGCTCCGATGGTTTGGTTAAGTGTGTGTTGTGGTGTGGAAAAAATGCCGGACGAGCGATTGATTAAGAAGATATACAATGTGAAAGTGCAAGGATGTAGGTACAGGGGGAGACCGAGACTAACCTACCTAGACCAAATCGGTCACGTGTTGCAGGAAGATGGAGTCAGGAATCTCCGAAACCGGCGGTGTATGAAAAAAATTATGAGTTTTGAGGAAGCGAGAGATCAATATAATTAATAATATAAATTAATAACCAAGATTGTCTTCTTACTGGTAGTAATTGGTAGTTTGTGGTAGAATTATTGAGCACTAAATAAAAACAAAAATTTTACAATTTAAAGAGGAGTATCATACTCATTTTAATATACTAACTTAAAGTCTTATACATTGTAAGCATAAACATTTGAAGTAGATATTTTCACTGTGTTTCTAAAGGAATATTAGGTGGGTTAAAATAAATAAACCAAAAATGTTGTAAAATCATATACTGTGGGTAGATAAAACCGTTGAAATAACATATTAGCCTTGGACGTCTATCATCTAAGTCCACCCGTGATCATGAATGCTGTAAAGTATTCGAAACGTCGGGATAGTAGTAAAATCAAGTAAACGCGATAGATTCCGTAAACGTAGTTTTATTTCTAAAAGATAAAGTCAAAAAATGTTATTTTTAATTAAAACTAAACGAAAAGTTTAAATATATTTTACATCAGTATCTGCGCACACGAGTTTATAATGTGGCGGATAAAACAAAATAAACCGACATAATACCTGCCAACATAGTACCTTCGAGGCTAAGCTTCGTAGTTTCCTCTTACCTCGTTTTCATTAGAAACTTGCTTTTTTAATAAATATCACATAATATTCTTTTATATACTTCGTTGTGCACTTTTTCCATAAAGAATATCTTTATTAACCGAGTTGTGCTCTGTGATGTACATTATAAATGTTTTTATCTTATAGATGTTTTTGATAGATATTTTTATTTCTTTTTTTTTTGTTGAGGCGGGAAAAAAAATGTTCCTTGTCGCACACCCCGTCGATCGGGGCAACGAACAGGGTACTGTGGGGCCTTCACCCACTAAAGAAACACTTCGTGTGCCGTCTCTCCACCTTTATTGGCGGGCCACTGGAACTATGTTACATTCCTTCGGTGGTAGATATTTTTATATCCTAACAAACTATTCTAGTGCTAAGCAAGGATCTACTTGCTTATCACAAACGAGCCGGCTCGATCAGTGAAGTACCACCCTCTCACAAAAGATCAGCGTGAAACAACGGTAGTTACTCCTAACGTTGTGTTGCGTACGGTGAGTGAGAGCGCCGGAGGTCCAAACTACTTAATGTAATTGAATTGAAATTGAGGCAGACAAAATTGTGGCCAGAAATTATTAAAATCATAAAAATTACCCTCTCAACCCTAGTAACCACATAAATACAACTCAACAATCCTGTACTTTCTTCGCGTGAAAAAATAGTTACAACAATGATAGTGGTTAAGCCTTACTCTAACAACAAGAATATAATAAATTCAAATTAGAAAACCCACCGAGTCTCCTGCCAAAATACGACTACTATAAGTTGGTAAAAAGACTTCAAATATCTAAACACTTTTTTAATCATAGCTAACAACTCACTCAAATAAGTTACCTTTCAAATAGAAAAACTAAATTAAAATCCGTTGGGTCCTTCAGTAGCTATGATGCTACAGACAGACACATATTCACGGTTAAACTTTTAACTCTTCTCCCTTTAAAAATAAGTTTAATTGATTTCTAAAAATTGCTATAAATGGAATGCGTTAATGGTTCGGCCAAATGATAAGAATGCTGGACGAGCGATTGGTAAAGAAGATATACAATGCGAAAGTGGAAGGATCTAGGTACAGGGGGAGATCCAGACTGACCTACCTAAACCAAATCGGGAAAGGAAAGTGGAGTCAGGGTTCTCCAAAACCAGCGAGCGTGTATGGAGTTAATTTAAAATTTTGAGGAAGCGAGATTTTTATGCAATAGAGCCGTTTTGATACTCTGTTCTCTCTGCTTATCCCTCAAGGGAGATGGTGTGATAATAAATAAGAAAAAAACAGATATTTTTATATTTTAATCTTAATCCTAACTATTATAGAGCTGTAAACAGAGCTGTGTCTGTATATTGAAGATATTAAAAAAAAACACTGTATTAGATTATATCGGCGTGTCTGAACACTAAAGTTACCTCTTTTTTAAGTTTATATGTTGTTTTGTTTGCTCATTTTGAAAAAAGTATTAACGGATTTTATTGCAACTTTTTTATTTTATAGTTAGACTTAAACTCTCATATAAATTTTATTCCGCTACTATAAATCGGAAATTTGAGATAAAACCCAAAAACTGAGCCTCGGGTAAAGGCTTGTAAAATTATAAAGTTGTTACAAAATTCATTTTAATAATTCTATTAATAACATATTATATTATCTGCAAGTTGCAAAGCAATAGTTACGTAATAATCAGGTAGTGTTATACCTATACGTACCATATTTGACACTATATTTCTACTTTATAAATACTTCTATCGCCTATAACACATTTTGAACGTTATAAAACTTTAAACTAGCAAGAATGTGTTGTTAATTCTCACACGAGTTTTTACCATTCCCGTGGGTGAGTGCTATGATTGAATACAATCCGTGAGCCGCGGATGTCGGTTTGTCAGTTCTTCGTTTTTTATGTACTATCTGTGTTTTAGCGATATAAAAACACCATTTAAAAGTACTTAGCGATATGACTGCGGGGACATTGTTTTTGGCTGTGCCGCATTATTTTAATATTACGAAAAAATATTACAGATGTTTTACTTTAGCGAAGTATCCTGTTAAAGTTGATTAATGTTTTCTGTCTAGAACTGGTACGTTACTTTCATTTTAAGAAATGGAAAATAGTAACAGTCCTTGGTACTAAATGCATTTGTTTTTTTTTATACTAAGGCTGTTGTTATTGTCCCATCAGTATCCATTATGACACCGAGCGTCTCAAGTTATTAAATGAAATTTAGTCGAGTATACAACTACCAGCACAGTACCACCACCAGTCACCAGCTAAGTTGCTATTTCAGTGGTATAGATGTACTTCATTAATGTCGATCCAGCATTTTAATAACAATAAAATACGAGTATTTCCATATTAATAAATAATTATTTTTTTGAGTATGGTTGCAGTCGAGCGCCTTGGCTCCACCTGATGGTAAATGGTAACCATCAGTCATGGATTCATTTAAAACGAAACGAGAATATTGTCAAGCTGCTGCTCACCATTTCATTTCACAGTAATGAACATAAAGAATAAACGGCTATCTCCTGCTACAACCAAAATGCAATGTTGTGACTTATGGCCGATCACGGGAGATGGTGGTACCAACCAGCTCGGGCCCGATAGCAAGTGAGTACTCCTACTTGGTACCCAGCCCTACCACCAGTAATGGGTGATCATTGCTTACTTCCCTTAGTCGCCTCATGCGACACTCGTGGGAAAGAATGGGGTGGTGACACTTGTATTCTTAGTCCGTCACCACACGGACATATTAAGCGTTTTTATATTTTTGTATTGAAATTATCGTGAGTTTTTTATATTGTCTGCTGTTGGATGTCTGTTTTGATAATGATACAGTTTATTTTAATAATTTTTTCAGCCTTTCTAAGCTATGTTTTCAAGTAGCAGCTCCGTGATCTTGTAAATACAACGATCTAGTCGTGATATATGATAATATTAGTCTCTCAAGGTTAGGTCAGCTGTTATATTTATCGGGCCACCTAAGCAAGACCAGTCATTATCCATCCATCCATCAGCCTATCAACGTCCACTGTTGGACATAGGCCTCCCCAAGAAATAGGGGATACATACTTAATGATATTAGTGAAGTAGGTACCTAAACCACTCAATCGCTTTCAGTATATCAGATCTGTCATAGTTTACCTCGCGTATAATGTTTGTACTGATACAAAACGTACAACGTCCAACGAAGGCTTTTTATTTTCCAGATAAATATAATTGTCGACTTTGTGGAAGTCTGAGTCATGGAAAAATCCAATAGTTATAATATTTGAAGCATACATTTATCTCTAACTAGATGGTGAACTTTGTATCACCCACAATTTATTTTAGCAGCCCGGAGTTTGGAAATGTGCCCGGTAGACGTCAATAGGCTCGCCCCCTATTACGTGGGACTTAAACATAGCTGGCGAATCGTGGGTGTCTAACACACCTCTGCCTACCCCTTCGGGGAATACAGGCGTGATGCTATGTTTTATCAGCGATTATCAATCCTAATCAATCTGCAACGTCTAAGGTTTGACTTTAGATAGGTTATTGAAACTGGCTTGTAATTCGAATGAATTAGAAAAAATGACAGTAGCTATCATTTTGCCGTCTGTTAGCCAAAACACAGTGTGTTTTTTTCTTTTAAACCACAACTTTATTAGAGCAAACTAAACAAAAAAAGATATATATTCAGATGGGTCAAGCCATTTTTGAAGTTTTAGCGAGAGTAACGAACAGCAATAGATTTTATATATAGATAAGGAAAGGTTATCCTTTATACTAGGGCAGTATTACTTAAAACGTTTATAGTTTAAAAGTAAGTAATGCATTATGTCGCTTTAGTTCACATAAAAATCTCAATTGAAATAAATACTCTTAAGTAAGCACATCTAGGACATGGGCCAAAATAAACTTTAGGCTCAATACATATGAGGTGCATTTTTATGAATTAATTAATTTATTTATTTGAAGGGAATTTAGACAGTTTCTTGCTACTAGTTCTAAACATACTATGGCAATATATATTGCTGCGTAAAACAGTAAAAGCATGTAGATTATTGTGTCCAATTATGTATGTATAATACTACAAGTATACCTACTTTGAATTAATAATTTGATTTAAAACATAAAGGATAGGTAATTGATTTAAGACTAGTTTTATATACAAATAGGTTTCTATGAATAGGTACCTACTTCAACAATATATATATTTATATTATAATTTATTACTTACAGAAATTGTATGGTTGTCTTTTAATTTATATAAGATACAAAATTATTAAAAACACACTCAAAATGACGTACTAAATTATTATATATCAGTATTCATATAAAAATGGGTACTTACCTACTTGTATTCCAGTGTTAAGTGTAAACTATATTATGAGGAAGCCATAATCCAAAGACTATGTAGGATCCATCTTATCAGGTAGTCATGATGTATATGTAATATACGACTTTATCTAAACTTAGAAAGTTTTTAAAAAACAACAGTTGTCGTCGCTATCAATTTTAATTTAAAATCCACAACCAACTGAACGCATAACTCAATCAACATCAATCCGAATCAGATTCGACGTAGATTTAACAAGTAACGTTGCTATTCGTACTCGTTCTGTTTGTGTATATTCGTAACGCAATTTGGAAATCGAGTAGTATGGCACGAGCCTGTCCGAACAAGCTTGTCACTGCAATGAATGTGCCTCACAAATCACCAGTTCGGTTGCTGGGGAATTTTTTGTTTCGTCCATTTTAAAGTAAAATTGAGTTTGCTCTACATAATTTTGTAGTGAACGCGATAAAAAAGTTTTTAAACAAAACATTTAGTCGTATCGCGAAGAAGATGTTACATTTACTTCCGGCTAGGCCACTTTGACATAAGATTTAGGGTTGCAACAAAAAATAGACAAAGAGACGCCGCGCCGCGTGTTTAAAATTTGAAACAAAATTTTGAAATATTTTTATGCCTTTTATGTTAATATTTGAAACAATGATTTTTTTTCAAAACAATCGCAAATAATATAGGTATATCTTTCATGCTGAACATAACTACATATTTACCTATATTATAGTGATAGATAGTCAACTTAACCAAGTCAATTTGGATATCAAAATTAAAGCGTAACTCATTGCATGATTTTCTCGTCATCAATAGGTAGATCTTAGAATAGTATTATATTATCGTGCCTTCCAATGTCATATTAACGCGTCAGCTATTTAAATGATTTTTTCAAAGTGGAATTTTAAAAGATAATATATAGCTCGGCCAGTAATTTTAACTGACAGGTTATTATATTTCACAGCTTTGGATCGTAAATCTTTGAATGTTTTATTTTTATTTGACGCCAGATATATTCTGTTTGGAGAAGTTTTGTAGGTATATAATATAATAAAAGTAGTAACTGTCATTGACTGTTTAGTGTTGCACGTAAATAATACTATATATCATGACATATTGTATAACTTTTTATATTAAAGTGTAATCTTAATGCAAACCCAAAATTTAATCCGTGTGGTGACGGACTAAGAATACAAGTGTCACCACCCCATTCTTTTCCATGGGTGTCGTATGAGGCGACTAAGGGAAGTAAGCAATTATCATCCATTGCATGGCTGGTGGTAGGGCTGGGTACCGAGTGGGAGTACTCACTTTGTATCGGGCCCGAGCGGGTTGATACCACCATCTCCAGTGTGACCGGCCATGAAGCACATCGTTGCGTTTTGGCTGTAGCAGGAGATAGTCGTTTATTCTTTCATTTCATATTGGTGAGCAGCGGCTTGACAATACCCTCAGTGTAGTTGAGTTCATGAGCGACGGTTACCATTTACCATCACATGGGCTGTGACTCGTCTGCCACTACAAGCAATAAAAAAACAAAAAAACAGCCATGCGCTTCTCCACCGCAGCCCTGTGCCTGTGTGCCTGTCCAAAGCTAGTTTTTAGTTTGTCTCAGGTTTCCGGTATAGTTACAGGACAGGATCAGTTTTTAAGTCTAATGATAAGCTAATAATAATAATAAAGTTTTGCGTGTTCAGGACAATCAGCTAAACGCACGTAATTAAAAAAAAAAATGCTTTTTTGTTTTTGCCTAAATAAGGCATACATTATTTTTTCTTAAATATCTTAAATGTAGGTACTTACAGACTCTGTTAGCTATGTTACAGCTTTATAATAGTGTATAAAAAGAAGAAGATATTAGTATATTTAAGATTAGATTTACTTGTACTCCCTAAATAATTTATTTATATATCACGTATCAAATAAGAAATAAAGGAGTAATTACATTTAGTCTTATAAGACCAGCGCTCCCGAATTTGCCTAGGAACATTTTGTTGCGACATTATACCTTACTGTAATTATTAAATGAACCATACTAAACGATGGCGCGATTCGTGAAACAGTTTTATTAATGTAAGTGGTAGGTAACGATTATTATCAGGTGGACTGTGATTGCTTCTCCGACTTTAAGCCATAACAAAAACCTTTCACCCTTTCCACCACAAAACATATATAATGCTGAAAACTTAAATGCTTACCGATTAAACTTTTCCATCCCCTTTCTACAATCTGATGTTTATTTATACCGGGTGATATCACACCGATAAAGATGACCCCAAATAACTGTAATAATGTAAATTTTACTATAAATTTTAAAAGTTATTAAATGTAATAATATGCTCCATAACATAGTCGTTGATTTGCAGATAACAAAGTTAGTAATTTTTTAGCCGTCATCGAATCATTAATAAAGCGACTAAAATCATGACGAAGGCTTCAATCCATTGTATTTTTTGGAGTAAATCGGTGATTAATGTGTTTGTTACCTAAAATTAACAACAATATAACGATTTTATCACTCATGCAATTAAAAAAAGGGAAAAAAAAATTTGCATTTTTCATGAAAAGCAAGGTGCAAATTTCCACCAACTGGGTGTTTAGAATTGAGTATCTTGAGTATGTATACCATGGCATCAATTAAACTATCGGTATGTAGGTATTACACACCCTGTATGTAGTGGTCCAAGAGCCGTCACCTATTTTTTATAGTGATTAATAACAGGCTGAATATTTGTGAGTAGGTTCTGTTCGATGAGACACGCAAATTTTTATCAATGAAAAATCTTGTAAGAGGTAGCTATTAAGTGTACGTGAATTCGACAACTTTCAAGCGTGGGACAGAGAAAACGTACCACTAAATTTGTAGGACTATATGGCCATTTCATTATACAAATATTTACAAAGCTGCATTTAAAAAATCAGATCGTTATTAATTTGAATGACCTCTTTATTTATATTTGTCTCTCTATATTTGTAGAAGAGCACGCTCCAGCCAAACTACCCATTTTGTAGGACAATTGTTATTCCGAGTTTATTATCCAATTATCTTAACATTTAAACTTACTTCGTTTTATTTAGTCAGACAATTTCGACATCCCACCAAATCGAAATGTTTTATACTTGCGCTCTTTATTAGCTACCTCTGTCGAGATTTTTCACAGAGAAAAACTTGGGCGTCTCGTCGAAGGGAACCTACTCACAAAGATTGAACCTGAAATTAATCACTTAAAAAAATAGGCGGCGGCATCTGTACTATTGGTATTAAGGAATGAAATAATTTGCCGTCATTAATGTTTCAAGTTATAGCGTGGGTGCCTTGAAGTAAATAGTGAGAAGACTTGATATTATAGTTACTGCTTATTTTATGAGCAGTCGGGTATTATATTACCCTAAGATGGTCTGCTTAATTTTCTGCTACCACAAAGCATTAGAAATTATGAATAAATTTGTAGAACCAAAGTACAGTTTGACGCTTTAAGACAATAAACAGATTTGTGACCTTCGTGCAATGAAATGAATCCTGTCGTTGGGCAATCTAATAAAAACAATCAAGTAATTTTAAATTAGTCTAAATCATTTGTGAACTCGTACATAATAAATCATAAGTTTGGTAAGTTCTAATTAAAGAACAAACTAACCAAGCTACATTAAAGTCATTAGTATCCTTAAATGGCCGAAACTAAAAAGTGATTGATGACACTTTCCAAGAATAGGTGATTAGTTAGGTTTAAAAGTAAAATAAAATTGGGGGCTTAGTAACATTTTAGATTCATATATATTTACTTTACATTGTTTTAAGCATATTTTCTCTTGCCAATATAATTTAATAAGGTGCCAATATAATTTATGAAGAATTTTTAATAAATGAGAAAGAAAGAAAGAAATATATTTATTTGTGCCACACATATACATCGGAGTACATAATCAAAATTATAAATAATAAAAATTAAAAAATAAATAAAAACAGAATAAAACCATAACAAACAAGAAAAAAAAAACAAAAATGGTTTAATGGATTTGTACTGTGTGGTTTTTGTGACACAAAAAGGAAAAAAATCAGCTTTTGCCGTTTTGTCGTGTGACATCACAGCTGCTGATTTTCAATTCATCCCCTTTTTCTTTTTTCGACGCTTGACATCGCATACTCTATGACGCGTACGCAACACACAGAGCACTTTTCAACTCGTGTCAACTCTCAAACGTCAGTTTTCTTGTTTACTCTTTGTTTGTTAACTTGTTACATTACATAATTTATCACAACAATAGCCATTAAACAAGAAGGAGATACATAATTTATTGATAAGTGATATCAAGTGTATATCATAACAAAAAACTAAAATACCAGAAGGCCAGTGAGTAAATATACAAAATAATAGTAAATAATATTTGATGTTAAATGTGTTGCTTTGAAACGTAACTAACGACAGCGTGTCCCAACTGAGAAGCCCTTATGATAGAATCCAGGCTGATAATGGAAACAACAGTACACATAAAATTGTGAGCAATGCCATGCTCACAACCACCGCTGGGAGTCTTCAGGCATAGCTAGACGACTATAAACTTAAAGGTACGTAACGATAAATTCAATATAAATTTTATAGAATTATGTATAATAAAAAAATATATATTATATAGAAAGTGAAAAATGTGACATCGAAAATAACAGTCACGAGCAGAATTTGAACCTGCATCTCCTGGTACCGTCCAGATGCTTTGCCAATTCAGCCATCGTGACAATTGCTCCTGACTGCTAATTTCGATAAAACATTCATACTTAACGTCTTTGGGTGACGCCTGCGCCGTCTGTCGGAAGTATTTTCATACATTATGTGCTAATATAGTCTCGAATTCCATAGACTACTTTGAGCTTGTAAAAACATGATTTCAAGGCCTGATTAATATACCTCTCAAAGCGCAACTCTGGATCCATTATCAATCCCAGATTACATGCGTAGTCAACCCTGGAAATCTTGGCTCCTGAAATTACAAGTTCTGGGTTTTAAGAAAGCACTGCACTAATCTGGTGTTTACTTCCTAGGACCATGAATTTTAATTTCAGTGGATTCAGCATAAATGCATTCCGTTCAGCCCATGAGACAATTCTCTCAAGGTTTTCATTTAATTTGCAAACTGCCACTTGTGTGTCTCTAGGCCTGAACGACATGTAAAGCTGAACATCATCTGCATACATATGATATTGACAGTTTTTGATTGAATTTATAATGTCAGCACTATAGAGGATATACAGCAAGGGCCCAAGGATTGAACCCTGAGGAACTCCCCTATTCACGTGACGCGGTGAAGATGTCGCTATTAAACCGTCTTCTTTACGAATCTCAACATATTGAGATCTGTTAGATAGGTAACTACTAAACCATTTCACAGTTTCTCTATCGAAACCATAAAAAACCATCTTTGCTAGCAGAAATTGCCTGTCAATTCCATCAAAAGCCCGTGAAAAGTCAAGCATGGCAAAAATAGAGCCCTCACCACGATCACGAGCCTCCAGAAGATTTCCCACTACATCCGATAGAGCAGTTGAAGTACTACGGCCTTTTCTAAACCCTGACTGGAGTTCTGGTAGAATATTGTTTTGTTCTAAATAATCTGCCATTTGGGAGTGCACTATTCGCTCCAGTACCTTAGACAGTATGGGTAAAATACTAATGGGACGTAGATCTAAAGGATTCTGAGGGTTACTGTTCTTAGTGATGGGACGAATAACGGCGCATTTCCATATCTCTGGGAATGTACATGTGCTGATTGATTTATTTATTATATCAGTTATGGCCTGAAGAGAGCTGGACAGTGTAAGGGCCAACATATCCAGACTAATCTCATCCACACCCTGTGCATTTGACTCTAGACTATTAACAACCCTCAACACAGCACTCTGATCAACAGTCTGTAGTTTGAATGTAGAAATACTAAACCGGTTTTGTTGACCAGGTATATCTAGAAATGCCTCATTTATTGTGTCTGGGTTATCAAAATAATCTGGCAACAGACAATCCTTGTGATCTGGCAAAACCTCCGACTTGAGGTTTTTCCACAGTGACTTAGGGTTCTTAATGTTTTTGTTAATGTACTCTGTGAAGTAAGCCTTTTTATCATTGTGTAACGCTTGAGTAGCCTGTCTCTTCAAATCTAAATAGTACCTTTTGTGCACACACTGTCAAGTTCTGTGAGCTTTGTTACGTAACCTGAACAGTAGTCTGACAGTGTCGGGGATCCAGGGTGTTTGACAGACTTTAAATGTTTTTTTGCCGTGTGGGGCCGGCACCAAGAATAGCTCCACCCCGTCTCTTCCTATGGGAGTCGTAAAAGCCGACTAAGGGATTACCGGGGGACCGGGCAGCAGCGTTCTCCTGTGTACTAAAAACATCCACTGCGATCGCCAACCCATCGCGTGGCGATTATGGTAAAACCCCCATTTTGGGGGGGCCTATGTCCAGCAGTGGACGATGAAAGGCTGATGGATGGATGGATGGAAACGTTTTTTTCTTTAGAGAAGCATGGATATTAAATAATTGTATAATGAAATAGTTAAGCGTGTGTACCATATCATTGACACCAAACAGTCCACTTATGGTGTCCTATGATATTAAGTTTCTGTCCACAACAAAATAATCCTCCAGGATGTCTTTAATGGGTCGATATAGAACAACATGCGGTCTGGGCTTATCTTTCTTAATATTATAAATGAACGGTGACCAAGTTCACTGATGTGGTCAACAAACACCCTTTGAAATTAAACACAAAGTGAAACCCCTACCCTACCCTACCCTTTGAAACTTCATATCTGAGCAAATGATGTCTTTCAGAGTGCCACTCTTTCCTATGAAGTGTGTTGGCTCTTTAACTACCTGATCAAGATTTACATAATTCAGGAATTCTTGGATTTGTTTGCTACCAGAGCTACTAGTTTCAAGCATATCTACATTAAAATCCCCTAAAATGATTATATGATCGTATGGTGCTAAACTACATATACTCTCTGCTATGCCCTCAAGAAATTTAGATAAGTTAGACCACGGGGGACGATATGCAGTGCCAATAATAATTGTTTTGCCATTTGATTTTAACTTAAGCCAGAACTGCTCACGATTAGGCTGAATGGGGTGGGCCTGAATACGGGTATTTACTCCTTTTTTAATGTAAAAGCCAACTTCACCTCCACGCCCACACCGAACAGACTCTGGTCTGGGGATGTGCTTCAGTTTGTATCCAGGTACACTCGGTGCCCGGTCCTCCTGACCTGACCCCAACCATGTCTCATTTATAGCCATAATATCCACTGAATGGCGGCGCATAGCCACTAGAAATTCGTCGTGCTTAGTACCAAGAGAACCAGCATTCAATAGACCAAATTTGATATGTTTGCTATTGCTCACAGGAAACAAGACATTTAGTGTGCACAAGATGTAAATGGCGAATCTGTCTGTAAAAGCAGTGACGGGAATCTATTGACAAAAAAGCTAAGAAAAGAGAATTTAATCCAAGGGCCACCCCTTTACGATTCTAACTTACTTAAGGCACTAGACCTCAAGGCGGCTTTTATAACAACATTGCAAAGATATATTGCAATAAACGAAATCTTTTTTTTTTTGTTTAGACAGGTAAAAAGGTACCCGTCGTTCGGGGTAACGAACAGGTTAGTGTGGGGCCCTCACCCACTAAAGAAACCCGCCCTGTGCCGTCTCTCCGCCTGTATTGACGGACTACTGGTACTGTTTTGGATTACTTCAGTGGTACAATAAATGAAAGACTAGGATGATAGTGATGATTATGATAATAAGTGATGATTATGATAATAAAAATCCTATGAAACTAGTAGTAAGACAAAGGACGGAAAGGACAGAGCCCCAATCTGAGGTCCAGACGAAAAGGCGCAGGAAAAAAATCTAAATTATATGTGTATTTCGCACATTTTTCTACACTACCACTAAAATAAAATATTCTGAGGAAACCTGCATGCCTAAGACGTTTTAAAATATCTAAATAAAATATGAATATTAATAAATTTATAATAAGATTTTAATATTTTGATATTTTTATATATTTTTAAGTATTTGACATGCTGCCGTATAAATTAACACAAAGTGTGAAAATGTGATAACGAAATTTTTTTTTCGCACCTTTTCCTAAATTTATATTACTAAGCAGCCGTATGCTTAAAATAATATATTATAAAAATATCTATATATTTATTAGGCTGCGTCATTATTTGGTATGAAACTTAATTGTAATAATTAAGCTTAGTTTTAGAATTAGATGTATGGAAATACATCCGTTAGATGGTGCAGGCGTTACTCAAAACTTGAAGAATGTATTATCAAAATTCACAGTCCCGAGCAATTGCCGCGATGGCTAAATTGGCAAAGCATTTGGGATGACATTCCAGAAGATGTTCGAATTCTGCTTGTCACTATTATTTTCGATTTCACATTTTCTTTATATCACTAACATGGCAATGGAATTGAGGATTATTGAATAATGATTTCGAAACTGTTAATAAGTTCTACTATAAAAATATATTTCTTACATAGTAAAATAATTAGTATGGTATTTTTTAAGTCTCTAATTATATTACTCAGTTGTAAGTTCATAGATATTTATTTTATTTTTCTAGTAGTCGTTATAGGAGATTGAAATATTACGGATACCTCATTATAATTATTTCTTTATGATGCACATATACTCGTAGTTATCCATAATAAAACCAGGTGAAACAATTAACTACATACTAAACAAAATATTAAGAACAACAAAATAACATTGGACCAACACGCTTCTTAATTTTTCAATTGTAAAAATAAAACTACGATCCTGTTATTATTCGTTCATAAAACCAACTAAGGCTTCATTTAAGGCTCATAAAATATTTTATAGTTCAAAATTATCTCTGTTTCTTCAATTTAATTAAATAGTAATTCATTCCTTCTGACTTTGGCCGTCAAACAATGTCTGCCGACAAATTGGCGAGCCCGCAAACTCTAGAGCACATCTGAGTCAATTTAGGTAATCCTTATTGAATTATAATAGGCCGACACGTTACCGCAGCCGGTTTTCAAATAACGATGTTTGCACGAAGCATATTAAAAAAATACCTCCCGCAAATAAATTTAAGGTTGAATTTTAAATGACAGCATATAACATCTGTTATTTCAAATAAGATTCTACTACTTTCGCTCTAAGGATTAGTTTTGAATATGGTGAGAAAAGTTTAATAGTGCAAAGGGCATGGTACAGGTGAGTAAAAGAGCGATGAGTGATGTGGCGTACGTAGCCTCTGACTTATGGTATCGTGCGATCGACTGTACTTTCTCGCTCCGATGATACTTATTCATAGTCCTGGCACTAAAGCCACACGTAGCTATAATACATTATAATATACCATACTATAATATAAATTACGGTATAAGTTAGTGACGTCATAGAAGCTGCATTTGCGGTCACTCGCAATTTTGTATAGAAAATATATTGTAATATGCCTTGCTGTGATTTATATTAATATATATTATAGCCACGCGTGTGATGGGTTTAAAACTAAAATAAAATTACGAGATTTGATATCGGTATAGTTTTTTTTATGTATTTGTTGAATAAAATGTAGTAGATACGAGTGTGTCTGGATATTTTTAAAGTGGGCATTAATATACTTTTTAATATTTTTTAACTAGTTAAAGTCTTCATCCGGGTGGTATTTTTATTTTATTTTTTTTTCTATTCAAAAATTATAA
Organism: Leucoma salicis; assembly: GCA_948253155.1. Taxonomy (NCBI): domain Eukaryota; kingdom Metazoa; phylum Arthropoda; class Insecta; order Lepidoptera; family Erebidae; genus Leucoma; species Leucoma salicis. Next base: position 19,683,369 of record OX411815.1, on the reverse strand, counting down.
GTTCATGGTAATACATGTATCTGGAAACGATTGCGAACTTTGATACCTAATCCAAGGTTCAAATCTCATATGCCTCTGACATTTCGAGATTTTTCGAAATTATAAAAACATCGAGAGGAAATCTGCATGCCTGAGAGATTTACTCGACGGCTTGTGAAGTCTGCCAACCTGTATTGGGCCAGCGTGGTGGACTATGGCCTAATGCCTGTTGGGATGAGAGGAGACCCATATCCAATAGTGGGATGGAAAACTCTTTAGAAAAAAAAATGTTAGGGAAAGAGTGTTTTATGTTTCGAGTAAAATGTGTGTTTCCTTAATTTTGAGCAACACCGGGAGAAAATTCTCTACCAAATTCATTTGTGGTTGTACAATCTGTTTAGATTGCATTGCTCATAATGACGTCCAATTACAGTTCATTAATCATTATTATTGAATATAATGGCCACAATCCGGCACGGGGCGTGACCTTTACCGAGGTAAGGTACGCATAACTTTGTTGCAATGATGAGCTTGGTGATCCCACTTCTGAACTTTATGTAATAGTATTTAAATACATCCTATAGATGGCGTAGGCGTCACCCGAAAAGAGAAGAAATGTATTAACGAAATTCGCAGCCCCACGCACTTGTCACGATGGCGGAATTGCCAAAGCATCTGGGACGGTTTTGCAGGTTCAAATCCTGCTCAAAAATAACAGTGACTGTTATTTTTGACTTCAAATTTTCGCACTTTGTGTTCTTCAATGTGGCTAATAATTTTAAATGCTTAAAAATATCAAATTATTAGAACATAAAGTGACAAAAATTTAAAACAGAAAATAAAAGCGAAGAGATAGGATTCGAACCTGCATCTCCTTTACTACCATTCCAGACGCTCAGCTAACTTAGCTATTGTGACATTTGTTCGATGCTATCGATTTTTATAACACATTCTTTCTTATCCAATTATAAGAAGAAATAATGGATTAGGTATAAAGTGCTATGGGTGATATTGTACTCCTTTTTTTCAAAAAATATTGAAATGGCAGTGAAAAAGAAGTACTAAGACGATTACCAAAACTTCGAGAGTTGCATGACTGAATCTCACATAAAACATAATTTTTTAAAACATAATATTTGTACACAAATATTTGTATCGAGCCTAAAAATAGTTTGTTATCCAAGGATTATTGTCTATCGAATACAACACATCGCTGTTGTGTTTTTGTAAATAACTTCCATAATGAAATTAGTGTTATAATTTATTTACAAAAAGTACTGTATACAAAATTGCTGCTACGCTATATAGAAAGAAAGAACAATATCGATTGAACAGCCTTTAATTAGACAGTTGCTATGAGTTCCAACGTGCGTATAATATATTTTAGAGCTTCAATACATTGTCATGAGTGGTTTCAGCAATTTATTTAAATTAAACCAATAGCTATCACGCCAGATGGTGCTATGAGCACCGAACTCGATATATTGGATATTTATTATTAACATGTGCATTTACAGCGTAAAGTGCATCATGTAAAATGTATATGCTTTCAAATCACTTTATATGCAACGTTTGGAATACCTGATTATAAAGACTTTACAATATTTATTAGGAACAGATTCTTCAGTAACGGAAGATTAAACGTACTAGACTTTGCTCGCGCAGCTAAACACTAATTTCAGGCTCCTGCTATGGTAGCGGGATAAAATGTAAGTATACCACTTTTTAAGCTTAATCAAGAGACATTATAACAATCAGAACGTAATATAAGCCTTTGCATGAAATTTAGAAGAAGACTAACCTTTGCCCGCGGCTCCGCCGCAGCCAATGGCATATCTCACATATCCGATATAATAGCGGGATAAAATGAATACTATATTTTAAATCTAATCAAAAGCTACTAAATTAAAAAGTTGCAACTAAATCCGTTTAGTAGTTTTTGCATGATGCGCGAACGAACAAACAGACCTTAGACGCTTATATACCCTAACTAGCTTTTGCCCGCGGCTCCACCGCAGCCAAAAGCTAGTTTTTTTGATGTGAAACATCTAATGCGGGATAAGGGTAAAATCGGCCGTTAGCGTGGCGACGCTTTTATTTTACGTGTCCCGTTCAAATTTTGCAAGTTAAATTTGACACACTTCCCGGTTTTCGATTGAGCTGAAATTTACATTTACACATGCGTGTGCAGATTGCGTGACAATGCAATATTATGATGACATGGAGCTGATCTGAGGATGGAGCTGAAAGGTGGACATGTACGAACTCTATAATGAAACGGCGCAACCCCATCGAGTTTGGGCTCGTATGATTCGTCTTGCTTGGCAAGCTTGCTTTACTTTGTGTCTCGATGATATCCAGGATCTGATGATGGAGCTGGAAGGTGACCACCGTAACTCTGTAATGAAACGACGCAACCCCATCGAGTTTGGAATCATTTGATTCGTCTTGACGATTACCTACTTTGTCTTTAGATGGTATTCAGAGCCTGATGATGGAGCTAGAAGGAGGCCATAGGAACTCCGTTATAAAACGACATAACTCCATCGAGTTTGGGCTCGTGTGATTTGTCTTGACGAGTACTTTGTCTCTAGATGGTATCCAGAGGCTGACAATGGAGCTGGAAGATGGCCACAATAACTCTAATATTATGATGACATGGAGCTTATCTGATGATGGAACTGAAAGGTGGACATAAGAACTCTATAATGAAACGACGCAACCATATCGAGTTTATACTAGTTTGATTCGTCTTGAGGAGTACTTTGTCAAGTTATGATCATTTTATTTCCACAAAATAATTCTAATGTTTTCACATCTGCTAAACGTCCTGCGACGTCTAGTTTTTTTTTAGACTATATCTCTGGATATACCTAGTAGCGAGATAAAATGTAGGTATACCAATTTTTAACATTAAGTTAAGTCTAATCAAGACCTATTAAAAAAAAAATCCATTAGATCCGTTCAGTAATTTTGCGTGATGCGCGAACGAACAAACAGACAAAAAAAAATAAAATAGTTGCTTTTGTTCAGACACGCCTCAGTTAGCCTAATACAGACAATTTTTCTCAAATCTTAAATGTACAGACACAGCAGCTCTGTGACAGCTTTATAATAGTACAGTAATTTTTTCTCAAATATCTTAAATCTACAGACACCGCTCTGTTACAGCTTTATAAAAGTATAGATTATTGCAGAAAGTCTTGTAATTTATAATGATCTGTTTAGATTTACAAAAATACTAAACAATAAAAATAGTTCTTTAAAAAAAGGAATGTGTTTTAAAAATACGCTCCATATTATATTCTATATAAAGAACACTATCGTTTTATTGTAGATCGCAGAGTCTTAGGTACAAACAATATCATTCAGAGGTATACGTATTTTTTAATCAATTTCATATAAACACATTAAAGATTATTATTGCTAACAAAAAGTTAAATGTAGTATAGTCGTAATGCGTAAACAATCACATTAACATCCAATATGACACTTAATTTTAATTCCAATCTTCTTAGGACGAAACTTCGAAAATATGACTTAAATTAACTTCTTAAATATCTACTTAAAACAATTCAAGAAAATTTGTTGTAATTTTGTATTTATGCTAATATGTTGCGGACCCTCACGCCTACGACAAACAATTTTAATTTGTATGCTGTTTGGAACAGACGGGCGTTATACATGCGTTTATAGGCATAAAATACAATTAAGATTTGATTCTTATAATTTAATAAATTAATCCTTGAGATATTATAAATGGGAAAGTGAATTTGTTTGTTATGATTTCGAGCCAACACTGTAACCATTCGTTATAAAATGTTTATTCTTTTTAATTATTTCATTTAGTGGCAGACGAGCCACGGCCCATCTGATGGTAAATGTTGCCGTTACTCATAGACTCAACTATACCGAGAGTATCGTCAAGCCGCTGCTCACCATTTCATTTCACCGATATGAAATGAAATAATAAACAAATCAATAATATCTCCTGCTACAGCCAAAATGCAACGATGGGCGGGGAATTCATGGGCGGTCACACGGGAGATGGTGGTACCAACCCGCTCAGGCCCACTACCAAGTGAGTACTCCCACTTGGTACCCAGCCCTACCACCAGTCATGCAATGGATGATAATTGCTTACTTCCCTTAGTCGCCTCATACACGGGTGTCCCATGGGAAAGAATGGGGTGATGACACTTGTATTCTTAGTCCTTCACCACACCGACAACATATATTCTGAAGCCCAAAAAATGGCACAGACTACTTTATATTCCAAAATAAATGGATGGTCCTAAGGGATAGCCGCTTTGGTATGATGATTATTAATTAATGTGCCGTAGAGTGAAGTATTTATACCATACTAGTTCACCCGGCCAACTTCTTACCGCCATGTTGTTTTTTTCGTGAATATTTTGCAATGAAAATTATTAAAGTATGTACTAATATCGCTATTAAAAAATAGGGGTTGGCAGTAAAAGGGTGAAAATGTGTATATATTTTTAATGCCGAATCATAAAAAAAATATATTTTGGGTGGACGACCCTTATGACTTAGGAGTATGAAAAATAGTTTACATTCTATTCTCAAAACTAATTAATATACACACAAAATTTCATAAGAATCGGTCAAGCCGTTTCGGAGGAGAATGGCGACAAACACTGACACGAGAATTTTATATATATTAGATTAACGAAGGGGTAGGCAGAGGTGTACTACACACCTACGACTCGCCAGCTATGTTTAAGTCCCACGTAATAGGGGGCGAGCCTATTGACGTCTACCGGGCACATTTCTAAACTCCGGGCTGCTACTGAGAATTTTTCTTTTTAGGAAAAAGCTCAATTACATTGCCCGACCCAGGGATCGAACCCGAGACCTCATGATTAGCAGTCGCATACACTACCGCTACACCACCGAGGCAGTTATACACCGCGGCAGAGTCTAATTATTATATATTAAATACTTATAGTTATTCGCAACCTATACCTTAAGAATTGGTAGTCATAAAAACTTTTTGCTAATAACAACGCCATGAGAATTTCTTACGAGAAAAACGCGTTAATAACGCAAGTCTACGTCGCAACAATCACGGCAAATATACCAATAAATAACACTTATTAATTTCTGTTTCAACCATATGCGATATTACAAATATGACAGTTATAAAATTAAGACGTTTTCGTTATATTTTACGGTCTGCTTTCAACTTTAAATCATTAGTTGATAGGCCTTTGGGCATTCTAATTATTAATAATATTTAATATTGGAGATGTAGTGATAGTTTTTGAAAATTATTATAATGACAGTTTTATATTGTTTGTTTACTGGACATTGATAATGGACTGTATATTTTATAACTCTAACTAACTAACTTAACTAACTATCTTATCATCACGCTATTTCCCTTGCAGGGTAGGCAGAGAGAACAGAGTGCCAAGAGGCTCTATTCTTGTATACATCTCTCGCTTCCTCAACATTCATAACTCTCTAAATACACGCTCGCCGGTTTCGGAGACTCCTGACTCCACCTTCCTTCAATACATGACTGATTTGGTCTAGGTAGGTGAGTCTCGGTCTCCCCCTGTACCTTCATCCTTCCACTTTCGCATTGTATATCTTCTTAACCAGTTGCTCGTCCGGCATTCTTTCCACATGTCCGAACCATCGGAGCATTCCCTTTCGCATCTTTACATCAATACTCTCTTTCATACGTACTCGTTCTTTGAGAACTCCTTTGAGATATAAATAGTATCTTTAGTAGTATCTTTATTTTAGTAAAAAGTTCATAAACTCCTTCTTCCGTAGACCAAAAGAAGAAAGCGTGGCTGGACTATGTATCTTCTTTGAACCTGAGTGCAAGTACGAAAGAACAGAAGAAAGAAATATACTGGCAACGTAAGATTGACACCAAAGCCTTTGTGAAAGAGAAGCGTGATAGAGCAAATATGATTGCAGAAGAAAGGCTGACCAAAAACTTCGAGAGCAACACCAAACTTTTCTGGAGGGAGGTGAAGAAATCTCAGAGTGGTTGGTCAGCTTTCAGAATGAATAAAATAAGGTCTAAAGGCGGAGACATTCTTACGCAAACACAAGATGTGTTAAGCCAATGGAGTGAATATTTTGGAGATATGTATGCGGATGTTCAGGGTGATGCTGGTGCCACATGTGATCTAACAGATCAGCATTTGGTACTGGCATCCTCTGATGACATTAGTATGGATGAAGTTGAATGGGCGATTAGAAGTTTGAAAAATGGTAAGGCAGCGGGTATTGATATGGTGTCTGCTGAGATGATCAAGCTTGAAGGCTCATGTGTCTGGGAATCCTTCCTGATGCTTCTCAATTTATGTTGGAGCTCAGGAATGGTTCCCAAGGAATGCAGAAGCGCAGTCATCGTGCCCTTGTTTAAAAACAAGGGTTCACGTTGTTTATTAATTCTGCATCTTTCGCTAAGACGATCTAGAGATTATCTAGAAAAAAATTAAATAGAAATAGCAAACGAGCTAGATAAGACTAATCGTACATGATAATTGCATACATTATATCTGCCGAGATGATCAAGCTTGGAGGCTCATGTGTCTGGGAATCCTTCCTGATGCTTCTCAATTTATGTTGGAGCTCAGGAATGGTTCCCAAGGACTGGAAAAGCACAGTCATCGTGCCCTTGTTTAAAAACAACTATGTTATGACTGTGCAAACTACAGAGCCATAAGCTTGACCAGTTTGGCAGCCAAAGTGTATGGTAAGATTGTTGAATGGTGTCTGATGAATATTTGTGTGAGGCACAAAGAGGTTTCAGGTGCGGACAAGGATGCATGGATCAAGTGTTTTTTCAGCGCAACATTGTGGAGAATCATCTGGCTGTAGGCCAGAGGGTTTTCTGCAGTTTTGTAGATTTGGAGAAAGCATTTGACACTGTTGTACGAAAGGAACTTTGGGACATTTTGCCGGAGTATGGTTTTAGTGGTAAACTGCTAAAACCGGTGCAGTCCAACTACATGGACTGCAGAGCTTGTGTGCGACTGGATCACGGAATGTCAACCTGGTTTGACGTCAATATCGGCGTTAAACAGGGCTGCGTTCTATCAGCCAGAGTATTTATCATATATCTGGCTAAATGTCTACAAAGGTTGAATGAAATGAATGTGGGAGTAAACCACTGAGTCGCCCATCTGAAAATGAATCTGAAGATGGGCGACTTATTGGTTAACTCGCAGCTATATGCAGACGATGCGGTTCTATTAGCGCAGTCTGCGACTGACCTGCAAACCCTAGTCGACGTAATGGCAGAAGATTGTAAGAAAATGGGCCTACGTGTGAATGTGAGCAAAAACAAAGTAATGATTTTTGAAAGAGAAGAAGCCAGAACAGATGTTAGAGTAGCAATAGGAAATAGTGTGCCAGAACAAGTGGATGAATTTGTATATCATGGATGTGGATCCAGTCGGGATGGAAGGTACACCACTGATGTAGAAAGAAGAGTGAATGCGAGAAATAGAGTGAACGGGGCATAGGGACAACTTCTCGGCAGCCATCACCTCAGCTAGAAGGCACGTGTTGCAATACACAACGCAGTGCTTGTCCCAACGTTATTATATGGAAGCGAGAGTTGGGTATGTAAAAAGGAGCATGAGAGTAAAATCAATGCGGTCGAAATGCGATCTCTGCGGAGAATCTGTGGAGTGAGGCTGACTGACCACATTCGTAACAATGACGTAAGAGAGCGAGTAGGTATGAAAGAGAGTATTGGTGTAAAGGTGCGAAAGGGAATGCTCCGGTGTTTCGGATATGTGGAAAGAATGCCGGACGAGCGACTGGCTAAGAAGATATACAATGCGAAAGTGGAAGGATGTAGGTACAGGGGGAGACCGAGACTTACCTACCTAGACCAAATTGGTCATGTGTTGAAGGAAGGTGGAGTCAGGAGTCTCCGAAACCGGCGATTGTGTATGAAGAGAGTTATTAATGTTGAGGAAGCGAGAGATGTATGCAAGAATAGAGCCTTTTAGCACTCTGTTCTCTCTGCCTATCCAGCAAGGGAAATAGCGTGATGATAAGTAAGTAAGTAAGTTCATAAAATTGCTGAAGTATAGGCATGCAATTCCAGGGGCCTGACCATATAAGCGGAGTCTTTTATATTAGTATATTATCTAGGAGTGTAGAGCCAGCGGTATGTTTATTTAGTGGGTAAGTGCATACACTATCTTAGTCGTTACCCCGTACGACGGTTTGTGGGGTTCGGTCACGAAGTACCTCTTTTTCCGTACTCCGTGGGTTCGTTACATTTATTCGCGCCTTAACAAACAAACGTACGTATAAAACGCCAGTTGGGCTGCTATTGGCTTTGTTTATCTTATAGTAACTGCCTCCGTGGTGCAGTGGTAGTGTAAGCGACTGCTGATCATGAGGTCTCGGATTCGATCCCCGGGTAGGCCAGTGCTATTAAGATTTTTCATAAAAAAAAATAAGAATAATTCTCAGTAGCAGCCCGGAGTTTGGAAATGTGCCCGGTAGACGTTAATAGGCTCGCCCCCTATTACGTGGGACTTAAACATAGCTGGCGAGTCGTGGGTGTATAATATACCTCTGCCTACCCCTTCGGAGAATACAGGCGTGATGCTATGTTTTTTTTTTTTTGTTTTTATCTTATAGTCTTCCATGTCTAAGTAATGTGATATTATTTGTTTAAGCCCATTACTGTCCTACTATTTCATCTCCTATTAGAGCCTATTGGGGCCACCAGTCGCCGACTAAACGCGACCACCAGTGGTTCAGTCAGACCACTCATGCCAAAACGCGGCCACAAGTAGCGAGCGCGGTCGACACCCGCAACTTCTGGCTCGGACGCGGCCACTCAAACGCTCGGTGTGCGCCGATGCTAAACAAAATGTATGGAAAAACGCGTCCGCAACTTGTGGCGGCCACTAGTCGTACTAGTGTGGTCGCCTCTAGTGGCTCAATGTGCGGGGGCTCTTAGAGTAAATGGAATTGAGACCATAGTCCACAAAGTCCAATCCCTCTCACTTATGAGAGGAGACCCGTGCCCAATAGTGGGGCAGAAATAGGGTTGACAAAAATTTCATATTTAGAATTTCCTTATTTTTCTTTTTTTTTATTATATGTATTTCTAATAGTGGTCTTGGAGTGAATTAGTCTACATACAAAAAGAAAGATTTGATGAATAGACAAGAAGTAATTGTACCTACTTGGAATAACATTTACGTCTTGCACACTACTCAAACTTATTTAAGCCTTCGAATTATATTGTATCTTAACTATATAAATCTAAATCAATTAAATGGCGTGACAGATGTACTACTGCTACCCTACAGTGCTTTACAAATTGGAACCTAAAGAAAAATCTCAGTATGATCCGTCTGAAAATATAAACAGATTAATACTGAGCAATTACGTACATCAAACACTGCTAAACAGACATCACAAATCCTTAAAGTGCTGATGGACAAATCTGAATGCTGACAAGGGAAGCTCCCCTAGTTCAGCAAATTTAATTTTGCAGGCTCTTTTGGATTTTACTTCTAATAAAATATAAGCAAAGGATATTAAAGTTTGGTTCTCATATTATGTTTTATGCCGACGCCAACTTCTTTTACATGTTTAAAATAACAAGAGCTCATCCATAATAATGTAATAAAGCTGAAATAATTGTTTATTTAAAAGCGCTTAAATCTGTGGAAATATAATTCAGTTTAGAAACGTCTTTTTGCATCTAATAGCGAATTTTAAGGCCCCGTAGGAATCGAGCAAAAAGAACAACAACTAATTAATCGATATACATACAATTAAAGCAGCCAAGCTAAATGTAAAATATCTCTTTTCTAAAAAAATATTTTGCGGTCAAGACATAAAACACAAAAGTATAAATATTTTCTGTGACGAGGTACACTAAATTGCTTACATTATATTCAGTATTATTTAAATTAAGATACGAGTGAAACCTAGCTAGTATACAATCATATTTCATGCATTATGTTTGAAGTATACAGTTTTTAAAGAAATAAATATATTTTTTATATCTAATGCGCGATTCATTGGCAATACATAAATAAAACTGCTTCACGCAAGTTTCTTGCTCTAGATTATCAAGAAAATAAAGATCATATTTTTAAAACTGTAAACTTAAGTTTGTCGGATCTCTAACGTAATCGAATCACGGATTCGTTAGAAGAGCGTTGTGTCGTGAACGGGCATTTCAAGTCGAGATAAAGACCGGTACACATTGAGGCACGTGGCACACACGTGCCGCACCAATATGCTACACGCACCAAATGGGTGCAAAAACATCTCACCCCTAAATCTCTTGTGACACCAACACTGTTGTTATTACAATTTGCACTAGTATTAAACCAAAGTGAAACAAATCAGTCCAATTGCAACTTTAAAGAACCAGCTTGGTGAAAGGATATTAACCCCATTGTAAGTATAATGATGATTAAGCGCGGCTACGAAAGACTAATTTTTTTTATTGCATTTTGTAGCAGACGAACCACGGTCCATCTGATGGTAAATGGTAACCGTCGCCCATGGACTCAACTATACCGAGAGTATTGTCAAGTCGCTGCTCACCAATTCATTTCAGAAATATTAAATTAAATATAAACGGTTATCTCCTGCTACAGCCAAACCGCAACGATGTGCTTCATGGCCGGTCACACAGGAGATGGTGGTACCAACCCGCTCGGGCCGGATACCAAGTGAGTACTCCCACTTGGTACCCAGCCCTACCACCAGTCATGCAATGGATGATAATTGCTTACTTCCCTTAGTCGCCCACGGTGTCGTACGAGACGACACCCGTGGGAAAGAATGGGGTGGTGACACTTGTATTCTTAATCCGTCACCACGCTGACATTGACATGGCTGACTAATTTAATAATGTATCTTCTATTTGTCAAAAAAAATGTTTATTATAATCGGTTTAGTAGTTAAAAAATCACCCCTTTTTTCGTTAAGGCGGGAATAAATGTACCTAACCGTACACCCCGTCGTATAGGGTAACGAACAGGGTAGTATGGGGCTCTCACCCACTAAATTAATCCGCCTTGTGCCGTCTCTCCGCCTGTACTGGCAGACCACTGGAACTATGTGACATTACTTCTGTGTCCAATAATCACCCCTTACATTAATAAACATATTTAGTGTATTATTATATAGATAAAAAGTTTAGTTATTTTCGCTAGGAGAATCACCTGTGTATCCTATTTGCACCCAAAATGTACGTCCGAGTTGATCCAAATAATTCCACAATATGTCAGCAATATCAGTAATATATTGGGAAGCGCGTAGCTATTGCACATTTGTTCTTTACTAGATTCTGTCAGCAACTTCATCCGAATGTACTTCGGAATATAAATACATTACTCTGAGGCACATTAATTATTTCTATATCAAAATAACTATCCCAGAAGAATCTTCCATTTTTCCGAGATGAAATATACTTTTCTAGTCTCTAGACTATATCGATGCAAAATTTCTCAATGCAACATTCGCATTTATAGGTAATTAAAAGATTCTTTCAAGAAATATTTTATCAATGCTGAGGGTACAAAAAACTGTGCGATTTTGTCCTCACTGTTCAAACGTTACAGTTGCTTTTTAATTAATATTTATCTATATTTTTAGCACTTGACATGCTCAGCTACTTTTAGAGTGCAAATTATTATTTGTGAATGAGGAAAAAGAGAACTTTAGTACGAGCGGGAATCAAACCTGCATCTCTTCCTATCCGAGGAAGTGCTCTAATCCACTGAGCTACCGTACTACCTTGCGGTCATACCTAATTTCCTCATCACATTTGTCTTAACGACCAACGCCATCTATCGGAACACATTTACATGCATTAATCCAATATAGTAAGTTTAATTTTGCAATTAAAATTCATGCTATTTGAAATAATAATTTGTACTTTTTAATTGTTAGAATTATTAGTTCATTTATAGTATTAAAATATACTTATTGTGAAAAGAAAATTTTATGAAAATGTTCTCTTTTAAAAAAATCTTTAATAAAATATTATCCTTAATGAATGCAAATTACTTTCACAATATCCTTTATTTAACTTTAAAAGAATAATACATAAAATATAATACTGCTACATCTAAAGCAAAGTTCATACCACTTAACCGTTAGACTAGCATGTAACAAAAAATGTACACCCCACATGTGCCTTTCCAAAAATAAACTAAAATAAAAGCCCTCCATTAAGTAGATAATGCGCTAACAATGTTCGTTGGGGACGAAACTGTAAAGTGACTGTACATTTGCCAGATTTGCCTATGAGTGGAACTGTCCAATCAAGTCTCTTCAACCCACCAAGCCCGATATTGTTCTGTAGAGCACTCGACTCGGGTTTTCTTTTTTCGATTGCAGGTGAAAATTGTTCACTGCGGTATTCATTTGCGGATTTTCCACATGTGGTTACGTGGTTTTATACATAATGTTTTAATTTTGTGAATTTCATTTCAGGGATTTGTTCTCTGTGTAATTTTTTTTAGTTTAGGATTTCGAATGATTTCACAGCTTTCTGGAGTAATTCTGAAGTAATCGATATGTTGCGTTTATAATTTGTAATTTAGTAATGTAATAGGGTTTATCGATATCAAGGAGGAACGATTCTGAACGCCGTGCTGATGATAAGACCAAGTACCTGTATTTTAACAACCCAAGTTTCGAACCCAAGAAACACAGTTCAAAGTTGAACACTTATATCCATACCATTTATGTTAGCAATGAGACAGTATTATTGTGATTCTTTAAAATTTTGTTGTTGATTGTTGTCAGATTCGAAATTGGCACTTTTGTGTTTTAATGGTTACAGTTTCCTGCTAGGTGATCGCTACTAATTATTCGATTAATCGTAAAGTATTTCTTTTTGACGTGATAACGTCTTATAAATCAATGAACGCCGGCAGCACGCACGAAAAAGTCTCACGTTCCATAAAATGTATGGAGGTCGATGCATTGTTTGATGTTCGCGCCCTCAAGAGAGCCGCGGGCTGAAGAGCGTTTTGCGAGAGAGAGCCGGCCGGCCGTTCTCACCGACCGGTGCGTCCCGGGCAACATGCGTGTCTCAATTATTGTATAGCAGCACTCGCGATTATATATAGGTAGTAGGTCCCATTCGATTTCTATCATTTCTATTTCTATTTATTAAATTTTGTGAAACTCTCAGAAAACATATATGACGAAAATTATCATCCGTAAATCGACTTTACAGACAACCATATAGTTTTGTGTTTTAAATAAAATAACACTCTAGTATACTAGAGTGTTATTTTATTTAAAACACGAACATCAAACAAGTACACTTGTTCTAACTATTTCTTTATAGCGCAGAATGTAAGAAGCTCTTCACAATTCCACCTAACTTACACACAAACTTCGTAAATATATTACATTATATTATCCTCGATTCAGGATATCAAGGGCTTGCTACAGAGCGCGCTCTCTATGCAGCAAAAATGCGCAGATATGTGTTTTAAAATTAAACAGGATTTCCACGCGAAAACATGTGAGAATATGAGTTGCAACTACTAATGAATGCTGCAATTACACTGGCATATGCCATAGGGGCATAGCTCCTGCTACAAGCAATGAAAGTTAAATAAAAAATAAAAAAGTACTACGTCTCCCATTACACAGATAGTTTCTCATTAAACTTAGTTCAGAACGGGTCTCAAATTTCAAAGTCACTCGTTCCATTGTGAATTAGGCCGAACTTATCTTAGCGGTGTCATATCAAACCGTTTGATCATTTTGAGAATGTCTTCTGGCGTTCCACTTTGACATTCTCCAGATTAAATTTTAGAGAACATAAAAGATTTAGTTCGCAGACATAAATTATTTTAAAGTTTTATTACTTTAATATTTTAGTTTAAATGCGTTTCATTTTACGTAGCATAATTTAAGCCCTAAATCTCCAAACTATAGTACTGGATTGTAAATAGAGCATGGATTATTTATACTATAAGTAGGCTACATTATTTTTTTATGTATTTTCTTGACTACAACTAAGACGTTATATTTCTTTTTTGCTAACTACTCATCCACAGTTAAAACTCCCATGCAAAAAGATTATATATAAAACAAATAGGTTTAAATGTATAAACATAAACAATGCTCAATTGAAAAACTAGTACAAACATAGGCATCGTCCCTACACACAATGTAACGAAAACTTATGTGACTTAAACAACGACAGCTACTGCGAAATCAGTAACTCTTGGATTTCTATTTTTAAAGTTCCGCTTTAGGGTTCGACACACCAAAATAATACGGACTTTTATGCTCGCTCATAATCACATCCTTTCGTGTAAAATATCTCAATTAGGTACGGGAGGATGTGTAGACACGGTTGAATTTAACGACTTTTGCATACAACGCGTTTGATGGTTGCGCTCGATCGGACGCCTGTTTTATTGCTTTGTGCGGGGGACAAAATATGTTTTATGTTTAATATTTGCGACGATTTAAATACCCGTGCATAAACACAAGCAGATAATCCTAGTTAATATTTTGGTAACATATAATGAGGTTGTAACTACTCCAAAATACGACGGTACCCATTAGTTTTGGGTCCAGTACAAAATCGGAGCTGTAAGTATTATCTCATATTTTACTTGCAAGAATATCTATCTATTCTTAGCGAGGGCGAGCAGTGTTTGAGTGGGCTCTCGTTAACAATGCTCTCGATACACGAACCTGAGTATCAAGTGGAACTGTTATTTTGTCTGTTATGAAATACAAAAAAGGAAAAAGGGTTTTCAAATATGAGTTATAGATAAGTTAAAGCTGCAATAGTCTTATCTTCTTGTATATAGGTATGTACATTGACGTCTCATCTTCGTCGTACATTCTACATAGAAGAAATTTCAAGACCTCGGTCCTGACTACACCGAGACTTTCTAGTGCGAGAGCCTTGCTTATCCCAGTACAAAGATGGGCCGGCTCGATTGGAGAAGTACCACCCTCTCACAGAAGATCAGCGTGTGCCAACGGTATTTATGTCTACCATTGTGTTTCGTATGGTGAGTGAAAGCGCCGGAGGCCCAAATCCCCTCTATATCCTCTCCTTATCATCCTTCTTATCTTCTCCTTAGTATCCTACTTCCATTCATCCATCAGCCTTTTAACGTCCACTGCTGGACATAGGCCTCCTCAAGAATGGGGGATAGTGCCGTAATCGCCACGCTTGGCAGGGGGGTTGGCGATCGCAATGGATGTTGTTAATACTCGAAGGAGTGCTGCTGCCCACTCCCCTGGTATTCCCTCAGTCGGCTCTTACGACTCCCATGGGTGGAGAGGGGTGGTACAATTCTAAAGCCGGCCCCACACGGCAACCTATAATCTCCTTATTATTCTTCCTATCCACCTCCTATCCATTTCCTTGGAGATGGCAACGCGCGAGAGATACCTCTGGTATTGCTAGCATCTATTAGCTACTGTGCCTTACCATCAGGTGGGGCGTATGCTTGTTCGCCACCCATATAGTATAAAAAAAACATTACGATAAACAGTCTAAAATTTCTCACGCCTACGCAACATGACATAAGACCTGTGAGTGAACAAAAACTCAAAACCAGTGTAATTGTGCACAGTTCATTTACCTATGCACTTTAACAATGAAATCATAGCGCCCCCGCATCGATCTGTATCAAATATCTATCGCCACCTACGTATGCCTAGTAATGAATCTAAAATGAACACCACCATGAATTTAAACTAGCTAATATAACGAAGTTTGAGAGCGTCTGTCCGTTCATATTTTGGCTATACACGAGCGGACGTGACGGTGCTCTTACTATACTGATCGGTATAATTGCTTAAATCTACTAGGCAAGTTTTTGTCAGAGCTGTTTAATATTGAGCGTATTTCAGCAGTATACCACAAAAAGGCTTATAAGTTGTAGATAATTATGAAAATGAATCACTTACTAAAAATAATTTAGAACCCTTTTAGGTATAATACATCATACTGGATCTGGATAGATTTGTGGATTTTAGTCGTAAAAACAATTAGTACGTATTTAAAACATAATTCTTGTTACCTAATTAATTTAATGATTAGACACTTGACGGTAGACCGTTGTTATTATTATAGAATGGATATTTTATGAGGAGAGCCCACCATTCATCCACGGATTGTCAATCCCGGTTATCTCTGGACACACAAAATAACCTAAGATTGCCAATCCGCACTCTCACAGATAGAGGAGAATGAGATACTAGCAGAGTAGCATGCACGATAATTACAAAATATTTCACCAATGCGATGCAATCATGCGATAGGGCAGGACTTTCAGAACCACGACGTTGCAATATTCCGCAAAAATCCGAACACAAATTCGACACGTACAGGAGGCATCCTTAGGATCGCTCGGAAACAAGTGAACCATTTCTCCTAAAATATCCATTCTATAATAATAATATGCTATGACGGTGGATTATATTATCATGTCGTGATTTGGCTGTTTCCCTGATATCGTTAAGTCTATGACCAAGTTTATCACTCAATTCTACTATATTTCACTATTTTCTAACGCTAGGTGCTACCAGAAGCATTAAAACATTTATTTATTTACATACCTTAATTATCAGATTTTATTACAGGTTAATACATAATCCAATAATGTAGTATCAATAATTAAGTATTAATTTATAATTAATTGCTGCCAATCACAGCATAAACAGTTTCTGTGAATTATTTTAACATTATATTATCATTTTTGATCTATATTTTTTAGCACTTGACATGCTCCGCCACTTCCAAAGCATAAATTATTTGAGAATAAGGAAAAAGAGATTTTTTGTACTAGCGGGAATCGAACCCGCGTCTTTTCCATTCCGGGGAAGTGCTCTAAGCCACTGAGCTATAGTACAGGTACTTCGACCATCCCAATCTCCTTATTACATTTGTCTTTACGACCAGCGCCATCTATCGGAAGCATTTACATGCATTAAACGACCAAAAAAATAAAAAATATAGATCAAAAATGTTTAAAAAAAAAAAAAAAAATCGCACCATCAAATAGTATGAATTTTAATTGCAAAATTAAACTTACTATATCGGTTTAATGCATGTAAATGCTTCCGATAGATGGCGCTGGTCGTAAAGACAAATGTAATAAGGAGATTGGGATGGTCGAAGTACCTGTACTATAGCTCAGTGGCTTAGAGCACTTCCCCGGATTGGAAAAGACGCGGGTTCGATTCCCGCTAGTACAAAAAAAATCTCTTTTTCCTTATTCTCAAATAATTATATTATCATTTAACATTATATCTTTTAATTAAAATGTATGCAAGTGAAACCGCGTGATAAGCCTATAAGCTGACTCCGAAATATTTTTAAAATAAAATTAAAAACCGTTAATCTATAACTAGTGCGTCTTTCCAGTTGCAAGTTACGGATTTGAAACATGGGTACTTAGGTATGATAGTTGACGACCACTGAAGTAATGTAACACAGTTCCAGTAGTCCACCAGTACAGGCGGAGAGATGGCACACGGCGGGTTTTTAGTGAATGAGGGCCCACACTACCCTGTTCGTTGCCTAGAATTACGGGTTAGGTAATTTTTTTCCCGCCTTAAAAAAATTATAGTTCACTATCAAAGTCACTCAATGGGCAGTTAAGGGTTTATCTTAAGGGTAAACACCGAAACTAGTATATCCAACAGAAAACTGGAGTTAACGATATAGCTTATAGAATGGACATTCTGACATGGCAATGGGCTTGTTATCGCTGCCGCAAAAAGGTCCTTAAATGGATACCGCGAATAAGCAAATGAGAGCCAAGATGATCCCAGGCCAGGCCAGAACCATCAATTAACAAAAAATGCGGTAGTCTGGACGCAGAAGACACGGGACAAGGTTTTGTGCCCAAATGTGTTAAAGATCTATTTCCAGCAGTGGACTGCAACAAGCTGATTGATGATGTTAATATGAGGCAAGTGGTGCGATGCAAGATTGTAGGCATTAGTGGGACTGCTCTATCGCCACGAACTTTGATGCTTCTGTTTCACATCAATGTGCGTTTTAGAAATTTAGACAATCCAGTCATTTTCACAAATCAAGCACGGTCAAGATGGCTATTTCAGATTATGTCACTTTGATATTTTGCCGTGTAGGGTCGGCTTTAGAATTGTCGCATCCCTCTCCACCCATGGGAGTTGTAAGAGCTGACTGAGGGGGAGTGGGCAGCAGCACTCCTTCGAGTATTAACAACATCCACTGCGATCGCCAACCCGCCTGCCAAGCGTGGCGATTACGGCACTATCCCCCATTGTTGGGGAGGCCTATGTCCAGCAGTGGACGTTAAAAGGCTGATGGATGGATGGATGATATTTTGCAATAACTAAGTTTTTGCATTTAGTTAGTTAGAAGGTCTATCCTTACTTCGTTACTAATATTATTATAAATGCGAAAGTGAGTTTGTATGTTTGTTTGAAGAGGACATAGGCTATGCCCAGAACATTGGATAGTTCCTGTGGGATTGCTATTTTTACATATAGATCATTTGTATGCCGTTAAGTAACGTATTTATTTTCTGATTGTCCATGCGGATGAAGTTGGATAGAATCTAGTTTGCCATAAACGCATCAATTTTAAACAATATTCCAATTGCCACTAACCTGTTTCTGCAGTCAGAATCAAAAAGAAGTCAGAAGAAAAATCTTGCCGCGTTTTCGCATGATGTAATCGTGTATTGCAAGGGGGACTAAGTTTTAACACAAGACGACCTACAAGTCTAGTGCTCCGGCGACTCATTAGGGACCCTCGCTGTTACGAGGGGCCTGAGGGGCCTCAGCCCAAGCAAAAGGGGTACTTCAGATTTCAAGTGCCAGCCATGTACACGAAACTACTACTCGTATGTTATATCTATTATAGTATAACTATCTTAAGCATACAGATTGCATGAACTGAGTTTTGAAACCAATTTTTTATTCATATTTTACTAGTCTGTGGAATATAGAGTGGAAATTTGTATATTGCGTTATTACAGGTAAGATACCTATCATCAAGGCGAGGTCGTGAGTTTTTTGGTGTATGAGATGAGAACATTGTATGGTTTCGATTTTTCGTTTTCGTATTTTAACAGTGAAATTTACATATTTTTTTAATTGTGTTAATTTGTTGTCTAAGAGGCACATTTGTTTCTTGGCCTCGAAAGTGTTTATATATTTACAACGATACATGGCTTAATAAAGATCTTAAAAGTACAAAGTTTAATGTATAATATACATTCAAATTTATAAAAAATATATCAATTCGTAAAACTTCTTCTATGTGATGAGAGACCGATTGCATAGGTATCACAAATTTATCCTATTGTATGGCAATCGTAAGAGCAGATTTGGGATGTATACCTACCGATTACTCCGACAGTACTCGTATTATGTTGAATGGAATATATCCAGGATTATCAGAGGCTTGACTCTAGTCCGGATGTAATGCTGCCGTTAGAATCAAGGAAAATGATGGTACCTATCCGTTTGGATCCAACTACAAATGGCTTTCACTTGGTACCTAACACAATAACTGAATATTATGTAAGCCACTACCAGCAGTAAAAATATTTAACCAGAGTATTACAAAGAATATGTAATGAAATTCTTCTTCGCAAATGTCAAGATACTTCATGTGGCTTCAGATGGCATCTGGAAAAGTCTTTTTTAGGAGTTGTAGGTTCAAATCTTACTGTTGGCTATCATTTTCCATTTTACATTTTCCCACTTTGTATTCTGATAAACGACCGAGTATATAAAGTGCTTAAAATATATATATAAATCACAAAATAATCTATGCAGTTATAAAATAACTTCAATAAGCACAAAGTGCTTGAACATAGACTGGATTTATACACTACCGTATTACCAATCGAATCAAATGTAGGTATATATTCATCTGCCTCAAATACCTTTTAAATAGGGTCTCCATGCTCTCGTTAGCTCGCTTCTTGTATTTTAAACCTACTTTGGTCTGAGTCTAATATATACTTGGATAATGTCACATAAATTGTGACTTTAAATGCCCGTTATGTACTAACAGAGTATGCTCGTAAAGAAGTGTTAGGTCCTTTGTGAACATTTAATATAAACAAACTGAGCCTGTGGGAAGTGTTACCAATCGCTTTCCATGTTTATGTTTTAACTGTATCAAAGCAACTTTTTATGCTGAGAATCGAAGCGTTAAGATAGGTAAAGAAGAAAATTAGTCATAGTAATGTAAGTATTAGTGTACTGTAGAATAATTTATATTTTTTTAAATTGTTGAATAATGAGGCATTCAAATTTGGTGAGTGGTCTCATTTAATATGTTTTCCAAATACATTTTTGTTTCAAATAATACCAACTTTTCTAGTGACGATGTTTTTTAATAACAGTCGAATTATTTTTTTAATACTTGCTGAGCTATCATTCAATTTAGTATATTGAGAATAAACGTACCTATTGCATGTGACACAAACCTTTTGTTTAAGCGTTCAGATAATTACTACTAGAATATTTAGATATTTGTATATACTTTTTTAGCATTTGACATGATTTAGCCATATAAATCAACACAAAGTGAGAAAATGTGAAATCGAAAATAACAGTCACGAGCAGGATTTTTCACACTTTGTGTTGATTTAATACTAGAATGACAAATTAATGTGTGTTATATTCTTGTGTATTGTTTCAAATGTTCACATTGGTACCGAACTATGGATTAATATACATATATGCCGTAACCGTTCCCCCAAATGACAGTGCTAAAAGTGATTGAGTACTGTATATATTATGATACTGGTGTAAATATCCTCTTATCTCCAACACCCTAAGGTTTCCCTGCCGGCCATCTATCTTTAAACTTTAAATTTCACAAACCTTACTCGGTACGATGCCGTCAGTCTTAATAATAAAGGATCAAGATGTAGATTGATAAACGAACCCTTGGATTTTATATTGCTTAGATAATTTTGTAGACGCGTCATACGTACCTAAAATATAAATATGAATATATTTATAATATAAAGCTTAAGTAAGAAGCACTCAAGAGTATGTTTAATTGAACTCTGCAACTACTAGTGGATATAAAAAGCCTATTTTTTTTTTTTGAGAAGAATTACAATTTTCGAGTAATGATATAAATTATTTATCATTCTTCAACGATTAGATACCAAGCAAAAAAATATCAAATAAGCGCCGTTTAATGTCTCAAGTTGAAATTAAAACTGGACTGAGGTATGTAAAATATAGACGGCCCTTTCCTTTGTAAAGGTGATATGTTTGACGTCATGGTTACGTCACGTAACGTTATTAATTTCCTAATTCCGTAGGTAAGCAGGTCAAGAAAGAATTAATGAAATGCAAGGTTGTTATAGGAAGCCGCAAGAACGTGACGAAAAATATCAAATTACCTACTAATATCAGTATTCTTCTCTAATTACATATTAGTGTCTACGTTGAGTTTGTTTGTGTAGTTATTACTAAGTATAGTACGTATACACGTTTTCAATATTTCAATACTTATAATAAAAGATAAAAGCATAAAGGTACATCCGTGTCTGTGTGGTGACGGACTAAGAATACAAGTGTCACTACCCTATTCTTTCCCACGGATGTCTTACGAGGCGACTAAGGGAAGTAAGCAATTATTACCCATTGCATGGCTGGTGGTAGGGATGGGTACCAAGTGGGTGTATTCACTTGCTGTCGGGCCTGAACGGGTTGGTACCACCTACATCTTCTGTGTGACCGACCAAGAAGTACATCGGTGTGTTTTGGTTGCAGCAGGAGATAGCCGTTTATTCTTTCATTTCATTTCTGTGAAATAATGGTGTGCAGCGGCTTGTCAATACCCTCGGTATAGTTGAGTCTATGAGCGACAGTTACCATTTACCGTCATGTGAGCCGTAGCTCGTCTGCCACAAAACGCAATAAAAGTCCCTAAAGATTACGTCACTAAACATTACATTGTGTTTGTTTCTGCTTGGGGTTGATTTAATATTTCCATAGAACTTTCTTTTATTATTATACCCACTACTAATCAACTCACGGCTCCAGAAACCAATTTCTGGTAACTGTACATTAAACACAAAGTGAATATAAAAATATCTAAATATTCTGGAAACTGTATTCTCTTATCACTTAAAAATTAATATTTCTAAACTATAATATTATTGTTAGTATAATATTATATTGATGATAGTTCTTTTACGTTATGTTTTGGTACTTTTCAAGTAATTATGTTTTTGAAATATGTGTGATAATTTATTATTAAATTTGTTCAATAAAATCCTCAATTTAGATTTAATAAGCTGAACCTATATAGGCGCATCTACAAATTTATAGCTCTATGTTCTTTACGTATTCATTACTTAAAAGGATTACAATTTTATCCTATGAGGAGCGGACTATCGACAACATCATCCGATCCTCTCCTTTAGCCTAAGTTTAACTTCACTCAGTCATGATTGATGTGTTGCTTTAATGTAATTAATGAATTTATTTGGCGTGGGCCTTCTTTCTCCTTACTTTAACCTATCACAAATTATGTACGAGCAATAACATACTTGGTAAGTACTATTTTGGTACCTATACATATGTTAGGTACATTTTACCCAACAATGCGGCTATAAGGATTATTACGGAGAAACTTGATTATCGGTAGAATGGCGCCCCATTGATTCGCACAAAGTGTTAAAAAACTGAAGGACGTAAATCGCTATGCGTGTCGAAATCTAAAATGAAGTTAGCGTTTAGCAAGGGATATAGCTAAAATGAGATTCTTATCTACACCAATGGCTATAATATGTAAACGATTAATGTAAATTCTGTAAGATTTTAGCTTTTTTATATTGTAACAGATAAAAATAGTGTCACCTATTTGTATTCTGCGTGTAATATATAAGACGACTAAGAAAACTGAAGCAAATGCAAAAAAAAAAATACGTAAGAGTCTCAAAACGAAACTTATGTCAAGCTTGACTGGTGGTAGGGCTGGGTACCAAGTGGGAGTACTCACTTGGTATCAGACCCCAGCGGGTTGGTACCACCATCTCCCGTGTGACCAGCCATGAAGCACATTGTTGCGTTTTGGCTGTAGCAGAAGATGGCCGTTTATTCATTCATTTCATATCTGTGAAATGAAATGGTAAGCAGCGGCTTGATAATATTCTCGGTATAGTTGAGTCCATGAGCGACAGTTACCATTTACCATCAGATGGGCCGTGGCTCATCTGCCACAACATGTAATAAAAAAAAACCTGGCTAGGATAGTAAAGTAGACTACATATCGAAGTAGACTACAAATCGAAGTAGACTTGTGTCCGAAAGTTACAACCTGCTTAAAAAAATAATAGTACCTTTAATCTTCTAATTTACTGTCTGTGTTAATGATATAATTATTATTATTATTCCTCTGCGTATTCTGTTTCTACTCGTATATAAAGAATTTATTTTTATTCGCAAGATATAAGGGTTGTCTTGCGATATAAAAATTGTAACCACAAAGATGTGATATTTTAATATGAGATGCTTTTAAAGAAAATCTTACATCGTACATTATTAGAGACACGTGTCCCGACTCAAAAAAACAGGATAAGATGATCGTTAAAATTTCTGCATGGGTCAACGAGAAGGGATATATTTGGGGATCCATATACATCATTATCGTGCCGACAGTGTACTATTTTTGTTATCTTGTCCAACAATACTAAGAAAGAATTGAATAGAATAGAAAATAAAATGTCATGCACGACTTTATTGAGCTTATTCAGAGATTCTATATTTTTGAATTTGAATTGAGTTTGAAATTGAATATAATTTTTTTGAATATAATTTGAAATTTAAAAAAAAGAATTGTGAACAAGTTATACATTTATTTGATATTAAATATAGGTTGAAATTATTATTGCAGTAAAAGTAGGTATTGCAGATTCAGAACAAGTCTATTGGAATATCTGTCAGAAGTTGAATATAATAACCAATTTTGAATACGAATTCTAACAACTGCATAACTCACTGATGGTAAGTTCTTTTTTTTTTATAGCATGTATTGGCAGACGAGCCATGGTTCATCTGATGGTAAATGGTAACCGTCGCCCATGGACTCGACTATACCGAGAGTACTGTCAAGCCGCTGCTCACCAATTCATTTCACAGATGAAATTAAATATAAACGGCTATCTCCTGCTACAGCCAAAACGCAACGATGTGCTTCATGGCCGTTCACACGGGAGATGGTGGTACCAACCCGCTCGGGTCGGATACCAAGTGAGTACTTCCACTTGGTACCCAGCCCTACCACCAGTCATGCAATGGATGATAATTGCTTACTTCCCTTAGTCGCCTCATACGACACCCGTGGGATAGAATGGGGTGGTGAGACTTGTATCCTTAATCCGTCACCACACGGACAGATAAGTAATCTCGCCATGAGTTTGAGAGTATGCTGTGAAAGTTTCTAAGATCTATTGATGTAACAATACTTAAGAAAAGGCGACCCGACCGCGTGGATAGTTTTTGCATATCTGTCTTTTATGTAATTTGCTGATTCGCACTCGTCTAGGCATTGGCAGTGATTTTGTTCTTCGAGCTGAAAGCTCCCAGACGACGTACCAGTACGGTAAGTCTTAGTCGGAGGTGGTCTGAGCGTAGATTTTATTATGCGTGATCACTCGATTCTTGCACTAAGATTCAATATGGCTCTGACTAGTCGATGATTACTCCCAGTTTTAATCCTGCTAATCACAATGACTTTATTGAATAAATATTGTTTGCCCTACAAGTTGCAGTCTATCTTGTTATTTGTGGAACCATCAGGGCTAATCCGATTTATTAGCTTCGTTGCCGTTTTCTGAAGTAGGCATTTATCATATAGACGGTTTTATTCTCCAGCAAATTACCTACAGGTCTAGAAATTATCATATTTAGTATTTCCTTGTAAGATTCGTATCCGGCTATAGCTATTTATTACACTCGCGATACAAACATCAACATCAAAAGTAGGTAAGTTAATATTCTAAAAGCCGCCTCACCGTTTATTGACTCATTCACATCCATTTCATTTAAAAACTTGATACTAGTACAAGTAACTTGATTGATATTTAATTGACGGTCGTTTGGCATCGTGCGGACACCTTGGCCTCCATGATAATTTGATCTAATAAAAAATTAAAAGCATTTCGAAAACATGATAGTAACAACAGCATAATTGCTTAATGGCAACCCTAAATGGTGATTCTATATTATTTATTCATGAGACGAGCTTCGCTGATCTTCACATGCGATGGAGCGTTTGCATCGCGCCCCCAAATTACCTATCCCATTATGTCATCAGACGTTTTATGGATCTAAATTCTTTATAATATAAATTAAGTACCTACCTTATTATAATAGTATAGCTATAACCTTTTCGATTTACTGTAATAACCGTTTACAAACTTCTTCAACCGAAATGCGTTGAGTCTCTTACTGCATTAATAAGCTTGGGTTAAAAATGAAGGTTTCCTTGAACAAAATATCCTTTTTTTTTTTTTTTTTTTTTTTTGTTAAGGCGGTAAAAAATGTTCCTAACCGCACACCCCGTCGTTCGGGGCAACGAACAGGGTAGTGTGGGGCCCTCACCCACTAAAAAAACCCGCCGTGTGCCATCTCTCCGCCTTCATTGGCGGGCCACCGGAACTATATTACATTCCTTCAGTGGTTGAACAAAATATCCTAAACGTTATTTGATTATAGTAATCGTAAACAATGTTGTATTTAGCTAAATCGTTTGGTTATTATTATGACGCGATTTGTCTCCCAGAATAGATATGATTCACATCAACATTAACGAAGATCGCTTATACATGCTTTTTTTAATCAGGATCTGGAATTTTGACATTATTATCTTCACACAATAATTATATGGATGCAAAATTTGCCACTGATTCATCAGATATTGAATATTTCACGATCCGTAATACAATGTCTTTTCCTTGAGTAGGTTTTTACGAATAACTCCAAAACATGTGTCAAGACGCATCATGGTTTATTTTTCAGAAATGCTGGCAGAGAGCTGATATTTTAGTACACAAATTACAATAAATTAATTCATATTAATTCTGCATCTTTCGCTAAGATGATCTAGAGAATATATAGAAAAAAATTAAATAGAAAT
The DNA here is from genome assembly GCA_948253155.1 of Leucoma salicis. NCBI lineage: Eukaryota > Metazoa > Arthropoda > Insecta > Lepidoptera > Erebidae > Leucoma > Leucoma salicis. Next base: position 19,657,226 of record OX411815.1, on the reverse strand, counting down.
AGCAAACGAGCTAGATAAGACTAATCGTACATGATAATTGCATACATTTTATCTGCCGAGATGATCAAGCTTGGAGGCTCATGTGTCTGGGAATCCTTCCTGATGCTTCTCAATTTATGTTGGAGCTCAGGAATGGTTCCCAAGGACTGGAGAAGCACAGTCATCGTGCCCTTGTTTAAAAACAAGGGTTCACGTTATGATTGTGCAAACTACAGGGCCATAAGCTTGACCAGTTTGGCAGCCAAAGTGTATGGTAAGATTATTGAAAGGAGAATGAGGATGGTGTCTGATGAATTTTTGTGTGAGGCACAAGGAGGTTTCAGGTGTGGACGAGGATGCATGGATCAAGTGTTTTCTCTGCGTAACATTGTGGTGAAGCATCTGGCTGTAGGCCAGAGAGTTTTCTGCAGTTTTGTGGATTTGGAGAAAGCATTTGACACTGTTGTACGAAAGGAACTTTGAGACATTTTGCCGGAGTATGGTATTAACGGTAGACTGCTACAAGCGGTGCAGTCCAACTACATGGACTGCAGAGCTTGTGTGTGGCTGGATGATGGAATGTCACCCTGGTTTGATGTCAATATCGGCGTTAAACAGAGCTGCGTTCTATCAGCCAGACTGTTTATCATATATCTGGATAAATGTCTACAAAGGTTGAACAAAATGAATGTGGGAGCTCAGATGGGCGACTCAGTGGTTAACTCGCTGCTATATGCAGACGATGCGGTCCTATTAGCGCAGTCTGCGACTGACCTGCAAACCCTAGTCGACGTAATGGCAGAAGATTGTAAGAAAAGGGGCCTACGTATGAATGTGAGGAAAACCAAAGTAATGGTTTTTGAAAGAGAAGAAGCCAGAACAGATGTTAGAGTAGCAATAGGAAATGGTGTGCTAGAACAAGTGGATGAATTTGTATATCTTGGATGTGGATCCAGTCGGGATGGAAGGTACACCAATGATGTAGAAAGAAGAGTGAATGCGGGAAATAGAGTGAACGTAGCATTGGGACAACTTCTCGGCAGCCACCACCTCAGCCAGAAGGCACGTGTCGCAATACACAATGCAGTGCTTGTCCCAACGTTATTATATGGAAGCGAGAGTTGGGTATGTAAAAAGGAGCATGAGAGTAAAATCAATGCGGTCGAAATGCGATATCTGCGGAGAATCTGTGGAGTGAGGCTGACTGACCGCATTCGTAACAATGACGTAAGAGAGCGTGTAGGTATGAAAGAGAGTATTGTTGTAAAGATGCGAAAGGGAATGCTCCGATGGTTCGGACATGTGGAAAGAATGCCGGACGAGCGACTGGCTAAGAAGATATACAATGCGAAAGTGGAAGGATGTAGGTACAGGGGGAGACCGAGACTTACCTACCTAGACCAAATTGGTCATGTATTGAAGGAAGGTGGAGTCAGGAGTCTCCGAAACCGGCGAGCGTGTATGAAGAGAATTATGAATGGTGAGGAAGCAAGAGATTTATGCAAGAATAGAGTTGGCACTCTATTCTCTCTGCCTACCCCGCAAGGGAAATGGCATGATAAGTAAGTAAGTATAATTGCATACTTGTTAACTACAATTTAATGATAGATATTTGATCAGAGTCCGGTTGTTAAGCAATAGTGGTTTCCATTAAAAAGCTATTTTAACGGAAAACACGGAGTCACACGATACATACAAAAAGGGTTCTAAACTTAAAATTGTTATAAGCATAACGGTGAAACAAAGGATAGTAATTTGTTAGCCAAACGTTTGGGAACACATGAACATCGACACCACGATCATTGGACCGTAAAATTAAATGCTAATATAAATTATTATATTCAACGTCGAACGTTTCTAACAACATTATAATGAGAGACTCTGGAAATGAGATCGCTCGTAGCGATGACTAATTTAAGTAATTCGTGAATAGATATAAAAATATTTTTTGCTCACCGTACCCAATTTTGTTCACGAAAATCTTATTGTACTTAATTTAAAAATGTAAACTCCGTGAAAACCGCGTTTTTGATGTTTTGTTGTTTTAATTACGGCGTGATATTAAAAGCTGTTTGATTATAATTACCGTTGGAACGTGTAAATGTTAATAATTTATTTTTGTCTTGTTTACTTTTTAATCTAAATTTGACGAAAATAATATATTACTAAAGAGTAATATGGTAATAAAATAAATATATACTCCATTCATCAGCTACTGGCCATAGACCTCCCCAAAAGAGTACCAGGACAAGCAGTGCCGCGCCGCCTATTACCGCGGCTTTGACAGTCATCTGTCAAACTAGCATTAGGTTAAAAATATATAAATCTGTAATAAAATATAATTATATTTTTGAATGAATTTAGGTCGCTGTGCTTATAATATATACTACCTATATCACAATATTTAATATAACTCTCTTGTAAATTTAAATTTGTAAGGCTAAATTTATAAATTCAATAGTTTAAGATTGAAATTAAGAGAAAATGAGTTAATTCAAGCAACTAAAGTTTTAATGAATATCTTAGTTCATTATAATTTATTGTTTGAGACAGACGTTTGAAGTAATTAGAGTTTTGAAGGGGATCATATTTGAGTTCGTACTTAGTGATGACACAAGAAACTTTGAATTTAAATTTAATTATATTTGAATGAGCAAAACGTTTAAATTATAAAGTTTGTAATTTTCGAGAGAGATTAATTACGAGATATATAAGTGAAATTTCTTTTCTTTAATTAAATATTAAATTAATGGATATGTCGTGGCCTATATCTTAAAGGCGATCATTTCATTGGCCAGATCAATTATTAATAAGGATATCGTCATAGGAACAGCTAAACGCACCGTTAATAAATAATATAGTTGAACATTCTCTAAAGGTGGAACTAGTAAGGTTTACTTTGTAACCCATTGATCTGTAAATTAAAGGTACACAATTGTGTATAGAAATCGTGGCAAAAGCTGTATATATAATCTTACTTAAATGTATAGCATTTATTTTGCATTTTTAACATTCTACGTGCGCGAGTGTGAGTACATTATTCACAAAGAACAAGAGAAAAAGAGACAGTCAATGAGTTTTTTAAAAGAGATTATTGTATTATAGCCATGTTGATACGTTGCGGGCGTTATAGCTGCTCGCACGTTGAAACAACACTAAGCAAAATGAGTGATCTACTCTAGTGGATCTTCCCTTTTTTATACATCAATGTTGTAACCACTATATTCTAAGCATCAATTCCAAAGTTACAATATCCACCGTTAGAGGCCCTATCGTAGTTTTGTTTTTGTGATGCATCATGATGGTAGACAACTATTCTAATAAGAAAACTACAACAAAGCTTCAAGTTCCTTCTTTACTTAGAATGTATATTAATCTTTGATATGGAAATCTTACACTAAGAATATGGCCAAACTTGGATATATCATCAAACGTTGACGTTTAAACGATATAATTTAGCTGTTGTAGTTTTAGCTGCACATATTACGAAATCAGTCAGTTCATGAAATGTTCAGCTACAGCATGAAGTGTTGTTCAAATTCTAAGATCTGGCCACAACAGATATCTATAGCTCTGAAGTGAAATCTGGTCCATTATCATTACGTATCTAGACGTTCATAATTATACTGTTTTTTTATTACCTATGGTGGCAGACGAGCCTCGGCACACCTGATGGTAAATGGTAACCGTCGTTCATGGACTCAACTATACCTAGAATATTATCAAGCCGCTTCTCACCATTTCATTTCACAAATATGAAATGAAAGAATAAACAGCTATCTTCAGCTACAGGGGATGGTGGTACCAACCCGTTTGGGCCCACTTCATTGTCCATGGCCCACATCTTGATATCGCAAGTGAGTACTCCCACTTAGTACCCAGCCCTACCACCAGTAATGGGTGATAATTCCTTACTTCCCTTAGTCGCCTCGTACGACACCCGTGGGAAAGAATGAGGTGGTGACACTTGTATTCTTAGTCCGTCACCACACGGACAGACTACTTAATTAAATTGGGGTATTAAACACAAAGTGAAAAATGTGTCACATTTTTCACTTTGTGTTTAATGTATAGTGCTAAGCATGTCAATTGCTAATAATATATATAAATATAAATTGGGGTATTACACACAAAGTGGAAAATAATCAATTTCTAAATTTTTTTATATTTTTTCTCTTCTACCTATCCAAGAGTTAGATGGTTTGCGAGTAATGTCAATCTATATCAATAATCTAAGCAGTGACAGCATTTTTTTTTTGTTAAGGCGGGAAAAATTCTCCTACCCGCACACCCCGCCTTTCGGGGCAACGAGCAGGGTAGTGTGGAGCCCTCACCCACTAAATAAATCCGCCGTGTGCCGTCTCTTCGCCTGTATTGGTGGGCCACCGGAACTATATTACATTCCTTCAGTGGTAAGCAGTGACAGCCTAGTGGTAAAATCAAGGTTTGCAAAGACAATGGTATCGCGTTCGTCACGGCACACACCTTGACTTTTCGAGATTTTCCGAGAATACGTTGCAAATTTTCACTGCTCGGTGAAGGAGAACATCGTGATGACACTTGCATACCTGAGAGATTTTCTCAACTACTTGTGAAGACAGTTACCCTGGCTGGGCCAGCGTGACTACAGCCTGAATCATATTAGCACTGCTTTTCATATTAAATTATTATATTTTTTTTAAATTACAAAAATAAAAGGACAGCTAGGCTCGGTGGCCCAGTTTTTTTTTTCTATTTTTTTTTTGCTACGTTGCTGGAATACAACCAAGAAGAGATGGTAAGCAGTTACCGTAGCCTTTAGACGGGATAGAGGCTACGATAACCACTAAGGAGTATTTATTTCACACTGATCTGGTACTTACCCAATCGAATCGTTCTATTCATGCTGGTAAACAAGACAAGGCTCGACCACATACACAGGTATCGTTTTAAAGACGTTAACTAAAATTAACAACAATGAATAAAGGACTAACGCAATAACGCTGAATTGTAATAAAACAATAACTGTGCCATACTTTAATTCAGATTGTGCAACATAGAAAAATTATATTATTATAATAAATACAAACATACTTGTCAGTATTCACATATTCCTTACATAACCTATAATATTTAGTTATACGTTAGTAATATGCGCTCGGAGACTGTCATAACATCCAGCAATCCAATATGAAAGATACACAGAGGAGCAACTTGGAAGAGGCTTAGAACGCTGGGCGTTAAGGAATAAGGCAGGCAGAGAAAATGTATGTGTGAGTCATATTATACAACAATTTTAGCAATTTTTAACACGCGACGTAAGTGAAGATATGTGTGTGAATACATATTAAACGGGCCTCGTGGAGTAGTCGGTAGTGTAACCGACTTCCGTGCACGAGATCGTAAGTTCGATTCCCACTCAGGACAATTATTTGTGTGATGAACACAGATAATTGTACTGCGTCTGGGGGTTTCTATCTATAATATGTGTGTAATTACAAAAAAAAAAAGTAATATATGTATTATATCCGTAATATGGTACCCATAGCATAAGCTTAGTTTGGGACCAGAGGACGTTGTGTAATTTTTTTTTTGTTTTGTGTAACGTTGGTTGTTAGCCTCAGATGGCTATGACAACCTTACCCGGACAATTGGTGAGCGCAGAGGGCTCTCAACCCGAAACCCGACGTTGTGTAAAAAATGTCCATGAATATTTATAATTTATATTTAAGAATAATTTTAGCAATTTGTAACCCGATAAGTAAATGGAGAGGGGTATAATTTTAACTAGTGGAGATTATCTGTTCATCTGTCTGTGGCATTCCATCATTGGGAGCTATATTCCAAACGGTTGAATGGATTGTAATTTGGATTTATTTTTGTACGAAAGACAACTGATTGAGAGTGTTCTTAAACGATGATCAAAAAATATGTTTATCTGTGAAGACTATATTCTTGTCTTATTCACCAACTTTGAATAGTAATAGTATCGTGTTTGGCCAAATATTGGAGCAGCCTCAATAAATAAGACTTTGATCAGGGCATCGATGATACATTTTCAGTTTTAATTTTTCTAAAAAAAACATAGCATCACGCCTGTATTCCCCGAAGGGGTAGGTAGAAGTGTGTTACACACCCACGACTCGCCAGCTATGTTTAAGTCCCACGTAATAGGGGGCGAGTCTAATGACGTCTAAGGGGCACATTTCCAGCTTCCAAAAAAAAAATATTCAAAATTTTTTCTAAATACAATTTTATTTAACTTAAACACAAATAAATTAATAAAAGTAAACGCGATTATTTCCCGAATCGTTAGCTCATAAATATTACCCATAATAAAACCATCTACTTCGTAAGTTTTGTGAGGACCTGCGCAGTGAATGATTTATTGCTCTGTATGAAAAGTTCAAACGCCACAACTCAAGAAACTAATCAAGAGATGACATAATAAAAGCAAAAAAGCCTTGTACATAAATACCTACTTGGACAGGCTCCTTTCAGGTGACGTCGTCTGAACATAAATATCCTGTGATTTGAAAGAAAGCGAGGACGCTGTGGAGTAAGTAGTTGCTTTAAATTTAAATATGTATATTAAAACATTAAAAAAAATAAGAGAGCAGAGAGGTTATGCTGGAATCCCAATTTTTATGGCCAGGGGCGAGGTATCCGCTCTTCGCATGATTTCCTCCACCCCTGGCAGGTATGGGCCTCCAGTGCTGGTGGCCCCGTCTGGTTTGGAGGGCCTGGCCCTCCCTCGTCGGGAGGCCCTCGCGGAACACGTGCGCCGCCATCTCGAGCCTGCTTCTGTTAGGGTGGCGGACTGCCCTGGGCCCATCACCCTCAGGCCAGTGCTTATGGGGGCTGGAGGTCGACAAGCGCCCTTTGGCGCCCGGTGCGTCTTCTGCGGTGCGGGAGATGGCTGGTAATCTCCCGCTCACGCTCTGCCGCCTCCTTTGCGCGCATCACCTGCTCGCAAAAGGAGACGGCGGAAAATAATATAACCTAAAACAACTGAGCTACAGAATGCGTTTGCTAGTAAATAATTACTTCCTTAAAAAAATAATTAAAAATAATTCATTTAACCACCTTCCAATACATGGTAAGTTTTCATTGCCTAAGATAGATATTTATTTAAAAGATATTTTTACTTTGCAGAAATATAATCCAAAACACTGAGCGGAGAGCCGGTATTTAATCCTTTCCCTGAACTTAAGAATTCGCTATACTCGTACTTACATTATGTCATGGCCGCATCTATAAATTGGCCACATCATTAAGTGGCCAGTTCTATGATCTAGCTACGACATCTAAGTATAACTACTTAAGAGATAACTCTCTGTGTGTTTTGTAATTCAAATTTTCAATAATATATTAATATTATATTCTGTTTCTGAATTTCTCATGAGCCATAATTTATAAATGTTATAAGTATGTACCAACTGTGACTCAATAATTATGTCAGTAATGAATATTAAAATATAGTCTTAGATTTATATAAACATAATGAATTCCGTTATAAGCAATCTCTTTTATTTATTTAATGTTTTTTTTTTATTTAGGTACATAAGCGACTTAAAAATAATATGACTTTAATTCATTTTTATCTGAAATCTTGTTTCTCTAAACGAAACACGTACCTACCTCATAGCGTTCAGAGTAAAAACGTAAGTGCTAACCGCCGATTATCCATTTTATATGACTATTGTAAATCATCTTATACTTATCCCTGCTCTCTGCGCTCTGGTATGGGCTCATATGAACTATAAAGTATAAAATTGATGTATTGCCTTTATTATACAAAAATGCTCCATATCTTGTTATATACCTTCAACAATGGAGGTTCTGTCGTAAAAATTGCAAATAAGCCTCTTTATATTATGGTTGGGTCGGCTGTAATGAGATGGACGGATGGAATTTATTGTAGTCAAAATGAGTAATATCAAATTTCTATATTAAACTTTTTGAGTATAATATTTGCTTGCTCGAATTTTAGGAAAGCCACAAAACTTACGTATTTATCATTGATCTATAAATTAGGATACATAATTGTGTTTAGAAATCAAGGTAAAATTTTATATACAATCTTAATTAAATTTATAGCATTCATTTCGCAACAATTTTATACAATAGTAACAACTTATAACTGCGCACGTAAATGAAATGACACTATTCTGAAGGGACAAGAAAAAAAGTGACAGTCAATGAGATTATAGTATTATTGGCATACCTATTGATACGTTGCTCGCGCTTCGAGACAACACTAAACGAAATGAGTGCAGGAAATCTGCACTACGATTGTAGCAATCGCGGTTAATTTGATGGCATTTATTCAAGTGTTCCGTTGTCTGTCTACAAAACTCATCATGACATTATTATTTACGAAAACTAAACGACACCAATTCAGAATAAACCTCTTTCGAACCAAAAAGAATTATGAAAATCCGTCTATATATTTATGATGGACTTATGGCCGAATGTACCTTAAAAATATAATTATAAACATCCGAATCGAGAACCTCCTCCTTTTATGAACTCAGTCAAAAAAATAGGTTTATGAATTTTATATTAGTAGTTTAGGTACAGATATTTAACGTTATGATAAATTTTAGGTTCACATTTGATATATTATAGTGTCTGGAGATTTTCTAGTGGTTTCTCACGTATAGCCAATTGGCATTGAAGTCTAGACAATAGACTGTTAGGAGCCAATAAGAATAAATGGTATATTAGAACTTAGCCACAACATCCCAATGGTGTAAACTGAAGTATACATAAACGTGAAGAATAAAATAATGAAGGTGGATTTTATAGTCGAGTGTGTAAAAATATATTGAGTGTATATGCAGTGTCGGGTAGAGCAATATGAATAAACAAATATTATTAAATATGCACAGATAGTGTAAGTAGTTTGTTAGGTATTGTAAGTGGTACCACTGAATGAATGTAATATGGTTCCGGTGGCCCGCCAATATAAAAGGTATTGTAAGTGGTACTTACATAGAGCCTTGCTTGTCCCACGCTGGATCGGGGAAGTACTACTCTCTCACAGAGTCTGCGTGAAACAACTGTTAACTCCTTATGTTGTGTTTCGTATGGTGTGTGAGAGAACTGGAGGCCCAAACCTCTTTATTATCCTCAATTTCCACCCCTTTCTATCTTTTTCCTTTCAATTGGTCACGCACAAGTAATGCCTGGTGTTGCTAGCGTCGACAACGGTTTAGGAGTTTAATTACATAGACACGGACAGAAGATCTATATACATATAAAGAAGAAGTAGTTAGATATAAGAGATATATATTCCGTTTGCCCGAAAATATTGTTATTACAATGAACTTATTTAGCTGTACCCGATTACTAAATAATAGTCTCCACCAATCCAGTTTATTTTATTTTAAAATGAAATTATGCGTTATATTGATTTTGACCAAATATTGAAGAAAAATACGCAAAATGTGAGTCATCTTCTTCGAAAACGTTAAAATCAATCAATTTCAACATATTACCTGTTAAAGTCGCAAGCAAGTCGCTTCTTGAAAACTCAAAACCACATCATCTTTAAACTGCTCTGCAACCATAACACGATTTCCAATTACACCAATGAGCAGTCCATCACAACTTCTCGACAGTTCATTTGTACGTCACATAAGATTCACCATATTTTACTCAATACCGCGAGTTAAGCTTTTGTTTCGCCAGTTTTATTGTTTGAGGAAATAAACGTTTGAAAATATTCTAGAGAAAAAATGCTTATAAAATTTATATATTTCACTATTAATTAAATTACGATTTAATTACAGATTTTTAATTAATTTCGTAGATCTTATTCTTTATAACTTCAGTGACATCAAAAGCTTTCGTTCGTAACTTATTACGTTTACATCTTTCTTGTCATTATATTTGCTTTGAATTATCAATATGATGTTTGCTCCAATTCTTTTTATAATACATTTCAATATTCAGGCATAATTAAAACTAAGTGGCTAATAATAGGTTTGCTTTATTAGGACAATTTTTGTAATTATATCTAATAGATGGCCTGGGATCTCAACAAGACAGTAGAAACCAATATGATATAGAAATTCATATCTATGTCTACAATATGCGGTAGCCCATTAAAATTCGCGGGTTCGATTTCCGCATCCTTTAGATATCCGAGCATGCCAAATGTTTAAGAATAACAAAAATAATTAGATTATTGTAAATTAATACTATATTAGTATCTAGTCCTCTGAACGCTTACTTATTTTCAATTGTTTGAAAAGGTCATTTCTCCCATAAATAGCTTGAAACAGCACACGTTTTCTAATGTTATTCAGTGTAGTACTTTTTGTAAGTTTCCGAAAGTTATTGCTGAAACGTTAGATTCAATTTTGTATATTTAAATCAGGAAAATTAATCAATTGCTAAAATTGTTAGATAAATGTAGAATTTATTACACACGAATTTTGGAAAATATATTGGTACCTTCGGAGACAAATCCATGACACAACATGCCTTCATATGTATTTAAATACGTATTCGAAACCAAATCACACATTGGTTGGATTTGGTATTATGTGAAATTAGAAGAATTAATTAATGTGTTATTATTTCTACATATTTTTAAAGCATTTTATACTTATGCTTGGCATTATTAATGAATTCGAACAATTACTTACTACGGTGAGCAAAATTAGTCTGAATCTCACAGTTCTTCCCTTGTAGAAAGGCAGGAACAAAACCGAGACTGAATTTACAGGACTGAATCAAAAAACAACATTCAATATAGTAGCTGTATCTATTCCCACTCAAACTAGTGGTGAGCAAAGTTAATTGTCACCATCAGGTAAGCTGTTAATAGCAAAACAAATATATGGTAGAAATACTTTAATTATAATGAATATTGTGATATAAATAACATAAATATAGCATCACGCCTGTATTCCCCGAAGGGGTAGGCAGAGGTGTACTACACACACACGACTAGCTAGCTATGTTTAAGTCCCACGTAATAGGGGACGAGCCTATTGACGTCTACCGGGCACATTTCCAAATTCCGGGCTGCTACTGAGAATTTTTCTTTATAGGAAAAAGCTTAATTACATTACCAGACCCGGGGATCGAACCCGAGACCTCATGATTAGCAGTCGCATACACTACCGAGGCAGTTAATAATAATTATTAACATAATTATGTATCTACTAACCTCCTTTAAATATGTACTCATAATAATGTAATGTAATATTTAATAAAAATACAAACAAACTTGTACTGATAGTACAGACAGAAGCCATTAAACCAATTAATGCAAGAGACCAAGGGAAGTAACCTACATTCATTTCAATTGTTGCGTGTCACTGAATCACCTATTAAATTCTACTTTAGAACATTTATTCAAACGACCATTTACTTTATTAATTGTTCGCATTATATCTACCATATTATGTCTCATATATACAATTGGACCTGAAATATTTGCCGCGTGGGACCGGCTTTAGAATTGTCCCACCCCTCTCCACCCATGGGAGTCATAAGAGCCGACTGAGGGAATGCCGGAGGAGTGACTAGCAGCACTCCTTCGAGTATTAACAACATCCACTGCGATCGCCAACTTGTTAGGTACTTACTTACTAATTCCATATTCTCGTTGTTCATTTTGGTCTAAAAACACTCACAGGAACGAACTCTTTCATTTTAACTTATTTTCAATTAAATCGGTTGCTAGGAATGGGATGATAGGATTTTTGTACCATATGTGTGGTAAGCGGTTACTGTAGCCTCCTACCGTATACGGTCGCAACACCAGAAGCATCATTGGTACATCGCCATCTTAAAGTAGAGTATCAATGCGCATTATTATCAAGTATGTCACTTGATAATAATGCGCATTGGCGAATCACTAGTAAAACTTCTAAAAAGTATTATTCACTCCCTGACTATTGCTTAGTGCTAAATCTGGATCGTTGTCAAGTGATATTGTGTTCAGAAGCTTGGCAGTGTATACCATGGGGTATGGCAGAACTAATAACGTGAAGCAGTGCCCAAACAAGTTGCAGTTACTCTAGAGATGAACCAAAGAACGGAGTGTTTATATTTTGCACAAACTGCCCATACGAGTATATAGATAACGTATATTATACACACAGTTTAAGAGCCTCCACTGCAATCAATATAGGTATCTAATCAGTGGAATATATGGCGTAGTGATTAAAATACAGACGTTCCGTGTTCCATGCCAAAATTTCACACTACGTCGAGCTATCACAATATCTCGTAGTCTGAAATCTTTGAAAACATGATACTTACGTCAATTCAACCGTAAACATTGTGTGGTGAAAAATATAAAGGCGAAATTATAAGTAAGATATCACTTTTAATTAGTTCATTACTATATCGGTACTAAAGCGACGCTTCAACAAAGTTAAATTCCAATTATAAATCAGCACTTTGACCGCGCTATACATAAAGCGGGTTGCAACTAAAAGTTTTCCATCGAAAACTAGAAACTGCGCTGCGTGCGACAACCTCTAATTAACAACTACGTTCCACTGTGACCGAGGAACAATGTAACCAGTCATTATGTACAAACTTTTTGTTTTTTCACAAAGGGTTAATTTGAGTGCGGTAAATTTGTGATTCAATTTAAATTAATTAAGCCAGGGTGTCATTTTGTCACCTACTAAACTCCGATGGTCATAAAATTGTAAATTGTAGTTATACATTATTTATTCATTGTCGACATTGGTTTAACAAATCTGGCTTATTTTTTTATAGAGAACAGTATTTTTTTTTAAATTGCGCAGTGGCAATATCTTAACCAATGAGGTTGATCCGAGGTGCGATTATTGCTAGTTGAAAATTTTACCATAACTGTATGAGTTAGGATACACAAAAAGCAAGTACATTTCATGATTTATTTAGCAATGCAACACCCACATTCCATTTAATAATAACTAGCATCTGTCATTTAAAGCTAGTTTATTATTAATTTTGTTTATATATTTTAAGTATTTGACATTGTCAGTCAATTACAAGCAGTTTCTAATCCTGCTCGTGGCCATAATTTTCTATTTCACATTTTCGCACATTGTGTTTTTTTCTGTTATACATATATATGCACATAATTGTAATAGTAGTATAATGTATAATATATTATTTATATATTTACATTATACAGTATCTATATAAAATTTATATCATTCTTAAGTCTAATCAAAGGCTTTCAAACACAATTGTTTTAGTAAAACAATAGATAAAAATCCAATAAAATAGCTTTGACATCTAATAAGCTGAGTGCAGTTTTTTGTCAAAGTCAATTCTTGGGTTGTTTAGTTTAAAAGTAAATTAGGCAGGCAGCGTGATGTTATCAATTTAAAAACATTAATTTATTATAATTTTTAATGTAAGAAACTTTTACTACAATACTTAATTGGAACATTTTACAACACACATAGCAATCTTTAGGTAATAGGAGGAGTAGGATTCGTTAGCTAAACGACTTTACAAGAGCTTGTTTCTCATTAAAAATAACGGGCTCATAACATCGTTTAGCTGGAGCCGAAGGTACCTAATATACTAGCAAAGCAGTTACTTAGTTGCGTGGTTCTTAAGCCTTTAAGTTGTGATATTATATCTACCACTACAGGTTATTATATAACAAAAATAAAAGCACAACATATAGATAATGACTTTTATAATTATAGTACATAGAAAAATAAAAGAGTCGCCTACTGCGAGTAGGTACAATTCGTCGGCCCAAAGATATAATTAGCACCAAAACTGTCTGGGGCCCAATTACTCTCAATACACGTCATATTGTGTGCTATGCGGTGCATGTCGTCTTCTATCTATACTATTATAAAGCTGTAACAGAACTGTGAATGTACATTTAAGATATTTGAGAAAAAATTACTGTATTAGGCTATATAGGCGTCTCTGAACCCAAAACTATTTTTTTTAGATTTTTTGTCTGTTAACTACTAAACGAATTTTGATGCAACTTTTATTTGATAGCTCTTGATTAGACTTAAAAACTTGTATACATTTTGTCCCGCTACTATATCGGGAACCTGAGATATAACCCAAAAACTAGCATTGGGCTGCGGCGGAGCCACGAGCAAAGGCGAGTCCTATTATAATCTCAAAAAACCATTATAAAAGGATTATTTCTCCAGTTATTAAGCTGATATGCAAAGGCCAGATTACTCCATCTTCACAGACTAGGCGAAACCATTATCCATCCATCCATCCATTAGCCTTCCATCGTCCACTGCTGGACATAGGCCTCCCCAAGATGGGGGTTTTACCATAATCGCCACGCTTGGCAGATGGCTTGGCGATCGCAGTGGATGTTTTTAGTACACAGAGGAACGCTGCTGCCCGGTCCCCCGGTAATCCCTTAGTCGGCTTTTACGACTCCCATAGGAAGAGACGGGGTGGAGCTATTCTTGGTACCGGCCCCACACGGCAAAACCATTATGACTGCTTAATAAACTGATCTGCCGTGTGGGTCCGGCTTTAGAATTGTCCCACCCCTCTCCAGCCATGGGAGTCGTAAGAGCTGACTGAGGGAATACGGAGGAGTGGGCAGCGGCACTCCCTCGAGTATTAACAACATCCACTGCGATCGCCAACCCGCCTGCCAAGTTTGGCGATTACGGCACTACCATATGAGCGAAACACATGTTGTGGCGTTCTCACGAGGAGGCCTATGTCCAGCAGTGAACTTCAAAAGGCTGATGGATGATAATTATGAATAAACCGAGATCTTAGTGGTAGAGCCATTTTTATCGCAGCATGAATGAGCTAGCTTGATCGGGGAAGTACCACCTTCTAACAAAACATCAGCGTGAAACAACTCCTACAGCAGTATTTCGTATGGAAAGTAAAAGCGCTGGAGGCTCAAACCCTTTCCCTATCCTCTCCTTAATATCCTTCCTATTCACCTCCTAGGCCTCCCTAGGAGATGGTGACGCGCGAGTGATGCCTCAGATGTTGCTAGCGTCTATAGGCCACGGTAACCGTTTACCATCAGGTGGGCCTTATAGTTGTATGCCACCCACGTAGTAAATAAAAAAAAACTTTATTAATTATATTATGTGGTCCGAGCGGATCGATACCACTGCCTTCTGTGTGACCGATTGTGACACACGTCAATGTGTTTTGGTTGTAGCGGGATAGCTATCCATTTCTTCATTTTCCATCTGAGAAATGAAATGGTGAGGAGGAGCTTAGCAATATTTTCTAGTATTTCTGAGTCCATGAGCGACGGTTACCACCAACAGGTGGGATTTTTTTTATTGTCAAGCCGCTGCTCACCAATTCATTTCACAGATGAAATTAAATATAAACGGCTATCTCCTGCTACAGCCAAAACGCAACGATGTGCTGCATGGCCGGTCACACGGGAGATGGTGGTACCAACCCGCTCGGGCCGGATACCAAGTGAGTACTCCCACTTGGTACCCAGCCCTACCACCAGTCATGCAATGGATGATAATTGCTTACTTCCTTTAGTCGCCTCATACGACACCCGTGGGAAAGAATGGGATGGTGACACTTGTATTCTTAATCCGTCACCACACGGGTCGTGGCTCGTCTGCTATCATAAGCAAAAAACGGCTCTTGCTCATTATCAAATATAAACCAAGTGAAGGGGCAATTAAGGCTGAAACGATTCGTGACAAATATAAATAAATAAAACATAGCATCAAGCATGTATTCTCTGAAAAGATAGGCAGAAGTGCATTACACACCCGCGTTTCGACAGCCATGTTTAAGTCGATCTATTACGTGGGACTTATTGCCGTCTAACGGGCACATTTCCAAACACCGGGCTGCTACTGAGAATTGTTCTTTTTACGAAATAGCTCAAAAACACTGCCCGACCCGGGGATCGAACTTGAGGCCTCAGTATCAGCAGTCGCTCACAATAAATACAAAATACTTTGGAAAATCCAAAAGTGCACGCCTCATAATCTTCATTTTTCACAATAAAATTGATTATTTGATAAGTAACTAATAATGTATTGGTCTTACTAAGTAGTTTTCAATAAATCACATAGATAGCGCTAATTTCAAAAAATACTGTGGTTTTACGCCATCTAGCGCTAATTTTAAGAAGTACTACTATATTGGTCTAACGAAATAGTTCTAACGAAATAAGGAGGCGCTGGTTTTAGTGTCGAATCGAGCGTAAATATTCACAATTTTTTTGCTTATTTAATAACAATTATACCACATGGAATTAGACATACAGATACATATACGTTGAATTTATAATACATCTCTATTTAAGTCGGGAGTTAAAAAAATGTCACAAGTAACTTAGTGTACGTATTTTAATAATATATAATGACTATATATTTATGTATGCTAAAGAAGGTTAACAGTTTCAAGAAATAATTGGCACTGGCATTAAGATGCATCATATAACTTACGGTAAGTAACTATATAATTACAGCCATGTCACTTGGCTTGAAAAGCTGTCTATTATCTTTATTTACTGTGTTTTGCTAAGTTAATCCCAGTTCATTACTTGTGAGATGGTGGACGCATTTAAGTGCACGAATAGGAAAACACCTATTAAACGTCATAACGATATTATTTTATTTCTTTTTAGCTAACTGCAGCCAGGCTTAAAGGGAGTGTATATGTGTTTCACACATATATAGACCCTAAGTTGTATAACTATATATTATATTTTAAGAATTTGACATGCTTAGCCATATAAATTAACACAAAGTGCGGAAATGTGAAATCGAAAATAACAGTCACGAGCAGAATTTGAACCTGCATCTCCTGGAATACCGTCGATGCTTTGCCAATTCAGCCATCGTGGCAATTGCTCGGGACTTCTTAATGTCTTGGGTGTGATGATGAGAGATGACTTGGTGATAAGAGTCTGATGAGTCAGATATCTTTTTTTACTAACGTAAAATAAAAAAGCATAGGAGATACTCTTTTATGAGTAACATAGTCAGTAGGTAAGTTGATAATTCCTTATACATGCAAATTGCTAACTGCTTTACGGTATATCGATCGTTACGTAACTAACTATGAAAGACTATCAATTTTGGATAATAATAGACAAAGAACCTGTAAAGACTAGTAATCATAAAACAGATTAGAATTTATTTTTAAATTCTATTAATGCGCATAAGGACCTAAGGAATAAGCGAGAAACTGCCTGATTCGTCTTTTTTATAGTTAATTTACATATTTTTCTTTCATAGCCCATGGCTGAGTTTTCTTAAAGACTTATTTCAGTGCGGTTGGTAGTCTTGCAAGCCGTAGAAAAAATCTATTAGGCATGTAGATTTCCTTCAAATATTTTATTTTACTGGATAGTGATGATATATTGTAAGAAAATCATGATTTCAAAAAGACAGTTGTGTGACTCGGAGCTCGTGACCTCAGGCTGATACCTCTGTTATTACTGTACCTACTACGTTAATTTGATAGTCTAGTAGTAAGGTACTACTAGACTATCAAATTAACGGTCGTCTAATTTTATTGAGGCACGATGGGTATAAACTTTCCGATGATTCATCAAATGATTTCTCCTTGATACATCACAGTCTAAAACACAATCAACCACGCCTTTATCGTCCATATATGTAATAGCTAGCTGTGCCCTGCAAACTCACCCAAATTTTCTTGACAAACTCTATCCAGCAGTAAAAAGATTTAATTATGTGACGTCAGATTGTCCTTATTTTACAGGTTTATTTTTTATTTTGACTCAGTTCCTCGGGGTCAAATCGTGATGTTTTGTAGCCCTCCTCAAAAAATGGACTGTCAAGCAAATATTTTTAATAATATGCTTGGTAGTTACAGAGATTATTGCGTTAAAGTAAACAAACGCTGCAGCTTTCTTATATTCTGTATAAACTCAGCAGCACAAATTATTTGTGAAAGTGGAAAATTATAGTTTTACTGCGAGCAGGATACGAATCTGCGTCCCATCCAATCCATATCTGATTAGCTATCGCAGTCACCTAATGGTGTCACCCAATCTACACTCCACATTTGTTTTAAATGTATTTTCTAGGCACGCCATCTATCGGATGCATTTACATACATTATTCCAACATTTTATTTATGAAATCAAAAATAATTCTATCGGCTTGCGCGATTTATTTAAATATTTTGATCTGTAATTTAGAACTTGATATGCGCTACTTTAAAGAACTATTTATTTGTGAAAGTGGAAAAAGAGATTTTTACTGCAATCAGGTTTCGAACCTATCTCTCCAATCCAATCCGAGAAAGTGATCTAGACCGCTAAGCTCTCGCAGACATCTAACGCTGTGCCTAAACCCAAACAGTTATATAGAAAACAAATCCAAGCGTAATTAATATCGTAGTTTGAAATTCTAACCAGACACAATCTACAGCAAAACACAAACCTAAGGCCCAAACTTCAGACAAGTAGTAAGGTGAACGATTTAACACGCCGTCTGCAACCACAGGTCAACGGAGCCCGTTCAAGAACTTTCTATTGCACTCAGCAAATAAGTCTGGGGACACTAATTAGTACGTTCGGTCGCGTTCCGAACAGAATCCTACAAAAGGGCGAACTTTCTGATTGCGACACTATAACGAGCGATGCTTTGTGTTCCGGTCTAATTTGTACCACACAACGGAATAATTCTTCGGTATTTTACCTTTATTGTTTAAAGTTTTACTATTCAGTATGCGATGTTTTTGATTAATTAACATTTTCTTTATGTGAAAACACAAATAAACTTACTTGAAAATAATAAAGGTATCCAAAGAAAACTATAATTAAGCATGTGCAAACAAATATGTACATTGTTTACATATTATCACTGGTCAGTGAAGGAATACATCGAGACTAAACCTGCACGCCTGAGAGATTTTCTCTATGGTACCGTCGACCAAACCGCACTGGGCCATCGTGGTGGACTATGGCCTAAATATGCCAAAAGCGGTACAGTAGAAGGCTGGAAAAAAAGCGGCGTTGCAGTTGAACAGGTTTACTATGAGCTTTGTTTTATATGATCCAAAGAAATTTACTGCATCGATGGCGGAGTGGTTTAGATACCAGCCTGCCGCCCGAGTGTTGGGGGCTCGATTCCCATACAGGATGGGCAACTCTTTGTGTGATTCACAATTTTATTGATTGTCCTGAGTCTGGGTGTGCTTTGTGTCCGAGACATTGTATTGTTTGTAAAGTCCCCCGCGGTACAAGGTTTATTACTTAGTGAAGGGTGCTGTCATTTAAAGAAAAATAAATTAAAAGGATTTCAATATTTTTCCAAACATTTTTTCTCCAGCTCTGTTACTGATTTACCATTGCGCTGTTGGATAAAGGTATCTTCTCAGATGGAGAGGGATTTATTCGAAAGTCTACAATGCTGATCCAGTGTGCCAATTCACAATTTGCACAGAATGTATGGAAGTTCTCTCTCATTGTTGTCCTTCACGTAGCAGTGATAATTTGCACACAAATTGTATGACAACAAGACTAAACCAATACAATGTAAAATATCTTAATGCACGTAGATAAATATTTGACGTAATGTCTTATAAAAATTATACACGGCCTCATCGATTCCTCTCAACTTTAAGGATAAGTAAATATTTGGATAAGTAATATTTTTTTTATACTTACTTACTTATCATCACGCCATTTCCCTTGCAGGGTAGGCAGAGAGAACAGAGTGCCAAGAGGCTCTATTCTTGCATACGTCTCTCGCTTCCTTAACATTCATAACTCTCTTCATACACGCTCGCCGGTTTCGGAGACTCCTGACTCCACCTTCCTTCAATACATGTCCGATTTGGTCTAGGTAGGTGAGTCTCGGTCTCCCCCTGTACCTACATCCTTCCACT
The DNA here is from genome assembly GCA_948253155.1 of Leucoma salicis. Classification (NCBI taxonomy): domain Eukaryota; kingdom Metazoa; phylum Arthropoda; class Insecta; order Lepidoptera; family Erebidae; genus Leucoma; species Leucoma salicis. The sequence goes on along the minus strand of OX411815.1, from coordinate 19,637,429 downwards.
TTCGCATTGTATATCTTCTTGTCGCTCGTCCGACATTCTTTCCACATGTCCGAACCATCGGAGCATTCCCTTTCGCATCTTTACACCAATACTCTCTTTCATAGCTACTTGCTCTCTTACGTCGTTGTTACGAATGCGGTCAGTCAGCCTAACTCCACAGATTCTCCGCAGAGATCGCATTTCGACCGCATTGATTTTACTCTCATGCTCCTTTTTGTATACCCAAATCTCGCTTCCATATAATAACGTTGGGACATGCACTGCGTTAAGCAAGATATATTCATCCACTTGTTCTAACACACCATTTCCTACTGCTACTCTAATATCTGTTCTGTTTTCTTCTCTTTCAAAAACCATTATTTTGATTTTGCTAACGTTCACATGTAGGCCCCTTTTCTCACAATCTTCTGCCGTTACGTCGACTAGGGTTTGCAGGTCAGTCGCAGACTGCGCTAATAGGACCGCATTGTCTGCATATAGCAGAGAGTTAACCACTGAGTCGCCCATCTGAACTCCCACATTCATTTCATTCAACCTTTGTAGACATTTATCCATATATATGATAAACAGTCTGGCTAATAGAACGCAGCCCTGTTAACGCCGATATAGACATTAAACCAGTGTGACATTCCATCATCTAGCCGCACACAAGCTCTGCAGTCCATGTAGTTGGACTGCACCGCTTGTAGCAGTCTACCGTTAGTACCATATTCCGGCAAAATGTCCCAAAGTTCCTTTCGTACAACAGTGTCAAATGCTTTCTCCAAATCCACAAAACTGCAGGAAACCCTCTGGCCTACAGCCAGATGCTTCTCTATTTTGCTTCTTTTTTATACTTGCACTGGATTACTAAATAGAAGATTATTTGTTGTGCCACAGTATCGCCAATATTCATTAATCACAACGTACTTTCATTTGCTGACTCCAATCTTGTCAAAGTTGATATTTTTGTATATTCTTTGACCTCCATTAAATTAGAACTAAACTTATTATTAAACAAATTACATAAGTACCTACCTCAAATATTACTATACTACCTCATATATTCCATATTTAGATATTTTTTATATATTTTTAGCATTTGACATGCTTAGCACTATACATTAAATGCAAAGTGAAAATCCTGCTCGTGACTGTTATTTTCGATTTCAAATTTTCACTTTGTGTTAAAAATTTCAATTAGTTAAAAGCTAGATAGGTAGGTAATCTATACTTTTATAAAGCTATAATAGAGCTGTGTCTATACATTTAAGATATTTGAGAAAAAATACTGTTTTAGGCTATATAGACGTCTCGAAATACAAAACGATTTTTTTAGATTTTTTGTCTGTTTGTCTGTTTATCTGTTTGTCTGTTTTTTCGTTCGCGCATCACGCAAAAAATACTGAACGGATTTTGATGCACCTTTTTTATTTGATAGTTCTTGATTAGACTTAAAAACTTATATACGTTTTATCCCGCTACTATATCGGGCACCTGAGATATTACCTAAAAACCAGCTTCTGGCTGCGGCGAAGCCACGGGCAAAGGCTATAAAATCTATATCTAAATAATATCATGAAGCATATTGTTCTCATAATTCTAGATTCATACTAGTAGATGTCAATCGAAATATGTTAATTTATTTAGATATTTTTATATATATTTTTAGCATTTGACATGCTTAGCACTATACATTAAACACAAAGTGAAAAATGTGAAATCGAAAATAACAGTCAGGAGCAGGATTTGAACCTGCATCTTCTGGATACCGTCCAGATGCTTTTACCAATTCAGCCATCCTGACAATTGCTCCTGACTGCTAATTTCGATAACACATCATACTTAACGTCTTTGGGTGACGCCTGCGCCATCTGTCGGAAGTATTTTCATACATTATACCGACCAGGTAAACTTAATTTTACAATTAAGATTTTACCTAATTATGACGTTAAGTATGATGTGTTATCGAAATTAGCAGTCAGGAGCAATTGTCAGGATGGCTGAATTGGTAAAATCATCTGGACGGTATCCAGAAGATGCAGGTTCAAATCCTGCTCCTGACTGTTATTTTCGATTTCACATTTTTCACTTTGTGTTTAATGTATAGTGCTAAGCATGTCAAATGCTAAAAATATATAAAAATATCTAAATATTTAAAGGGTTTGCGTCATAATTAGGTAAAATCTTAATTGTAAAATTAAGTTTACCTGGTCGGTATAATGTATGAAAATACTTCCGACAGATGGCGCAGGCGTCACCCAAAGACGTTAAGTATGATGTGTTATCGAAATTAGCAGTCAGGAGCAATTGTCAGGATGGCTGAATTGGTAAAAGCATCTGGACGGTATCCAGAAGATGCAGGTTCAAATCCTGCTCCTGACTGTTATTTTCGATTTCACATTTTTCACTTTGTGTTTAATATGTTAATTTATCTTTTATAAATAAATGTGTGATTTAAATATAGTCAATTTTACACCTGGTTAGCGACTGGTTTACACCTGGTTTGCGACCAAAGTTTCTTATAGGAGCTACAAATGTGTTCAACTGTCGGCGTCGGGTGTCAACTAATTAGTGTATGCGTTGATGTGGAATGAGTGGTGATGGAACGAATGCGAAGTTGTAGAGTGAAAGAGTAGAGTGACACCGTGGATGACACGTTTAAAAAATGCGTACAAATTAAATCTGTGTACTTAATGAAAATGTTTTTAAAGGCACGAGTATGGGTTCTCCCAAATTAAATCATTGTTTTCGTGAATTATTTGACTGATCAATCAATCAGCATACTATTCCAACCAAGAGTTTAACAGTATTTTACATTCATTTTACTATTTCATTTTAAAATATTTAGGTCGATAGGTAAATTAGGTTATTAAAACCTCAGTGGTGTACTTTATCTAATATATAAAATTCTCTTGTCACAGTGTTTATCGACATATTCCTCCGAAACGGCTTGACCGATTCTTATGAAATTTTGCGTGTATATTCAGTAGGTCTGAGAATAGTATGTAAACTATTTTTAATACCCCTAAGTAATAAGGGTGGTCTACCCCAAAAATGTTTTTTTTTTGTTTGTTTTTCTTTGACATTTTTTTTTCTTCTTGTGATTCGGCATTAAAAAATACATACAACTCAAAATTTTCCCCCTTCTACTGTAAACGTAGAAATAATTTATATAGCAAAACAACGTTTGCTGGGTCAGCTAGTCTATTACCATTAAAGATTTATTATACATTTAAGATAAATATGAGAAAAAATGACTGTATTAGGCTATATCTAAACACAAAACTATTTTTTTTAGATTTTTTGTCTGTTTGTTTGTTCGCGCATCACGCAAAAACTACTAAACGGATTGATGCAACTTTTTTTATTTGGTAGCTCTTGATTAGACTTACAAAACTGGTATACATTATGCTGGTATTATTATAACTAGTATTATTATTTATCCTGATACTATATCGGGAACCTGAGATATAACCTAAAAACTAGCTATTGACTGCGGCGGAGTCGCAGGCAAAGGCTAATCTATTATATATATATATAAATATATATTTCTTGTGTCCGTGTGTTACTAATTGAACTCCTCCAAAACCGCTGAACCTTTCTTGACAAATTTTTTGTATATGTTGTTCTAAGTACTAGGATAGTTTAGATTCACATGTGGATCTGGTAGGTGGCGCCACGATAGTTTTTCAGGACCTACCTAACAACGAAATTTCCTTCACCAACAACCCCATTTTTTATGAAAATAATCCTTAGTAGCTAAAATAAATGCTCCATCCAAATGAAACGTCAATGTTCGGACAGGACAACGTCTGTTGGATCCACTAGTATAATTATTAGTATAATTATTAGTTTCTTATAGAGTAGAACTGATAAAAGCTAATCTCCCATAAATAAAAAAAAAAATAGATAATACTAGATCCCAATTACTACACGTGTGTTCTGACTTCGTTAGAACGAAGTATCATTAGCAATGTAGAGCACCCTACAAATAAAGTTCTCAAATCACTCTCAAAGCGTCAGTAAAGCGTGATAATACACAAACTTCGACCGCATGTTTTGTTCACATCGAAGAATAATAATATATTTCGGCAAACCCATTGTCACCCACTCATCCCTTACGTCATAGTCTAAAAAATGTCATACGAAATTCTATATTAAATCTCAGGCTGGTAACGTTTGGGTATGCGGCAAAATTTACCTTGTCAGTACAATAAGGGTTGAACATTTTATGAGTTGGGGTAAAGGGTCAATAGTGGGTCAGAGAAAGATGGGCTGCAACAAATTGTGTGCTCTCTGGGCTTTTGTTATCGCTCCCTGCTGTACTTAATTGTGCTTTTGTCCGCTCTTAGGGTTCGTACTGTGATTGGCCAACTTTGGCTGGATTTGACCTGGGACTAATAATATGCAAGTGAAGTGACCAAAATGAACGTATTAATTTTACCTATATTTATTAATTTTAACATTATTGACTAATAACATACTATTAGTTGCTAATGTTGTTTTATAAACACTATTTTCTTATTTTGATCTGTATTTTAGTAATTGACATGCTCAGCTACTTTAAGCAACTAATTATTTGTGAATGTGGATAATTAGAATTTTACTGCGAGCGGGATTGGAAGGGACGCAGGGTCGAATCCTGTTCACAGTAAAGATCTCTTTTTCCACGTTCAGAAATAATTCATTTTCTTATTTATGTATTACTATCTTATAGGTGAAGTAACGAAGAAAAGGAGCCATAATGTTATGGTGTTGGTCGTTGATTTGGTTTCTAGTGGTACAGCCTTGCTTATCTCAGCATGAATGGCCTACTCGATCGGGGAAGTACAACCCTCTCACAGAAGATCGGTGTAGAACAACTGTAGGTACGCTTACCTTCGTATTTCGTACGGTGAGTGAGAACGCCGGAGGCCCAAACCCCCTCCGTATCCTCCATCCTCTCCGTTCTTATTAACTGTCCTCTCCACCTCCACATGCTTGTTTGCCATTCACGTAGAATAAAAAAAATATTATCAACAACGTGATCTATATATGCAAAGGCAAAACCTTCATTTCAAAAGACCTCTAAGATCTTCACACCCACAAAAGATCAAATGAAATTAGTTCACGTGCACTATTATTTAATCGTAATTGAAAATTCTCTTACACAAGATCACAGCAATAATGTTTTGAAATATGTACACAGTAACGGAGTAAAAATACAAGTGTCATTTCGGTGACACTTGTATTTTTATTGCGTCACCACAAGGACAACAGCTTGTTTGCTATCCGCATAGAATAAAAAATAAGATGGTTTCTCACGTACACAATAGCTTTGTAGACCACTAGACTAGATTCTGACCGCGACTTCAGCAGAAGAAGAGCCCGCGTGGATTTTAGAATATCACTCTAAGGCAATCTAATAGAGATCTATGTAAAAACAACTATCCAAGGGGAACCATTAATTCTTCTGGGCTTAAACATAGCCTATATCCTTATCTAGGCTCCCTTTATATGTATGCAAATTACCTGCTTACGATATGATCATTAACCGGACAGTAATCATTTGTAAATTCCTTATACATAATGATTGCAAAAAGTTAGAGGTGTGTCATTTGTGACCTCGACCTCAGGCTGGGGTCGAATTCATTACCTCTGCTTTTGGAGCTCCTGGTTTTGTCTTACCAAAACCACCGTAAGCATTGGCCAATATTTAACAAAAATGAAGCAAAAAAACCTGAAAACCATTATGTTTCATACACGATATGTCAATGTCCTCATTAAAACGCCCGTGAGACCCTTCCCGTATCTATTTTATAGGATTAATATCTCAATCACCCCATCACAGCCGCAATGACCACTTCTAAGTGCTATCAGCATATCATTCCGCTCTTTACAGTACTTCGTGGCCAACGGACAATCGCATTAATGTACAACTCAAAAACGGCCTTTCACCGCAAATCGCCATCCTAAATAAACAATAGCTAGGAGGGGTGCAGCTTTTAAATGATCTCCAGTGGCTCAGCTGACAGATTAGCTCACCCCATTAGCAAATTCATATTTACCAGCTCGACAAAGTTCAATAAGCTTTATACCGTACGGTTTACGTTCATATTTGTGCGAAAGTGCAGTGTTTATGGTAAATATGAACTGAGCGCAGATGGGTTTGCCTGATACGTTGTTATAGAATTTTTAAAGGGGCATCAGGGTGTGATTTGGCCACGTGTTAATATATTTGTATATCGCTGAGTTTTTCGTTAAATTTATGCATTCTGTACATATAATATGTATAATTTAGGTGGAACTTTTAACCATGACGTCTTAGGATCAAATTGTGGGGACTGCTTAAAATGTTATTTTTATCAAGAAGCACATAACAGCACATAGTTTGTGTTGTGATAGGCCTAAATAACAATGTTGAAATATGAGTGTGTTGCTGACATAATATTGGAGAAATAAGGCAAGGGCATATCATAAAACCGTTGTACTCGTCGTTCGTATTAAATACGTTTAGGTATTGTATAAATCCTGCTCGTGACTGTTATTTTCGATTTCATATTTTTGCACATGTTTACTGTAATATTATGTTTCAGATAACAATCTGGATAACAATCCTAGTATATAAAAATCAATGCAAGTTCATTGAATTTATATAATATAATTACCTGACCCTGCGAACTTCGAACTGCCATATATTTTTTCATGAATAAATATTGCAATTATAAATTGAGATATAAAGTATCCTATCTCTTAAGTTGAAACAAAATACACATTTAAAAAAAAGAAAAGTTAAAATAGGTTCAGTAGTTTCGGAGTTCATCCCGGACAAACATCGTGCCACTGGAATTTTATTTCAGGCTCATCCTGAAAACAATTTACAGGTAGTAGTTCCATTTTCACGAATTCTCGCATCTTTAGATTTCTATAAACAAAATAAATATATAGTACACGGCTATACAGTCTTGTCATGGGTGACATTAGCTGTCAAATCACTTTTCGAATTTGCGCGCTCTCGCATGTACATGCTTAGGAATTCAATATTGTGTAATTTGTGTGTTTTTAGTGAATTATGCCTAGTTCTAAACTTGGTGTTAGAAGAATTAGCGAGAATAAAACAGAAACTGAAGAAATTATCTCGCCAACGCCGCCACCGCCATCGCTTTCTTTATCGGTTCAGGTCCCGGCAGTCTGATAGTTGCCGGACCCGATAGGTAACAAACCGATCGCCAAGCCCCATGCAGTCTCACCATCAGAACCAATCCATGTCCCCTTTACCGCCTATGGAGCAACAACAAGACAAAGAAAAATGGCAGTAAGTGGTATTTCAAACTTGTTTTTAGGTTACGGAAAACGAAATTTCACTGTGAAATGCCTTTATTTACTCACAAAAGGAAATAGAACCACGGAACGAGATTACAAAAAGGTTTCTTTGACCAGACGATGAATGATGAGTCTGAAAGTAATCTTGACCGTCGTCCGTGCCAGTACGAGATACTTCCGCACGATGATCAGTTTTTGATACGAGATATCAATTCTGGTATACCCTATCACGTGATAGGGAATATTGTGCTTGACACAGAGCTTTCAAAATGTTTCTATGTTCAGAATGATGAATCTGGAGTGACCTTGACCACTGTCCGTGCCAGTACGAGATACTTCCGCACGAAGATCAGTTTTTGATACGAGATATCAATTCTGATATACTGTCATATTGTACATGACACAATATGATGGTCATCATGGTCCTAACATATATAGGTACCTACCTACCTTATGGTAGTTGGTCTTGAGTCACAGGAAGATACCTTCATATAACTAAATATTGGAAGAGTTATTATGGTCACCTTGGGTGATGAAAATCCCACAGAAGACAAATATGGACCGGCACTAAATAGTCTTATAAGCCCAAGGTGGAAAACCTTGGTTTCTAAGGAGAGTGAAGAGATGAAAGATACTCTGATGGTATACAAGATACCTAAAAGATGTAACCTCCCAGAAGCACCGGATTTCTAGGCAGAGGTGCTGCAAGAAGAACAACAACAGTTGGGTATTAACCCTGTCTTGGCTTGGTCAGGAAATTACTATTTTTTTCCTGGGCAGGAGGTACTTGAGATCTTAAAATTGCTTAGTGATGGAACAAAGCTTTTGACATCTCTACATCATAATGAAACTAACATCAGGAAATTATGAGTGGTGCTGCTTCTGGATAGATCTTTTATTAAAATAACTGAATCAATTCCAAGAAACCAGTATTTATTAAAAATTGCAATAACAAAAAAAAAATACGGAAGTCTAACCCTGCTGCAATTAAATGTCTGGGAAACTGGAGTGATCCCTCATGCTAGAATACGCAGCAGAAGAACACAATAGGTGAAGGGCCCTAGCATCCACCAGTAACATAGTAACACTAAGCCATGGCACCCAAAAAGACACTGAAAGGAGTACCGGTGAACCAATCTCAGAGAGGTTATTAAGTGCTGGCCATTGTCGCTAGTCCCACGACAGGTACAAAATCCTGGTACATGTAATTACAATCACAGATGATAATATGGTTATACTGGTATGGATTCAACAATACCTAACCTAATACAAACCATTTATATCTTTAAACCAGAATACTCTTAATAATTTTATCTCTGAATTTGGGTAACTCTTCAAATATTAAGAGCTCAATTAATAATTTACTACAGTTGGGTGCTATACTACCCTGTTAGTCTGAAAACTGACAATATTTATATAATATATTCTTGGTATCCAAGCTTATTGGTTAGGTATAGGTTAATTTAGAATCTAAAATCTCTTATTAATTGTGTCTACACATCTTAACTTTAATATGTAAAATTTCAAACCTCTACATAAAAATAGTTTCATGACAACCATGATTTAGAAGAAGCATATCTGTTAGTCCCAATTGCTGTACAACACAGGAAATATTTTAAATTTCTTTGGTATGTTATAATTTCCGACTAAGGCAAGTAAGAAATTGTCATCATTGGCATTACTGGTGGTGGGGTTTGGTACCAGGTGGGAGTACTCACTTGCTGTCAGGCCAGATACCATGTGAGAGTACTCACATACTCCCGTTAGACTGGCCGTGAAGCACATTGGTGTGTTTTGGTTGAAGCAGGAAATGGCCATTTATTCTTTCATTTCATATCTGGCAAATGGACTGATAAGCAGTGGCCTGACAATACTCCTGGTATGGTTGAATCCACGAGCATCTATCCATCCATCCATCAGCCTTTCAACGTCCACTGCTGAACATAGGCCTCCCCAAGAGAACGCCACAACGAGCGGTCCCGTCATGAGGGATAATGCCGTAATCGCCACGCTTGGCAGGCGGGTTGGCGATCGCAGTGGATGTTGTTAATACTCGAGGGAGTGCTGCTGCCCACTCCCCCGGTATTCCCTCAGTCGGCTCTTACGACTCCCATGCCAAGACCCGACTCCGACTCCAAGCCGGCCCCACACGGATGGATGGATTGTAGTCAAATTTTCCTTTATGGATTTCCCAAAATGGTCCTCCTGCCACACCAACAATATTAATTATTTTCAAGCGACTGTACCTCTGTGGTGCAGCGGTGGTGCATGCGACTGCTGAGTACGGGGTCTCGGGTTTGATCCCCGGACCGGGCAATGTTATTGAGTTTTTCGTATTAAGAAAAATTCTTAGTAGTAGCAGCCCAGAGTTTGAAAGTGTGCCTAGTGGGCGGCGGTGGGCTCGCCCCCTATTATGGGGATTTGGACATGGCTTACGAGCCGTGGGTGTATGGTGCACCTCTGCCTATCCCTTCGGGGAATACAGGTGTGATGCTATGTTTACTGTAACATATAATAATAAGCTTTTTTCAGAAGCGGTTAATATTTACTGGTTGTGACTATTCTAAATTAAATACAATTTGCTCAGGGTTGTCTCTACAAGTAGGCTCTGAAGTTGGGAAGGCTGAGAATGTAAAGATGCTACTTAAGGGAGCGTTAACACTAAGGCCCTCTCTTCCTAGGTATACAATATCCTGGGAACCTGCATTAGCAATAGAATTCTGAAATAACAGAACAGCTAATTATTTTAGAATCTAAAAGACCTGTCCAAAAAATTTGTTCTGGCTACTGCCCACCTTATTAGCTCTGACTATTGCCCACTGAGTGAGAACATTAGTTTCAATTAAAATTAAAAATATTAATTTTACATCTGCTTATGTCATCATGAATATTGTTGATATTATTTTGATATTTTTTTTAGCATTTGACACGCTTAGCCAAATACAATAAAGTAATTGTCACCACGGCTGATTTGGCAAGGCATTTGAGACGGTATTTCCGGCGATGCAGGTTCACATCATGCCTGTGAACTGTTGTTTTCGATTCGCATTTTCACACTTTGTGTTAAAGTTTGATATTCTTAAAATATCCAATAAACTAAAAGAAACGCCATTTTGTAGTTACAGTAATATGAAAATGAGACAGTGTGTCCAGCTCATACCTTAAAAACATACATATACACGAAGGAAGTTCAAGGATAAATACCTTACCTGGTAAATACCACTAGGATTCTCCTTGTAAAAAGCTACATCCTAAACAAAGCAGTTGGACCAAAAAATCTTTATATGCTTTGACACAATTTTATTTTTTCTTTCTCTGCATATAATAACAGAGACATGCTGCTTTAAAGGCAAAATTACAGCTCTATCAATCAATTGCAGAGATGGCGCAGTGGTTTAGATACCAGCCTTCCGCCTGACCATTGTGGGTTCGATTCCCACAGGACAACTCTTTGTGTGATCCGCAAGTGGTTGTTCTGGGTCTGGGTGTGCTGTGTCTGTGGAACTTTGTTTGTAAAGTCCCCTGCGATACAAGGATTATTTCTTAGAGCAGGCAATTTTCAAAAATTTGTAAGTGACAGAAATGATCTTAATTTTACAAATTCTATTTATTTATGATATCACTAATGTTAATTACATTTTTCATGAATATTATTGCTAATTAACATGTAACAAAACAGAGTTCTTTTAATTTGCTATGCTACCTACTTAAATATATATATATATATATATTTATATACTCGTATATTAGGTCCATCCATCCATCGGTCTTTCATGATGATGATGAATGAGCCACCATAAAATTACTATCAGACGTCACTTAAGGTAAGTTAGTCTGATTTCTTAATTATATATAATAGACTAGCTGACCCGGCGAACTTGCGGTACGAAGTTCGCCGGGTGAGCTATATTTTTTCACGAATAAATATTAAATTTAGATATAAAGTATCCCATCTCTTAAGTTGGAACAAAAAACACATTTAAAAAAAAAGTTAATATCGGTTCAGTAGTTTCGGAGTTTATCCAAGACAAACATCGTGACACTGGAATTATATAATAATAGAATAATATGACATCAATAATCAAAAATATAGGTGCATAATGGAAAACAAGAAAGACATTAAACCAATAGTCCATCCATCCATCCATCCATCAGCCCTTTAACGTCCACTGCTGGACATAGGCCTCCCCAAAAAAAATGGGAATAGTGCCATAATCGCCACGCTTGGCAGGCGGGTTGGCGATCGCAGTGGGTATTGTTAATTCTCGAAGGAGTGCTGCTGCCTACTCCCCCGGTATTCACTCAGTCGGCTCTTACGACTCCCATGGGTGGAGAGGGGGTGGGACTATTCTAAAGCCGGCCCCACACGGCCAGACCAATAGTGAAACAAATTAAAGTATGAGCCTATTGTTAATAACTTAGTATACAAAAGAATTGTCACATATATAATACTACTCGTTAAGTTGGAGATCCTCGTGGGACAAAAAGCACATGCGTCTCGTTATAATTAGCGAACAATGTTTGGTTTTAGCAAAGCCCTTAGGGGCGTAAATTAAGAGATTCTGCTCTGGACGGCTTAGGGATACATTTACGTTAAAGCTTGCATGAGGACACTCGCGTTATTTGTATGTATCCGTCCCGTATTTGCTTGCCACAGGGGCAGATTTTAAATCCGAGTATTATTTATTTCCACGTTACTGTCATATGTTTTGAATATAACTGCTGTTGTGATTCGTTCAGTGTTCAATTGATTCCTTTTATAAAATTTTACTAGTGGCAACATTTATTTTAATTGGTAAGGACACACATACTAGACCAGAAGTAATGCAACATAGTTCCAGTGGCCCGCCAAATCAGGCGAAGAGATGGCACACGGCGGATTTATTTAGTGGGGGAGGGCACCACACTACCCTATTCGTTTCCCCGGATGACGGGGTGTGCGGTTAAGGACATTTTCCCGCCTTCACAAAAAAAGGGCACACACACTATTCTGATCGTTACCCCGAATGATGGGATGTGCTGTTAGGTATAATTTTTTCCTCCTTAACAAACATTAAGTACACAAGTTAGATATAGACGCTATCATTCGTTTAAAAAGAAAACTATCAAATCCAATAAAGTAATAAATTATCAGTAGCACCATAAAATTGGTTCATTAGGTAATTATTTGTAATCAATTAAATCAAATGCCATTATCGAATCAAGATAATGACTTAGTATTTTATTTACGATTACGTTTAGTCTTTTAGGTAGGACGTAAAAGATGAAGTGAACTATAACTTGTATATCTGTGAGTCTATCTGTGGCAACAAAGTATCTAAACGACTGAACGAAGCATGTTATACATTTGATCTATATTTTTAGCACTTGACATGCTCAGCTACTTTTTAGAGTACAAATTATTATTTTTGAATGAGGAAAAAGAGAAATTTAGTACGAGCGGGAATCGAAGCTGCGTCCCTATCCGGGGAAGTGCTCTAATCTAATCGTTAAGACAAATGTGATGAGGAAATTGGGTATGACCGCAAGGGAGTACGATAGCTCAGTGGATTAGAGCACTTCCCGCATAGGAAAGGACACAGGTTCGATTCCCGCTCGTACTAAAGTTCTCTTTTTCCTCATTCACAAATAATAATTTGTACTCTAAGAAGTATGTTATAGTTTTTTTTTGTTTGTAAAGTACCAACTTGGCTAAGAGATTTCCTAGCTATGATTTATATAAATTTGTTTGGCCATTAGAAGGCTAATAGCTTTAATCATTAACTTACCTACAATGACCTAAAGTATTTCAATATGTGTACTTTGTATGAAAGACATTGGTCCAATATGTAACTTTCTTATATGTATAAGATTTTGAACGGTAAGATTGCAACGAGTTGATATCACGTATCAAATTACATGTTCCTCATAAAATATCTAGATATACTATATCTAACATCTTCTCCATAACTACCTTCAAAACAAATATTGGCTCCGTCTATCCTCTACACCGACTCTGTAAAGAATTAAACACAGTTTCCAAGTGCACCTCTGACATACACTACTCAAAATTAAAGTTTAAACGCAAAATGTTTAAGTCCTTTGAAGTCTTCAACAACGGCAATAGCGTTGTCAGATAAAATAATTCACTTAATATTATTTGTTTCATATAAATTTTAATCAACATTCTTAATTTATTCAGTGTTGTATGTTAGTACAGTTAAGTGAGTAGTGTCTGTATGTTACTTTTTTAGTTTTTCACATCACATGCTTACAAAAATATATAATTATAATATGTATTAATTTAATTTTCCTAAAATAATTATAATCAAAGATTATCACTCACATAATAAGCATGGTGGGCTATCCGTAATTGATAAATGTATCAGTCGTATAATTTATCAATAGAATATAAGTCAATGTGTAATACATTTGCAGTCGATGAACCTAAACAAATAAATAAAATATACCACCGATGATCAGGATCTTTACAGCAATTTATTCGAAGTAAAGCATTCGCTTTTCATGTGCGTCACACAAAGCTAATTAACACGTATTCATAAATTTCATAACCCATTATTATCCCAGAGGGAAAGGAAAAATTTAAGTCACACACACACACACAGAATGCACTAGAATGGCTCAGTGACAATATCATTAGGTTTAACTAATATTTACGTGCTTTAAATTTGGTAGAACGTAATATTAATATTTGTAGATTGGTTTTACCCTTTTCTGAAGGTGGTACACCACCGAAGAATTGTAACATAGTTCCAGTGGACCGCCAATAAAGGCGGAGAGACGGCACACGGCGGGTTTCTTTAGTGGGTGAAGGCCCCACACTGTTCGTGGCTCCGAACGACGGGGGAAAAAAAAAGGTTGGTATCGTTATGTCACGTAGGTATTTATTATGTTACGTTGTTGCTTGAGTGTCATTTACTTGCAAACCAATCATAATTTTATTTTTGATTTCACATTTTCGCACTTTGTGTTCATTTCATAAGCATGCCAAATGCATATATTAACATCATTCTTAAAATCGTATCTTAAAAATCCTGTAACTCTTTCCTTTTGTTTGTTTTACACCAGCCCGCTCTAGATTTATGAACATTCAAATTTCGTTTGTCAACGTTTACACTCGTAATCTTGTTTGAATATCATTTCTGCTGTCCGCTTCTATTTGCATATTTCTATTATTGTCGTTGAGGTCTATGGGACCCTCGTTAGCTCCAAAATCAACACGTGGTCGCCAGATAAGTTTTTGTACACGGTTACCGTATAATGATATTGTTGTAACGCTGTGTGTGCCATAAAATTGGATAAGTGTATACAGTGGTTTTATTTGCATAAAACCCAAAACGTTTCAAAGTATGGAATTTTATAGTGTATTGTGTATGCTAGTAAATCCATATTGTGATGGGTAATAATTGCTCACTTTCCTTAGTCGACTCGTGAACGCTTGCTGGAAGAATTGGTTAGTTATGCTTGTATTCTTATTCGATTAACACAAGGATAAAATTCTACGACTCTAAAAATAAAATTGAGAATGTATTCCCAAACAAGGACTTCAGTAGAAAGTTAATTAAAATGTCTGCGAAGGATGTTCGCCTATCAAACATTATTAATGAGTTTTTTTCAAAATTGCGGTGTAAACTAATAGAGGAAAAAGCGACATATTCATTAACATATTTAGGATTCCTTCAGGTCCATTAGTCGGATATTTTAATTGTTTGCCTCGACTGAGTGTTCGCAGCTGTTTGGAGCCTACCGCGACGAGCTATTTAGAGACAAATTGCTTTTAAGTTGCCCCACTGTTTCCCTAATAACTTCAATTTAAAATTTATTGGAAAACTTTAGCTTTTAGTGTTTCTATATTGTTGAGTTTTTCAGGCTAAAAATAGCTTCTAATTCTAACTGAAAAATACCTTTATAATGAATAACTGATGACTTCTACAAATTTTATTGAAACTTGTTTGTACGAATAATACTCAAAAGGATTTAAATTTACTACTTAACTTCAAGCAAGCCTGATAATATGTACGTGGCAATCACAATTGATGATTTAAGGCAACCAACCAAAATGTAATCTACTATAAAAATAGTATAATAACCCTACTTATTTAAAATGAGATATGCACGCGCGGATACCGGTAACTCATGGAATGCAGGACCATACACATTACCACTACACTATAGTATTCATTGTGATATATTGTTTATTTAACTTTTTTTGGTTATATAGTAACCTTGAAATCGACATGTTTTTAAAAAAATATTCACAAAAGTTGACAAAAACAGTAGATTCATGAAAAGAGACCCCACCAAATTACGATATGAAAAATAGTTATCTGATGTATATAAAAGTTTTTAACCACATTCCCCAAAACATTAGAGATCTAGTACCAATAAATTTATTTAAGCTCAAATTAAAATCCTGGCTTCTTGAAAATAGTTTTTACACAGTTAATGATTTTTTAATTAAATAACTTCTTGTAAATGTTTACGAATGTTATATTTTAATTGTAATAATTATTGTTAATGACTGTTAGTTATGGATTAATTTGTTATTACTATTGATTAATTTATTATTAGTTATATTATGTATCAAATTGAAGACTTAAACTCTAATATACTTAAACTCTAATATATTTTGACATAAACACGACAATTAATTAAATTTTTTTTTTATTAATAATGTTGTGTATAAATTGTAAATTTAATTTTTTTAAATATTTGCATGCTTTGTAAAAGACGGATGTGCTGAACTATTTTAATTGAACAACTTCTGTGCCATATCCTAAGCAAATAAATATTCTATTCTATTATTTTTTATTATGTTTTGCATACTTCTACGACATTTACATCTAATTGTCTTCACAAATGGCAGAGTGGTTTAGATACCAGCCCCCGCTCGAGTGTTGTGGGTTCGATTCCAACACAGGACAACTCTTTGTGTGATCCGCAAATAGCTGTTCTGAGTATGGGTGTACTCTGTGTCCGTAAAATTGTATGTTTGTAAAGTCTCCTTGATACAAGACTTATTCCTTAGTGCAGTGTTGTCTTTTTTTTTCATTTAGGTAGCTATAGGTAGGCTTTATTGTGGTAGGCGCATTGAAGGCCATAGTCTAGGAGTGGAAAGCATATATCACTCTTTTTTCTTTTTTTTTATTGCTTTTTGTGGCAGACGGGCCACGGCCCACGTGATGGTAAAATGGTTTATATTATTCAGAGCATTTCATAGACTTCAAAATAATAACTTGTGTCTGTCTCTATTGCGTTATCTAGGCTAAAGAGACTCATGATTTCCCACGAGTCATCTGCCTATCTGTGTATAAGGTACACGAAAAGACCACCAGACAAGCGACTGAAATGAAAGCTTGCTGGTTGTTAATTGCTTTAGTTTGAAGAGCAAGGATGTCATCGTCATTGACTTGTAATTTGACTCATCCAACCCTTTAAAAGATGTGGGAGGTAATTTGCCAGAAAGATGACGCCTTCTTCAAGTCTTAAGATATTTAGAAATGGTGTTTTCTACCTTTCAAATATATCTAAAGGACCTCTATTAGGATACTTTTAGCATACTTCCATTTAAGTATAAGAGCAAAAGCTATTATAAAAAAAAGTGTAACAGTTCAGAAGATAATAAAGTTTCAGATGTCAACTTCATTAATACAATTGCTAAAATCATCCTACGCCATGATTATAGAACAAAAATATATTTCAAATAACTATTGTTAGAACAGATGCGATAATAAAACGCATTCGTATTCTTTACATATCTGAGATCGAAGCTATAATTCACTTTATCTAATCAAACATACCCCAAAACAATTTCACAGCGATTGTCTACACCCCGGATTTAAGCAGCACCCCATATATCATATTCAAATGATAATTCAATACCGTTCTGATTTCTGACCCTGAGTTTGGGAGGCCCCGATAAAAATACATAACGTAATCCGAATAACCATAAAATTGTTCGGGGGCCCAGTTATTTGGCTCTAAATAATTTATGCCCGCATAGATATAGTCTTAGCAAAGGAGATTAGCGACTAGAATTTAATAGAATATGCATTTATATGTGTGGTTTGCCTATCTCTAATGTGAGAAGACACGTGACATCCAGACACGTGACCATTGTATAATAAACTCAATTATAAACCATTAGTGGTACCAAAACAGAATTAAAGGTATAATACATTGCCATAACCCTTATCTTCTAATATAACTTACTGGCGAATGAAAAATTTTTATACGTGTAATTTTATTTTGAAATTAGATAGTTATAATGAATTTGGTTAACGCTTGTAATTTTCTATAATTAAATTTTACTTTACAAAACTTTATTTTTACCTATTTTTATAGTACTTCCTACTCAACTTTACTGCACAGATGGCGGAGTAGTTTAGATACCGGCCTCCCGCCTGAGTGTTGTGGGTTCGATTCCCACACAGGACAACTCTTTGTGTGATCCATAAATGGTTGTTCTGAGTCTGGGTGTACTTGTAAAGTCAAAAAATAATACAAGATTCAGGGCAGAGTGCTGTCTTTAAAAAAAATAACTAGACGTCGCGGGACGTCTACCAGATGTGAAAACAAGGAAATTAAAATAATTTCCAGAAATAAAATAATCATAACTTGACAAAGTACTCCTTAAGACGAATTAAATGAATATAAACTTGATGGGCTCGATTCGTTTCATTATATAGTTACTGTAGCATCCTTCCAGCTCCATCCTCAGACCCTGGATACCATCTGGAGACAAAGTACTCGTCAAGACGAACCATACAAGCCCAAACTCGATGGGGTTGCGCCGTTTCGTTATAGAATTCCTAGGTCCACCTTCCAGCTCCATCATCAGATCAGCTCTATGTCATCATAATATTGCATTGTCACGCGATATACATATGGGTGTAAAATTTCAGCTCAATTGGAAACCGGGAAGTGTGTCAAATTTAATTTCCAATGCACACACTATAGCTGCCTCTCGTAACGGTATCACGAGTCCAGATATTTTATCTCATCTAAAAATATGCGTACCGCGCTTAAAGAAGTTTTCACTTCAAAAATAAAAAAAACAGGCAATTGATTTTTCAATTTGAATTATACCACTATTGAATAGAAGTTTATTGCACAGACACAATACAATATTAAGCCCTAGAATACAAAACCTACACATTCGTTTTAAAACACCACATAATATTTTCATAAACTGAGCAAATAATATACTTGGACCGAGAAGCTTCTGTCGAGAATATTTAGTTACACCAAACATAACCCTAACAGCTTTACTCTCAGGTTACGGTTAAGTGAGCTGCCGACCACCACAGAATATACCATTAAATTGTTTTCCTTGCACGCTATATTGTTCATTTCTTCGTCCATTCGTTCGGTCGTCTTACACAACAAATAATAGACCTTAATGACCGCCCGAGATAAGGACAACATGATATACTTGACAACGTTGTTAACTTAAAGGTAATTAAGTTCGTGTTAACTACAATAAAGATAAGCGGAGGCTGTTAAGCGAGCTAACGATCTTGGTAAAGTGCTGAAATTTATGATTTTATAACGCGAAATTGTAATCTTAGATCTTGATGCTTTTAACCTATATAATTGATAAAATTGCTATTGAGCAACTATTATTTAAACTAGGTTTAATCATGAGTTGGACAATTATAATAAACTTCCCTACCTTATAAATGAACACCATTCTATTCCATTCCATTCCATCAGCCTTTTAAAGTCCACTGCTGGACATAGGCCTCCCCAAGAATGGGGGATAGTGCCGTAATAGCCACGTTTGGCAGGCGGCTTGGCGATCGCAGTGGATGTTGTTAATGCTCGAAGGAGTGCTGGTGCCCACTCCCCCGGTATTTCCTCAGTCGGCTTTTACGACTCCCATGGGTGGAGGGGGGTGGGAGAATTCTAAAGCCGGCCCCACACGGCTAAAAATTAACACAGTGCAAAAATATGAAATCGAAAATAACAGTCACGACTGTCACGAGTATGATTTGAACTTGCTTCTCCTGGAAAACCGTTCCAAATTCGTTTGCTAACATCGTGACAATTGCTCGGGACTGAGAAGAATTTCGCTAACACATTCTTTCGTAATGTCTTGGGTGATGCATGCACCATATGTCATTACTCCAATCAGGTAAGCTTAATTACTACAATTAATTCATATCAAAAAATGACGCAGCCCTGTAAATATTTTGATATTTTTTTTTATGTTACATATTGTATGGCTCAGAATGTGAAATGCTTAAAAAATATATAAAAATATCAGAAATATATCTTATGTTGTTATTTCTTTAATATATTTTAAGTGCTTGACCTGATCAGGCATTTAGTAGGAAAAACATCTTGATAATGTAAATTTTAATTACGAGCGAGGATCAAGCCAGTGCCTCCTTTAGAACCTGTCTAGACACTTTAAAGGCTTATGAAGCCACAAGTGACGGTCAAGAAAAAATAAGAAATAAATAAAAATTAGGTGAACTCCTAATAACAATATTATCCAAAATCATCCACGTTCGTCAGTCATCAGTGACATCTATTATATATATTTCTTGTTTCCATGTATGAGTCATTGAACTCCACCTAAACGGTAGGACGGATTCCGATTCCAAATATTTGTGTATGTTGAGTAAGTACCGGGATGGCTTAAATTCACATTTGGACCCGGTAGATGGCGCCACGTTAGGATTTCAGGATTTGTTCATACTTCTCACTCCATCAACATATATTCAATACGCTTTCGACATCTCGCGACAAGAAATTAAACTAAACGTAACGCCATATCTTTTTCTATCGGTCGCGATTGGTTAAGTTTAAATAATTGTACCCGCACCCCCTCTCCTTGAGCTATGTACATTTTACTTAACCGACATGACATGCAATTTTGATTGTGAACTTAACGCATCTTTTATTTCTCAACCAACAATATCTTCGAAACTCATCATCACCTTTCATCCATCATCTTGGGTTCATCAACCCCTCACCGCTGCCGCTACATTTTGGGCCTTCTTCGCCAAATAATTGAACAAAGTCGACGAGCGACCTGTGGATCGTGGATCTTTGCACGCGGCGGTTTGAGAAGAAAACGCAAATATCGCATATATTCGGACGAGTTTCGAAGAAATAAGCTGCCAAACGAACCAACGGAGGCCAAGCGCACTGGAATTGAAGTTCGTTGGCGTTTCATCGAAAATTACACGCAAATCGGTGGGGCCAATCTTTCTCTTTTCCATCACCTCCTGTTCTCTTGGTGCTATATTGTGCCTGTGCTTTCAATTTCAGTGAATTGCTGCATCGTATTCTCGGAATATCGCAATTTCCAGTCTTACAAATCTGGTGACGTTGCTAGCATCAGTGTGGTCTGATTGGATCATAAAACCGTGAGTACTCCTCTTTTCACTGACCACCAAAATGCCTATTGAATCCGCTAAATCACGGGATAAATCTCCCATTTTGCTAGGTGTAGAAAGTAGTGAGGTAGTTCGTGATTTGGTTAGGAAACGTGGTATAATTAAGGGCAGGCTTACCAAATTTAATAATTATTTAGAGTCTATAAAGGATGATCAACATTTTCCCAATCAAAAACGCATTGATTTAAAGTTAAGAATTCAAGGATGTTCTAGTTTATTTTCTGAATTTAACGACATTCAAACGAAAATAGAGGAAAGGGTTTCCGATAGTGAGTTAGGTGAACAGTTAAATCAGCGAGAACTATTTGAAGATAATTATTATAGTTTAATATCTCGTGCCGAATTTATGCTCAATGCTGATGAGGTTACCGATTGCTCCAAGTCATGTCATAGTCATACTAATATTAAACTACCTACCATATCTATGCCTACGTTTGATGGATCGTATGAGCAATGGCTGGAGTTCAGAGACTCATTTACCTCACTCGTTCATAATTCTAAAGACATTTCTAACATTCAAAAGTTCCACTATCTCAAATCGTCCCTAAAAGGTAATGCCGAACTAGTCATACATTCCATAGAATTTTCGTCTAATAACTATCAGGTTGCATGGGAGTTGTTGCTCAACCGATATAATAATTGCAGACTTTTAGTCCACAATCACGTAAAAGCTTTGTTTACTGTACCCGCATTAACTAAAGAGTCACCTTCTTTGATCAGAACATTAATTGACACATTTCTAAAAAATGTACGTGCACTTAAGATCCTAGGTGAGCCTACGGATACCTGGGATACTCTGATTATTTTTATTATAGTGTCGAAGCTAGACAAAGTTACTGAAAGGGAATGGGAGACTCATAAATGCACATTGTTCCCTAACCCGATTGATAACAATCCCACGCGATTAACTGTGGAAGATTTAATTAATTTTCTTCGTAACCGAGCGGACATGCTGGAGGCATTGCAGCGTTCATATTGTAAAGACGCACAAAACACTAATAATCAAAAACAACACACAAAATCTCGCAACATATCACACTGCAATGTATCCAGCGGGCCGAGTAAAACGAACGATAAACAACAACGCGGTAAGTTATCATGTGTAAAATGCAATGCAAATCACCCACTGTATACGTGCAAAAAGTTTATCGATAGTGATTTAGATTTAAAGCTTAAACTTGTACGCGAGCACAACTTATGTGAGAATTGTTTACAATCGGGACACTCGGTAAGTAACTGTAGGTATGGGCCGTGTAGACGTTGTAGTCAAAAACATAACTCATTACTACATAATGATAACGCAAATAGTTCAGTCGCATGCCATTCTACAACAAACACTGAGGTGTTGAGTGCGAATGCGAGTGATGCGCTTGCACCTCTCCCCGCGGCCGTACCAACCTCCTCGGGATCCGCCCTTCCTATCCAGGTAAACAAGGCACACATGCAAACACAGTCTACTAGATCTATAGGTGTGCAATCCGTGTTATTGTCAACAGCTATAATTGAGGTAGCCGATGTAAACGGTACATATCATAAAGCGCGTGCGCTCCTTGATAATGGAAGCCAGCGCTGTTTCATCTCTAAATCACTATGTCAATTATTAAAAGTACCATTATTACAGTCCACAAACGAAGTTCGAGGCGTAGGTGATTCGGTAGTACATTGTTTGCAAGCTTGTAACATCGATATCAAATCCTACACCAATAATTCATTTTCTACGCGCATTTATTGTTATGTTCTATCTAAGATCACGGCTTCGATGCCTGCTGTATGTAAACTAAGCGCGCAAGTCTATATTCCAGACAACATACGGCTGGCCGATCCGGAATTTTTAGAATATAAAACCATCGACATTTTAATTGGTGCAGATAGGTTCTGGGATCTGTTAGAAGACGGAAAGATTCGTTTGTCTAGGGGTCCATATCTACAAAACACAAAACTAGGCTGGATTATTTCCGGACCTATTGTTAATTATTCATGCAAAAATACGCCGATTCATTGTAATATTATTAATTCATTAGATACGCAACTTCGACTGTTCTGGGAGATTGAGGAGCTGCCTAAGGTCAGAGACGCGCAGACTGAGGAAGAACGTGCATGCGAGGATCATTTTATTCGCACCACTACACGCAATAGTGAGGGACGATTCTGCGTGCACATTCCACTTCGTCAGTCACCTGACACTTTGGGAGATTCTTATACCCAGGCAGAACGTCGAGTTTTTGCATTAGAAAAACGATTGCAACGTTCGCCAGAATATAATCGTCTTTATGTTAATTTTATGCAAGAGTACATTAATCTAGGCCATATGACACAGGTAGATTCTTTTCAATCCCCGTGCTATTTTATGCCGCATCATGGCGTGTTCCGCGAGCTCAGCACCACCACCAAGTTGCGCGTGGTATTTGATGCAAGCGCACCATCGAGCTCCGGTAAGTCACTTAATGATTTGCAACTAGTTGGCCCTCCTATACAGGGTGATCTCGTTGCCATTCTTCTCCGCTTTAGGCAGCACAAGTACGTAGCATGCGCAGACGTGGAGAAGATGTACCGGCAATGCTTAGTAGATGAGGGTCAGCGTAGCTTGCAAATGATTCTGTGGCGTAATCATCCGTCAAAGCCGTTAGGTATTTATAAATTAAATACTGTGACGTACGGAACGGCTTCCGCGCCTTTTCTTAGTGTTAGGTGCCTAAAACAATTAGCGTCTGAATCTCCTAATCCTGATGTTTCTCGGGCCATAAACGAGGACTTTTACGTTGACGACTACATTACGGGTTTAGATGATAAAATTAAATTATTAGATTTATGTGATGAAACCCAGAAAACGTTACAATCAGGCTGTTTTCCACTCAGAAAATGGATATTTAATTTTAAACGCGATGATGACAGTCATTGTTTTAGTCAATTTAAACCATTAAGTTTAGATCAAAATGTTAGTTCTAAAACCTTAGGTATAAGCTGGCACAATGCAAACGACAACTTTTATTTTAATTCACATATTAATATTGATAAAAACAAACCAATTACTAAGAGGTCTATTTTATCAAGCATTTCGCAAATTTTTGACCCTCTCGGCTTGTTAAGTCCCGTCATAATTGTAGTCAAAGTACTTTTACAACAATTATGGTTATTAAAACTAGGTTGGGATGACAATGTACATGATAGCACGGCGCGCGCGTGGAACCAGTTTGTTATATCATTGCAAGCGCTGAACACAGTGCGTATTCCACGCCATGTTATAGGTACGCAGCCTATGTATATCGAACTGCATGTTTTTAGCGATGCATCTCAGTCGGCGTACGGCGCGTGCATTTATGTTCGCACAGTTAACACTGATCTAACGGTATCGGTTAGATTACTATTTTCAAAAACAAAGGTCGCGCCGTTGAAACCCGTAAGTATCCCACGTCTTGAACTTTGTGGGGGGTTATTAGGAGCTCGTCTGTATGACAAGGTACGTAACTCATTACGCTGTAAGTTTAATAACGTCGTATTTTGGACCGATTCCACGATAGTCTTAGGCTGGCTACACATGAGGCCGAACCAACTTAAAACGTTTGTCCAAAATAGAGTTGCGGAAATACATGATCTGACACCTGAGGTTCTGTGGCGTCACGTCAGTGGTGAAAATAATCCCGCTGACCTAGCATCACGGGGTGTTCGTTTAGAAGAACTTTCATCTTCTACCTTGTGGTGGGAGGGTCCTGAATTCCTTCGAAACCCTAATTTTTCAATAGACGATCACAGAAGTTCAGACTCATTCAAACATCGCGAGTTACCTGAGATTAAGTCATGCGTCACAGCGGTCATAGCTAAAGATTATAGTGAATTGTCTTTGTTCCCATTCCATCGGTTTTCCCAATTTAAGCGTATAAGGCGTGCAGCTGCCTTTATGTTGCGTTTCATTCATAATAGTCGATACAAAACAAATAAGCGTACAGGCGGCCTTAGTGTGGATGAGTTAGACTACGCTAATAAAACATTAACCCGATTATGCCAAATCGAATCTTATCCGACTGAATATAAGGCGTTGTCTGATAACGGGACTATTAAAAATAAAGGTTGTTTATCTAAATTAAATTTATTCCTAGATGACTACAAATTAATGCGCGTGGGTGGCCGTTTAGTTAATTCCAATGAATTCATTTACGGTAAAAAACATCCTATTTTAATTTCAAGTAAACATTATTTTGCTACTTTATTATTTCGCCATGAGCACACTCAGCTTCTCCATGCTGCTCCACAGGCATTACTTTTTCATTTACGCGAATCATGGTGGCCTGTGGGAGGCAGGAACTTAGCTCGCCAGGTAGTACACAGTTGTGTTACCTGTACACGCTTTAGAGGTAAGACGCTTACTCCTATGATGGGTAACTTACCTAGAGAAAGAGTTACACCTAGTCTTCCATTTATTAGGTGTGGGGTGGACTATGCTGGGCCAGTGCTCATTCTGAACCGCAAGGGTAGGGGAGCTAGACTTATTAAAAGCTACATCTGTTTATTTGTTTGCTTCGTGACACGCGCGATACACTTGGAACTAGTCAGTGACCTCTCCAGTGAAGCATATTTATTAACTTTAAAAAGATTCATTTCACGCCGCGGTAAACCTGCAGAGATTTATTCGGATAACGGTCGCAACTTTGTGGGACTTATGAAGGAATTTTCAAAATTTTTAAATACTTGTAGTTTAGATATTTTAGAATTCGCAACTAGTGAAAATATTAAATTTCATTTTATTCCCCCTTATTCCCCGCATTTTGGTGGTCTGTGGGAGGCGGGAGTAAAGTCGAGTAAATACCATATCCGTCGTGTGATAGGGAACGCGCACCTTACGTTTGAAGAGTACAGCACAGTACTGGCTCAAATAGAAGCCGTATTAAATTCCCGACCTCTGTCCCCTCTTTCTTCCGATCCACAGGACTTTTCCCCGCTCACTCCAGGTCATTTCTTAATTGGCCGATCACTAACTGCCCCAGCCTGCGATGACCTGCGTGATGTTCCAGCGAGTCGTCTCCAGCGGTACCAGAGGGTGGAACAACTTCGCCAACATTTTTGGAACCGATGGGCGAAGGAATACATCTCAGAGCTGCAGGTACGGACAAAGTGGACGACGAATAAGGACGAGCTCAAGCCAAACTCCTTAGTGATTATTAAGGACAATAACCTCCCACCGTTGAAGTGGCATTTGGGTCGTGTCCTTCACACGATCCCAGGAAAGGATGGCATATCCCGGGTGGCCGATATACAGACGTCATCGGGCGTAGTGAGGCGCGCATTCGCCAAGATTTGTCCTCTTCTCCAAGATGTAGTCGACACTGATACACCGGCGGAAGACCATTGAAAGCCACTGCTTCCAAGGCCGGGGGCATGTTCATACTTCTCACTCCATCAACATATATTCAATACGCTTTCGACATCTCGCGACAAGAAATTAAACTAAACGTAACGCCATATCTTTTTCTATCGGTCGCGATTGGTTAAGTTTAAATAATTGTACCCGCACCCCCTCTCCTTGAGCTATGTACATTTTACTTAACCGACATGACATGCAATTTTGATTGTGAACTTAACGCATCTTTTATTTCTCAACCAACAATATCTTCGAAACTCATCATCACCTTTCATCCATCATCTTGGGTTCATCAACCCCTCACCGCTGCCGCTACAGGATTTTTTCTTCAATTTATTCTAATGTAAAAACATATAACTACCTTTTTTTTGTTCCATCCATCCATCCATCAGCGTTTTAAAGTCCACTGCTGGACATAGGCCTCCCCAAGAATGGGGGATAGTGCCGTAATCGCCACGCTTGGCAGGCGGGTTGGCGATCGCAGTGGATGTTGTTAATACTCGAAGTAGTGCTGCTGCCCACTCCCTCGGTATTCCCTCAGTCGGCTCTTACGACTCCCATGGGTGGAGAGGGGTGGTACAATTCTAAAGCCGGCCTTACACGGCTTTTTTATTAAGGCGAGAAAAAATTATCCTAACCGCACACCCCGTCTTTCGGGGCAACGAACAGAGTGAGCCATCTCTCCGCCTTTATTGGCAGGCCACTGGAACCATGTTACAAACATATGTATACCTAACTAACAAAAACATTTTCGCACACCGACCACCCCATTTTTTTATGAAATTAATCCTTAGTAGATAGCTAAATAAATAGCTCCATCCAAATGAAACGCCAATGTTCGGACAGGACAACGTCTGTTGGGTCCGCTAGTTAGTTTATAAAACCTTTACGTTGTAAACAAAATAATAACTTAGTAAAACATCCCTCGAACAAAACTGTGTTAACTCAGAATTGATAAATTCTAAAAGTAGTTAAGAAAATTTCAATTGACTCGCCAGGAATAATGAACTCAGTCCTTTACTCTTCCGTCTCTAAAGAGAAAATGGGTTAACGATTAGAGTGGCTCTAATTAATGTCATCAAACTGTTACAGTTGTTAACTGAGCTATTAATAGTAAACTTATTGTGGAATTTAGAGATAAAATTGTGAATGCATCAGGGTATAAAGTTTAATGGAGATATTTTTCATATTTTGACACTTTTGGTTGTTGATGCATAATAAATAGTAGGTACTTAATTTACTTAATACAAAAATAATAACATATTTATAAAACCGTGTCAACATTTGATATGATTCTTAATTAGTAGGCTTACTTTGTCAGAACAATGTATGCGCAACATTAAAAAATCGTAAAAAGAATATAATATGGATATTGATAGCTCCGAGCAACTGCCAACATAGCTTAGTTGACAGAGTGGCTGGAACGGTCGGTACTTTGTGTCCGTGAAATTGTGTCCGTGAAATTGTGTCCGTGTTGTAACGGACTAAAAATACAAGTGTCACCACCCCATCCTTTATTACGAGTGTCGTACACGGCGAGTAAGGGAAGTAAGCAATTATCGCCCATTGCATTACGGGTGGTAGGGCTGGGTACCAAGTGAGAGTACTCACTTGCTATCGGGCCCGAACGGGTCGGTACCACCGTCTCCTGTGTGACCGGTCATGAAGCACATCAGTGTGTTTTGGCTATAGCAGAAGATAGCCGTTTATTCTTTCATTTCATATTAAGAAATGACGTGGTGCGCAGCAGCTTAACAATACTCTTGGCATAGTTGAGTCCAAGAGCGACGGTTGACACTTACCATCAGGTGGGCCGAGACTAGTCTGCGATCATTAGCAATAAAAAAAAAATATGTTTGTAAATTCCCCAATAAAAGGATTATTAGCAGAGTATTTACTCTTTTTAAAATAATTATAATTTAGATAAAACCAAAAAAGAACTAGTGATATAATCCTTAATTGCGTAATATCGAGCACTCGAATTTATATAAATATCATTGGAATTTATAACTTTGTTCTGAGGGTTTAATCCTAAGTTATACTTAACATTTTGTAAAACAGAGCGTGTGTATTGTGAGTGCTGTGATCGGTAGTTGACAACAAGCAGCTCCCATGTCTTCGTGGGACATGCTCGTAATTCACCGAAGCGAAATATGCTGCTCAGGGAATAAGTGAGTGACATATTTTTTCACAACAATATTTGTCTCATCGGTAGACATGATTCTACTTTCAAATTGACAGGGATTTAAGCCGTAGTCCACTACTCTTGACCGAAGCAAGTTGAAAGACATAACAAGCCCCTGAGAAGATATGTATTTAGGGAATGCAGGTTAATACAATATATGTTTTCCTTTATACTGTAGTGATTTCTAAACAAATACACAAATAAAGTAGCGAAGGTGCGTCTGGCGAAGTTTCGATCTCGCATCGGGAATTGAGCACTTCTGTCATGGCATTCTCAAGTCTTACGCTAAATATTATAAAAGTCCAACCACCAAATTTTTTTCTAATGGCAAATGAGTTAATGTACCTAATGACAATTTATACCATATGTAAACAATATCCCAATTTACATAATAATTATTAGAGTAGGTATTATGTAACTAAATAATTGTCGCCATAGGTATTCTTTAAACAATTACTACTATTAGGAAAAAAGAGCTTAAAGATAGTGTTTAGATCTTTTGGAAACACAAATATTCTGAGCAAAATTTAGTGGCCATAAACATAACCCTTTCTAATTAAGTTTAATGAAAACTAATTTTATCTTGATGACAATCTTAAAATGAGATCGGGGAGATAAACGTGTTGTGTCGTTGACGCGTTTAATTTGTTTTGGAGACCTTGGTGGCAATTTGAGGCCATTAGCTGTATACTTACTATTGGTGAGTATATAAACGGCAGAACTTATTAATAGAAAACTCCACACTCCAAAGTTTATAGTACACAGTTCAAATTGAAAAAAAAATCTTAGATTTTATGAGCCAAGACTAAATTTTGCTTCATAAATTTTGTAATTTCGTTGATACTGCATTGCGTTATGGCAGCTCTTCTGCATTCGATTACTGTGACTGGTTGCCATGATTTAGCGACTGCATCGATGCTACATCACGTTTAGATCCTTACTGGATGCCTACAATCGCTACGTTCCACTGTGAATTATTGTGACTCACAGTTGCATGCGATATTTGGATACGTGCATTAAGTATCCAAATATCGCCTCAATCGCCTTAGTTTACATATATTTTCCCAACATTCGGTCGCTGGCAGTACCAGGTTTCTAAGTAATGAATTGTTATATATAATATTGCTGATACGAGCGTGTAAGCTTTGACTCTTATTTAAATAATTATTCATCCAATATTTTTGAATAATTTTACTAATTTGAATATCATTAATGCTACGTATCTACGTATTGTATCTATAGTAATAAAAACAAAATTTATATACGAGTATGTAAATGATTTAAGCGATATTATAATTAAAATAACTAAATTCTCAATAAAACGAATCGAACTATAATGAAGTCTATTTTTATATCGACAATCTGTTATATTATTTGATGCTTTTAGATCCAAAATGTTTATCGCATAAGATGAACTACAATATTCACTATTAGTACTTGTTCCGTACAATTGGCTCGTTAAGCTTGTTCAACTATAGCTAATTGTTGCAAATGGCTGCCAGTTAGATAACAATAGAAGACGTTTGTATCACCAATGCGAATGCACTTGTTATATCTGGGACAACGTTATTTGCAATTGCTTTTGTTGATTTAAATTGTGTTACAGCGATGAGAGCTAGATATCTATGATGTAGATGTTTTTAAATAACGTGGTTTCTGAGTTGTTGGCCATTTTAAATTATTTATTTATTTGGTTCTCTAAAAACGAGTACACTAATACAGTATTCGAAGGTATACCTACATATTTAGTGGCTTAAAGCTAAGTGTCACATTACTTAAAAGATAACACAGCATGCACATTTATTTGTTACACACAAAATTATGACAAAACGCTGGCTCATAGCGGGATAAAATAATAAATTAGATAATCGTTTTAATTGCTATGAGAATACAAAACAATTTTTTTGATTGATTGAGTTGATGATAATGCTATATCAATTTGATCCTAGTAATCTTTGTATGTTGTATACATGCGATAAAGAGGGCAGTGTTGCTGAAGATTGGTGCGAGATTTAGGTGGATAAGAAAGTTTGAGATTGCAGGTTCTAGGTGGTAAATACAAATTTACTTTGCTTAGTAGTTCAGGGCAGTTCAATACACCTGAGACAAGGTTCCTTAAAAAAAGTAAATCTAAACATTTTCTTCGTATACATAGAGAAGATACTTTAAAATAATCTAGTTGTTTTTGATAAGACTTAAGTCCCTTCATATTTTGAAATAAAACTACGTTTACGGAATCTATCGCGTTTAATTGATTTTTATACTATCCCGACGTTTCGAATAGGTACTTTACAGCATTTATGATCACGGGTGGACTTAGATGGTAGGCGTCCAAAGCTGATATGTTGTTTCAACGGTTTCATCTACCCATATGATTTTACTAATTTTTGGTTTATTTATTTCAACCCACATAATATTCGTTTACAAACACAATTAAAAATATCTACTTTAAGTTTTATGCTTACAATGTATGAGATTTTAAGCTAGTATAATAAAATTAGTATAATTTGAGCTGTGACGAGCGTACCGGCGAAGCAAATTATGCCCAGCCTGGGGGGGAGCTGGCTACGGAGGACCGAGTCGTAGCCGATGTCCCACAGGAGCGGCCCGAGAACCGAACCCTGTAGGATGACGCACGACATGGCCCTCCTGACAACGTCCCCTTCCCGGTCCACGAAGAAGACGCTGCGGCTGTCGAGGTAGTCTGCTACCAGCCGCTTCAGGTAGAGGGGCAATCTATGGTATCGGAGTGCTCCCTTGGTGCAGCTGAATGGCAGACTATTGAAGGCGTTGGCGATGTCAAGCGACATCGTCAATAGCGCTTCCCTGGAGTTCACGGCCTCCGCAGCCGCGGCCTTCAAGTACAGAATGGCGTCGATCGTTGACCGACCCACACAAAACCTAAACTGGGCGTCGGACAGGTCGGAACCGACCGCTTCAAGGTGCCAGACGATGCGGGCAGCGACTACCCTCTAGAGTATCAATGTAAATAACATCTACCTGAATGCCAGCATCAACGGCCAACACTAGATCCTCAACATACGTTGTTAGGTTGGTGGCAGTAGATCTATTCTTCACAAAACCATGCTTATAATTTAGCAATTGTGGTGAGAAGTTCCACGATATTAATGGGCAGATTAAGGACTCAAACACCTTGGCTAATGTAGATAGAATTGCTATGGGTCTATAATTACTAACCAATGATTCGTCACCATTTTTGAAAACCGGAATTATATTAGTTAGTTTCCAAGCTGTTGGAAGACACCTGATGCTAGTGATTTATTAAAAATGTGCGTTAAAGGTAACGACAGATTTTAGACTAGAATAGAAGACTTATTATTTTTGGTTAGACCATCATTAAGCTTAGAGTAGAACATTTCAACTATGTCATCAACTGAAGAACAAGGTGAAAATATTTATGTCTAATTGATTTTATCTAGTGATTCATTGATGTAATTATAGTCAGCTTTATAATAATTTAATTTAATTTTAGAAATAGTATTAATTGGTATATGGGATGTACAAAAAACTGGCACAGCAATTAATAAGGCAGGATGGTGAGGGTCAATCTTTGTCAGAGTATTATGGGAAAGATTGAGGTCGAGTTGTATGTTCAATAGAACCAGGTCTAAAGTTTTACTATTGCAGTTTAATATGTTATTATGCTGTTTAATATGATAATACAAAATATATAATAAACGCGATCTATATATTTATAATTTTCAGTATTAATAGGCGGTGGAAGAAATGCCGCGCATATTATGATATTCTTATTTGCCGGTCCCGCTGGCAAAGAATCACTCACCCACAGGTCCTCACATGAGCTCTCAAAAATAGATATCCTACGCGACCTAAATTTATTAAGAATGGCTATTAAAACTCCACCATCCTCTTTTTTCCTATTGAATCAAGTAATAGATCTATCTCGCTTATAAACAGTATATTTTATTCACTATTGAAAATTTCAGAATCATATACCTACACTACTTTATTTAACCAAGTTTCTGTTAGAATGATGACGTTGTAATCAGAGAATATTATTTTACAATAGATTTATTTTAATTTAGTTTTCAAACCCCTAACATTCTGATAATAACAATTTAGCTGGTCTATAGTGAAGATAAAATACTTAATACCAATACATTGATTTATAAAGGTCATAAAATCCTTTATACCACATATTTCTTCTTTGATAAACTTTAATTCTATCTTCTTGTTTAATGGCTCTTGTTGTGGCAGTGTGAGCACAATTTCGCCAAAAAAGTTAAATTCTATATTGATACATTCTACGATGGTAACGTTTAAATGTTTCAAAAGAACCTTCATTTCACTCTTTATAATGTCACGCACTATGGTCTCGGTAACAGGTTGGTTATCTTTACCTGATATGGGCATAGTAGTACTCTTGTTCTTTTTTTTATGAGTAATAATCTCACTGGTATTGCGCGAGCGTACTGGAGTGTCGTCAGTATTGCGTTGTTTAGGCGCACAAAAGAGCATATACAAGTACGGACTTCTTGTAAGCTTAATGTTATATCCAGCAAGGCAGTAACACAATAATCATGGCAATGGCTTTTGTACAATTTGAGCATTTCACAGAGATATCATTAGTTTCACACATTTGTTGCATGCTGTTGCACATTTTTTAGATGTGTTATCCAACATTAAACACAAAGTGAATAAATGTGAAATCGAAACAGTCATGAGCAGGATTTGAACCTGCATCTCCTGGATACCGTCCAGATGCTTTGCCAATTCAGCCATCGTGACAATTGCTCCTGAGTGCTAATTTCGATAACATATTCATACTTAACGTCTTTGGGCTTTAGAATTGTCCCATCCCTCTCCACCCATGGGAGTCGTAAGAGCCAACTGAGGGAATACCGGGGGAATGGGCAGCAGCACTCCCTCGAGTATTAACAACATCCACTGCGACCGCCAACCCGCCTGCCAAGCGTGGCGATTACGGCACTATCTCCCATATAAGCAAAACACATGTTGTGGCGTTCTCTTGGGGAGGCTTATGTCCAGCAGTAGACGTTGAAAGGCTGATGGATGAATGGATGGAAAATAATTTGAAACTCACCGGACGGTATATTACTCGTAAGTACTTTAAAATAGTTGTTTTCAAGAATTAAAAAACACTTTTAATTGCAAAAAAGATGATTTTTATCCGTAGCTGACATTGTCATTTTATCCGTAGCTGATATTTGACATTGTCAATTGATTTAGATACCATTTTCTATTACATAAGTCATCACGGCCTTCGTGATTTTAATTAGTACTTAGCAATATCAGGGCACAACAACCAGGCCGCTAACCATTATAAAATTTCATCGCTATAATACTTGATGAGATTAGGTATGAATTAGCTATCTTCTTTTGCAACTGAAATACATCAAAGAACGTGGAAACTACCCATAAAGGCTATCAGGCATTAACAAGTGAGGGGCATGACTTACTACCAAAGCCTACCAGCAGTATGTATATATTTACTGTCGTGTTCTATTACGGGCCTGGTGGCGTAGTCGGTAGTGTAACCAACTTCCGTGCACGAGGTTCGATTCCCACTCAGGACAAAAAAATATTATTTGTGTGATGAACACAGATATTTGTACTGCGTTTGGGTGTTTTCTATCTATAATATGTATGTATTTACAAAAAAAAAAGTAATATAATATTTATTATATCCGTAATTTGGTACCTACCCATAGCACAATTGTTAAGCTTAGTTTGGGACCAGAGGGCGTTATGTGAAATGTCCGTGAATATTTGTTTATTATTTATTTATTTATTAAGTACTAGAAAATATGTATTCATATAATAATAATAATATGCTTATATGAAACAAGTATATAGTAGATAGTAATAGTGGGAACGCGAATTAGTGAGAGCCAAACTTATCAGTGGAAAATAGTGACCTTAATGCTGCGGGCCTCCACCGCTTCATTTCTGTATCGAAAATTATATGCAAATAAGATGTCACTGATTAAAAAACTAAAAGAAGACCGCAAAGGGATCTGGTATACATCTAGAGTTGTTCCTTGCGGCTGTCTCCAAGGTCAAGATAGCCGTGATGACTGCTAACCTTTGGAAGCAGAAAATTGCACCGCAAGTATAAGAAAAAGACTAAAATCCGAAAGCAAATAGTCGCATTTTTCACCATAATATTTTATGAGATTTTACAGGGTTTAGTAGAAATAGTAATACTTGTTGTATTAATATTTCTACTGATAATAAAACTTATCTACACCTATGTGCTTTGCTATAAAAAATATCTAATTATGATGACCTTATGATCGATTACTACTTATTTTCAGTTTCAAATTAATAATAACTAACAAAACCTTAGAAATTTAATTTATGAGTGAGAAATATCAATAGATATTTATAGCAAATATAAACTCTTAAATTTTAATTAATGAGTACAAGTGATTACTTTCTAGTAAATAGAACCCAAAATGTTTAAAACATTTTCATTTAAAATATTGTAAGGGACTTAAAAAAATATACAAATCCAGTTTCAAATAGCAATTAACTTGACAACAAAAATATTGAAAAGAAATAAAGTAAATTTAACATAGGTGCAGAAAATTTATCGAAAAATGCTAACGGTCTGCCACAAAAACTTTAAAGTTATTCGAATGAATGTAAAATTATATTACATATTTTATTATGTATTTAAACACATTTAAGATTTTTCGAATTTGATTTTAAAGTGTTTGGAACAATAAGTATTCTTAAACTTATTACAGTGCGATATTTTTTGACGTGATAACGTCCTATAAAAGCCGGTGCTCATTTCACAGGATAGCACGGCAAAGGATTTTTGTAAGAGGAAATGAATTTGAATCTTATTATAATACTATTGGCACACAAATTTTGTTGATATCGTTACAAGCAGACCGAGCATGCCAAGGGTTGCCGCGGCCTTAAATCGATGAACGCTGACTGCACGCACGAAAAAGTGTCACGTTCCGATAAATGTATGGCGTCCGATGCATTGTTTGTGAAACTCTCAGAAAACATATATAGAAAAAAAGAAAGAAAGAAGAAGATAGGTTGCAATTGAATTTACCACTAGCATGCAGCTGCATTCATGTTCCCATATAATACCACCAGTACGATCACAACTATATCTGTCCGCAATGCCCTAATACCATTTTTTATAATTAGAATAGAATAATAATTAACTTTACACCACAAGTCGCCCGCCA
This sequence comes from Leucoma salicis, assembly GCA_948253155.1. Lineage (NCBI taxonomy): Eukaryota > Metazoa > Arthropoda > Insecta > Lepidoptera > Erebidae > Leucoma > Leucoma salicis. The sequence continues at coordinate 19,601,981 of OX411815.1, read as the reverse complement.
CCGCCCTTATCATAAATACAATTGATAAAAATTCTGGAGGCGCTGGTAATAGGCAAATCAACGTTTAGACATCTTCTCCACCGGATCCACTAGTATCTTATAATATTTAAAAAGGATGTCCATTACGTATCAAATTATTATACCTACCAATTTACGAACAATAGATTTAGCAAAATCTCATTAAGAATATAATTTAAACGGACCCAGATAGGGTACAAATTACGAAGATACTCATCATTTCATATAAATACAGGTTTATATAAAAAATAAATTATTCTAATGATGCCTACAAGCACCCAGGTCAACAGAAATAACAGAGAACCCTGAGACCAGTTGCAAACAATTCAAAAGACATTTTTTCAATTATCTTCAGCCACCGCAAGTGCAATCATATTTTCATTTATTCGCGCGTAACTGGTTGTTTGGACTACGTTATGTATAAAATAGCCAGCCGGTTAATAGAATTTACTCTTTGCTACATTTTAATTTCGTTTACTTAGAGTAATTTATACAGAGTTTTATCTGGCTTTAGTTTTATTTTTAAATACACGTAAAACGTTTTAATTTGTAAAAAGGTTATTTTAATATATTAATGTTTCCATAAGAATAATGGGTTAACATTCTGGAGAAAAATAATGGTAATTTACGACTTATAATAAATTATTTTGCGTATAAAAATAATAAATAGTTTTGAAGTAGTTAAATTCAAATATCTGTATATTATGAAGACTGATATTCAGGTAAATAATAAAAATAAAAAGAAGATAAAATAATTACTTATATTGCGTATTACCTTATAAATACATGCTGTATTTGTATGAAATTACTTGATTTTGTATAACGCGGTCCATTTGTATACCTATTGAATTTTTAATATACCATTTAACGTACAGCGGTTTTACACCAGTTAATAATATATCTACTTTGCGTTTTGGTCTTTGATATTACCCTGAAATTTAGTTTTCGAGTGCTTTTAGGTACTTATATTCATCATAAAGGTTAACCTTTATCGGAATATCTCCATTTACGAGACTGATTATTGTAATATATTGACAGAATACACCTGTAACTTTACTAACTATTAGTATTATTTAATGTAAAAGTAAGTCTGTTTTTTTATTTGCTATTGTTTCAGTTACAACTATTTATATTTTTATTAATTCGGAATTAATATTACAAATTAGTAGTGTTTTCGGTATATTAGCTACTAGCAAAAAGAAGCACTTGATTTCGTCGGTGTCAACCTCAAAATATATATTAAATACTTGACTCTATGGTATTAATTATATCTATGCATAAATAGTCAGACCACAGGAACCTTTTCCCAAAAAGTCTTGTGTCCTGTCCAGGTAATAAATTATCTGTATGCCAAATATTATTCAAATCTCCAGAGTCGTTTTACGTTAATCGAATAACGAACATCTAAACATCCATAAAAACTTTCACACTTATAATAATTTATATTAGAATTATTGAAATCTATGAATATTATTATGTACCTATACAAAATATATTTATAAGAGTAAAATAATGATACGTAGGTAATATTGTGTGTCAAATGAGTCGATAAGGTTGATACAAAGTGCAATAAATACATGAAATAGATCCAGTTATACAATTTGTTAAAATAGATAGGTAAGTAACTATATAATTATTAAGGCTTAATTAATTAAATTTGATTGTAAAATTGAATTACATTATGGCATTGTTTACTACGATTGTCAACTAGCTCAAATGGAACAAGACAATTTAAATTCAAATTTTTTAGTTCAGTCGAGTATTTAGAGGGGCCGTAACCTAGTTGTGCAGTTCGCTTAGTATTTGGCTGCGGCAGAGCCGCGGGCAAAGGCTACTACCTACTTACTAAAAGTATTTATTACTTGGCTTTACTCTTGTAGTTGAGGTGTAATTTAAGTTTATTTTTCATTTAGTCTCGCGTATAGGTGGTCATATGCCGTGTGGGGCCGGTTTTAGAATTGTCCCACCACTCTCCACCCATGGGAGTCGTAAGAGCCTACTGAGGGAATAACGGGGGAGTGGGCAGCAGTACTCCTTCGAGTATTAACAACATCCACTCCGATCGCCAACCCGCCTGCCATGCGTGGCGATTACGGCACTATCCCCCATTATTGGGGAGGCCTATATCCAGCAGTGGACGTTAAAAGGCTGATGGATGGATGGATAGGTGGTCAATCCAACATCCTATTTTACAAAATATTGCACTAAACTCTCGCTGTGTAATACTACTAATTGTAGGTATGTATAAGTAAATAGTAAGGAAAATCTTTTATAATTAGCTGTTTAGTATACATATAAAGCGTTGAGAGGTAACTCACGTAAATTAAGTGTTAAAATCGAAACAACAGTTAACATAATCCGGGATTAATAGTCCATTTATCAACAAAAGCGACACCTAGCAGCGATCGTACAAAATTAGCGCTATTTATATGTTACTACGAAATATAAGATAATGTGAATGATTGTCAGTGTTAAGCCGTTAATCTTTTGATTTAAAAGAAGATTGGAGGATACATTTTTAGTGCGACTATGTCATCTACATAAATAAATTGCTATATTTATTGCATTCATCTTGAACAGCGTTTTCTAACATTCTGTACTATTTATCATATATGAGAATAACATTTAAACGAATTCATACTTTATGTCTCCAATATCGATTTGTCGAAATAAACTAAAATTAGGATGATGAGTTTGTATAATATATTATGTTATTAACAAATGTTTGTCTATTTTGATATTATTCTTTGTTGAGTTAGTTGAAACTTTTAAATACAGTTAGGTAATTATTGTTTAAATGAAGATATTGATGGCATAAAACTATCTAGTTGATTTAATATTATAAAAATCTAACTAGGAAAGCTAATCAGATTTGATGAGTGAACTCACTCTAAAATAAAATAAAATAAATGACCTATTTATTGCTAGTCCATCCTATTTTTATCGTAGTTCCGATCTATCGTATGATCCTAAAACGTTCAAAGATTTAATATTCTCTAGCAACTTTAAGGTCACACCACACATTGGTTTATTTTTGTTTTCTTTTCCTTATACTCATAGTGACTTGATCTAATAAAAAGTGAAAACTTTCAATTGCTGTGAAATCCTGCAACCAATAATGATGGTATTACTTAATATGCCTGTCTACATTGATGATATTTTTGTACTTGCCCGTAATACGTCTCAAACAAGCTAAATTTCCGTCTATTTGAAACAGACAAAACAAAATTAAAGCTAAGCATAATAGTTAGAATCTTCTTGTTCGTAAGTGAAATGTTTGTACTTGTAAATGTTTCATGAACTTGCAGTGTATATTGGATTAGATTTTATAGGTTTTACCTTTCTAATTAAGCACATGTTTGTGTGGAGAAATCACATGTAATGTTCTGCCTAAGCAAAGGCAGAATAAAGTAAATAAGGTATATGTATAAAGGTACCTTCTCGAGTTATGACCACGTGATATCCTAACTATTATTAAGAACTATGTCTGTACATTTTGCATATTTGGTAAAAAAATACTGCATTAGGCTATTTAGACTAAACACTACTACTAGTGTCTAAACACAAAACATTTTTTTTTACATTATATTGTCTATTTATCTGCTTGTTTGTTAGTCTGTTGGTTCGTTCGCGCATCACTCAAAAAATATCAAACTGATTTTTATGCAACTATTTTTATTTGATAGCTCTTGATGAGACTTCAAAACTGATATACATTTTACCCCGCTACTATATCGGGAACCTAAAATATAACCTAAAAATTAACTTTTGGCTGCAGCGGAGCATAAGCTAGTTGTTGATAATAAGAAATATATCTTCGTACTTTTAAAGTATAACTTATAGGTATACGTAATGTAAAAAAGTTTGTCATATAAGTATATAATCACACTCGTAAATATTGGGTTAGTAAAATCAATAAGAACGGTTCGTTAGTGCTAATCACAAATTAATCGTTTAAATCAACTAAATACTATGGTAATCATACCGTTATGTTACCGTAGAACGAGTGAGAGCGCTGGGGGCCCAGACCCACTCTCTATCCACTCCTTATTAGCCCTCCTATCCTCTCTTTAGTATCCTTCCTATTCTCTCATTATTATCTTTACCCACCACCTCCTATCCCTTTCCTATGAGATAGAAACGTGTGAGTGTTGCCGCTGGTATTTCTAGCGTCTATAGGCTACGGTAGTAACCACTTACCATCAGAAGGGCCTAATACTTGTTTGCCACACACTTAATATAAAAAAAATCTCTACTTTATTGGTACCTATAGTTAAGTACATGAGCGACAGTTACCACTTACCATCAGTAAGCACTCTGGTCGGCTACAATACACATTAAAAAAATCTTAAAAACTTAAGTTAAAATATGAAAAATATCTAAGCGACAGTGAATACTGTTGCGTAGCTTAAGATACTTTAAACTCTGTTTCTCAGTCTCTCTGTCTGCAACAGACGCCAAACATATTTCATTATAATAATTGTACACGCCAAGCATATCCAAATCAGAATGCGTGTTAAAGCAAAACGACATCTAGCGATATTTACACGTACCGCAAGGTACCATAACTCACTGTGTGTGTATCGTGTCGTGTAACCATTCCTAATTATTGATACCGACTCCTTTGTGCTCTACCCAAGGAAATTTGCCGACGATTTATTTATTAACTCTGGTAATGCCGGAGTATCGGCCATGTTATATCAGTTATAATGAATTTGAATAAAACAGTGCTTCTGCTGTTTATTTATTAATTAAAGCGATATAATCTTTCTACTCGCTTCTACTTCGTCGCAATGGTAGGGAAATTGGTTTCCTAGAGGACAGCGGCTAAATGAGTTGGCATAGCGCTCTGTTTCGACTTTGATTCACTTATAGGTAAACCATTGCTTATGGTGGCAGATGAACTTCAGACCATTTGATGTAAAGTACAAATACTACCAAGCATCAGTTAACCAGTTTCCATCCATCCATCCATCCATCCATCAGCCTTTCGAAGTCCACTGCTGGACATAGGCCTCCCCAAGAGAACGCCACAACATGTGTTTTGCTCATATGGGGGATAGTGCCGTAATCGCCACGCTTGGCAGGCGGGTTGGCGATCGCAGTAAATGTTGTTAATATTCGAGGGAGTGCCGCTGCCCACTCTCCCGGTACTCCCTCAGTCGGCTCTTACGACTCCCATGGGTGGAGAGGGAGTGGGACAATTCTAAAGCCGGCCCCACACGGCAAATTTTTACCAGTTCAGTTCACATAAGGATAATGAACTAATAGATGGCTATGTACCGCTATAACGAATGTACCAACCAATACCCATCGAGGTGCTTCCCGGTCGGTCACGCAGAAGATGGTGATACCGACCCGCTGGGCTAGATACCTAATAAGTGAGTCCTGAAACTCCCAGTCGGTATCCAACCTTAACAACAAGTATAGGTACATTATGTGTTAAGTATCGAAATACTCACATAATTAACACAAAGTGCGAAAATGTGGAATCGAAAATAGCTGTCACGAGCAGGATTTATTCAGCCATCGTGACAATTGCTCGGGACTGCAAATTTCTATAATACATTCATTCTTAACGTCTTAGGTGACGCCTGTGCCATCTGTCGGAAGTATTTACATACATTAACACCGACCAGGTAAACTTAATTTTACAATTAAGATTTTTAAAGAATAATGACGTAGCTCGTTTTCGATTTCACATTTTCACACTATGTTAATTTATACGGTTTAGCATGTCAAATGCTAAAAAAATATGTAAAAATATCAAAATAAATACGTAATGTTATTTCTTCGTAATTTAATATCACATACGGACGCCCAAGTATATTATTACACATGTCTCATTTTGGATTAAATTTGGATACTGTTATGCATTATGTGTTAAGCGGTAATATAGAAATAGAATATTTATTACTAGGTACCCTAATAATTGATGTCAGACTGTGGTACAGCTTTTGTATATGTATATTAGACATTTTATTTAATATTAGTTAAAAGTAACTAATAAAGTATAAAACGTAGCTACGATTAAATAAATAAAAATATTTTACGTAAATAATAAAATAGATATAATTGTGTAGGTGTTGTTTTTTTGTTGTACTATTGTATTTTCATACAGACAGTACACGTACTATGTTTGTCGCGAATATCTAACGCGGTACGACTCCGTGTTTATTGCAGGAAACATGCACTGCGACAACGAGGCACTCCATGTTTTACGATAACTTGTAATTAATGTCGTTGCATAGTGCTTTATTGTGCCGAAGTTTGTCCGCTAGCGAACATTGGTATAAGTTATGAGCCGACTTCGTCGCCAGTGACTTTATTCCCATAAATTATTAAGAAAAATGTGTCAGAATTTATGTTATTAAATCCCTTCGGTGTTCAGTTCAAAGATGCAAGCGCTAGATTAATAAATCTCTTGGACAAGTTGTGATTCAGTGCATGATTTATGCGTAAGTGCAGCGTAATGACGACGTTTTATGAAAGTGTTGCGCGGGTCTAATGTGCAATTTGTTGCGATATAATTTGTTGCTAAGATATGGCACACACAATTAATTATATAATATTGGATTTTGTACAAGCCTAAAGGTTGGATCCACACAGCCGGCTAATTTTGCAAGTAAGTTTAGGCTACTGCTTTGTAGTAAGGAAACATATAAATAAATACATATTCACGGACATTTTTCACACAACGTCCTCTGATCCCAAACTAAGCTTAACGCTTGTGCTATTAGTACCAGATTACGGATATAATACATAAAATAATTTCTAAGCAATATTTACGTAATATTTTTTTTTCTCTGTTCTGGCTTCTTCTCTTTCAAAAACCATTACTTTGGTTTTGCTCACATTCACACGTAGGCCCCTTTTTACTTACAATCTTCTGCCATTACGTCGACTAGGGTTTGCAGGTCAGTCGCAGACTGCGCTAATAGGACTGCATCGTCTGCATATAGCAGCGAGTTAACCACTGAGTCGCCCATCTGAACTGCCACATTCATTTCATTCAACCTTTGTAGACATTTATCCAGATATATGACAAACAGTCTGGCTGATAGAACGCAGCCCTGTTTCACGCCGATATTGACGTCAAACCAGGGTGACATTCCATCATCCAGCCGCACACAAGCTCTGCAGTTCATATAGTTGGACTGCACCGCTTGTAGCAGTCTACCGCTAATACCATACTCCTGCAAAATGTCCCAAATTTCCTTTCGTACAATAGTGTCAAATGCTTTCTCCAAATCCACAAAACTGCAGAAAACCCTCTGGCCTACAGCCAGATGCTTCTCCACAATGTTGCACAGGGAAAACACTTGATCCATGCATCCTCGTCCACACCTGAAACCTGTTTTTAAGCAAGGGCACGATGACTGCGCTTCTCCAGTCCTTGGGAACCATTCCTGAGCTCCAACATAAATTGAGAAGCATCAGGAAGGATTTCCAGACACATGAGCCTCCAAGATTGATCATCTCAGCAGACACCATATCAATACCCGCTGCCTTACCATTTCTCAAACTTCTAATCGCCCATTCAACTTCATCAATACTAATGTCATCAGAGGATGCCGGTACCGAACGCTGATCTGTTAGATCACATGTGGCACCAGCATCACCCTGAACATCCGCATACATATCTCTAAAATATTCACTCCATCGGCTTAACACATCTTGTGTTTGCGTAAGAATGTCTCCACCTTTAGACCTTATTTTATTCATTCTGAAACCTGACCAACCACTTCGAGATTTCTTCACCTCCCTCCAGAAAAGTTTGGTGTTGCTCTCGAAGTTTTTGGTCAGCCTTTCTTTTGCAATCATATTATCATGCTTCTCTTTCACTAAGGCTTTGGTGTCATCCTTACGTTGCCGGTATATTTCTTTCTTCTGTTCTTTCATACTTGCACTCAGGTTCAAAGAAGATACATAGTCCAGCCACGCTTTTTTCTTTTGGTCTACGGAAGCTGCTACTTCCGTATCCCACCATGCATCACCTTTCACTTTCCTATGCTTCTTTGAGCATCCACATACTTTTTTCGCTGTATCTACCATACTATCTTTCAATACTCTCCAGCATTCTTCTATGTCAGATCCCGGCTGACTTGCCATTGCGTTCACGGACACCGTCTACATACTTTGCTCTTACACTCTCTTCTTGCAACTTTTCAATCTTTATTCTTTCAAGCCCTCCGAAGTGGACACGCTCGCGCCAGTGTCTCCACTTTCTGAACAGACCACTAAATCTCGCAATAACGAGATAGTGATCCGTGTCGACAGTAGGACCCCTGTAGGCTCTTGTATCCAGAATTTTACTTCGTGTACTTCTCATTTATAAATTGTGTACACAGTTTATGAATATTATAAGTATTATAATATTTCTTAGGTTTTTGAACGTAATCTATATTCAATACAATAATTTTGGAAAGATCCACATTGCTGGTCCAAGTGTGCAAAGAATACATTTCTAATTGTGAGCTAGTGAAAACCTGTGTTGTTTTTAGAGAGTCATGAACGGTGTTTAGTAAAGGCTTTTTTTATGTCTCTAATATACATCATTAGTACTGATACATGCTGCCAATTCATCCAATAGCGGTAATATCATACTTCTTGAATACGACTTCGACTTTAGCCAAAATTTACTCGCTAGATTATTATCTAGCGAGCTTCAGATATACAGTGGAGGCAGATGTAGCTCGTTTTCCATAACATGTATGGCGGTATTTCTGACAAACCCACCAATAAGCCTCATCAGTATATTTTGTGCTTTATCTATTTTAGCTAATTGTTTAGATATTTTTATATATATTTTTAGCATTTGACATGCTTAGCACTATACATTAAACACAAAGTGAAAAATGTGAAATCGAAAATAACAGTCAGGAGCAGGATTTGAACCTGCATCTTCTGGATACCGTCCAGATGCTTTGCCAATTCAGCCATCCTGACAATTGCTCCTGACTGCTAATTTCGATAACACATCATACTTAACGTCTTTGGGTGACGCGAAGTGACGAAGTATTTTCATACATTATACCGACCAGGTAAACTTAATTTTACAATTAAGATTTTACCTAATAATGACACAAACCCTTTAAATATTTAGATATTTTTATATATATTTTTAGCATTTGACATGCTTAGCACTATACATTAAACACAAAGTGAAAAATGTGAAATCGAAAATAACAGTCAGGAGCAGGATTTGAACCTGCATCTTCTGGATACCGTCCAGATGCTTTACCAATTCAGCCATCCTGACAATTGCTCCTGACTGCTAATTTCGATAACACATCATACTTAACGTCTTTAGGTGACGCCTGCGCCATCTGTCGGAAGTATTTTCATACATTATACCGAGCAGGTAAACTTAATTTTACAATTAAGATTTTACCTAATAATGACGCAAACCCTTTAAATATTTAGATATTTTTATATATATTTTTAGCATTTGACATGCTTAGCACTATACATTAAACACAAAGTGCCTGGGCAAGTAATGTTTTTACAAATATCCATTTCTGAAATCTCCATATCTATGTTTTTTAGTACACCATACGAGTAACTCTTCTCCATAGCTTCATGGAATCTCCACCCCTTATCAATAAATGTCTTACATGACTGCAGTTTTGAGGCACTCATTTGATTACCAAAATCAATTCGTGCTTTATATTGATTCAGGTACTTAACCTTAGCGACATCCTTGATGCCTTCTTGTTTAAACAATTTTGCTAACGCAAATTGTTTAGGTAACGTTTCCTTACCCGAAATATAAATTTCAATATTATCTTTTCTTTCATCTTCTTGTTATTTCTAATTTCTATCCAATCTGTATCATTTTCGTCTCTTCCTCTCTTTGTCGGGTTTGTATCATAACTCGTCTCATGTTGTATATCATCCTCCTGATCCACTTCTACATCTTCCGCCATGTCATTTTCGCTATTTGAATCGCCACTTGTATATAGAATATCTTGATAATTATTATCACTCATCGCACGCTATATAAAACGACTCGTTCATAATGATAGAATGCACTCGATGTGCCAGCCGGTTCCCTTGTTAAGGTCAACTTGCGACGCTATCACTAATCCCGTAAGCTAAAAGCGCAAGACAAACTGAGACAGCGTCTGTTACGCACAAGTACTACCGTAGCGCGCGAACAACTAATTACGAATGTAATATAAAATATGTTTTAGTCAGGTTATAAATATAAAAAATAAGCAGAATAAGTGTTAATTACTACACAAATATTGTTAAGTAGGTACGTACGTAATTATATACGTATATTATTTTATAAATAAGGGTTTATTTTTTATCACCATCTAAATTTTAAAGATGCCGTTCCACTCATGAAATCGTAAAATTTTCCCCAAGAAAATAATATGCAAAAACGAAAAGAAACGCCTCCCAATATAATACATACATGTTTAACGTTACTCAGTTTCATGAGTGGAACACGCATTTAAAATTTCGAAGGTAATAAAGAATAACACATCATTATTTTTTGGTATGTCTTACTGCAACATTGTTTTACGTATTAATATTATTTGTTTGCAAGTATACATTTCAGGTGCGGCACACCGGATTAACAAAAATAGATCGCGTCGCCATGCAAGAAGGAACCTACCTACCTTCCGAAGCAGAGAAAACACTAGAGCTTTAAGCGTGAAGTAGTCTTCAAATACCTCTAGAAATCACCCATCTAGATGAAATGAATTAGGAATGGTATGTTACTAAAACGATGAGTGAAAGCAGCATACAGGCGGAAGTAATGACTGGAGAGGATCTGCTATAAAATTGTAGCTGCGATGAAGTGGGAGCAGTGACCAAACAGGAGCGACATTGTAGTTAAATATTTATCAAGTAAAGCTGCTTTAATTAATGAATATGTAATACTTTCTGATATTTACGCGAATGTTACACATTTTGAAATAAAACTACGTTTACGGAATCTATCGCATTTGCTTGATTTTACTACTATCCCGACGTTTCGAATACTTTACAGCATTCATGATCACGGGTGGACTTAGATGATAGACGTCCAAGGCTGATATGTTATTTCAACGGTTTCATCTACCCACAGTATATGATTTTACAAAATTTTTGGTTTATTTATTTTAACCCACCTAATATTCGTTTAGAAACACAGTGAAAATATCTACTTCAAATGTTTATGCTTACAATGTATGAGACTTTAAGTTAGTGTATTAAAATGAGTATAATACTCCTCTTTAAATTGTAAAATTTTTGTCTTTATTTAGTGCTCAAAAAAGGTCTCTCCTACATTGGGCAAACAAAGAGATCCATAACAACTCGGATGAAAGAACACATAGCTGATGTGAAGCACAGTCTCATACATTGTAAGCATAAACATTTGAAGTAGATATTTTCACTGTGTTTCTAAACGAATATTAGGTGGGTTAAAATAAATAAACCAAAAATTTTGTAAAATCATATACTGTGGGTAGATGAAACCGTTGAAATAACATATCAGCCTTGGACGTCTATCATCTAAGTCCACCCATGATCATGAATGCTGTAAAGTATTCGAAACGTCGGGATAGTAGTAAAATCAAGTAAACGCGATAGATTCCGTAAACGTAGTTTTATTTCATAATGAATATGTTTCATTTTATAAATATGTTGATCTAATTTCATTAAATCTAAATATCTAGGCTGAATACATGCACAGGGCTTAATTCTCGCATCATGTTCTTCGTCGTGTATATTAGATACGGCTTATAAACATGGGTATATTTATTATTTTTATGATGTCATGTTGTGGCAAATTGGGGGAAACATTTTCTTTTATATCCGCTAATGCTAAATCTCCAATGGCCATGCCACGAATTTATCGTCAATCAAAATTTCCGGTAAACAGTTCGTCATTCATGTAAACATTCTCAATTTTCTTCTCCTTTTTTTCTTCCGTGTTCTTCGGTGTTTTTCGTATGATTTTGCTTCCATAATTTTGACGTAAGTTGATGAAACCCCACCCTCAGCCGTTCTTGCATATATAACCCCATAGATTATATGTGTCTTTCCAGGCGTTAATAGCTTCACAGATAATGTAATATCTGTCTCCATAGCGCTAGGATATCCTCTATAGTTTTTGTAACACATCGTTCATTTGGGTCGCGCCCTCTCTTTTCGGCGCTGGCACAAATTGCACAATATTTATTCCTTATTGCCATGTACGGAACCGCTCCAAATCCTTTGCCTATAATTGATACCGTCCCTGAGTTAGGCCGGAAGTAACTTCCATAAGATCTTGAACACCAAGCTCCAGCAACATATACATCAACGAGAGCATATCTGTCTTTTATACCTTCCCCTTTGTTTTTCGAGACTGTCAGCTCATTGATGAAAAGAATCGTTAGTAAAATTGAAGCATCTTTCTTTCGTCATTGCCTAGATTACGTGAAAAAAATACAAAACCTAATCTCCATATTTATTTTTGTATATTATTGTATTTTTCTATTTGGATCCATTGCAAAAAGATGTCAAGCATATATTAATATCAGATTTTAAATGTTTGATCAGTGATCATCCACTGCAAACGGGTCACGAGAGAATGAAGTAAATGTTGAATTTGTTACTCATTGCTCAATATTATACTTTTTTATATTATACTGATTCATCAGCTTTTTTTTTGCAAGTAGTCTCTGATGTCTCGACTTGATATGTAAGAAACTAAACATCAACTGAAGTAAAGAGTTATTCTGAAGCAGTTAGGTAGCAGGACGTAGTAGATTTTGTGTATTATGTGAAGTGATTGGAAATTTGGGTGCAAATATAATTCCTAAAGTTAAAAAAAAAAATAGAGGAATCATACGAGTGTCTAACTCGTGACTGCTTTTTTTGACCTAATATAAAATAGTAAATTAAATAAAGTGATTTTTGCCAACTTTTAACGATAGTTCATGAGGTGGTAGCCCAGCGGGGTTCAGAGTATTTAAAAATTCCTGGGGGTAGTGCACTGCGTCCTCGATGTTAGTGACGGTGTCTATGGATTTATAGCACTTTACTTCACTCGGTACTTTCTGCATAATTCAATTGTTTATTTTGTTGACTGTTTCATTCCTGGGAGAAATTATTGATCTACAACACAGCCAACGAAAATCATTTTGATGTAAGTTTTCGATGTCAGGATATATAGCATCTATCAAACTATCTAAATTATGGACTATTTGGCCTAGAGACTCATCCAAAGTAACTGCATAATCGGTGCCTAAATTTAAAAATGGAAAAATTTCTTCTCCAAGTTTCAGCAGCTGTTGTGGAAAATTGCTATGTGTATTTCCATGTAGATGAGCTCTCATATTGGTGCGCAAATTCAAATGTTGAACAGATGTCCAAAGTTGAGACGATTTTAAACATGCCTTCATAATATCTGCTCGCGAACCTCTGTTGACGACTGGAAGCGTTTGTCGGAAATCTCCAGCAAATACAAAAGTGATACCACCCATGACATTAGCAGAGCTTCGGAGGTCTTTTAAAATACGGTCTACGGCCTCCACATGAGCTCTATGACTCATGGTTTATTCATCCCATATTACCAACGACGCGTCTTGCAGTAACTTACCAAGAGGCCCATTTTTCCGAATAGAGCACGTAGACGGTTGATCAAAAGATACAGATAGCGGGAGTTTAAACGTAGAGTGAGCAGTTTTTCCTTCGTTCAAGAGAGTTGCAGATATTCCTGATGAAGCAACTGCAATCGCTATCTTCCCTGATTACCGTATCTTAGCAAGTATCAAACTTGCGAGAAAAGTCTTTCCGGTGCCTCCTGGTGCGTCCAAAAAAAATAATCTCCCCATGTTATTGTTCACGCTATCCACAATAGTCTCATAAGCGTGTCTTTGATCCAGTACTAATTTTGGCACATTGTCATTTACAAACGCTGTTAAATCATTTATGTTATACTGTTGTACCATTGTGTCAATAGTATTATTCTGGGTACGAACGGGAGAAGGTAATCCAAAATCACTTAAATTTTTGTCGTTTAATTCTAGTAGTTTGTTTTCTATTTCAATTAATCCTTCATTATAAATGACTTCAGTGAAGGGTAAAGTGTTATCCTGATTTTGTTGTCTGATACGATGTCTAATATCTTCACAGAACTGATCTTTGAAAGTATCCCATAACTTCAATGGTTCCGATGGTTGACAAAATAAAAGTATGACTATGAACAACTCCCTTAGTTTTTTTGGACAATGTGATAACGAAGCTTCGCTTAAAGTGTTACCCCAATGGTTAACATTTTCAAGTAAACCTCGGTCACGGCAAGCTGCTTGATCGTCTCTTTGACAATACCGTTTATAGTTTTAAGGTATGCAAATGAGGTCGGACCGCGTACGTGGTGCAGTAGAATCCTAAGATAAAAACACTCTGATTGTGATGGATGTATCCAGTCTACGGGATACATCCATCACAATTACCTAAAGCGGCATCTTTTTTATCTCCGGATGTCCAACTACATCTTCACCACGCCTCCTTCTAGTGAATTTATTATTTGCCCATGTATAGTATTGCGGGACTTCATGATACAGAAGAGTTTTCGCGAATTCATCTTCATTACAGAGAGCAAAAAATGCCAGTAATGTGGTGGGTTTTGGACAACTTGATGAGCTGTCCCTGGTGTAAAATATACCCTTTGATCGTTCTCTAGATGAACGGTCAAATAGACTACAGTAGGATGCCGGTCGTGAATGGGAAATTCAAATAAGCGCCAAACAGCTTCAGATGTGCTTATGTACCTGCCATTTAAATAGTTTTCGACCTCATCGTGTGGGTTTCTAAGGCTAAAAGTTGCCTGATCTGAACCTTTATTTATATACTTACATATATATTTAATGGCTTGGACAGAGTGGCAATACTACACTTTATATGAGCGTTAAAAGTCTTACATAGTAGCGGGGAGTATGGAACAATCCACCTATTATCTATCGTCACCATGTTGCCCCTGATTTACAAATCAAAGCGTAGTGCTCCAACCGCCATTTCCTGTATCGCACCTACGATAAACTGGATACCCATCCTCTCCGGTCTGGGTATCGTTCATGAAACGGCGAGGGTATTTTTTTGTGCAGACACCGTTCTTCATGCATGGTGCAGCTAAATTATGTTCTCCGCAGGGTCCATGTACCATATTTTTAGTTATAATGTCGTGTAGTACCGGATCAATTTCTTGATTGGGTAGCTCCGCAACTATGACACTGTCGATCTCATCTGGTTGTATTTTAGTTTCTAGCCAGAACAGCAAATGACAATGAGGGAAACCGCGCTTTTGCCACTTCACACTTGCCATATAACATACTTTACCGAATATCTGTTTTTTGACAAATAATTTGATGAATTTCTTCATCTTTAAATGAAATACACGTGAAATTATGTCATGACGGTCGAAAGACCGTTGTCCTGGTAGCAGCTCCGCCTTAATTTCAGGCCATTCGGGGTTACATGTAAAAGTGACAAATAAGTCAGGTCTAACATAATTTCGGACGTACGTCATCGCGTCCTGCGTTTTCTCGTGCATGAAACGCAGAGAACCCGTAAATGACGATGGCAATATGACATGTTGACCGATATTTGATGGATCAACATTTGCGTCATGATTTAAGGCATCTCTGAGATGAATGTAGTCATCAGCCCTCAGTCTTTGTTGATTCCGAGAAATATAATTTAATCTTTCCGATATCATTTTCGCCATCATGTCAACACAATATTGACTAAATAAGTCTCTGTAATAATGTAACGGATTAGAAGAGTTAGTTCTAAACATTAATCTAAATGCATAAAATTGCATACACGAAACAGCTTTATTACGCGCAGAACCCTGCTGAGGGATAGTCAAATAATAACCGTCTTCTCCTGTCACAAACATTATAGGATACTGTAGTGGATCATAGGACCGATGTAGCTCAGAAACTCTTTTGAGCTGTCCGTCTCTACCGTGTAAGACTATATCCCTGGGACCTTTGTCTTCATCGACCAAGAGAACGGCTACCTCGTTTATAGTACGAGCATTATATCTGCCTCTGTGTGCTGTCTGTGGAGTGCGATCTGAATGAATAATTAACTTTAAATTATCTGAGGAGTTGAGTTCTAAGTTTTGTTTAAAACTTCGTATATACACGTTATGATTATTCAGAGTGGTCTGTAATTCGCGAATTAAATCCATTTTTAAGGTTGGTGCGATGCTTGATCGCAACGATAACTGGTCTGCATCCGAAATAAAATATATTTGCAAGAACTGTGGGTTTTGGCCTGATGGTGGTAAAAGGCTACTAATGAGATGATACACCTGTCCTTCAATTTTAAAAGTGGGCATAAAATTACCTTCCCTGATTTCTTTTGCGCCAAAAGAAGTCATTATATTTGTTAAAAAATGACCAGATAATGGATGGTTATTAGTTAAAAAATTTTTCATTGGTTGTGGCGGCTCCTGAAGTTTAGGAAGACAAACTTTACCTGAAGCACAGCACATACCATTAGGTTCGTCCGCCCATTTCTTGGCAGAGCAGTTAGAGCAGATCTTATTCATGACTCCAATTTGGACGGACGCTTGTTGTGCATAATCAACCTGCGTATCATATCTGAAAGCCAGTCTGTTGCTGCTAGCTAAAATTCGAATGCGAACTCTATTTGTAGACAACTGCTGTATCTCTGCCTGAGCTCTAAGTCACTGCAAACGCTCGACACTCGACTTTCTTTCGCGCAACTGAGAGGTCCTTATATTTAGTTCATGAAGACGTTGGGAACGCTCCAGCCTCGACTCTCGTGCACGTAACTCAGAGGTTCTCAGATTTTGTTGTGCAAGGCGTTGCGAACGTTCGACGCTCGACTCTCGTGCGCGTACCTGAGAGTTTCTCTGATTTTGTTCAGCAAGGCGTTGTGAACGTTCAGGTGAAGATTCTCCCATACGACGTATTCTTGCTGCCTGTGCTTGACAATTATGTTTAGAAAGTTGAGACCTGGCTCTCTTAGGCATTTTTAAATGTTTAAGAAAATGCTAATAGCGTGTAATATTCTAGCTCTGAAAAGAACTGTTGTTTAGCCCTGAAAAGAACTGTTGTTTAGCCCTGAAAAGAACTGTTAGTTAGCCCTGAAAAGAACTGTTGATTACCCCTGAAAAAAACTGTTGGTTAGCCCTGAAAAAAACTGTTGATTAGCTCTGAGAAGAACTGTTGTTTAGCTCTGAGAAGAACTTTTGCGTAGGTGTAGTTTTAAGAAAGAAATCTAAAAAAAATCGCACGAAAATTATTAGACTTCGCGCACGACCGCTGCGTAGGGAGCCGACCTCGCATCTGAGCCGCTCAGGTACCTTACTCATAGATCTAAACTCCCCTACCGCATGCGTACCCCCACCTTGGTGACGCTCACTTCGCAACGGGCCGTGCAGCAGAAATCGTAATATTTTAATTTCGCCATAAATTCAAAACCAAATGTCCAATTTTAATCATTCAAAGACCAAATATTATCTACATAAACTGTACTTAATGATGAAATTTATTTTGATAAGGATTAATAGCATGAGTAAAATAAATGCGTTTAAATGTAGTCCAAAAAAAAATTCTAGTTTTTTAAATAAAAAAATGGTTGTTGTGCCTCACTCGACATAGATAGTGTGCCACGGATTTTTTGTAGATATTTATAAGATCTACAATTAATTAGAACATTTTATGGTTCTATCTTTTATAGTTTAGGCAGCGTACGCAAAATAAGTAACTTTTCTGGTTGATTTTTTACACATTGTGTCCGAAAAAACCCAAATATCTTAGGAACCCTATTTTTTCCAAAATAAAATTTAGCCTATGTTACTCGTGGATAATGCAGCTTTTGAATGGTGAAAGAATTTTTAAAAACGGTCCAGTAGTTTTTGAGCCTATTCATTACAACCAAACAAACAAAGTTTTCCTTTTTATAATATTAGTGTAGATTATAGTATACATACGAAAGTCTTACTTACTTAGGTTATTATTCCAAATACGTACTTAAAATTGCGGTTCAATAAAAAAAGAACAAACTGCCCTAAAATCACGTTAATTGCCCAAGTAGTTACAGTGTATTTCATTTAGATTTATTATTTTAGTTAACATAAATAATTTAGCCTATTTTGTTTAACATTATCAAGTTCCCGATTACAGAAACCGGATAAAACGAATACCAGTTTTTAAGTCTAAAGCTATTGAAAAAGAAATTGGTGGTATTAAAATTGGTTCAGCGAGTTTAGACACGTCTAAATAGTCTAATATAGTAGTTTTTCCTATTTTTTTATTGCTTATGGTGTCGGACGAGCTACAGCCCAAATGATAGTAAGTGGTAACGGCTGCTCATGGACTCAACTTACTGTCAAGCTACTGCTACCATTTAATTTTAGGGATATGAAATAATAAAATATATAACTTAGGGCTGCTTCATGGGGGTTATGTCGTGCGGCGTCCCACAGGGTTCGGTTCTAGGGCCGCTCCTGTGGGACATCGGTTACAACTGGGTGCTGCGATGTCGGCTCCCCCCCGGGCTGGTGGTCATCTGCTATGCAGATGACACGCTGGTCGCGGCTCGGGGCGGAAACTTCGAGGAAGCGGCGTTCCTGGCCACCTTAGGGACCTCGGAGGTGGTCAGGAGGATCGGGGCGCTGGGGCTTAGGGTAGCCCTGGATAAGTCGGAGGCCCTACTTTTCCATGGGCCCCGACAACGACCACCTGCTGGCGCCTCGATCACAGTGGACGGGGTCCAAATTGAAGTTCGGACCCAGATCAAGTATCTGGGCCTGGTGCTGCACGGGCGGTGGCGCTTTCGCGAGCACTTCCGCCAACTGTCCCCGAAGCTCGTCGGCGCGGCGTCCGCCCTTGCACGGCTCATGCCGAATATGGGCGGACCCAACAATGCGTGCCGACGGCTTTACACGGGGGTGGTCCAGTCGATGGCGCTGTACGGCTCACCCGTGTAGGCGGAGTCCCTGGACGCACTGAACAGGGCTCTTCTGTGGAGACCACAGAGGGTTGTCGCGTCCAGGGTCATTCGCGGATACCGCACGGTGTCGACGGAGGCGGCCTGTGCATTGGCCGGAATCCCCCCATGGGACTTGGAGGCGGAGGGGCTCGCGGAGGTGTATCGGCGGGCGTCGCAAGAGGGGGCGGGGCGCAGGCGTCCCCAATTCCGTGAGGTGGCGAGGTGGCAGGGCGACGCCCGACGAGCTGGCATGGCCAACTGGAGGGCGCGGCTGGAGGCGCCCCGGGCCGGTCTTCGGACCGTGGGGGCGCTCAAGCCGGTGCTGGAGGAGTGGGCAGGGCGACGGCACGGAGTCCTTACCTTCCGACTGGTGCAGGTGCTGTCGGGGCACGGTTGCTTCGGCAGATATCTGCACATTGTCGCAAGGAGGGAAGCGACTCCGGGCTGTCACCATTGCGGCTGCGACGAGGACACGGCGCAGCACTTGCTCGAGTCGTGCCCGGCTTGGGCCGAGCAGCGCCGTGAACTCGTCGCGGCAATAGGGGGGGACCTCTCGCTGCCGAGCGTCGTCAGAGCGATGCTTGGCAGCGACAGGAATTGGGCCGCGGTCGCTGCCTTCTGCGAGGAGGTCATCTCGCGGAAGGAAGCGGCGGAGAGGGCCAGGGAGGCTGATCCTTCCGCAGACCCGAACCGCCGCCAGCGACTGGGGTGGCGCAGGCGCGAATATTTGCGCCTAATGCCGCCCTAGCTGGGGCTGCGGGTGGATGGACCGGGGAACGTCCGCCACCCGCGAGGCCTCCCGTGAAGGTGTGACGCTCCGTGTGCGGATGCGTCGCTCAGATGAGGGTACCCAAAAGGGTAAGCCGCCGGCGGACCACCGAAGGAATGCAACATAGTTCCAGTGGCCTGTCAATAAAGGCGGAGAGACGGCACACGGTGGGTTTCTTTAGTGGGTGAGGGCCCCACACTACCCTGTTCGTTGCCCCGAGCGACAGGGTGTGCGGTTAGGAACATTTTTTCCCGCCTAAACAAAAAAAAAAAAGGGCTGCTTCATGGCCGTTCAAAAGGGAGAAGGTGGTACCAACCCGCTCGGGCCCGATAACAAGTGAGTACTCCCACTTGGTATCCAAACCTACCACCAGTAATGCAATGTGTGATAATTTCTAACTTCCCTCATAGGTCTCGCACGACACCCGCGGAAAAGAATGGGTGGAGTGGTCCGTCACCACACAGATTAAAAATGTACAGCCTCCAAAAAAACTTATATCTAAAATGTACTTATATACACAGCTCTGTTACAGATATCTTCTATTACATATAATAAAATTGAAGTGTCTCTTTGTAATATCTAAATAACAGGTTTTTACTAAATGTATACAAGAGTATATACGCTACCTATAACAAAATGCCAAGTTTTAAAGTTTTTTTCTGTCTGTGTGACTGTTTGTTCCAGCTAATCTCTGGAACGGTTGGACCGATTTGGACGGGACTTTCACTAGCAGATAGCTGTTGTTACAGCGCGTAACATAGTGTACTTTTATTTTGGAAAAGTAATTACGGTTCCGTGAAAAAAAATTCATGAAATCGT
This sequence comes from Leucoma salicis, assembly GCA_948253155.1. NCBI lineage: Eukaryota > Metazoa > Arthropoda > Insecta > Lepidoptera > Erebidae > Leucoma > Leucoma salicis. The sequence continues at coordinate 19,581,418 of OX411815.1, read as the reverse complement.
GAGTTAATAAAATCTCCTGAACGGCTAGACTGATTTGGACGGGACTTTCACTAGCAGATAGCTTGTGCGGTCTTTTAAGGAGTAACTTAGGTTTTTTTTATTGCATTTAGTTCCACGGCCCATCTGGTAACCGACGCTCATGGACTAAACTATACCGAGAGTATTGTTAAGCTTGCTCACCATTTCATTTCACAGATATAAAATGAAAGAATAAACAGCTCCCGCTACAGCCAAAACGCAACGATGCGCTTCATGCCGGTCACACGGGAGGTGGTGGTACCAACCTGCTTGGGCCTGATACCAAGTGAGTGCTCCCACTTGGTACCCAGATGTATCTGTAATACCTATGTATAACTAACATAATATATAATGTTTGTTTCTGAGAAAATATATCACTTCAGAGTTGCGCATAGGGCCATGGAGAGGGGCCTCCTTGCGCGACTGAAGAATAAATGTGTGGATTAGCCGGAAAACACACGTGAGAGATGTGGTGGAAACCATCACGCAGCAAAATTGGATATGGGTAATATTGCTCGGGCGAGCACAGATAGATGGGTATGGAAAGCCCTAGAGTGGACGTGAAAGAACACCAGACAACGTGGTTGCCCACCTAAGCGATGGGTAGACTGCATGCCGTGCCTGGATAAATCAAGCAGCAGACAGAGTGTCCTGGAAGAAATTGGGAGCGGCCCATGTGCAGTTATGCACCCAGGAGAGGCTGATAACGATGATGAATTAATTGACTAGCTGTTACCCGCGACTCTTTCCAAGGGACATTTAGATTTTTCGCGGTATTCTAATTTATTTTCCAAAATGAAAGTAGCCTAAGTTATTTTTTCTAACATCAGCTATCTGCCGGGTCTCCTCTCATGGTGAGAGGGAGTCCACCACGCTGGCCCAATGTGGGTTAGCAGAGTTCACAAGTCATCGAGAAAGTTTCTGAGGTATGCAAGTTTCTCACGATATTTTCCTTCACCGAGCTGTCATAAATTGTAAACAATCACACATATATATAGAATTTCAAACTTTCATGGTCACTTATAATTCTAAACGTTTTTTCGGGATTTATACCATGTAAATTTTTACTTACGAGTTTCTGCGACCAATTGTGAGTCAAGTGGATTCCCCGACATATGAGTTAGCTAAACATATAACTAGCATCATAAATCCACTAGCAGGAGGAACTGGATCTTCCGTCAAAGATTCTCGTCATTTCATTGAGACCCTTCAGCACAACAACTTAGAACCGGACGAAGTGATGGTCAGTTTTGACGTGGAATCACTTTTCACAAATGTCCCAATAGCTGATTGTATGAAGGTAATCGCAGATAAAATAGAACAACAAAAGATCCCCGCAGAATATGTTGATCTGGTGAAACATTGTCTGACGACTAATTATTTCGTGTACAAGGGCGAGTACTACATACAACTCGACGGTGTGGCAATGGGAAGTCCAGTAGCCCCAATCGTCGCCAACATATGGATGGAACATTTTGAAAAGATAGCCATCACCACCGCCCCACGCCAAATTAAACTTTGGAAAAGATACGTCGACGACGTATTCTCTATAATAAAAGGCGATGAAGGAGTCGTTAAAGAATATGTCACACATGTGAACAACATACACGACAAAATGCGGTTCACGTATGAAATAGAGAAAAACCGCAGCATAGCATTTCTCGATATCAAAGTAGGAGTCCGAGAGGACGGTTCATTCAGTCACTCAGTATTTAGGAAACCAACTCACACAGACCGCTATTTGCACGCTGACTCGCATCACCACCCTCGACACCTAAACTCTGTAGTGACGGCTCTCACCAACCGCGCATATAATTTGTGTGACAAGGAACATGTCACGGATGAACTACAACATGTAAGCGCAGTTCTACGGAGGAATGGTTATAAAGGACAGCTCCCTCCACCACGACAAAAAACGAAGGCAAGACCCATTCAGGTAGAACGACAGCCGGCTTATTTACCATATGTTAAAGGAGTGACAGATAAGGTCGCAAATATTTTAAATAAGTATTCAGTAAAAACGATTTTCACTCCTTTAAAAGAGATTTCCCAGCTATTGCGCACACCGAAAGATTATTTCCCATTGGAAAGACCAGGCGTGTACAAAGTGGACTGTAGCTGTGGAAGTTCATACATTGGCCAAACTAAGCGTACTGTAGCATGTCGAATGAAAGAACACATTAGGGCTTATAAAAACAATGACCCAGGAAAATCGGCGATAGCACAACACCTTTTGGAGGCAGGAACGAGTCACTACATCGAGAATTTACATAATCCTCAGATACTTTCGACAGAACGCCACTATATACCCAGATTGGTGAGAGAAGCCATTGAAATCACGAAATACAAAAATTTCAACCGTGAAGATGGTTTTTAATTATCTAGCACCTGGCGTCCCGTGATTCGTCTATGTACAAAGAAGGAGAAAAACACCTCAAAAACCAGGGTCGACACCGTAAGTGTTGTGTGTCGTGATCGAGCTCGATACGTGAGTGAGACCAGTGGTAGTGGTTCCATAGATAGTGTTGCGTGTCATAAACGAGTGAGAAAGCGGGTAGACCGATATTTCTAACCGCAGAATAATAAAAACTATTCCCACCCGCAAGGGCTTCAGTTGTTCCGTGATCATGGCGCTTGCAACAGTGCCGAAATATCGGAAACTCGTAAGTAAAAATTTACATGGTATAAATCCCGAAAAAACGTTTAGAATCACACATATAATATTGCAAAATCTCGAAAAGTCAGAGGTGTGTGCGGTGACGTCTCAACCTTGGACCTCGGGATTGAAATCAATACCACTGTCTTTGCAGTCCTTAGTTTTACCGCTAGGCTATGCTATTATATTTTTTACATGCGGGTAGTAAAAAGTTTTTATTTAAAGATTATAAACAGACACTCAATTTTGTTGTTTTTTGTGTATAAACTTCCTGGTTAATCACATACATATCTTTCCATCAATGAACTGCATTGCAATCTGGATGAAGCTGTTAATTATCCAATAGAAGTTTTAAATACTATAAATGTGCCTGATCTAAATCATATCATAAACTAGATTTTAAGATTGGTGTACCCATCATACTACTTTGTAATTTAAACCCGCCGAAACTTTTCAATGGTACTAGATTGCCAGTAGTACCTACCTGTCATTGCAAGGAAATGTTTTAAAAGCACTTTTAATATCCGAATGTGGAAAAGGTGAGACGGTATCTATACCACGAATTCCCATAATATCGTTGAATTTTCCCTTTAAATTCAAAAGACTTCAATTTCAAAGGTTGATATATTTATTTTTATGAAATTCCACGTGGACGAAGTCGAAGGTAACAGCTAGTACTATTATAAAGCTGTAACAGAGCTGTGTCTGTATATTTAAGATATTTGAGAAAAAATACTGTATTAGGCTTATATAGGCGTATCTAAACACAAAACATTTTTTTTAGAACTTTTGTCTGTTTTGTTTGTTCGCGCATCACGCAAAAACTACTGAACGGATTTTGATGCAACATTTTTTGTTTGATAGCTCTTGATTAGACTTAACAACTGGTATACATTTTATCCCGTTACTAAATCGGGAACCTGCGATATAACCAAAAAACTAACTTTTGGCTGCGGCGAAGCCGCGGGCAAAGAATAGTATGTATTATAAATGAGAAGTTGTTTTTTTCGCTTTCACGCTACTTCTGAAGCAATCGAAATGAGATTTTGGACATATAAACTGGAGTCCAGAGAAGGACATAGGCTACTCTTCATCCCAGAAAAAAAAGTAGTTACTGTGGGATAGCTACTTTTATAGAGATAATTAGTGTGCCGCAAAGTAATTTGTGTGGTAACGGACTAAGAATACAAGTGTCACCACCCCATCCTTTCCCGCGGGTGACGTACAAGGCGACTAAGGGAAGTAAGCAATTATCACCTATTGCATTACTGGTGGTAGTGCTGGGTACCAAGTGAGAGTACTCATTTGATATCGGGCCTGAACGGGTTGGTACCACCGTCTCCTATGTGACCGGTCATGAAGCACGTCAGTGTGTTTTGGCTGTAGCAGAAGATAGCCGTTTATTCCTTCATTTCATATCTGAGAAATGAAATGGTGCGCAGCGGCTTTACAATACTCTCGATATAGTTGACTCCTTGAGCGACAGTTACCACTTACCATCAGGTAGGTAGTAGCTCGTCTGCCATCATTAGCACTAAGAAAAAAAAGTAATGTATTTATATACTGAAATCCGCGCGGACGGAGTCACAGACAAATTTTTGTTCTAAGTAAATGAATGCGACTGCAAAATGAAATAATACCAAACGAGTATTATTTACATACATTCACAACATACGAAAAAACAAAATATTATTTACTACGACAGACCTCGTTATATATACTCTCACGTTACCTATTATTAAAACCATATTTTTAAGTTCTCATATCGTACTAACACGTGTTATGAGCAAACTGGGCCAAAGAGCATCTGCCAACCATGTGTTGTTACTGTCTATTACGTTTATTATAGCGAAATAGCAACCGCTAATGCCAAACATTGTAGTTGCTATCTCCTGGATCGCGCCCAAATTGTTTTTTGAAATTTGGAAGCATTTAATGGCATATATTCACGTCTATTATTACGTATGTAGGTATATGTAGGAGGGCTTATTGAGAAGATAACACAGAACAAATTAGACCTAGTATTAAATAAAAAATATGAGTACGACCATACGACAGTCGACGGTTACCACTTACCGCCAAACTCACTATACGGTGAGTTTGAAACCATTCTTAAAAACATTTTCAAAGCTTAAACCACTAAGCTATCATAGATTCTGCCCGTAATACGTAATGCATTTTTACAACAATGTCATCTGTTTGTATAATACCATCAATTCAATTTATTACTCGTCCTGATGATGAGCGTCGGATATGCTCGACGTGAGTTACTGCCGGTATACCTAATAATAAATCTAATACTTTGGAAAATTAAAAAGTGCACGACTCATAATCTTCATTTTTCACAATAAAATTGATTATTTGATAAGTAACTAATAGTGTATTGGTCTTACTAAGTAGTTTTCAATAAATCACATAGAGAGCTCTAATTTCAAAAAGTATTAACGTGTTTCCCATATCTTATACGCCATCTAGCGCTAATTTTAAGAAGTATTTCTATATTAGTCTATAGAAGTAGTTCTCAAGAAATAAGGTACAGCGCTGGTTTTAGTGTCGAGTCAAGCGTAAATATTCACTATTTTTTGTTTATTTAATAACAATTAAACCACATCGAATCAGACCATGAAAAGTGATAGGGCTCTATTCGTAATTATAATGAATCGTAAAAGAAAAAAAAAAGACTTGATTAGTAAAGTATTTCGGTCGTTATCGTATTAACATACATTGCCTACAACACACGGACGTCCAAGGCAGAACCTTTTTAAACAGTTTTTTAACTAATACTTTCTGATATTTACGCGAATGTTACACATTTTGAAATAAAACTACGTTTACGAAATCTATCGCGTTTACTTGATTTTACTGCTATCCCGGCGTTTCGCATACTTTACAGCATTCATGGTCACGGGTGGACTTAGATGATTAGCCTTGGACGTCTATCATCTAAGTCCACCCGTGATCATGAATGCTGTAAAGTATTCGAAACGTCGGGATAGTAAAATCAAGTAAACGCGATAGATTCCGTAAACGTAGTTTTTTAACAAAAGTTTAAATAACAAAAATGGCAACAAAAATATCATGAGTGTTAAAAATAGTGTTTTTCTTGATATGTGTGTATATATTATTTTACAAGTGCAATATATGATAAATAGAGATATTTTAAGTTTGAAAAAATCAGTTGTTCTACGTGAAACGAGAGTAGTACCCACCTCAACGCTTCGCTTATGAGGCGTGCAATATGCGTCAATCTCACAATAATTTCAATACAAAAATCACCATCGAATTTCAACGCATTTAGATTCGTATTCCGTCACTACAACTGTGTCATTTGAGACTTTTTACACATAACGGTGGCATAGTTACAGCCTCGGTATACCTGTGATATCTGCTCTTTCTGGATTTGATACAAGCGGTAAAAATGCCTAGCGAAAAGGCCCACTACTGTAATAAAGACTAAAGAGATGACATGAGATAGTTAGTAAATTATTTATGTGTTGAATATATAATATCTCTACACTTAAACGTATTTAAAATATACGAGAATATATTTAAGAAAATAATCAGCTACCGGTTTTGAGATATCAAAGCAATATTTTATGATTAGACATCTACACAAAGAATGGTTATGGCGGGCGTTGCCCGGCCTTTGACATGTTAAGCATTTCATACAGATAATATTAATATTGTGAACTATTAACTATCTCTTATCAACATTTAAATTTGATTCAATATTTTCAAATACCTACCTTTTAATTTATATGATAATACAACAACAACAACAACAACAACATAGCATCACGCATGTATTCCCCGAAGGGGTAGACAGAGGTGTATTACACACCCACGACTCGCCAGCTATGTTTAAGTCCCACGTATTAGGGGGCGAGCCTATTGACGTCTACCGGGCACATTTCCAAACTCCGGGCTGCTACTGAGAATTTTTCTTTTTAGGATAAAGCTCAATAACATTTTGCCCGACCCGGGGATCGGACCCGAGACCTCATGATTAGCAGTCGCATACACTACCGCTACACCACCGAGACAGTATATGATAATACAGTGGTGCTATTTGCCAAAGTCTCACTTAATAGATTTAAAAGCAGGTAGGTTACTCTTTCAAAAGGGTAAGCCGCCGGCGGACCACTGAAGGAATGTAATATGGTTCAGAGAGACGGCGGGTTTCTTTAGTGGGTGACCCACACTACCCTGTTCGTTGCCCCAAACGACGGGGTGTGCGGTTAGGAACATTTTTTCCCGCCTTAATAAAAAAAAGGTTACTCTTTATATTACACATGGCACACGAATAGTTTATAATCTGCATAAAATATTTTTTAATGACATCACTTACCGCTTGCTACAATTTATTTTTAAGATCTAAAACTGAACTTTATCAAAGATGGTGTTGCCTTACTCTACTATTTTCTCTATTACAACACAAACAAGATGAGAGATGATTTATTGTATTCCACCACCATCCCCCATTTTTAGTCACCTGGATTTTCCTTTCTCTGGATCCTATCTGATTTTGAAGTCCACGCAATAAAAAATGCGGGTAGGAACAAATTGTATTATTATTAGGTTTTAATTTAAGAATTTAATTCGCTGAAATAGCTTTGAGATGAAATTATTCTCGTGGAATAGCTATTTTTACATATTTATGAAAAAGTAGTAAAGATTCAGAAACTAGTATGTATATTAAACACAATGTGAAAAATGTGAAATCGAAAATAACAGTCACGAGCAGGATTCGAACCTGCATCTCCTGGATACCGTCCAGATGCTTTACCAATTCAGCCATCGTGACCCTTGCTCCTGACTGCTAATTTCGATAACACATTCATACTTAACGTCTTTGGGTGACGCAGACGCCATCTGTCGGAAGTATTTTCATATATTATACCGATCAGGTAAATCTTAATTTTACAATTAAGATTTTACCTAATAATGACGCAAACCCTATAAATATTTAGATATTTAGCATCTGGACGGTATCCAGGAGATGCAGGTTCGAATCCTGCTCGTGACTGTTATTTTCGATTTCACATTTTTCACTTTGTGTTTAATGTATGTTGCTAAGCATGTCAAATGCTAAAAATATATATAAAAATATCTAAATAACTAGTATGTATATTAAAATGTAATTAAAACTATTTCTAAGTTCTAGGTAGTATAGGTATATGAATAATAATTATGTGATATCCAAACATGGTTTAACCGTTGAGATAGCTTGAGCTAGTCGTCTAATTGGCAATTTATAAACGCGGAGAGAACAATAAATTTTAATAAATTGACGCATTTGTTCGACACCCACATGCTAATCTTTCGTGCTAATGACGCTTAATAACACGAGCTTTGTAACGAATACTGGAAAGTTGTCGCAAGACTTACTATCGGCGAGCAAATTGTTTGCTGTCTAAAAACATATTTGTATTAGTAATATGTAATACTCTCTATATAACAAATAGCGCAGTGATAGCTTATGGTAAAGTCATGGAGAGCAAAGACTGGTATAGCGTTCAATCGCCAGCTCGAGGTGTACCTGGTCTGAAGACCTCGCGCACTACACACCTCTGTTTTCAAATTTTTCCGAATACTATACAAACAAAATGATAGAGGTGGCCCATTGTCCACGCATTACGAAAAAAATACTGGATATATTTCAATTATGTTTTCTTAGTTTTATATCTTGTTTCGTTCGTTTAATGTACTACTAACTTTTTATAAGAACGTCGTCAACAACGCAAACTAAGTCGCGGGTCGCAGCAAGTTATAAATAATAATAAAAGACAGCACCCAAGCACTAAGTAATCATCATTGTATCGCGAGGGGCTTTACAAACATAACTGGATATAAAGTAATTAACCAGACTCAAAAAAACCATTTCGGGATCACACCAAAAATTTTCCAATGTAGTACTCTTGTAGTCTACCAATCCCAACATAAACCCATGGGTCATCGAAGGGAACTACTATCTAAATCTTCCTCTCTCTCTCTCTCTCATCGTAAAGTAATGAGATAATCTTAAGGTTGAATATTTTAAGGTGTGTAAGAGCGTCGGAGTCCCAAACCCCCTTCTCATGCCCTGTCTATTTTCTATCCACCTCCTTACACGCGTCAGTAATACCATCGGTAGCGCAAGCTTCTATGGGCTACGGTAACGGCTGATCTTCAGGCTCATAGCCGGGCTATGAGGCCTTGTTTGCGACTCTTGAATTAGCAGTGATTTGACAGCCGAGATCCACTGCTTAACATGCATTTCACTCGCAGAGGAAGTCTGGTGAAGTTGCTTAACCATGCTGGTCGTTCGAGTGGTGCACAATTAGGCTACGGTTAAAGTACTCTGAATTCAGAGTTCTGTAGGTACGACCATCCAGTGGTTGCAAAATATGCGCAACAAACTGTTTGCCTAGAGTAGATTTTGTCCCATCTCAATAAGCTTATTCCAATGTAGAAACTTACTTGATGACATTTTACAAATTGTTAGAATTGCTTTTATATTCCTATACTTTGCTACTTGCATGTATATTATTATGTAAATTCTTAAAGAATACATAATGTTTATTTTGTAAAGGATTTTGTTTTACATTGTGTTTCATTAAAATGTAATCAAGACATTTATGACAAGGGTCGCGATCTTTATAACGATGTTTATATTCCTTTAGAGAACAATAGTCTGTATTAAATATACATATTATTAAATTCAAAATTTTAATAACATGCAGGATAAAAGATTATCACAAATCAATTATACAGCATACAGCATTTAAATATACCCTCATATTATGTAAAAATAAAGAAATTATAGTATTTGTATATAGTAGATACGTGCTTTTAAGCTACTTATTCTTTTTATATACTACATGGTTTGCGAACAAGGATAGAGTCTGCCGAACGCTAAGCGAACGTGGTATAGATAGAGAAAGTATAGGCGCAACTCCTGGGGTATCACTTGTGCGTTGCCATCGCTACGGAGTGTGGACGAATTTTACAGATTTTTTAAATATTCACCACGAGGTTGGCAAATCAGCTTATTTGGTTAAGGTTATAAGGTATCGTTTGGTGCAACGAACAGTGTTACTACCCTGTTCGTGGCCCCTCACCCACTAAAGAAACCCACCGCGTGCCGTCTCACTGCCTGGCATTGGCAGACCACAGAAACTGTGTGACATTACTTCATTGGTAAGCAAACTAACTATTATTATTTGATAAGTAACTAATAATGTATTGGTCTTACTAAGTAGTTTTCAATAAATCACATAGATAGCGCTAATTTCAAAAAGTACTAATGTGGGTTTCGTGTCTTATACGCCATCTAGCGCTAATTTTAAGAAGTACTTCTATTTTGGTCTACCTCTCAGTCATTTTGCAAGGCGCCATCTGGCAATTAGTAAGAACAACAATCCATGAGTTTACATATATACCTACATAAGTGCATATATATAAACATGTAAAATTGAATAATTTATTAAACTGTAAACAAAAACAATTTAAGAAACAAAAAGACATCGCTGGTTTCCTTACAAAAAAAGTAATATTGTGGCTCTGTATATATACTGTTAACAGCAACTGAATACAATGATGTCGACATCTAAATTTGCCTCTAGCGACATCTAAGGCTGCATTTGTCAATATCTCTTACTTTAAAACAGCGACATCTATCAATAGAAAATTGCAACTTTGGACAATATTATACGACTTATTTAAAAATCAATGAGTTCAACAAGAAATCTCTAAACCATTTATCTTCCTAACTTGGTTGCCTTATAATTTTATACTTTGTTCTAAGTGAAAACAAGGTGACGCCACGGCCACGCAAAAAAAAACACAATTTTTCGTGCGTAAATATGTTTTTTTCATGTTTAATAACGTTGGTGTGTTATTATTTACGTGTGTTTAGTGTTTTTAATTATTGTTATGGATAAAATAGTTATTATACTTGACAAATATCATCAGTTCGTCAAGCAAAGGTAAGAACTTTCTTTTAACAAAAAACAATGTACCGGTCGGGCGAACGGCGTTCTGTGGACGATCACGATAGTAAAACCACCGGTGGCTATGCGTACGTAAAAAGGTTGTTCTCATGAAAGGCGCTGGTTTTAGTGTCGCGTCGAGCGTAAATGCCGTAAATATTCAGTATTTTTTTGTTTATTTAATAACAATTAAACCACATCGAATCAGAACGTGAAAAGTAATAGGGCTCTATTCCTATTCATAATAATTCGTAAACGAAAAAAAAAAGACTCGATTAGTAAAGTATTTTGGTCGTTATCGTGTTAACATACATTACCTACAACTCACGGACGTCCAAGCCAGATTTTTTCAAACAGTTTTTTAACTACTCTAAATAACAAAAATGGCATCAAAAATATCATGAGTGTTAAAAATAGTGTTTTTTCTTTATATGTGTCTGTAGATATTATTTTACAAGTGCAATATTTTCTTAAAGTACAAATTATAATTTGTGAATAAGGAAAAAGAGTATTATAGTACGAGCGGGAATCGAACCTGCGTCCCTTCCTATCCGGGGAAGTGCTCTAATCCATTCAGCATTGAGTACGATATACCTTTTCTAGAAATACCGAAGTTCCTCATCTTATTTGTCTTAACGACCAACGCCATCTACCGGCAATGCATTTACATGCATTAATCCAATGTAGTAAGTTTAATTTTGCAATTCAAATTCATACTATTTGATGGCGTGATTTTTCAAACATTTTGATCTATATTTTAGCACTTGACATGCTCAGCTACTCTTAAAGTACAAATTATAATTTGTGAATAAGGAAAAAGAGTATTTTAGTACGAGCGGTTGTGAATAAGGAAAAAGAGTATTTTAGATCGAACCTGCCATCAACGCCATCTATCGGCAATGTAAATGCATTGCCGATAAATGGCGTTGGTCGTTAAAGACAAATATGATGAGGAAATTCAGTATTTCTAGAAATGGTACGATAGCTCAATGGATTAGAGCACTTCCGCGGATAGGAAGGGACGCAGGTTCGATTCCCGCTCGTACTAAAATACTCTGTTTCATAAATTAATAATTGTTTTTTAAATTATAATTTGTACTTTAAGAGTAGCTGAGCATGTCAAGTGCTAAAATATAGATCAAAATGTTTGAAAAATTACGCCATCAAATAGTATGAATTTTAATTGCAAAATTAAACTTACTACATTGGATGAATGCATGTAAATGCATTGCCGATAGATGGCGTTGGTCGTTAAGACAAATGTGATGAGGAAATTCGGTATTTCTAGAAATGGTACGATAGCTCAATGGATTAGAGCACTTCCCCAGATAGGAAGGGACGCTGGTTCGATTCCCGCTCGTACTTAAATACTCTTTTTCCTTATTCACAAATTATAATTTGTACTTTAAGAGTAGCTGAGCATTTCAAGTGCTAAAATATAGATCAAAAAGTGCAATATATGATAAATAGAGACATCTTAAGTTTGAAAAATCAGTTGTGCCGTGTAAACCGCGAGTAGAACACACCTCAACGCTTCGCTTATGAGGCGTGCAATAAAAATGATTTAATTTTGCACGATTGCGGTGAAACTTTATAAAAATATTTTTGATTCGTTAACTTTGACGTTGAATGTAGACTAAAATAAAATGATGAATAATTGTTAATGTAACCAAATGTATGACAATAGCATATCGTCTGAATGAAAACGACTTATTGTGTCTTTAATAAATTCTGTGAATTAATCACGACACATAAAATAACTCTAAACTGTAGAATTGATAGTAATTTAATGAATCTGCAGCGTGCATTGCGAGGTTGAGAGTTAAAAAGAATGGGTGGGAAGCAGTCGCCGTTTTGCTTTTTAATTTTCCGTTCGCCGCCGGCGAGCTTTTGCAGTTTGCGGTAGATTCAATCTTCGACGACATGAACTCCTATTACGAATAATTAAACTAACATTGATCTTTATTTAATATTTTAATTATATATGAATCATTTTCAATAATCAAATTTAAAATTATACGTTCTAATAGGCTAGCTAGCTACTAATAAATAGCTGTACTACAGATCTAATTTTAGATCTTGTTGATTTCTAAAACTTTTCTATAAAACCATTTAAATATTTACACCGTTACAGCAGCGTTCATAAAATAAATCCATAACTTCACCGTTTCTTCGTTGATATTTGTTGCCAAATTGGTCTTCACAAAAAGCCCTTGAATTTTCTCGTAAATATATGGCTTAGACTAGGATATTAGGAAAAATCCGTTCTAAATTTGAAATTACATGATTAAACAGCCCGCAGCGACCAAAAGGAAGACGACAAATTAAGGTATAGAGATTATTATTATTAATACATGTTTCAAAACTAGAGTAAGTGTTTTCAATTGCAAAATCAAGAAATAATTCAAGTCCTCTAAAGATTTAGCAAAGTTGGACGTAGAGCGTGAGGCCAACTAGGACGAATGTTCTACAGTAATGAGATTCCAGCGATGTTATCTAGCTTGACAATGAATCTCCAATTTGTGGTCTTGAGATTTACTATCTTCTTGAGATTTTGTAGAATTTACTTTCCAAAACAAAATAAATGGGATTTTAACCTGTTTTTTTTGCTTTGCATGAAAATTTTAGATATCCTTACTATAATATTATAAATGAAAGTAAGTTTATTTATAACAAATTACTTACGCTGTAATTACTAAACCGATCATCATAAAATTTTGCATAGTTTATAAAGTCCTCCGTGATTCAGGAATAATGTCCTACTGTATTTAAAAATGAATAAAAATCCATAATATAAAAAGCGAAAATGTGAATCGAAAAATAACAGTCACGTGCAAAATATCACATTTTTGCATTTTGTGTTCATATTTATGGCTAAGCATGTCAAATGCTTAGAAAAATATATCAAAATATCAAAACATTCATAATACTCCGTTAAATACATAAGTATAATACACTTATCAATACAATTTTATATTTGTTTCCAAACGCATGTTATATTTTTGCCAAATATTTCTAAACCATCCATCACACGACAAATACGAATACACAAAAAAATGGTACATGACATGTTACTCATACTTATTCTATCAGCATTAGTATTCATACAATACTACAGTCTAAAGAGAAAAATATATGTTCTATGACAATACACAAAAGCTTGCAAGGTGTTGACGTATACTAATGTCCAATTAATATGCCATTTTATTCGAGGTTTTTGTAATTTATAGTGTGCCTGATCTAAATATATTCTCATTAACTTGACACTCACAGCCTATTATTAAGTGACCGATCATTAGATGCCGCTGATAAATATACCGGTACGATAACACAGAAACGAAGTAGAGATACTGTGTCTATAAATTTTCAAAGCTACCGTTGTGATATGGCAACTTTTTCCTTTTATTATTCGGTTGGCAAGTCTCTTATCAGATGTTCGAACGCAGTAAAGTTGTAATGTTTTAAGTCAGAGTGCGACGGCGGTGTTTCCACTTTAATTGTGGGTCTTTAAGTATTTATAGATGGTGTGAAACAAAATGTTAATGGGTCATTAATGACTGTCATCCTGCGTGACCGTGAACCGAGCAAAGACAATGGGCATTTTAAATTAGTTCTTTCAATACAACAACTTTAAAATTTGAAACCAAGTAAATAAAGTTACTATATACATGACTAATATATTAAAATGTTTAGTGTCTTTATCAATTTCTAATGCAGCGTTTGAAGCTGTATGTGGCCCCATAAAACCGAGAACATTTTTTTATTTTGATGATGAGCTTGTAATAAAGTAATCGATTTTTATGACCAAAGGATCGTCGGCCCGTTCTGTGCGTGTTCATTTTGAATAAGCATCCGCAGGGAGTGACTAGAGAAGACTCGGAATAAGCGAAAAAAACGACAAATAAAGAGAGCAAGAACAGTTTAATTCTTAAATTATTGATGTAATAAAAAACAACATAGCCGTAATGTATTCAAACTGTGACCGGAGAGATGTTCCAAACGCGATCGAACCAATGTTTATGTTAATGTGTTTCTCTTTAGCTCCTTATATTAAGACATTTTGTTTGTTTATACCGTATAGTTTCTATGTTCGTCCATTAAAGACTTCAACGTTATACTGTCTTAATTATTTCCGTCGATATCTGAACGAGTAATTAAACCATCTGCCTCATTTTCTTTTAAATTCCTTGTTATTCTAGTTAAAAGAGAAAACGTTGATTTCGGTCACACCAATTAGAATTTAATAATATTTTGTACCCGCCCGCATCTATATGTTAATCTGTTTGATTTTGTTAATTAGTTTGTTAAAGATACTTGATTTGAGGATTGGGCTTTTTTGACAAATGTAAATAAAATGATTGCTCGAGACGCAAGAATAGGTATTCAAAGGCATTTAATTTTTGTCTCGTGTTCCTGGAAATATGCCCACTTGTTCTCAACGTGTTGGAACTAATAAATCAGTGTAAAAGAAACCTGAAAATGATGTCTTATGTATCAGTGTAAAAAAAAACCGTATGATGTATTATTGTCAATACCTTTATAATAAAAGTTGCTACCGTTTTCGACAATACACGTAACAATGTGGCACGCTTCCAAAGCTTAAGGCGGTGTATTAAATACAGCTAGTTGCAATTGTTTCACCCAGGGGGATCTCATTTTAGTTTCTTTAAAGCAGTAAAATACAATTGAATATCTTAAAAGCGCTATATTTGTGTAACATTAAGCTTTAGTCGTTGACGCATTTCTGTGTCTGTGGTCACACCAAAGGCATTTTAATCAACATGCGACTTTATTTTTCTAGTAGTCAGCACAAACACGTTGAATATTCATATTATCTTACGTAACCCCAACAAAGAAAAATGTTATATATTATTAATTTTATTTATATATCTATAGGTATTCAAATTTTATTAACATATGGTAAAATCACAAGATTAAAAGTGAAGGGTATTAGTACAAATCCTGTCCTTTAAGATGGTTGTCGCCGAACTATGACATGTGTCAATTTAATAGGATTGACTTGACGAGCGTGGTAGTTGAATTTTGGGTTTCATATTTTTTTTTTTAGAAATTTGAGATTGTAATCGCTGGGTTAAATACAATTTCTTCAAAATGAAGGCCCACCCAGTATTTTTTCTTACACATGATACCCCGTGTTAGGTCATAGCTTCTGCATTGCTAGCGTATGCAATTACAGAACTGATAGTATATGCCTAGTGAAAATCGTCACTTGTGTTAGGATTCAAATAATCTGAATAAAGAACTACCACCTTTTAGAGCAAGATAATTGATCCTAATTCTAATCTTATCGTGTATGATCGATTCCAAGGGTAGGTGGCGATTAATTTCTTATCAGAAACGTCACTTTCATATGTGAATGACATTAGTCAAAGCATTAGCTTCTTTCAAAAAACTCGTTGTAAATCATCTTGTCACTATGAATCTGTTAACTTTCTGCAATATATTAGACAAGTATATATGTATGTATACATGTAGGTCCTATAAGTTTTACTATATGTGGAAATTAGTAATAATTTATATGCTGCTACTTTGTGCACCACATTTGACTTACAGTTTTTTTTCAAATTATTTGTAAGTTGCGTATGGTGAAGGACTAAGAATACAAGTGTCACCACCCTTTTCTTTCCCACAGGTGTCGTATGAGGCGACTAAGGGAAGTAAGCAATTATCATACATTGCATGACTGGTGGCAGGACTGGGTACTAAGTGGGAGTACTAACTTGGTATCGGGCTCGAGCGGGTTGGCACTACCATCTCCCGTGTAGCCATGAAGCACATCGTTGCGTTTTGGCTGTAGCAGGAGATAGCCGTTTACGCTTTTATTTCATATCGGTGAAATGAAATGGTGAGCAGCGGCTTGACAATTTTTTACTCTCGATATAGTTGAGTCCATGAGTGACGGTTACCATTTACCATCAGATGGGCCGTGGCTCGTCTGCCACTATATGAAATAAAAAAAAGCATGCAATAATAACCAATTTGTAACATTTTTCTGTGTTTATTTTAACACAACAAACAAACAACATAGCATCACGCCTGTATTCCCCGAAGGGGTAGGCAGAGGTGTATTACACACCCACGACTCGCCAGCTATGTTTAAGTCCCACGTAATAGGGGGCGAGCCTATTGACGTCTACCGGGCCACATTTCCAAACTCCGGGCTGCTACTGAGAATTTTTCTTTTTAGGAAAAAGCTCAATAACATTGCCCGACCCGGGGATCGAACCCGAGACCTCATGATTAGCAGTCGCATACACTACCGCTACATCACCGAGGCAGTTATTTTGGTGTACAATAAAGAGTATTGTATTGAATTGCAACCGCAACACGGGAGGTTGGTATCTAAACCATTAACTGAATTGAACCTATGTTAAGGCGTATACACACATCAAGCGTTTATTACGTCACACCGAACTGCAATATCGCGCGTGATGAGTAAACACAAAGATGTAGCTTGGCGTGAAGAGACCATCTGCTTATAGTAGCACCCTTTTTACTCCACGATTTCAATTTCAATGGCATATCAAATTTACAATTTTTATTTATTAATGGAAATAAAATCACAGTGTAATTCTTCGCTGCCTGCCTACCACCTAATTGCTTTACCCCTAAACTGTAAAAAATAGTGATTACATAGGTAATTATATATTTATTTTAACTGAGGATGACAATCGCCTGACGGTAAGCGGGTACTGTAGCCTACACACGCTAGTAGCTCCAGAGGCATTACTAGCGCGTTGCCAGCCTCGTAGAAAGAGATAGCAGGTAGAGCAGAAGTCTAATAGAGAGGTGATGAGCAGAGGATATTGAATGAAACTCAATACTGGGAATACCTACGGCTGCTTTACGCTGATATTCTTCTCTTCTGGTGGCAGATGTGCCACGGCTCATCTGATGGTAAATGGTAACCGTCGCTCATGGACTCATCTATACCCAGAGTATTGTCAAGCCACTGCTCACCATTTCATTTCACCGAATTGAAATGTAAAGAATAAACGGCTATCTCCCTCTACAGCCAAAACGCAATGATGTGCTTCATAGCCGGTCACACGGTGGATGGTGGTATCAATCCGCTCGGACCCGATACCAAGTGGATATTCCCACTTGGCCGTGTGGGGCCGGCTTTAGAATTGACCCACCCCTCTCCACCCATGGGAGTCGTAAGAGCCGACTAAGGGAATATCGAGGGAGTGGGCAGCAGCACTCCTTCGAGTATTAACAACATCCACTGCGATCGCCAACCCGCCTGCCTAGCGTGGCGATTACGGCACTATCCCCCATTCTTGGGGAGGCCTATGTCCAGCAGTGGACGTTAAAAGGCTGATGGATGGATGGATTCCCACTTGGTATCCAGCCCTGCCACCAGTCATGCAATGGATGATAATTGCTTACCTCCCTTAGTCGCCTCATATGACACCCGTAGGAAAGAATGGGGTGGTGACACTTGTATTCTTAGTCCGTCACCACACGGACAAAAAGTTATAAATATCGGAAAGGAGAGGGTGGCTCTCAGAGAAGATCAGCATGAAACAACGGCAGGTACTTCTACTGTTGTGTTTCGTACGGTGAGTGAGATTGCTAGAGGCTAAAACCCCATCTTCATCCTCTCATTATTTCCCGTCCTTTCAATCTATTATCGCTTTTCTTAGAATTAGCGACGC
Source organism: Leucoma salicis (assembly GCA_948253155.1). Lineage (NCBI taxonomy): Eukaryota > Metazoa > Arthropoda > Insecta > Lepidoptera > Erebidae > Leucoma > Leucoma salicis. Next base: position 19,563,092 of record OX411815.1, on the reverse strand, counting down.
GCCAGTTATGGCTCCCGTGCTGCTAGCGTTTATAGACTACTGTGCCTTTGGTGGCATATGCTTGTTAGTCACCCTCGTATTATAATAAAAAGACTTCAGACTGAGTATATCAATGCTTCAGAGTGACCCAAAAAGTAGACCCCGGATGCTGAATAATTAAATAATAAATATTCACGGACATTTCACACAACGTCCTCTGGACCCAAACTAAACTTAACGCTTGTGCTATGGGTACCAAATTACGGATAAAATACATATACATAATACTTTTTTTTTGTAAATACATACATATTATAATAGATAGAAAACACCCAGACGCAATACAAATATCTGTGTTCACACAATCATTAAATTGAGGGCTTAATTCGAAGTGCCTATATATAATTGAATAAATTTCTATGTATAATGTCCATCAACACCATGAAGCTGTCACTTCGTCTTATCTTTACGCCTGATACCACAGCACAAAAAGGGTAAGCATAAAAGAACCACAATTTATGTAAATTCATTATGAATAGCAAAAGCATAAATAAAAAAAGAACTAATATATTTCTTTCTTTGTAATTAGGCCGTATAATTAAGTCGATATTAAACGTCCGACCTTTCCAGCTAACATTTTATATCCTCTAGCCACAATTTACCGTCGCAATACTACGGTGGCTGAGTGCTTGTGATTAAACAATAAATCGTAGAAGGGAGCCCGGACCTTAAGAATATGCCGCTATATTAGCTTTAGTTTGTTGTTATTGTCCTTCAAATGTGAGGTACTTTAGAAGATGAACGTGCACTTATTAATTATCGCTGGTAACTGATTTGTAAGAAGTTTATTTAAAGATAAATTTTGTGAAATCTTTACTCTATAGTAAAGGCTAGTGACTGATCAAGAATAAATTTAGTACTGGTTATCATTACCCTAATCTTTCCACCTCCAAGAATTATCACCCATTGCATTACTGGTGGTTTAGATACCGATCAAGTACCTATTCACTAATTGTTATCGGGCCCGAATGTTTCGGTACCACCGTCTCCCGTGTGACCGGTCATTAAGCACCTCAGTGTATTTTGCTTGAAGCGATAGATCCCCGAAATAAAAAGGTTAGCAGTGGCGTGACAGTACTCTTATTATAATTGAGTCCATGAGCGACGGTTACCACTTACTTTTAGGTGGCGCCCATTTATCACCACAAGCAATAAAATAATTATAAAAGAGATTTCATTAAAGAGTGTCTTTACTTGTAGTGATTTTTTTATATCATAGTTACCTATTATGTATAAAGGTTATGACTAAAATTTATAGATTCCATAGGTATATAAAAATGAAATCAATTTACATAGGTATAAAATTAAAAAAGGGACATCTCAAGAAAACCTATTGGTCTGACAATCGCTAGTTATTAATAGTGATAGACAAGCATTACAAATCTTGTTTTAATCAAAAAAAGCGTATAACTCCTTTGTGCTAACAATAGAGAAATAGGCCACAGGGTGAAAAAGTTCCCCGCTGTTTAAAATATTCCTTATTTTGAAAAACTCATAAGAGATTCATAATTAATTAATGTTTGCCATGCGTATCGGACGTAACGGGCCAAATGGGACGGATGCCCACATTCCATTGTAGTATAACTTACGCACATCGTTCATCAAGTTGACAACCGTTAATCCAGTTTCCTGGTTACTACTACTGATTCTGTGGCTTGACTTATTTCGAACACAAATTGCGAAAAAGTGAAATTAAAAATATTTGTATGTAGGTTCTAGTAAATGAAGTTCTTAAAAATAAATTTATAAAAACAATATATTGTTTTGTTTTGTAATGTCAAATTCAATAGTGCTCGTAAGCTTCTATCTAAGTACTTCTTAGCCTCTATTCTGAACTTTGTCTTATCGATATCTACAATTTCAGAATGGGGTCCAAAGAGAAATGAATACCTAACGTGTGAGTGCTTAAAAAAATATCTTACTGCAGGATAAGACAGCACTATATAGGAACTAAATTCAGTACATACGAAATCGGTAATTTTCACAAGCCGTTTCTAGTAATAAACAGTATGTTTCTTTGGTGATACCCACGCTATACTAGCTGATACCCGCGACGTCACTCAGGATGTTAAGAATGAATATTGTTATCGAAATTCGGAACTCCGAGCAATTGCACGATGGCTGAATTGGTATAGCCTTTGGGACTGTATTCTAGGAGATGCAGGTTCAAATCCTGCTCGTAACTATTATTCGATTTCAGATTTTCACACTTTGTATTAACCCACGACTTCATCTGCATTGCTTATTATAACTAAGTAACTAACTTATCATCACGCCATTTCCCTTGCGGGGTAGGTAAAGAGAACAGAGTGCCAAGAAGCTCTATACTTGCATCAGCCTTTCGACGTCCACTGCTGGACATAGGCTTCCCAAGGAATGGGGGATATTGCTGTAATCGCCACGCTTGGCAGGCGGGTTGGCGATCGCAGTGAATGTTGTTAATACTCGAGGGAGTGCTGCTGCCCACTCCCTCGGTATTCCCTCAGTCGGCTCTTACGACTTCCATGGGTGGAGAGGGGTGGGACAATTCTAAAGCCGGTCCCACACGGCTTCTTCTATTCTTGCTTACATCTCTCGTTTCCTCAAAATTCATAATTCTCCTCATATATGCTTACATGCTTATAAAATAGTTGTTTCTTAAATCTTTAATAAATTTATATTAAATGAAGATATCGCATTTTTTTTTAAATAAAAGCCAAGTATCTGAGAAATAAAAATGAGAAGACTTACTTAATCGAAATCTATCCAGTAGTTATTGACGAGCATAACGACGACCTCTGTTATTTTATTTATATTGATTAATCATATCGCACTAGATATAATTTATGCCAAAAAAAGTGCTCACACATGTCTAGGCGTGTTTTTATCTTCGAGAACTATTAGTAACACGCAGCTAAAATGTCCCGCCCCTCTACCCCCGAATCTCGATGACAAATCGTTGCGTAAATGATAGTGTTCACTCGCTCGTACGACCGTCGAGAACACTGTTTTTGTTGGTTGATGTATGTCTACGCTTTGTTGCATCCATCCATTTATTCTATATCGGAGGTAAAGCTGTTCAGTTTTTGTGATGCGTCAATGCGTCCTCAGGTAGCTGTTGTCGTTGCTATCAAATTCAAAGTCCGTTTTAAAGTTTATTTTCATGGTACTGTAAAAGTTCACTATGGTTTTATTCTATTTGCTTTAGTTTTATAATCACAAAACTACTGTTGAAGTAAAGATCCAACATTAAAAACTTTGTTTAGTATAGACTTTTACGACTTAGTAGGTACCTACTTAGTGATGTACTACGTTTATGACTTAGTACGTGATATATTATGTAAATTATCTTCATGCAGGTTCTAGGGTTGTGTACCAAGTGAGCACTCACTTTTCATCTGTCTCAAGTGGATTGGTAGAAACATCTTCTGTGGGGCTAACTGTGACTGCAGTGACTGCACAGATAACGGAGTGGTTTACATACCGGTCTCCCGTTCGAGTGTTGTGGGTTCGATTCCCACACAGGACAACTCTTTGTCTGATCCATAATTGGTTGTTCTGAGTCTGGGTGTACTTTGTGTGAAATGTTAAATATGTTTGTAAAGTCCCTCGCCATACTAGGATTTTGTTTCTGAGTAAGGGTGTTTTCTTTTAAAAAAGAAAAGAAGAACTGTGAAATATATCGGTGTGTTTTAGTTGTAGCGGGAGATAGCCCTCCATTAATTAATTTCCCAAAAATGAAATTATTTGGTAAGCACCAGATTGGCGATATTCTTAGTATTGCTAGGTCCACGAGCGGCGCCACTGAAGTAATTAAATTTACATAATTCCAGTGGCCCGCCAATACAGGCGGAGAGACGGCACATGGCGGGTTTATTTAGTGGGTGAGGGCTCCACCCTAGCCTGTTCATTTGTTGCCCCGAACGACGGGGTATGCGGTTAGGTAATTTTTTTCTGCCTTAACAAAACAAAAAGAACAAAAAAATGTTCCACTAGCAGCGCTTAACCTCTCCAATTTTACAAGAAATAAAAAATGCATAAGATATGCATCTAGTAGAAGATGTTATTAAGTTACTAATACTAGATACTAATGTAAACAATAAGATCATGGGTCACCTAACAGCGAATTAAGTGCTCTATACAGTCTTACATACATTTTTACTATTTTCATGTGATAAATAATTATATTCGCACAAAGGTTGACTGACATTGGGTACGTTCATTCGTATGACTTAAGCTCCTCACAATATGTTTGGCTTTCTTCCCCCTACGCATAAGACGGAGACGCTGCACCGGCCCTGTTATGACTGGGGTAAGGGTAAAGAATAGTGATGATATAGATATTCTTGGGACTAGACTCTGTTAAGTATTGAACATTATTTTTATGGTTTGATTAAAAGCAGCGATGGTAACGGTTTTATTAAATCGATTTGTCATAAAAAATAGCATAATTACTGGTAATATAATACGCCTCTGCTCGCGGCTCCGCCGCACTTCAAAGCTACTTTTTAGGTTATATTTCAGGAGGACTACTGTAGTAATGTAGCACAGTTTTCCAGTGGCCCACCAATACAGGCGGAGAGACGGTACGCGGTGTGTTTATTTAGTGAGTGAGTGCCCCACACTACCCTGTTCGTTGCCCCGAACGAAGGGGTGTGCGATTAGGTACATTTTTTCCCTTAACCAATAAAAGGGTTATATCTCTGGTTCCCATTATAGTAGCGGGATAAAGCATATACCATTTTTTAAATCTAATTAAGATATATCTATTAAAAACAAACAACTCCAAAACTTGGTACTTTTTGCATGATGTGCGAAAAACAGATAATTCTATAAAAAGTACCAGCGTTCTTCCTATATCACAAACTTTTTTGTAAGTAGGATAAAGATTAACTTACTGCAATAAAATTATATAGGTAATAAGATCTATTCCCATTACACATTCTTTTTCTAGCGTCATAGGTAACGCCATCCCTTTTTTTTTTTTATTCATCCCGTTTCAACTTCCTTTACTTTAATTTGGTTCAAGTTCATGTGAAAAATATTGCCTTTGAATGTTCTAAGAAAGATTTAATCGAATATATTATTACAACAAGCCTTTGCCCGCCGCTCTGCTGCAGCAAAAAGCTAGTTTTTGGGTTAAATCTTAGGTTCTAGATGTAGGAGCTGGATAAAATGTATAGGTACCAGTTTTTAAGTCTAATCAAGAGCTATCAAATAAAAAAAAGTTGTATCAAAATCCGTCCAGTAGTTTTTGCGTGATGCGCGAACAAACAAACAGATAATCAGACAAACAGACAAAAAATAAAAAAATATCGTTTTGTGTTCAGACCCGCCTATATAGCCTAATACAGTAATTTTTTCTTAAATATCTTAAATGTATAGATACAGCTCTGAACAGGTTTATAATAGTAATAGATAACCACGATCTAAGAGAGCGAGTAATGTATGAAAAAAAGTATTGGTGTAAAGATACGAAAGGGAATGCTCCGATGTTTCGGGCATGTGGAAAGAATGCCGGACAAGCGAATGGTTAAGAAGCAATGCGAAAGTGGAAGGGTGTAGGCACAGGGGGAGACCAAGACTCACCTACCTAGACCACATTGGTCATGTATTGAAGGAAGGTGGAATCAGGAGTCTCCGAAACCGGCGAGCGTGTTTAAAGAGAATTATGAATGTTGAGGAAGCGAGACATAGATGCAAAAATAGAGCCTTTTGGCACCCTGTTCTCTCTGCCTACCAGCAAGGGAGATGGCGTGATGACAAGTAAGTAAATTAAGATTTTTAATTATTTACATATTCATTTGTGCACTGACATACATGTATTTAAAATAAATGAATATGCATATTTAAAGCTAATAATGTTTAATATTATAAACATATGTACCAATCACTCTAACAGAATGGTTTTCGTGTCCAAACTGTTTTCATCACGTCATCCATAAACGCCAATTATGTTTTCACTTACGTTAGAACCACATTGTTGGTCAAACGTTTTAGAGCTACTAGCTACCAATTTAAACCCTTTCACGGCACAATCAGATAAACAGCACCTGGAAGATCAAATTGTTGGGTGGGGCCAGCGATGACATGGACTAAATTATAATAATTAATCATTATTTTGTACTAGGCCCTTCGAACAACAGGCATAATGACGAATGCCTGCGGGTGGGTTTTTCTATTACCACACGTTTCCTGCCAGTTCGCTACAAACTTTGTTCAATTAATCAATAAGGGTTATGTAGCTATCTTTTGCTGTATTGTTTTCTTATTTAAGTTTTTTTGAAGGTACACAACATTAAAATCTTTAGTTATTGTGTATTATGTGAACTTCACTGCCACAAATTTTAAATAATATTGTGTATTTTTATTGTTTCTGGTGGCAGACCAGCACTGCCCACCTAGTAGGCATGATGACTGTTTTTCAAAATCTATTCTATGATATTTAGATATTTTTATAATTTATATATATTTTTAGCATTTGACATGCTTAACACTATACATTAAACACAAAGTGAAAAATGTGAAATCGAAAATAACAGTCACGAGCAGGATCCTGCTCGTGACTGTTATCATATTTCTGTAAAAATATTGGCTTTTTATGCAGTAAAATGAAATTTAGATTTTAAATTTCAAACTCACGTCAAAACGCACGCCATTTGTCATGACGTCACGCATCAGTACGGCTACCTCGGACTAAATATATCTAGACAGAGCGAAGAAAATTCTTTGATATGTATGAGCGAGAATACAAGATACAATTTACTGGTGCACAGAGGAAGTCATAGATTTTTGTCTTTGTCGCCGTGGCCAGTTTATGGTATTGTCACGATGTCAAAACGCTTTGTCTGTCACGATTTAACTGACGTAATCGAACATTTGTATAAAAATTCGGGTTTTAATTAAAATTTAATGTTAATTTGTGTTAATGAGTGTTTTGAGGAAAAAGGCTACGTGATAATAGTGCTTGTAAAATAGTGTACTATGCTAGAAAAGCTACAGCGAGCGAAAAAATACTGGTATAACATATGTAGTCGAAAATGAAAAAAATTAATGATTGAATGCTATAAAGTGGTATAAAATGGGCTTTTTTTACTCAAAATTAATAATTGCTACTAAGATACACTCGCAAAACACGTTTTCTAACTAACTTTTGATTACTGAGAATTGTTTCGGTGTTGCCTTATTGCGAATTTAATTTGCCCAGTTTTCACTGTACTAAAATTTATATGTAATTTATGGGATGATGATAAATATTTAGTAATTTAGGTTTTTTCTCCAATTCAGATGCGAGATCGAAATGGGTATACGCTACGAAAAAACGAGGCAACCCACAAAATACCCAAAATATGTTCCACGGCATTTTGTTGATGTAATAAGAAAATAGTAACGTTGGGAACAAAATCATTTCCAGTGAATATGTTCATGTAAGTATAGCTTTTAAAGTCTTTTTAACTTCAAAAAACATAGCATCATGCCTGTATTCCCCGAAGGGGTAGGCAGAGCTGTATTACACACCCACGACTAGCTAGCTATGTATAAGTGCCACGTAATAGGGGGCGAGCCTATTGACTTCTACCAGGCACATTTACAAACTCCGGGCTGCTACCGAGATATTTTTTTGTTTTGAAAAATTTCAATAACACTGCCCGACCTGGAGATCGAACCCGAGACCTCATGATCAGCAGTCGCTTACACTACCACTGCACCACAGAGGCAGTTGTAATTTCATCTTTGTAAGTAAATCTCAATTCTAGATTATGACTACCGCTGTAGTCATAATCTATCTCAGAGAAACTGATTTGCTCTAAGTTCTTATTCAATTAGTTAAATCAGCGCTGGAAGGAAGATAATTATTTCCTTATTTGACCCAGAAAAGAAAGAAAAGTTAATTTAATTATATTCTTGTGTACTATTATTTTATTAAATATAACTTATTATTATTTACCAGATGAGATATCGAACAGAACGGCAATTTATGGAGCAGCAATAATTACCTTGCATCAAAACTCAAAGTCTTGGTATTTCCCTACGTGATCGAATTCTTATTACGGAGATCCGTAGAACGTGAATATCCGACATAGCCTGCCAGGTTTGCATGCTGAAGTGGCAATGGGCAGGCCATATCGCTCGACGAGCTGACAACCGTTGGGGAAAAAGGTTTTTGAGTTGCGACCACGTATCGGACAGCGCAGCGTAATATGGCCTTCCACCAGATGGACCAAATATATGGTCAAAGCTGCAGGGAGCCGTTGGATGCAGTCAGCACAAGCCCGCTAGTTCTGGTGCTCTCTTGGGGAGGCCAATATCCAGCAGTGGACGTTTAAAGACTGATGGTGGGATGAATAGAAGGGGTGGTAGATTTACTTTTAAATAATTATTTTGATAAACGCTGTGATTTTCAATTAAATATTTGTTAGGAAGAGTTTCTTATTCACGATCAAGTTACAGACCTCATTCTGACTATCGTTTATTTTGCCCAAATTTGGTTAAATATTTGTCAACCTGGCAACATTTAAAAAAAATATTGCTGTTTCAAGTGCGGCCACGCCGTGGCTCCGTCTAGTTGGTCTGAGACGGCAACAGTTTAAACATTAGAGTCAAAGAGAATGTAAAGAGCGAATGACGTCACATCTTAGCACGAGACGTCATTTCGGTCTGATTGGTGTTTAAGCTATCATGGCGGATTCTTATATTTTGAAGGTTTATTTTATCAAATATATTATTAATCTCACCATTAAAATAAGAATGAATATATTTTTCGAAATCCTTGAATCCTATTTCATTAGATCACTTTAATATTTTGGCAATACTTTATTACTGTTATCAAGCCTATTGTAACTGGTAACCATCGTTCGTAGACTCCACTATACTAAATTTACTGCTAGCCGCTGATTACAAAATGAATCACTATCTCCCGCCATACATACCCGCCCGCGCATACTGAGGTGCTTCATAAAAAACGGTGGTACCGAATCTGACCCGACCGGGCTCGCTAGCTATAGGCACTCCCACTTGATACCCGACCCAACCCGTTACGGTTATTTAAATGTGGTAATTAAGACAATTGTTTATTATTTTTAGTGGGAATTAATAACTTACTTATCATCACGCCATTTCCCTTGTGGGGTAGGCAGAGAGAACAGAGTGCCAAGAGGCTCTATTCTTGCATACATCTCTCGCTTCTTCAACATTCATAACTCTCTTCATACATGCTCGCCGGTTTCGGAGACTCCTGACTCCACCTTCCTTCAATACATGACCGATTTGGTCTAGGTAGGTGAGTCTCGGTCTAGGAGCTTGCGGACCTCCGTGCGGCGTGCATTCGTGCCCGGAGGTCCTACACCCGCAGTCGGCGGCGCAACCGCGATCGGGAACGGGAGGGCCAGCTGTACGAGGCGTACCGCACATCGCGGGCCGCGTTTAAGCTGGCCATCTGCCGCGCCAAAACAGAGAAAAGGCAGGAGATGCTGGATGGTCTCAACTGTGACCCCTGGGGTCGCCCATATCGTGCGGCGCTGAACAAGCTCCGCACTCAGGGCTCCCCCCTCACAGAGACCCTTCAGCCCAGCCTCCTCACCGAGGTGGTCGAGGGCCTATTCCCTAGACGGGCGGAGCACACGCCCCCGGTCATGGCAATGCCAGGTAGCGACTAGGAGGCCGACCTCAGTGTACCGCCCGTCACCGCGTCGGAAATGGGGGCGGCTGTTTCGCGGATTCGTTCCAAGAACACCGCCCCCGGCCCGGACGGGATACCCGCCTGAGTGCTTGCCCTGGCTCTGGACCACCTGGAGCCCCGCCTCAGGGGCCTGTTCGACGCGTGCCTGGTGTCCGGACGGTTTCCTGGCTGCTGGAAGGAGGGGAGGCTGGTACTCCTGCCGAAGCCGGGGCGTACGCCGGATTCGGTCGGGGCCTTCAGGCCCATCGTGCTGCTGGACGAGGCGGGTAAGCTGCTGGAGAGAATCCTCGCTGCCCGCATCGTCCAACACCTGCGCGACGTCGGACCCGACTTGTCGGATGCCCAGTTTGGCTTTCGGGCTGGTCGTTCGACGGTCGGTACGATTATGCGCCTGAGGGCCGCGGCCGCGGCGGTCGTCGCCGGTGGTGGAGTGCTGTTGGCGGTGTCGCTCGACATTGCCAACGCATTCAATAGTTTGCCATTCAGCTGCATCAGGGAGGCGCTCCAGTATCACGGGGTGCCTGCATACCTGAGGCGGCTGGTGGTGGACTATCTTGAGGGCCGCAGCGTTCTCTATGAGAGCCGCATAGGGGACGTTGTGAGGAGACCCATGTCGTGCGGTGTCCCACAGGGTTCGGTTCTAGGGCCGCTCCTGTGGGACATTGGTTACGACTGGGTGCTACGCTGTCGGCTCCCCCCCGGGCTGGCGGTCATCTGCTATGCGGATGACACGCTGGTCGTGGCCCGGGGTGGAAACTTCGAGGAAGCGGCGTTTCTGGCCACCTTAGGGACCTCGGAGGTGGTTAGGAGGATCGGGGCGCTGGGGCTTAGGGTGGCCCTGGACAAGTCGGAGGCCCTACTTTTCCATGGGCTCCGACGTCGGCCACCTGCTGGCGCCTCAATCACGGTGGACGGGGTCCAAATTGGGGTGAAGGCCCAGATCAAGTATCTGGGCCTGGTGCTGGATGGGCGGTGGCGCTTTCGCGAGCACTTCCGCCAACTGTCCCCGAGGCTCGTCGGCGCAGCGTCCGCCCTTGTACGGCTTTTGCCGAATATGGGCGGACCCAACAATGCGTGCCGACGGCTTTATGCGGGGGTTGTCCGGTCGATGGCACTGTACGGTGCACCTGTGTGGGCGGGGTGCCTGGACGCGCCGAACAGGGCTCTTCTGTGGAGACCACAAAGAGTCGTCGCGTCCAGGCTCATACGCGGATACCGCACGGTGTCGACGGAAGCGGCCTGCGTGCTGGCCGGAACCCCCCCCGTGGGACTTGGAGGCGGAGGTGCTCGCCGAAGTGTATCGGCGGGCATCGCAAGAGCGAGAGGTGGGAGGTCGTCCTTCACCCAGGGAGGTGGCCAGGTGGCAGGGCGATGCCCGCCGAGCTGCCATGGCCAGATTGAGGACACGGCTGGAAGCGCCCCGAGCCGGTCTCTGGACCGTAGGGGCGCTCCAGCCTGTGCTGGAGGAGTGGGCGGGGCGACGGCACGGAGTCCTTACCTTCCGACTGGTGCAGGTGCTGTCGGGGCACGGTTGCTTCGGCAGATATTTGCACATAGTCGCAAGGAGGGAAGCGACTCCGGGCTGTCACCATTGCGGCTGCGACGAGGACACGGCGCAGCACACGCTCGAGTCATGCCCGGCTTGGGGCGGGCAGCGCCGTGAACTCGTTGCGGCAATAGGGGGGGACCTCTCGCTGCCGAGCGTCGTTAAAGCGATGCTTGGCAGCGACAGGAATTGGGCCGCGGTCGCTGCCTTCTGCGACGAGGTCATCTCGCGGAAGGAAGCGGCGGAGAGGGCTAGGGAGGCTGATCCTTCCGCAGACCCGAACCGCCGCCAGCGACTGGGGCGGCGCAGGCGTGAGTATTTGCGCCTAATGCCGCCCTAGCTGAGGCTGCGGGTGGATGGACCGGGGAACGTCCGCCACCCGCAAGGCCTCCCGCGAAGGTGCGACGCACTGTGTGCGCGTGCGTCGCTCAGTAGCGGGTACCCGAAAGGGTAAGCCGCCGGCGGACCACCGAAGGAATGTAACATAGTTCCAGTGGTCCGCCAATAAAGGCGGAGAGACGGCACACGGCGGGTTTATTTAGTGGGTGAGGGACCCACACTACCCTGTTTGTTGCCCCGAATAACGGGGTGTGCGGTTAGGTACATTTTTTCCCGCCTAAACAAAAAAAAAAAAAAAGGTGAGTCTCGGTCTCCCTCTGTACCTATATCTTTCCACTTTCGCATTGTATATCTTCTTAACCAGTCGCTTGTCCGGCATTCTTTCCACATGTCTGAACCATCGGAGCATTCCCTTTCGCATCTTTACACCAATACTCTCTTTCATACCTACTCGCTCTCTTACGTCGTCGTTACGAATGCGGCCAGTCAGCCTCACTCCACAGATTCTCCGCAGAGATAATAAAGAATAAATTTGTCTAAAAAACTGGAGGCTTGCGATTTCCTAGAGAATTACTTATCTCAGCATGAATGAGTTGGTTCGATCGGGAAGGTACCACTCACTCATAAAAAATCAGCATGAAACAACGGTAGGTGTCCTACCGTTGTGTTTGGTATGATGAGTGATTCGGTTCTAGGGCCGCTCCTGTGGGACATCGGCTACGACTGGGTCCTCCATGGCCGGCTCCCCCCCGGGCTGGGCGTAATTTGCTACGCAGACGATACGCTCGTCACAGCCCGGGGCGGGACCCTCGAGGAGGCGGCAACGCTGGCCACCTCAGGAACCGCGGAGGTGGTCAGGCGGATCGAGGCGCTGGGGCTTAGGGTGGCCCTTGAAAAGTCGGAGGCCCTACTCTTCCATGGGCCCCGACGCGGCCCACCCGCCGGCGCCTCGATAACGGTCAACGGTGTGGGCTTTCCAATCCAGGCCCACATCAAGTACCTGGGCCTGGTATTGGATGGACGGTGGCACTTTGACGAGCACTTCCGCCGTCTTGCGCCAAAGCTCGTCGGCACGGCGTCCGCCCTCGGGCGACTGATGCCGAATTTGGGCGGACCGAGTCTCGCGTGTCGACGACTCTACGCGGGGGTAGTACGGTCAATGGCACTGTACGGCGCGCCCGTGTGGGCGGAGTCCCTGGCCGCTCGCAATAGGGCCCTTCTGTGGCGTCCACAGAGGGTTGTAGCGGTCAGGGCAATACGCGGGTACCGCACGGTCTCGTGCGATGCAGCCTGCGCGTTGGCCGGACCCCCCCCTTGGGATCTGGAGGCGGAAGTGCTCGCCGACGTTTATCGGCGGGCGTCGACGGCGCGGGCGGGGGGCAGCCGCCCCTCGCCAAGCGCAATCTCTGCGTGGCGGGAAGATGCCCGCCGCGCCACCGTCCTAAAGTGGAGGTCTCGGCTGGAGACGCCCCGGGCTGGTCTCTGGACCGTGGGGGCGCTCCAGCCGATCTTGGAAGAATGGGCAGGGCGGCAGCACGGGGTCCTCACCTTCTGGTTGGTGCAGGTTTTGTCGGGGCACGGTTGCTTCGGCAAATACCTGCACACGATCGCTAGGAGGGAGACGACCCCAGGCTGTCACCACTGCGACTGCGGCGAGGACTCGGCGCAGCACACGCTCGAGTCGTGCCCGGCCTGGGATGTGCAGCGCCGGGAACTCGCTGCAGTCATAGGCGTGGACCTGTCGCTGCCGGCCGTTGCGCGAGCGATGGTTGGCAGTGACAGGGCCTGGACCGCGGTCGCCGCCTTCTGCGAGGCTGTCATCTCGCGGAAGGAGGCGGCGGAGAGGGCCCGGGAGGAATCCTCCTTCGCGGACCCGATTCGCCGCCGGCGCGCGGGGCGGCGTGCGCGCGCTTACCTGCGCATGATGCCGCCCTAGCCGAGGCTGCGGACGGTGGGGTCGGGGAGTACCCTGCCGTCCGCGGAAGCCTACCGCGAAGGTGTGACGCCCAAGTGCGCGGGGCGTCGCACAAGAGAGGGTGCCCGAAGGGGCTGCCGCCTACGGATCGCGGAGAAACGACGCGGTTCCCGTGATCCGCCGTAGCAAGGGCGGGTGAGGGCGCACGGTGGGTTTTAGTGGGTGAGAGCCCCACACTACCCCGTTGTCTCCCCGGGCAGCGGGGTGTGCGGTAGGACATTTTTGCCCACCTAAAAAAAAAAAAAAATGGTATTATGAGTGAGAGTGCGGGAGGCCCAATAATCCTCCCTATAGCTTTCTTGTTATCCTTATTATTCTACCTATCATATTCTTATAATCCCCGATTCACCTCTATCCCTTTCCTTGGGGATGGCGACGTGCGAGTAACGCCTGTGGTGTTACTAGCGTCTATAGGCTACGGTAACCGGTTATTATTATAAGGTGGGTCGTATGGTTGTTTGCCAAAATATGTAGGAGACAGAATAGGGTTTAGTGTCTAAAATAAGAAATCTTTCTTTTTCATTAACCATTCATTATTCTTGGCCGTATGGGGCTGGCTTTAAAATTGTCCCACCCATCTCTACCCACGGGAGTTGTAATAGCCGACTGAGGGAATACCGGGGGAGTGGGCAGCAGCGCTCCCTAGAGTATTAACAACATCCACTGCAATCGCCAACCCGCCTGCCGCGTGGCGATTACGGCATTATCCCCCATGACGGGACCGCTCGTTGTGCCATTCTCTTGGGGAGGCCTATGTCAAGTAATGGATGTTGAAACGCTGTTGGATGGATGGATGGATTCATTATTCTCATGGACTGACACAGGCCAATTTGATAGTGGAAAACAAATTGAACTTCTATATCACAATTGTCAGATGATGTAATATAAAATATCTATTGAAGTAAGTACTAGGTTTTGCCCCTCTTCCGTCCAACTTCAGTATCCTGTATAATAAATCCACTCTATGAAACAGTAATTATCTCATACTATTCAAAAATTACTATCCCATAAGAATTATGATTTAGCCAGGATAAATTTTAATTATATTCTTATCGGCTCTCCAGACTATATGTGCGAAAAATTTCATGATGTTTAGTTCAGCAGTTGCAGCGTAAAAGCATAACAACCAAACTCACTTTTCCATTAAAAGGATTTTAAAGAAAAATGTTTTGGATGTTAAAATGTTTTCTTGAGACCCAGCATCACTCAAATCTAGCAAATCCCGTACAAAAAATTAAAACCACCCTTGAGAGCGTTGTTCGTATTTCAATTACCGACCAACATATTCACAGGATCGTGTTTTGCTTTCATTCATTTCAACCGAAATAATCTCCACCACAAACAACGTTTGTACAGTCGACTTGTCAAATATAATGCCGCTTTTGTGCTCACAAAAATCGATTATGGCCTTTTTGTTGTCAAAATTGAGGTTTGAAATTCTCGAGTTTCAATAGTTACGATGTTTATCTCGCCAGGTGCTATCCTAAACGTAGTTTAATTGAGTACAACGGAAGATTAAGTAACTCAGACCATAACGTTTTATTATTTTAACTGATTTATATTTGAAAGCTTCGATAAGTCTAGGACTAAGAAAATAAACTTCAATTTTGCGTCTGTCTGATCCTTTAGTCTATAATCCTGTTTTTGGGGTGGAGAACTGTGGCTTTTAGGGCGTTATTACTTGGAGAATTTTAAATTTTCTATTTTTCTCATTAACACATTCAACTTATTAACATCTAGTGAAAGAAAATTACATAATTAATTACAATTTTGCAAATTAAAGAAGTGGGCATTTTTTTAAATTACAATACTTAATAAATAACGTCGTTCGCAATATTTTTTAAATCATTTAAGACTATTTTTTTATTTCCCATCAATGAATAAAATATGGAGCAACAGCTTGGCAGTATGCTTAGTATTGTTTAGTACATATGCAGCTGTTACCACTTACCATCAGGTGGGCCGTGGCTTCATCTGACACCATCAGCAATAAAAAATAAATAAAAAAAGATCTAAAATATTCCTTTCTCTAGAAGAAGAAATGCAGAAGAAGTAGGTATATCTTAAAAAAGCCTTTATCTCTCTCTCTCTTCTATGTTTAATTAGTAAGAAGTGCTTTTGAATGCAATCGTAACGTATCCTAGCTACAGTTACTTCTATACCAAATAATGTCTAGATACTATCACAGTATAAAGACACACTTTACTTTGTGATACTATTATTATTTCACAGATATTAGTTTAGATTATTATTAGTTTAAGGTTTAACAGTGATGGGAATAAGTGATCAGTGATGTAATTATTCAACACTGACACAGATTGACTGCACAAATCGCGGAGTGGTTTAGATACCGGCCTACCGCCGGAGTTGTGGGTTATTTTCACACATGACACCTTTTTGTGTAATCCACAAATGGTTGTTCTGAGACTGGATGTAGGTACTTTGTGACCGTGAAATTGTAAGTTTGTAAAGTCTCCCGCGATACAAGTATTATTCCTTAGTGCATAGTGCATATTTAAAAAAAAAGTGTTTATCGTTATTTACGTCACGTAAATGGATAGTACATTAGTAGAGTTATGTATGACCAACAGAAATACCCACTTATTACAGAGAAAAACTAACAAAGTATCAGTGATGATCAGTGATAAAAAGCGTAAAAATGTGTCAATTGTTACGGAACGAATCGCACTAGAATGGCGTTCAATTGAAAAGCGCACCTATTGTTTACACAACTAAATATTTGGGCTTCAAAAGAAAGGTGGAATAAATAGTTACGGATGCCATTGTTTGAAGAACAGACCCTGTCTTTTACAGTAACAATGGCAGTACTGTACTGCTCGTAGCTCGTGCTGACAGCTTTGAAAATTCAATCAATGTTTGCGACTCAGTGCTATTCATTAACAATAAGCACAATCTACCTTTCTTACGGATGTTAAAGAACTTAAACGTAACTTTGGATTGTATTAAAATGTCTGCAATATAAAATATAACCATTTTTGGTTGGTTGGTTGGTCAGAATTACGTTTGTTATTATAACATACATGGAGAAAATACAACATCACGCCTGTATTCCCCGAAGGAGTAGGCAGAGGTGTATTACACATCCACGGTTCGCCAGCTATGTTCATGTCCCACGTAATAGGGGGGGGGAGCCTATTGCTGCCTACCGGGCATATTTCCAAACTCCGGGCTGCTACTGAGAAGTTTTCTTTTTACGAAAAAGCTCAATAGCACCGCCCGATCCGGGGATCGAGCCCGAGACCTCATGATCAGCAGTCTCTCACACTACCGCTGCACCATAGAGGCAGTTGTTATTACAATACTAGTTTAAAAAGAGCGCTAGCTTATGCCCGCGGCAGGGCCTTTAATATAAATACGTCTTCAACCAGCATAATACTCAATAATGTCTGTGTACAAATAACTATCACTTAACTTCATTATACCGGTATACATTAAACATAAAGTGGGAAATGTAAAATCGAAAATAACAGTCACGAGCAGGATTTGAACCTGCATCTCCTGGATACCGTCGAGATGCTTTGCCAATTCAGCCATCGTGACAACTGCTCTCGACTGCTAATTTCGATAACACATTCATACTTAACGTCCTGGGTGATACATGCGCCATCTGTCGGAAGTATTTTCTTATATTATACCGACCAGGTAATCATAATTTTTAAAGTTCAAATTATTTGTGAATAAGGAAAAAGATACTTTTTGTACGAGCGGGAATTGAACCCGCATGTTTTCCAATCCGGGGAAGTGCTCTAAGCCACTGAGCTATCGCACAGATCTTTCGATCATCCCAATCTCCTTATCACATTTGTCTTTACGACCAACGCCATCTATCGATAATAAGATTTTTACCTAATAATGCCCTATAACTAAATATCCATTATACCGGGATAAAAAGAAGTGTATGTTCTTTTCTGTAGTCTGGATTATTATGTATGCTATATTTTGTTGTTTTATTTATTTATTAAATTTTTATGAGGATTGATTAAGTAGGTACTGTGTCAATTAACAACAAATAGACAAACTCACTTTCACATTTATAATATTAGTCAGGATCAACTAGTAACACATTTATAAAAACTTGTATTAGAGCTTATTGCTCTATTACAAATTAATTATTAAATTTAAGGGATCAAAATATTAAAATTAGATATTTTTTTATTTATTATACTCGTATTATATGTTACTGTTTGCCGTGTGGAGCCGGCTTTAGAATTGTCCCACCCCTCTCCACCCATGGGAGTCGTAAAAGCCGACTGAGGGAATACCCAGGGAGTGGGCAGCAGCACTCCTTCGCGTGTTAACAACATCCACTGCGATCGCCAACCCGCCTGCCAAGCGTGGCGATTACGGCACTATCCCCCATTCTTGGGGAGGCTTATGTCCAGCAGTGGACTTTTAAAGGCTGATGGATGGATGGATATGTTACTGGCCATTGCAGCCAATAGCTAGTTTTTAGATTATATCTTACGTTACCAATATAGTGTGGGATAAAAGCTTTACCAGTTTTTAAGTCTAATCAAGAGCTATTAAACAGAAAAGTTTATGACAACCCATAAAATAGTTATTGCGTGATGGGCGAACAAACAAAAAGATTTGTTTTAATTTAGAAACATAGGCTATGTATATAATACAGCAATTTTTTCTCAAATAACTTTATTGTATAGATACAGTACAGCTCCGTATCAGCTGTATAATAGTACAGATTGGAATGTTATTTCCATATCTAAGATTCCTATATCGATATAGGTAAATATTTGTGACTCTTAATTCAGTTCACGTGGAAAAGATTAATCTATCTATCTATCTAATATCTTTAAACGAGCAATTCTTGTATATATATAATTTGAATCTCGGAAACGGCTCCAACGATTTTCATGAAATTTAGTATGCCCGGGGTCATGGGGCGGGAAGGGAGTTTCGGAGGCGATAAATTGATCTAGGCAGGTTTCATTTTTAGAAAACATCATTTTATCCGGGTTAACCGGCAATGAAAAACTTCTACAATATTATTAGAGTACGACGCCAATATCTACAAGGTTAGAATAGCTCCGGTTGGAACTCGTGCGGTTCGGTTTACCAAAAAAAAAAAAAATACCGAGCAAAGCCATCCAGGTACTTAGTACCTAATAATTGAGATTAATCAATTTATTGCGATACATTTGCATGTTATGCTCACGACGTAGGTACATTTATAGAATTATACTGACCAATGTTGCCGGTTGTAAGCGACGGGCTGACGACAGGGCCAGCCTGCCGACAAAGCAGCGCCAATTTGCAGATTAGCTGATGCGTAAATTGTTGCATTAGCCATGCGTTCAACGGCTAAGGTCCGACCAATTATGATGGTAACACGATATTGGGATGTAATTCTGTATGTACCTTTATGTCGTTTGTAATGTTAATGTACCATGAATTTCGTTATTGCACAAGCTTTAAAATAATATGGTTTTCTTTTTACGGTAGACAAGCAGACCGTGTGACGACGGACTAAGAATACAAGTTTCACCACCCCATCCTTTCCCACGGGTGTCGTACGAGGCTACTAAAGGAAGTAAGCAATTATCACCCATTGCATTACTGGTGGTAGGGCTGGGTACCAAGTGGGAGTACTCACTTGTTATCGGGCCCGAGCGGGTTGGTACCACCATCTCCCGTGTGACCGGCCATGAAGAACATTGGTGTGTTTTGGTTGTAGTAGGAGATAGCCGTTATTTCTTTCATTTCATATCTGTGAAATGAAATGGTGAGCAGCAGCTTCACAATACTCTCGGTATAGTTGAGTCCATGAGCGACGGTTACCACTTACCATCAGATGGGCCGTGGCTCGTCTGCCACTATACGCAATAAACAATAAAAGGCACCACACCTGGTGCTAGGTGATTGTTCATAAAGTTAGTAAGCTATCCCAAGTGCTAAAGTTTCACCTCTTATCACGGGTGGTTAAAACGGAGGAGGATACGTACCTAAGTATCTGTTAATAAAAATCGGTGTCGAAGCCTATCATATTATTATGTGAGATGTAATTTAATGACGAGGTTTTTTGTGTTGTCTTCGTCCTTTAATCACCTTTTAAGATACCCACAGGAAACATCTTAATGATATAAGCCTGTCACACATGTAGCTATAATATATAGATATTAATATAAATCGTACTAAGCCAAGCACTAAGGAATAATATTTGTATAGCGGGGCTTACACCATGTAATTTAATGGAGACAAAGCACAATTTAATTTTCCTGCGTAGGAATCGAAGTCACAACACTCGGCATGGAAGGTTAGTATATCTAAATCACTCCGCCATCTTTGCAGACAAATAATATGAATATATGTAACAAAATAAATAGCTACAGGAGATATCAGGACCACTGAAGTAATCACAAAAAAGCCACACATTTCCAGTGGTCTGCCAATACAGGCTGAGAGACGGCACACGGCGGGTTAATCTGGTGGATGAGGGCCCCACACTATCCTGTTTGTTGCCCCGAGAAAAAGGGAGATATAAAAACATCATCAAACATCTTAAAAAAAACCATTGGCTGACTGATATCGAAATTGGATATATCATATTTGTTATAAGGTCAGACAAATAAATAGAAGCTTGTGGACTCGAATCAAAATTGGAATTCCGATGAATCATTAACTCCTACTTTTAAAGACATTAATTGTAGATTAGAAAATAAATCAATTCAAATAGAGAAAGCTGTGGTTAAGCAACTACAATAGTCGTTAGCACACATTTCAACGGTTTCATCTTTTTATACTGCTCTAGTTTGTCTTAACTTAAATGATAATGCGAAATGGTATGCGGTAACCGCATCTCTAACACTCGGTTAACATTAGTGATCTACGTGCAAAATTGTCTCGTCTTAATAGTTGTTCTATAAAATATCTAATAGTGATTTAGATATTTTTATATATATTTTTAGCATTTGACATGCTTAGCACTATACATTAAACACAAAGTGAAAAATGTGAAATCGAAAATAACAGTCAGGAGCAGGATTTGAACCTGCATCTTCTGGATACCGTCCAGATACTTTACCAATTCAGCCATCCTGACATTCACATTTTTCACTTTGTGTTTAATGTATAGTGCTAAGCATGTCAAATGCTAAAAATATATAAAAAAATATCTAAATATTTAAAGGGTTTGCGTCATTATTAGGTAAAATCTTAATTGTAAAATTAAGTTTACCTGGTCGGTATAATGTATGAAAATACTTCTGACAGATGGTGCAGGCGTCACCCAAAGACGTTAAGTATGATGTGTTATCGAAATTAGCAGTCAGGAGCAATTGTCAGGATGGCTGAATTGATAAAGCATCTGGACGGTATCCAGAAGTCAAATCCTGCTCCCGACTGTTATTTTCGATTTCACATTTTTCACTTTGTGTTTAATCTAATAGTGAGTTTGTTCGTTTGTTGCGCTTATACGCCATAACTACGTAACCGATCACGGCGATTACAGATCAACAGCCAGACTGTAGTACAAAAAGAACATAGGTTAATGTTTATTATTCCATCCATGGTGGTGTCTGAAGGATAGCTATTTTGACCTGGAAAATAGTAATCTGCCGTAGAGTGACAATTATCTATAATCTATTATATCTATAAATACTATAGATTAGGGTCTATGTGTGTTTCAAAGAAATGTTGTGTGTAGAACAACTCATTAGACTTTTTAATGCTTCTGATAGATGATGCGCCACCTGAAAAACTACACCATTAAGTTCAATTACATTATTTAGATATTTTTATATATATTTTTAGCATTTGACATGCTTAGCACTATACATTAAACACAAAGTGAAAAATGTGAAATCGAAAATAACAGTCAGGAGCAGGATTTGAACCTGCATCTTCTGGATACCGTCCAGATGCTTTACCAATTCAGCAATCCTGACAATTGCTCCTGACTGCTAATTTCGATGACACATCATACTTAACGTCTTTGGGTGACGCCTGCATCATCTGTCGGACGTATTTTCATACATTATACCGACCAGGTAAACTTAATTTTACAATTAAGATTTTACCTAATAATGACGCAAACCCTTTAAATATTTAGATATTTTTATATATATTTTTAGCATTTGACATGCTTAGCACTATACATTAAACACAAAGTGAAAAATGTGAAATCGAAAATAACAGTCAGGAGCAGGATTTGAACCTGCATCTTCTGGATACCGTCCAGATGCTTTACCAATTCAGCAATCCTGACAATTGCTCCTGACTGCTAATTTCGATGACACATCATACTTAACGTCTTTGGGTGACGCCTGCATCATCTGTCGGACGTATTTTCATACATTATACCGACCAGGTAAACTTAATTTTACAATTAAGATTTTACCTAATAATGACGCAAACCCTTTAAATATTTAGATATTTTTATATATATTTTTAGCATTTGACATGCTTAGCACTATACATTAAACACAAAGTGAAAAATGTGAAATCGAAAATAACAGTCAGGAGCAGGATTTGAACCTGCATCTTCTGGATACCGTCCAGATGCTTTACCAATTCAGCAATCCTGACAATTGCTCCTGACTGCTAATTTCGATGACACATCATACTTAACGTCTTTGGGTGACGCCTGCATCATCTGTCGGACATATTTTCATACATTATACCGACCAGGTAAACTTAATTTTACAATTAAGATTTTACCTAATAATGACGCAAACCCTTTAAATATTTAGATATTTTTATATATATTTTTAGCATTTGACATGCTTAGCACTATACATTAAACACAAAGTGAAAAATGTGAAACGTCCGACAGATGATGCAGGCGTCACCCAAAGACGTTAAGTATGATGTGTCATCGAAATTAGCAGTCAGGAGCAATTGTCAGGATTGCTGAATTGGTAAAGCATCTGGACGGTATCCAGAAGATGCAGGTTCAAATCCTGCTCCTGACTGTTATTTTCGATTTCACATTTTTCACTTTGTGTTTAATGTATAGTGCTAAGCATGTCAAATGCTAAAAATATATATAAAAATATCTAAATATTTAAAGGGTTTGCGTCATTATTAGGTAAAATCTTAATTGTAAAATTAAGTTTACCTGGTCGGTATAATGTATGAAAATACGTCCGACAGATGATGCAGGCGTCACCCAAAGACGTTAAGTATGATGTGTCATCGAAATTAGCAGTCAGGAGCAATTGTCAGGATTGCTGAATTGGTAAAGCATCTGGACGGTATCCAGAAGATGCAGGTTCAAATCCTGCTCCTGACTGTTATTTTCGATTTCACATTTTTCACTTTGTGTTTAATGTATAGTGCTAAGCATGTCAAATGCTAAAAATATATATAAAAATATCTAAATATTTAAAGGGTTTGCGTAATTATTAGGTAAAATCTTAATTGTAAAATTAAGTTTACCTGGTCGGTATAATGTATGAAAATACGTCCGACAGATGATGCAGGCGTCACCCAAAGACGTTAAGTATGATGTGTCATCGAAATTAGCAGTCAGGAGCAATTGTCAGGATTGCTGAATTGGTAAAGCATCTGGACGGTATCCAGAAGATGCAGGTTCAAATCCTGCTCCTGACTGTTATTTTCGATTTCACATTTTTCACTTTGTGTTTAATGTATAGTGCTAAGCATGTCAAATGCTAAAAATATATATAAAAATATCTAAATATTTAAAGGGTTTGCGTCATTATTAGGTAAAATCTTAATTGTAAAATTAAGTTTACCTGGTCGGTATAATGTATGAAAATACGTCCGACAGATGATGCAGGCGTCACCCAAAGACGTTAAGTATGATGTGTCATCGAAATTAGCAGTCAGGAGCAATTGTCAGGATTGCTGAATTGGTAAAGCATCTGGACGGTATCCAGAAGATGCAGGTTCATATCCTGCTCCTGACTGTTATTTTCGATTTTACATTTTTCACTTTGTGTTTAATTCAATTACATTATGCAATTATGAATAAATATAAATATTCACGGACATTTTATACAATGTCCTCTGGTCCCAAACTAAGCTTAATGTTTGTGCTATGCTTGCCGGATTATGGATATAATATATATTATGTATATTACTTTTTTTTTGTAAATATGTGCATACGTATAGTAGATAGAAAACCAACCAACACCACCCAGACGCAGTACAAATATCTGTGTTCATCACACAAATAAATTGTCCTGAATGGGAATTAAACCCACCCTCGTGAACGGAAATCGGTTACACTACCGACTACCCTACGAGGCCTGACATGAATATTGCCGGGTTATATCTCCTTACGGCACAATGGGAGCAATGATGTCTTGTCTGCCATAGATAAGAAACTTAGCGTAATAATTTGTTTTTTTAAAATCCAATAGCAGCTGCAGTTTATCAATAACTAATTTGACAGTTAGCTTATGTACCTACTTAAAACCAAACATTTTCAAAACCTGCGAGACCGATAGATAGTATAGTTGTGATAGAGAACGAAATCTTAATCAGAATCTTAAGAATCTGAGGAACCAGTATGATCAGTTGATGACGATGCTGACTGTGCAATTAAGAAGATTAATAAATCAATTTAACCTATTAATAAAAACAATTATTTAAACAGCTTATTTGCTTATTTTCAGCTATATAAATAAATAATTTTTCTTTGCACATTACTTAAACAAATATTCAATATCTATTCGTCTATTGGAACATAAAATAAAATTGTTGCATCACCGGGCAATACAAATCTAAATAAAATAAGTTTCTCAAAACTTGACTGATTCCCACGTGTAATAGCTATATAAAGTCAAATTTATAGTCTAGTAAAATAAAATTTACTGACCATTAATAAGTTACATGTTTATTGAAGTGTTATATACTAGCATTGATTGAGCGTTTTGTTACTTTCTAATCGATTTTCCTATTTAATTACGAGATATATTTTAAATAATACAAATTGAATTACATTTTATAGACTCAAGTACTCATGTAAGAAAATTAAAGTCTTTAAGTTAAACATTTTATAGCCCCACAATTAACAACATTCTTTGTTCTAATGATTGTGTATTACTCTAAATGTTACAACGAAGCACATGTTATGAGTCATTATTTTAATAGCAATAAGAAATATTAACTGCCTCGGTGGTGTAGCGGTAGTGTGTGCGACTGCTGATCATGAGGTATCGGGTTCGATCTCCGGGTCAGGCAGTGTTATTGAGCTTTTTCGTAAAAAAAATGTTCCCAGTAGCAGCCCGGAGTTTGGAAATGTGCCCGATAGACGGCAATAGGTTCGCGCCCTATTATGTGGGGCTGAAACATAGCTGGCGAGCTGTGGATGTTTAATACACCACTGCCTACCCCTTCGGGGAATACAGGCGTGATGTTATGTTATGTTTTATAATCATAATAGTCCACTAACATTTCACGATTCATCAATATCGCTTAGCAGGAGTATTTCGTACATCAAAGGATTTCTATTTCTATTTGAATCTCGACTTCTCTTTGACTAATCTCTGCTAAGGCCAGCCACCGTAATTCCTCCGTAATTTCCTCGAGACTCTAATCTTGCCTATGAGTTTCGTGAAGGAAATTCAAGCGCTAAGAAATACCTCTCTTGTTTTAAATTAACATTTAATGAAGTTTATGTTCTAAATTCCTAAAATCGAACCTAAATTAAAAAAGCCACAAAATAAATATCTATCTAGTAGTTGTTAAATGAAAAAAAAAATAGTACCAGTTAAAAGAGTTTCGTTAAAAGAAAAAATTGAATATTTCAATACCAGAGATAAGACAATCGTAGAACTGAATTGCGAAATTGGCTATTGTATATAGGGATGTGATGATTATTTCATTGCGGATAAAGTAAAATAAGGTGTGATTTAGCATGGACAGGCGGAAAGTAACTTTTGGGTATAAATCAGAAGCTTGAAGGATAAAAACGAAAGTGTGCGTTCGGGTAGAAAATTTATTTCTTTCTTCCACATTTCACTGGTTCTTGTAAAAGTTTTAATTATTTGCCGGATGCGGTCTGACGCCGCTCCATTTGGGATCAATGTACTGTTGACGTCGACTCTCTTCATAGTCATAGTAGATACAAATTAGGTGTGACTTTTTGTTCTTTTAGTTGCCCGTGATTGTTTTAGACGAATTCATTTGTTTTTTACTTGTGTACACTTCCAAAAAGAATATAAAAACGTTTACAAATGAGTTTACGTTTTGTTTTTCATATTAAGGTGAGTATTTTATAGGTTTATAGAGCAAGCTTGTTTGATGTTTTTAGACAAACGTTGATAAAAGTATGTCATTATCATAATAAATATTCTCCTTCAAAATTGATTGAGCTGTGGTTCTGAATTAAGAATACATTATCAAAATCATTTTGTGGGAGTGTTATGAGCCAATTTGGGTAGTAGAAAAGCAAACAATATAATATATATAAGAAAGCATATAATATAATATTATATAAGAAAACAGATAGTATCAATGCCAGATAGAGAAGCATTTAAAGTAAAAAAAATAGATAAGAAGAGATTTTAATTAATCTCAGGCTTAAATGGGTAGCTCCATTTAAAATCCATGACGTAATTTGAAATTTATGTTGGTACTTATGGTTATAGGTTCTGCAGTTTATGGCGGCCGACGAGCCACTTCCGACCTCATCATAAGGTATTTCGTTCAAGAAAACAATCCCCTAGGTAACATTGGGGGAAGAATCGAGGGACTTACAGACATACAATAAACTCAGAATAAATATTTCGTGGCGTAGTAACCGTAGTGAACCGTGCACGAGGTCGTAGATTCGATTCCCACTCAGGACAATTATTTTTGTGGTGAACACAGATATTTGTACAGCGTCTGGGTATTTGCTATATATTATTATGTATGTATTACCAAAAAAAAGTAATAAGTGTATATCCGTAATCTGCTACCCATAGCACAAGTGTTAAGCTTAGTTTGGGACCAGAGGATGTTGTGTGAAATGTCTATGAATATTTATTTATTTATTATTATTATTTATTAGAAATCTCTATTTGCTAATATTAAGTTAATATAAGTTGCCCGCCTTCCTTTTTTGTTGTCCTACCATTCCTCTCCATCTACTCCATTTGCTTAATGAGGGTAGTAGTCGACTCATCGAGCAATGTGGCCTGCCCATTGCTACTTTAGTGGACTACTGGTACATAATTTGTGTACCTAAGCCACATAAGAAGATAAATAAATTAAAGAAGAGAAAAATAAATATTATTTTGTGACCTAAACCATCTATGTGGCCAGTTTTTATAGGTAATGCTTGGTACATTGTGGTTTCATAAACTCTAAAGACGAAGGGAAAGATAAACTTTATATTTACAACTCACAATAAACATTTAAACAAAAGTAACAATAAAATATTATCAGATGTCGCCGCGCTTTTCCGCGCCGTAACAGTTTTGAAAACATTTTCGTAACTCGTTCTGAGTAAATGAAAATTTGTCGCGAACGTTATTGCGTCATCCAATTTTCTCACCTGTGCTTTAAGAGGTGCCTAAATTAAAACTATAAATGTGGAATTCAGCGTTGCTCGCTTTATTTAGCTCGTACTAAGACTACGGACTAAGTAAGAAATACAGCTAAGAAATAGTTGGCATGTATGGGTATTTATATGCAAATATTTTAATGCCCTCACGGTTATATCACAGAAGAAAATAGAACACCAAATTACACTGATATAATTCAGTAGGTACATATGAGAGAGCACGTCTAATTCGCCTGTGCCATCTACCAGACAGATAGATTTATTTCACACCTTTTTGGTAGAGGTAAATGTTAATCTATACCTATTATTATAAAGCTGTAACAGAGCTATGTCTGTACATTTAAGATATTTGAGAAAAATATACTGAATTAGGCTATATAGGCGTGTCTAAACACAAAACGATTTTTTTTAGATTTTTTGTCTGTTTATCTGTTTGTTTGTTTGCCTATCACACAAAAACTACTGAACGGATTTTGATGTATCTTTTTTGTTTGATAGTTCTTGATTAGACTTAACAACTGGTTTAAATTTTACGCCGCTACTATTTCGGGAACCTGAGATATTACCTAAAAACTAGCTTTTGGCTGCAGCGGAGCCGCGGGCAAAGGCTAGTTGGTAAATAAAATAGATTTGATGCTATTTGATCAGTATTAGCAGGAATTATTAATACGCTAAGTTTTTTTTTTAATGGATTCATATATACTAAATATAGATATACATATACATTCAGAGACGTGGTCTCTGAATGTTGGCCTCACATCAAGGCTCAAAGTCGCTTAGCGGGCCACGAAGCGGACTATGCTTGGTATTTCCCTACGTGATCGAATCCGTAATACGGAGATCCGTAGGAGATCGAGAGTGACCGACATAGCCCGCCGGGTTGCCATGCTGAAGTGGCAATGGGCAGGCCACATCGCTCGACGAACCGATAACCGTTGGGGACGAAAGGTTCTCGGGTGGCGCCCACGTATCGGACGGCGCAGCGTAGGACGGCCCCCCACCAGATGGACCGATGATCTGGTCAAAGCTGCGGGGAGCCGTTGGATGCGGTCGGCACAAGACCGCTCGTTGTGGCGTTCTCATGGGGAGGCCTGTGTCCAGCAGTGGACGTTGAAAGGCTGATGGATGGATGGATGCTAATAAATATTGTTTTTATAATAACAAAATCAATAGGTACTAAATCGTACTATTAATAGCAAATTTTGGGTTCGATTGGATTCGAAGTAGTATGATTAAAGGCAAGTTTCACATTTTTGCACACATAATTAGGTTACACACTTAAGACATTTCTATTCAAAGAAATATTTTATATAGATAATAGTGTATCTAAAAGTAAATAATATTATTTGTTTGGTTGAGGAAAAATGAAATGACTTCCCTATACTAATGAGGTATATCTACTTCTTCCGAAGTAGTGCATGTGTACAAGAAGAAAAACAATTACAGACACAATGTCATGCGTAAAAAATAAGTAGGTACTTTGATCATAATACAAAGTAAATTATTATGTTTTATTACAAAAATAAAATGTTTATTTTGTAAGGATGTGTATAAAAATATTTGTACGAACGACCTCCGGTGACATTTTTTGCTTGAAAAGCTTAGAAAACTAATCTATTGTTACTGCCGATTTTTTTACTGGAAATATCTTGTGAAAATATTGCGATTTCAAAGAAATATAACTTTACCTGTCGACTTAGCATAACTTGTAATAAAATAACACAATATCTATAAGACCACAAAGCTCAAAATACACAAGCATTGTAAAAACACAACAAAGATGCACATCATTGCACATTTTGGCATCTTATTCAAGATAGAATGAAAAACTGTCTGAGATTATAGATAAAAGTGAAACAAGGATCATTACAGGGCCATCTAGACGTCTCCATTGCTGTCCAGAGTGCGTAGGCATTGGTTATCTGAAGATAACCTAGGGTGGATTTACAATTTGCATTAAATTTTATTATGATAAGCGGGTAAAAAGATGTTTCACTTTGTATTACAGACTAGAGACAGCAATATCAAGCGTTGGATAGCTCAGATTATTTCTCTTGAAGGGTTAAAAAAAATATATAATACTCTACTCGCACTGTTGGTGTCCATTATGGGATAAAATGTATAGGAATACATACAGGGCAAAGGAAGAAAAAACTACACACCAACAATATTTAAATACTAAATTTTTTGCACTTCGTTGCGACTTAGGTCGTTACAAGTTGCATCTAGCAACTTTGCGACACTATTCCTTAAAGATACGTTTGCTGTTTCACTATAATGTAACTAAGCTCAGGTCTTTTGCCACAGTTTCTGACTTCTGTTATAATTACTAATACATCAACATCCTAACATATAACCCAACTAAATTTAAAGGGAGGTAGATGCTTGGACAAGTTGGTGACGGCTGAGCCAACTGCAAGTGCGAGTATTACCTATATTGCCGGATGATTCTAAGACTAACAAGGAATCTAACTTAGTTAGTACTATCTAGAAACTAATTGTTCCTGAGCTGTAAGCAATAAACTAACTACCAAAACAAAAATACCTTGTCATACATATAAAGATATAATAAAGTGTTCTATAATATTAATTAGCTAAATTACTTTGCTAAAACCGAAATTTTATTTGGTGTAGGTAAAATAAATTTTCATTCCCTGGCATAGTCAGCCAACAACTTTTTGTACGAGCTGTGCAGTTCTTTGGTCTTACAAAAGCTTAATCTATATTATTATTTCACTTTACAACTCTAAAATAATGCAATTTTTATTCATCATAGGTGCTATTATAAACCTGTAATAGAGCTGTGTCTGTACATTTAAGATATTTGAAAAAAATGTCTTTATTAGGCTATATAGGCGAGTGTAAACACAAAACGATATTTTTTAGATTTTTTGTCTGTTTTTTCGTTCGCGCATCACACAAAAAATACAGAATTAATTTAGATGCAACTTTTTTTATTTGATAGCTCTTGCTTAGACTTAAAACTGGTATACATTTGATGGCGCTGCTATATGGGCAACCTGAGACATAACCTTAAAACCTATTTAAAGGCTAGTACTATTATAAAGCTGTAACGAGTTATGTCTGTACATTTAAGATATTTGAGAAAAAAATGACTGTATTAGGCTATATAGGCGTGTCTAAACAAAAAAACATTTTTTTTACATTATTTGTCTGTTTATCAGTTTGTCTGTTTGTTCGTTCGCGCATCACACAAAAGCCACTGAACGGATTTGGATGCATTTTTTTTATTTGATAGGTCTCGATTAGATATAAAGACTGGTATACATTTTATCCCGCTACTATATCTGGAACCTGAGATATAACTTAAAAACTAGCCTTTGGTTGCAGCGTTGCCGCGGGCAAAGGCTAGTTTTAAGTATAATAATAATCTTTGCGTCTATTTGATAAATAACATCACAAACATTAAAATCTATTCTGTTATATTGAATAATTAAATGGTAGAACGGTCGCATTCAAATTTTCGCCATTGTTTTGTACTAATAACTGAGTAAGCACATTCTAATGAGTCTTTTGAACTGATCGAACATTGAATCAATTTTCCTGTTACTCGAGTGATAGAACCATTTTACAAAGTCAATGAAGTTAATGTTGACATTTTGATCAAAGCTTCCCCATGAAAGTACTTAAACTGTATTTTTTTAATTAACTAAGCAGTTTTCTGCTTTCCATCGTCGTCTGTTTATATTAATTAGGTTTAAAGATAAAGTTTCTAGTTAAGTATGGAAGATGTCGTGTTAATTTACAATATTTTACCTGATAGTGAAATGAGAATATTTTGTTTAATTTTTTAGAAAACTAAGTACGAAAGTAAAAACTAAGTCTGCAGTGTGTGGCCGGTTTTAGAATTATCCCTCCCCTCTCTGCCCACATGAGTCGCAAGAGTCGACTGAGGGAATACCGGGGGAGTTGGCAGCAGCACTCCCTCGAGTATTAACAACATCCACTGCGATCGCCAACCCGCCTGCCAAGCGAGGCGATTATGGCATTATCCCCCATGACGGGACCGCTCGTTGTGGCGTTCTCTTGGGGAGGCCTATGCCCAGCAGTGGACGTCGAAAGGCTGATGGATGGATGGATGGATGAAGTACGAAAATGTGAAATAGGAAATTATACCCAAGAGCCAATTTCAAACCTGCGTCTAAGTGTTCCAGACGCTCTGCCCACTGAATTATCTTGACGTATGCTCAGGATAATCAATTTCTATAACAAATTTTTCCTTAATGTCTTGGGTAACGCCTGCGCCATCTGTCCAATGTATATCATTCCGACTAGGTAAGCTTATATGTATATTACAATTAATAATCATACGAAATCGTGCATACCTACATTGATCCGATGAATGCAAACACATGATGCAAAATGAAGCAAATATTCTGGTAGGCTATCTGAGCTACAGTGACAGAAAGAGAGAGACGGACCTCGTGGCGTAGTTCGTAGTGTAACCGACTTCCGTGCACGACGTCGTGGGTTCGATTCTCACTCAGGACAAATATTTGTGTGATGAACATAGATATTTGTACTGCGTCTGGGTGTTTTCTATCCATTATATGTATGTATTTACGAAAAAATAATAATATCTATATGTATTTAGATATTTTTATATATATTTTTAGCATTTGAAATGCTTAGCAACATACATTAAACAGGTGCAGCTGTCACCCAAAGACGTTAAGTATGAATGTGTTATCGAGATTAGCAGTCGGGAGCAAGGGTCACGATGGCTGAATTGGCAAAGCATCTGGACGGTATCCAGGAGATGCAGGTTCGAATCCTGCTCGTGACTGTTATTTTCGATTTCACATTTTTCACTTTGTGTTTAATATCTATATGTATTATATCCGTAATCTGGTACCCATAGCATAAGCTTTAAGCTTAATTTGGGATCAGAGGACGTTGTGTGAAAAATGTCCGTGAGTATTTATTATTATTTATTTATTATTAGAGGATAATACAGGAGACACAGGTTCAAATCCTGATCATGGATGCCGTGGTCTATTTCACATTTTCGTAGTTTGTGTTCTGCAATTTGCCAAGCATGACTTTAAAAAAATATATATTTTTACGCCATGTCATAGGCAAATAAATTAGTTTATAAATTCTATAATCCATTATAATTGAACAATTGCTATTAACTAGTAGATATCTTTAAACATATAGGTATATAGAACACGAATGACCAGAATAAACAGAAACTACACAAAGGTCCTGAGGATAACTTGGACGTTGGACGGATATCGATCCATTAACCCATAGAGGCCGGCATCAATCACCCAGCACAAACATTGGAACCATTATCGTGGACAAACAAAGTTCCAAGACTTCTGGGCTTATGTTTATTTCTTATGAAGTCATTTCAAATAGTAAGGATTTGTTTTGATTGGAAACTGTTAGGCGGAATAAAACATTCAACACGTCGGTGACGAGGTTTGTTTTTAAAATGGTTTAAGTAGGAAATATAAATGCTTTCTATGATTATTACCTATATTGTATATCATAATAGGTTAACTTTTTTTGCAAAACTATAATAATACGGTGCAACCGCACTTCTATCTTACCAGATTCTGCATCGTACGCTTGGATTCCATAATTGGGTTACCATTATACAAATAATTGACGCTTGAATGTGAAGTTGCCATTCTAACGCATAAACTTTTAAAGTTGCTTTGAATAAAAATTAAATCTGCATCTGCATAATTTCAGATTTTAGAGTGAAACTTTTTCACACGAAAACTATAACAATCTAAATTTAAAAAAGGTATAACATTTGACGTTCGATTTTCAATTGTTTTAACATTCAGCATTTAAATTGGAGATGGATACAGAGTAATATTCGAATACGAGTTTTGACGTGGAATTAACGCAACAGAAACTGCTCGTAATGTCAATACTGTGCTTGGAAAAGCTAACATTATCACATTTTATCCATCATTCGTCTAGTGGTAGAGCCTTGATTATCCTAGTATAAATGAGCCGGCTTGATCCGAGAAGTACCATCCTCTCACAAAAAGACGAACGTGAAAAAACGGTTGATACTACTACCGTTGTATTTCGTGTGGTGAGTAATAGCCAAATAAGTAAAAAACAACCGTTTTTATTCAAAAATATTATAACGAGGAAAAAGGACATTTTTATGTGAAATATATCAAATAACAAGCTATACTGTCAGTCAAAGATCTCGTTATTCATATATTGCGCCGGTAACTTCCGTGATATTTTGAATCCGTGTTTTTCGAACTCCAAAGAATACGAATATGATCTGATTTAACATAATATATACGATCAGTAATAATTTTGTATCAGTTTCTGTATGCATTTCTTTTATAATGAGCGTTTTGTATGTCTGATAGCCATTTTTTTAAATTTCTTAGTCTCACATTAAAATAAATTAAACCCCTTCGGGCCTTTATTAAAAACCAAGAAGGCATTTGATTAATTAAAACAAACATAGCATCGCGCCTGCATTCCCCGAAGGGGTAGGCAGAGGTGTATTACACACCCACGATTCGCTGGCTATGGTGAAGGCCACGTAATAGGGGGCGAGCCTATTGCCGTCTACCGGGCACATTTCCAAACTCCGGGCTGCTACTGAGAATTTTTCTTTTTACGAAAAAGGTCAATAACTCTGCCTGATCCGTGAATCGAACTCGAGACCTCATGATCAGCAGTCGCTTACACTACCGCTGCACCACAGAGGCATTCAAATTAATGATTAATTAATAAATGGAAAATATCGACCTGGCACAAAACACTCAACAAACGCTGTAAATGAACTTCAGAATCTGCATAACTCGACAGCAGCTTCATCGTTTCCCATACCCCAACATGGAAATCAAGTAACTTATTTAGCAACTTAACATAGAATAATAAAGGGTTCTGCAATAAATAACAATGTTATGTTAATACAAGTTTATATTCAGCTTTAACGAGATTCGAACGAGCGATGGAAGTTGAACTACTCGTTAAGGTGGAATCAAAATATTTATTATGAATTAATTTACATAAGCAGTAGAAAATATGCATGCTTAAGGAATGATAGGAAGTTCTTCGTGTTTGTTCTTACCGAATACTAAAATTCGTGTGTTAAGAACTAGAGAAGCGTAAGGGCAAAATGACAACTTCACTGGAGAATTACCTATATATTTTTTTTCTGCTATGTGGATAGCAAATGATCATACGGCCCACCTGATAGTAAGCGGTTATGTATTAGCCCATAAACGCCAGAAAAACCACAGGCATCATTTGCGCGTCGCCAACTCGAAGGAAAGAGACAGGAGTTGGAGAGTAATTAGAGGATAGAGGACAAGAAGAGGGATACGAAACACAACAGTATGTTACCCATCTTTATTTTTCGGTGATCTACAGTGGTAGTTCCGCGGTTAACCGGCCAATTTACGCTGGGACAAGCAAGGTTTTACCACTAATAAAATGTATGACTCTCAGATAAGATTTCATAATAAACATTATGTAAACAAGCCATCGGGCTATTAGTTACTTGAATGTTAACGAAAATAACAGTGTAATCGAGATATTAACTGCCAACTCGCATTGGCTAGTTTAGTCTAACTGTACACTGGATCAGCGTGGTGTACTATACGACCTAATCACTCTCACCATGAGAGAAGTCCCGTGCCCAATAGGGAAAAAAAGAGAGATTACTAGAATCTGTCCACGTCTCCATCCGCGTACTTCATAATTACTTTAGAATATAAATACATCACTATGACACATCTATAGGTACTACTATAAAGCTGTAACAGAGCTGTGTCTGTACATTTAAGATATTAGAGAAAAAATGTCTGTATTAAGCTATACATATAGGCGTGTCTAAAAACAAAACATTTTTTTTTAGATTTTTTGTAGTTTGTCTGTTTGTTCGTTCGTGCATCACGAAAAAAATACTGATTGATGCAACTTTTTTTATTTGGTAGCTCTTAATTAGATTTAAATACTGGTATACATGTTATCCCGCTACTATATCGGGAACCTGAGATATAACCTAAAACTAGCTGCAGGCAAAGGCTAGTTAATTATATTCATGTATGCATAGCTATCCCAGGCAAACCATTTTCCGGGATAATAGTAGCCTATGTCCTTTTCTGTTTTCCAGACATTCTTTACGGATAAACCCAGTAACTTTTTTCTGACCCGGCCACACTTCCACTACATAATCGAGACTATATCTATATTAAATGTATGAACGGTCATTGAATCTACCGTAACACTGAAATCATTAAATTTAATGAGTAAATATATTATTTAAAGAGTATCGTAACAGCTTTAACAATATTTACTGTTATTAACATACAAAAGCTCTTGTTTGTTTATGGGTATTATAAAACTCTCACAATATTAAACCTTTTATTGAAATTATCATTAAATTAATAAGTTCATTTATGCCGTCACTTGATTTGCATTTGCCTATGATCAATGATGCAAATTCAAGTTGTTGTGGCAAATATTTGTAAAAGTCAGTGATTTATTTGTCGAATGCGATGGCTAAAGTTTTTTTGCGTTAATTGCTTTTGAATTTACGCCAACAGAGCCAATAACGTACATGACGGTAAAGAGTAACGGCCACAATTAGATTATTTAACCAGTAATATATCCAATAGTCTTCCGTGAGAATTTACCACTACAAGGGATAAAGGCATCTTTACCTACATACACTTACTGAGATGACTGAACGATGAAGATTTTAAGCCGGCATTAAGGCGGATTGAAATTTTTGTGCATCACGTGGAATCCAGCATTTTACTAGTGACTTTTTCAGTAAAATATAAATATTTTTCCGCCAATTGAAAAATAATATTAGTACATAGTTAACATTTCATGGAAGCACTTTTCTACTAGAACAGTATTTTTGACCCATTAAAGTCCCACCGTTGGACATGGGTCTTCTCTGAGGAGTTGTAATTTAAGCTGCAGTCTAACACGCGGATCCAGTGCGACTTCACTAGCCGTCAAGAAATTTTATCAGGCGTACAGGTTTCTTCACGGTGTTTTTCTACACCGAGCAGTGATAATTTGTAAATAAATTCGGGCCTCGTGGCGTAATCGGTAGTGTAACCAAGTTCCGTGCACGAGTTCGTGGGTTCGATTGCCACTCAGGACAAATATGTATGTGATGAACACAGATATTTGTACTACGTCTGGGTGTTTTTTGATGTGAAACATCTAATGCGAAGGGAGGGTAAAATCGGCTGTTAGCGTGGCGACGCTTTTATTTTACTTGTCCCGTTCAATTCTTGCAAGTTAAATTTGACACACTACCCGGTTTCCGATTGAGCTGAAATTTTACACGCATATGTATACCGCGTGACAATGCAATATTATGATAACATGGAGCTGACCTGATGATGGAGCTGGAAGGTGGACATAGGAACTCGTATATTAATGAACCGCGCAACGCCATCGAGTTTGGGCTCGTATGATTCGTCTTGATAAGTAATTTGCCTCTAGATGGTATCCAGGGTCTGATGATAGAGCTGGAAGGTGGCCACAGTAACTCTATAATGAAACGACGCAACTCCATCGAGTTTGGAATCATTTGATTGGCCTTGACGAGTACTTTGTCTTTAGACGGTATCCAGGGTCTGATGATGGAGCTAGAAGGCGGCCATAGGAACTCCGTTATAAATCGACATAACTCCATCGAGTTTCGGCTCGAATGATTTGTCTTGACGAGTACTTTGTCTCTAGATGGTATCCAGGGTCTGACGATGGAGCTGGAAGGTGGTCACAGTAACTCTGCAATGAAACGACGCAACCCTATCGAGTTTATACTCGTTTGATTCGTCTTGAGGAGTACTTTGTCAAGTTACGATCATTTTAGTTATACAAAATAATTTCTATGGTTTCACATCTGATAGACGTCCCACGACGTCTAGTTTTTTTTTTACTATTATATGTATAATGTATTTACAAAAAAAGTAAGTAATATATATGTATTGTATCCGTAATCTGGTACCCATAGCACAAGCATTAGGCTTAGTTTGGGACCAGAGGACGTTGTGTGAAAATTTCCGTGAATATTTATTATTATTATTTTTTCATTACACGATCTCGAAAAGTCTCGTAAAGGCTGGGCATTAAACTCGATACTGTCTTTGTTTGCCTTGATTTTACTACTAGGCTGTCACTGGATTTTTTATCCGTATATTTATTTACAAGCTATGAATATTTCAAAACTCGCATCGCCCGTCTCATTATGAATTCTGATATAAACGTTTGTTTCCTTCTCATCGGTAGCTTTGTTCCTGTTCATGTAACGTCATAATGTTTTGCCAAACCCACATTGAGCTGTCAAACTTTCGTCAGATAAGCGTAGAGCGTATAATTATTTTCGTGAATGTAGCATTTAAGTAAGTAGAAAGTATTAAATTACATGGTTTAAATTCAACGCAGATGGAAACGTTGGAAACGATTTTTCACACGATAACGGCATATTTTAATGACTAACGTCTTCATTGTTTTAGAGAAATTGGACCACTGACGAAGTTATTATCATTTTTAATAAGGTGTTCCTAGTACGCGTCGTAATAATTTTATTGTTAGAAAATATTATTACGAATATTTTAGTGACAATGGTTATTTTACCTCTAGGGCATTAGGTATAAGGTCCAGAGGCCTGCCAACACAGGTGAGAGACGGCACACGACTGGTTTATTTAGTGAGTGAGGGCCCCACACCACCCTGTTCGTTGCTCCAAAGGACAGGGCGGTTAGGTACATTTTTTCCGCCATAAGAAAATAAAAAACGGGTATTATAAGGTATCTACTTTCATAGATTTTTATTTGAGTAATCACTTTATTTGTTGTTTATTTTTCAAATAAAACATACATTTTTTTATTCGTTATAGGTATTATATTTTAAGCACATGACATACTAGGCTTTTAAGTTTACTAACTTACTACATTTTATTGATAAAATGCGTCACCTGCAATAATATTACCTAAATCCTCTTTTCTAACATTACCTAAATCCTCTTTTCTAAATAGAATTCAAATGATAGGCCTCAAACAAAAGAAATATATATTTTAAAATTTTAAAGTCTCATCAAACCTCGAACGGTCAAGTCCAGACTCTTTTTTTTAGATTATTCTACTCTTTGGTCAAGACAGACGCTGGATAATCATTTTAGACACAGCCACTTGAAGATAGACTGGAAGGTGTGTACTTGAAAGTCGTCATAACGCTCTATCTATTCTAAAAATATCTTGAAGATAGGCTGGAAGCAATTTATTATCGTTGGACCTCAAGGTCTGGACCTAACACCGAGTCTGCCCCTCTAGTCCGAGAAAGGTTTTGTTAGAGACCTAAAAAGAAGACGTCTGGTTATAAAGAACATAAACACTAAAACTACTACACTATAAACTCTTCAAGTGACGCTGTTGTAATTTCGAGGTATGGGACCATAATATCAAAATTTGCTGTATTTTTTTATAGTTATTAAAGTTTGTATCAATGAGCTCTTATTTATTTTAGACCCCTAGAGAGGTCCTAAATAATTGAGACGTGACGGCTTCACCGTTACGCTACACACCCCAAACCCTCTGTAGGCAGAGTCACACTACATTATATCACAAGTGAAATTTATAATAATACTTATATTTCTAGTAGTAGAACCTTGCATAAGCAAGGTTGGCACGAATGGGCTGGCTCGATCGGGGAATTACCACCTTCTCACAAAAGATCAGCGTGTAACAACAGTAGTACCGCCTACCGTTGTGTTTTGTATGGCGAGTGAGAGCGCCGGAGGCCCAAAACCTCCCTACCCTCTCCTTATTATCCTTCCTATCCACCTCCTATCCCTTTCCTAGGAGATAGCGACGCGCGAGTGATACCTCTGTTTTTGCTAGCGTCTTACCACTGCTTTCCATCATATAGGCCGTTGCATGCTTGTTCGCCACTCATGTAGTAAAAAAATAACATTTTCAAAGCTGTGATAGCGAAGAAGTAGTTGTAAGAACGAAAAATTCTAGAACAAAAGTATTGAGATCTATCACCAAGCTCAGTCTTCAAAACTATGCCCAACACAACAGCTTGAAGATCGACAACCCGTTTTGAATCAGGTTTATGACCAGGACCCTTCGCATAACAAAGATACCGTGCACAAAATTAGGATAGTAATGGGATTTAAACTTATTTAGCTTTAGTGGCAGACGAGCCACGGCCCATCTGATGGTAAATGGTAACCGTCGCTCATGGACTCAACTATACCGAAAGCATTGTCAAGCCACTCCTCACCATTTCATTTCACAGATATAAAATGAAAGCTATCTCC
Source organism: Leucoma salicis (assembly GCA_948253155.1). Classification (NCBI taxonomy): domain Eukaryota; kingdom Metazoa; phylum Arthropoda; class Insecta; order Lepidoptera; family Erebidae; genus Leucoma; species Leucoma salicis. The sequence continues at coordinate 19,523,733 of OX411815.1, read as the reverse complement.
TGCTACAGCCAAAACGCAGCGACGTGCTACATGGCCGCTCACTCGGGAGATGGTGGTACCAACCCGCTCGGGCCCGATACCAAGTGAATACTCCCACTTGGTACCCAGCCCTACCACCAGTCATGCAATTGCTTACTTCCCTTAGTTGCCTTGTACGACACCCGTGGGAAATGATGGTGTGGCGACACTTGTATTCTTAGTCCGTCACCACACGGACAACGGTATGTCGCTTAAACTAATAAAATGTTTAGTTGGATCTAAATGAAAATAATCTGGTATTTTAATTTATTATTTAAAAAAGGAACAATCTAATTTATTACTTTTAAAGCATAATCAAATATTATTCAAAGATAAGCATAATGATGATAATTGATCCGACTAATTTCGGTCGACGACCACTTTAAATTCTAGTCGTTACGGCGATGGTGCACCCTTTTTTTTGTTAAGGCAGGAACAAATGTTCCTAACCGCATACCCCTTCGTTCGGGGCAATGAATAGGGTAGTGTGGGGGCCTTCACCCACTAAAGCAACCCGCCGTGTGTCGTCTCTCCACCTTTATTGGCGGGCCACTGGAACTATGTTACATTCCTTCGGTGGTGCACCCAAAGATAGCTAACAGCCAATCTTCTTAGTAAACTGTCATGCGCATTGAGCATACATGTGTTTACCATTAAAATGCGCACGTGAGTTTACCATTAACAAAATTGTAATTTGTAATGAATATTCGCGGGTTGTCGGCCTTTCAGCTGATCGCGTTTTGTATCAATTTCAGCTTTACGGTTCTCCTCAAAAACGTTTATTGACACTCTGGATAAACCCGCGCCATTTCCGGCGTTTCGCTGCCATCTCCCCCCCTTTCTCGTACTTAAAGGGCTCGATATTGCATCTCAAAAAAAAACAATTTTAGTTAAAGCATAATCAAATATTATACAAAGATAAGCACAGTGTTGAAATATGGGTTACATCACACAATGACCTTTATTTGTCCATTGTAAACCTTCTTTATTTGACTCTTTCTCTACCAAGAATTAAGGAAGACTAATAAATTAAAACCGTAGTCGTGTCTACAGTCATTTAATTATTTTAGGGTAGTGTCACACAACGCACCACATTACTTAATTGCTTGCTCTTTTTCAGCAATTTTGTGTTTGATAACCTTTATAAAGGATGTTTTTTATATTATTCTGATATACAAAGTAAGGCGCATAGAGCACTTTTTGGGTGAACAAAAATCATGGAACTCGTGTCATAGTCACCGAACGCTTCGATAGAACTGAAAACTAAGTAACTTGTGAATTGATCGTCCAGCTATTAGATTATTATTTTTGGTTTGTAAAGAAGTGTTAATGACTAATTAATTGATCCATCCATCCATCCATCAGCCTTTTAACGTCCACTGCTGGAAATAGGCCTCTCCAAGAGAACGCCACAACGAGCGGTCCCGTCATGGGGGATAATGCCGTAATCGCCACGTTTGGCAGGCGGGTTGGCGATCGCAGTGGATGTTGTTAATACTCGAGGGAGTGCTGCTGCCCACTCCCCCGGAATTCCCTCAGTCGGCTCTTACGACACCCGTGGGTAGAGAGGGGTGGGACAATTCTAAAGCCGGCCCCACACGGGCGGTGCAGTAGATATTATTACAATTTATGTACTTATATAAGATCTGGAAGTCCATCAGTACCGTGGACTTGTAGATAAATAGATGTAATCACATTACAAATTATCATAAGTAAAGTTAATTCTAAGGCAGTATGGAAAGCGCTTAATACTTAAACATACCTGATAATATATTTGTTCTGTCATAATGAATGGAATGCTTTGACGATGTATACTGCGATGAGATAAGCTTTACTTGCGTCAATAATATCAGTGGGAGTTTTGGTTTTAAAAAACTTATCCGGAGATTATGAATTGTAATATGTTTCCGTTGAAACTGACAACATGACGATACATAAAATTACTAAATTTGATACTTATACAATACCCTAAGTAAATTGGTTGTATAGCATCAGATCGATAGATCATTTTTCTAAAAGACCTAGACTGCAATTGAGATGCCGTCTTCACGCTGATCTTCAGTGAGAGGATTGCAATTCCCTAATCGAACCAGCTCTTTCATGCTGAGATAAGCAAAGCTTTACCACTATTAATTTTTATAATAATATTATTCACTTTACAGCTCTTAATTGCAAAGTAATGAATTTTAATGGTAATGAAAATGGCTGAAGCCTACATCCTATATCTTAATAGTGAATTAATAAAACCTAGATTTTCCCGTGTAGTTATATTTCCGACCACCAGAACATCTTTGTAAAATAAATCACATAAAACCAATTTGTATTTTTTAGTTAAACGGTTCCCAGGGATGATCTGAAACGGAATCGACGTATTAAACACATTTCCACAGTAAATCTCCGGGACTCAGCTGTAAAATCTCCAATGAATCTGAATTTATAACGCAACGAATAAACCTCCAAAGTATAAATCACGAATTTAATGAACAGTTTCATTTGTTTTATAGTAGGATGTCTTTTGACTGCCTGTTAGCATTTATTTAATGTTCTTGTTGTGCCGAGAATATTGTCCTATGGCTAAATTTTCTTAATTAGTATAATAATCATTTTGCTTTGCTTTCTCGGAAGCTGAAATATTATATTCGTTCACGGTTTGTTGAACGTCTTAAATGGTAACATTATTTCCCCATCTAATTTTCGTTTGTACGAAATTTAACTTGGTGGGCTTTGATACGTGCGGCTTCTTGCCATATAAAATCCCTTTCATCATACGCAAACATAACTGACACACAAAATTAAATTTAGTAAGGAATAAACCTTGTAAAACACTTTACAATTTAACTGCCACAAAGTACACCCAAACTCAAAAAGAATTTTTCTGTGTTGGAATCAAACCCATAATATTGGGTGTCTTAACCACTTAGCCATCTGTGTCATAGTTTTCATCACCTAACGTAGGTCCATTTTAATAGTTACCACAACTTTGCGAATTCTTCTGTGACGGTCTGTAAATCTAACATTATAAATTTATATTTAGCTTCACCAACGGAAGACATTTAATTTAATATAACAGATGTTCTCATCTCAAGTGGACACGCTTCGAAGCAAATCCTTTGAGTTTGTCACGGCAAGGCTCAAAAGAACCGTCAACAAAGGATTGTTATTCCAAGTGTGTTCAAAGTTGTATAAACAAGTTTGACAATTCAGTATAAAGCTTCGTTGTAATAAGTTATAAAAATGGGTGTTGAATTTTTCATAGTATCTACATGCGATTTTTGGCTAGAGATAATCTACCTTTATTCTTTTAAGGTGGGAAAAAATGTACCGCACACACTGTTGTTCATGGTAACGAACTGGGTAGTGTGGGGCTTTCACCCACTAAATAAACTTGCTGTGTGCCCTCTCTCTGTCTATATTTACTGAAACTTTATGACATTACTTCAGTGGTAGAGATTACCTACATTAATGTGTAAAATAATAGTAAATTAATAAACCTATTCTTAAAACTTTAAACCTTGATGACAATAGGCAATAAATGCTCATTACAAAAAACCTCTTCAATCTAAAAGGATAATAATTACAAATACGCTATAACGACGTCTTTATCAATCTCATCTGTTTCTACGCGTGTTTATCACAACTCCTCCTATACGAATAGACAGTTTTTTTGTGTGTGGTGAGTGGATCCCTACCGTGTGACGCCGTCTTTAGAATTGTCCCACCCCTCTCCACCCATGGGTGGGAGTCGTAAGAGCCGACTGAGGGAATACCGGGGAAGTGGGTAGCAGCACTCCCTCGAGTATTAACAACATCCACTGCGATCGCCAATCCGCCTGCCAAGCGTGGCGATTACGGCACTATCCCCCATATTAGCGAAACACATGTTGTGGCGTTCTCTTGGGGAGGCCTATATCCAGCAGTGGACGTCGAAAGGCTGATGGATGGATGAGCGGGTCTCAGGATGACTTAGGTTCAAAATTGGAATTGGTAGGTGGTACTGCGTATACCAGGATTTTTATTTTTAGACGGAAATTTGTTTTCTTTTTACATATTATTTTTTGTATAACTTGTCTCAATAGGTACCTACAAAATGTCATAGATAGACTCACGCCTGTATCTCCAAAGGGGCAGACAGAGGTGTATTTTATACACCCACGGTTTGCCAACTATGTTTAAGTCCCACGTACGGGGCTAAGCCTACAGCCATCTACCGGGTACATTTCTAAGCTCCGGGCTGTTACTGAGAATTTTTCTTTACACGAGAAAGCTCAATAACGCCGCCCGACGAGGTGATCGACCCCGAGACCTTATGATCAGCAATCGCTCACACTACCGCTGCACCACCGAGGCAGTTGCACAAAATTTCACTGTTACGGTGAATAAATTATAGAGCCAACGCTGGGAGGAATAATTCTTTTTGGTTATTTTCCCTCATTGTTTGTTTCGTTTTACGTTCAGAAAACAAATGATTGAGATGGATAATTGAAATCCGAACTAGGGCAGCCTTCCCGCTTCAGCCGTAGTGAATATCGATGTCCTCTTAAAAACAATTTTCATTTTTTGCGGGGAATGACCGGCTGTGGTTCACTGGCTAACTATACGCAACTTCAATGGCCCACTTTGTGTTGAACGAAGCAAAATTATTGAAGAAATTTTAATGACGTGGTCTTGTTGTGAGCATGTTTTACGTTACAATCTCTCTCGTTCGTGAGTTGAATATGGTAATGATATGACGTCACATAAAAGAAAATACCATTTTGGTTTCTTCATGAAGCTTTACGGAGAATCATAAGTGAAGTGCTTTAAGAAACCTGGTATGTTAAACACAAAGTGAAAAATGTGAAATCGAAAATAACAGTCACGAGCAGGATTTGAACCTGCATCTCCTGGATACCGTCCAGATGCTTTGCCAATTCAACCATCGTGACAATTGCTCCTGACTGCTAATTTCGATAACACATTCATACAGGTGCAGGCGTGCAGGTGCAGGCCTACATAACCATACTCAATATGATAACTCTTTGTTTGATCCACAAACGGTTGTTCTGAGTCTGGGTGTACTTTGTGTCCGTGAAATTATATGTTTGTGAAGTTCCCCGCGATACAAGGGTTATTCCTTAGTTCAGGGTGTTGCCTTTACAAAAAAATTATGAAGAAATGTGATAGATCTTCACTTATGTGCCTACTAATCTTTATGTAAATAATTTTTAAAATAACCTACTTAAAATGAATAATAGATATTTGTATTTATGTACACGGCTTATTTACTCGCTAATCTAGCGTATTACCTATATAAGGTTCCATCCATCCATCCATCAGCCTTTCATGGTCCACTGCTGGACATAGGCCTCCCAAAAATGGGGGGTTTTACCATAATCGCCACGCTTGGCAGGCGGGTTGGCGATTGCAGAGGATGTTTTTAGTACACAGGGGAACGCTGCTGCCCGGTCCCACGGTAATCGCTTAGTCGACTTTTACGACTCCCATAGGAAGAGACGGGGTGGAGCTATTCTTGATGCCGGCCCCACACTGCAGGGTATATAAGGTTGCGGATCATAAAAGTCTCGGGTTTGATTCGCAGTTCGGGCCAGCCAATGTTATTGTATATTCATAAAATATAGACGAAAGTAGCTTTTGTGTGTCAAAGAAAATTATTTAACAAGAATAAACTACGACATCTAATATAAAAAAACTCAAGTTGTTAACGCATACAAAGATAATAATAAGTCACAACGATATCCGAAACCAGTCGACTAACAATCCAATTAATTACAAAAAGAAGCGTAAGAGTGACATTATGATAAAGTGACGTAATTAAAATCGTTGTTATTAAACTTTAACTTCGAACTAATGAACAGATACGTAATAAATCACATGAGAATTTAATAAGTCAATATGAAGATATTGAAGCTTAAATCGAGTTCAAGCACGATATGAAACCGCGTAACGCTTTGTGACAGGAGAACGTAACTGTTATTGGCTGAGACACACTACCTATATTGAAATACCGGTTAACAATTTACTAAAGTCAGCTATTGTCTACTTGTAGACATTGATATAGAGATAAATGCTATTATAATGACTAGTTACCTATTTGCTACTTGCACCAAATTGCAAATTGATGTATGTAGTTCTTTTTTTTATTTAAATTGATAGCTTTTATATGCATGTAAGAGACAAGTAAGGCACAAATTATTTGTGAAAGTTTAAAAAGAGAGTTTTACTGCAAGCAGGATTCGATCCCATCCGGCTTAGTACTCTGGACCGTTAAGCTACCGCATTCGCCCAATCTCCACTTCACATTATTGGTTAGATGTCTTTAAGACCCACGACAAGTAAGGAACTGAAATTAAAGATTAATTCCAAGGAAGGTAATCTCGAAACATAGGCATAACTAATGTACCTGTCGACAACAGGGTACTTAGGTAATAACCATCGGCACAACCTTCCTTACCACAACCTTAAATGCAGGACGGCATTGACAGTCAAATGACCCATCCGAAATCTGAATTTGGCGATTTGTCTAATTTTATATTTTTTGATTGCGAGTTTCTGCAAGAGCACCAGCTTTCATTCCTTCTATCAGGCAGGGAACTATCAGAACACAAGACTCGCATCGAAAAATACTCTCAGGCAGGCAACTAGATATAAATGTCTAGGAATTAGGGTAAGAATCCCGTCGAGCCCTATAAAGAAATCTAAATCTGGCGTTAATCCATATAGGTATAAAGGATGGAAAAGTACTAGTCAATTTTGATGACCCAAAAAGGTTTCTAAACGAGAAAGTTTGATTAAGTTTTACTATCGGTAAAGGAAAACATATTGAGGAAAGATTCATGTTCGAAAGATTTTTTCGGCTATCTGTGTACCAGCATTGAGCCTATCTCCTTCTTGTTGAGAAGAGATCCAGGCCCAAAAGTGGGTTATGAATAAAAAAACGGAAACATGCACGTTTGATTTACTGAATCAAATACGAGTAGCTAATAGATATAAGTACCTACGTTCTCTTGCCTTTACACATTTGCCTGTTAACAGGATCGTCAAAATTCAATTTAGATGCTGAATTTCACGCTATCGTTACACGGGCGTCATACGTGAAATTAATGTCGTTCACACAGAAGCGCTTTGTTGATACGGCAATTACTAGCAGCAAGACGAAACGTTTAGTCAGACTGTGTACTCCATAGTTGCTATTATACTTCTGTAATGAATCAGCTTCAACGGGAATATTCAATGGCATTGTGGTGTAATCAGTGAATTATATTTGTACTAGATTCTACTTGCGACTTCGTCTGCCTGAACTTACGAATATGAACACTCATATATCACTCTATGACACATTGTCTGTATGTAAACAGTTATTCTATAGGAACATGATGATTAGTTCAGTAGGTAGTTACCGCGTCAAAGAGTAACAAATAAATAAACAAACAAACTCAATTTCGCATTTATAAAATTAGTAATAATTCGTGTTAACAATAATTGATTGATAAACTGTATTAAGCAATTCGTAACTTGTATTATTGGAGATGTAACTTGTACATCAATGATCTGATGTGATATATTTTCTTATAATTTGACTATTTTAGATGAATAGGTATCTAACCATTGAATATTGAGTTCATTGTCTATGTCTTAATATAAATATACCTGCTTGTTTATGGTATTTTTATGTTTTTTTATTTTTGTTTATTGCGTGTAGTGGCGGACGAGCCACGGTCCATCTGATGGTAAATGGTAACCGTCGCCCATGGACTCGACTATACCGAGAGTATTGTCAAGCCGCTGCTCACCAATTCATTTCACAGATATGAAATGAAATATAAACGGCTATCTCCTGCTACAGCCAAAACGCAACGATGTGCTTCATGGCCGGTCACACGGGAGATGGCGGTACCAACCCGCACGGGCCCGATACCACGTGAGTACTCCCAGTTGGTACCCAGCCCTACCACCAGTCATGCAATGGATGATAATTGCTTACTTCCCTTAGTCGCCTCATACGACACCCGTGGGAAAGAATGGGGTGGTGACACTTGTATTCTTAGTCCGTCACCACACGGACAAATGTTATAATTTAATATTATACAGGTTTAAAGCTTTGTACACATTAAATAAGAAATTAATAAAATATCTATATAAATCGCAATATTTTATATTGTTTAAATACTTATTCATTATAATATAATATACGATTTCAGTTGATCTAATTTAAACTGACATATAACTCACATATTTACAATGAAACAGATGTAATTATTTCGACATACCACAATGATAATATATCATAGAGACCTCGTAAGCGGTTTTATTGTACGTAGATGCAATTGAATTTAAATACTGAATATGTAAATATGCTCATTGTAAAGAATATCTATGTGAATTCCTTCACATAGATACTGCGTTATTGAGAAGATTGCCACTTTTAAAGATTTCAATCGTAACTTTTTGATTGCACATGGCAGAGTAGTATGTACCGATCTCCCGTGCCTTGCAGGTTTCATTCTCACACTGATTTTTTTTTGTGTGATCGGCTGTTCTGTGTTTAGGTACTCTTTGTGTACGTCAATGATTATAATGTTTGTAAAATCCTCCGCGATACACAAATTATCTCCTAGTACTGGCTGATGTCTCTTTTAGCTAACCTTCAAAAGCCTCAAATGATTTTACTTATTTCTATAGATACCTACTCTTATTCTCAAATAATTCAAAGTAATACGTAAGTATTTAGATATTTTATATATATTTTTTAGCATTTGGCATGCTTAGCAGTATGCATTAAACAACAATACCGTCCAGATGCTGAATTGGCAAAGCATCTGGACGGTATCCAGGAGATGCAAGTTCAAATCCTGCTCGTGACTGTTATTTTCGATTTCACATTTTTCACTTTGTGTTTAATGCATAATACATAAGTGATATCAATGATGCTATTATCTTCTATGTGTAAGTAATCTTACTTACCATCGGTTGACTATAAAAGCAACAACGTTGTATCGATGCAGGTTGCATGAGGATTTTGATGACAAAGACAGATCCACATAGCTATAGGAGCCCTTTAAATTACTCCCAAAAGCAATGTCAGAATCACATTTACAGTATGTCAATCAACACACCATTGTCTCTAAAAAAAGGGATAATAAAACTAAGAATAAGACAAAAGTAAACATTTTGCATAATATTTATGGTACAAAAAATAACAAAAGCCGGAGGGTACTTAGGAGAATTTATGTCACGGTTCTAAGACTGTTTTATGACTACTACCGTATTTATGTCAATAGGGAGTCAACAATGAGTCATAACGTTTCATGTATTTTATGAGCTTTCAAAAAGGTATTTTTTTGTAATGCTACTGGTGTTTAGAAGACAATGGATTTAGATATCCGGTATTTTAAGTTGAATTGGAAATGAGTTTTTTTTTTATCCGACTATACAAGATAAAAAGCGCGATATACGTTTAGAACAATAGAATTTCGTGATTTTTTTTAACTAATAACTAATTTCGTGTTTTTTATTAACTTATCTACGACTAGCTATTTATTTTTTTAACATTCTGGGAGAAACGTATAACAAAAATATAGGTATCTTTATGCAGGAGGCGTTTATTTTTCTATTAGTATTTATTTTTCTATTAGATTAACATTTTTAAATTCGCAATATCCTTTGCATAGAATGCCCGATTTTAATACTTAATTCAAATGTATAATGCTATTAATTAGGCGTGTTAGAACTTAATATTATATTTATCAATTTGCTTGTTCACGCATTATACAAAAACTGCTGGACCAATTATGATAATTTTTGTTTGTTTGATAGGTCTCAAAATAGATTAAAGAATTGGTCACTTTATTTCGCTACTTAGTCGGTAATCTAACTAAACAACCAGTTTTGAGTAGACGCTGGTAATAATTAATTAATATTTTTACTAGAAAAGTGATTTAAGTTTAAATATAACATATGTATTATTGCTTGATAAAAAAATGTCGCCTTTAAGGCAATTTTATTTATATCAATAGGCAAAGACAAACCTTATATGAATATTTTATTTTCTCTATTTATCAACTAATTCTCTTTGGGAACAAAAAGTGCGAAAACGTTAAATCGAAAAAAATAGTCACGAACATTTTGAACCTACATTCCTGGCAAACCGTCCCAGTTGCTTTGTCAATTCAGCCATTCGATAACACATTCCTTCTGAATGACTTGGGTGACGCCTACAAATGTAATGCAAATATATAAAAATGCCAAAATATTGCAATAATAATATATTTTTTACTTTTTATATTTTTGATCTAGTGATTGACGACAGTTAAATATCGCATTTAATTAAAATAATGCGAATTATTTGTCAACTTTAGTGCGAGCGGTAATCGAACATGCGTCCCTTCCAATCTGGGGAAAAAATGCTCTAACCGTTAAAACATCGCACTGACCTTTTCCACATTTCACAATTATAATTTGTTCTTTAAAGTAGCTGAGCATGTCAAGTGATCAAATACAAATCAAAAATTTTTAAAATTTATAAAAAATCTCGCATTTATTTTGCTAATTCATGAAACAAGTAAAGCAGTGGGAGTTAGTCACCTCAATCATTGCACGACAAATGACACATTCAGCTTCATTGCTTCGGCAACTCTCCCACAGTAATTCTCACGCAAAGATATAGGACAAAGCGCAACACTTCATGACTAATTAGGTTAATATGATGGACCAATTCAAAATGGTCGCAGCAACGTCTTTAGCTGATCACATACCTACAGCTAGACTAACATATTGGTTCATTTAGAATTTATTAATATTCGCGTATTACCAAACAAATATTTACGTTAGATACAGACTTCATTACTTTACCTATACATAATTAATACAGATAGGTATTGTATGTACTAAAGTGACACCATATTGTGTCAACCCCGTTAAGGAATTATGTTCATAATGAACATAATAATTTATTTATTTACAGTATGGGAAATTTGCTGTACCACCAGTGAACTAATTTGTTGTCACTACTCCATTCTTTCTTGCGAATGTCGTACGAGGCTATTAAGAGAAGTGCAATTATCACCCATTAAATTAGTTACTAGTGTTATGATTGGGTAGCGAGTGGGAGCAGGTAGGTACCTACCTACTCATTTGTTATCGGACACGGGCGGGTCAAAAACATTGTAATAATTGGGTTGAAAAGTCGAAATACAGAACCGAATAGATTTTTTTTATTGCATATATTGGCAGACGAGCCACGGCCCGTCTGATGGTAAATGGTAACCGTCGCTTATGGACTTGACTATACCGATAGTGTTGTCAAGCCACTGCTCACCATTTCATTTCACAGATATGAAATGAAAGATTAAACGGCTATCTCCTGCTACAGCCAAAACGCAACGATGTGCTTCATGGCTGGACACACGGAAAATGGTGGTACCAACCCGCTCGGGCCCGATACTAACTAAGTACTCCCGCTTGGTACCCAGCCCTACCACCAGTCATGCAATAGATGATAATTGCTTACTTCCCTTAGTCGCCTCATACGACACCCATGAGAAAAATTGGGGTGGTGACACTTGTATTTTTTCACCACATATATATATATTAAAAAGTGTTCTTCTTTATATTAACTTTCTTCTCTATATTTTATTCTGATTAAGCTAATAAATTTGAAGCCCAGTATCTTTAAAAAAATAATTATAACTTTCGCGTCCTTTAGGGAGCGCTGTATTGTCTCAGCCGAGGCCTTCAGACCCATCGTGCTGCTGGACGAGGCGGGTAAGCTGTTGGAGAGAATCCTCGCTACTCGCATCGTCCAGCACCTGCGTGACGTCGGACCCGACTTGTCGGATGCCCAGTTCGGTTTTCGAGCTGGTCGTTCGACGGTCGGCGCGATCATGTACCTGAAGGCCGTGGGCATGGCAGTCGTTGCTGACGGTGGAGTGCTGTTGTCGCTTGACATCGCCAACGCATTCAATAGTCTGCCATTCAGGTGCATCAGGGAGGCGCTGCTGTATCACGGGGTGCCTGCATACCTGAGGTGGCTAGTGGCAGACTATCTTTAGGGCCGCAGCGTTCTCTATGAGAGCCGCATAGGGGACATTGTGAGGAGACCCATGTCGTGCGGTGTCCCGCAGGGTTTGGTTCTAGGGCCGCTCCTGTGGGACATCGGTTACGACTTGGTGCTACGCTGTCGGCTCCTCCCCGGGCTTGCGGTCATCTGCTATTCGGATGACACGCTGGTCGTGGCCCGGGGCGGAAACATCGAGGAAGCGGCGTTCCTGGCCACCTTAGGGACCTCGGAGGTGGTCAGGAGGATCGGGGCGCTGGGGCTTAGGGTGGCCCTGTATAAGTCAGAGGCCCTACTTTTCCATGGGCCCCGACGTCGGCCACCTGCTGGCGCCTCGATCACGGTGGACGGGGTCCAAATCGGGGTGAAGGCCCAGATTAAGTATCTGAGCCTGGTGCTGGACGGGCGGTGGCGCTTTCGCGAGCACTTCCGCCAACTGTCCCCAAGGCTCGTCAGCGCGGCGTCCGCCCTTGCACGGCTCATGCCGAATATGGGCGGACCCAACAATGCGTGCCGATGGCTTTACGCGGGGGTGGTCGGGTCAATGGCGCTGTACGGCGCACCTGCGTGGGCGGAGTCCCTGGACGCTCCGAACAGAGCTCTTCTGTGGAGACCACAAAGAGTCGTCGCGTCCAGGCTCATACGCGGATACCGCACGGTGTCGACCGAGGCGGCTTGCGCGTTGGCCGGAACCCCCCCGTGGTACTTGGAGGCGGAGGTGCTTGCCGAGGTGTATTGGCGGGCGTTGCAAGAGTGTGCTAGGGGCGGTCGTCTCCTGCCCAGCGAGGTGGCCAGGTGGAAGGGCGAAGCCCGCCAAGCTGCCATGGCCAGTTGCAGGGTGCGGCTGCAGACGCCCCGGGCTGGTCTCTGGACCGTAGGGGCACTCCAGCCTGTGCTGGAGGAGTGGGCAGGGTGACAGCACGGAGTCCTTACCTTCCGACTGGTGCAGGTGCTGTCGGGGCACGGTTGCTTCGGCAGATATCTGCACATAGTCGCAAGGAGGGAAGCGACTCTGGGCTGTCACCATTGCGGCTGCGACGAGGATACGGCACGGCATACGCTTGAGTCATGCCTGGCTTGAGCCGAGCAGCGCCGTCAACTCGTCGCGGCAGTAGGAGGGGACCTCTCGCTGCTAAGCGTCGTCAGAGCGATGCTCGGCAGTGACAGGAATTGGGTCGCTGTCGCTGTTTTCTGCGAGGAGGGTATCTCGCGAAAGGAAGCGGCGGAGAGGGCCAAGGAGGAGGACTCTTCCACCCATGGGAGTCATAAGAGCCGACTAAGGGAATACCGGGGGAGTGGGCAGCAGCACTCCTTCGAGTATTAACAACATCCACTGCGATCGCCAACCCGCCTGCCAAGCGTGGCGATTACGGCCCTATCCCCCATTCTTGGGGAGGCCTATGTCCAGCAGTGGACGTTAAAAGGCTGATGGATGGATGATGACGTCACATAGCCTATAATATAATCAGAGGACCATCAAGACGCTTGTAACGATACAGATTTGCCTGACAGGCAAGTAGTTTAAAAATTATGTGGAAACATGATAATATATATACGTGCTGAAATCATATTTTAAATTAGGAATACAATTGATACTTATCACTTATAGGTGGCAATTCATGAATAATTAATTTTATATACTTACTTCTCGGAAAGACACCCGTTACAATGATAGTTCTTTGAAAACGAAAGTGCCATGTGTTAAAGTAAGGGTTCATCAGAATGACACATATAGCTTTAGAAATTGCTATCGAGTTTATGTCTTGTGATACTGACATGTTTGAACTGCTAAAGGCTTGTCATCGCCTTTTTATGCCTACGCTACATGACAGTTGTAAACTCACACTATTAGTTCTTTTTTATTAAACTACTACTAGCTAACCCGGCAAACTTCATACCGCCATATTTAATGAAAATTATTAAAGTACTAATATCGCTATGAAAAAATTGGGGTTTGGCGTTAGAAGAGTGAAAATTTAGGGTTGTATGTATTTTAATGCCGAATCATAAAAAAATTAAAATAAAAAAATTGCCCAATAAATAAAAATTAAAATTTTGGTGTGGACTGCCCTTGTCACAAAAATAGTTTAAATCCTTTTCTCAAACCTACTGAATATACACACAAAATTTCATAAGAATCCGTCAAGCCGTTTCGGGATCTGGGCCCAAGTCGAGTAGTAGACTAAAGTCAACGCTCTCCCTATCCTCTCCTAATTATCCTTCCTATCCCCGTCTTAGCATACTTCCTATCGTCCCCCTTTACCTTATGCTTTTCCTTGGAGATGGCGGTACATGAGTGATGCCTCCGGTGTTGCTAGCGTCAAAAAGGCTACGGTAACCACTTACCATCAAGTGGGCCTTATGCTTCCTTGCCCACATAGTTTATAATAAAGGCAATGTATTTTGTTGATAAGGATCTAAAAAGTATGTTAGTTAAAACAGTACTAAAGAGCTTTTCTATAATTAAGAGAGAAATCTAAATCTATGCTATTATAAAGCTGTAACAGAGCTCTGTCTGTACATTTAAGATATTTGAGAAAAAAATAATGTATTAGGCTATATAGACCTGTCTAAACACAAAACGATTTTCTTTAGAATTTTTGTCTGTTTGTCTGTTTATCTGTTTGTTTTTTCGCGCATCATGAAAAATCTACTGAACGGATTTTGATGCACCTTTTTATTTGATAGCTCTTGATTAGACTTGAAAACTGGTATACCTACATTTTATCCAGCTACTATATCGGGAACCTGAGTTAAAACTTAAAAACTAGCTTTTGGCTGCGGCAAAGCCGCGGGCAAAGGCTAGTCTTGCTATAAAAATATTCAATTGCAAAAACTGGTAAGCTATTTTTAAACACACTAGTAGTAATGAATCGATAGTTAATTACCATAAAGAGTGGCTAGTGGCAGTTTATCGATTTGCTATATCTGTCAGATGCGTTTCCTGATAATTGGCACGTTAACAGATTGACAGAAACAACGCACTTACACTAATAGAGTAGACAAGCCTTAGACGTCACAGATTTATTTCATCAGCTGTCCGCAGTGAGTGTGCAGGTCTCTATCTAGCACTGACTTCAATTAGACCCATTTGTATTAACTCAAGCTTGACCAAGTAGCACTAGACATGATTCCACGTAATTGGAGAGACACTGTCTTGCTCTCATTAATTGGTAACCTCTTTTCAGTGTTTTTTTACTAGATGGTTTATAAAAGGAAGGCGCTAGCAATAACATACTCATCACTCGCGTCGCTATCTCCAAGGAAAGGTATAGGAGGTGGAGAGGAAGGATAACAAGGGCAGAATATGAAGGATTTAAGGAGAGGGTAGGAATGGGTTTGGTCTTCCGGCACTCTCACTTACCATACGAATCACAACGGTAGGACTACCTACCGTTGACCACCGAAGGAGTGTAACATAGTTCCAGTGGCCCGCCAATAAAGGCGGAGAAACGGCACACGGCGGGTTTCTTTAGTGGGTGAAGGCCCCACACTACCCTGTTCGTTGCCCCGAACAACAGGGTGTGCGGTTAGTAAATTTTTTTCCCGCCTTAACAAATAAAAAAAAGGACTACCTACCGTTGTTTCAGGCTGATCTCCTGTGAGAGAGTGGTACTTCCTCGATCAGGCCAGCCAATTCGTGTTGGGATAAGCAAGGGTCTACCATTCATAATATCCTTTATGTTGTTTATACCTACGTATCTTATTTTCCGTGTGGGGCGGCTTTAGAATTGACCCACCCCTCTCTACCCATGGGAGTCGTAAGAGCTGACTGAGGGAATACCGGGGGAGTGGGCAGCAGCACTCCCTCGAGTATTAACAACATCCACTGCGATTGCCAACCCGCCTGCCAAGCGTGGCGATTACGGCACTGTCCCCCATTTCTTGGGGAGGTCTATGTCCAGCAGTGGACGTCGAAAGGCTGACGGATGGATTTCATTGGCATTCCTTATCGGGAGTATTATATAATATATGTATATAAAAGCCACATTTTATCTGTTTTTTTTTTTGTATGTGTGACGTTGGTTGTTAGCTTCAGATGGCTGTGACAACCTTAAACGGACAATTGGTGAGCGCAGAGGGCTCTTAACAAAGATTTTATCTGTATGATTTAATCTGAATCTATTTAATTTTTAGATTTAGATGCCAATATAATAGCTATATTACCGGAACTTTTAATTTCTTCATCAAGATAAGTACAAAACTACATGTTAAACTAGTGTCTCCCAACGAAATTTTATCAAATTCATTACAGTTATTTATGCGTGATGTGGACAAAGATCCAAAAATTTTAACAGTGACTTTGTGTGTTTGTTACTCCTTAACGCCATAACTATTGAGCCAATCATCATAAAATTTTCAAGCATATTGTCTAAAGCCCAGAAAAAGATAAAAGTTATCCTTTATTCCGGAAAAATGGATAGTTCCTGTGGGATAGCTATTTTTACTTGGATAGAGAAAAAATTACGTGTTTATATTGTGAAATTCCATTCGGATGAATTTGCGGGCAGAATCTAGTTTAGGAAATAAAACCACTTTACATTAAACACAAAGTGAAAAAAACTAGACGTCGCGGGATGTCTGGCAGATGTGAAAACATCGAAATTACTTTGTAAAAATAAAATTATCATAACTTGACAAAGTAATCTTCAAGACGAATCAAACGAGTATAAATTCAATAGGGTTGCGTAGTTTCATTAGAGAGTTACTGTGGCCACCTTCCAGCTCCATCATCAGACCCTGGATACCATCCAGACACAAAGTATTCGGCAAGACGAATCATACGAGCCCAAACTCGATGGGGTTGCGCCGTTTCATTATAGAGTTCCTATGTCCACCTTCCAGATCCATCAACAGATCAGCTCTATGTCATCATAATATTGCATTGTCACGTGATATACACATGCGTGTAAAATTTCAGCTCAATCGGAAACCGGGAAGTGTGTCAAATTTAACTTGCAAGATTTGAACGGGACAAGTACACTAAAAGCGTCGCCACGCTAACAGCCGATTTTACCCTTCCTCCGCATTAGATGTTTCACATCAAAATGTGAAATCGAAAATAACAGTCACGAGCAGGATTTGAACCTGCATTTCCTGGATACCGTCCAGATGCTTTGCCAATGCAGCCATCGTGACAATTGCTCCTGACTGCTAATTTCGATACCACATTCATACTTAACGTCTTTGGGTGACGCCTACGCTATCTGTCGGAAGTATTTTCATACATTATACCGACCAGTTAAACTCAATTTTGCGATTAAGATTCTTACTTAATAAACACGCAAACCCTATAATTATTTAGATATGATTATATATATTTTTAGCATTTGACATGCTTAGCACTATACCCGCGTGTCACCCAAAGACGTTAAGTATGAATGTGTTATCGAAATTAGCAGTCAGGAGCAATTGTCACGATGGCTGAATTGGCAAAGCATCTGGATGGTATTCAGGAGATGCAGGTTCAAATCCTGCTCGTGACTGTTATTTTCGATTTCACATGTTTCATTTTGTGTTTAATGTATAGTGCTAAGCATGTCAAATGCTAAAAATATATATAAAAATATCGAAATAAAACCACTTTGACAAAATCTATCCCGTTTACCCGACTATCCCGATGTTTGAATACTTTATAGCATTCACGGTCATGTGTAAACGGCTAAATTCTTATTCTACCAGAGATTCTACTTTATATTTCTTATAAAGTACTTTTATTTCATTACTTGTAATAATTTTACTTTAATTTGTCCGTGTGGTGACGGACTAAGGATACGAGTGTCACCCATCCTTTCACACGGGTGTCGTATGAAGCGACTAAGGGAAGTAAGCAATTATCATTAATTGCATGACTGGGATAGGGCTGGGTACCAAGTGGGAGTACTCACTTGGTATCAGGCCTGAGCGGGTTAGTACCACCATCTCCCCTGTGACCGGCCATGAAGCACATCGTTGCGTTTTAGCTGTAACAGGAGATAGCTGTTTATTTTTTCATTTCACCGATATGAAAAATGGTGCGCAGCGCCTTGACAATACTTTCGGTATTGTTGAGTCCATGAGCGACGGTTACTATTTATCATCAGATGGGCCGTGGCTCGTCTGCCACTACATGCAATAAAAAAAACATATTCGCATAATAATCAAAACTTATTTTAAACGCTAGCTTTAATTAAATACATATTTTTGCAATATATAATTTTACGATAAAAACTCTTGACTTTAACAAAAACCATAAATATTATGTGTGTGTTAATTTTTTTCTTAAGTATATTTTGTTGGAAATTTTGTAGCGTAAAAATGTTATTACCACACAATACCTTACGTTTATGAGATGTTTTACTCCAAAACCGCTATTCTGGAATCACCTTCGTTAAAAGAAACGGCTTTGTTGTTTACTATGAGCGTCAAATTAACGGTCCTAAAGTATGAATAAATGAAATTTAATATGTTAATATTGTGATGATGAGTCGGCAACTACTTGACAGCTTGCATATTTCAATTTGCCTTGACCTAGTTAAGTTTAAATATCTTTGTTGGCAAGTTGTAAGGAAAGTTCTAGAAGATCATGAATATTACATACGAGCAGTGTACCAATTAGAGGGATGGTATAAATTGGTTTAGTAGTTGCCCTACATGCCTATTATTCCTAATAATTTGGCTACGGTGAGCGCCTACTTTAGTTAAGTACTTATATAAATTAAAACATTGTAAGAAAGAGATTTAAAAAAGTGGCTCATGAGTTTCCTGCCGGGTTCTTCTCATGAAAAGTCTAGCTACGGAATCCGGCCGCTTGTGGCGATTGCAATAGTGACTTGCCTCAAGCGCTCGTGTTAGTTATTAGTTCTTCGGGGAATACCGGCGTGATGGTATGTTTTATTATAAGCCTACGAAATAAAGGTATTTATGTATTTGAATTAACGATGTAACAATTGTAATCTTGCTAGATTGACTCGCATGATTTTTACATAATATAACTTTTTTTTGTTAAGGTGGGAAAAAAATTACTGCTCCCCCCATCGTTTGGAGCAATTAACAGGGTAGTGTGGAGCCCCCACCCACTAAATAAACCCGCCGTCTACCGTCTCTCCGCCGGTATTGGCAGACCACTGTAACTGTGTGACATTACTTCAGTGGTTTGATAACATACCTACATACATACATACACTCATGCCTGTTCCCCAGATGGGTAGGCTGAAACAACGTATTGTAACTTGTAAGCTACCCAATTATCGTCGCTATGAGGACGAGAAGTGACGGATGGCGAATCACGCAATTCAAATCATTATTACTAAAAATTTCCGTATCATTTTCACGGGAATGAAAATGGAACGATTGAGAAGGAAAGTCAAATTAGTACAAATACCTAATAACTAGTAGTAGAGCCTCGCTAATTCCAGCATGAACGGGCCGGCTCGATTGGGGAAGTACCACCCTCTACCGTTGCGTTTCATATGGTGAGTGAGAGTACTTGCGGCCCATATCCCCCTCCCTATCCTCTCCTTATTATTCTTCCTATCTTCTCCTTAGTATCTTACCCATCCTCTCTTTAATATACTTCATATCCAGGGTGGTTCCCTTTCCTTGGAGATAACTCTATCTGATCATATATATATCACTTTTCCACTTTTTATTTTTCAGGGTTCTAGAATATACCAATACAAATATTCATAATCATTATCATTAGATTTAGTAGTTAGTACGTGAAAACGTAACAATCAAGCAAATAACCAAACTCACTTTCGCATTTATGTTAGTTTAATAGTGTGTATATAGAATCTATAGAAGAGGGCAGAGTTCCTTTCAGATGTATAAATAAACTTCTAGTTTAAGAATTCGGCCGGTGACTCTCTTCGATTATGATATAGTTGGGTATGACCGCAACATTCTTGTCACGTAATCCCGGCTCTGTCAGATTTGGCGGCAGGTATGCGTACGCTTTGATCTCATGGCGCCTATAAATCCATTGTTTTATATCTTAAAATTTACCATAGCTTTGTAATATAGTGATGGTTTTTTAACGAGGTGAAAAGAGCAACAAGTACCTACTTAGTTTTTTTTTTATATATATAATTTTACACACATATAGTCTAGAGAACAGAAAAAGATTTTATTTTTTATGCCGAAAAATTTATAGTATTTTAATCTATATTTTAGCTCTTGACATGCTTAGCTTCATGCGCAGCAGCAAGAAGACAAATGTGATGTGGAGATTGGGTATGGCCTACAGTCAGTGCGATAGCATAGAGCACTTCCCCGCATTGGAAGGGACGCGCTCGATTCCCGCTCGCACTAAAGTTCTCTTTTTCCACATTCATAAATTTATACTTTAAATTTAAAGTATCTACCTATAGAATAGCTACTTTTGAATAGAGATAATTAATGTGCCGAATAGTGATTTATCTAATTTCCATGTAGGCGGAATCGCGGGCATAATCTAGCAATATTATAAATTCGAAAGTGAGTTCAAACAGATTCGTTTACTTAAAAGGGTTGAATAAAAAAAACAAATTTTATAGCAAAAATTATCACAATGGCTTTATTAAAATACATAAATAGTATACTCGTGACTTATACTGGACTTATATGGACATCTATTTACAGTTTATATACAAATTCATATAATATTTCTACAGCAGTCTTATAGAATGTATTTACACCATATATTACGAAATGCCCTTTGTAACGGCGAGAAATTACAAAAATAGTTTAAAATCTTAATTATTTGGTAAAGCGCGTGTTGCAATTTATACAAATATACACAATATGAAGCACTGACTAAAACGGCATGATTTTTACTGTAGAGCGCAAAGACTAGACAAGGTATGCCTGACCTGAGGACTGAGTGTCAATAAGCGGAGGTGGTGGTGGCCAATGCCTGAACTCACGCCTTCTGTTTGGATTGTTTGCACCTAGCTCTAAAGAGGAGTAATCAGAATCTATAGATGAATATATATGGTCTGAAGGAGGCCTTCCCTCCGTTCCATACGAACCAGTTTGAACATGCTGCGGGCGGTTCTCAATAAATTCCGGGGTACTGCTCACGCCATCTGCCGAACCTCTCATTTTCTCCGTGAAAGAAAATGATCTCATTGTCCCGTTCTGCAAACCACTCCTCATCGTATATGAATTAATATTGTGTCTATAAGTAGATGATTTCGACTTGTATTTATGATCCGGCATCGCAAAGCGCAACTTTTCCCAGAATTTGTTTTGGCCCCATCTTATCCTTGAACTCGTCTTCAAATACGGCCGTAAATCGGGATCGCATTCAGCTTCGTGCAATACTGAATTTTCTTCTATTATTATTAAGGTATAAATTCTTGGTTTCAAGATTTCATACAACGCTTGGCGAAATTCAAAACGCGACCATTCTGTTTCTATAAAGTTCCTTGTAAGCACAATTATAATACGCTTAGATGCTTCCGCTGCTTCAGGAAGCGGCAGAGTACATTGCATATATGCTACATTATGTTGTGGGATATCCCTATAGTGTAAACAAAGATGATACGAAGGGCTCCCATTTTCCAATTCAGCAGCTAACGTTTGAATAACAAAATCATCATCCTTTGGGCTGTAGCAAACATAAGCATCGTATAATTTATCAGTGTCGTCGTACGCTCCAGTGAATGCGAATAATCTGATACCGCAGCTTGTATAAAGCCATATGCGAATTGTGTCTCTGAATATGAAAATTAAAAGAATGACTAGCATAATCAACATGAATCCAGAGAGCGTAGTCACCATCATAGGCATGTAATTTGAGACTAACATATTGTCTATTACAGAATCGCCTGCGTAATAGTCGCTACATATTGTACCATTCAAATTGAGTTCTTTCTTTTGTTTAGTTTTCGGGTCATTGTGCCAACACCATACGTCATTTATATCAATAATTTTAGCTACATTTTCAGAGATATACGCTGTGAACTTTTGTAGGTATCTACATTTACATGACCACATATTGTTACCTAACGAAAGCGCGTTTAAATTTTTATTCATGTTTAAGCTCCAGATATTAAAATCTACTAATCTGTTACCATCTAATCTCAATTTTTGTAATGAAATCAAATTTAAGAATGTGGAATTTGCTATATGGCTGATAAAATTATCTTGTAAGTAAAGCTCGTTAAGCTGCGTCAGATGTTCAAACTCGTAACCATTTAAATGCTTTAGTTTATTGTTACCAAGATGCAGCATAATGAGGGAGGATAAGCCGGCAAATGTTCTATTTTGTATATTTTCGAGTTCGCTTGAATTTACATACAGAGATCTCATATTTTTTCTACCTATGAATGCATAATTTTGCAATTCTTTAAAGTCATTACCGTCTAAATATACCTCGGTCGCATCCATGGGTATTTTTTCAGGAATTTCTAATGCACGTTGACTGGAACAATCAACAACGTTTTTATTCCAAGTCGGATCGTGATAACAGGAACAATTACTAGGACAAGTCATTTGGCAATCACAGGCTACAAAGTCACAACACCGGCATAAAGTGAAACAATGTGTTTCGTATGTGCATAAGAAGTCTGTAGACTTCAAATTGCTTAATGGAGTATGCGTTATGCCTCTTGTATGTGTCAATTTGCACAACACATTCTCTAGATCCATTATTCTCGGGTGCTGTCTCATTGCAGTCATATTGTTTATCAAAGGCAACCATTCCATGGAACAATCACAGTTAAACGGATTTCCTCCGATGTAGAACTCAGGCAACGACTTGTTCAAGGGGACTGGGGACAACCGGAGACTGTTGATATCTAAATGAGATATCTCATTTGCGTAGATATCAACTCGGGTGAGATTATGTTTCCCTACAAATGTATTTACTTGAATATTGTTTATATGATTATTATTTATGAATAGTAACTCTACGCTATTCGGAATCGCTAGTGGTGAAATGTCTATGATGCGATTATGACTTACATCCAAAGTTTTTATATGAATTTCATCTTGGAGCTTATAATAATTTCCTAAGTGCTCAATAAAATTTCCGTGCACATCGAGCCATTTCAGATTACTGGGTATAAAGGCATAATCAAACCATACTAAATGATTCTCAGATAGATTGAGCCACAAAAGACTCAATAAGGTTGAAAATACTCCATTTACATCTGATAAAAAGTTACCGTCTAATCTAATCGCTTCTAACTGTTTATTATTTATAAAAGTGCCTCTTTCTACAGATTGAACTTTGTTTTTAGCCAAATTCAATACTTGTAAGCTAGGCAAATCAAAGAACATGCCGACAGTAAGGTTCCCAATTTGATTGTCGATTAATCTTAAACCGGTTAATTGATCCAAGTTCTTAAAGGAGCCGTTCTTGATATCTGATATTTGATTCTCACCAAGATCCAAGGTTTTTAGTAAAGATAACTCCCAGATGGCAGACGGGACTTCTGTTAACTGGTTTGAACTTATATCTAATTCTTTTAAATCAGAACAATTTTTAAAGACCTTCGCCTCGATATTTATAAGTAAGTTATTATTTAAATTTAATTTACTAAGTACAAACAATCCATTGAATAGGAACTCGTCTATTGTATGCAACCGATTCTCTGCTAAATTCAAAGTATGCAAATTATACAAAGGAAGGAAAGTATTTTCTTCAATATATCCTATAGAATTGTTCCTTAAATCTAATATCTGGAGGAAGAATAAATCTTTAAATGTTTTTGCATCAATTCTCGTCAAAGCATTATTAGATAAATTTAAAATGACTAAGCGTATAAGGCCGATAAATGTTCCACCATCTATATGAGCGCTGGAAAGTTGATTATTAGACAAATCTAAGACTAGTAACTGCTCTAATCGGTGAAATACCCCTTTGGCTATTTCAAATAACAAATTATTATTTAAATATACCTCTCGCAACTCTTTCGTATTTGCAAATGTCCCTTCTGATATAAACTGAAGGTTATTATAGGAAATATTTAGTATTCGTAGCAAAGAGAGTCCATTAAATGTTTCACCTGATATATCTGTGATATTATTATGTTGGAGTTTTAGTTCTTGAAGTCGCTTTAATCCTGTTATTTCAGATTCCTCGGAGAGAGACTTCAGTTCGTTGTTGCTTAAATCCAAACTTCGTAAACCAGAGCCGCATTTTTTTCCGAATCCAAGACGATCAATACTTTTTATTTTATTATGAGTAATATTCAACAATTGTAAGTTATCCAACGGACAAAATACATCCTGAGGTATTGCTTTTAAATTATTTTCCCCAAGGTCTAGTGTCTGTAGTTCACGCAAACCGTTAAAAGTCCCAAGTGAGAGTTCTAAGTGCTTGTTCGAACTCCAGTCGTAGTTTTTAGATCGTATTGACAACTTTTTGAGTTCCCTTAAGCCTTCAAATACATTGCCGGGTATTCTCAAGAGTTTACAGTTTTGAATTGTCAAATCAGAGAGTGAAGAAAATTTTTGAAAGTAATTTGCTTCTAAAATGCTTTCAAAAAGAAGCAATTGGTTGCATTCAATCGATAGTCGCTTAGTGTTTTCTGAATGAGCAGTTGCTAAATTTGATCCATCAGCATCGAGTGTTCGTACTTGACACAAGGTGTCCTCACTCGAGCGACTGCAATTATTTACACCTCTTGGACCATAAGCCGCATTAACACTCATAGTCACTAACAAAATGGTCAGCAATTGAAACATTTTTTACACACATTTGTCTTTACAGAATAATAGAAACGGTAACAGGAAACTTCACTGCATTTGAGTCTTTATAATTCTAAAGAAACATTATTAATGAATCACTTCACCGGTTAATGTTTACGTCGCGACACACGTACGATCGTTATATATGATTACGCAGACACGTAAAGGCTTCATCGTGGTTCGAGTGCGACTAACGAAGCAAACGGTCTGTCAGTTTGTTGAGAGTGGTGGCGGGCGTTCAAAGCCGCCCCTCCGGGCTCTGAGTGTTTCGTCCCGCACACCCTTCCCGCGTTCACGTAGTTACACGTTTACTCGCATGGCGCCACTTGCGCACCCACCAGCCTCTCGCACAATTATATAATGTTTTCTTAATCGAGCCACCGCATCGGGTTAAAGAAAGGAAACCTGCGCTGCGTTAGAGAAGTTATGATAATAGATGCTAACTGGCATGTTTTTTGGATGATCGATGAGCAATAAAATACTTAAAAGACTTTATACTATCAATTTATATAATATGTTTATTGTTATTAGCTTGTTATAATTAATAACTTATTCATTCAAATAACATCATCTTCCTAGTTTTTTCCCAATTTTTATTGAGGTTGGCTTCCGATCCGATAAGTGAAGACTTTAGTTTTAAACATTCATTATCCAGGTCTCAGGTTGTTTTTTACAACCGGTAACTATTGCCACTCGAAAACCAGAGACCAGGCAGGCTACTACAAATAGATGTCACTGGGTGGTTTCCCATCTGATGCTGGCCGATCAAAAGTTGCTTACCCTTGCCGATGTTTCAGTGACAAGAGCACAACTAGGCTACGACCTCATTTAAAACAAATATAAATGCATAGATACTTTTTACAAATGCTGTTTCAACTGATGAAAGAGACTTAGAAATGACAATTTGATTCAGAGTATAGCTACTTTACCACAGACATGCTTAATTCCTTTAGCTGTCACTTAGAATTCCCCATTCAAATACTTTAGTGAAGATACCCAATAAACCTTGTTTGGAGTTGCGTGCCCTTAAACATATTTTTGGCTAAAGAAACGTATAGAATTTTCAAACAGTAGGCAAGGGCAACCGTTTTGGGGCAAATTCCAGTATCTCATACGGACTGGAAGAGGTGCGAAGTTGGTAGGAGTTGATAATTTGATTTCCTTGTTCGACACGTAAAGTCGTTTACGGGTCCTAACTGGAAGTTAGTTACGTACCGAACACGGCCTGAGTTTGGGGGCAGGCGCCGGGAATAAAGATACTAAAGTTGTTATACTCAATATGTACTCGTATATTGTCTTAAATAATAGCATCGATACTTTGTAAAGTTACAATGTGGAATGCAGAAATTATCCATTTGATGTGATGAATCATTTGTAGAATATTATATACCTAATTTAATTATATCACAAACTTGTATTTAAGACTTCTTTTCAAGAAAAAACTTGTACTTTAATTTATTTTCCTATAAAATCAAGTACTCAATGTGCATCAAAGAAAAACTACAAGCAATTTTATCTAGGTCGCGGTTGACACGAAAACGGAGCAAAAACGTTGACGCTAAGAGGAAAGTTTTCAAGCTTAAGTGATAAAACACGTTGAGGACATCCTAAAAACACTCTGAGTGCTATGATATCCTTATTATTAATGTCTAGCGCCAGCGTATCCTGTATCAAAAGTTTTCTCTGTCAAGAGTTCTTAGCGCTAGCTTGATAAATGACTCCGTCCACTTTTGTGAAAGTTGTTCGTGTATTATTTTTTTCTTTATATCTGGGGGCTGTTTCGCTGGATGGTGTGAATCGTGCCCCGAGTGCTAATGACATTTTACTAATGCGGCCAGCACGTTATCCTATTGTTTAGATCTGTATCATTCTTAGAACTATTTGTTTTGTGTTATAATCCGTACTAATATTAATATAAAAAGTGGGCAGCGGAAGGCCGCCTTATAATAATAAGTTTAAATACTTTGTCTCTGCCTGGGAAACATGCCTGAGTGTATGTATGTACATAATTATATGTAATATTATAAATGCAAAAGAGTTTATATGCTTTCACCCAATAACTAGGTACTCAACCGATGATCATGAAATTTTGCATAAATACAGCCCAAAGCCCAGAAAAGGACGCAGGTTATCCCGGAAAAAGATATAATTGCTGTGGGACAACATTTTTTGTATAGTGATAATTAGTATGCTATAGAGAAGTGTAGCTTTGAAGTCCACGAGGATGAAGTCGCGGCTAATATCTAGATTTTAAAACATAGCATCACGCCTGTATTCCCCGAAGGGGTAGGCAGAGGTATATTACACACCCACGACCCGCCAGCTATGTTTAAGTCCCACGTAATAGGGGGCGAGCCTATTGACGTCTACCGGGCACATTTCCATACTCCGGGCTGCTACTGGGAATTTTTCTTTTTAGGAAAAAACTCACTAACATTGCCCGACCCGTGGATCGAACCCTCATGATTAGCAGTCGCATACACTACCGCTACACCACCGAGGCAGTTAATATAAGATTTTAATATTTTTATACATACTTTTCACACATATAAATGGTGACATGACCACTCTGACGAACATAGTTACGTTAGTGCCGGATAAGTGGCGCTGGTGGCAGTGATTTTTGCCTTTTGAACCATATGTAACGAATTGATATGAAATTTTGTACGTATTAAAAATAGTAGATTATTGTAGCTGAAACGAAGCACACCGGGCACAAGCTAGTTATGATAATAAAATACTACATTCTGCTTGCGAGTTACTTCGCATGGACGTCATAATAAAAATTACTTCGCGGCACTTTAATTAACTCTATGTGAAAATAGCTATCCCAGGGAACCATCGAATTTTATGAGATAAAAAGAAGCCCATGACCTTTGCTGGACTTTTAAATAAAAATCATGATGATTGATTCAGTTGTTACGGTGTCAAAGATCAAATAAACAAGCTCACTTTCGCAGTCATAATATTAAAAATATAGAAATAACTATCTTAGGTATTACTGTCAATTTCTATTTATTCATATTTAATTTTCTTATATAATTTTCAGTGATAGCCCAGTGCAAGAACCAGGAATTGCAAGGACAGGGTAACAAGTTTGATCCTATCTGTTGAGACTACGCAAGATGTGCAACCTCTGATTTTATTTATATTAGTATTATCCATCACAGCTCGGTAGGATAAACTTTTTAAAGAAACCTGCATGCCTGAGGGATTTAGTTCTCAATGGCTTCACAAGCTGTATGTGGCGTTATGCTATGTTTTTTATCTTTAGAAAAATAATGAACTAGGTATCTCCTATAATACTAACTATATTTAAAAATTTCAATACATAATTTTGGAATTTATTTTCCTTTTAAATCCGAAAAAATAACTAATTATGTTTAACAACTTGCCCACTAGCCATATTTTGTTTAACATACGTAATAAAATGTAATAAACTTTAGATCTTGGTCAAAAACCCACGTTGTAGTTAAAGGCTGAAGTATGCTAGCTATGACTTATCATCATTAGATATATTATGCATAATTATGTATAAATCTTTCCTAGTGCAACAACCAGGGACAGCATAACAAGTTCGAACCTAGTCTGGACTTTGTCACGCCTCTGATTTTGCGAAATCATGTCTGTATTGGTAACTGCCTCGGTGGTGTAGCGGTAGTGTATGCGACTGCTAATCATGAGGTCTCGGGTTCAATCCCCGGGTCGGGTAATGTTATTGAGCTTTTTCCTAAAAAGAAAAACTCTCAGTAGCAGCCTGGAGTTTGGAAATGTGCCCGGTCAATAGGCTCGCCCCCTATTACGAGGGACTTAAACATAGCTGGCGAGTCGTGGGTGTGTAATACACCTCTGCCTACCCCTTCGGGGAATACAGGCGTGATGCTATGTTTTTTATGTCTGTATTCTTATTCACAAATTACCCTTTCCCAATGAGGAAATCTGCATGCCTATTTTTTTTTTTTTTACTCGAGGAATTCCGTGATGGATACCTTCCGCTGGGTGGGCGAAGAGGTTATAACAGACTCCCGATTCATAAAAACCGGTATACCTCGAATCCCGGGGTGTTTTTCTAGACTTCCTTTAGCCAAAAGTGAGGTAGGTATATGCTCTACGAATGAGTTCCTACATCCCTATGCCTGAGAGATTTTCTCGACGGTTCGTACCGTCTGCCAATCCGCAATATGTGTTGGATTACCTCGGCTAAAACCCCTCAAACTCTGAGGACTTGAGCCCAACAGTGGGACAGTAATAATATGTTGAGAAAACTATATCAGCTCTTATAACCAATGTACTCGCCTTTTATTTTGAACTGGGCATTATACAATCTGTATAGACATAGATAGATGTGCTTGCCTTTATCTAGGCAAAGATCTACTCTAATCGCCACCTGAGGCTTATTGCCGATGCAATCCCATTCGGTACAGCGACAACGGCCGATAGCGTGTTCTATTCAAATCGTTCGCTCGGCTTTATTCCAACTAGAGTCAGTTTATTGGAACTATACTGTTAGTAACTAACGAGTTGGGTGCTACGATAATATTCTCTTTCAAACACAATATAGAGAAATAATGTTTATAGTATATAACCTGCTGTGTGGGGCCGGCCTTAGAATTGTCCCACCTCTCTCCACCCATGGGAGTCGTAAGAGCCGACTGACGGAATAACGGGGTAGTAGGCAGCAGCACTCCCTCGAGTATTAACAACATCCACTGCGATCGCCAACCAGCCTGCCAAGCGTGGCGATTACGGCACTATTCCCCATATGAGCGAAACACATGTTGTGGCGTTCTCTTGGAGAGGCCTATGTCCAGCAGTGGACTTTGAAAGGCTGATGGATGGATGGATGGATAACTAGACATTTTTTTGGTAATGCGGGAAAATATGTTCCTAACCGCACACCCTATCGTGGTATCCATGGTAGTGTGGGGCCTGCACCCACTAAAGAAACCCGTCGTGTGCCGTCTTTCCACCTTTATTGGCGGGCCACTGGAACTATGTTACATTCCTTCGGTGGTATATATAACTACCCTGCCTCTATTTCCGAGTAGACTTCAAAATATAATACATCTCTCTATGGCACTTTCATAACATCTATGCAAAAATGGTTATCCCATAAAAACAATATTATTTCTCGGGATATAAAGTTGCCTAAATTCGTATCTGGGCTCCAGATTATGTATGCAAAATCTCATAAGAATTGATTCAGTAGTTACTGAGTGAAAGCGTAAGAAACAAACAATCTGACTTATTTTGGCATTTATAATGTTAAATATGTACAAAAAGTAAACTTAGATTATGGTCAAGACCGAATATGATTCGAAGTAATATTTGGATTTATTCAAAAATTATCCCTAGGTTCATGGCTGAGGTAAGCCGCTGGCGGACCACTGAAGGAATGTAATATGGTTCCGGTGGCCCGCCAATAAAGGCGGAGAGCTGGCACACGGCAGGTTTCTTTAGTGGGTGAAGACCCCACACTACCCTGTTCGTTGTCCCGAACGACGGGGTGTGTGGTTAGGAACATTTTTCCCGCCTTAACAAAAAAAAAGGTTCATAGCTGAGAGATTTTCTCAATGGCTTGTGAAGTCTGCCAACCCGCACTGAACGAGTGTAGCGGACGATGACCTATATATTTCTGTTTTTGAGAGGAAGCACGTGCCCTACAGTATAACTGGCCAGTTAGTAAGAAAAAATATAATATATTACATAAATTACTAAGAAATATTTATTTCGTAGCCACATTTTAGAATTGTTCACTTCATAGAACAAATTATTTGTGAAAATGGAAAAGAGAGCTTTACTGCGAGAAGGATTCAAACATCATCAACCCATCCAATCCGGGGAAGTGCTCTGGACCGCTAAGTTATCAGTCACATAATGGTAACACCCAATCTCCAATTCACATTTGCTTTAGATGTCTTTACGATCCACACCACCTAAAGGGATGTAGTTACATATATGTATGTGATTCCAATATAGTAAGTTTACTTTTGAAATTAAAATTCATACAATTTATCGGCGCGATTTTTAACAAATATTTATCGAATACTTTCTGATATTTACGCGAATGTAACACAATTTGAAATAAATTTTATTTCAAAATATTTATCGGCTTATGAAAGTAAACTCAAATGGGTATAAAATGTATTAAATTAGAAGTAATTGATGTTTGACGTGAGAAAGTCTAATCAACTGGGTTCTCAGATAGTAAAAGATTTGAATATGTTAAAGATGCATTATATGTTAGTTTGGACAATACTAAAACAGACAAAAGCTGTGATTAAGGACATCCGAGAATTCTATTCTATTCACGATACACAGAAAATGTCTATTGTTAATCGCTTCGGAGTAGAGCGAGTTGTTGGTAATATGCGCTTTGTGTGCTGTAGTTAATGAAAATAATAGGGCAGAAATTCCGTAAACGTCGATTTTGAAATTGATAAGGCTATTAAAAAAAATATATATGCAGAAATGAAAAATAAAGTCGAGGCTTCACACACAGCATTAGAATGTGTAATCGAAAATAATAGTAATGAGCAAGATTTAAACCTGCATTTCTTAAAAAATCGTTCTAGATGCTTTTCTAAATTAGCCATCGTGACATCCGCTCGGAACTACATTTCGATTACACATTTCTTCTTAATTCCGTAACGCGTGTACCATCTGTTAAATGTATTCGCACACATTGTTCTGACCAGGTTGTAGCTTAATCAATTTAAGAATCATACCAAGTATTGACGCAACCCTATAAATAATATTTTCATGCTTTTCTATATTTTTTAAGCTTTTGACATGTTTAGCCATATAAATAAATAAGTAGTGCAAAAATGTGAAATTGAAAATAATCACGAGCAGGATTTGAATCTGCATCTCTTGCACTCTTTCTTAATGCCTTATGTATTATTGAAATAAGTAGTCACGAGCAGATGTCACGATGGCTGAATTGGCAAAGCATCTAGAACGGTTTTCCGGAATGCGTCATCCCACGTATTAATATCTTGAGTATTCCTTATATCTTATAATCCAAGTATAGAATATTAATATTGTGATACAGTGTCTTTTCAATCGAGATATGCAACAACACATAGTGAATGCCGTCCATTGTTTAAATCAGTAAAGAACGTTGTCTATACAAGGAAATTAAAGGCGCTAGCGTATTATAATTGAGTTCTCGTGTAGGATATTAGTTGAAGATTGCTCGTCAGCCGGGATTCTCGTTTCAATCACTTCAAATAGTTCCAATAGTTCCAATCTGGGGGCGTTGATTAAGCAGAATCAGTTCAGTGGGACACAGTGACGTACGATCGATATGTACCTGCGGACATTTGATTTTGGAATAATTTATACGTATGTATGAATTGTAATTGTATTATTATTTAACGTAAACGTGATATTTTTCTTTTTTTACTGGACATGCTCAGCTATTTTAAATAACAAATTGTTTGTGAACGTCAAAAAAGGTAACTTTACTGCAAGCAGAATTGGAACGTATATCCCATCCAATCCGGGAAAAGGCTTTAGACCGCTAAGCATTTGCTTTGCAACGTTCGGATCCTGCTAGCAGTAAAGTTATCTTTTTCCACTTTCACAAATAATTTGTTCTTCAGCATACTACTTCTTGCTTACTAGGAAGTTGTATCTTTACTTATAAAGCTATAACTGAGCTGTATCTGTATAGGTATTTAAGATGATTTAGAAAAAATGTCTGTTTCAGCTATTTAGGCATCTCTGAAGGCGAAAATTTTTTTTAGAATATTTGTCGGTTTGCCTGTTGGCTTGTTTGCACATCACACAAAACTACTGAACGAAGCGTTGGGCAAAAACTTTGAGTTTTACAATCTGTAAATCATACTTAATAAGTTGCGGTCTGGTCATTTTTTGACGTGACAACGTCTTATAATTCGATAGAGCCGGCTGCACGCACGAAAAAACATGACTCATGCGACGTTACCTCGCTCTGAGGCGTTCCATGTAAGGCTTGAAGTGCAAGGGAGAGCGCGGAACGAGCGACAAAGAAGCACAATCGGCCTTTGCGTTCGGCAGCGTTCGACATCCGTCTCTCTCCTCCTTGAGTGAGCGATGCGTCTGCGTGGACAGCTGCTATACTATAGTACATTTACATGTTTTGACCGAGTATCAAGTGCAGTGAAAAGTGAATGTGGTGTCAATTGTTTATAGCAACGATAATTACAGCGATAAAGGTAATGATTCTTTGACGTTGTCACGTTCAACTATCGTCAGTAAACCGACTTTACAGACAACCAATTTTTTTTTTTTTTGGTTTTATTATGTTTTGCTATAAATAAGTAAAAACATCCGAATTCATATATTATGAAATATGTGTTTTATTAGGTAGTTCTGCCTTTCAAAACTAGGTAGTTTCAAAATCTTGCCTTGCTTATCCCAGCATGAATGTGCTGGCTCGATCGAGGAAGTATTATCCTCTCACAGAAGATCGGTAAACAATACTAAGTAGATACCTTTGTGTTTCGTATGGTGAGTGAGAGCACCGGAGGCCCAAATCTTATTCCTATCCTTTTATCCACTCATTATTATCCTTCCCATAATCTCCTTATTATCCTTCATGTCTTTTCTTGAATATCCATCCTATCCTCTCCTTTTTATTCGTCTCTATCTCCTAATACCTTGAAATCGCAACATTCATGATCGAAGTAAAAAAAAATGAAGTAATATAATATTAATGAAATAACATTAAATTATCACAAGTTGACGTGAATAAACACACAGAGTAACTGTGAACTCTCAAAGATGTTAGACGTCACAAATATTTACTTGGATGTTATTTCAACTGATTGCTTTGGTGCGTTAATTAAAACTTCGCAAAACATTGGTGATATCACATTCTATAGAAACATCAACAATTTCATCTAATGACTAGCTGTGCCGTGGTTCAACCCGCCTTTCAAAATTAAAAGAAATTTGATTATTATAAATAATTTTGGGGTTAGAATGTATCTCGCTAAATCGTATCAATAGGCTATCTATTTAATAGTAAGTTGAAAATGTCACTCCTTTTTTTTGTTAAGGCGGAAAAAAAATGTGTACAATACCGCACACCCCATCGTGGGGTCCTCACCCATGAAATAAACCCGCCGTGTGCCGTCTCTCCGCCTGTATTGGCGTGGCCACTAGAACCATGTTACATTATTTCAGTGGTGAAAATGTCACTCCTACACTTAACCAATAGGTACAGCTAGAATTATCTTTACTCTTTATTTCCTAACGTAAAAATTAATGTATTATTGTGGCGTCACTGAACACAAAATATTTTTGTAGAGTTTTTGTCTGTTTGTATTACTCGAGCATCACGCAAAAACTTCTGAACGGATTTAGATGCATTATTTTATTTGATAGCTCTTGATTAAACTTAAAAACTAGAATACATTTTATCCTGTTACTATATTGAGAACCTGAGAACTAGAAACTATTATACAATATTAGTATCCATCCATCAGCCTTTTAACGTCCACTGCTGGACATAGGCCTCCCCAAGAATGGGGGATAGTGCCGTAATCGCCACGCTTGGCAGGCGGGTTGGCGATCGCAGTGGATATTGTTAATACTTGAAGGAGTGCTGCTGCCCACTCCCCCGGTATTCCCTTAGTCAACTCTTACGACTCCCATGGGTGGAGAGGGGTGGGACAATTCTAAAGCCGGCCCCACACGCAATTTTAGTATTATAAAAATGTAAAAGCATGTTTGTTTGTTGCCTCTCTACTCCATAACTACCTATTAAACTGATCATCACGAAATTTAGCATGAATATAGTCCAGGATACAGACAAACAACAAAAGTTGCATAGGTGTCTATGCAGTTTATGTCCCAGAAAAAATGGAGGGTTTCTTGAGCTATTTTTGTAGAGAGATTAGTTTTGTAACAGGGGATATACGTATTGTGATTATGCGACAAACTTTAGCTATTATATAGTAAATATAGTATTTTTATTAAACTGACAGAGCTGTTCGGTCCATTATAGATATTTGTAGCTGTTTTTAAACCCATTACTATCCTAGTGTGTACAATTGGTTTCCTATCAAAGTAAGAGGAATTTAGGCTATATTGCTGCATAAAAAAAATCTCAGACTATTAGGTGGCGATGGGTTAAATTGTAAGTACTTTTTAATTTTTCCCTTTAACTTAATTAAGTACTTTATCATCTTGATATTTTGATCTATATTTTAGCACTTGACATACTAAGCTACTTAAAAAAACAAATTATTTGTGAATGTGGTTAGGCCGTAAAGACACAAGGCCGACCGTCACTGCGATGGCTTAGCGGTCTAGAGCACTTCTCTGGTTGGAAGGGACGCAGGTTCAAATCCTGCTCGCAGTAAAGTTCTTTTTTTCCACATTCACAAATAATTTGTTCTTTATTTGATCATAATACATATAATGTTGTATTGGTCCATGTGACGTCAATGGAAGCTACCTGTTAGCAAATGCTTTCTGGTGGATTGGTTTGCTTACAATTTTCACCGATAGTCCCAATGTTTGAGTTGTCACCGCAGCAACGTTGTTTGTATTTAATTATGGTAATGAATTGCAACGTAAACAGCTCTAGAAACTGTCTAACTAAATAGTAGTACTTCAATTTACCTTTCGAAACAATGTTTTAGATTTGTTAATAGAGTTTAGCTGATGAGAATTAGTTGAATGAAGACATTTGTTGACACAGTATTTGGCAAAACTTCTAAATAATCAAAAGAGGTAACATATTTATACTCAAGAGAATTCAGACCATTTGGACTTCAGAATATAAATATATCATTCTAAGGCACATTAATGATCTCTATTTAAAGATAGCTATCCCATTAGAACCATCTATTTTCCTGGAATAAAAGATGCCCTTTTCTTTCTGTTCTTTAAAATACAATACCCTGCACTAAGGAATAATCCTTGCGTCGCGGAGGATTTTACAAATACAATTTCATTCTAAGTACACCCAGACTTAGAACAACCATTTGTGGATCACACAAAGAGTTGTCCTGTGTGGGAATCAAACCCACACTCATCTCTCGAGTGGGAGGCCGGTATCTATTGCACAGGTAGGTACTATCCATGTTTCCGAGATAAGCCTATGTTCTTCTCTGGGTACTGAACTATAATTAAGCTAATTTCACGATGATGATGAATAATTATGTCGTGAAAGCGTTTCAAAAAAACAAACGTTCTTTCGCATTTATAATATTGGTAAGGATAATTATATTTATGTATAATTAAGGCCTCTGTGTGACCCGCCCTTTAAGGTTCTGTTGAACATTGTATTCATTCAAAAAATAATTTAGGGAATAAATATAGCTATGTTTATAAGTTAAGCGAAATGTAGGTATACAGAAGTATAATACATTTGGTAAAATTTTACCTATACATGGGTAATTCAGTATGTAATATGAGGTGAGCGTCATTTTAATTTGGTATACAATTTATCTGGTTATTGTATCGAGAAACAGATATAATTAAAAAAATCAAGATCAGGAATGGGCTGCGGGCAGAAGGTACTTTAAATATATTTTGTTAGTAACAATGCTCACCTGGTGAACTTCGTACTGCCACATTTTTTTTCGTGAATATTTATCGTAATTATATTGAAAATTATTAAAGTAATAATCTAATATCACTATTAAAAAATAGGGGTTGGCAGTAAAAGGGTGAAAATTTGGGGTTGTATGTATTTTTTAATGCCGAATCATAATAAAATAAAAATTAAAAAATTGTCCAATAAATAAAAAATAAATATTTAGGGGTATGAAAAATAGATGTTGGCCGGTTCTCAGACCTACCCGATATGCACACAAAAATTCATACAAATCGGTCCAGCCGTTTCGGAGGAGTTTGGTAACAAACACCGCGACACGAGAATTTTATATATTAGATAAGATCCATCCATCCCATCCATCAGCCTTTCAACGTCCACTGCTGGACATAGGCCTCCCCAAGAGAACGCTATAACGAGCGGTCCCGTCATGGGGGATAATGCCGTAATCGCCATGCTTGGCAGGCGGGTTGGCGATCGCAGTGAATGTTGTTAATATTCGAGGGATTGCTGCTGCCCACTCCCCCGGTATTCCCTCAGTCGGCTCTTACGACTCCCGTGGGTAGAGAGGGGTGGGACAATTCTAAGCCGGCCCCAAACGGACGCCCCACACGGACGGATTAGATTAGATATCGTCATAATAACATACATTTTACTTATTTGATCTGTATTTTAGCACTTGATATGCTCAGCTACTTTAAACAACAAAATATTTGTGAATGTGGAAAAACAGAATTCTACTGCGAGCGGCATCGAACCTGCGCCTTCCGACAAGTGTGATGTGGAGATTGGGCATGGCCGTTGTTCACTGCGATGGCTTAGTTTTCTAGAGCACTTCCCGGATTGAAAGGGATGCAGGTTGAAATCCCGCGCGCAGTACCTATAGTTCTCTTTTTCCACATTCACAAATAATATATTAATTCTACTTGCACATTTTTTTGGCCTACACTGAATTGATTTGTCTATGCGTAACTAAATAAGTAATTTATTACCAATTCCATTTATTAGAATCGTTGTTCGATTCGCTATTTGTGAGTCACTAATTGAAGAGGATAAGACTAACGCTCTGTTATTTACGGAAACATTCTAGATTAATTTATGAAGCTACTATTTTCGGTATTGGATTAAAAGCAATGCAGATAAAAAACATGGTTTATACATTTTTATGTTCTTCCTAAACTATACTTTTAGATTGGATCCACAAACCTGTTTGTTAGAATCAATAACGTTACAATTTTATGACAAGCCCGGACAAAACACAAACAATGTAAGCAATGTTGCAAAGTGCTATCGATTCACATAACAAAGGTCCTTTCTAAGGCCTTAATTAACAACTAAGTCCACACCCGGTTTATAGCTGGATCAAAAACTCCAATTGTACCAAGAACTGGATTCCGAGATAATGGCCAATCGTGCGTAGATTATACCAGTAATTCTCGAAACGCGGGTCCGTAGTACCATGATATCAGAAATTAAGGGTAACTTGTAAATTCCTGGGTATGTGGAGGGTTAAGCCGAATTGGCGGATTTAAGTTTATTTGTTGGACGCGAACAGACCCTGTTACCCTAAGTCGTACAAATGACTTCGGTATGATGAAGCTAGTATGAGTAATTTCCGGCCCTATATGAGCGTTGATATTGTAGTCTAGAATAAGGGATTGTTTTGCAGTTAAAGCCTATTTAACACTGTTTTAATGAGGTGTGTATTTGATGTGGTTTTGAAAAATATATAGGTACCTATTATAATTAATAAAAGTTTATTTTTATTTTTTTTGTCTATATATAGGCATATAAAGCAATAACTGACTGCCATATCAACGCAAAGCCCAAATACCAGGGATAAGGAGCGTGAACATTTACATATTATGGGTGTCTTTGATACTATAGGTGAGCACTAAGACAGGAATTCACGTAAACCCTATCCAAAATAGTTTTTTTTATACGTCACTATGACATAAGCGAAGCCGAATGCGCTATTGCTTAATTACTTACTAATATTACAAATTTCTAAGTGCCTTTGTTACGCTTTTACGCTATAACTACTGAACCGATTATCATGAAATTTTATATACATATAGTGCCCAGAAAAGGACATAAGCTTTCTATAGAAAAGGAATAGTTCTTGTGGGATAGCGACTTTTGTAAAGTATGTATATTCTAAAGTCCACACGAACGAAGTCGCGAGCAGAAACTATTAATAAATAATTTTAAATTTATCGAATTTTAAACAGCAACACGCCACATAAGAAAACTACCTATTGGAATGGGTTTATCGCATATAACTACCTAATTTTTTACCATCCCGAATTTTCTAAAACGTTACAGAACCTCTCATCATGGTTGGTGAATAACATTTTTTTTAATTTATTGAAGGGCTTCGTTGCTTAGCGATGATATCGCCCATTAACATAAAACTAAATAATTTTAAAATATTTTTACGCGATACGATTCCACATGTAAATACTTCTATATAGGTAATTGTATAATATACAAAAAAATATTATCTGAAAATGTATTTCTGTGAAGAAACCCTTTGAGTGTTATATGAAAACCAATTTTGAGAGTCTACATTATTATGACTGCACAGATGGCGGAGTGGTTTGGACACCGGCGTCCCGCTTGTGTGTTGTGGGATCCATTCCCACACGGGATAACTTTTTGTGTATGATCCACAAATAGTTATCCTGAGACTAGGTGTGTGTTCGTGAAATTGTATGTTTGTAAAGTCACCCGTGATACAAGGATTATTTCTTAGTGCAGGGTGTTATCTTTAAAAATTAAAATAAATAAATTATCTACATTCATACGAGTATATTTATGATTAAATGTTTTCTAAATGAATCTATTTGGCTCAATTCAGCTGAAGTGGAAAAGCCAAAATAATTGTATAGACACTTAAATATAAACAAGGAATCATTTTCATTATTTAATCAATAAAAAGCTACAACTGCGACTGGTATTCATTACAAATAAACAATACGACGTCATACGCGCTCAGATTCGTTCGGGAAAAGTAAGCGAGTCCTCGTCTCTAAATTAAAAAATTAAAACCATATATAAAGTAAAACCAGTTTTTCACGGAATATTACTCGTATATACAATCCTTCTATTCATGATATTTTTTTAAAACTTTTTACACCGGTAAGGTTTTATACACTGCCACACATATTTCACGTTGATTTCATTGGCTATACTTTTTAAACAACTATAAAAAAAAGATAACGTTATTTAATCAGGACGTATTTGTTTTTGCACATATGTATTATAGTTGCACTGATTCCTGGATAGATTAACTTAGAGATAGAAGAGGTAATATGATGGGATACAATATAAGACATGGTCACTATGTATTGAAAAAAAAGATTGAAGGTAAAAAATAAGAAGAGACCCGGCAATACATGTACCGGGTGTAAATGACATCATACCGATAACTACGGGCAAAGATGTTACCAATTAACCGTAACAATATGCCCCATACGTTTTTGTCGACAACGACGGGTTACAAAGTTAGTATTTTTTTAGCTGCCATCAAATAATCAACAATGAGACTAAAACCGGACGAAAAAATTTCAATTCATTGTAGTTTTAGAAGTAAATTCTTGATTAATCGGTTTATTACCTAAAATCGAATTTAGATAACAATATGACGATTTTTATCTCGCATTCAATTTAAATAAATGAAAAAGATATATCAATTTTCATGAAAAAGCCGATGCAAATTTGCACCTCCTGGGGGTTCACAATCGAGTACTGAACCCATGGTATCAATTAACGTTACGATGTCATTTATACCCTGTATAGACCAACTAAAGGAAAAGGCTAATTCGCTAACTTACACATAACTGAAAAAAAATACGACGATGATCTGATGATTGATTCCGAAGATAGTTTGAAGTCGGCTTTTCTTTTCAAATTATGCTGAGCTGTTCTAAATAAACATTTCTTTTAAACTACGTATCCATATTCATTATTTGTATTGTTGTATCATCATTTTCTCCGCAATAGTATAGTAACTTAAGTTACTTGTTTATTCGTCTATCATTTAATGAAGCGGAGTAGTGTCGCAAAGTACCTATTCTTTGCTCCTCGCCACATACGGTTTAACAGGAACGATTTCCCGATCGAGCGTGAGGCTCTTTGATGCTAGCCCTAGGATCATCAAGTTCTGTGCACATTTATAATTCGATGCTTATTATTAAGATATAAGCTATGTACACTAACCGGCAATAAATATTGCACATCGACTTTTGGAAAAAGACTATTGGCTAATTTCGGCTTCGTAGAGCGTTATCTCTATCGCACGAAACACTAACAGTCCGGTATCTATTAAGAGCTGTTAAAACAATTATGACGTTTTTTATAATTGAATAAAATACACAATTTTTTTCTATAAGTGCTTTAGGTTGTGGAAATATACAATAAAAAATCCTGTTTATATAATTTTTACGTTTTTTTAAGTTACAGAAGTAGTATATAATATATATACAAAATAAACACCATTATACCTATTATTAAAATGACACATTCTAATAAAAAAATTTAATCATCTAAATTCTCATTCCCTTCCATTTCACTATCTGTGCTCTCAATGAGATCAATATCACTGTCAGTATCAGCCGTATTTATCACAAGTTTATCAGTGTAATTGTCAAAATCGTGTTGAATTCTTCGATATTCATTCTCACATTTGATTGCATGATCGCAAACCTTTTTCCATTCTTCAGCCCCGGTCATGTTTACTTTTTCTGTCAATATTTTTTTTCTGTAGTCAAATTCATAACCACGTTTCTAGCGGCTACATAACCTTTAAGTTGAGACCATATATTTTCAATTGGATTAAAATCCTGATGATATGGTGGCAATCGCAACACAGTGTGCCCATGTTCGGCAAGTATCTTGTCCCCCGAAAACTCTGTAAATCTCTCTGTACATAATATCGTAAATCTGAGGTTTCGTCAATTTTGGGTAAACTGGAATTTCATGTCTGTTTAACCAGTTGATCATTTCCTGTTTAATAGTGTTTGAATGGGGGGGTCTTTTAACAAATTTGTTGTGATAGGTTGCGTTTTCTATAACTAGAACAGAATCACTAGGTATATTGGGGATTCATTAATTAACCAGCCATTTCTCGTAGTTCTCGTTATTCATTTCTTTGTGATAATCGCCTGTAGTGTCCATGGATTTATACATTAAAAAGGCTCCTGGTACAAAGCCTTTTTCGTTCCCCGCATGAACAATTATCAAATTTCTTATCATCACTCCAAGTTTTTCCTTTAGTGTGGGATGTACGTATGTAAGACTCATCCATATATATTATATTTTTGTTTCACGAAATTTACGTATTTTGTAGAGGTATTTCATTCGTTTGAGACTTACAGCATGCTTTTCAATCAGAACTTTTCGATTATCTTCCATTTTAGTGAACCGAAATCCCATCTCATGAAGTATTTTTCTCAACGTCTTTTCAGACCCATTGTAATTAATAGCTTCAGATAATTTAGCTTTTAATGATTTTACTGTGGACAGTTCATTAAAAAATCGTACACCATTCTTCGAACAACATCATAATCAAAATTGTCCATATCTAAACGAAATTGCTATTTTGGTCTCCCTTTTTTCGGAGAGCTAAACATAATTGCAGTGGAAGGTGTTTCAATACTAACTTCACTTAATATATTGTTCAAAGTTCTTCTTGAAATTCCAGTTGCATTTGCAACTCGCTCTTGAACCTTCTTAAAATAATTACTTACATTATCATTTGTTTTAAATCTATCGGCTTCGTTTACAAAATATTTATAAACATTGTAGATAATTTCGCGTGACTGACCTCGTAAAGGTTTACCTCTTTTTCCTAAAGATGCCATCGAACAATTTAAAATTATTTCAAGTTAGGTGTTTTAACAACTCTATATATATATTGTAATGGACGCAACCTCACTCTACCACACTTAAACAATGACTGACAAACGTCACATAGGTCGTTTGTGACAAAGATAACGCTCATC
Organism: Leucoma salicis; assembly: GCA_948253155.1. Taxonomy (NCBI): domain Eukaryota; kingdom Metazoa; phylum Arthropoda; class Insecta; order Lepidoptera; family Erebidae; genus Leucoma; species Leucoma salicis. Next base: position 19,481,444 of record OX411815.1, on the reverse strand, counting down.
CATCCATCCATCCATCAGCCTTTCAACGTCCACTGGTAGACATAGGCCTCCCCAAGAAAACGCCACAACGAGCCAACCGCATCCAACGCCCCCCGCCGAAATTAGCCGATTGTCTTTTTCCAAAAGTCGATTTGCAATATTTATTGCTGGTTAGTGTAAGCAATTTGTGTGTGTACAATTCTTCATCGGAAATACTAAACGCAAATTTAATAAATAATATTGAAACGAAGTTCCTTGTCGCACGCTGCGAAAGGGGGCTAGACGGAAAAAATTAAGACCAAAAGTTGTAACGACACTGCTTTTTTTTTGTTTTTTGTTATATTTTTTAATAAAAAAAAAATTATTATAACTTAAAAAATAATACGATTTTATTACAATTCCTTCACTAATTAATCGAAAGGAACTTCGTTCCATCCGGGTGTCCCTTGACTTGACACCTCTCAAGTATTTATATTACTTGAAAATGTATTGATGGGACTATTAAATTAGGTAAATAAACTACCCACAGCTAGATTAATAAATATTTATAAGGGTATTAAGTGGAATTTAACGTATTTGAAAATTGAAACTATTGTCAATAACCTTGAAAGGAGAAAATATACACTTTGTTTGAAAATTAATGTAAATAATAATTGATATTTCTGAAAAAAATGGGTACTAATGAAAAAGTCCATATTTTAAAAATAAACACTATGTACAAATTGTTGTATGAAAATGTTGAAAATCTGTGACTATCGATACTGCTTGACAGGCAGCTTTATGACGTCAACTCGTATTTATATAAATACGAGCATCCGTTCTTCTGGGATTAAAAGCCTATTTACTTTTCTGGATTATGGACTTGTATGCTTTTAAAATGTTCATTTGAGTAGTTAAGGCGTGAAAGAATAACATGCAAATAAAGAACCAAACTCACTTTTGTATTTATAATATTAGTATAGATAAAAATGTAAAAATACTTTTTATAATTATATACTCAACGCGAAAATTTCGAGGTTATTTTTGTAAAAAGCATAAATACTAAGCTTGCGACTGTCAGGCATTTGAATTTATTAAATGACCATCAAGTTCTTCAATCCTTGTCGCAGGAGACATTACAAATCACCCCTGAAATCTTCCAGTTCCAGTGGTCCGTCAGTTAAGGTGGAGACACGGTACACGGCTGGTTTATTTTGTCGGTGAGGGCCCACACTACCTTGTTCGTTGCCCCGAATGACAGGTATGCGGTTTGGTACATTTATTCTTAACGAAAACAAAGAATGAGGACTTTATAAACATACATTCAAAGACAAAGACACTCAGACTAAGAACAGTTATTTGATCTAACGGCCCTCCCCTAGGGAAGTTGTATCCAAACTAAGTGCCATCTATGCGAAAGTTATATAAGATCTTATAGGAATTTCAAATCCAACACAGGACAATTCTTTGTGTGTTCCACAAATTATTATTCTGAGTCTGGGTGAAAGTACTTTATGACTATTTAGATATTTTTATATATATTTTTAGCATTTGACATGCTTAGCAACATACATTAAACACAAAGTGAAAAATGTGAAATCGAAAATAACTATTAGGGGATTATTTATAGGGTTTGCGTCATTATTAGGTAAAATCTTAATTGTAAAATTAAGTTTACCTGGTCGGTATAATGTATGAAAATACTCCTGACAGATGGCGTCTGCGTCACCCAAAGACGTTAAGTATGAATGTGTTATCGAAATTAGCAGTCAGGAGCAAGGGTCACGATGGCTGAATTGGTAAAGCATCTGGACGGTATCCAGGAGATGCAGGTTCGAATCCTGCTCGTGACTGTTATTTTCGATTTCACATTTTTCACTTTGTGTTTAATACTTTATGACTGTTAAGTGTCTGTTCGCGAAGTTCCCCGCGATGCAGAGATTATAACTAAGTACAGGATGTCATCTTTAAAAAAATATATAATTTAATGCGAATACTTGTCACGATGTTTAGATGTGTGTTCAATCACGCCAGACCGAATTTATGTCGAAAAATTAATAATTTCCATACGACATAATTTTTTTTGGATATAGACCTTAAGGCTAAATAGATTCGAACAAAATTTTGTATACTTACAGATAAATTATGACATAAAACAACACATACTCGTAGAATGCAAATTAATAAAATTAAAGTGTCTGTTTGTGATGTCTAAATAACAGCATTTTATTAAATGCATTTGAAATCATTAAAGTACCTATAACAAAGTACCAATTTTTTAAGTTTTTCTTTGGTTGCTTGTCCCGCATAATCTCCAAAACGGTTGGACCAATTTGGACGTAACTATCACTGGCAGATAGTTGAAATTATAAGAAGAGAGATTTTAAGAGAAATACCCGAAGGGAGTTGAAAATTCCTCTCGGGCGGTCTCGGAAAAGATTAAACCTAGTATTTAGATATTTATATATATATATATATATATTTTAAGCATTTGAAATGCTTAGCACTATGCATTAAACATAAAGTGAAAAATGTGAAATCGAAAATAACAGTCACGAGCAGGCTAAGCATGTGAAATGCTAAAAATATATATAAAAATATCTAAATAATTATAGGGTTTGCGTCATTATTAGGTAAAAATCTTAATTGTAAAATTAAGTTTACCTGGTCGGTATAATGTATGAAAATACTTTCGACAGATGGCGCAGGCGTCACCCAAAGACGTTAAGTATGAATGTGTTATCGAAATTAGCAGTCAGGAGCAATTGACACGATGGCTGTATTGGCAAAGCATCTGGACAGGAGATGCAGGTTCGAATCCTGCTCGTGACTGTTATTTTCGATTTCACATTTTTCACTTTGTGTTTAATTAAATCTATTTCTGGGCGATAGGGCTAGGCTAGAGACAATGTCTTTCACGCGCGGTTTAATTAGAAGAATCACAGAACACAAGGCTTTATGTACCGGGCGGGTCTTGCAACAAATATTTGCGATGGGGTCTAATCACAGAACAAAGTCCTGTGCGGTCCTCGTGTGCCGAGTATTGAATCTCAACTGCTTTTCGCTGCTCTTCAAGTTCGAGGATGGACTGTGTCATGGTGGCTAGGGAAGCGCTCTCATTGGCCACGTTATATAAGACAATGGTGCCACATTTATAAAAGTAATAGAGTCGTTTGTTTTTGTTAATTGCGCGTCACCAGAAAATATTTAAGTTTCACGCGGATGAAGTCGTGAGTAGCAGCTAGCTTTTATATAAATAAGGAGTTCATTTGAAATAATTTTAAAACATCAATCACATATTTTTGTTTCCTTATTGGAGTCGATATCATGCTAAACTCTATGCACCCTTATTACAGCGAATTTGTGTTATATATAATAAATAATTGAAACTGTTAAACAGCTTTAAAATCTTACAAATGCACGAACAAACCATTCGTCTAGTTATACTAATAATAGTGCTATATCTAAAATAGAAATCCCCATGAATTTTTTGTCTCCGTTCAACAAAACTAACGCTTCTAAGAAACCAGGTGTATGTAACAATGAAATATAAAACACAACAAATCTCGCCATTATAGTTTTGAGCTAAAACATCATCAGATAGCTGATTTTTTACTATCGAAATTCCAACTCACAATAAAAAATGCCTATGTATAAAATCCACACAATTTCAAATTCGAATTCAAAAAACAAAACGATGTTTTCTGATTTTGAAAAAGTAAACACTAATATATTTTCTTTTATACTGCTCTCAGCCAGTTTTTTGAGAGTATCACCAAACATGGTTATCATAAGTATGTAGTCGTATATTGTAAAAAATACTAATAAAAACACATGCATTGTCTTGCTTCGTTTACAAACAAAGATTCATGAAAATACGAACCACCCAAAAAACATGTATCGACATAAAACCACGTCATAATATATATCTCAGTTACCGTGGTTCTTGGTTAAGTGTGAAATATCTGCTGTTCAATATTTATAGGAATTTTATTTCTGTTATTTATTCACAAGGCACGTTTGTCGTTGAGACAAAAGGCGACTGTGCCTCCGTATCTTATTTTTCGTTAGTAACTGCATTCGTTTTGGTCATCTTAGGGCGTATAAATAATGCATTATCACGCGTTGGGTCGCGCCACAAGACTGGTCAGTGAGAATAAAATTATTTGTCGTGGCTTAGCACTTATAAAACAAAACAGTTTAGTATTGCAGACTGTACTTAAATATTTTATTGAGATCTCTAAGAAATTCTTAGTTTTATTGGTGGAATGAATCCATCGTCTATTTTATCAAATGATTTCCAATACTTGACATTTTGGCTCTTAAACCATTTATTATAATATGCAATTTGGTGATGTAGAACTGTTGCTGAAGACCATATAGGGCCACCGGATTTACTCAATAATAAGGTTTTCATGTATATAGATATTTTTATATATATTTTAGTATTTGACATGCTTAGCACTATACATTAAAGACAAAGTGAAAAATGTGAAACCGAAAATAACTCCTGCTCGTGACTGTTATTTTCGATGTCACATTTTTCAATTTGTGTTTAAGGTTTTCATGGGTTCGATGGGTTCACGATTCAATTTTTTAAATATAGTTTATACTCCTTTAGGGGCTGATAGTGAAATTCCAAGAGAACTCCTCAAAATTTACAGGAAAAAAGTTTTTTTTTGTCTGACTTGTGGCGATCCTGATAATTCCGCCAATGACAATGTTCTCTTGATTATTTTGTTAAAAAAAAATTGTAAAAGGTTGATTTAATGAGTTATTGACATTAGGCTATTGTAACTTAGATTACAAACCCAGCCACTAAAGAGCAATAAATAATAATATTAAAAACAGTTTTAATAAAAACAACTAAAAAGCAAAAACAAACCATTACCTACATTCACCAACGATTTTCGTTGTAATTTTACCAATTTTGTTAGTCATTGGATGTAATTTTGTGTTTGCATTTTAGTGGGTCGGTTAGCTATTATATAACTACATTAAAAATAAACGACCATCTTTGCTTAAAGAATACATTTAGAAATAAAAAAAAAAACTTATTAAGGTCAAAGAACGACATTCTCGACTCTACAGAAACTTAAAATATACAGTTCTAAGTAAAGTATTTACAAAATAAGCCAATACCGGGTGTCTCGTTTTAATTAGAATGCAAATTTAATAGCCTGGAGGCATTTACATGTCAATGGTTGCCTAAATAACGTAATCTGAAATACAAAGGCTCCGACCGTAGTGGCAAAGGCAGCTTATGGGCTTCGGCATATTGATCTACACCTTAGAGCCTTCCATCGTTTATGAATACCAATAAGTGGTACTAGTATTAGAAATATGAAGGGTCTTATTTCACTGGATAATATTATTTTACTTTGTTTGGTGACAGTCTATAAATTAATATGGCAATTCTGTTCCACAGGTGCGTTAAAGTACATCGAAGTAGGAAGTTACAGCAATCGTCCTCTCAATATTTGTGGTTCGTGTCCAAATGTTTTTATTGCCAAGACGTTTTTTGTTACTTCTATACACATCTAGGGTGGCTAACAAACCACTGAAGTAATTTATGATAGTTCCAGTGGCCCCCCAACTAAGGTAGAGCGACGGCACACGGCAGGTTTATTTGGTGGGTATGCCACATGACCCCGTTTGTTGCCCCGAATGACAGGGTGTGTGGTAAGGTATTTTTCCCGCCGGGCGTACCCATGGCTATAACAAAAAAAAGGTGGCGAACAAGCACAAGTTTCGATATATAATGTCAGTTATTAGCACATCCTGTGGACTTTAGTGTTATGTTGCTAATTGCAGGTACAATAATGCCAAGTGGAGAGGAAGAATAATAGAAAGAAGACGAGTAAGTTTTGAACTCTCACTCATCGAAACATACTTATATATCGATTTATTTTCAAAAGCGTTGTAAACTTTCATGATTGATGGTGTATCCCTGCATGATGCACACAATTGATAAAGGTTTTTTAATAGCCATATTTAAACGTAGCAAACAAGATCGCGCTTTTATTTATTTTGAAAACCGTGATTGATTTATTATTATCGGATGCAGAAACTAAAGTAAATATTTTTTTATTTACATCGGTCTTTCACAGAAGCAAACAACCAAAAATATCCATAATCATTTAACTATTGGTTTCTACCAAAGTTGCATTTTTTTTTATTGCATGTAGTGGCAGACGAGCCACGGCCCATCTGATGATAAATGGTAACCGTCGCTCATGGACTCAACAATACCGAGAGTATTATCAAGCCGCTGCTCACCATTTCATTTCACTGATATGAAATGAAAGAATAAACGGCTATCTCCTGCTACAGTCAAAACGCAACGATGTGCTTCATGGCCGGTCACACGGGAGATGGTGGTAACAACCCGCTCGGGCCCGATACCAAGTAAGTACTCCCACTTGGTACTCAGCCCTACCACCAGTCATGCAATGGATGATAATTGCTTACTTCCCTTAGTCGCCTCATACGACACCCGTGGGAAAGAATGGGGTGGCGACACTTGTATTCTTAGTCCGTCACCACACGGACAAAATGCATGACTGGGTTTTCATATAGAACTGTTAGGTTTCTACTTAGCTTTAAATAAACCTGGATATCAAATATTTTGATCTGTATTTTAGCACTTGACTTGCTCCGCTATTTTAAAGAACATATTATTATTTGTGAAAGTGGAAAAATAGAGCTTTACTGCGTGTGGGATACGAACCTGCGTCACTTCCAATCTGGGAAAGTGCTCTAGATAATGCATGTAGATGCATCCGAGAGGTGGCGTGGGTTGTAAATACAAATGTGATGTGGAGATTGGGAATGTCCGTTGGGTACTGCGATGGCTTAGCGGTCTAGAGCACTTTTCCAGATTGGAAGGGACGCAAGTTCGAATACCGCTCGCAGTAAAGCTCTCTTTTTCCACTTTCACAAATAACTAGATATCAAAGCCTTGAGTCCTTGCTTCTAAGTAGAAAAATGGAATAAAAAAATACAATCTTGTTCAACTAAAGTAATACTGATAATAATCAAGGTAAAACCACCACGCTATTTTTCTTTTTTTTGTTAAGGCGGGAAAAAATGTTCCTAACCGCACACTCCGTCGTTCGGGGCAACGAACAGGGTAGTTTGAGGCTCTCACCCACTAAAGAAACCCGCCGTGTGCCGTCTCTCCGCCTTTATTGGCGGGCCACCGGAACCATATCACATTCCTTCAGTGGTCCGCCGGCGGCTTACCCTTTCTTCCTTTCGCAGAGCGACGCACCTTTGCGGGAGGCCTTGCGGATTTTTTTTTATTTTATTGCATGTAATAGCAGACGAGCCGCGGTCCATCTGATGGTAAATGGTAATCGTCGCCCATGGATTCGACTATACCGAGAGTATTGTCAAGCCAGCGGCTCACCAATTCATTTCACAGATATGAAATGAAATATAAACGGCTATCTCCTGCTGCAGCCAAAACGCAACGATGTGCTTCATGGCCGGTCACACGGGAGATGGTGGTACCAACCCGCCCGGGCCCGATATCAAGTGTGTACTCCCACTTGGTACCCAGCCCTACCACCAATCATGCAATGGATGACAATTGCTTACTTCCCTTAGTCGCCTCATACGACACCCGTGGGAAAGAATCGGGTAGTGATACTTGTATTCTTAGTCCGTCACGACACGGACTAAATGCGGATGCGGATGGCGGACGTTCACCGGTCCATCTAACTGCAGCCTCAGCTAGGGCGGCATTAGGCGCAAATATTCACGCCTGCGCCACCCCAGTCGCTGGCGGTGGTTCGGGTCTGCGGAAAGATCAGCCTCCCTGGCCCTCTCCGCCGCTTCCCTCCGCAAGATGAACTCCTCGCAGAAGGCAGCGACCGCGGCCCAATTCCTGTCGCTGCCAAGCATCGCTCTGACGACGATCGGCAGCGAGAGGTCCCCTCCTATTGCCGCGACGAGTTCACGGCGCTGCTCGGCCCAAGCCGGGCACGACTTGAGCGTGTGCTGCGCCGTGTCCTCGTCGCAGCCGCAATGGTGACAGCCCTGAGTAGCTTCCTTCCTTGCGACAATGTGCAGATACCTGCCGAAGCAACCATGCCCCGACAGCACCTGCACCAGTCGAAAGGTAAGGACTCCGTGCCCTCGCCCTGCCCACTCTTCCAGCATCGGCTGGAGCACCCCTACGGTCCGAAGACCGGCCCAGAGTGCCTCCAGCTGCGCCCTCCAGCTGGCCATGGCAGCTCAGCGGGTGTCGCCTTGCCATGTAAAAGCGCCACTCTGAAACTATCAATATAAAACTTTGCCTTAGGAGGAATTAAACAATATTTATTTAATAAAACGTTTTCTACCTATTGTATTCATAGCGCTTCTTTTTCATATATTACACTATTAATTTTAACTTCATCTGTAGTATAGCGGTAGTGTGAGTGACTGCTGATCATGAGGTCTCGGGTTTGATCCCCGGATCGGGTGCTGCTATTGAGCTTTTTCGTAATAAGCAAAAAATCTTAGTAGCAGCTCAGAGTTTGGAAATTTGCCCGGTAGACGGCAATAGTCTCGCCCCCTATTACGTTGGACTTCAACATAGCTGGCGTGATGCTATTTTTTTTTAAGTTTTTTATTTACATGTCTACTTATTTTCACGAATAGTATTAAATTTTCTATTTACATATACAGTATGAAATAAAGTAATTTTCCGCGTCTGTATGATTATCCGCATTTAGCTATTTTTGCAACCATGCCAACCAATACAGATCCCGCGAACACCCAAAAAAACGTGTTATATAGCCGTCAATGTAAATAAAAACACTTCAAGCGCTACAACTTTTAAGAGTACATTGATAATAAAACAATGAACAACACTTTGATAAACAACGTCACGTTTACGAGACGCTGTATAAATAAAGACATGCAAATGCCATTAGTGTTATTACACTTTTATAGGAGATTATAGCAGGTGTATCAAATGCAGGGAAAGCAGCGGTGAAGGAAAATCTCATTATGATCTTGGTACAAGATACAGGAGATTCAAGCCTTGTATCACGTATGCAATCAATCATTCATTTGTGAAAGTAAAAACTACAACATTCTAGTGAAAAAAAGTTTGAGTAATAGGCCGCAATTGTGAGTATATCGATTTTGTTAATTTTATGAAGGATGTAGGTACAGGGGGGGAGAACGAGACTCACCTACCTAGACCAAATCGGTCATGTATTGAAAGAAGGTGGAGTCAGGAGTCTCCGAAACCGGCGAGCGTGTATAAAGAGAATTATGAATGTTAAGGAAGCGAGAGATGTATGCAAGGATAGAGCCTCTTGGCACTCTGTTCTCTCTGCGTACCCCGCTAAGGAAATGGCGTGATGATAAGTTTTTATATATTTTTTGAGCATTGCTTAGCCATACAAAATAACACAAAGTGCGAATATGTAAATCGAAAATCACATCCTTCTCGTGATTTTACGATTTCACATTTTCGCACTTTGTGTTAGTATACCAATTATTTTTCTCAATCCATTCCTGTATCACTATTAGGCACGGGTCTCCATTCAGCGTGAAACTAATTTGGACCACCACGCTGGTCCAATGCGATTTGGTAGCTCCACAAGCCGTAAAGAAACACAAGCCTCTCAGCCATGTAGGCATTTTCCTACTTGAACTTTTTTCTTACGTAGGAATACCACTTTTTTAAGTTAAATAATTGGTTGTAAGCATTTTTAACAATAATTTTTTTAAAACGTTACCTATCACGTTACAAGAATTCAAGTAGGTATGTAATAAAGTCCTCCTATCAGAATTTCAAGTCTCGCTACATTGAGATTTTAATATAGTGTTGTGCTGAAATAGTTATTCTCTTTATCAGAGGAGCTGACAATTCGATAACCATAAAGAGATCAGATGTAAGAAACTTTATGTATGCCCCAAAGCACGGAGCACTTCACCGCTTACTCTCTTGACTCACGGCGTGTGTTAAGAACAGAAAAACTCAATAGCACTTTTTGTCTTAGACTCAACAAACATCCTGCCCAAACATTGTAATTTCTTAAGCAAGACCGACATTGTATAAGCACTATTATTTTCTTAAAGTGACGGTTTAATCGATATTTGGCTCATAATTCGATTACCATGTACTATGTCAGCGGTGTCCTGTGTGATCCATCAATCAAAGTTGCCCTTGCTTTTATATTATACACCCAGCATGACGTTTATGTTGACGTAATACCACTATTGTTTTTCATGGAATACTGTGAATTTTGAAAATATCGGCAGGATTTTTTTTTAATAATTTTATCAATTATCCTGGCTTTAAAATTAGTTAAGATGACTCAAAATTATGAAAACATTGAATTAAGAAGTATTTTTACAATAGAAAACAAATGAGGCTAACTAATATATTTCCCTATTTGTAAAGGTATTTAGTTGGATCGTATATATTCAATATTGCATGGTTTTGGTAAAAATGCAAATAATTAACAGAAAAATTTTCTTTACATAGTGATAAAAAGAATAAATACATATATAGTCTATTCGTGACCACGGCTGGTGCAACTCAGCCGAAACGTCGAGGTCAACCAAAATAATAGTATTTTGAGAAGTTTAAAGCGCGTATAGTCCCGTTAAATGTGTTATAATGTATATAAAACGTGAAAGTTTCAAAAAGTACCATTATACATAATTATTGGCCAAATTATTGTTCTTGAAAACATATTTAATTATGTTCACTAGACTTCAAAACTCCTAAAATCATTCTAAAATTGAAAAAAAAGGAATTATACTGCAACGTTTCCAACAGATAAAAAGAAAACCATTTCAGTATTACTACAATTGTACGCTTTCCCGACTCGGCAGCGCTCTAGAATATACCGATTCGATTAAAGACAACGATCGCGTTTCCTATTAGGTTCTGTTACAACGGTTCGTGACGTCACGCGCTAGTCCCACCAAGCTTTTTTGCAATATTCTTCCAGACCACTCAAATGCTATTGCCGTAATTGGAGTACTGAATATTGTTCAGCTGAAGTTTTATGAGTTTGAAGAGCGTAGTTGCCTATGCTTTTAGCTATTCAATGCACTTTCTGAATTGGCTCCACATTCCTGAGGAATGTCTGAAAATAAGTTTATTCACTCATGTACCTATTGATGTTTATTTCCGTTGTGTACAAAATAGATATCAGACTGGGGTTCCACATTTCTGGTAACAAAATGTTGCATTTTTTATTTTTTATTTCGTTTGGTTGCAGACGAGCCACAGCCCATCTGATGGTAAATGGTAACCGTCGCTTATGGACTCAACTATACCAAGAGTATGTCAAGCCGCTACTCACCATTTCATTTCACAGATATGAATCTCCTGCTACAACCAAAACACACCGATGTGCTTCATGGCCGGTCACACGGGAGATAATGGTACCAACCCGCTCGAAAACCATAGACAGATATCAAGAATCAGGAGGTCGAAGAATTGCACATCGTGGTAGGTAAACCATAGACAGATATCAAGAATCAAGAGGTCGCAAAATTGCAGATCGTGGTAGGTAAACCATAGACAGACATCAAGAATCAAGAGGTCGAAGAATTGCAGATCGTGGTAGGTAAACCATAGACAGATATCAAGAATCAAGAGGTTGAAGAATTGCAGATCGTGGTAGGTAAACCATAGACAGATATCAAGAATCAAGAGGTCGAAGAATTGCAGATCGTGGTAGGTACACCATTGACGCGTCGCTCTGTAGAGGGTACCCGAAAGGGTAAGCCGCCGGCGGACCACTGAAGTAATATATGAGTAGCGCAGTTCCATGTATGCCGCAAAGATTAAAAAAATCATAATTTAACTTACGTGATCCTTAAATAAGTTTAAATATTTGATGATCAACTTTTCTCTGTTGGGTTCGAATACGTGCGTTGATTTTTTGTAATAAATTTCCTCTTTTCGTGACCATCAAATTTCATTCTGTTCTAATTTTTAAACAATGTAAACTTTTCTTTTATCAACGCTAATAAACAAAAATAATATAACACTGTTTTATAAAACAGGTATAAAATCTTTTTAAAAGTAGAACAGTTAAGAAAAATAATAATTAAAATTAGAATACTTTCATTCTTTACAAAATTACCTTTTAATTTCATTGTGATTTTTATTAATTAACATGATCAGATAAAATATCTTAGAATAAAAAATGTGAGGTAAAGATTGGGACTTGTAAGTAGGTTTCTAGGATAGTTTAACGGCCTAATTCAGTCAAAAGTCTGAATCTTGCTCGTATAGAATTTATCTTTTTCCACTTTATCAATCATATTCCAGTCATCCTAACTATCATAAAGCATTACTGTTACAGCTTTATGATAGTTAGGATGACTAAATATATACAGACACAGCTCTGTAGCTGTGTCTGTATATTTAAGATATTTGAGAAAAAAATACTGTATGAGGCTATTTAGGCGTGTCTAAAGATAAAAAATTTTTTTTTTAGATTTTTATCTGTCTGTTTCTCTGTTTGTTTGTTCGCACATCACGCAAACAATATAGAACGGATTTCGATGCAACTTTTTTTATTTGATAGGTCTTGATTAGACATATAAACTATTATACGATTTATCCCGCTACTATACCGGGAATTTGAGATATGACCTAAAAGCTAGCTTTTGACTGCGGCTTGTATTAATTAAAATACTTAATAAAACTTGCTGATTATTTATTCGTTCGCGCATCACACAAAAACTTTTGACCGGATTTTGATGCAACTTTTTTATTTGATAGCTCTTAATTCTAAACTTATAAACTGGTATACATCTTTATCCCGCTACTATATCGGGAACCTGAATTAAAACCAAAAAAAAGTCACTTTTGGCTGCGGCGGAGCCGCAAGCAAAGGCTAGTGTTACTATAAAAATAGTATTAGGTCACTTACCATTAGCAACTTAAAGTAGTTTTTTAATCTTAATGTTTGTTCACAAGAGCAACTTTTTTACATTAATAACATATTCAAGTTTGTATGTTATAAACATCGATATTCAAGAGTAAATAGTATAATCACATCAATAAAGAGCATAAATATTAATTAAACATGTTTTTGCAGCTGCTGTTTTATGGTAACTTTATTGGTACATTATGAAATGATTATGATAAAAGATTAACTAAAAAATATCTAAATTAACCCTGCATCCTCTTTCTATTACTATCTAAACTTTTATGTACTTACGTATTACCTATTTAATGTGCCGATAAAGTTATAAGACGATAAATTATTAAGTTTAAAAATAAAAATAGCCTTAACAGTCATGGCTATCAGATTTTCTATTGTATAATAGCTTACTTTTTAATTAAATTACTAGCTATTACCCACGACGTCATCCACGTTGCTTATTTTGTTAGGCATGGCACCGTCCTAGAAGGCAATTTTTGTCACCACGAGGTCAAAAACGCACTTCTTTATTTGCCTTTAATGACATCCTTAAATGAGATTAGAGGAATCTAAAATATAAAATCTAAATTAATAGTGAGTAGAAATTGATTATTGCTTAAAACGTTTAAAAAATATTTTCATTTGATTTTCTTCATAACATTGTATTCTAGTAAACACTCCAGATTATCAAGCGTGTTAAAATAATGATTTCGTTCAAAATGCCGAAAAAATACTCTTGTCTGTCTTACGATGCAGGTGACTCCAGGTTGAGATTTAAATTTATATGCGTATTATATTGAGCTATAATTGAAATTATAGTCAGATAGAAAAGATCTGTTTGCCTAAGTTTTTTTTTTCTGGGGCTATGAATCCTTTTGTATCATTGCGATGCAGACAGACTTTAGTCTATATATTGAGCTTGAATAAAGCCCCACACGCTCAAAGGATAAATAAATGGAATAGTATAAATGTAACGGTTTATGTATAATATAAAATCTTTAAAAGATTAAGAAATACTACGCTCATTAGAGCTCTTTTTGAGAGCCATGCTTAACTCAACAAGATGAAACTGTGAGTCTGTGTTTGCACACTGCAGCTGGCGACGCATTAAAACAAAATTAACACGATCTGATGCACGGATTATGCAAATCGATACTTATCCAGCGACGTTCTTTGTTATCACGTACTCAAAATGAGTTTTGATGAGCTCTGTTGCGACAGTTTGTGTTTCTTGTGCTAGTTTTGCCAATGTTTGTAATCAATTCAACAACCAGTTTTGCAGGACTTAATGTTTTAAAAACTTACTTTACTAATTGTTTTTTGTACCCTTTTACCTTTATCCCTGACTACTCTGTCAAAGTGTCAAAATAGTAGTTTGCTGACTGGCGAACAAAGTTTCAATTCCGTACTGATAAAAAGTTCTATGGCCCTTTCTTCAGTAGCCAACATTTGAATCCAAGAGCTTGTCCGCTTAGGAATTATATACTTACGGCGGTAGACTAAAGAGGCAGTTCGGGCATTTGGGATTTTTTACGGGATCAGGTATGGTAGTTCTTTATTGACAACTGGGGAAACAAGTACCATTAAAATTAAGTACTGGTGTTGTGTTTTCATAATACCAGTTATCCATATCATAAGCGTTCCACTGTTAAGTAAGGGTTGCCTGTATTCAGAGAAACTTTTCCCTATATACTGTGTAGCTAGATAGTGGAAATTTCAAGTGTAATTTTCAGTTTATTACTTAACGAGAAATTTAATCTAAACTTGTAATATTATTATCATATAAAATGGAATTCTCATACTCAGCGCAAACAAATTACGTACTCGTAGTACGTATTTAAAGTCAAAACAAAATCAGCCCCCTAAAAATTATAGTATCGTAAAACAATGATTGAAAATATTGATATCAGTTTTATATTTCCATTAAGTTGGGGGAGTCAGTAGTCATACCACCGTTATCTAACCAGGTATCTATAGCTTGATTTGATAATAATAACTTGCAGGCGGGAAATGTGGAAATCAGAGGGCGAGCTCGATGGGGGCGTGAAAATGTTTATACACTTTCATAATTTTGAGGGGATGATATCGGATACACTGTAAAGAGGGGTCGAACAAGGAAAGGGCTTTCAACAAAATACTTAATGCGGAAAATACGAGGTTGAAAACTTGGTTATTTCTAGCCCTTGCTGTTATTTGGGTATTGATGTTATTCCAGGATTTGCTTCGTCTATTGCATTAGCATGTTTTTGAACCGATGTGAGATGTTCTTCTTTAATGTTCGGTATTACCACAGACTGCTTTTAGGATGATAATCGTACTAAGAAACCGATGCTATATCACTGTTCTTATAAAAATATTATAAATATTTAACTACACTTTTCAGTTAGTTATCAATGATGATGAAATTCTATATTTCTAGTATTTTCTAGTTATGTCTTGACGAAAATGGAGCTATGGCTTTTATAAAGTATTACTCAAAATATTATAAACGCAATAAAATCTAATAAACGTTTGATTATTGCAGAATTTTCGATGTTAATATAAAATGAGCAAAGCAAGCCCTTATTATATTAATATTAATCATAATATTATAAAGCTGTAACAGAGCTATTTCTGTACATTTAATAGGTATATTTGAGAAAAAAATACTGTATTAGGCAAGGCGTGTCTAAATACAAAACGAGTTTTTATATTTATTTGTCTGTTTATATGTTTGTCTGTTTGTAAACTCGTGCATCACGCAACAAGTACTAAACGGATTCCGACACAATTTTTTTTATTTGATAGCTCTTAATTGGACTTAAAAACTGGTAGGCATACATTTTATCCCACTACTATATCGGGAACCTGAGATAAAAACTTTCTTTTGGCTGCGGTGGAGCCGCGGGTAAAGGCTAGTGAATCAAAAATGGGAACTAAGATAGGCTAGTAAGGCTAGTACTTCCCGTATTTGCAAGGATTATCTAGTCATCATCATCTTCCTAGGTGGATTCCCCACAAAAAGTTGTTCTGAGTCTGAGTGTATTTTGTGTTCGTAAAATTGTATGTTTTCAAAGTCCCCCGCGATACAAGCATAATAAGCACAAGGTGCTATCTTTAAAAAAAAAAATACTTAGATATTTTTATATATATTTTTAGCATTTGACATGCTTAGCACTATACATTAAACACAAAGTGAAAAATGTGAAATCGAAAATAACAGTCAGGAGCAGGATTTGAACCTGCATCTTCTGGATACCGTCCAGATGCTTTACCAATTCAGCCATCCTGACAATTGCTCCTGACTGCTAATTTCGATAACACATCATACTTAACGTCTTTTGGGTGACGCCTGCGCCATCCGTCGGAAGTATTTTCATACATTATACCGACCAGGTAAACTTAATTTTACAATTAAGATTTTACCTAATAATGACGCAAACAATTCGCAATTATTTTCGATTTCACATTTTTCACTTTGTGTTTAATGTATAGTGCTAAGCATGTCAAATGCTAAAAATATATATAAAAATATCTAAATATTTAAAGGGTTTGCGTCATTATTAGGTAAAATCTTAATTGTAAAATTAAGTTTACCTGGTCGGTATAATGTATGAAAATACTTCCGACGGATGGCGCAGGCGTCACCCAAAAGACGTTAAGTATGATGTGTTATCGAAATTAGCAGTCAGGAGCAATTGTCAGGATGGCTGAATTGGTAAAGCATCTGGACGGTATCCAGAAGATGCAGGTTCAAATCCTGCTCCTGACTGTTATTTACGATTTCACATTTTTCACTTTGTGTTTAAAAAAAAATACTTTTGTTCTTTTAGCACGGAATAACTAGAAGGAAAACTGTTGACCTCAGTGGGTTAGAATTTTATTCAGGGCTCTAATAACCTGACCACTGATTTAAGTTCTACTGGTTCACCAACACAGGCAAAGAGACGGCACATAGTGGGTTTATTGGACTAGGGCCCCACAAAACCATGTTCGTTACAAAAAAAAAGATGTAGTTATAGTTTTAAAAAAAAACTTCCGATTTTGTAGCAAGGAACAACTAGGGGGAAAACTGGACCTGGACTGGTGAGTTAGAAATTTTATTCAGGGCTCTAATAAACTGACCACAATTAGGTTCTAATCAATTTCTGATCAGGTCTATGATCTGTTGGATGTGACGTTCGTTAGCTTAATAGTTTTTTCTGTCCCACTATTGAGCACGGATCTCCTCTCATCTCATGGTGAGCGGATTTAGGCCAAAGTCCACCACGCTGGCCCAATGCCGGTTGTTATGTTTAAAGTATCTGGAACTTATTTTAGTAGTCCTGGGTTCAAATTCCACCTGTAGTAATCCTATTTTCTCATTAAATATACTAGAGCTATGTACGTGCTTACGAATATGTTTAAAACGTTAGTTTTTTTTTGTCGAAATAAAACCTATTTGAGAGGTAAAATCTGCAAGGCCAATCTTATAACTAACAGCGGGAATTACCGCTTATCAACATTAATAGCATTAAAAAACCAATCTTTAATACAACCTTATTTCTCTCTCTCTATAATTTTTAATATCCCCGTTATCATTATCTGTTTATTGAAGCGAAGGGAGAATAGGGATATATTGTAAACAAACTTTATCTCAAATGATTACCGAATTTTTATTTAATTAAAAGGTCGTTGAATGAAATTGGATCGGCTCTCTTTGTTCTAAGGCTTTGAGGGTATTTTTTGCACAAATTATTCAAGCTTATTGAACATTGGACGTGAGAGAGGGCGATCTATCACAAAGATAGACAGAATACGAAACCTTATAAAGAAAATGCGACCCAAGTAAGTGGGTCACAAATCCTTTAGAAGTTGGACCTTTGAAAATTGGTTTTATTTGTCCATATGTTTTAGGACAAGTAGATATAACTATAATGCGTATGAAAGAAAAATGCAATTGTAAGTATTGAAATAGCCGGACAGAATGTTGGAGTACAAATATTGTCAGGAGCAATTGTCAGGATGGCTGAATTGGTAAAGCATCTGGACGGTATCCAGAAGATGCAGGTTCAAATCCTGCTCCTGACTGTTATTTTCGATTTCACATTTTTCACTTTGTGTTTAATGTATAGTGCTAAGCATGTCAAATGCTAAAAATATATATAAAAATATCTAAATATTTAAAGGGTTTACGTCATTATTAGGTAAAATCTTAATTGTAAAATTAAGTTTACCTGATCGGTATAATGTATGAAAATACTTCCAACAGATGACGCAGGCGTCACCCAAAGACGTTAAGTATGATGTGTTATCGAAATTAGCAGTCAGGAGCAATCGTCAGGATGGCTGAATTGGTAAAGCATCTGGACGGTATCCAGAAGATGCAGGTTCAAATCCTGCTCCTGACTGTTATTTTCGATTTCACATTTTTCACTTTGTGTTTAATGTATAGTGCTAAGCATGTCAAATGCTAAAAATATATATAAAAATATCTAAATAGATCATATCTGCAATAAACTGCGCGCAATACTGGCAAAATTATCTATTTTAAAATATAATGTTCCTTACGAGATATTAATAAATTTGTATAAAGCGCTAGCTGAAATTATAATTACTTATAGTATTAGTAGCTACGGAAGAACATATAAAACATATATAAACAAATATACAAATACAATTACTAAAAATAATAGTACCTACTAAAATAAAGAATAAATATAATAATAACTACCATAAACTATTCCAACAATGTAAAGTTTTACCAATACATCAACTTATAGAACTGTGTATACTAAAAAAAACTATTTTAAATACAATAATAATTTCATAACCCATAAAATAACAACAAGAAATATTTCTAACAAAAAACTACAAACACTCCGCGCTATAAATGTTTATGGAGAAAGAACAACAAAATTTTTAGTACCGAGGTTAATAAACAATATTCCACTAACTTGAAAAAATCAACTAACTGTTAAAAACATAAATTATAAATTAAAAAGTATGTACTTAAATAAATAGTGAAATACCAAGTAAGTTTTTAAGCAACATTCTGTATGTTATGTACTATACGTGTGACTGGATTGTGGCGGACGCTCAGTAAATTTAAATCTACCTACATTATCAATCATCAGTATTATCACTTATTATATTTTATTTTGTAAACATACCCACAGTATGTTACGGAATGAGGCATCAAACACAAACCTAATTAGGTTTTTATGATGTATAATGAATTTAGAACACTGTAATAAAACTGAACAAAATAAATTTAAAAACAAAAAAAAGCTTGCCCGCAAAATGTTCTTATTACTGATATAGGTATAAGATTTGCAAATATTTGCATAATATTAAAGTATATTCTATAGAATATTTAAATAATTCATGTTGATAAAAAAGCTTTAAGTTTAGGAGTTAAGCAATGATTAGGCAGAAATTATTAAAATGAGATTTTGAAATTAAATTCCATTAGATTAAAATAATACCGACTGTAATTAATATTCGTAAGTTAGCTGAGATTTTTAGTCTATGAGATTAATTCAATTTATAAATTGTTGAGATTCCCTATTCTAAATGAAAGTTTGATTTGGGAGAATTTTAAATAATTTCAGAGATTTAAATTCAAAAAGATAAACTAATATTGTATGGGGTACATGGTTTTTCTCCGTTGTTGGGGAAGAAAAATTCTGGAGAACAACACCTTATAGACCAACGATCTGTTTAAAACCGCGGAGAGCCGTAAGATTTGGTCGGCACAGAACCGCTAGTTGTGAACAATGGACAATGACAGACTGATAGATAGATATAAGTTTATAATGATGATCAAATAAAATAATGCACTTAACGTCTTTTAGAAACTTACACAAAATAAATACTAACATGTCGTATAATTACGTGCTTATAGCACGCAAATTCATATTATTGGACTTCAGAATTGAGGCCAGATATAAATAAAAAAGTGTTATTGAACGCTTAAGGCAATGAACTTATCGCGATAAAAATGTGCAGTGACGGACTAAAAATACCAGTGTCACCCCATTCTTTGCGGCAGGTCACATTGCATTACTAGTGGTAGGATCCGGTACCAAGTGTGAGTACTCATAGCACTTCAATGTATTTTTGCTGTACCGGGAAATAGTCAGTAATTAATTTAGCCATCCATCCATCCATTCATCAGCCTTTCGACGTCCACTGCTTGACATAGGCCTCCCCAAGAGAACGCCACAACGAGCGGTCCTGTGCTGTTTCGCTCATATGGGGGATAGTGCCGTAATCGGCATGCTTGCCAGGCGGGTAGGAAATCGCAGTGGATGTTGTTATTACTCGAGGGAGTGCTGCTGCCTACTCCCCCGGTATTCCCTCAGTCGGCTCTTACGACTCCCATGGGTGGAGAAAGGGTGGGACAATTCTAAAGCCGGCCCCACACAGCCAATTAATTTAGCGCTTGACAGTATTCTCAGTATTGTTATATCTATGAACCTGGTTACCACTTACTATAAGGTTGACCGTGGCTCGCCTTGCCACCATAAGCGTTTAAAAAAAATATAGTTATATCCAAGCAAAAGTGATCTGTATATCTTATTCCGTACATTTTTTTTAATCATTAGTGTGTATGATAAAATGTCTGTCCTGCTGGAATTATTCGTTTTCCGAGTCGAAGTTACCTGTTGTTTACTAAAACCAACAGTGCGAAAATATGAAATAGAATGATAACTATGATAAAAGATTGAACCCGTGCTCTCTGTAATGTCAGTTCAGATTATTTGCCATGAAGCTAGTGTAGCAGTTACTCGTTACTACCAATTTTTAAATCACATCCTTTCGTAACGTCTTGGGTGACCACGCCATCTGTTGGATGTATTTGTATACATCGTCCTGACAAGGTATACTTAAATAATTGTTATAATTATGAATCATGGCAAATGATGACAATGCCCTATAAATCTGTTGTTATTTTTTATACTTGAAATATTTATTCATTTAGGTAGGTACCTACTATTATCTATTACTATTATAAAGCTGTAACAGAGCTATGTCTGTACATTTAAGATATTTGAGAAATAATGACTTTATTAGGCTATATAGGGGTATCTAAACATAAAACAATTTTTTTTAGATTTTTTGTCTGTTTATCTGTTTGTTTGTTCGCGCATCACGCAAATACTACTGAACGGATTTGGTGTAACTTTTTTTTATTTGATAGTTCTCGATTAGACTTAAAAACTGGTATACATTTTATCCCGTTACTATATCGAGAACCTGAGATAATATCCTGAAAACTAGCTTTTGGCTGCGCAAAGCCTTACTAATATTATAAATGCGAAAGTGAGTTGGTTTGTTTATTACGCTTTAATTTTTTACCTAGAAACCAATAATCATAAAAACTTTCACCTCCATAATCTGGAGCACAGAAAAGGACATAGGCTACTTTTATCCCGGAAAAATAGGTGGGATGGGATAGAATAAAATTAACAAAAAAATGAAAACAAAAATAGGTGATATATTTATTCCGCGCGGACGGACCCGCGGGCAGCATCTAGTTTACTATATTCTCTGAACAAATATAATACCAACAATCAACCTTTTCCAAATCCATACTCACTACCTAAAGATTCAGAATCAATCTCCATTACGCCCTAGCAGTGTCATTTTGGAAAGCAATTCGCGACCGCAGGAGATTACCTTATACGTAAAGGTCTACGTATCAGACTTTTGCAGGATCCCAACCCTCATTCCGGAATCCCAAAAAGCTTTTATTGCTGCTGTAAAACATAGAATGATCAGGCCAACAAGGATTTCGTAACAGGTAAAATGGTTTAGCGTTAGCCGTAGATAAAAAAGTATTTAATTTATTTGAGTAGCCTCTATTACACGGATGAATAAGAACATAATATTTTTTTAGGTTATGTTGTTGTATCGACAGTTTTTTTATTAATAACTATTTCAAAATTAGAGATGATGATGTGTGTGTTAGGTATGAATATGTGATGTCATGGATAATACACATGCTGTAAAGCACATTGACTCGGTGGTGCAGCATCATGTGGTCTTTGGTTCGATACCCGGGTCAGGCGATAGTATTGTGCTTTTCGTAAAAAGAAAAATTAACAGTGCAGCCCGTAGTTTGGGAAACGTGCCCGGTAGACTGCAATAAGCTCGCCCTCTATTACGTGGGACTTAAACATAGTTGGCGAACCATGGGTGTATAATATACCTCTGCCTACCCCTTTGGGGATATAGGCGTGATGCTATATTTTTATATGTTATGTTGAGCTTTGTAAAGCACATCTGGATGCAGAAGATCTCTTTGAGTTGCAAGTGAAGATAGCGGCAGCTATCATCTCTCAATAGAAGCAGTTTCTTTGTGTTCCTGAGTCTATAAGCGGTACCATTTACCATTAAAATGTTACGTTACTCAGTTGGCTACGGGTTCGATCCTCGCTCGTGGCTATAGTTTTCTATTTAACGTTTCTGTAATCTATTTTTAAATTTGACTAAATTTGTATGTACTTTTTAGTGTTTATTTCTAAATATGTAAATTTAGGTTAATAATATTACACCACCGAAGGAATGTAACATAGTTCCAGTGGCCCGCCTATAAAGGCGGAGAGACAGCACACGGCGGGTTTCTTTAGTGGGTGCAGGCCCCTCACTACCCTGGTCGTTGCCCCGAACGATGGGGTGTGCGGTTAGGAACATTTTTTCCCACCTAAACAAAAAAATAAGGTTAATAATATTACCCTATTTGTGAATTTGAATCACAATAAAAGCATATTGTAGACTTAATTTTTAGGTCTACGTTTAATTGCAGCCACGTCTTTACATTGAATAAACCCGTATTCTATATAGCTTAAGGTCAAAAGCGAAATGCGTCCAAGCTTGCTTCCTCGGACATGTAATAAAGGAATTGCTGGAAACAATTTTTCCAATCTCTTTGTGCGTGTGTCGAAGGCTTGATGATAAATTTTATGGCAAATTGAAATCCTTCGATCCTGTCAGATTCCAGTTAGGTTTGACTTACAAGTACAGTTTAATATAATAGATATGTACATTTTTTTGTGTTTTTTTTACCGACCTTCCCGCCTTAGTATTGTAGGTTTGATTCCCACATAGGTCAACTATTTGTGTGATCCACAAATGGTTGTTTTGACTCTGGATGTACTTTGTGTCCATTAAAAGACATTGCTCTGCCTCCATACATAGTTTGCCCTGAAAAACCTCAAAACTAGATCATGTGTTGTATTAAAACATATTACTGAATTCCCATAGAATTATAATTTAATAGCAGAATAGCTGGAAAATCATTCTATTACAAATACTGTCTGATTAAACAATGAAGCTGGAATGTAAATGGGCCAGTTTTCGTATGACACACCAATCTACTGTTTCACTACCTCTTGTAATAGTTTTCAATTCAGTTGGATTATAATCCTAGAGTTGCGTATTTCCAACGCTAGATGGAGCTCTATTAACTTTTTTTACGTGTTTCAAAAAATATTTTAACTATTCATTTTCTATATACAATAAAGATTAGATTACTTTATTGTTTTAATTCAGAATGACATTTAAAGTTTGTCTTATATAAATAATAAAAATAAGTCTATTAAAAGCAGTGACATCTATTAACAAACTCTAATATTGATAATAAACATAAATCTTATAAAAGCAGGGACATCTATTAACAAAATCTATTGACAAAACAAATTGTGAGATCCAAAAGCTTTTAATAAAACAAAACTGATTTTTATCTAGATTTATTAATTTTACAGACAATTTCTAAATCAATTCCAAAAGTGTAATTACAGATTTAAAAATAACCTAACAATGCTATAACAAAAGTTAAAAAACGATTGTATTGATTGGTGATTGTACTTCAGGTAAACATGGCAGTACATCGGATGTACCTACAAATACTCCCTTCGAATCCTTTTTTTCTTCATTATGACATGGAGCTAGTCCATGTTAAATGGAAATATGCAATTTGCATTATAAAAAATACTAATAATTATCATAGCGCCGATGCTACTATCGTACAGGGCGAAAAATGGCATTCTCCTTTTATGCTTGAAAAGTCCCCCGAGATGCAAGGCTTATTAATTAATGCAGAGTTATTTATATGGTAAATAGTTAAAATTTATAATTTACTTACATATTTTGTAAATATAAATAACACATTTTTATTGAGTGAGCCTGATATATAAAATAAAACCATTTATTGAATCAAAATACGCAAAATTTTGATAATATTGTGTAATAAGGTTTTATTAAAAAAATACGCATATTTGTGGATTAAAACAATAAAGCTATTTAAAACACTTACCTATATTATTATTTGTTGATGTTTGTTTTCCACCACTTGCTAACGTGTAATAATTAAAATATTTATTTTAAAGCACTTAATTTGTTATTTAAATTAATTAATTTTAAAACCTTGGTTTTCTGCAAATTCGTTCCAAATGCTACCCAATAAGTTTCCACTATATACGAGCCATGTGGTGCCAGCTTTAGAATTGTCCCACCCCTCTCCACCCATGGGAGTCGTAAGAGCCGACTGAGGGAATACCGGGGGAGTGGGCAGCAGCACTTCTTCGAGTATTAACAACATCCACTGCGATCGCCAACCCGCCTGCCAAGCGTGGCGATTACGGCACTATCCCCCATTCTTGAGGAGGCCTATGTCCAGCAGTGGACGTTAAAAGGCTGATAGATGGATGGATGGATATACGAGTTGGAATATTGCAAATAATACTCGTAACTTTTTTTTGTTAAGGCGGAAAAAAATATTTCTAACCGCACACCCCGTCGTTCGGGGCAACGAACAGGGTAGTGTGGGGCTCTCACCTACTAAATAAATCCGCCATGTGCCGTCTCTCCGCCTTTATTGGCGGGCCACTGGAACTATGTTACATTACTTCAGTGGGACTCTTCACTTCAAATTGGGCCCTGCTCCCCCGGCCCTGGCCCTCCCAGCAGCAAGTCTGATGAATTTATGCAGTACGTACGACGTTCTACGTATATCAAATAATATCTAAAAATATACTATTCTTAACTTTTTTGTAAATTCAAGAACATTTAGTATTATCTTTTGCCTAAAATCGTTAATAGGTACACATTACTTCATCCATCCATCCATCAGCCTTTCGAAGTCCACTGCTGGACATAGGCCTCCCCAAGAGAACGCCACAACATGTGTTTCGCTATGGGGGATAGTGCTGTAATCGTCACGCTTGGCAGGTGGGTTGGCGATCGCAGTTGATGTTGTTAATACTCGAGGGAGTGCTGCTGCCCACTCCCCGCGGTATTCCCTCAGTCGGCTCTTACGACTCCCATGGGTGGAGAGGGGTGGGACAATTATAAAGCCACATTACTTACGTAGATGTAAATACTAGTTTAATACCGGCCGTACACACTATATACGGTCTACCATACAATACAGTTCTGAGCAGACAGATGGGAGAAACGCTGAAATAAGCTTTATACTTGTAAAACCTTACCTTCCCAATGAAGAAGTGTCATTTCTATCGCGTGTCAGTCTCACATACAATATTAAGTGCGTACATAACACTTTCTGATGTTTACGCGAATGTTACACATTTTGAAATAAAACTACGTTTACGGAATCTATCGCGTTTAGTAAACGCGTAGTAAACGCGACAGATTCCGTAAACGTAGTTTTATTTCAAAATGTGCGTACATAACGTTACCTCAAATAATATGTCTACAACATATTTGTAAAACTAAACAAACAATCAGAGCCAATACGCCAAAACAAACACTAGCTGATACTGTGTTCGTTTCTAAACTTGCCTTAAGAATATGGCAAGAAAAGCTTAGTGCACTTCAGTAACAGTTTTCTTCGTGCCTTCCCATCTCGGACGCTCTTAATGCAAATTTTATTTATTCATGTAAATTAATATCTGTTCACTGGGACACCCAGTGAGCCGGGAAATTGAGTACGTGCAAAAATAATGGTGGCTAGCACTCGAGCAGCTTATGTAAACTCACTGCTCGCACCGATGGCTACCAATTAAAATGTTGTGTCGAAGTTTGTTTGTTTTCTAGGATTTGTAGGTTAAAAGTAGAGTATCTTACGTAAATTAATATCCCTCGTAATGAGCTTGGTTCTTACTGTATCTATAGGGTGGTAAGGTTGGGTGCCAAGCGGTACCGTCATTGGCCTTGTGACCGACTATAAAGTATGAAAAGGAACGATTCGAAGAGGAACAAGTTTATCCGTGTGGTGACAGACTAAGAATACAATTGTCACCGCCCCATTCTTTCCCACGGGTGTCGTATGAGGCGACTAAGGGAAGTAAGCAATTATCATCCATAACATGACTGGTGTTAAGCTGGGTTCTAAGTCGAAGTACTTATTTGGTAGCGGGCCCGAGCGGGTTGGTATCACCATCGACCGTGTGACCGGCCATGAAGCACATCGTTGCGTTTTGGCTGTAGCAGAAGTTAGCAGTTTATTCTTTCATTTTATATCGGTGAAATGAAATGGTGCGCAGCGACTTAACAATACTCTTGGTATAGTTGAGTATATGAGCGACGGTTACCATTTACCATCATATGGGCCGTGGCTCGTCTGCCACCACATGTAACAAAAAAAAAATCAAAACTTCTCCTGAAGTGTTTTGGGTCGCTATAGGTTTTTTCTAATACTAATGATCGATATAGTTTTTTTCTAATAATTGATATAGCCTTGCAGTCATACTGTTACAAAGATGATGGTATATTGCTGATTTTATGTTTAAGGTCCGCGGAATTGGATCCATATCATATAGTACATTGGTTGATTAGATTATGTATAGGTATTAAGTTGTTTTGTTGCATCGATCCATCCATCCATCAGCCTTTTAACCAGATCTTCCTTAGCTTCCCGAACGCTGCCCAGCCGAGCCGTTTTGTTGCAGTATTAGAAAAATGACAAACCATGCCTTTAGGTTTATTACGAAGTCGATGACAGATACTAGATTATTTTAAAATTGTAATCTGTTCATTAAATATAATTGAAAAAAATAACTATTTATTTAGGCGTGTCTAAATAAAGGATTTTTTAATTCTTTATCTGCTTGTAGCGCATCACCCAGAAACCTATATACATTTTAATCTGTATTTTTAGCACTTGACATGCTCAGATACTTTAAAGTACACATTATTATTTGTGAATGAGGAAAAAGAAAAGCTTCCGATAGGTGGCATTGGTCATTAAGACAAATGTGATGAGGAGATTGGGTATGAAGGTAGTGCGGTAGCTCAGTAGATTAGAGCACTTCTCCGGATTGGAAGGGACACAGGTTCGTGTCCCGCTCGCACTACAGTTCTCTTTTTCCTCATTCACAAATAATAATTTGTACTTCAAACCTATATACATTTTGTCTAACTACTATTTCGCGAACCTGATATATTTCTAAAATAATAAAATACAATGTTTTACTATTTATCATCACGTCCTTTCCCTTGCGGGGTAGGCAGAGAGAACAGAGTGTCAAAAGGCTCTATTCTTGCATACATCTCTCGCTTCCTCAACATTCATAATTCTCTTCATACACGCTCGCTGGTTTCGGAAACTCCTGATTCCTGACAATGTATTAAACAAAAAATAATAAAATAAATATAAAAGCAATGAAATTTTCACAAGTTCCTTACGAATAAACATAACACTTTCACAGAACTCCAACAAATAACATTACAATATGATAAACTGGAACATAACCAGATGACTTGAGAAGTTTTTCCACGCACCATTTACCGTGAAAGGGAATATGAAAAGGGTTGAATATTAATTGTGATGTCACATGTCAGACGCTTTGGTGAGCGCTGAGCTCTAAGAATTTGGTACGACTTTTTTAGTTCTGTTATTGTTGGAACGATTTTTAGAAGTAATATATTATTGGAAGTTAGTGTGACATGACCACACGTAGTTTAAATTACACGTTTTTAGTATTGTATTATACCCACAAGTATAACTTTTATTTTCATCAAAGAAATGGTTTTTCGATGCAGCGATGAAAGGTTTCATCAATATAGCCATACAATTGATACCTACATCTGTATAAAACATATATAGCGAATAAAATACATTATTTGAATACCAATGCATATTTACGTATTTTATGAGTATTGTCTGTGTATTTATATAATATACCAGCCTTTACCGACGGCTCCGCACAATATACAGTAACGAGATAGAACTTAAACCAGTTTTTTAAGTCCAATCAAGAGCTATTAAATAAAAATGAGAATTTATTTAGTAGTTTTTGCGGAATGTGCGAACAATCAAACAGCTAAACACTTTAAAAAATATCGTTTTCGATTCAGAAACACTCACATAACCTAATATATGTTTTTTATCTTAAATATCCTAATGCAGGTATAGCTCTGTTATAGCTTTATAATCAGTACAGATACTGACATAAATCTAAAATAATAATTTTGAGTGGTCTATTTTATAATAATCTATGAATGAAAAATAACTAATTAACATGAGCTTATAACGTTATTTGTTTTTCCAAAGTGAAAAAAAAAAACATAATGATAGTTGAGTATCTAGAAATATAGATAATTATATGTGCTGAATTATAAAATAGATTACTTTGATGATACTGGAATTACTAAAGTTAGTAACAGTCTTAACAAGATAAAAAATTATAAACTATATATATATATATGTATATGGTATTACTAAAAATATTGTCGAGTCGTAAAGAAAGAGAGGCCGTGTGAATAACGCGGGAGTGGGCAGCAGCACTCCCTCGAGTATTAACAACATCCACTTAGATCGCCAACCCGCCTGCCAAGCGTGGCGATTACGGCATTATCCCCAATGACGGGACCACTCGTTATGGCGTTCTCTTGGGGAGGCCTATGTCCAGCGTGGACGTTGAAAGGCTGATGAATGGATGGATGGAAAGAATCTAAAAGCACTTGTTAAGTGGATTGGGAATCACCGTCAGTGACTCCGATGGCATAGCGGTCTAGCACTTCCCCGGATTGGAAGGGAGGCAAGTTTGAATCCTGCTCCCAGTAAACCTTCTCTTTTTCCACTTTTACAAATGAATTGTTCTTTAAACTAGCTGAGCATGTCAAGTGTTAAAATACTGTTTATATTTAACCATGTTAGAGTAGTATATTTATAGCAATGTAAATATGGTTGGCAACACTGTTTTGTTAACATCCTTCCGTGTGTCAAAAAATATGTCATGTATTCAATTCATAACGTGTGCAGTTCGTTGATTAAAAGATATAGAAAGTAATAAGACTTCATCTTTATTGAACATAACCTTCAACAAATCATATTATTTATCTTGTTAGATAAGGATCTTTAATAGTAGTTTTATAAAAATGTATCTTCTTAATATGTTATTGAAATTTGTAGTGCTTATTATTATACTAATAGGTACTATGCATATGAAGAACTTATAGAATTTAATAATTTAAATCAGTCTATAATGATTACAAATTTAATATCATGCAACAATTACAAATTAAATTTAAATAACCTTATTAAAATTTTCATAATTTTCAGTTTCAACATTCTTGACTTTTAAAGTTATTAAGGTCAGTTAATGTTAATTAAAATCCAAAGTATAATATTTTTTTTTTACTCAAAGCCTTTAAATTTATTAAATGGAATAATGGTTTTGATGTATAGGATAGATTATTACAGTATGAATTTTGTAAACGTTTTAAATTTCTTGATATATTGGTCATAAAATCGTAAAATGAGATAAATCTAACAACTATCTATTTTAAAGAGTAGTATAAAAGTAACTATGAAAATGTGTTATAATTACAGTACTGCAAGATATGCATGTATTATTTGCCTAATCTATTATGTACATAAAGAGTTGAGATGATGATATGTATATCATGATAATATGATGATAAGTATGATTCCTCGTTCTGCACTCATTCCGTTTCATAGACTGACAATTTTTCTATGACTGACTGTTCCGTAGCATTCTTTCAAGATGAAATACCGAATCTCAGCAAATTTTTCGTTATTGCCGTATCGCTATCTCTAAAGATAAAGTACTAGATGAATGTTGTACTATTAAGCTTAAGGAATAGTTGGTCTAGAACCAACTGTTACTTAAGCTTAATAGTACAACTTCAGTGCAAAGAATTA
This sequence comes from Leucoma salicis, assembly GCA_948253155.1. Classification (NCBI taxonomy): domain Eukaryota; kingdom Metazoa; phylum Arthropoda; class Insecta; order Lepidoptera; family Erebidae; genus Leucoma; species Leucoma salicis. The sequence continues at coordinate 19,451,492 of OX411815.1, read as the reverse complement.
ATTCCTGTTAATTCTTAATACATGAACAAAACAAGACTTACCATACGCAAATTCATGAGCATCGAGTTCAATCCCCGTCTGAAGGAAAGACCATAGCAAACACCTGTGTTTTTCGAAATTACTTGTATATACCCTATTACGTAGGACTTAAACATAGCTGGCGAGTCGTGGGTATGTAATACACCTCTGCCTACCCCTTCGCGGAATACAGGCGTGATGCTATGTTTTTTTTACATGTATGTATTTTGTTCACAAATTGCCAGTTTATTCACAAAATCTCACACCTACAAAATCAAACATTAAAAATAAACACACTGTATTGCTCGTAAATTCTAATGATCATTTACGCCTAGCTAATGGAATACCGCAGCCATTTCCTATATCAATATCAGGAGCAACGATATGATGACAAATCTAATTTACTTCCGCCATCGAACACCAAACTCCCCAATCAACCTCAAACCACGGATCAACTGCATTAGGTACGGAACAAATACTGCAGACAGCCTAACAATACTCCAACACCTAAACTGATAATTTGATATACGGCATAACAACTTTAATATATTTTGAACCTTACACCACTGCATTAAGTATGCTTGATAACTAAATAAATAACTGTAGACAAAATGGGGGTACTAATGGAAGTGTGAAATACGATAGCATTGAGCGAATACATTATTCAAATTTAGTGACAATGTTTTTATTATGTTATTTTTAAGAAAGTGTGGTAAAAATGTGGTATATTTATTAACATTTTCAGTATATGAATGTAAGATATATTCACTAGCGCTTTAGCATCAGAAGCAAGTAATATTTCATATTACTTATGACATAACACTAAAGACTAAACTTAACATACATCATCCAAAAGAGGATAGTTTTCTTTGTGATCCAATGAGCAAAAATTCCGTGTGGTGACGGACTAAGAATACAAGTGTCACCATTCCCGCGGGTGTCGTATATATACAAGGCGACTAAGGGAAGTAAGCAATTATAACCCATTGCATTACTAGTGGTAGGCTAGGTATCAAGTGAGGGTACTCACTTGCTAGCGGGTCCGAACGGGTCGGTACTACCGTCTGCTGTGTGACCGGTCATGAAGCAAGTCAGTGTGTTTTGGCTGTAGCAAAAGATAGCCGTTTATTCTTTCATTTTTCATATCTGAAAAGTGAAATGGTGCGCAGCGGCTTGACTATACTCTCGGTATAGTTGAGTTCGGTATTTATACAAAACACGTGGTTGTCGGTTGTTATTCGTCACCTGTGGCAAATATTTATCGTATGATTTTTATTATAAGTTATAATAAGAATCATCAGATGAATCTGTACATTTTTTATCCCGTCATTCGGGTCATCCCGTTTTCGGTAGTGTGAGGCCTCACCCAATAAATAAACCCGAAATGTGCCATCACTCCGCCTATAGTTGCGGACCATTAGAGCTGGTAGACATTACTTCCGTGGTCAGTAGCTACTGCATCTCACTTTGTAGATTTTATTTTTCTTTTTCAATGATGGGCCTCATAGCGTAATTGGCAGTGTAACCGACTTCCGTGCACGAGGTCGTAGGTTCGATTCCCACTCAGGACAACTATTTGTGTGATAAACACAGATATTTGTACTGCGTCTGGGTGTTTTCTATCTAATATACGTATGTATTAACAAAAAAAAAGTAATATATGTATTATATCCGTAATCTGGTACCCATAGCACAAGCTTTAAGCATAGTTTGGGACCAGAGGACGTTGTGTGAAATGTCAGTGAATATTTTTTTTTTTATTTAAAATTCTGTAAAAACCAACTACATATTAAAAATTGTTTAGTATTACGATAAAACTACAAAATGCAGGTTCACATAGCATGAATTCAATGTTCCGTTGTCAGAATTGTCACTGAATGTAACTCGCATTTCCGTCATTCCATTTTTCTCACGTCAAGAATAAACACGTTTGCACGAACCAAACAAAAGTATCTAATGCCCCTTTGTTAGCATAAATTCCCGCGGATGTTCTTTATGCATACACACATCACATTTCCACGCCATGTTTGTATATTTTATAGACCGTTTTTAATAAGCTCTTAGCGATTAATCGTACAATAATACGTTAATCAGGTGAAAACAAATTGTTATTTGAATACCTAAAATAACTTACCTAAATAGTTTTTGTGATATATAGTTACGATTCGTCAACATCCAGTATAATATTCAAACATAATTTATTTTACTTCTTCTTTAAAAAATATGTACCCAGCTTTTATAAATATTTTCTATTAAAGATTTTTAAAGATCGTTGAATTAGGCAACATACTTTATATCAGGGTTTTACAAACATACTATAAACGTTAACTAAAAATTATGCCTAGTAATTAACAATAAATTTGGTTTAATATAATAATAAATAATCATTATAATTATGTATATAATATTATTACCATTTCAACAACATTCATTCAGTATTTTTTGCGTGATGTGTGAACAAACAAACAGACAAAGATACAAACAGACAGATAATCTTAATAAAAATGTTTTCAATCCAGATACAACCACATAGCCTAATACGGTCAGAAACGGCCTATCTCTGTTACAGCTTTATAATAGTACAGATAATTTTAAAATTTGTTTGAAATAATAATAAACTTATTATCCTTTTGAATTTCGTTATTGCCCTGTATATGAAGAAACATGGAACATAAAATTAACTAACCTAAACCACTACACCAGCTGTGCAATAATTAACTTCAACTTCAAACATCAAACATATATTCTAAATCCTACAAATTACTTAATTGGAATTCGGCTAATGTTTATCTTTAATTCCATAGGAGTGAATGTTAAACTTAAAGGGTTACTTAAAATAGAGTCACAAATACCTAAAGGAAATAATAAGAATTCAGCTTCGTAATACAAATAACTGTATTTGCAATTGAGTTGCCATATTTATTTCCTTTGTAGCGTATCCCCGTAGGAATTATCTCATTAACGAGAATAACACGTGTGTGTACATCCTTATCTATGAAAGTGGTAATGTTAAGCGATTTTGACTTCTATTGAATTGCAATAAAACTTATCTATTTACTTTTAGGTAGATACTGTTACTTAACATTAATCTTCTGTGGTGGACTTATAAATTAACTAGCTTTTGCCCGCGGGTCCGCCGCAGCCAAGAGCTAGTTTTTAGGTAATATTTTAGGTTCCCGATATAGTAGCGAGATAAAATTTATACTAGTTTTTAAGTCTAATCAAGAGCTATCAAATAAAACAAAGTTGCATCAAAATCCGTTCGTTAGTTTCTGCGTGATGCGTGAACAAACAAACAGACAAACAGATAAAAAATCTAAATAAATTGTTTTGTGTTCATACACGCCTATATAGCCTAATACAGTATTTTTTTCTCAAATATCCAGTCACAGCTCTGTTACAGCTATGTAATAGTATAGATACACACGGTCAATTGTTGCAGCGAGCATTTGTTTTTTACATTTAACCACCTTATTCCTTTCAAGGCTATCGAAAGAATGGGCTAAAGAACTAAAATTAAATAAATTCTGCCACAGAAAGAAAAAAATTGCCACCAACCAACGCTACTAAAGCTGATCAAGGTGATATAACGGGCTGCCTTGGCTTGGGTGGAAATGAAACAAGAATTTGTTTGTAGCTTTTATTAAATTGTAGATATATACATGTTCAATCGTTTAACCTATTTTCTTATTGCATTTCAGTCTTCTAGTGACGATACTTAGAATATGTTCTCAACCTTCACCACTGAACAGTTTTCGTATGTTTTCGAAATCATCGCCCGTTGTACACAACTGAATGTTTTATTTAGTGTATCATATACAAACATATTTCCCCCAGTAAACCCCAAATCGGCGAGTGTTAATGGGGTGTCATTATAAGTGTTTATTTTGGTCACTACATTTTGTGTTTGGTTGTATAAACATTTAATTATGCCCGTCGGTATCGTTTAATGATGAACTAAATAAATCTTATATATTTAGTCTATTCATATTCTGCCTGTAATTTAATCTGTGGGTACTTCATAAAATTCAATAAATAATTTAAGCTTATTTATTACAGGAACTCCTTACTGGGAGAAAAAATATCTGTATCCCAAATTTTGTTGAAGTCCATTACGTAGTTATGTATATGCTATAATAGCTACCTTTCTTTTTATTTGTACGCACACCCCGTCGTTCGGGACAACGAACAGGGTAGTCTGGGCCACTCACTCATTAAATAAACCCGCCGTGTGCCGTCTCTCCGCCTGTATTGGCGGGCCAATGGAACTATGTTACATTACTTCAATGGTCCGCCGGCGGAAAATTGCTACAGGAACTTTAAATTTTAGGATTAAAAGTATCACATTATGTCATTCCAGTTTTCATCTATCTACCTACCAAATTGTTTCTATACCTGTCCAGTCGCTTAGGCGTGATTCACGGACGAATATCTAAATATCTGAACATACAAACATTTTAAGGATTTATAATATTAGTAGGGATATGTGTTATGCCCTAGTTTCCAAACTTTGTCCTAACAAATGAAAACAAAGGTCAATAATTCACCTCATTACTATGCAGAATTAAAGTTCACAGTATTGTGCAACTGAGCCACATAAAATTAACATCTCATTTTTGAATCTCTGTTGATGTTTATCAAGGCATTTTGATTCCAAACAGCAACAAGACTGCTTTAAAATTGTATTCAAATAGTATTTCGAACAGACTACTCAATACTATCATGTAACAGAATCGTATTGAAACAATAGTATTTCGCAATCGTTTTTACAGGTAGCAGCATCGTGCAATGTCTAGGCAGTATTCACTTGTGTGTAGACCACTCGATAAATCATGTTTTTATACTTACACAATTAGCAAAAAAAAACAATTCTACATGCGTTAGAAAAATGACTATGTAAAATACAATTTATTTGTGAATATGGAAAAAGAGAACTTTCTAACTCAAAGCCGCTAAGCTATCGCACTGACTAACGGACATTCCCAATATCCACATCACATTTGTCTTTACGACCCACGCTGCCTATCGGATGCATTTACATGCATTAATCCAATATTGTACGTTATTTTTTTTTTTTTACATGACTGGCCTTTGCCTGCGGTTCCGCAGCATGCAAAAGCTAGTTTTTAGGTTATATATCTCAGTTTCCGGTATAGTAGCAGAATAAAACGCATACCAATTTTTAAGTCCAATCAAAGTTATCAAACAAAAAAGTTGAATCCAAATTCGTTTAGTAATTTTTGCGTAATATGCAAACAACCAAACAAAAATTAAAAATTATTTTGTTCAGTGATGCCGAAACAGCTTACTGTATTTTTTTTTTGATACCTTAAATATTAGACAGCTTTATAATATATGTAGATAATACTCTCTATTCAAGGTCTGCAGCAAATTAGTTTCTAAATAAATTGTATAGATGCTAAAATATAGCAGTGTTGTTCTGGTCAAACCCGCAGAAACCTGTTGGATGCAAGCGGCACAGAATCGCTATTTGTATTTGTGATGAGGTAGGTATATTCGAAATAGTGAATGGATGGCTAGCAGTACCTACAGCTCACATCATGGAGCCGTAAAAGAGGCATAATTATGAAGTACATATAAGTATATACCTTCATCCATTCATCCATCAGCCTTTCAACGTCCACTGCTGGACATAGGCCTCCCCAAGAGAACGCCACAACGAGCGGTCCCGTAATGGGGTATAATGCCGTAATCGCCACGCTTGGCAGGCGGGTTGGCGATTGCAGTGGATGTTGTTCATACTCGAGGGAGTGCTGCTGCCCACTCCCCCGGTATTCCCTCAGTCGGCTCTTACGACTCCCATGGGTAGAGAGGGATGGGACAATTCTAAAGCCGGCCCCACACGGCAAGCCTACAGGCATATACCTACAGGCACATAATTATATTATATACTCAATTCTGTTTGCCAGAAGAATATGCAGAGGCAAGAGATTTCCACTTGCAACTATTTCACACCTCTCCTTTCAAATTATAATAATATACTCACGCACTCCTGTTTCCCAGAATCGAATCATAGACAATGGATTGTCACTCGTCATAAAAGCATCTTCCACTGCCCGATTTTCGCCCCCATGGGAATAAGCAAATCACGTCACGTTATTCGGATTATTGTTTCTAAAATTCGCCATTGCGTTTCATAGCAAAAAAATTAAAATCATGCTATTCGCATTATTTTGTAGTTTTAGTTTTAAACTCAAAAATCTTCAATGTGAATTGTTCCTTAGTTTCACACGGCGCGGTCTAGCCATTTATTTCAATGTTTTCTATGCTAACTTAAACCTTTTGTTACTTTGTTTGGTATAATTCAAGTTTTTATCGGCGTTAGTTTCGTAATATGTGGCAATAGTGAAATTAGATTACGATGCAATCTATTTTGAATTAAACTAGCATATGTTTTTGCTCCTGTTGTTGTGCCCATGTTAGTGTTGTAACAAGTTTGAATCACGTATCACAGTATAAGCAGTTAAATGTTACGTAACATGGAATACAAACTTTGTGATCCCACAATGGGATGTTTTTCCTTTGTGCCTTTGCAATCGAGCAAAGCTCGAGTTTGAGATAGGCGTAATGAGTAACAATATCGGACTAGACATCGAACTCGATATCTGAATTGGTAATCTCCTTAACCACGTATGACCATATATCACACCTCGGTTAGTTTCAGAGGAAATAACTACCCTTCTCTTTCGCGACTTTTATGCGAGGTGAATAAAAAACCCTTCATTTAATTTCCTAGCTTGAAATTTCTAATTTACAAACGGACACAGATTTGGGTAAAGTGCACAAAGATACAATTTAACGTCAATGTTTTCTTCGTAAAATACGTTATTTTAAAATTTTACTGCTAATGAACAAGCAATTAAACTTATTCTAGTCATAATTGAAACATAAAAAGTATTTTAAATATTTTTTTATAATCCAAGTACCCAGTTTATCAAGACGGTAAGCATCCATAAACTGGATTTAAAGACGCAAACTCATTTCGACATTTTCGCGTCAGTGAACACTAATCTGCAAAGAAGCCGTTCTCTTGCTCGTGACAGTAACATCAAAAATAATGTCAATAACAGTTACGTACTTCGTTCACTCGTTCCCATTCGCTCTCCCTTTCTACTCATCACAATAAACGCGACATTAAGGCTTGAATTAAGTATCATTCGTTCGCGTTTCTGTTTCTGTGAGAATATTTCTGACAGCAATTATGATATTATATATGTGTACTGTGTACAAGATAAAAATCGCTGAATGGCTACATCCAGCGATTTCTACGCTAGTAGAAAAGATTAAATGGAGCACTAATTTCATTACATTATTGTTATTCATAACGTTTACAATGAATTGCGTTTTCAAAATTTATGGGTAATTATTAAAAGATCGTTGTACACTATGATAGGTATAGTGTGTATTGTTGTTAACTATTACTAATGGATGTTGTTCAATATTATCAAAAGGGTTTATTTGTAATCACGCGAACGTTACACATTTTGAAATAAAACTACGTTTACGGAATCTATCGCGTTTACTTGATTTTACTACTATCCCGACGTTTCGAGTACTTTACAGCATTCATGATCACGGGTGGACTTAGATGATAGACGTCCAAGGCTGATCATATCATCATATCATCAGCCTTGGACGTCTATCATCTAAGTCCACCCGTGATCATGAATGCTGTAAAGTATTCGAAACGTCGGGATAGTAGTTAATGAATATGTTTTTTTTTTCAGAAATATCGATCTGCAAGTGAATGGAAGTACTGAACTTAAATAAAAATATTCACGAACATTTTCACACAACGTCCTCTGGTCCAAAACTAAGCTTAACGCTTGTGCTATGGGTACCAGATTACGGATATAATACATATATTACACTTTTTTTTGTAAATACATACATATAATAGATAGAAAACACCCAGACGCAGTGCAAATATCTGTGTTCATCACACAAATAGATATCCTGAGTGGGAATCGAACCCACGACCTCGTGCACGGAAGTCGGTTACACTACCGACAAAGCTACGAGGCCCGTCAAAAATTAAAATGATCTCTGACTTTTATATATCTTAAAATATGCTTGAATAATATGAAAAGGAGGAGTACGTTGTAGCCTAGTTGTGTATCTACTTGCAATTCCTTGCTTATTGAATAATTCGGCTCGATCGAGGAAGTATCATCCGCTCATAGAAGATTGACGTGAAATAACTGTAAGTACTCCTACCGTTGTGTTTCTAGAGAGAGAGAGAGCGCTTGAAGCCCTGATAGCCACTCCCTATACTCTTTATCCTTCCTATACTCTCCTTAGTATCCTTCCTATCATCATTTAGTATCTGTAATTGATTCCGAGACACCTGGCGTTGAAAGTTTATAGAAAAACACTTGTTAGCACTTATAATTACAAGAAAACACAGAATTGATAACTTATTTAATGGTTTTTACAAATATCTAAGGCGCAATGTACGATGGCACATCCGCTCGGTATATTGCCGACAAACAATCTCATGGCGCTAGTGCACCGTACTGGTACCTTAAACAAACTTAAAACTACCTACAGAGGGCGTCGCTTACAGTATCCATCCTATCTTCTCCTTGTTATCGCTCTTCTCCACTTCTCATTTCTTTTCTTGAAGATGATGACGCGCGAAGTGATAACCCTCTGGTGTTGCTAGCGCCTATGTCTATACCTAAGCTACGGTAATCACTTACCAGCAGTTGGGTCGTATTATTGTTTGCTACCGTTCTACAAAAAAAAAGGTTCCACAGTTTTGGTGTCAGATGGGTGACAGAAAAGTAATATTTATTTATGGACACAGAATTAGAATGATAAACGAAACGTTAGACAAACTTTCGTTTCGAGTCATTGTGATTGATTAACAATCAGAAGCGTCGACTAATCAGGAATCCTGATTAGTCGAGATTTCGACGCGTGATTCAGGCGACCAATCACAATGAAGCGAAACGAAAGTTCGTTTAACGTTTCGTTTTTCATTCTAAGGGGGCAGATCGGACCGACCCCAACAAATAAATGGTAGGCTAGGGCCAGGGAAATTCCAATGATGATGATTTCGGTGTTTTACTTATACTTACTTAATATCACGCCATCTTCCTTGAGGGGTAGGCTGAGATAACAGAGTGTCAAAAGGCTCTATTCTTTCCTACATCTCTCGCTTCCTCAACATTCATAATTCTCTTCATACACGCTCGCCGGTTTCGGAGACTCCTGACTCCACCTTTCTTCAATACATGACTGATTTGTTCTAGATAGGTGAGTGTCGGTCTCCCCCTCTACCTACATCCTTCCACTTTTGCATTGTATATCTTCTTATGTTTTACAAAAACCTATATTAAATTAAGAAAACATATAGCTATGGCAAAATATTTACAAGTATTTCTTGACAGTTTCGCTGATGAGCAAGAAACATCAACACATTGCTACTCCACCCTGGAGGTATCAATATACTATTTTTGTTTCTACCATATTCTAAACACCATTAATTCTATTTAAAACAAAAAGAAATCACTGGCATATAAAATATACTGGCGTAATTGATAGCGTCGTTTGTCGCTTCACATTCAACCTCCATAAATTATTGTAAGTTTTGTTTTTTCCTCTGTCTAATTTGTTTCCTTTTGCATAATGCGTTAGCTTAGTATTAGCTGGGCATAAAAATGAGGCCACGAGGAAACATTTATAACGTAGAATTTTGTTTCATAGTCATCTATGCGTAAACTCTAGTGAAATAAAATAATCTTTGGAGTTGAAAGATCATTGTCTTCTAATTGAATGAAGACACGAAAATTAAATCCCTACTTTTCGTTTTTAGATCTACAGGTGACTATTAATTCAAAGGTCTTTAGGTACTTTTTATTCGACTCCAATAGTAAATAACCTCGGCTAACTCAATTTCGGGAGATTATTCTAGATTTAATATTTAATTTAGGTCTGAGAGTGAATGGTTTTTCCTTCTAGGACTCTACTTCGGAATAACAGAGGCTTTCCGCCAATTGTCATAAATAATTTCATGAAAACATCGTAGCTCACATACATAACATGTACGAGATGTTACATATCCACAAATGTTTTATACCTGATATCAGTGTTATTTACAAAATAAATTAAACAATTGAATACGTTACCATGAAAGTTAAACATTTATTCTATGCATTAAGAACTTAGTCTATTCAATGTAATGTCTTCGGAGTCATGATATCACAATGACTTCAAAAACAAATTATTTTACTTCCTTTGTACTCACTAAGGGCCTTTTTTATACCATTCAAGTCACCGACGATGTATTTACGAGTCTAGTAATGGATGATTTCGCTCATTAATACGGACGTGATTCTCTTAAATCGCACTAATTGCATCGTATAAATCATTAGAAAAGCTTAAAGTTTTTATTGCCGAATGTATTTATTGTAAGCGTTTTGAAACGGTTGATTTGTGAAGACGTTGATAGTCTCAGCTCAAAGTTAGATAATGGGATAGAACCGGACGACCTCTAGTGAAATTGTTATGTACATTTGATTGTGAAGCATAATTTAAAAAAATAGAATTTTATGATCTGTTTCTGGTTCATGGCATTAATGATTTTAGGAATGTTGAGTAGAAAATGTCATTATGTAAAATTGATAATAATTTATTTGTATATTATCAACCTGTTTCATAATGCTCTTCGCGCAGGTGTGGTTTTCTAAGAAAGAAAATCTTTAGGACGAATTGTATATAAAACACTGAATTTCAAAATTAGGGTATTTTATATTTATAAACTGCTTATGTGCCTGAAAAAAGACGTAAATCAAAATGAAAACGTTTATCTATATCTGTTGCATAGTTTCAGAGACCTACGCGGGGAAACAAAAAGATGAGGACTAATACTGATTAAAGATAATTGTACGATACACCGAAATAACTAAATAAGGGACAATCGAGTTAATTTTTTTTATTGCATATGGTGGCAGATAAGCCACGGCCCATCTAATGGTAAATGGTAACAGTCACTCATAGACTTAACTATACCCAGAGTATTATCAAGCCGCTGCTCACAATTTCATTTCACTGATTTGAAATGAAGTAATAAACGGCTATCTCCTGCTACAGCCAAAACGCAATGATGTGCTTCATGGCCGGTCACACGGGAGATGGTGGTACCAACCCGCTCGGGCCCGATACCAAGTGAGTATTCCTACTTGCCAGCCCTACCACCAGTTGTTTAAAATTTCACATATTTTCTTAATAAATTACATTAAAGAACAAATTATTTGTGAAAAGTGGAAAAAGAGAATTTTAGTGCGAGCGGGAATCGAACGATTCGACGTGTTATTTTTTTTCCACATTTCACAAATAATTTGTTCTTTTAAAGTAGCTGAGCATGTCAAGTGCTAAAATACAGATCAAAAATATAATTACATTTTTCGGTGTTACGTACAACTAAAAGAAAAACTTATAGCATTAGTAACATTGGTTTAATGTTCTAAGGACAAAACTAGTGGTTTATTTTCAGGGTCGAGTGTGTTTTTGCTGCTGAGTCCCTGAACGACTGTGACGTAGGTATATATATATATATATATATATATATATAGTAGCGGGATAAACTATCAACTAGTTTTTAAGGCAAATCAAGGCCTTTCAAATAAAAAAAGTTGCATCAAAATCCGTCTAGTAGTTCTTTTAAATAAATTCTAAAAAAATTATATAGTTTAAATAATTGTCTAGTTTTTCGGTCATATCTCAGGTTCCCGATATAGTAGCGGAATAAAATGTATACCAGTTTTTAAATCTAACCAAGGCCTTTCAAATAAAAAAAGTTGCATCAAAATCCGTTCAGTAGTGTGTGTGTGATGCGCGAACAAACAAACAGACAAACAGATAGACAGACAAACAGACAAAAATTCTAAAAAAAATTGTTTTGTGTTTAGACACGCCTATATAGCCTATTTTGCCGTGTGGGGCCGGCTTTAGAATTGTCTCACCCCTCTCCACCCATGGGAGTCGTAAGAGCCGACCGAGGGAATACCGGAAGAGTGGGCAGCAGCACTCCTTCGAGTATTAACAAGATCCACTGCGATCGCCAACCCGCCTGCCAAACGTGGCGATTACGGCACTATCCCCCATTCTTGGGGAGGCCTATGTCCAGCAGTGGACGTTAAGAGGCTGATGGATGGATGGATATAGCCTATTACAGTCATTTTTTCTCAAATATCTAAAATGTACAGACATAGCTATGTAAGCACCAGATTAATGCTATCCTATCTGAAGATCCTAAGGTTGTAATCTCTGGAGAAATTATAGCTAGAGTTGAACATGCCAATAATCTTGGCCTACTGGTAGATCCAGAGTTGCATTTTGAGAGGCACATCAACCAGGCATTAAAATCATGTTTTTATAGACTTAAGGTTCTTTATCAGATACGGGATTACATCAGCACACCCTTGAGAATCCAACTCATGAATAGTCTCGTACTATCTAGACTTAACTACGGTGACATAGTGTATGGCCCACGCTTGTTGAAAAGGACAGAGTGCCTAATTCAGAGGGTGCAGAATGCCGGTGCACGTTTCTGCTTCAACATCCCCAAAAGAAGCCATGTAACCCCTTATCTAAATGCTCATGGAATGTTGAAAATGACAGCTAGGAGAAAGGTACATTTAGCCACCTTCACATTTAATGTTATCAACACCCAGAAACCTATCTACTTATATAATAAATTAAGATGGAGGCAGGATTATTATAAATACCCTATTAGGTCGACAGTGTGTCCCTTGTCTATCCCTGAGCATAGAACTGCCGCATTCAGAGGGAGCTTCAAATATGCAGCTACACACTGCTGGAATGTTCTCTGGCCACCAGGGCGTTTGCTAAAAACCAAGCAAAGTTATAATATTAATTTAAAAAAATATATGTTACAATTACAAGATTAATATTATTATATTATATGGTATGTATTGTATGTATTTTATGTGAGTAGTTTTATACAATATTGTTTTTTATATTTTACATCTTGTTTGTTGATATATGTGTTGTGTGTATATAGCAAACTAATAATACGTTTATTATGTAAAATTGTGTATATATAGAATTCAATATAAGTAGTAAGAGTAAGTACCTCTGTTTCCAAACGTTCAGGCAATGCAGATGACCCGGTAGTGTGTGCGCTGGTCCGTACGTCGCCTCTTTGTAGGAATGCCCAGGTAAAGACAGCGTGGTATACTTGGAATCCTCAATATATGAAATTATTATCTTGCTTTTCCACAATGGCTTCTCAGTGCTCGTTCAAACAGACTACGACTCGATGTATGGTATGACTTTTTGCTGGAACCCTTGCATTGGCAAGTGACTTTATTATATGGGCCTTACTGTGATTCTAGTGTTCACTGGGAGGTAATCTCTGGATATAGTTTACAAATTTACTAAATATGTATATAAAAATGGAAATTTGATATAAGGTATAAGCGATATTTTAAGGTTATTGTAATCTAATCTGGACAAATAATGTGATGTTGTTTTTACATTACATGATATTATTGAGCATTATTATCTGTTTCCTGGTTATACGTTGTCTTACTCTGTGATATGCATAGACTATTGGTATCTTATATTTTATGTTGTAATCTATGGGTAATATGAGTTTGTTCTTTTCTATTTTTTCTTTTTTGCCATTTAGGCAGTCTGCGTATATGTTATTTATTCAGACTTTTGTTAGTAGTACATTATATATAGGTATATTTGGATTTTTCTCTCATGTAAAATTAGTTTTATTTTATTTTTTTTTTAATTTTTGTAAACCACTGGACGCGCAGATGTCAGGTGTCGGCAGCAGGACATTGCTGAAAATCGGCGTTGCAATGTTTAAAAGACATTGTTGTATGCTGAGCAATGCCCTTTTTTCTACCACTAACTTGTTAATTTTTTTTTTATTCTTGTTTGTTATTATAGGCCATATTTGTTTTATTTTTCGTGTCTAGTTATTAGGTTTTACTAACTTATAAGTGGTTTGAAAATAAATATATCTTTCTTTCTTTCTTTCTTACAGTTTTATAATAGTAAAAATGACTCTGTATTTCCCTTGGTCATCACATCACACATGAACAGATGGAACAACTTTGCTAATTCTTTATTGTTGTGTTTATTAATGTCAGGAGAAGGTTCTTATGAAAGAAACAATTAAGAAAGTTGAGCGGAATATTAGAAAATTCAAGAAAACGTAATGACAGCATTAATTTGTGAATATTTTTTTTTTTATTAAATATACCAATTCGAATTTAATATTCCTAGTTAAGATAGGACAAGGTCTGTCGGGTCAGCTAGTCTATTTATATAAAAATGAATCTCTATTTCCCTTGGTCATCGCATCACGCGTACATGGATGGAACAATTTCGCTAATTATTTTTTGTTGTGTTTATTATTGTCAGGAGAAGGTCCTTACGAAAGAAAAAAATAAGAAAATTGCGCATATAACTGGAAAATTTCAGAAAACTTAACGACTTTTTTAATTTAACACGTTTGACAGTTCGCAAATAATTCAATATTCATAGCTAAGACAGGACAACGTCTGTCGGGTCAGCTAGTAGAAGATAAAAATGAATCTCTATTTCCCTTGGTCATCGCATCGCGCGTGAACAGATCGAACAATTTCGCTAATTCTTTTTTTAATGTGTTTATTATTATCAGAAGAAGGTTCTTACGAAAGAAAAAATTATAAAACTGTGCAGAAAATTGAAAAAATTCAAAAACAACAATACTAACTTCGGACGTTTGACAGATTGCAAGTAATTGAATATTCATAGCTAAAACAGGACAACGTCTGTACTTTATAATACACATTTGATGAATCAACACAATTAATCAATAGCAGCTGATAAGTTTTATCAGTAGTTAGTTAAGATTATAAATTTCTTCGAAAGTATTCAACATTATTCAAATCAGTGGAGTGGTTCCGCCTATAACTATCAAGAAACGTCACATATTTTTTAAATTCAATCGATTTTAAACTTTTGGATTATCAAAAACCAGTCTATATGTGGAATAAAAATGGAATCGTATCTCTAAAAAGAATTCACTTTGTCGGCCATTTCCGAGTCATTAGGGCGGTGCGTAAGAATTGCTTCTTTAAGTCCCGCTTGATAAAGCACGCCACATGGGTCGTTTTACGAGTCGGTTGTAAAAGTATATGTCGTCTTAAATGAGACATAAACACAGGGACGTGTAAACGAATGTCGCACATTTATTTTATTAGCGTCATTAATTCCTACACTTTCGTCGCGTCCGAAATGTAGCCGGACGCAACATTCATAATATTTGTATCATGTTCTTGGTTTTTGTTGAGAAAAGTTCTGATTACTATAGTGTACTACTAATAATACGATATATAGTAGTACATATATATTAAAATTCATTTATATATTTAGAAAAAATGCCGGACGTGCGATTGGAAGATATACAGTGTGAAAGTGGAAGAATGTAGCCACAGAGGGAGCCGCAGACTAATTTACCTAAAACAAATACAAATAGGTCACATATTGAAGGAAGGTGGAGTTAGGAGTATCCGAAACCGGCGAGCGTGTATGAAGAATATTATTATTATATATGCAAGAATAAAGCCTTTTGGCACTCTGTTTTTTTTTTGCTTACTCGCAAGGGAGATGGCATGATGATAAGTATATGTAAAAGTAGTAGTAAAGTATATATGTCGATAATTCTTGAGCAAAATATTCACTTTTATTTTCATAATTTCTAATTTTAACAAAAACAACGGTGCTGTACCTAGTTTAAAATCAAATCTCAATTAAAGCGAATATCAATTAGTGGGCAGTAACTAGAATTTATAATAGCATACATTAATTTTAAGACTACAATAAAAAAGTATTATATTACTTATTTATATTGAAAACTAGCCTTTGTCCGCGGCTTCGCTGCAGCCAAAAGTTAGTTTTTCGGTTGTATGTAACTATCTCAGGTCCCCGATATAGTAGCGGAATAAAATTTATACCAGTTTTTAAGACTAATCAAGAGCTCTCAAATAAAAAAGTTGTATCTAAATGCGTGAACAAACAGACAAGGAGACAAAAATGTTTTGTGATTAGACACGCCTATATAGCCTAAAACATTCATTTTTTCTCAAATATTTTAAATATACAGACACAGCTCTGTTACAGCTTTATAATAGTATAGATACCATTATAGAATAAACCTCATTATAACCTCAACTACTATAAACAAAATTCAATTAAATTAATCTCCCTTGCTTTTAAACACTTTCTCCCTTCGAAATTCAAAATACAATAAGTTATTTTTACAAAATAAAAAGTCACCATTACTTTTACGTAATAATGTTGAAAATATGACGTGCGATATATCAGAGCCTCACCCCGCTATATTAACCCGTGTAACGCTTGCATCGGCTAAGCCTGGCTTATTTTTCAATGTCATTAGCCCCGTCAGAATGTGAAAGGATAACGCATTATTTGCAGTAGCGTGATAATATGCTTTATAATATATGATGGAAAACCAACATACCGTTTATAGTTTAATATTGAAAGGAAAAGTTACTTGGTGGTTGTTTTTTTAACTTCCCGCTAAGAAAATTGAAAATTTTCAAAAGTTGAGAAGTTATTGGTTTTACCCTGTTTTTCGAATATCGTGTTTTCAACGGAGGTTGACATTAATTGAGGTCCTAAGAAGCTTCCCCGAATGTTTCCGCGATGATGTCCGTATGTCTGTATGTATGCGTGTGTGTGTGTGTGTGTGTGTGTGTGTATGTGAGTGTGTGTGTGTGTGTGTGTGTGTGTGTGTGTGTGTGTGTGTGTGTGTGTGTGTGTGGCCGTATGTAAACCTCTCATAACTTTTGAACGGCGTGACCAATTTAATCGGGGTTAGCGTCATTCGAAAGGAATTAACCAAACTTAAATTTTGACAACTTGTACCGATTCGAACCTTGAGAAATCTCAAAAAAACTACTTTTCGCTAGCGACTACGTAAAATATTTGTATGACAAACCTTACAGCGCCTCTGGCGGTTACGTAGGGAATTAAATTCGGTAGTATGAGTAACTTAATATTTCGATGCGCAAAATACCTATCGAAAGAATTCGATAGCGACTTAGCATTTGTATAGTTTGTAAACAAATTTGGTATAATAAGTTATAAATTTGTCTTACGCTATCGAACAAAACTGTTTCGATTGTAGTTACGTAACACACTGCATTATTGTGTGGTGAAAGACTTAGTTTATCAATAATACTTACTAAAGTTTTGGTGTAAATGTCTGAAAGAGAGCATATTTAGCATGGAATATGTTAGCGGTGGCTGAATATGAGGATAATCGCCGGGAATAAAGAAAAACTCAAGTTAATATGAGAATTCTAGTTGGATGTTCATTAGAAAATATTAGTGAGAATACGTTTACAAAACTTTACAGGCTTAACAAAGAAGTTTTTTTAAGATTATTTGTGCAGTTTTACCTCAGTTTACAGAAATAAAGTCTTCACAAAGGGTTTCATTAGAATCAAAGGTAAATTATGATGTCACAATAAAATATTGTTGGGTTGGGTATGTTACAACCCGCCGCCCCCGCCGGCGACCACCATCATACACTCCACTAGTAATTGAAATCGAGAGGCACTGTTTCTCATAATATTAATACAAAAAAGTTTCACAACAACAATACCACACATTATCGATCGCGATCTACATTAAATACAATGGGGATCTATGTGAGATTGATTGACTTGGCAATATTTTGTTGACATTAGCCACTAACATTTGTTTACATTAAAGAGGCAAAATTCGAAATCGAACTATTACGTATACACCCTTAAACAAAAGGGACCCGTCTATTTGGTAGGATAACAGCACGGAATTGAACTTTAGCATTTTTCTCTTTTGTTTATACCAAGACAGAAAAGGAGAGCAATAACAAGCCTGAAGCTAGCTGTAACTTTACACTGTGCCAACATAACGACATGCTACGTAAATCTACAGTCGAGCTTACTTGAGCAAGTGACGTAAGCGGCAATTTAACTCATGGTACGAGTGCAATCGAAATCTATCCTATACACGTATAAACGCTAGCGACTCTAATTACCTATCGTATCTTTATAGCATAAACTCATGGTCGAGGTACAGCTCTTAACATCAAAAAACCATATCGATCGCCGCTAGTCCGGTTAAAATCGTTGGACGCGTTCGTCAAAAAAAATAAAAAAAAAAGTTTTTTTCAGAATTTCTATGAAATTTTTAGTCTGACCAGTTCGACCTTTAAGATTATTCAAAGAGCTCAAAATGAACCGATTTTCTAGTGGTTTACGGCGTTGAATGCTGTAAACTACTTGAAAATCGGTTCATTAATTCAAAAGTTATTGCGATTTGGAAATTCAACTAATAGTGTTTTACGAAATCTCTATGAGACTTTTGAGCTCGAAGAGCTCAAAAGCACAGAACAGCTATCTCTTTGAGGTCGGAGAGCTCAAAAGTATAATTTTCGTGTCATTTGAGCCCGAAGAGCGCTTAAGTATCAAATTTGCGGGAAGTTGAGATGCAGAGATGGCCTTTAGGGTCATCCGTTTTCCAGATTTTTTAAATCAAGATGAATAAGCACGAATAGAAATAAGGTTTCAGTCATTAAAAATGTATCTTAAAAGTGTATCTTTTAAAGAGCTACCAATCTCTTAAAGATTGAATGTAATTTAAATTTTGAATATACTTTGAATAAACATAGTCCGATATACGCTGTTAAATACCATATTGCCGGATATTTTTTTCATAACTCTTTATTCTCCCACTATTGATCACGGATCTCCCCACGAACCGTAGCTTTCCTACTCTGGGTCAATTTGGGTCTCCTTCACAAGTCCTTAAATTAAATTACCGAATGCATTACTTGTCTCATCACGCTGCACTGTCGTCCTAATCATAAAGCGACTATATTGGCCTTAGGTATGCTTTTATATCAATACTAGCCTTTGCCCGGGGCTTCGTAAAACAATGCTACATCCTGTAGATAGTGATCACATATCGATTATGTGAGAGAAATTATATCAATAAAGAACTTTACCTTTCACCCCACGGCCTGTCATTTGGTTGTTAGTTGTACTACAGTTTCAAAAAATCTATCTTCATAATACTTCATCGCTAACCAGAAAAAAGCAACAGTGTTTTCATGGACTTGAAAGCGCAGCAAAATATTAGTGTGGATGAACTCTACGAATCATTCCAGAATACTTTATCAAAAGGCACAACATACGGCATCGCGTGTTCTCGCCACAATAACGCTAAATAAGGTTCATAATATAACACAATTTTTGTGCAGCCCAAATAATGCCGTCCGATCATGCGAGTGCATACTTCTTGGAACGATGTGACGAAAACAAAGTTGAACGAACCCGATGAATTATTATTGGAAGTTGAAACTATTCCAGAGAACTATTTTTCACTCTTTTATGGAATACTGAAGAAAAAAAATACCAAGTATTTTACTATCAAAATATTAGGTATAGCATAAAGTCCCTCGCCACGAGCATCTGTCTGTCTGTTTGTCTAAGCGCAATAAATGCGAAAACGACCGAACGGTTTCCATGGCATTTCACCAAGGTCGTCGGTAGGTAGGTGATTCAATTAACTATTTTTTATTTTGCTAAAAGAATATTATAACTAGATAAATAAAAAATTTTAAAAACCTCCTACGCAAAAAATACTTATAGTTTAAGGAACAAACCGTTCAGGTCGAAGTTATCAATTAATTATCATTTAACGATTATACTGGCACGCGTGAAGCACTTAATCCAGTAATCATATGCCATTACATCATTTTGGAAAAGAGCTGATACTCTTACACTGCTGGACCGATATTAAGCAAACATAGGAAACTGGCTTTCAAATGAAAAAAAACCGCATCCAAATCGGGCCATCCGTTTGAGAGCTACGATGCCACAGACAGACACACACACACAGACAGACAGACATCGATGTCAAACTTATAACACCCCTCTTTTTGCGTCGGGGGTAAAAAAGATACTTTTTATATTCAGCAGAATTAGTTCAAGAGAGATAATAATACATTTAGAAACAAACGTACATATCCCCACACCTTTTTCTACGAGGGGTAGGTAGAAACGGTAGATTACCGTAATGTGTGGGTATGTGTTTATAATATCGGTTTAGGACAATCGTTTTTTTACTTTATATTACAGTTATTTGCTATTTTATAATCTGATTCTGAAGTCCACGCAGAGGAAGTTACGAGCAGAAACTAGTTGAATATATTTTTATTATTTCACTCCGTGAAAAGGGTTCGGTTTTTATTAAAATAAACTAACACAAAGTGTGAAAATTTGCAATCGAAAATAACAGCCGCAAGCAGGATTTGAACCTGTATCTACTGAAATACCGTCCTAGATGCTTTGCTAATTCAGCTATCGTGAAAATTGCTCGGGAATGCGAATTACGATAAAACATTCATTCTTAACGTCTTGGGTCATATGGCTAAGTATATCAAATGCTAAAAAAAATATCAAAATAAAATAAACTACATAATTGGTGGAGTACTGTACAGTAGTACTGGCAATATCAGTACTCTACATTTTTTATAAGAAAAAATGTAGGTACGTTAGCTACTTAGCGTAGTTACCAAATGAAGTATGGGCACAATCATTATCAGTTACAGGTACTAAGTTGACTTGACTGCCTCGGTAGTGCAGCGGTAGCGTGTGCGACTGCTGATCATGTGGTCTCCGGTTCGCTCCGGGTCGGGCAAGTGCTATTGAGCTTTTTCGTAATAAGATAAAATCTCAGTAGTAGCTCAGAGTTTCAAAATGTGCCCGGTAGACGGCAATAGGCTCGCCCCCTATTACGTTGGACTTAACATAGCCGGCGAACCGTGGGTGTGTAATACACCTCTGCCTACCCCTTCGGAGAGTACAGGCGTGATGCTATGTTTTTTTGGTACTAAGTCTACACGTAAAAGCAGACTTATACTTTATTAGGATTAGTTTAATGATGTAAAGAAAGCTGAAATAAATATCATTTCATTTGTAAAGAGAGTTTACCAGCTAAATCCTGTTTAGGTGTCCCTTTGACCGGACTCTGCCGTTATTCTTCTTGAGCCTAATCTGGATTACAAAAAACACGTCTTGATAAATGGTGCAGACAGGCGTTTTTGACGTTCCGGAAATTATTACGTAATATTTTATTTTTATAGTTTTACTGGATTCTGCCCGTGATTCCGCCCACGTGGATTTCAGAATATAAATACAATAAATAAATGTAAGATTAACAATTCATAATTATCAACGGTTAGATAAAAATAATTATTCATAAGTCATAGCAGTGATAGCCTAGCGGTAAGATCGAAGCTCGTAAAGTGTATCACTGCTCGGTGAGGAAAACCATTATCAGGACATATGTGACTTCATCCCACTTGGAATGAAATATAGGTTTTGATGAAAATTATTAAAAAGCTTTCTGCTGATGTGTTAATAAATGCAAATGCTGAATCGTATTCATTGCTAATCATTTGAATTAAGACTAGATCGTTTAAATGAAAAAAATACATAACATATTATTTACAAACACTTACAGTATGATAAAACACGAGCTGCTTATCTTTATTCAAAATTCCACACTACATTTCTTGTGTTTCACAGTATTTTAGGTCACAACCACACAAGAAATATTAAATAAAATGCGAGAAAATAAACAACCGCGTTAAATACATTCATTAACATGCGAAGCTCGTTAAAAATACCCTAGTTAAGTAAAAAATAAAAATATGATTGCAATGTAACACGACTGTTAGAAATGCCTTTGTGTTTCAAATGTTTCCTTTCCTTTGACTGTGGATTTCTTGAGTGTTCTTGAGGAATGTTATTTGTGTATTCAGTAAGTATGTTTTTTTTTAATATTATTGACAGATTTAACACTAAGGCGTTACTTGATAATAAGTTATAGCAAGATGTATCCTTTAGCAAACTCTTTAGCATTATACCAAACTTGGGCCGGCTTCCAATCTGTTTGTTTTTAACTGATTCACTAGTATTTACACGGAGTTACTACCTTTTTATTTTTGTTAAGGCAGGGAAAAATGTTCCTAACCGCACACCCCGTCGTTCGAGGCAACGAACAGGATAGCGTGGGGCCTGCACCCACTAAAAAAACCGCCGTGTGCCGTCTCTCCGCCTTTATTGGCGGGCCACTGCAGCTATCTTACATTCCTTCGGTGGTCCGCCGGCGGCACGGAGTAACTACCTATCCGACCTCACAACCCTGTTCAACTTAGAACAAGACCACAGTCAGATTTTTCAGGACAGACTACTTGTAGCGACTGTCATCATGTATTTTGACAGCCGGGTCCTCTTTCTTGACATGCCTTCCGAAGCACGAGTTACCGTATATATTCCAAATTACTTATTTATCTACACACACATAGTAACACATATAAACTAAATTATTTAAGAAATATTTATATAAACGTTAAGACTGGACTACCTTTTCCTATATTTAATAATATGAAAAACGCTTGGCTACTTTACTCATTCTATAACCTATGTATATTAGCTAGGTTTTATTAGGTTTCCAGGCTGCCCCCCCTAGCGTGGGTTCGCCACCGCCTCGGGTGGAGGAGGATGTGGTTACGGCTTAAAATTCAATCGTGACACTATCCTCCTTCAGGCACATTGCAACCACTCCGCCGGGGCGCAGGATCTTCTCCTGCAAACCATGGTGGAGCGATTGATTGGTGTAGCCGTAGTTGCTAAGCCTTATTGCGTTCCCCGCCCTTGAAGATCAGAGTCACCCGTGCGTGCGGCAAGCGGGTCGATAGTGGAGCTTTCGTTCGCTAGCCCCGCCGTCGCAGCACGAGTGAGGAACTGGTGTGTCCTGGAGGAGGTTGAGATTTTGTCCGACCATCGGTACATCCGGATTTAGATCTCCCGGTCCCTTCAGAGAGATCCTACTGGGGGTAGGGATCACGCGGCGCGGAGAACTCTCACGTTCCCTCAGTGGGTTGTGGGCAGGCCGGATAGGGACCTACTGGCGGAGGCAGCCATCGTTCAGTCGTGGATGTCCTCACCAGCCCCGTCCGAAGGGGTGGACGTTGAAGCTGGCCGATTTTGCACTGCGATTACGCAGATGTGCAACTCGGCCATGCCCCGTGCGCGACATCTTCCTCCGAGTAACGGGCTCTACTGCTGGTCCCAGGAGTAACCGGACCTCCGTGCAGCATGCATTCGAGCCCGGAGGTCCTACACCTGCAGTCGGCAGCGCAATCACGATGGGGAGCGGGAGGGCCAGCTGTACGAGGCGTACCGCACTTCGCGGACGGCGTTCAAGTTGGCCATCTGCCGCGCCAAAAACAGAGAAAAGGCAGGAGATGCTGGACTGTCTCAACCGTGACCCCTGGGGTCGCCCGTTCCGTGCGGCGCTGAACAAGCTCCGCACTCAGGGCCTCCCCCCTTACAGAGACCCTACGTCCCGGCCTCCTCACCAACTCACCAAGGTGGTTGAGGGCCTATTCCCATGACGGGCGGAACACACACCCCCGGTCATGGCACCGCCAGGTAACGACCGGGAGGCCGACTTCAGTGTACCGCCCGTCACCGCGTCGGAAATGGGGGCGGCTGTTTCACGGATTCGTTCCAAGAACACCGCAACGGCCCAGACGGTATACCCGCCCGGGTACTGGCCCTGGCTCTGGACTACCTGGAGCCCCACCTCAGGGGACTGTTCGACGCGTGCCTGGCGTCCGGACGGTTCCCTGACTGCTGGATGGAGGGGAGGGCTGGTACTCCTCCCGAAGTCGGCGAGTGCCAGATTCGGTCGGTGCCTTCAGGCCCATCGTGCTGCTGGACGAGGCGGGTAAGCTGCTGGAGAGAATCCTCGCTGCCCACATCGTCCAACACCTGCGCGACGTCGGACCCGACTTGTCAGACGCCCAGTTCGGTTTTCGAGCCAATCGTTCGACGGTCGGCGCTATCATGCGCCTGTGGGCCGCGGCCGCGGCGGTCGTCGCTGGCGGTGGAGTGCTGTTGGCGGTGTCACTTGACATCGCCAATGCATTCTTTAGTCTGCCATTCAGCTGCATCAGGGAGGCGCTCCGGTATCACGGGGTGCCTGCATACCTGAGGCGGCTAGTGGCGGACTATTTTGAGGGCCACAGCGTTTTCTATGAGAGCCGCATAGGGGACGTTGTGAGAAGACCCATATCGTGCGGTATCCCACAGGGTTCGGTTCTAGCGCCGCTCCTGTGGGACATCGGTTACGACTTGGTGCTACGCTGTCGGCGCCCCCCTGGGCTGGCGGTCATCTGCTATGCGGATGACACGCTGGTCGTGGCCCGGGGTGGAGGTTTCGAGGAAGCGGTGTTCCTGGCCACATTAGGGACCTCGGAGGTGGACAGAAGGATCGGGGCACTGGAACTTAGGGTGGCCCTGGATAAATCGGAGGCCCTAATTTTCCATGGGCCCGGACGTCGACCACCTGCTGGCGCCTCAATCACGGTGGACGGGGTCCAAATTGAGGTGAAGGCCCAGATCAAGAATATGGGCCTGGTGGTCCAGTCGATGGCGCTGTACGGTGCACCTGTGTGGGCGGTGTCCCTAGACGCGCCTAATAGGGCTCTTCTGTGGAGACCACAAAGAGTCGTCGCGTCCAGGCTCATAGGCAGATACCGCACGTTGTCGACTGAGGCGGCTTGCGCGTTGGCCGGAACCCCTCCGTGGGACTTGGAGGCGGAGTTGCTCGCCGAGGTGGTGGCTGACTGGTGCAGGTGCTGTCGGGGCACGATTGCTTAGGCAGATATCTGCATATAGTCGCAAGGAGGGAAGCGACTCCGGGCTGTCACCATTGCGGCTGCGACGAAGACACGGCACGGCACACGCTCGAGTCGTGCCTGGCTTGGCCGGGCAGCCCCGCGAACTCGTCGCGGCAATGGGGGGGGGGGACCTCTCGCTGCCGAGCGTCGTCAGAGCGGTGCTCGGCAGCGACAGGATTTGGGCCGTGGTCGCTGCCTTCTGCGAGGAGGTTATCTCGCGGAAGAAAGCGGAGGAGAGGGCCCGGGAGGAGGATTCTTCCGCTGACCCAAACCACCGCCAGCGACTGGGATGGCGCAGGCGCGAGTATTAGCTGAGGCTGCAGGTGGATGGACCGGGAAACTTCCGACACCCGCAAGGCCTCCCGCGAAGGTGTGACGCTCCGTGTGCTGATGCGTCGGTCAGGAGAGGGTACCCGAAAGGGTAAGCCGCCGGCGGGCCACTGAAGTAATCCAACACAGTACCAGTGGTCAGTCAACACAGGCGGAGAGGCGGCACACGGCGGGTTTCTTTAGTGGGTACGGGCCCCACACTACCCTGTTCGTTGCCTCAAACGACGGGGTGTGCGGTTAAGTACATTTTTTACGCCTAAACAAAAAAAAAATTTGAAAAAAAATGATTTTATTAGGTTAGGTTTCATGAAATGTCTATGATTTGGTTACGACGCATATATTTCTTCTAAATATACATCGGCCAAAGAATAAATGTGTATTTGCGCACCAAGACTGAAGTTCGTGGCAGGTTTTCACATTAGAAATTATTGTTGTGTTTATAACGCTTAAAGCAATACTAAGTGCTATGGTAAAACGACTTTGTTTTGATTATATATTATAGGTATTTAGACTTTTAATGATGCACATTAAAGCACCCTACTAAGCTTTATCTTACCCTACGTGCATAAGATAATATTGATTCACAAAGGCAATGCAAATTTGCTTAAAATAACAAATGAACTAAAAATTCATAGTCGTTTATAACGCAGATAGGTATTATATAAACGAATTATCGTTATTCTCAGAGGGAGAAAGAAGGCTCTATAATGGTATTGCAGGGGTGCGTCAAGTGACTGTTTTGATGTCATCTATTATATTTGTGTCCCTATTCTGGTAATTTATATACAGGAATCGAAATCTTATCTCGAGGAATTCGTTAACATACCAACATAGATTCACGATTTTCGGAAAAGGGCAGAAACAGCGAATTGGCGCTTGTCATAAAATGAACACACGGGTAGTTACCTAATACAAATATTAGTTAGTGATAATTGTGTGGAAGTTAATGACGATATGATAACTTACAACTAACTAATGGCCTATCTAGATCCATAATTATGGAAATTAATAAGCACAAAACTTATCTGCATTGAACAATTTGATTCTTGCTTGAAGAAAAAAAAATCAAATAAAAAAACAAAAAATAAAAAAGCAATAGACACAGAATATGATAGTATATCACATCGCCTCTAGGACCAATATTAAATGTGTCATTTTTCTTAAATACAATGAATATTTATGACAAAAGAACTTAATAAATTAACAATAACCTTAATATGAACTTCTACGATTATAATCTCTAGAATAAGGATTTAGAAGATGTTGCGAACACATTGCCAAGAGTTGCATTCATTAACTAATGTATAGACTTTCAAAATATTTGCACATAAATTTTTGTTTAAGGGTAGGGAAACGCGACATGGCCGCATAACAAATGGGATATTTGCGTTTATTAGTATTTTTTATCTTTCATTTTAATTGTATATTATTGTCTTATGCTAGCTTGTTCGTTACTTATGCTATGCATGTAATGTGAGTCGGATGGATTCTGTAAAGGATTATGGAAATCACATAGTACTTATGACACTTAAGTAGTTAATGTACAATAATATGATTCCCTTGAAAGCTTACTCGCTTGCTCCGATCCGCTGCCTCACTCTTTTTTTGATAGACTGGCAGCCTAATAGTCATCCATCCATCAGCCTTTCAAAGTCCACTGCTGGACATAGGCCTCCCCAAGAGAACGCCACAACGAGCGGTCCCGTCATGGGGG
Source organism: Leucoma salicis (assembly GCA_948253155.1). Classification (NCBI taxonomy): domain Eukaryota; kingdom Metazoa; phylum Arthropoda; class Insecta; order Lepidoptera; family Erebidae; genus Leucoma; species Leucoma salicis. The sequence continues at coordinate 19,424,610 of OX411815.1, read as the reverse complement.
ATAATGCCGTAATCGCCACGCTTGGCAGGCGGGTTGGCGATCGCAGTGATGTTGTTAGTACTCAAGGGAGTGCTGCTGCCCACTCCCTCAGTATTCCCTCAGTCGGCTCTTACGACTCCCGTGGGTAGAGAGGGGTGGGACAATTCTAAAGCCGGCCCCACACGGCCTAATAGTAGATGCATTAAAACCATGTTTTATAACCTGCATATTTATAACTGAAAATATGTCCAATGAAACTGATAAGCTCATGGATATTTTTGAAGTGAATACTTCTTTAGAATCGTTGTGATTTGAAACTCGATGAAACGAAAATGCGTCACGAAAAAGGTTTAAACACATAAATGTATAGGATTGACAGTCAGTTGCAGAAAAATCCATTAAAGTTATTTTAACTTTGAAATATTTCTTTTTGTCACAAAAAGTATTCCTTCGTAGTTTGAAACCTCGGTCTCCGGTTTGTGTGATCAATACTTAAACCATATGACCACGGTGTACACAATATTAAGTTTGAAATAGTAGCATTCAATAATATACTAATATCTCTGTTTTGCTTGTTACTATGTTCACTTGGTATTCCCATGCCAGTTATAAAGTATTTTTCTCACCTACCCCCGAAGGGAATCATATACTTTTGTTATTTATGTTGCTATGATAAGTTTTACAAGATCTTTTACCAATGTTGTCTCATGAATCCCTACGGGATCCATTATATCGTTGCAGAAAACTACATTTAAATTGATTTTAATGCTCCATTAAATTTATTTAATGAGAGGTCATTTTAAGCTTGGTAAAAACTAATAAACCTTACATTTATCCCAATACTCCTGATACTCTATATCCATTTCAATCTCCCGTAGGCTACTTTCCAAAATTTTCACTTCAACCGTGTGTGAATTGCACACATATGGGTTTTAATATGTATTTTAGCACTTGGCATGCTCAGCTACTTTAAACAACAAATTTGTTGTTTAAAGTAGCTGAGCTAATTTATGAAATGGGGAAGAAGATAACTTTAGTGCTAGAGCACTTCCCCGAATTGGAAGGGATGCAGGTTTGATTCCCGCTGCTTCCCTGGATTGGAAGGGACGCAGGTTCGATTCCCACTACAGTTAGAGCACTTCTCCGGATCGGAAGAGATGTAGGTTCGATTCCCGCTCGCACTAAAGGTTTCTTTTTCCACATTTAAACACATACACAAAACATAGCATCACGCCTGTATTCCCCGAAGGGGTAGGCAGAGGTGTATTACACACCCACGACTCGCCAGCTATGTTTAAGTCCCACGAAATAGGGGGCAAGCCTATTGACATCTACCGGGCACATTTCCAAACTCCGGGCTGTTACTGAGAATTTTTCTTTTTTTTTAGGAAAAAGCTCAATAACATTGCCAGACGGATCGAACCCGAGACCTCATGATTAGCAGTCGCATACACTACCGCTACACCACCGAGGCAGTTTTCTACATTTCACAAATAATTTGTGCTTCAAAGCTAAAGTGTATTTGTTCAAATTTGATCAAGGGTTAATTACGTGACATAAACCCCCTCAATTTATACTAAAATATAAGATTCAGCACCATTTGCATTCATTTTACTTCAGCAGTCTTTTTCAGATCGTCTAAATTTACGTAATACTAACTCCATAATCCGTTCTACATTTTGTAAAAATTTTGTAAATTTTGTGCTCATAAAATTTCGCAAATAATAATTGAAGCATTGAAATCTTAGCCAGTACTATTAAAGTGAAGCACACACTGAGACTTAACTTTTCTCATAATCCTTTTATTCCTCATGAATTGCTCTAAATGGACCCATCACAGGCACAAAGACAAGCTTTACCGAGGTTTTAACACAGATAAAGTCATTTGAAGTGCACATTTTAAAAGTACATTAATAACCTGCTAGGAGGAGACGAGTTACAATCTCAAATTCAAAAGTTTTAACGTAGATGTAGAGTACTTACTAATCTAGATAGCAAAGTTGAAATATAACCCTTGTGCTAAATTATAAATTGTTTTCGCGCACTTACTAAAAGTATTCGTATATCATGAGTATGGTTTACGATAAAATGTGGAAAGTGTAAAAAACCTATTTAGATATTTTTATATATATTTTTAGCATTTTACATGCTTAGCACTATACATTAAACACAAAGTGAAAAATGTGAAATCGAAAATAACAGTCACAAGCAGGATCTGTCGGAAGTATTCGCAAGTACTTCCGACAGATGGCGCAGGCGTCACCCAAAGACGTTAAGTATGAATGTGTTATCCAAATTAGCAGTCAGGAGCAATTGTCACGATGGCTGAATTGAACGATGGTTTAAACCTATTTAGAGACAAATATTGGATATCAATGCATAAAAACATTATGTAGACCACATAAATATTTTAGACAAAGATCTCAGTACATCAAATCAGTGTAAGGTCGTTTTAGGGCACCATCAATCCGATCAAATTATTTCTGTTGTGAAGTATGTCGAAATTGAAAACATTATCTTCCAGCGATGCGCTTTTTACCCAACTACGGTACCGCCGAAATAGAGCCTGCCTGTTTCTGCTTAACTTTTAAATTACTTATCATATCTAGATAAATAATATTTAGAAATTAGAAGTAGAACCGATTTGATTGTACGCTTATTGTAGGCATTGTAACGTCATACTAAATTTAATATAGCGCCGTCTATACCAGATACAGTGATGAAGTTTTTTTTTAAATGTGACTAATGTGTTTGCATCGGGTTTCAAACTAACAGGCTTGATAAGCATATTTGAAATATATATGTAGGTATATTGGGTTTTAGTTTTCAGACAGACAGATCGTGTATAGCTAAGTCTTTGTACGTGAGTAACTGCACCGCGACAGTGCAAGACTAATATCTCAGAATGTCGAGACAGCGCGGCGCAATCACAGCGGCTTGACGTGTCTCGGCGAGGCTGCTTTGTTGCTTGACATTTTCTTGTTAAAGCACTTCGCCTACTGCACCTTTCAGTTCTCCTTTACATCTGTTTCTATGTAATTAAATTCTCATTAAATTGAATTAAAATCATAAATTAGAATAATATAACCTCATTCTTTTCCATGGGTGTAATAAGAGGTGATAAATAGAAGTAGGCAGATAAGAGATGTATAAACTAGAATGTAGTGGTGGGACTAAGAAACTTATAATTTTTTACTAGAATCAAATGAGTATTTACCAGCTGTAAACCATTTCGATGTACCTATTCCGACGTGTGGGAGATGGCGAGACTCTTTCCTCACTCTTTTCCTTAGTTCCAATAATCATGATTTTCAAGCGGCAAGATACTGTCCCCTTTGTAGATAACCTTGTGAAGCTCTACAATTTGTATGTAGGAGATTGTTGGTTTTAGTGGATATTAGCCCAAAAACAAGTACAAATAATTGACAAACAAGCGAACAAACACGATCCTACGCAAAAATATGATTTTATTGTTCACAAGGAGAACTACCATTTTGTTAAAATATATTACTATGTATACGTCGATATACATAAAGTAGAAAATGACAATATGGCGGCTATGTTTATCGTTAGCATAATGTTTTATATAGCAAAATAGTGACTCGTTTATTAATACGCTGTGATACAAAATACGTTACCAGAGTCAGCCACGTCAATTAAACTGACGTTAAAATGCGTACAATAGCGATATGTACCTACGTGTTTTCAAATAACATGCGGCCTAACGAAATTAGGAAACTCGTGTAACATGGCCTTAATTAGTACCTACATGTAAGCTTAAAATTAAAAAGTATAAAATTATATTATTAGATCCTGATCCTCCCTTATATTTTTACGAAAAAGAAAAACTTCTCAGCCCGACGCGAAACTCGAACCCGAGACTTCATGATCAGCAGTTGCTCACACTACCGTTGCACCACCGAGGCAGTTCATAATCTCTATGCAAAAATAGCTATCTCACAGGAACCATTCGTTTTTTTGGGATACAAAATAGTTTATGTTCTTTTCTGGTCTCCGGACTCTGTGTATGCAAAATTTTAATGGTGATTAACGCAGTAGTTACAGCATGAAATCGTAACAAACAAATAAAAATATTAGCAAGGATCCGGCAACTTTTTAATATTGAAAGTCAAAATTATACTTAAGTCACTATATATCTCAAATATGCCGTGTGGGCCGGCTTTAGAATTTTCCCACCCCTCTCTACCCACGGGAGTCGTAGGAGCCGACTGAGGGAATACCGCGGGAGTGGGCAGCAGCACTCCCTCGAGTATTAAAATCATCCACTGCGATCGCCAACCCGCCTGCCGAGCGTGGCGATTACGGCATTATCCCCCATGACGGGACCGCTCATTGTAGTCGTCTCTTGGGGAGGCCTATGTCCAGCAGTGGACGTTGAAAGGCTGATGGATGGATGGATATCTCAAATTTAAACTTTAATTTAAATACTTATTTAGATATTTTTATATATATTTTTAGCATTTGACATGCTTAGCACTATACATTAAATACTTAATTGAATCTGGTGGTAGGGGAGTCTTCAATTAACCGTACCCTAACTTCTACTACTTTCTTGGACTTAAGCTACCATAAAACATCTGACTGTCTCATGATTACAGAGTAATATATCCTATTTTACTCTCCTCTCGAGCATAGTGACAGATTTTCATGGAAGGCAGGGCATTGGTTTTGCTTCTGGTATTGATGAGTCAATGAACAACCCTTACCATTAGATGGACACCGATTTATTTGCAGCCATCATTAAAGAAAAAACAGATAAAATTTATTTTGTTTTCATAATTAAACTGATCGAAAAGTTGATTATAAATGACCGGATTCAAACAAAATCCGACTGATTTAATTAAATCATTGCAAAACAAATCCCGAGCAGCTCCAACAATCACGTAGAAAATTCAGTGAAATATTCTAATAAGTGAAACATTTCAATTCACTATAAAATCTTTATGTTTTCGTTTTCGAATAACGCAGATGCGGTGGATTCCACCCGCCGCACGCCACGTGAATGAATGGCGGTGGCAGGCCAGTCAGAGCGGTGGCATTGTCCGTCACTCCGTGCGAATACGAACGGCGCGGTCTTCGACGTCCTCTGAGGCGCCGCACCGACGTCCACAACCGTTATTTAGGGCTTCATTGTGCCATTGACCATTCAGACCGACAGTCGCGATTTGAATGTTGATAAGCGAAGATTATTTCGACTGATGGACTGTCACATTACTTCTTTAAACGCTTATTTAAATAAATAATGAAAAAAACCTGTCTACGATTCGTTTAACGCATGACGTGTTATAGCCAGCATAGTAATATTTAGTGTCAAATTAAGCGTCAAACTCATCATCACTAGTGAATTGATTTTAAGTGCCGATTCATCAATCTTTTTGACTTGTTGATTGATGATTGCATGTCATATTATGAGAAAGTAATTAAAAAAGTAACATACACAACGTATCGTTATGATGGACTGTACTTTTAGTTGGCTAATTTACAATAACTTCTGACACGATGGAATGATCATGTAATATTAAACTTTAGGGAGATCATGTTAAAATGGTGAGTACAAGACAAAAGTATCGATTTTCAACCCATGTCGCTTGTTGAAGGACAAATATTGTGTGAATCACAAATAACTGTTCTAAATTTGAATGTTGGTGTCTGGAATTTATATAATGTAAGTTCCACACGAACCAAAAACCAAGGCCAAGAGTAGAATATAATATAGGTTAAGTATGTGTTATATAGTGAAACTAAAATATTTATTTATCAAATTAATGAATATTAATCGAACTTTTATAGTACGCAGATGTTAAATCCATCCATCCATCAGCCTTTCAAAGTCCACTGCTGGACATAGGCCTCCCCAATAGAACGCCACAACGAGCGGTACCGCCATGGGGGATAATGCCGTAATCGTCACGCTTGGCAGGCGGGTTGACGATCGCAGTGGATGTTGTTAATACTAGAGGGAGTGCTGTATTCCCTCAGTCGGCTCTTACGACTCCCGTGGGTAGAGAGGGGTGGGACAATTCTAAAGCCGGCCCCACACGGCCAGATGTTAAAATAAGCAACATTTTATTTCTTTTTAATCGAAAAAATATCATTAACGTAATGGAATCTCAGAACTTTGCAGACTTGAAGAACTCTCGTTCAAGAGTTTTAATTGAGAAACGACAGATCATATTTTTCAGTGTTCAACTTTATAGTAACATCAAAAACATTTTAAACTGGTTTGACAAAATATTTGACAAGATTAAGTCATTAATTAATATTCATTATCTATATAGATAAATAAAATTGAAGTGTATGTTTGTAATGTCTATATAACAACTTTTTACTAATACATAATGAAAGTACATTATGTTACTTATTTTATAACTAAATATCAACAATTAGATTTTTGTCATTCTGTCTATTTATAATTATTAGACATTAGGCGTAGTAGTCGTTTAATTAGCAAGCTGAAGCGTACCATAGATTAAGAACACTGACTAAACTAATAGACCTACGTCAGTTCACCATGACCGTATGTGCGCGGATGCATGAAATAATCGCATCAATATGCATTCGCATTAAATTGCTTCAGACGCTCCAGCCGCCATTTTCACGTAGATATTAAGTCCGTAATATCCATAAATGGTATCATATTCATGGAATTCATATTTTAGGCCTTAGGCTTCTTATACTTACCACTGAAGGAATGTAATATGGTTCCAGTTGCCCGCCAATAAAAGTGGAGGTACGGTACACGGCGGGTTTCTTTAATAGGTGAGGGCCTCACACTAGCCTGTTTATTACCTCGAGCAACAGGGTGTGCGGTTAGCAACATTTTTCCCGCCTTAACAAAAAAAAGACTTCTTGTACTTACTGAATTATTTGCTTTTGGATTCTACAAGTATATATTTATGTTGATTAGAGTAGATTATATGTACAATCATTTTATATTAAACTATCCCTGCCCGCGACTCCGTCAGTCTATAGCACATTAATTACCTCTATGCTAAAGTAGCTCTACCACAAACTCTGCATTTTCCGGGATAAAGAGTAGTAGTCCTTTTCTGAGCTCCAGACTATATATGTGCAGAATTTCATGATGATTGATTCAGTAGTTACAGCATTAAAGCATAACAAATAAACCCACTTTCGCGTTTATAAAATTAAGAAAGGATAAAGTGACGTATTATTTTGGACAAAGATCTATCCTCATATTTGTACGATTCAACGCATAATGTTTTATATATTTGCAGTATTTAATGAAGTTTTGCATTTTTTAATGTTATTATTAACCTTTTTTTCTACTTTTTCTTTAAGATTTTTTTTTATTTACTTTTTTGAAGACAATACCCTGCACTAAGGAATAATCCTTGTATCATGGGGGACTTTACAAACACACCATTTCAAGGACGCAAAGTACATCCAGACTCAGAACAACCATTTATGGACCACACAAGTGTAGCCCTGTGTGGGAATCAAACCCACAACAACCCTCGGATGGGAGGCCGGTATCTAAACCGCTCCGCCACTGCAGTCAATAAATATTTATATATTATCTAAAATAACACTTGCTTTGTTAATCTTTCTTAATGATTTTTCTTTACTAATAAATTTTACCCAAAAAAATAGATTGTCCTCTACCAATTAAACTCCTGCATTTTTTCTAATAAACCATTTTTAAGTGCCAATATATTGACTGTACAAAATCTTTTCAATACTACTATCTCTAATCTATTTGAACCACATACAAGGCTCTATTAACCTAATACGTGTTCCCTATTTATTACATAATGAAACGGCTTACTCTTTATAAAAGGTTGTTTTGATAAGAAGTAGTAGAACTATAGACTTGTATTCAACTGCTTGGTTATGGTGTATGGCTGCTAAAACATAGACTTAGCGATTAGTTGATATACGTTTTTATGTCACGTACTTAGTTATTATTATTGATTTACATGCTATACAGAATATTGATATGTAGGTATATAACATCGCCGCCGGCGGACCACTGAAGTAATGCAACATAGTACCAGTGGCCCGCCAATACAGACGGAGAGATGGCACACGGCGGGTTTCTTAAGTGGATGAGGGCCCTACACTACCCTGTTCGTTGCCCCGAACGACGAGGTATGCGGTTAGGTACATTTTTAGCGCCTTAACCAAAAAAAAGGTATGTATAACATCAGGTTTTAATAGTATTAACGTGTTTTTATAAAATGACAAATTTTTGAAAGAAAAAATATATTTTTTAAATAATAATGAAAGAAATAATACATAGGTAATATAAAAAAGTTTACGAAACGAACTTTTAAATATTTGTTCACGAAATGAAACTGTTACATAGACTTATTAAGTTTACTTATTATTCACTCTAACTTCTTCATTCTTATTTATTGTAAATTTCTTTGTCTCCTACTTCATTGATTTACAGTGCTGACTTTTATTTCAGAGACATAAGTAGTAATAATTAATTACCATGGTGTTACAGTCGAGTGGTTAAGAGAGACATATTTATTTTTAAGCGATTTCAAGAATAATTAAATGTATAAGTCTTATTAATATTTACAGTCACTTGTGTTTGCCACCAAGGTTATAAAATTATACCGTGTTTCGGGGAAGTCAATGCGATGGCTTAGCAGTAAAGCATTTCCCCGGATTGAACGGGACGCAAGTTCGATTCCCGCTCGCACTAAAGTTCTCTTTTTCCACATTTCACAAATAATTTGTTCTGTAAAATAGCTGAGCATGACAAGTGCTAAAATATAGATCAAAAATATTTTTTAACCTTGTAAAAAACGCTGTTTCTCTAGCCATTCCTAACACCGGTCAACCGCCCCGTCCGTGTTCAATTAAACTGGCTGCAAGATAGCCGGCGTCACGTACCTGAGTACCGTCGATTGTATCTTGTCACATCTGTACTGCATGACCTCCAGTTTTAATTAGTGCACATTTGCGAAATGACTTGTGTGGATTAGGCGTACTGTTAGTAACGATGTGAAGGAGTTGCTTGATGCATTAAACTCGGTCAATAAATAGGTTGATTATTATTTCTACCTGTGAGTCATTAGTTTAATGGTTCTTGAAATAAGGGCACATGATGTTTTAGCATTTTTTTAACCTCGCCCGTCGCCAGGTTTAAGACTACGTATATCCAAAATCACATATTATCCTGTACAAAGTATTTGAAACATTTTAGAATATTATAAATATAACTCTTATCCAGCTCATCTCTTCGATTGAGATGGGCCCAAAGTATTGAGAATACCACGTTTGTTCATAATAGTAGCCTTGTTCAACAAAATATTTAACATATAAAGATTCATGTAATATTATATTTCATCGCATCTGTGATTAAATGGACACATTAATATGAAACCTTAGTAGTATTTTAGGTTTAAATAAAATATACAGCAGCACAGAAACTAAATTATTTTTACGAGTAATATTATGTAACAATATCTGTATTGAACAAACAGTCCAAAATCGTCTTTATATAAAATTCGTAGCATGTAAATTATTCTTCTAAAATTGAAGAGACTATTATCATCGATTTCAATTGATAGCTTATTAACCCTAACAATGCCGATTGGCCTCGTTATTGGCTAGTTTGCAAGCAAATTGCGTGTTTAATTTTATATTAAATAACGTCTCGAATCGATTTAAGAGGCGTCTAAAGCGGAGATTATTAAGAATCGTTCTTGTTAAAGGCAATAAAATGTTTATGTGCTAGAGCACTACAGTTAAAAATACGAAAAGGTTATTTCTTAGATTATTCAATAAATTGGTTTTATATAAACCAAAAGCATAAGTTTTAGAACATAAAAATAAAGAAGTATATTTTAACTCTACGATGAATGATCGGTGTGAATTCTTTATTGCTTATGGTGGTAGACGAACTATGGCCCACCTGATTGTAAGTGGTAGTACTGTTAAGGCGTTGCTCAAAATCATTTCGTGGACATGAAACGGCTATCACCTGCTACAACCAAAGCACACCGAAGTGCTTGATGAGCGATCACACCACATGACATTGAATCACCAGATCCGCTAGCAACTCCCACTTGATACCCACCCCTACCACCAGTAATGCAATGGGTACCAGTAATGCCTTACCTTAGTCGTCTCGTACGATATCCACGGGCAAGAATGGGATAAGGACACTTGTATTTTCAAACCGTTACCATACAGAAGTTGAAAATCCGATAGTAGGTATAGTAGTTATTGGGTTTTATCAAAACAACATGCTTGTAATCTTTAAACCTTCTTTTTTTTGTTAAGGGGGGAAAAATTTTCCTAACCACACACCCCGTCGTTCGGGGCAACGAACAGGGTATTGTAGGGCCTGCACTCACTAAAAACACCCGCCGTGTGCCATCTCTCTGCCTTTATTAGCGGGCTACTGGAACTATGTTACATTCCTTCGGTGGTAGTAATCAAACCTAACAAAATGAGAACGTCAGCGCCGATCATGATGGTCAGGCAGCGCTGGCCTTTTATTTTTTTTTTGTTTAGGCGGGAAAAATTGTTCCTAACCACACACCCTGTCGTTCGGGGCAACGACCAACGTGTGGGGCCTGCATCCACTAAAGAAACCCGCTGTGTGCCATCTCTCCGCCTTTGTTGCCGGGCCACTGGAACTATGTTACATTCCTTCGCTGGTCCGCCGGTGGCTTACCTTTTCGGGTCTACTGAGCGACGCATCCGCACACGGAGCGTCGCACCTTCGCGGGAGGCCTTGCGGGTGGCGGACGTTCCCCGGTCCATCCACCCGCAGCCTCAGCTAGGGCGGCATTAGGCGCAAATATTCACGCCTGCGCCGCCCCAGTCGGTGGCGGCGGTTCGGGTCTGCGGAAGGATCAGTCTCTCTGGCCCTCTCCGCCGCTTCCTTCCGCGAGATGACCTCCTCGCAAAAGGCAGCGACCACGGCCCAATTCCTGTCGCTACCAAGCATTGCTCTAAAGACGCTCGGCAGCGAGAGGTCCTCCCCTATTTCCGCGACGAGTCGAGCGTGTGCCGCGCCGTGTCCTCATCACAGCCGCAGTGGTGACAGCCCGGAGTCGCTTCCCTCCTGGCGACAATGTGCAGATATCTGCGGGCAGCGCTGGCCTACCACTGAAGGAAGGTAATATGGTTCCGGTGGCCCGCCAATAAAGGCGGAGAGACGGCACACGGCGGGTTTCTTTAGTGGGTGAGGGCCCCACACTGTTCTGTTCGTTACCCCGAACGACAGGGTATGCGATTAGGAAAATTTTTTCCCGCCTTAACAAAAAAAGGCAGCGCTGGCCTTATTCGCATTGTTAAATGCTACGGTCATATGTTGGGAATTCATAATATTGAATACATATAATACCAAAGTTGCGAATTAAACTATTTTAGTTTTGCGGGATAATTGTGTGACTAAAGACATAAATATCTGAATAAGCGTAATCGCTCCCTCTATCTCTCCTGGAAGAAAACTTAAAAAGAGACCAAATAAAAGAATCTGAACTTTTCGAACGTTGTAATAAAATCATACTACATATACGCTACGTTTAAATTATATTTGCAATAGTAATAAAACATTTGTACGAAAAAAATGTTAGTCTCCAGAGATTTAAGGTAGTTACTTGTTCGATTTTATCGAAGGGTTTATTTGATTCAAACGGCATAAATCGTGAAAGTGATTTCTATAACAAAATAGCTTTTTAAATTATTTAAGTTGAGCTCGTGGAGTTTTTTTTTTGTGTAATAATATTCTTAGACGTGTGAAGGGAAACTAAATTATAGTCTATACTAGTACAAAGCTGTAACAGAGCTGCGTACATTTGAGATATTTGAGAAAAAATGACTTTATTAGGCTACTAGCCTTTGCCCGCGCCTCCGCCGCAGCCAAAAGCTAGTTTTTAGGTAATATATCAGGTTCCTGAAATGTAACGGGATAAAATGTATACCAGTTGTTAAGTCTAATAAGAGCTATTAAACATAAAAAGTTGCATTAAAATCCGTTCAGTAGTTTTTGCGTTATGGGCGAACAAATAAACAAATAAACAGACAAACAGACAAAAAATCTAAAAAAAATCCTTTTGTGTTTAGACACGCCTATATAGCCTAATTCAGTCATTTTTTCTTATCCATCCATCCATCCATCAGCCTTTTAACGTTCACTGCTGGTCATAGACCTCCCCAAGAACGGGGGATAATGCCGTAATCGCCACGCTTGGCAGGCGGGTTGGCGATCGCAGTGGATGTTGTTAATACTCGAGGAAGTGCTGGTGCCCACTCCCCCGGTATATCCCGTGTGACAATATCGACGAAGACGACAGTTTTTATAGTTCGTTGCGCTACTATGTATATTTCATAGCGCTGATTAAAAAATATAGCCGAATAATATATTCTATATTTTTTTATAGTTTTTTCCCTAAAAAAGAAGTACATTTTAAAAACAGTGTATACTATATCACCTAAAATAATCTCAATGTCATATAGGTTATGAGAAAAAACACTCTCAAACTTTACTAAAACAAAAAAATAACGGTGGTGTAGCGGTAGTGTAAGCGACTGCTAATCATGAGGTCTCGGGTTCGATCCCCGGGTCGGGCAATGTTATTGAGCTTTTTCCTAAAAAGACAAATTCTCAGTAGCAGTCCGGAGTTTAGAAATGTGCCCAGTAGACATCAATAGACTCGCCCCCTATTACGTGGGACTTAAACATAGCTGGCGAATCGTGGGTGTGTAATACACCTCTGCCTACCCCTTTGGGGAATACAAGCGTGATGCTATGTTTTCTTTTTCAAACTTTATTATTCTAACTATTATAAAGCTGTAACTGAGTCGTATGTGTACATTTAAAATATAAAAAAAAAATACTGTATTAGACTATATAGGCGTGCCTGAACATAAAACATTTATTTTTAGATTTTTGACTGTTTATTTGTTTGTACGTTCGCGCATCACGCAAAAACTACTGAACGGATTTTGATGCACCATTTTTTATTTGATATTTCTTGATTGGGCTTATAATATGGTAGGTATACATTTTATCCCGCTATTGAATCGGGAACATGTAATATAACCAAAAAATAGCCGTGGAGCCGCGAGCAAAGGCTAGTATTTAGTAAAGTTAAAGGAAGGTTTCTTTTTCATATTTGTTGAATGCACTAAACTATGGGAAAAATAATGCATTTTATACATTTTTATTATTTTTAAAACCTATTTTGTGACAGATTTTGTTTGTATTATACATATCGCTACATATTCTTAGGAGCAAGGAGCTGATAATTTTAAGAGCTTGCAGAGAAAGATTAGCATTAATTATTATGGTAATTTATTTCATGTTTCTTTTTTGTTTTTACATTAAGTAGGTACATAAATATTTATTTCTCCAAAATAAGCTTATTTATTTCACTCTATACTTATAACAATATTACTGTAATACAAGTTACTTTCGCGACGTGATAGCATTTTACAAAAAAAACACTACTGTACAATTCCTTGTACTGTTTAAAACCACCTTGCATTCTTGCACCAGACACCATCCATCTTCGCAACGTACACCATGATGTCATTACAAATTCAAATATTGTTTCTTCTCCTCTAGCGAAGACTTTTACAAATCCACTTTGCATGAAAGCGTTTTTTATGACACGCCACCCCGCCTGCAGGGTGAAGCACCCTTAGTTTTCTATATAAACACAGGAGTGTCTTACTATTTGATGCGGTTAGGCATTGAAATTGAATGGCTTCTTGTTTTAATTTTCTAAGTTAAGATATTAGACATAATTTAAAATGTATTCAGATATCTGCGGTGTTTGATATATTCTTTGTTTCCTTGAAAATATCATGCGTAAACTACGCATGATATTTTCTAGTACTGTAATAAACAAAGTTGGAGAGAGGGATTTATCATTATGCACAATTAATCTGCTCAGCAACGAATGGGCGAAATGATCCACGTGGATGCCTCGTGAAGAGGCGAAACACGTGTCGAAATTGTGTTTGTGTTGCGGAATATTTACTTTTATATTACTTGGGTGGCAAACTAGCATTTGGGGCCCACCTGGTGATAAGTGGTTACCGCAGCTATACGCTAGCAACACCAGAAACATCAGTCGCGCCTCGCCAATTTCAAGGAAGGAGAGACAAAAGTCGAAGAGGAAGATTAATAGGGAGAGAATAGATAGATAGTTATACTCTTTATTGTACATAATGAACACAAATTATTAACAATAAAGATACGGTAGGAGGGATAATAAGGAGAGGTTCAGGTATTCCTGAACCTCATCAGGAATACCTGAACCTCTCCTAATTACCTGAAACCAAAACACGCAATATTTTGCGTGTTTTGGTTTCAGGGTTCCCACCACATTGCATGGTTGCATGGCATTTGGTGAGTTTTTCATTATTGTGCATGCTACCTTGCTATTATCATAGCCATTTGTGAGAAGTGCGGATAAGCAATCTTTGGTTATGGTGTGTGGGCTAAGATAGCCAGGATTGACAATCCGTGGGTGTGTACACCACACACCTCACAAAATATCCATGATATATTAGTTAATTATAAATAGATTAACAACTAATAAAAATAAGAGGCCCCGTTATAAATATTGTTATTTTTTCAATTGGTTTGATTTTCTTTCTTTCGTTAAATCATATTGTTTCATAAACGATTCAAAATCAAAAGTTGCGATAATACACACAGAGTGGATTTTAGTTTTAATATTCTTTAACAACCTTATTCATTATTTCTTCAACAACCTTATTCATTTTCAATAGTTTTTTTTATTTTAAGTATTCAAAACTAATGCATGACATTCACATACCTAGTTTTAGCATAATGTTATTTCGAAAAAACCTCCATGTTGAGAAATTAACTGACCTATTATGTCTGGTCAGCTTAGGTTTCATTTTTTTTTTATCTTTTTATTCTTCTTATTCTCTCTTCTAGTCAATAATGCCTTTTATACCATTTTTACACGAGAAACACCAGATGAATCGCAACCCATTTGGTGCCACTACTAAACCTGCCAATTTTCTCAAAAGAGAAGAAGTAATGAAGTGGTTCACATTCTCCTAGTATATAACAGAACGATATTTAAATGCATTGCAGCTCTTACAACAAGGAATACAAATTCATTAAAGCAAATATATATACTTATGCGGTTTAAATTTATGAGTTTTATAACTAAAGAAATTTAATGATTAAAATGTCCCAAAACCAATTTGAGGAAAAATAATAAACAAAATAAATAAGTATGTATATGGACGTGAGAAACAATCAGACGTCTGAGGTGCAACCGTGTAGAGGCATCGGGTGTCAATTTTAATTGGTGCTGTATTTCAACCAACAGTTCGTGCCGGTGTGCATCAGAAGGTTGTGTTCAAGTGATAAGATAGAATAGTGATTTTATTACTAATGGCGTTCAATAATTATAATAAATGCTAAAACGATTAGTGCATTGATTTATAGTACGACTAGCTTTTACCGCGACTTTACCTGCATGAATTTGAAATTGTGTAAATAGAGTAATTTATGCATATCGGATAGAAAACCCTTATCAGCATAAATAAGGATTTTTAATGCTCCGTATTATTATATACACACTGACTTAGATTTAATTATAAAGTTAAAAAAAATACAGCCAATTGAGAACCTCCTCCTTTTCAAAGTCGATTGAAAAAACAAAAGAAAGAAATATAAAAAATAAAGAATTGAATACTATACATCATAAACGCATCCGCATTAGTGAATACTGGTAACATGCCCAGAAGGCTGGTAGCATTGCCACGTTGAATAGCAGTGCTAATCTCTTGTGCTAGGTACAGGATCCCATAAAGCGTCAATTAGTCGTCTCGCAATGTCTTTATAAAATTTGCGAGCGTGCCGTAATTGCCACGCTTGGCTGGCGGGTTGGCGATCGCAGTGGATGTTGTTAATACTCGAAGGAGTGCTGCTGCCCACTCCCCCGGTATTCCCTCAGTCGGCTCTTACGACTCCCATGGGTGAAGAGGGGTGGAACAATTCTAAAGCCGGCCCCGCACGGTAAATACCATCATTTATTTGCATTTTGGGGGTGAGAGGAACAGGGTGTAAAGTTCCTCATCCCCCATTGAAAAGGGAGGATCCTTCGATCAGACGGGTGTTGTGTCTGGTGGGCTAACTGCAACTTTAATATCGCGATGTAGGATACGTCAGTTCTTAGTTTGTATGTGGCGAGGTAGATGTCGCTTACATCACTCCCCTCCGAGACCGGAAGTCGATAGCAGGTTGAGTTGTCCATACATCTTGTGATGCTTGACGGGCCTGTGGAATGTTCCAGTGAGTCGAAACTAGATGCCGCATAGTTCACAATGAGTCGGAACTGTCTGCGGTGATGCCCCAGTGAGTCGGGGTGATGCTGCAAATGCTCCAGTGAGTCGTAGTGGTGCAGTGCTGTATAGTGGCTGGCTGCTGCATCGACCAGGAGAGAAGTGTGTCTCTGCTTGCTGACTGGCTGAAGTGCAGTGTGCTGTGACAAGGTCGCAGGTCGATAGCAGGTTGAGTCGTCCATACATCTTGTGATGCTTGCCGGGCCAGTGGAATGTTCCAGTGAGCTGCTTGCTGATCGGCCGAAGTGCAGTGTGTTGTGCCAAGGTACGCTGAGAATGAAGGCTGTGTAGGTGATGTTATTATACCCATAGTAGCCGTGGATGCTGGCTGGCTGTATGACTCGATGCTCGAAAGCTTGACGAAGTGATGATGACGTCACGATGACATAGCTTTGCACTAGTTATGGGGGTGAGAGGAACAGGGTGCAAAGTTCCTCATCCACCATTGAAAAGGGAGGATCCTCCGACCATACGGGTGTTATGTCTAGTGGGCAACTGCCATACGGTTGTTTGTCGGGTTCTTCTATATATGTTGAATCGCTCGGATAACTTTAATATCGCGATGTAGGATACGTCAGTTTGTATGTGGCGAGGTAGATGTCGTTACAGCATAAAAGATTTCATGCAAGTCCATTTATTCATTAGGTTTTCATTCATTTTTCGAGTGAATAAGGAACATAATATAAAATAGAGTTTTATCACTTTGTTCAAAGCCGTGTAGGTGTGATTGACGATTGAATGTCCGAAAATCTTTATAAACTATCGTATTTATAAAAAAAACATCATAGTCTCACGCGTGTATCCCCAACGCGATAGGCACAGAACACCCACAGTTCGCCAACTATGTTTAGGTCTCACGTAATAGGGGGCGAGCCTATTGCCGTCTACCGGGCACATTTCCAAACTCCGGGCTCTTCTGAGAGATTTCCTTTTTACTAAAAAGTTCAATAGTGATCAGCAGTCGCTCACACTACCGCTGCACCACAGAGGCAGTTTCTGCCTATTCATTCATAGTATTTTTCTGCATATTCATACATATTCACTAACCATACCTATATACTCGTATTTTATTATATAAATTTAACAAAATCGCTTATACTATGCCCGCACCTCATGAACTTTGAACGTGCGATATCGAGAGTTCTATTGTACTTTTTTAAGTTTCATTCGAAAGTGCCTCTAATTGGACGGCCGGAGGCTGAAGAGGAAGGATTTCCACCTTCTTTGTTAATTCATTTTTCATAAAACAATATCTCAAAAATGAAAAGCGCCGAATTTGGTTCGAGGCGGTTTCATTGAAGCCAAGTTTTTCTTTTGTTATTAAATATGGATTAATTTGTTTTATGATTTAGTAATTTATTTCTTGAATTATTTGACCTCCATTTGTAACACTAAACATTTTAGTTGAATTATTATGTTAAATAAACAGGAGGCTCAAACGGTCCGCATGGTTAAACAACTTTTACTGGGTCCGGCATTATATGGGTGACCAAATAATGAAAACTATTTGTGAACACTTGACTTCCTCTATGCTTCGAAAAGCATGTAAACCAGCAGGTTCCGGCAACCAAATAACATCATAGAGGCCTGAATCTAAAAAAATATCACTTGACTGATATTCGCAACTGCCTCGTTTATCTAGAAAAATAGTTTTGCAACTTCTAGTATCAAGGTCCAAGGTATGAATCCTGGGTAGTACAAAACCTGTTATTGCGTTTATGTGTCATGAAATATAGCGGTAGCAATTGTACTGGTACATGGCACTACGCTTGCGTCGTATTCGATTGTGAGAAAATTATACATGAGAAATGTGGCTGTGTAACCCCTCTGCTAGCGCTTTAATTAATAAAATAATGATACTATAAACATATAATATGGAATAGAAAACTATCAATAAAAACGATTTTTTAAACACAAAAATCACAAAGTTGGTTAAAGGTCAGTGAATGACGTAAATTTCCCTTAATTTTCGTTCGAAAAGCGTCAAAAAATTGTGGATCCGATAACTCTGTTCGCATGCTTATTTTATATTAACTTAAGAATATTGGACTTTGCTACCAAAAATATGTCATGCAAATTTTGATCGTACGTCTGTACTTTACAGTTTCTTATTCATTGTAAGATTTTGAAGGATAAAATACAAAGAGATCGGTAAGCATGTTTGCAGGCTTAAGCTGTGGAAAGGTTACTAAGCCTGCAATGGTAGGAATATTGATTCATCTTATCAATATTAACATAATGTTGCGTTTACATTGACTACCGTTTTAGTTACTTTAGTAAAAATATTCCTAACCACACACCCAATCGTACGATGTAACGAAGGGCAGGCCCTCACCTACTACAACTGAAGGAATGTAATATGGTTCCGGTGGCCAATAAAGGCGGAGAGACGGTACACGGCGGGTTTATTTAGTGGGTGAGGGCCCCACACTACCCTGTTTGTTTAGGTACATTTGTTCCCGCCTAAAAAAAAGGCCCTTTGCTAGCGTCTATAGGCTTGATAACCACTTACAATGAGTAATATTGTGATATACTGTGTTGGAACTATTTTAAAAACAGTGAGCGCATGTCGTGCAACGTCGAAATAAAAATAATATTAATGGTCTATAAAATAGGAAGGATTGTTTCATTAACCTAGTGGCTAATTAGGTCGCAAATACTTGAAGAAATAATGCTATTAGGTTTTTATTTACAGTAACAGTTGACTCCAATTGTTGTACTTGTAGACAAGATATTAGCTAGGTATATTTAGATAGCATTATTTTTTTTTCTTTTAACCCATTTTTCTGTCTTGTGATTGGGCACGGGTCTTCTCTAATGGTGAGATGTATTAGTCCATCGCTCTGGCCAATGTAAATTGGAAATTCGAAAAATGTCAAAAGGTCAGAAGTTTGTGCTATGGTCTGAATGTTGGACAGGGGCTAGAACTCAATACCACTGTCTTTGCAGTCCTTGGTTTTACCGATGGGCTATCACTGCATATTCACGTACCTAAAAATCAAATGGATTTGAATGAAAGTTCGTATACAAATAAATTTTGGATTGGTCAAACAACGAAAACAATATTTTTTTATCTCTGTAAGGATTGCCTGCCTAAAGGACACAATGGATTCGAATTTTGAAAGTTGCGAGCAGAAGCTATTGAGCTATGTAATACTGATTCCCGTAAATAGGTCGTTGAACAAAACAAAGTTATAGGAATACATATGTTTTTAAATATCTAGCATGCTTGTCCTACCTTGCTTGTCCTAGCATGAATGGGCCGGCTTGATCAAGGAAGAACCACACTTCTTTTTTTGTTAAGGCGTAAAAAAGTGTTCCTAACCGCACACCCCGTCGTTTGGGGCAATGAACAGTAGTGTGGGGGCTTCATCCAATAAAAGAAACCTACCATGTGCCGTCTCTCCGCCTATATTGGCGGGCCACTGGAACTATGTTACATTCCTTCAGTGGTCCGGCGGCGGCTTACCCTTTTGGGTACCCTCTACTGAGCGACGTATCCGCAGAGGAGCGTCGCACCTTCGCGGGAGGCCTTGTAGGTGGCGGTCGTTCCCCAGTCCATCCACCCGCAGCCTAGGAAGTACCACCCTCTCACAGAAGATCAGCGAGGAACAACGGTAGGTACCTACTACAACTTTTGTATTTCATATGGGAAGTTAGAGCGGTGGAGGCTAAAACCCCATTCTTATTCTCTGCTTATTATCATTCCTATTCCTTGGAATTTCGCACAAGTGATGTATCTGGTGTTGCTAGCTTCTATAGGCACCTACCATTAGGTGGGCGTTTGTTTGTTTGACACCCAAGTTGTAAAACAAAGAAATGTTATTGAAAACATATATTATAGTCTAGTACACTGTAATATCTAGTACAAATACTGTTAAGTGTGAATTGATGTACGAGCAACTCTGTACATTTAGGCTTGTATATTTGTATATTACATATATTATTAAAATTTGACTCAATCGTCAGCTTCAGCGAAATTGATGAGTGCAATAAATTGTAAAACAAAATCATTTAGTTGCAATAAAACCTATCACGAATGCAGTTGTTTAATCATTCCTCAAACAATGACTACAATTACACTAAAACATTAACATTTTATATTCAATTTTCACATAAACAATTAACATTTTAATATTTAACAACCCTGTTGGGGAGCACCTCAATAGCTATACTGATAGCACAACTCTAGGTATGCACTAAAACCAAAAGCACAAAATTATACACACACTCCTTTTATACCTAAACTAGCGTCCCGCCCCGGCTTCGCACGGGTGCAATGCTGATACTAAATTAAATACACTACAGAAAAACTATGAACGTTGTATATAAAAACATAGCGGCCCGCTCCGACTTTGCACGTGCATAAAATATATATGCCTATGTCACTCAATGAAAACATGATTAAAATTGATCCAGTATTTTTGATTCATTCATTACTGCCCTTAGCCTGCACGCATTAAATTTGGAGTAAAACAATTCCTCTTTCCCTATACTTACTATGAAGATTTCCTGCTATCTTTGGAATATCTAAATTCATACAATTTTTATTACATTACACATTTTTACTTATTTACTTTTTACATTTTTACCTAGGTATTTATTTTATTTTTACAACAATTAATATATTACAGGATGTCTTTATACACAACGTTCACAGATTTCTTGTCATTAGACAATACAAACATGTTTTCTCTTGAGGTTACTCTTGAAAGAGCGACATACAGTTGGCCATGTGAAAAACAGTCAACGCTCAAATCTAAGCCTGCAACGTTGAAGGTTTGACCTTGCGATTTATTAATGGTCATTGCAAAAGATGTCTTTACCGGAAACTGTAAACGTTTAAATTGGAAGGGTAAATCCGATGGTATCAGAGGGATTCGGGGAATCAATACATCTTCTCCGGTACCACATCCTGTGAGTATTGTGCACTCTATTATGAAAGTTTTCAGTGATTTTATCAGCAAACGCGTGCCATTGCAAAGTTTAGGTGGATTCAGGTTTCTTAATAAAATAACAGGACAACCTACTTTCAACACCATTTTGTGAGGAGGGAGTCCAGACGGGTTCAAAGAGTTTAGAAACTCTGTAGGAAAATGAACAGCTTCTTCCAAATCGAGAACAGTATCCACCGAGTAGTATATTTTCGTCGGCGCATCAATCTTTGAAATAATCAAGTTATTTACCTTATCTACTTGTTCATTGGTTGGTGACAGAATCGCTCTTTCTTTAAACCAAGATATTGTCTTGTAACTTATGTCATCAATGTCAGGATAGACTTTGTTGACTAACTCTTGGATGTTGTCTATCAAAACACAAAGGTTTTCAAGGTTAATCCTTCCCTCACTTTGTGTTAATTCTCCATTGCCAACTTTTAGCAGCATCTCTGGAAATAGCCTGTTCTCACGTGAAGATGACGAAACCCTCATATTAGTTTTAAGCTCTAATTTATTGACATGTGGCCAAAGGTTTGATCTTTTTAGGGAAGCATTTATTTCGTCAGCACGTGTTCCTCGAGTCACAACTGGTAGGATTTGTCGAAAATCTCCTGAAAACAGAATTGTACATCTACCCATAGGTGAATTTTTGTTGCGCAAATCGCGCATTGTCCTATCCAGTGCTTCCACAGACGACTTGTTTGACATGGTAGCTTCGTCCCAGACTATTAATGAGCAGTCACGCATCAATTTTCCTGTATTGCTCTGTTTAGAAACACAGACGCTGATATTGTCATCGGTGGCGATTTTCAGCGAGAGCTTGAATGTAGAGTGTGTGGTTCGACCTCCTTCTAAAAGCGTAGCGGCAATGCCGGATGACGCAACAGCTAACGCAATTTTTCCGGTAGATCTCACTTTTTTTAAAAGCAGATTGATTAAAAATGTTTTTCCTGTACCTCCTGGGGCATCAAGGAAAAACAATTTCCCGTCATTGTTATCAATTGTTGATAGTAATGCAGTGAATACATTTTTCTGATCGATGTTTAATCGTGGCTCATCTTGAGCTATATTTTGTAAAAGTCTTGTTTGATCGTATGATATTTCTCTTGTGTATTCGGCACTGTTAGTTAAATATGAGTTAGTAGTATTAGCTGGCATCGGCAGCCCAAAATCCTTGATCGATTTACCCGAAAGTAATTGCAGTACTTTATTCAATTCAAATAATGCTTCGTCAAATATGTGTTGATCATATTGTATATCATCTGAGTTTAACTCTCGCCGTCGTCGATTCAGAATATCACTGGCCATGTTTTCTTGAAATTTATTCCATAGATTAACAGAATCAGTTACTTGACAAAACGCTACTATGACAGCAAATAAATATCTTAATGATGTAGCTGAACTACAAACAGCTGCTTCTGATAATGTATTTTCCCAGTGAGAATCATCTTCCAAGAGCCCCATAGTTTTGCATGCTGCTTGATAAGTATTGTAAACAACACCTTGTACAGTTCTTAGGCGTGCAAAGGTTGTCGGGCCTTTTACAATATGCAGTAACATTCTCAGATAAAAGCATTCACTGTTGTTGGGATGAATCGTGTAGACTCTGCCAAGAGCATCTGTTTTTTTTACTCCGGGGAAACCATCAACTGCAGTACCTTGTTTTCGCCGTTGAAAAGTTTTAGAACTCTGGTTTCATGTATAGTAACTTGGAACTCTGTCATATGTCAGTGTTTTCGCGAAATCATCTTGAGCACATAACTTGAAAAATGCTGTCAATGTTGTATCCCGCGGATTATTAACAACTTCTTGTATATTGTTCTCCATGAAATATACCCTTTGTCCATTTTCTAAATGAACTGCAAGGTGGACAATTGTGGGAGCCCGGTCGTGCACTTCGAATGATAATATCCTCCATACAGCTTCAGAGCTGCAGATGTAACGTCCAGACTGATATTTTTCCACTTCATTTGGTGATTGTATGCTGAAAGTGGCTTGATCACTACCTTTATTAATGTACTTAGTAACATATTGGATTGACTTTATCGAATTGCACAACTCTACGTTGATGTGGGCATCAAAATTTTTCAAAAGGAGCCGATTATAGGGAACGATCCATCGGTTATCAATATCACGGTTTCGGACGGTAGCACTTTTCCCGCCTTGTTCTGGCGATCGTCGACGATATTTGGGATATCCGTCATCGCTAGTGATTGTTTGAGTTTGGAATGACTTCGGAAATTTTTTGCTGCATTTAGAATCTCGCATACATGGAGAATTCGGATTTAAAGTCCCGCAAGGGCCGTGTACCATATTTTTCTTTACGATTTCGTACAGGATAGGATCTTCATCTTTGTCCGGCAACTCAGCTGAAATGACCTTGTCAATTTGGTTTGGTCTAATTTTGTTCACTAACCACACTAGCAGGTGCACATGTGGCAACCCACGTTTTTGCTATTCTATTGTGTACATATGACAGCGCGGGGGACCAAATATATGAGACTTGTTAATGAGGTGCAGGAGTTTCTGTACTTTTAAATGGAAGACTCTGTTAACTATATCATATCTGTCTTGTGGACTTAAATTAGTGTTAATATTTTCTTTAATTTCCGGCCAATTTGGGTTACATGTTGCAGTTATAAATAAATCAGGTTTTCCGTAATTTCTGACGTAAGTCATGGCGTCTTGCGATTTTTCGTGTAAATATCGAGGTCCACCTGTGAATGATGAAGGTAGTATAACTAACTGACCAATGCCGTTGACATGTTCATTCGCCTGTAACGCATCCTGAAGATGAACGTAATTTTCGGCTCTCAATTTAGTTTGATTATTACGGATGTAGGCCAATCTCTCAAATTCAATTTTTGCATATTGATCGACCAAGTATTGGTTTGTTAACATTCCATATCTAAGCAAAGTGTTGAAATTGTTACGTCTTGTCATTATACGGTAGCAATAGTAGTTCATACATGACACTGTTTTACGCAGAGGTGTTCCACCGATTGGATCAACTTGAGAAATATTAATGGCATAACCATTTTCTCCACGACATAGCATCAAAGGATATTGTAAGCTGTCATAAGATCTGTGTAACTCTGAAATTTTTTGCAAATTATCATCACGACTATGCAATACAATATCTCTTTTGTCAAATTGCTGTCCAGCTATCACCACTGCTACCTCACTCGTAGAAGGCGCGTTATATCGTCCTCTGTGTTCTCCAACAGGAACTTTATTTGCATGGATTACGACATTAAAGTCAGGAGTATCTGCTGGAATACTCTCAATCGCAGTTTTGAAAGACTGTATATAGTAATTATGAGAATGTAACATATCTTGCAGAGATCTAATTAAATCTCTATCAATTGGTTGTGCAACACTTGAACACCGCGTAGATGCTTGTGTGTCTGGATCTGCAATAAAATATATTTGCAGAAATTTGTGATCATCGGGTCGAAGTGGTAGCAAGCTCCCAGCTAAGTGGTACACTTGCCCTTGAATTTTAAATGTAGGCATGAACCCACGCTCAACGACTTGCTTACTCTTAAAAGAGGTCATTTGAAATGCGTTATTATAACGGCGTATATTGCGCATGAATTGTTTGGATTTCTGATGATCACCCGTAAGAAGAGAGTGAGGTGGTTCAGGTGGAGGGAGAATTTCTTCTAATTTGACTTTTCCTTGTAAGCAACACATGCCTTTTGATTCGTCCTTGAATTTCAATGCCAAGCAATATTCACATACTACTGACATAGTACCTATTGATACTATACGATCGTCCTTG
Organism: Leucoma salicis; assembly: GCA_948253155.1. NCBI lineage: Eukaryota > Metazoa > Arthropoda > Insecta > Lepidoptera > Erebidae > Leucoma > Leucoma salicis. The sequence continues at coordinate 19,399,560 of OX411815.1, read as the reverse complement.
TAAGAAATCGAAGGATCGTAATTCATGGCAGAATTTTCTTTATTTACCCATGAATTAGTAACTCGTGCTGATGATTCTCTGGCTCTCTGTATTCGATGTCTATCCCTATCTCGACTGCGGCGAACCTCACGCTCTACTGAAGATTCTCTCTCTCTATCAGCTCTATATCTATCCCTAAGCTGACTGAGTCGAGCCTCACGCTCTACTGACGATTCTCTATCTCTCTGAACCGAATGCCTATCTCGATCCCGGCTGCGGCGAACCTCACGCTCTATTGAAGATTCTCTCTCTCTCTCTCAGCTCTATATCTATCCCTAAGCTGACTGAGTCGAGCTTCACGTTCTGTTGACGATTCTTCATCTCTTTGTGAACGTACTCTTCTAGCATTCACTGAACTACGACCTATGTTCGAACGACATGACTTTATAATTTCTGAACAAAGTTGACTCAGTTCTAGACTTATGTATGATTACCTACCTATGAACAAATTGCCATATTATTGGTACCTATGTGCCGCAGTAAAAAACATCTAAATACTTACCATTTAGACACAAATGATAATCAACAATCATAAAAAACAAAAGATATTTATTCTATTCTTTTCTTTTTTTTACTGAAATAACTTAAACTACGATTTTAATGAAATCAACTTAAAATACGATTTAAAATAAATTAAAAACACCTAAAAAATAATTTGCCATGCGTGTGACTAAAAACAAAAGATAATCTACAATCATCAAGAACAAAAGATAGCTATATTCTATTAAGTTTTTTTTCTGAACTTACTTAAGATTTTTGAAAATAATTTCCTTATTATTAAATTAATTGATTATTATTTATCGTAACTTATAATTATTAACTGATACGTTGTCGCGCTGAAAAGCACGTTTTTATCAAGTACTGTTATTTTCCTCGCTAGAGAGCTCCGATAATAAACGCGTCCGATTGCTGCTAAATTCAAAGTGCTATAGGGAGAACCGCGGCCTCCGACGCGCTATTTATAGGCATGCCTCCCCGCACTGCCCCGTCCGACCGGTACCGCCCGCCGCAAACGCAAATTTTAAATTTGTAATATCTCCGAAAATATTTGTTTAATTTACATGCTGTAAGGAACCATATTGATCTATATTAATTGCACACTGTATTTAAGGTACTTAATTCGATAAGGATTAATGCCGTATTGCTTAAAATAGCTTCGTAAATAAGCCATTTTTTCACGTAAAAAGTAAACAATAAAAATGGTTAATGTGGGTTATCCCTAAAAGATAAACATATACCATCACGGACTTTTTTGTAGACCTTTTTATGGTGTACAATACTGTAGTACATTAATTTGATCTAACTCGTAGGGTTTAGGCAGCGTTTTTGCTAAATTGCTAAATAAGCCCAAAAAAATAGGTTAATTTACGACATCACGTTAGAAACCTCTAAAATTAACAATGTTGCCTTAGTATATGATGCATGTATTATACATATAAACCTTCCTCTTGAATCACTCTATCTATTGGAAAAAACCGCATCAAAATCCGTTGCGTAGTTTTAAAGATTTAAGCGCACATAGGGATATAGGGACAGAAAAGGCGACTTTGTTTTATACTATGTAGTGATAAAGGCACTGCTACAAGTAACATAGATTCACGATGCGAGTAAGTTATTTATAGTAAATTCAATGTATTTCAATAACAACATTTGATTTAAACATCCTATTCATAAATCGAAGATACTTAACTAAACTTGACACTAGGCTAGATACTGTCACAAAACTCGTGAGTAAAATTCACATCAACGTGAGTTTCTTTTCAACTATTTTAAATAAGGTAATCCTCACGTTTACCCTGAGGTAATATTGTTGATACGAACAGTCAAAATTTATTGTGTCATGCGCACTTTGCACGCCATATTTACTGCTAGAGCGATGGTAACATTGAAATGATTTCGTAGTTTATACTTCCTTTCGTGTTTCTAGCATTTTGTTGCCCGCTATTGTTAGTTTATGACACACAATCAAATTCTAGCTTTTAATAATACAGTTTTATGAAGTGTTAGATCTTACGGTTATTATTTTTGATATTAAATGTCCGATGAATTATTAAGATAATTTTGAGTACCTATATAAATTGAGGCGTTGTACATCATTAATACATCCAGTAAATAATTAGTATAAATTCGGGCATACAGTTTTTATTAGATAAATTGCTGGCCTGACGGACGTACCTACTATCAAAATATTGTTAAGATAAAATTTTAACAAAATTTTCCTATTAAATAATGCCTATTTTAAAGAACAAATTAGTGGTGAATGTAGTAACAGAGCGGTGCAGAGCACTTCCCCGTATTGGATGGGAAGTGTTCTATAAAGAAGCTGAGCACGTCGAGTGCTAAAATTCAGATCAAAATATATAATTCCTACCTAATATTTGTGGGTTACGTCACTGGTTTGCTTAGAACATTTCCAGTATCCATCGTTATTGGTTTATGTTTCTGATGTTCGCTTCAAACTAAACGCCTACAAAATATTTCTTCAAGAATTATTTATCATTTTTCATTAGAAACATTTCCATACATCCATTCATCGGCCCTTCAACCCCCACTGCTGGACACAGGCCTCCGCAAGAGAACGCCACAACGAGCGGTCCCGCGCCGACCGCATCCAACGCCCCCCGCGGCTTTGACCAGATCATCGTCCTATTCTTTGTCGCGTGCTTATTATGGGGGATAGTGCCGTAATCGCCACGCTTGGCAGGCGGGTTGGCGATCGCAGTGGATGTTGTTAATACTCGAGAGAGTGCTGCTGCCCACTCCCCCGGTATTCCCTCAGTCGGCTCTTACGACTCCCGTGGGTAGAGAGGGGTGGGACAATTCTAAAGCCGGGCCGGCACACGGCGGAAACATTTAGTGATTTCTATTTGATTGTCACAGTAGTAAAACCTCAAAAAGAGGAGTTGTTTTTGTTTAAGCTTTCACGTTTCTATAGTTTTATTACATAGCGCTTATTAGAATTCTTGTGTAAATCCAACAAAAAGTACTCATCTTTGATAATGATCGGTTTGGCATCAACGCCACACAATAGATGAATGAAATGGATTTTTTAATCAAAAAAATATTATCGTCTCTCGTTCTATTGTCGACGGCTCGACGTACGATAACCATAATTGAAGCTCATCCAAAAGGTATCGATTACTTGATAATATTTGATAAAAAATACAGTAATTCCAGTCGAGTTTATGATCGAGTAATCATATCCGAGAGCCAGCATCTTCTCGGTATAATTAGATTTTTAAAGTGAGCTTCGAGCGACATAAAAGTGAAATATTAGACATTACAGACATTTGCGCGGATCCAATCAGCCAGAAAGTTATTCGTACATGTACCCTGCAATTTAAGTTATAGAATGTTGTAACAAGTTATATAACCAAGATTTCATATTAGAAAATTCTTTATTGAAGTGAAACTTCTTTGGAGGCATCATTCATGTGCTTTCAATGATTTGTTGGCTTGATATATACTACACTCCGATTATTTTTTGTTATAATTAACTGCCTAGATAATATAGCAGTAGCGTTATGTGACTGCAAATCACGAGGTTTGGTATACACTTTCCGCCGTAACCTTATTCTTTCATTTCATATCTGTGAAATGAAATGGTGAGCAGTGGCTTGATAATACTCTCGGTATTGTTGAGTCCATGAGCCACGGTTACCATTCACCATCAGGTGAGGCCGTAGCTAGTCTGCCACCATAGGCAAAAAAAAAATTATCGCAAAGTTATATTAAAACGAAATTAATAATGTCTGCCTTTTTTTAGGTTAAGCCCCCAGGACTAGGATGTGGCTAGGTGCCAGTTGCTGTATAGAGATGCCTGGGTTCTAGAGAAAAACAGCCAAATAACACTGTTTTTATACTGTCAAACCTTGACGTACTCAATATATTTTTGTAAGTACTTTAAAACAAACTGTACTCGATCTGCTACATTTTCTAAATCATCTATTATGCAGTCGTTACGAGATCTGTTCCATTGTTTCTATTATTTCGTAACAACATTGATGTAAGTTGTGATTGCAAGTTGTAGTATTTATTATCTATCTTTTGTGGCTACAAACTGCTATGTTGTCAAGATTTTACGTATTTGTACGTGGCTATTAAATTCTGGGTCAATAGGGAAACAATAAACACGAATGAATTGTAGACATTTTGATATCTAGTAGCGTGTTTTCACTTTCTATTTTTAAATTGAAATTGATCGTGTGGGGTCGCAAAGTTCGACGCAAACAACATTTGCAGATCTCACACCTGGCAATTTGTGTTTTAAGAAAATGTAGGTGGTGTTTTGGTACTTATTGTCATCAGGTTTTCTTGCGGCAGAATTACTATGGGTCATTAAAAGGCCATCGTAATATTCAATCAGTGGGTGTCTAAGCTGTTAATAATAGTAAATATAAATTGAAATGGCTGTTGAATGTCAAAAGCTCTACGCAGCGCACAATAGAATTTATTTGGATTATTATACAACTAAGAGATTGTATATTATTAAAGGTGGTATAATAAAAATGTAAAGCTAATTAAATTACAACATAATTTATTTATTTCTGTGTATGTTACTAAAGCATCGTTTACTAAAGCCACTAAAGCCAATTACCTGAAACGTAGAATTTGTGTAGGTCCTAAATTTTAGAAATGTTTTAACACTCATATTTTGTAATCTACTATCACCGTTACATACCGACGGGCCCCGTGGCGTGGTCGGTAGTGTAACCGACTTCCGCGTACGAGGTCGTGGGTTCGATTCCCACTCAGGATAATTATTTGTGTGATGAACACAGATATTTGTAGTGCATACGTGTATGTATGTATTACAAAAAAAAGTAATATATAATATTATATCCGTAATCTGGTACCCTATGGGTACCATAAGCGTTAAGCTTAGTTTGGGACCAGAGGACGTTGTGTTAAAATGTCCGTGAATATTTTATATTTATTTATATTAAGCTGCGGAAAGTCGTTGGATGTAGTAGTGTAGGTCTTGTGCCGATAACTACTTGTGCCACACTCTTATAAATGCCTATGTCTAGCAGTGGATTTTAAAGGCTAGTTTTTAAAGTACAAATTATTTGCGAATAAGGAAAAAGAGATTTTTGTACCAGCGGAAAAAAAAAAATATCTCTTTTTACTTATTCGCAAATAATTTGTACTTTAAAAAAGTGGCGGAGCACCTCAAATGCTAAAAAATATAGATCAAAAATGGCTAGGTTTTAGTTACCGATTTCTACAGCTTGCTATAATCATTGCGGTAGGGTTTATCCGTATCCACCGCGTTGGAAACGGGGGTGGCTGTTTCATGGATTCGTTCTAAGAATACCGTCCCCAGTGCTGACCCTGGTTCTGGACCACCTGGAACCCCGCCTCAAGGAACTGTTTGAAGTGTGTTGGGCGTCCGGATGGTTTCCTGGTGGCTGGAAGGAGGGAAGGCTACTGGGAGGTACTCCTGCTGAAGCCGGGACGAGCGCCAGATTCGGTCGGGGCCTTCAGGCCCATCGTGCTACCGGACGAGGGGGGTAATCTGCTGGAGAAAATCCTCGCTGCCAACATCGCCCAGCACCTTTTTTTTTTCCGCACAACCCGTTGTTCGGGGCAACGAACAGGGTAGTGTGGGGCCCTCACCCACTAATGAAACCCGCCGTGTGCCGTCTCTCCGCCTTTATTGGCGGGCCACTGGAACTATGTTACATTCCTTCGGTGGTACATCGCCCAGCACCTGCGCGACGGACCCGACTTGTCGGACACCCAGTCCGGTTTTCGAGCTGGTTGTTCGACAGTCAGATCATGCGCCTGAGGGCCGCGGCCGTGGCGGTCGTCACTGGTGGTGGAGTGCCGTTGGCAATGTCACTTGACATCGCCAAGCATTCAAATGTCTGCCATTCAGCTGCATCAGAGAGGCACTCCGGTATCACGGGGTGTCTGCATACCAGAAGCGGCTAATGGAAAACTATCCTGAGGGCCGCAGCGTCCTCTATGAGAGCTGCATAGGGGACGTTGTGAGAAGACCCATGTCATGCGGTGTACCAGAGATTACGGTCCTAAAGCCGCTCCTGTGGTACGTTAGTTAGGACTGGGTGCTGCATCGTCGCCTCCTACCTGGGCTGGCGGTCATTTTCTATGCGGATGACACGCTGGTCGTGGCCTGGGGCGGAAACTTTGAGTAAGCGCAGTTCCTGGCCAGCTTGGGGACCTCCGAGGTGATCAGGACGATCGGGGCGCTGGGGTTTAGGATAATACAAAAAATAAAGGATTTATCTGTATCACTTGGACACTATCCCGACCAAGAAGCTTCGTTTTCAGCGCTCTTTTTTAGCACGTCCGTAAAGTCTCTGTAATGACATCCCCGCTGCGGTGTATTGGGGATACGACGAAAGTGTATCTTTAGGGTGCTTAAGTCCATAAACCTTGGTTACCACTTATTCACTATCAGATGGGAAACTTATTTGAATGCCTCTGTTGGCTATAAAAAAAAATTTTGAAAATGACTCATTTAACATAATCCACAAAATAAATTTAATATGCTAATTTAATGTCCTTATTATGAAGTCTAGACTTCAGAAAGCACGCAACTCTAACTTCCCAAAATAATTGTGATTAAGAAATAACGTTCTTTTTTAAACTAGGTGAGTGGCAAATAAGCATACTTCCCACCTGGTGATAAGCAGTTATCGTAGCCTATAGACACTAGCAACACCAGAGGCGTCACTCGCGCGTGGTCATCTCCAGGAAAAGGGATAGCAAGTGGAGAGGAAGGCCAATGAGAGGAGGATAAGATGGATAATTGTTGTTTCATGCTGATCTTCTGTGAGAGAAGGGTGGTATTTCCCCGATCAAGTCAGCTCATTTATGCTGGGATAAGCAAGGTACTACCACCAGACGATGCTTTGTGCATTAGAAAACCTGAACCCGAAATGTTTGTGAGACCCATCCATATTGATGCTTTGAGATTCTTACTAATATTATAAACTAGCTGCAGCTCACGACTTCACCTGTGAATACCTCAGAATTGGGCCACTGTAATGGAAGTGACTCATTCTATGGTACCTACATTAATATCTCTATGCAAAAATAGCTATCCCGCAGAAACTTAATATTTTGCTGGAATAGAAAGTATCCTCCTATCCTCAGGTAATAAACTATTTGTGTGTCAAATATCACCCAAATCTATTCAGCCGACGCAGTTGCCATGCTCAGCTACTATAAAGGTTTTGTGAAAGTGGAAATTATTTTTTAGAGATAGTTGATATAACTAATTTAAGAAATTGACATATATTTGTTGCCGAGTAGTCCTGAGGATGCCTCGTCTATAGGCGAAACACGTGTCCAATGTGTGTTGGGATTTTTGCGGAATATTGCAATGTCCTCAACATTGTGAGAGTCCTGCCGTATCGCATAGTTGTGTCGTGTTGGTGAGATTTTTTTTCACTATCGTGCACTCTGCTATTATCACAATCTTCACTATCTGTGAGAGTGCGGATTTGCAATCTTAGGTTATTTTGTGTGTGTCCAAAGATAACCGCGATTGACAATCCGTTGGTGAGTGGTGGGCTCTCCTCCTAATATAAATTTTATAATAATAACAATGGACTTCCGCCAATTGTCAACTCATTCAATCAATTATCTTCAATCAATTAGATATTTGACAATTTAAAATTTTCACAAGTTTTCACAGAACTAAAAGATTTATCTTTGAGTATTTCTTTCCAAAAGTTCACACTAAAACTCTTTTAATATAAAAGTAAAACCATAACTCACGAAAGATAATATAAATGTGTAATATTTTAAAATATTATAACAATTTACTACGGATATGAAAAATTCCAGGAATGGGCATGGAATATAAATTTTCCTGTGACCCATAAAGGGGGGTGTGTTTCTCTCATAATTCCTTTTTCATTGAGACAAATATTCATATAACCGTGATATTAGAAATTCGTGCATGTCTTGCATCTTGAGAACACTATATTCAAGTTATGGAAATTTTCTTCGAGCAAATAACTTTGTCAGTTATTGCAAATGACGTAGATTTATAGCGACATATGACTTAGTGATATTTTATCAACATAGCTTAAGTAGATGGTAAATATATATATACTATTTTGGATACACAAGTATAATATTTTGGATAAATAATAATAAATTAATAATTAATAGTGGGTGTATAATATAATACGCCTCTGCCGGTAGGCAGAAGGGGTACCTTCGGGGAATACCGCGCGGCGTGATGCTATGTTTTTTTTTTAATGTTTATTTTGGATACATCTCCTATATAGTAACAAGATCCTAATACACACCATTTTGTAAGTCTACAATTGCTGTTAAGTCAAACCAATATCAATATCAGTTAAAAAAAACATACAGTCGAATAGAGAACCTCCTCCTTTTTGAAGTCGGTTGAAAAACTGTATGTTGTGTGTCTACAAAATTATAAATATATTATAAGCTTTGGGTTACGAATGTTAATGTTACGAGTAAGCCTAAAACGCTTAAACAATTTTTTGTGCTTTCTTAAATACGAGTATATCCGCTTGAAAGTACCTACCAAATATTCTTAAAAATTGATTATGTGAATTCTCATAATTAAATGAACATCAACTCTCGCTTCCATACAATAACGTTGGGACAAGCACTGCGTTGTGTATTGCGACACGTGCCCTCTGGCTGAGGTGATGACCGCCCAGAAGTTGTCCCAATGCTCCGTTCCCTCTATTTCCCGCGTTCACTGTTCTCTCTACATCAGTGGTGTACCTTCCATCCCGAAAAACCTGAAAACCTAGACTATGACAACTATTGACTACAAAAAGTTGTTAGCCACTATCCCTTACAAAAATAATAAAATTCTCCTTATACTATATAGAATCTATGAAACATTATACTGTAGGCAAATTAATCACGACGAACATAATAACATTCATATAACTAATTGCCCTTACTCATAAGTGAATTCAATGTAGAATATCGCGAGGAACGATACTTTAATGCTATGTTCATTTCGCGTTACCCGATTCACGGCAACGACTCAACGCCTCCCACATAGACGTGATGTGTATGAATTAAGAAGCTGCCTTGAGTTACAGAACCTTGATATTGGAGATTTGGAAGTGATTTCAATTAAATGTACATAATGTATTTATATTTCTATATCTGTGTAAACAAAACAATGTTTGTTTTATTATGCTTATGAGATTTATTCATTGTCAATCACGCCTAAATATGAGAACGGGTTTGGATGCAATAAATTTTTATCCCGATAAAATTAACAGACCCTCGAACCCCAATAAAATTACAGACCCGATCAAGTTGGCAGAGTTGACAAGCCGTCAAGAAAATCTCTCAGGCACGCAGGTTTCCTCACGATATTTTTCTTCACCAAGCAGTAATAATTTGAAAAAATATACACATACATTCTCGAAAAATCTCGAAAACAGAGGTTTGACTGGGGATCGAACTTGATACCATTGTTTTTGCAGTGCTTGGTTTTTACTGCTTAGTTATTACTATATATTAAATATGTGCTAAGCTCTTAACCTTTGTTGTATTAAACACAAAGTGAAAAATGTGAAATCGAATCTTTGTTGTATTACATATTCTAAAATGGGATTCATGCTAGAGTCTAGACGCTGTCACCATTGTTTTCTTACCCTTAACGGTGACTGGAAAGGGTATCTCAGAGTAAAAGGAATTCAGGCCATAGTCCACCACGCTAGCTTTGTGTGGAAGACTTATTTCTTACCTTATCACTTCTAAATTATTACTACCGATACTATTGTTACTGTAACATAGATATTTTAAGACTGGTTTTTATCTAAAATACATGCTGATTAATGATCTAATTGTGTGCGGTCTTTTTCGAAAAATCTCGATGTTCATATCTTACGATATTAAGAACTAAAAATAGAGATATATTGAAGTAATGTACGGTGCTATAGAATTGTATTCATCAACAATTCTAGAGGTCTTTAGAAAATAGCACAAGCGTGAGAACTCCGTGGCCGACGAGGTACCTAAATCAAAATATTTATAAAAATAGATTATAGTGCAAAATTTGTGCCATATGCAGTATACTTATCCTATAAACACCAGCAATCAAATAATATGCATATTATTTCAATTTTCTTGTAACGCATCCAGTTTAGCTAATTCTCTCAATATACGGCGTGTGTATTGCGGGGTGGTGGTATCTCATTTTGGAGTCATTACACGAAATAGTATCACCGTATATAAAGTCCCATGGGGAGAGGGAGTGACTTTGTGGCTCCTGTTTGTTTATACACTCCCATAATATATTTTGGTTAATTAAGTTTTTGTGCGGTCGCGGAATAGTGGCTCTGGAGGGGAGCAGAATTGGCGCAGCTAATTCTAATGTTGTGTAGGCTTGGGCTGAAAGTTAATGAAATAAAATGAGGCACATTTTAAGGCAAATCAACATAAATAATATTGATGTATGGTAATCAAATGCACTACATTAGGCACAGAAGGTCGGTGTCTAAACACTTCAAGATGTTTGTAGTCAATATTATTAATATAGGTATATATCTATCATATTGGCCGTGTGAGACCGGCTTTAGAATTGTCCCACCCCTTTTTAACCCATGGGAGTCGTAAGAGCCGACTGAGGGACTAACGGGGGAGTGGGCAGCAGCACTCTCTCGAGTATTAACAACATCCACTGCGATCGCCAAGCGTGGCGATTACGGCACTATCCTTCATATGAGCGAAACAGCACAGGACCGCTCGTTGTGGCGTTCTCTTCGGGAGGCTGGACATACCAGCAGTGGACGTCAAAAGGCTGATGGATGGATGGATGGATATCTATCATATTGAATCTATATAGATACATATACCTATAATAAAACGGTAGAACCTGCTATTGAAGGTATTTATCAGAAATGGAGAGGAGATTTCATTTAAACAGGACTATTATTGATTTTTTTTTGTCTGTCTCTCTGTCCGTTCGTTAGAATACATCTCTGATATTACTGAACGGATTTCACCAGTAGATAAAGCGTGTAGAAATAAAATAATAATATACCTATAAAAGAAAGAAAGATATATTTATTTTCAAATCACAAACAAAACATAAACACTAAAAATAAAACAAAGGCTTTAAAACAACTAACAAGAAAAGAAACTATATGGTTGTCTGTAAAGTCGGTTTACGGACAATAATTTTACGTGATAACGTCATATATTATAATTATGTTTTCTAAGAGTTTCACAAATAATGCATCGGTCCCGCCATCTTACGAACCGCAGATGAACTTTAAATACCGCCACCTATCTTAATTTTTTAGCAACCCTGGGCGGAACGTGACACTTATTTATGCGTGCGGCTGGCGTTCATCGATTTGTTAACACGTCAAAAAAAAAAAAATTATGAAGTAGCAGAAAATAGGGCACTGCTCAGCATTGTTAACATTGCGACGTTGCGTTTCAGCAATGTCCCGCTGCCGACACCTGACGTCTGCACGTCCAGTGGTTTACAATGAAATAAAACTTATGCACAAGAATATAGGTTTTATTTTATCGATACACATGTATAATGCATAACAATGACATCCGAGGCATATCTAAAAGTCCGTTAAAACGCAGCCATAGCGGACTTTGCAATCAGTAACTTATTATCAGACCGGTGACATGACAAATCGGGATGTCTTGAATAATTGTTATCCTCCCATGTGTCTGCATGTGACACTTAGCATTTTACACATACATCATTGATAAGCTTTCTCTCTGTTTGTATATAAGTTGTGTTGTGTAAGAATAGTTATATTATTCTTTAACACGAAAATACTTTGTGAAAGGATGTATTTTTTTATTAAATAAAAGATTATTTATGTCTTGTAGATACCACTAGTGACAGCTCATTTATATCGATCTTAAATATACAGCGTATTAAAATACATGATTAAATATTAAGTTAAGTAAGCAACATTTGAGCATTAACCTACTGTCGACATCGAGTAATTATCGAGTTACCCGTAAAAGATTGAACATCAAACGACTCATAATTAAGCCTAAGAACATTCATAAATAACATAAATTAAGGCGGATCTCACACGGCAACCGATTTTGATGCGAATTCACTCAATCGTGATGATTTGTGTAATAATCTGTGTAGCAGCGGTAGATAATTACTTATTTAAGCACAAATATTTACTAACTAAAAGAATTTAATAATAAAACTATGTTTCTCAATTGCATAAAATAGATTTAGACTGTGCAGGAAGCAAGGACGTGGGTTTGTTTGGTGGAAAAGTTTCTGAGTTAAATGAGTCAGACGTTTTCTTTTGCGCTTCATAAATTCACGATGTTAATAATAGTTCGGTAATAACACAAGATTTATACATTATTTATTTACTCAAAGCAATCTGGGATAACGTAGCTTTTTACTTGGTAAAGAATTTTCAGAGATGAAGCAGTAAATTTGGAGATTACCTCCTACGTCCAAACTCACAACATAACAAACTAACTTCACAGTAATATTAAAGTTATCAAAATAAAACTATTCGGCATATATATAGAATAAACTGTATTAACGACGTGGTTGTAATATATAATTAAGTAACCTAATTGTTTAAAGCTATCACGAAGATTAATTTTTTTTTCGTTACTCTTTAAGTTTTGGGTTTGCTGGTGTGGCGGCCTGATTTAATGTAATTTTACTGCAAACATTATCATGTTCATAATGTCTACCAACCCGCACTGCGCCAGCGTGGTGGACTAGCTAAATCCCTCTCATTATGAAAGGAGACTCGTGCCTAATATGTTCATAATAAATGTATTATATACTACTAACATGTATATTGGGTGGAAAACTCAGTGTGAAATTAACCTAATGTTTAAATATTTTACTTAGTCTTATTAATATGTTATTTAAGTAGGTACATATAACGAAGACATCTCTTAGCCGCTCTAAATATCTACAAATTACTGTATCTTAAAGTAAATAAGATATTAATAAGTTTTGCTTATTTAAATCAGAATAATTAAGGTTATATTGGATAAATATTTTGTCATATTTGTATTTTGTTGTTCTTAGTTTAAGCACCTGACATGCCGAACATCAAACCAGAACATAAAATACAAAAATGTGAAATAGAAAATCATTGCCATTAGTAGATAGAGTAGAGCCTTGCTTATCCCAGCTAGAATGGGTTGGCTCAATCCTAGAAGTGCTACCCTCTCACAGATGGTCGCGATGGCGTGAAACAAAGTAGGTACTACTACCGATCCTATCCTCTCCTTATTATCCTTCCTCTCCATCTCGTATACCTTTCCTTGGAGATAGCGACGCGCGAGTGATGCCTCTGGTGTTGCAAGCGTTTATATAATAGGCTAACGTTTGCCACATACGTGGCCCAGCCATATAATTTTGCTACCTATAGTCCATCCATCCATCCATCAGCCTTTCAACGTTCACTGCTGGACATAGGCCTCCCCAAGAGAATGCCACAACGAGCGATCCTGTGCAGACCGCATCCAACGCCTCCCCGCGGCTTTGACCAGATCGTCGGTCCATCTGGTGGGGGGCCGTCTTACGCTGCGCCGTCCGATACGTGGTCGCCACTCAAGAACCGTTTTGTCCGTGTGGTGACGGACTAAGAATACAAGTATCATCACCCCATTCTTTCCCATGGTTGTCGTATGGGGCGACTTAGGGAAGTAAGCAATTGTCATCCATCGCATGACTGGTGGTAGGGCTAGGTACCAAGTGGGAGTACTTACTTGGTGTCGGGCCCGTGCAGGTTGGTACCACCATCTCCCGTGTGACCGGCCATGAAGCACATCGTTGCGTTTTGGCTGTAGCAGGAGATAGCCGTTTATATTTCATTTCATATCTGTGAAATGAATGAAACCCTGAGCCACTTTGAGCCTTGATACGAGGCCAGCATTCAGAGACCACGTCTCTGTTCCATATGCCATCACTGGCAACACACACTGGTCGTAGACCTTCGTTTTCAGACACTGCGGAATATTGGACGAGAAGATCTTCCTTAGCTTCCCGAACGCTGCCCAGCCGAGTTGGATTCGTCGATTGAACTCTTGCTCAAAGTTGTGCCTACCGAACTGGACTGTTTGTCCCAGGTAGACATAGTGGTTGACAACTTGCAGAAACGCACTCCCGACTAGGACCGGTGCTAAAATGTCATGGATATTAGACATGACTTTCGTCTTGTTCATGTTCATTTTGAGACCCGCTAGTCGGGAAACCCTGCTGAGATCATTGAAGAGTTTCGGGGACATAACGTCTCCCTGTCTAACACATCTCTGCAGTTGGACCGGTTTCATACTCCTGTCCTGAACACGGACTGACAAGGTGGCGTTTCTATACAAGCACTTCAGCACTTCGATGTACCGATAGTCAATTTGGCACCATTGAAAGGACTGCAGCACCGCCCAAGTTTTGATCGGATCGAAGGCTCTCTCATGGTCCACAAACGCCAGACACAGAGGCCGATTGTATTCCTCGGTTTTTTTGTATAATTTGGCGTAGCGTGTGGATGTGGTCTATGGTACTAAAGCCTTTTCAGAAGCCGGCTTGTTCGAGAGGCTGGAAGTCATCAAGCCTGCGCGTGAGTCGATTTGTAATGACCCTCTAAAACAACTTATAGACATGGCTCAAAAACGAGATGGGTCTATAATTCTTCAAGAGGGTTCTGTCACCTTTCTTAAAGAACAGCACCATCACGCTTTTGGTCCACGACTCCGAAACGTCGCCTCCGAGAACGACGGAATTGAACAGCCTCTGGAGAGCTTTTAGAACCAGCTTTCTGCTGTCAGAAGCTCTGTGGTGATTCCGTCGTCTCCCGGTGCCTTTTCGTTCTTTAGTTGTTTGAGAGCCATTCTGATCTCGTACAGGCTAACGTTCGGGATGTCTTCGGTAAAGTGCCGAGTTAGCTTGGATCTGGGATCTTGGAGCAAGCCGACAACAGGACTCTGGGAACTGTACAACTGGCCATAGAACTGCTGGACCACTCTCAAGATCTCATCTCGGGATGAAATGACAGTACCATCGTTGGTCCTCAGCTTAGTCAACTGGCTTTGGCCAACAGACAGATCTCTTGCGAACACTTTCGAGCCTTGGTTGTGCTCTATCACCTCTTTAATGCGGAAAGCATTAAATTGGCGAATATCGTGTTGCACAGCCTTGGAGATCTGTCTATTTTACCGCCTCAGGCAGGACCAATCGGCTGAAGACTAGACTGTCATTTCTTTTCTCCTTTCCATGAGCTTGAGAGTATGGTCCGAGAGTTAATGAGTCCTAATAACGCGACGGGCCTTGAAGTAGGTCAACCAGACCGCGTGGACAGTTTGCACGAACCTGCTGTTCAAATCGCTCGCTGATTCGCACTCATCTAGGCATTGGAAGCGATTTTGTAGTTCGAGCTGAAAGCTCTCGGGGTTCTGATATTGGGCAGGTGTTGGTCGGAGCGTAGACTACATCAAGCGTGACCTCTCGACTTTTGTGCTAATATTCAAGATGCCTCTGACTAGTCAGTGATCACTCCCAGTTATAATTCTGCTGATCACTGAGACATCATTGAATATGTGTCGTTTGTCCGACAAGATGAAGTCAATCTCATTTTTCACTGCACCATCGGGGCTTGTCCAGGTACATTTCCACTGGGGCTGCTTCCTGAAGAAGGAATTCGTCATGTAAAGGCCTTCCTTCTCATAAAAATCAGCCAGCATCTGGCCCCTGTGATTCCTCTGTCATTTTCAGCTCATCGTCTGTCCTTTTGCCTAGTTTCGCGTTAAAGTCTCCCATAACCACCGTGAAGTAGGTTTTAGACAAGTGGATGGCCTTCGAGATATCCTCATATAGGGCCTCCACCTCGTTGTCGGAGTGTGTCGAGGTCGGTGCGTAAACCTGTATGACCTTCAACAAATACCGTTTGGTTATTCTGAGTATAAGGCACGCTACCCTACTGGACACACTCTCAATCCTCTCCACGTTGCCTACGAGAGACCTGTGTACGATAAACCCAACACTTCCTTGGGACTGCTGGTCGCCCTCCCGGTGGAAGACCAAGTTCCCGGACTGGAGGATTGTCGTGCTCTCACCCTCTCTTCGGACTTCTGACAACCCTATAATGTCCCAGCGGATCTTGCTCAATTCCTCTTCCAGCTCGGTGATTCTCTCGTGGTTCCGAAGTGTCCGAACGTTGTGCGTTACCAGGGCCAAAGGTCGTTGTTTGTGGTAGCCTTTCCGCGACCGGAAATTCTTCGTTCCCCCTGCCTGCCGTTACCGGGCCCGCTACCGTTAGGCCACGGAAAAGCGGAGCTGCCGTGACTGGCGGCCATTTCATATTGTGTACCCGTCATGGGGGATAATGCCGTAATCGCCACGCTTGGCAGGTGGGTTTATTTATTTATTTATTTTATAAGTACAACCACATCATACATATAAATACATTATTTCTTATAATACACTAAAGGTTTCATTATCTGATATGTATAACACTTACGGGGTACATAGCATTGGCAAAAAAAAAATTACAAAACAAGATCGTATTTTAAAAATCTATGAATGTAATGAAAATGTAAGTAATAAAATAAAGATATTAATTTAAAACATTAGTTTGTTACACGAGACTTGCAGGCTTCTTTTGAAGTTACTGAATGTATCATGAAAAATATCAATGTCTACGTTACTACTAGCTTGAATACAATTATATTCGTCAATAATTCTATTTAGGGGGGATTGAAGACCCAAATTCGTTCTGGCAAAGGATGTATGAAATATTTTTTTAATTTTATATCTAGGATAGGAATAAGGAATAGCTAGGGATATACTATTTAATAGATGACTGCACTGTATTTTATTATTAACTAGCTTGTAAAGGAAACTTAAGTCAAGAACGCATCTTCGAGCACGAAGTGTGGTCATATTGAACTTAATCAAACACTGATCATAGGGATTCCTATGAGAAAAATCACTACATGAGAATGCAAGATGTCTAGTGAAAGTTCGTTGTAAGCTCTCAATCCGTTGGGAGTGAACAGCATAGAATGGAGACCATGCGACACTAGCGTATTCGAGATTGCTGCGCACTAGAGTCAGATGTGAGGCAGTACTTTACTTTTAAAGTTACCTTTAAAGTACTGCCTCACATCTGGCTACATTATGTAGAGTGATGGCTTCTACAAGCAAGTGGACGAAGTGGACGACGGAGTGGCCATGGGTTCGCCAGTCTCTCCCGTTGTTGCTGACATTTTCATGGAAGACTTCGAGGAGACTGCCCTAAAAACCTCACTTGTGGCCCTACGTTTCTACAAGCGGTATGTAGATGACACTTTCACTATATTACCATCTGATAAAGTAACCGTATTTCTTAACCATCTGAACTCCATCAATCCTAAAATTCAATTCACTATGGAACTGGAGTCAAATAATTCTTTAGCTTTCTTAGATGTTATGGTAATCGGTAACTCCAACAACACCTTGAGTCATACAGTGTATCGAAAGAAAACGCATACTGATAAGTACCTGAATGGACAGTCTCACCACCATCCTTCACAATTAGCTACTTTGTCTAAATCTTTGTTTCAGAGAGCACAAGGAATCTGTGATGAAGAACACCTAGCTGGGGAGTTGCAGCATGTAAAGAAAGTTTTACATGCTAATAAGCTGCAGGCTCCACGCCGCCGTCACAGAAACCGAGTGAAGCCACCCACAGTTGAGCGCCTCCCTGCAGTCCTGCCTATGTTAAGGGAGTCACTGACAGGATTAGCTACATTCTCATGAAAGCTTCAATTAAAACCTACTATAAGCCACTCAAAAGAATTAGTCAATTTTTACCACCAGTCAAGTGCCATATACCCTTACAGGATGCA
Organism: Leucoma salicis; assembly: GCA_948253155.1. Taxonomy (NCBI): domain Eukaryota; kingdom Metazoa; phylum Arthropoda; class Insecta; order Lepidoptera; family Erebidae; genus Leucoma; species Leucoma salicis. The sequence goes on along the minus strand of OX411815.1, from coordinate 19,381,683 downwards.
GGAGTGTACAAGCTGGATTGTGATTGTGGTCTCTCCTACATTGCATTGGCATTTGGATTTGGCAAACAAAGAGATCCATAAGAGCTCGGATCAAAGAACACATAGCTGATGTGAAGCACCGTCGCTATACAAAGTCTGCAATTTGAGAGCACACACAGGACCACACCCACCATTATACATCAGGTTTGACAAACCTCAAATCCTCGCAAAAGAACATCGATATCGTCCATCGTGATACGTGAGGCTATTGAAATTAAGAAACATCCCAATTTCAATAGGGAAGACGGCTGGGTCTTACCATCAAACTGGAATCCTGTGATAGGCCTCACCAAACATAATACAAGAAGGCACACCACAAGATTGCAAGACACAGTTAGCGCTTATTGTGTAGATAAAACCCACAGTAGTGATAGTATGTATTTTCCGCATAAATTTAATAATCCATAACAAGTTGTTGCCTACTGAGTTTTCTGGCCGGATCTTTCTCAGTCAGGCCGCGTTCCGATCCGGTGGTAGCTTTTTAGTCTTAGCTTCTATTAAAATCAATACATTTAATAATATAAACTAATAATCAATATTGTCTTCTTAATGGTAGTTTTTAGATTACTTAAAAAAAATTAATTGGTAGTTTGTGGTAGAATTTTTAAGCACTAAATATAAACAAAAAATTTTAAAACTTAAAGGAGTATTATACTAATTGTATTATACTAGCTTAAAATCTCATACATTGTAAGCATAAAACTTAGAGTAGACATTTTTAATTGTGTTTCTAAACGAATATTATGTGGGTTGAAATAAATAAACCAAAAATTACTGTGGGTAGATGAAACCGTTGAAACAACATAGCAGCTTTGGACATCTACCATCTAAGTCCACCCGTGATCATGAATGCTGTAAAGTATTCGAAACGTCGGGATAGCATAAAAATCAAGTAAACGCGATAGATTCCGTAAACGTAGTTTTATTTCAAAATGTGTGAAATTCACGTAAATGTGTGAAATTCACGTAAATGTTCAGTTTTAATTCCAATCAAAAACTATTAAACAAAATATTACTGCACAGATGTCGGAGTGGATATCGGCCTGAAAGCTGTGGGTTCAATTCCCACACAGGACTACTCTTTGTGTGATCCATAAACTCGATACAAGGACTAATTCCTTAGTGTCTTTAAAAAAATCATCTTAATATAATTAGTAGTTTTTGTGTGATGTGCGAACAAAAAAAAAGAAAAATTTTTGTTCAGACAACCCTTAATAGCTTAATACAGTATTTTTTTCTCACATATCTCAAATATACAGACATAGCTCTGTTACAGATTAATATAGTTAAGATTTCATTTTCCCTACCACTGAAGTAACCATCTTGTTCCCAATACAGGGTTTACGACTGCGGCCGCGGGGGACCTTCACAATAAGGGTTGTTGCCCTACTACGACTGGCTTGTGCCATAGTTCGGCCACCCGACACGTCCCTGGCTAGACAAGAAGGGGGCTTTACTCCGATTACGCACGAAGCACATGAATCGCACAATAGCTAAACTAACTCTAGGAAAGCATATCGCGTTCCTTCCTCATTTGGGTATAGGTTTAGTGTAGCCCTACTCCCAACAACTACTTTACTGTGTAGAAACGAACTTCCCAACACAGTTGGGCTAGTATAATACAGTTCCAGTGGCCCGCCAATACAGGCGGAGAGACGGTACAGCGCGGATTTTTTTATTGAGTGAGGGCCCCGCCCTACCTGTTCGGTGCCCCGAACGACGGGGTGTGCGGATAGGTACTTACTTTTTGTCTCTCCTTAATAATAAAAAAACGATTTCATTTCCCTGAAAGTACTATTACGTACAAATTAGTACTTGTTGTACATAACACAAGATAATTAATTTACATAAATATTTAGTCGAATACAGTAGATTTCTATACTAAGCTAATGTTAATAGATTACAGAATGATAAAGAAAATTAATTTATTTTTTACCAACACCGAATTCTAAGAAGACAAATACATTATTTATGAATGGAACAACCTTTATCACAAATTGAGTTGTTTTTTTCAGGTTGCCTTTTCATTATAGGCCACTGACCCCGGTTGTAACACGATCTTTTAAAATTGATCCTAGTTATCTGCTAAAAAGCTCTAAGTATAAATAACAAAGTTAAACTAATACCGTTTTATTACAAAACATGGACTAAGTCGCGGTTTAAACCTGAACTAGTTGGTCCAGGCCTAACTTATAAACCATTGACTAAACTTAGTCTTATTACAAAAAATAATTAAACCATGGACTTGCTAGTACTGCGATTTAGGTCTTTCTAAATAATATTGTTCGTTCAGTGCGTCACCATTCATTACGCACGCTTAGAAAGGAACGTGTTTTAAAGAAAAAATATTGGCGATTTATTTAGGAACGAAGAAAATAAATAGAAATTAGTATATTTTATATCAGTTATCACTTTTCTTTTGATTACCATTTATTCTGATACATAAATTATTTATGCTGGTAGTTTATTATACGATTACCCGGGTCAATCTTTGTGGACGTAAAACGGAATAAAGTTGTTGCGCTAGGATATGTCATAATGACACTAAAACACTAATTTCTGAAACCTTGAACAATAAAAAAACAAAACTATTTCATCGCAACATAATATTGTTAACTTTTCACCTTTTTTAGGTTCGGAATTACTTCTATGTATGTTTGTGTTTTCGTAGTACCTAATAGGTATCTATTAAATAAATGTCTCAGTTCTCTAACGAGCGAAGTTATGTAGGTATGGTACACAAATTGAAGTAGACATCTGGAATGCACTGGACCATGCTATTATTTCATAGTGAATTATTATTACTTACTTAAAACCTCAGGATACAATACGAATCTTATTAAATTAATATTAAACAAAACTGTTGCGAATGTAATACTGAATATCATGGAAACATTTTTGTATAAATATAATTGTGAGGCTAAAATTTTATTATTATTAAAATAATACTTAGTGCATCATTTAATACTGTTTTATTTTTCTATATAAAATATATTATTGCCATTTAAAGTTATTTACCAGGGTGTTAATACCTAATCACTGCAAGATGTACCTATAGGTATGTGAAGAGTTTTATCCTTTGAGTGAAAAGAAAGTAACCTATAAGGAAAACAAAGAAAGAAAGATAAATACCTATTTATTTAGTTTCTACAACATTCGAATCACATACACTATACTTATGCAATATTATACAACTTGTAGAAGCTAAAAAGGTCCTACCTCAGCCAACCAACATTTGGCTGCTGCAGCACTGATTTTCAGGTATAGGTACCCGTTCGAGCATGATTCGACTGCCACAATACAATGCTTTACCGTTATATTAACTAGATAGATAGAATTAATTGATTAGACAAGAAAAATAGATGTAACATTTTATTTATCCTAATACAATTTCACTCATTATATAAAATATGAACTTTAATATCTTGAGATTGCTAGCTGATTTTCATACATTGCTCTTTAGTGTCCACCAATGGATTTTTTATTTAAATGTGATAGTTGTTATGTAGAAGGTATAGGTATAATGTCATATTGCATTGTTGTATTTTATTTCTCCTCTCTATTTGTCCTTTGGCAAAGTCCTGCCCCTACTTTTCCATTTTGTATCTTCTTTTATTTACAAAGATAAATCACAAAAAATGTGTTCCAACTAATTGTATTTCAATACATTTCACAACACATACACATTTTGGATGTTATCTTGATTGAATCCAATTCTACAGGAGATAATTCTGTAACTAAAAGAATTTATGCGTAGGTAGGTAGGTATATTGGCTCGGCATGGCATTTCTGAGAGAGCGGCCACTTAAATATCTTTCACATAAATTAAATCAAACATATTTTATTATTCACTTTTCACATAAAAAACATAAAATCATAATTTAATATTAACCATAACTTCCAACAAAAATATTTGACATTACTTTGACATTTAGACTTAGACCAGCCTAAACTACTTAAACTAGGTATCCCGGTAGTTTATCTTTTAGTACATGGTTTAACGCTTAAAACTGATTTTGTAATAAGAATTTTGTTAAACCGTGGTCTAAAGATGATATAGACCTGGTTTAAGAGTTAGAATATGTTTTGTAATAAGGCGGTTAATGTTTTTGGGATCCAATGGAGAACAAATTAAAATACAAAAATATCTTTATTTTATAGGCTCATTATAAAGCGCTTAAAATCGTCAAAGTTTGCACTAATGTCGCGATTGTAAATAAGTTTACCTTTCAACCTACCGAACAAATACCTTTGTCGTTACAGAGTCAAGCATTATGGTTTATCCCAACCAATGCTAAAACGTGGTGAGTAAAAAAAATTTATAATCTTAAATAGCAATGGATGCGAAATAGTAAATTCAAGGACAGTCAGCGGCATGGTGTTCAATACCCAATTCGAAGTCAAGAACAAGGCAGACGCAAGGGTGGGATTTTACCCTTGCGTCTGCCTTGTTCTTGGCTTTTCCAAATTTTCCGAAATTATATGCTTATTTATTAACAAAGCGAAGCCCTTTGAAGAAGCACATTGTGGTAAAACCTGCATGTTTAAGAGATTTCCTGGAGCGCTTGTGGAGACTGCTAGTCCACGCTAGGCTAGCGTGGTGGAATACGGCCTTACTTGGAAGACCAAGTGCATACTACCCGTAAGAACGGTAGGACAGAAATGAGTTGGGATAAAAAATATTGTTAACGACGTATATCATGCCATCTAGCGCAATAGGAGCGAAGCAAAACCGAACTTCGAGCGAGATTGAGCTTCCATGCATTCGTTCAATTTACTTTAACTTTTACATTAATTTGATAAGTGTTTTTTTCTTTTTATATAATTCAAACTCTGTTAACTACTGTAGCGAAGACTTAAGCTAATATTTAACTGTACTATGTAATTTTCCTTGGAACGACGTAATAAACGAAATGAAAACTTCGAAGTTGTCATTATTGAGTTGTACATTATACAAGGAGAAAGTGGACATATCAGAAACACCAGGCCTGACGTTAATCAACAAATATATAATCATAATATATTTTATATGAGTTAAAATAGCAGTCTATATTTAATGGCACATATTTCTGGAAGTTAATCACATAAATTCCTGAAGTCTAGTTATATCTCTAAATTAAACCTTTGGCATGCACATTCAAAAGAACCAAAGCAACTTATTGAACCGCAAATGTTTCAGAACGTCGAAATCAGTTTTATTTGATCGAATACTGAGCAAATCACCGCGGATATGACTGAACTTGAATATTGAAGACGCTCAAAGACTTCCATTCGAGCAAAAGATTCTTTCAAGCTAAGTTACCACTTTTATAACTAAGAGATATGGCATATAAGAATCTTTCTGTATCTAACTGCCCGAGGCATTTGGAATTTTATTAAAACTTCTCCCCTTTGAGATAACTTCTGTTTGATAGAAGCTAGGAGGAAGGGAGGAAGGGGACAAACCTCTCCCTTTCAGCCCGACAATTAATGCCACCATTTACGAAATTTTATTTCATTTGCGAATGCGAGCTCCCGTTATTTGATTATTAATAAAATGAGTTTTATTTTGTTGCCGATTTGCATAATTGTTTCATTTTCACTTCTCCACCGTATTCGATAAAGTCCAAGCGACGAAATCTTTTAAAAAGAAATTAAACTTGAGTTTGGCACGAGGCTTCGTCGGAGATTTTTAGTGTTTTTGGTCAGAAATTTAATTTTTCGCTGCGGTCCGGAAATTGTGGGTACTTATATTCGTAAGAAGATGAGTATAATCATATCTCTTCAATTCTAAAAATAATTTACCCACAGTGAAGAAAAATAAATTTCTCAACTGGTAGAATTTTCGTGGTTGAGTAAAACTACACGGATACTCGAGGGAAGCCTAGCTAAAATTAAAACAAAGAAATTATTGTCTTTTTTAATTAAGCTGTGATAATTTATTGTCGCAATCAGTTCAATTTATATAATTAATCTATTCTATTCTATTGAAAAAACATACATGAGTAGCAGACTTCACAAGCTGTATAGGAAATCTGTCAGACAAGCTTTTTAAACTACGCAAGTGGCAAACAGGCATACCTGATAGTAAGCGGTTATTCGCGCTTCGCCACCTCCTAGGAACTCTAGAGGAGAAATAATAAAAAGAGGATGAGGTGGAGTATAAGGAGTTTGTGCCTCCGGCGCTCTCACTGACCATACGTAGCACAACGATAGGAGTACCTGGCGCTGTTTCATGCTGATATTCTGGATAACTAAAGATGATTTTCTACATCAGGTAGTAATAATTAAACACAAAGTGAAAAATGTGAAATCGAAAATAACAGTCACGGGCAGGATTCGAACCTGCATCTCCTGGATACCGTCCAGATGCTTTTCCAATTCAGCCATCGTGACCACTGCTCTCGAGTGCTAATTTCGATAACACATTCATTCTTAACGTCTTGGGTGAAGACCAAGGTATCCAGGAGATGCAGGTTCGAATCCTGCCCGTGACTGTTATTTTCGATTTCACATTTTTCACTTTGTGTTTCTAATGTATATGCCTAAGCATGTCAAATGCTAAAAAAGTATATAAAAATTTCTAGATAAGGTAGTAATAATTCAAATACTCTTCGATATGCCTTGCAAGGTCTCGAACACATAATCACCAAATATACAGCGTAATTATTTTTTATTTACTAATCGTAATTACTATTTTTTTTTTTGGGGAAAGATTGTACTTAACCACACACCTCATCGTTCGGTGCAACGAACAGGGTAGTTTGGGGTCCTCACCCATCAAATAAATCCGCCGCGTGCCGTCTCTCCGCCTGTGATGGCATACTACTAGAACTGTGACATTACTTCAGCCACAGAATAGATACTAGTCTTCAGCGGTATATCAGTTACGTATACCTAATAAGTTATAAAAATATTAAAAGCCAGTTATCTAAAATACCACAGCTTGTATTCTTCTTTTCAATTAGGTAATATATTTTTTTTAAATATTAATCTAAGGTATTCATAATTTATAGCAACTTAATCTATCTAATATATAAAATTCTTGTGTCACAGTTCAAACGCTAAACGTTTATACTCCTCCGAAACGGCTTGACCGATTTTAGGTATATTCAGTAGGTATGAGAATAGGTTTATAACTATTTTTATACCCCTAAGTGGTACGGGTAGCTTTTTTGGGGTGAGCTACCCGTAACAATTTTTTTTTCGGTCATTTTTTTTTGGTGTGGCATTAAAAATACGTTTAGTCCTAAATTTTTACCCTCCTACCACCAACCCCTAATTTTTAATAACATTTTGTATTTTTTAACCCCGGTCGATAGCTGATCAATGGGGTTCCGTTTTGCCAAACTCCTCCGCTTGGGAGCAACATAATAGCAAGTTTCGTTGAGCACAATTTTTCAAATACATTTTAAAAGTAAATATTAAAAAGATATAATAATATTTTCATAAATATAATAATCAAATAATTCATATGGCAAAACAACGTTTGCCGGGTCAGCTAGTACTATTATAAAGTTGTGACAGAGCTGTACCTGTACATTTAAGATATTTGAGAAAAAATGAGTGTATTAGGCGTATTATAGATGTGTCTGAACACAAAACAATGTTTTTTAGATTTTTTTGTCTGTTTATCTGTTTGTTTGTTCGCGCATCACGCAGAAACTACTGAACAGATTTTGATGCAACTTGTTCTATTTGATAGATCGATTAGACTTAACAACTGGTATACATTTTATCCCGCTACTATATCGGGAACCTGAGATACAACCTAAAAACTAGCTTTTGGTTGCGGCGGAGCCACTAGCAAAGGCTAGTAAGACTATAAAATAAAAACCTCCTTATACAGAGTACGTATTTCCAAAAACAATAAACTCATGTATTCGTGACAGAACTGTCTTTATAGTCCTGGTCGTACCACTACGCTATCCCTAATATTTTTCTACTTTATAATCAAATTGCCGTGTGGGGCTTTAGAATTGTCCCACCCGTCTCCACCCATGGGAGTCGTAAGAGCCGACTGAAGGAATACCAGAGGAGTGGGCAGCAGCACTCCTTCGAGTATTAACAACATCCACTGCGATCGCCAACCCGCCTGCCAAGCGTGGCGATTACGGCACTATCCCCCACTCTTGGGAAGGCCTATATCCAGCAGTGGACGTTAAAAGACTGATGGATGGATGGATGAATCAATGGTTATAAAATAACAAAAAATGTGATGTGGAGATTGGGTATGGCCATTGGTCAGTGCAATAGCTTTACGGCTTAGAACACTTCCCCGGATTGGAAGGGATGCAGGTTCGAATCCCAGACGCACTAAAGTTCTCTTTTTCCACATTCACAAATAATTTGTACTTCGATGTTATATATTACTTATTATATCATTATTTATAATCTACATTTCGTAATCAGTTAAACTTCTATAACAAATCCAATAATGTATAATTTCGTAAACTAACAATAAAATAAGACTTATACTCGTAGTAGAAATTGTGTTTACAACAAGAGACATAATTTATACTTTATATCTAAAAACAAGTTGATAATAGCTCAGTTTGAACCGGTTATACGCAGCTGCTTTTGCTCAGAATTGAAAGGCGACGTGACAGTTTTCAACTGTTCCACCTGAGACAACACTTTGGTATATTGAAATCTATAGTTACTATTAAATATTGTTAGTTAATAAATCCGTAGCTATGCTGAAGATTGAAATATGCTAGATAACATTTAAGTTAATTGATTGTAATGTTTGTGTTTTCTACACAAATAAATTTAATAGGAGCTTTTTTCTGAAGGCATATTTATGGAAGTATAAACTATATTTATAACTAAATACCAATTAATATTTTTTGACCTGTCTGGCATTTTAATCGTTTAGTTTTCGAAAAGGCTTGACCTATTTGGACAGGACTTTCACAAGCAGATAGCTAATGTTATAAGGAGAAACATAGGCTGCCTTATTTTGGAATAAATATTAGAAAACTAATTAAAATCCACGCAGATGGAGCCGCGGCTAGACGCTGCTTATAAATAATGTTATTATCATGTTTTGATCTATATTTCTTAGCATTTGACATGCTCCGCCACTTTTTAAAGTACAAATTATTTGTGAATAAGGAAAAAGAGATTTTTTGTACTAGCTGGAATCGAACCCGCGTCTTTTCCAATCCGGGGAAGTGCTCTAAACCACTGAGCTATAGTACAGATCTTTCGATCATCCGAATCTCCTTATCACAACAAAGGAAACGCATTTCCGATAGATGGCGTTGGTCGTTAAGACAAATGTGATAAGAAGATTCGGATGATCGAAAGATCTGTACTATAGCTCAGTGGTTTAGAGCACTTCCCCGGATTGGAAAAGACGCGGGTTCGATTCCAGCTAGTACAAAAAATCTCTTTTTCCTTATTCACAAATAATTTGTACTTTATTATCATGTTATTATAAATAAAGTTATTATAAATGTCAGTTTTTAAATGTTTGTTATTTATTTAGATATTTTTATATATATTTTTAGCATTTTGTTAATGTTTGTTATTTATTCACACAAAAAATTATTTAATTGAAAAAAAAACACAATATTATCTAATATATAATAGGGGTTAAAGTATGCAATTGCCGAGTTGTACTGAAAAATTGAATTAAGTTACTTTTTCATTTAACATATTTATTTAATCAAAATATCTACCATTATTATCTATACATTGCTGCCATCTAATAGGAAGGTCATATTTATAGCTTTGCGATAGAACACTGGTGATCTAGATTCTACAAACTGTGTGAAAGCATTTTGTACTGCCTCCTGAAAGAAAACTTTATATCACTATTGTAGAAAATTGTTCAAATTACAAAAAAAATGGTAGTCCGTTGGAGCAAGGTCTGGCGAATACGGAAGGTGACGAATGGTTTCTAATTGCAGTTCCTGTAGAGTTAAAACGGTTTCTCGTGCTGTATGAGGTCTCGCGTTATCATGGAGCAATAATGGTGAAGATCGATTCATGAGTCATCATTGTTCGGAGTTCGGCACAGACATCTGCCGTTATTGCTTGACCAGGTCGGATAAAGCTATAGTGAGTGTTAGTTGCCACTCTCCTCCGAAACGGTTTGACTGATTGTTATGAATTTTTTTGTGTATATTCAGTAGATCTGAGAATAGGATGTAAACAATTTTTCATACCCCTAAGTGATAAGGGTGGTCCACAACAAAAAAAATATATTTTTATACTAAAAACTACTAAAAACAATATTTAAGCGGAGCTCCCATACAACAAACGTGATTTTTTTGCCCTCTTTTGCTCGCTATTGATAACGGCAACAGGTAGACGCTTGAAATGTTTACAGAATATTTAGTTATACCTATATTAACTTTAAAAATAAATAATTAAATGAAAATAAAATTAATATTTAAGGAGGGCTCCCATAAAACAAACGTGATATTTTTACTCGTTTTTGTTCGATATTGACAACGGCAACAGTTAAACGCTTGAAATATTCACAGAATATTTAGTTAAGTATATCATCCATCCATCCATCAGTCTTTCAACGTCCACTGCTGGACATAGGCCTCCCCAAGAGAACGCCACAAGAGCGATCCTGGCCGACCACATCCAACGGCTCCCCGCAGCTTTGACCAGATCGTCGGTCCATCTAGTGGGGAGCCGTCCTACACTACGCTGTCCGATACGTGGTCGCCACTCGAGAACCTTTCGTCCTCAATGGTTATCGGTACGTCGAGCGATGTGGCCTGCCCATTGCCATTGGCCCGCTAAGCGACTTTGAGCCTTGATATGAGGCCAACATTCAGAGACCACGCCTCTGTTCCGTATGTCATCACTGGTAACACACACTGGTCGTAGACCTTCGTTTTCAGACACTGTGGAATATTGGACGAGAAGATCTTCCTTAGCTTCCCGAACGCTGCCTAGCCAAGTTGGATTCGTCGATTGACCTCTTTCTCGAAGTTGTGCCTACCAAACTGGACTGTTTGTCCCAGGTAGACATAATAATTAATACATAAGTTAAGTATATATTCACTTTAAAAATAAATAATTAAATTAAAATAAAACAAATATTTAAGGGGGGCTCCCATACACAAACGTGTTTCTTTACTCGTTGCGCATCTAAGTCTAAGTTGAAAACCACGAAATGAGTCAAATTTTAGTTGCAAAATTTGGTAACAGCCAAACACCATGGTTACAGAGAGTTACAATAGTGTAATGTTGTTTACCTAGTCAATAGTACGGAACCCTTCGTGCGCGAGTCTGACTCGCACTTGGCCAGTTTTTTTATGATTTGGCATTAAAAAATACATACAACCCTAAATGTTCAACCTTCTACTGCCAAACCCTAATTTTTAATAGCGATATTAGTAGTTTTAATAAATTTCATTGCACAATATTCACGAAAAAAAACGGCGTTACGAAGTTTAGAAATATATCACCGGCAATAACTCACGTTGAGGATCGATTTAGTCGACCCGGGTTCCCGGTGGGCACTCGTTGACACCGCTGCGCGCTCGCCCTGATGATGAGCATCGAATACGCTCGAAACCCGGGTCGACTAAAATCGATCCTCAACGTGAGTTATTGCTGGTGATATATTTCTAATATGTATCAATATCGCGATAGATTCAATACGAAAGTTACGAAGTTTGCCGGGTGAGCTAGTGGTTTATAGAATGTTTTGCATAGGATTAAACATCCTTACTTAATAGTATACACATATGCGAAAGTGCGTTTGTTTGTTTGTTATGCTTTCACGTTGTAACTACTTAACCGATGATCATAAAATTTAGCATACCTATAGTCCAGAATCCAGAAAAGGACTTTGGCTGCCTTTTATCCCGAAAAAATGGATGGTTCTTGGTGATAGACATTTTTTGCATACACATAGTTTAAAGTGTAGTAGAGTGATGTATTTTATATAATATATTGTTTAACCTAATTCTGAAGTCCAAGCAGAATCTAGTTTAGAATACTTTTATCCCATCCATCCATCCATCTCTTCATCGTCCACTGCTGGACATAGGCCTCCCCAAAATGAGGATTTTACCATAATTGGAAGGCGGGTTGGCGATCGTAGTGGATGTTTTTAGTACACAGGGGAACGCTGCTGCCCGGTCTCCCGGTAATTCCTTAGTCGGCTTTTACGACTCCCTTAGGAAGAGACGGGGTGGAGCTATTCTTGGTGACGGCCCCACACGGCCCACTTTTATTCCAATAAATGATAATTTACTGGCGGTTATAAACTATTTAGTAATAAAATTAGCAATCGATGGCGCTGACTTACACACTAGCTATTATATCGCCAGTCACTCACTTACACATTTTTTATTCCTTTCTATGGAGCCAATTCCAAAGTCTACTCACACGAAGAAGCTAGTTAATTATAATTTAATGTCTGCTTTTATAATAACCGAAGTAAAAGAACACTAATAATATTCTTTTTATAAATAATAATATATTTTAGGATTATGTTGTATCCTGCCGCGTGAAACGCTGTTTATTTAATTGCTTTCAAATACACACATTTGTCTGCGTCTGTATTCGTTAATTATTGGAGAAGGACTTTGTGTCACGGGAGTCAATTATTTTGTAGATAATGTTGTTGTCTTCTTGAATTAAAAATAATATAACTATGCCCCGTAATCACTTACTATGTAGTTATAATAACTTATAAAAATATTAACTGCCAATTATAAAAAATAATACAGCTTGTATTCTTCTTTTCAAATAGGTAATAGTTTTTATTTAATTTTAATGTTAATCTCTATAGCGCCTTGAATATAAAATACAAACCTCCTCATATATTTTTATTAAATAACAAACTACTATGTTCGTGACGGAGTCTTTTTATAAAGGTAAAGGACCTCCATAGAAAAAAAAACATGGAGGTGGATTTTGCGAAAATCAAAATTTTTATAATATATTATTACGAATAAATTACTACCAATAGGCAAGTAGGTATTTCGTTTATTGTTATAGGTGGTAGCCACCCTTATGATGGTAAGTGGTAGACGTCGGCCATGGCAAGCAACATCAGGTGTTAATCCAAGCCAACTACCGTCAGTTATAAGTAATTTAAATGAATTGTTAAACATAATATTAATTGCAGATTATGCTGGCGTCCCGTTGTCAGGATTATTGATCATGTCTCCTTATCACTAGTGATTTTCCACTATAAATTTAAATTAATTAGATATTTAATTATTTTTGTATGAATATAGTATAATAATTATACTGTTTTTACTATTATTATAATCTGAACTAAGTAATTTGTTAAGCTCATGGTGGCCACGAAAGTTTACGTTGTCTGACAATATTTTTACTTTTAAGTACTTATGTGATCTGTATTTTAGCACTTGACATGCTCAGCTACTTTAAAGAACAAATTATTTGATAAAATGGAAAAAGAGAGCTTTCTATTTCCACTTTCACAAATAATTTGTTTTTAAGTACTTTCTCACTAATATTATTTGGGTACTTAGTACCCTGTCTGTATCTAATCCGCACATATTACGTACGAACAAAATAAAATTGTAAATTTGCACCTTTTTAATTAATCTGTGCTCACACACAGGTTAAAATAAGCTACAAAGATTAATATTTCTATTTGTAATATATTGCAATGTTCGACAAGAATGATTAATTTGAGTGACAACGAACAACTTTATGGAATTATATTACGTAGCTTAGTAGATAGTCTTTAATTAGTAATGCCGCTAAACAAAAACGAGCGAACTAAATATCGATTTTTGTAAGCGCATACATCATGTTGTGACAATCAATTACTCACTGAAGCAACGTAACGGACTACATTAGTATCAATCAATGTCGAATTAATTAGATCAGATACACCCACGTATACTAACGATATTGTTATCTATTGAGTTGGATTTAAGAAGATTTTTCTAAGACAGCACTGTTTCATTTAAAATAATTAAGTAAAGGTTGTATTTATGTAGTGTGTGCTTTACGCGTAGATTAGGTATATAGCAAGCAAGCATTATCATTTTATACAGGATTTTATTTATAAATGTATATATTACGTAATTTTATTTTAACCCAATTCATTACTTGACTTGCTTGTTATTAATGGGGTATGTATTTATTAATAGTTTTGAATCAATTACATATTATGACAAAAGTCAGATATAAAATGGAATACATAAACTGAATTTATTTAAAAGTACATAGATAAGTTACTACATACTTTCGTTAAAAGGGATAGTGGAACAGGAATTCTGTGAGTCATTTTGGATGATTCTTGCCTTTGAGTATTTTGTGATATAGAGATTTAAGGAATATTGAATGAATTAATAATAACATATTTTTTCAATCCTTTTTATGTCCCACCATTGCACATGGGTCTCCTCTCATGGTGAGAGGAATTAATTGACTTCACAAGCCGTAGAGAAAATCTCTAAGGCATGCAGGTTTCTTCACGATGTTTTCCTTCACCGAGCAATACACACTTAATTTCAAAAAATCTCGAAGGGTCAGATGTGTGTGCAATACGAGGTCTGAACCTTAAGACTCGGGATCGAACTCGATACCAGTCTTTACAGTCCTTGGTTTTACATCTAGGCTATCATTGCTCATCATAACAATTACAAAACTATAATTGCTATCCATCCATCCATCAGCCTTTCGATGTCCACTGCTAGACATAGGCCTCCCCAAAAGGGGATATTGCCGTAATCGCCACGCTTGGCAGGCGGGTTGGCGATCGCAGTGGATGTTGTTAATACTCGAGGGAGTGCTGCTGCTCACTCCCCCGGTATTCCCTCAGTCGGCTCTTACGACTCCTATGGGTGGAGAGGGGTGAGACAATTCTAAAGTCGGCCCCACACGGCAAATATAATTATAATTGCTAAAGTGTCAGTAATTATTGGGAAATCGGAATAGAAAACAAAAAACCATATAAAAAATAACATAAAATATAATTATGTACATACTCTTTTGAGAAAAGAAAGAAAGAAAAGGGATGAATAAACTAAGTTTAAGCAAGCAGCATTGTCCGTGTGGTGACGAACTAAGAATACAAGTGTCACCACCCCATTCTTTCTTAATCTTTGTCGTATGAGGCGACTAAGGGAAGTAAGCAATTATCATCCATTGCATTACTGGTGGTAGGGCTGGGTACCAAGTGGGAGTACTCAGTTGGTATCGGGCCCGAGCGGATTGGTACCACCATCTCCCGTGTGGCCGGCCATGAAGCCCATCATTGCGTTTTGGCTGTAGCAGGAGATAGCCATTTATGCTTTCACTTCATATCTGTGAAATAAAATCGACACCCCCATGCAAAAACATTGTAACTCATTTTTTATGACAAATTGAGTAACAATGTTATTGCTATGCAAAAAAAATTAGCTTTTTTTGTGTGTAATCGAATCGAATCGAATCTAACCTAACTCTAAGTGTATTCGTTTTGAATTATACAAGTGACAAAAGCATTGTAACTTAGCGAAAAAATTACGATTGTCGAACGAAATCATTGAAACATAATTTACAAAAACAAAAATGTTAATAATATATAAATGACGAAATACAACAAAATTATAATTTTCTTTACAATCTTTGTACAAGACTAGTTTGGTGTTTATGAACACTAAATGTAATGGTAACTTGAATCACAACGTTATTGCACGACTATTTATAACTTTTTATAACGTGTGATGACCTGTATTGTGCGTTAACCTTTTACTTACTTACTTATCATCACGCCATTTCCCTTGCGGGGTAGGCAGAGAGAACAGAGTGCCAAGAGTCTCTATTCTTGCATACATCTCTCGCTTCCTTAACATTCATAACTCTCTTCATACACGCTCGCCGGTTTCGGAGACTTCTGACTCCCCCTTCCTTCAATACATGGCCGGTTTGGTCTAGATAGGTGAGTCTCGGTCTCCCCCTGTACCTACATCCTACCAATTTCGTATTATATATCTTCTTAACCAGTCGCTCGTCCAGTATTCTTTCCACATGTCCGAACCATCGGAGCATTCCCTTTCGCATCTTTACACCAATACTCTCTTTCATACCTACTCGCTCTCTTACGTCGTCGTTACGAATGCGGTCAGTCAGCCTCACTATACAGATTCTCCGCAGAGATCGCATTTCGACCGCATTGATATTACTCTCATGCTCCTTTTCGCATACCCAACTCTCGCTTCCATATAATAATGTTGGGACAAGCACTGCGTTGTGTATTGCGACACGCGCCCTCTGGCTGAGGTGATGATCTCTACATGAGTGGTGTACCTTCCATCCCGACTGAATCCACATCCAAGACATACAAGTTCACCCACTTGTTCTAGCACACCATTTCCTATTGCTACTCTAACATCCGTTCTGGCTTCTTCTCTTTCAAAAAACATTATTTTGGTTTTGCTCACATTCACAGGTAGGCCCCTTTTCTTACAATCTTCTGCCATTACGTCGACTCGGGTTTGAAGGTCAGTCACGGACTGCGCTAATAAAACCGCATTGTCTGCATATAGCAGAGAGCTAACCACTGAGTCGCCCATCTGAACTCCCACATTAATTTCATTAAGCCTTTGTTGACATTGCCCAAACCAGGGTGACATTCCATCATCCAGCCTCACACAAGCTCTGCAGTCCATGTAGTTGGACTGCACTGCTTGTAGCAGTCTACCGTTAATACCATACTCCGGCAAACTGTCTCAAAGTTCCGTCCGTACAACCGTATAAAATGCCTTCTCCTAATCCACAAAACTGCAGAAAACTCTCTGGCCTGCAGCCAGATGCTTCTCCACAATGTTGCGCATAGATAACTTGATCCATGCATCCTTTTCCACACCTGAAATCTCCTTGAGCCTCACACAAAAATTCATCAAACACCATCTTCATTCTCCTTTCAATAATCTTACCCTACATATCATATCAAATCTTATCATACCACATACACTTTGGCTGCCAAACTGGTCAAGCTTATGGCTCTGTAGTTTTCACAGTCATAACGTGAACCCTTGTTTTTAAACAAGGGCATGATGGCTGCTCTTCTCCAGTCCTTGGGAACCATTCCTGATCTCCACCATAAATTGAGAAGCATCAGGAAGAATTCCCAGACACATGAGCCTCCATGCTTGATCATCTCAGCAGACACCATATCAATACCCGCTGCCTTACCATTTTTCAAACTTCTAATCGCCCATTCGACTTTATCCATAGTCCATACTAATGTCATCAGAGGATGCCGGTACCGAATGCTGATCTGTTAGACCACATGTGGCACCGGCATCACCCTGAATATTCGCATACATATTTCCAAAATATTCACTCCATCGGCTTAACACATCTTGTGTTTGCGTAAGAATGTCTCCACCTTTAGACCTTATTTTATTCATTCTGAAAGCTGACCAACCACTCCGAAATTTCTTTACCTCCCTCCAGAAAAGTTAACCTTTTTTTAACACAAATAGCTGACGTCAATAACAGTGATGATGAAAATTAATAGTAGCTAAAGTTTATTGTTTATTTTGATGCAAAAGTAAGTCGTAAATTACTATTCTATGATGTCAATATTTTTAGCCATCTTGGTGAGCCGTTAGTTATTGATGTTGACGTCATAAAATTTAGCTGTCCCTACTGTAGACTATGTTTTAAAACTAAAATGCGGATTAAGATCTAGGTGATTGTATTGATTTTTAATAAATTTAATGATTATATTTATTTTTTATTCTTACTATTAAACATCATATTAATTATCTATTTTATATATTATTATTAGATTTAACTACATGGTTATCACTAGAGAATTGTTGAGAGATTTATTATTATTTTCATGAAAAACACTTAAATTTTACAATGAAAAACATTGTTAGACTATACAAAATTTCTATGCAGTATAATTGCAATTTGGAGTTACAATTATCTGAAGCCAAAAAAAGAAAGCCTTATAAAAAATCTTGATTGTAACTCAGACATACAATGTTTTTCATTGTTACGTAGGTGCTTCTGTTAAGTATTGTTTTGACGTAAGTCCTGAAAACCCATGAAGCCCACCACCCATGAGTTTTCTTGTAGAATCTTAAAGTACATACAAATAGTGCACCCAAAATGCACTAGATAGCGACACTTTCAAAGATTGTAAGGATTAACCTTGAGAAGATAGAATTTTTTAAATCTTAGTTTTGCTCTCACCGAAAAACAAGAAAAATAAATTACAATGTTACTGCATGGGGGTGTCGAAATGATGATGCGGCGACTTGACAATCGGTAGTTCTCATGAAAGGCGCTGGTTTTAGTGTCGCGTCGAGCGTAAATGCCGTAAATATTCAGTATTTTTTTGTTTATTTAATAACAATTAAACCACATCGAATCAGAACGTGAAAAGCAATAGGGCTCTATTCCTAGTCATAATAATTCGTAAACGAAAAAAAAGACTCGATTAATTAAGTATTTTGGTCGTTATCGTGTTAACATACATTACCTACAACTCACGGACGTCCAAGCCAGATTTTTTTCAAACAGTTTTTTAACTATTGAAACTATCGTGAGATTGATACATATTAGAAATATATCACCGGCAATAACTCACGTTGAGGATCGATTTAGTCGACCCGGGTTTCGAGCATATTCGATGCTCATCATCAGGGCGAGCGCGCAGCGGTGTCAACGAGTTCCCGGCGGGCACTGCAACTGCTGTTAGAATTTCATGATTATCGTTTGAGTCAGTTACGACGTGAAAACTTAACAAACAATTAAACCAACGGAGTAACGCGCAAGAATGCATTAATAATATATATTAGTAAGGATTAATCATTTATTCTTAATTTCACTATATTGAAAATGTAAATTTATACAAGCTCTATTTTACAAAACTTTTTAATAAAAGCAAAACAAAAAGCCTTCGCATAGTCAATGCTTTTAATTACCATACTCAGTGAGTAATCAATAAGGCCCGTAAACCCCTTAATACTTCGCTCAAACGATCAAAAATAATAAACAACATTGTGAAATTCAATAACACATCCTTCCAACCGTAACTTGTATGCGTTTATGCTACGAAAGCTTAATGTGGACTACATAATAATAAATAAATATTCACGGACATTTCACACAACGTCCTCTGATCCCAAACTAAGCTTAACGCTTGTGCTATGGGTACCAGATTACGGATATAATCCATTATATATATTACTAATTGTGCTGTGTGTGTTCATAACACAAATAATTGTCCTGAGTGGGAATCGAGCCCACGACCTCATGCACGGAAGTCGGTTACACTACCGTCTACGCCAAGAGGCCCGTCAACAACACTGTTTAATACTTTTCTTTTTGAAGTAAACCAATGTTGTGCTGATTTTATCGCATTTAAAAGATTAATCATAGTTATAGTAGCACTTCTGTATAAAAACAGTTTTTCTGATAACGTTATTTGCATATGCGCCTTTCGTTTTAATCAAGTAAAATAACAAATCTATAATATGTTCATCCGAGTGTCTCCCTGGATGCGTGTTTAATTTAAGGGTTTCGGAGATAATATGTTGTATTAGTGAGGAAATGGTCAGCAAAACTTTTTTCAATATCAACGAAGGATTTATTTATGATGTTACAAGAGTAAACACTCTTGAGTGGCCCTAGCCTAGTTGCATTCTATGAGCGCTAACGCTATAGAAAACTATTAAAATATATGGGAATTTGATATCTTTAACGATATCTATCAAGTCACGTGACTGAACGTTAGAGATGTCAAATTTCCATACATTTTAATAGGTTTCTATAGCGTTAGCGATAATAGAATGCAACTTGCCTAGGTAGGCCCAGAGGTTAGTAATTGTAAAGTTTATTAGTGTTTGTAACTCGCTTTATTCTATCCCAGAATAATATCGGATTTTTATTTGCTTTACTTTACTTCTTTTTATTTGCCTTACTTTACTTCTTACATAAAATCGTTTTTCTTTTTTTTTATATCGCCGTAATAAAGTTTCACTCGAACGTTATAAGATGGTTTTTAGTTTTTCTATGGAAATCCCTGTTTCTTAGGCAACGCAATTTTTGTAGGCATGGTAAAAAATGTTTTTTTAGCTTAATACGTGACAAAATTAACTAGTTTTTATTCTTAAGATATTGAATTTTGCAGATTAGAAATTGAGATATTAATAATTTGTAGAAATTAAAACATAACTTATTATTAGCTTTAAATGACAAACCAAATTATCTTGAGGCAAATAGCCTGTCTGAGAGATCTGTAGCCATAATTGACTGCCTCGACGATAAGTAAAGTTTACCAATCGTGCGGGTCGGTAGGTAAAGTACAAAGGCCAAAGCCGTTTTGGAAAAAATACAGTAGTGACAAGGACGAAATTTTATTAATTATTTACTATCTAAAGTGTCCATTTTTTTTATTGGTTTGGTGACAGACTAGCCACAACCCACCTGATAGTAAGTGATGACCCTCGGTCATGGACTCAACTATACCAAGAGTATTATCAAGCCGCTGTTCACTATTTCATTTTACAGATTTATATGAAATCAAAGAATTAACGGCTATCTCCTGCTACAACCAAAACATACTGATGTGCTTCATGGCCGGTCACACGGTAGATGGTGGTACCAACCCGCTCGGGCGAGATAGCAAGTGAGTACTCCCACTGGGTACCCAGCCCAACCACCAGTAATGCAAAGGGCTGAAAATCGCTTACTTCCCTTAGTCGCCTCATACGACATCCGTGGGAAAGAATGGGGTGGGATGGCCCTTGTATTCTTGGTCCGTCACCACAAAATTATATTGCAAGTTAAAATTTTAAATATCTTCTAAAGCATTTCCATACAAATATCGCCCAAAGGCTCGCATTTTTATGAACAATGAAACAATGGAACTATTTTGAAAAATTAAGCCTTGGATTAATTAACATTTTCATGAACCGCGTCTAATCACCGCAGGTTTTAATTAAAATTTTAAGCCTTTACGGTTTATTAACTAGCTTTGACAAGAGGTTATTTTTGAATTATTTGTACCTATAGTTTGGTTTCAAATATAAAAATTGATTTTTTTTGACAGGCAAAAACGAAATACTTCATTAGAACTTTATTTAAACTTTATTTTGTTTTTATTGCATTTAGTGGAAGGCCCACAGTCCACCGGTAGGTAGGCACGGTAGGAATTCCTACCGTTGTATTTCGTATGGTGAATGAGAGCTCCAGATGCAAATCCTCTCCTTATCCTTCCTATCCACCTCCTATGCCTTTCCTTGAAGGTGGCTACGCACGTGATGCCTCTGGTGTTGCTAACGTCTATATGCTACTGTAACCGCTTATCATCAAGTGGGCCCCGTATGCTTGTTTGCCACCCACGTAGTATAAAAAAAATACCTTTTCATAATTTAATTATTTTATGAAGTTATAAAAATATTTGTAGCTATATTTATATTACTTTTTCAATCCATTATTGCAAAATAAAACTTATATAATAATGACAAAAAAAAAAAAAAATTGCGGCTATTGAAAACTGCTAAATGCAAATTATATTTCCAACAGCGTGGAATAATTTTATGTTATCTTTAACTAGGCAAACAGAAGGCAGTTTTACACTTGAACAAAGCCTCTGGTAAAGCAGGTTTCTCCTGTTGTTAGATAGTTAGTCAGATAGTGAGACTAGCGATTACTTCAATTACATCCCGTTGTGATAATGACGTCAGTGAGAATGGCCTCTTGCCCAGCAGTGGGTCAATTATCTGACTGTGTTGTTATGACTGTTATATACTCGCAGATATAGTGTTGTTACTTGTACTTCGAGTTAAACTTCGAGTTAAAAGATTAAATTTTAAGATTTACACTGGAGTTAATTAAACAAACAGAAAAATTACCTTCATCCATCCATCCATTAGCTTTTCAACGTCCACTGCTGGACATAGGCCCCCAAGAGAACACCACAAAGAGCGGTCCTGTGCCGACCTCATCCAACGGCTCTCCGCAGCTTTGACCAGATCGTCGATCCATTTGGTGGGTTTTCGTCCTACGCTGCACCGTCCGATACGTGGTCGCCACTCGAGAACCTTTCTTCCCCAATGGTTGTCGGTTTGAGTAGGGGGGAGGGGTCTCTGAACGCAAAAGTTATTGTCCATTTGTTTGTTCGGGCCTGACGCAAGAATAACTTATCTGATTTCAATGAAACCACCGCAGGCCAAAGCTAGCTTACATCTTATCTCGACATAATAGCGAAATGTATACCGGTTTTCAAATAAAATACATAACTTATAATTCGTGATCTTCTATCATAACTATTATAAAGCTGTAACAGAGCTGTATCTGTACATTTCAGATATTTGTGGAAAAAAAAACTGTATTAGGCTATATAGGCGTGTCTAAACACCAAACATTTTTTATAGATTTTTTGTCTGTTTAACCTGTTTGCCTGTTTGTTCGTTCGCGCCAAACTACTGAACAGATTTTGATGCAACTTGATGAGACTTAAAAACTGGTATACATTTTATCCCACTACTATATCGGGAACCTGAGGTATAACCTAAAAAGCAGGCTTATATTAAAATAAGGCTGTATCGAGATTTAAAACTAGACACTGTAGAAATCAAGTCTTGTGGTCACCATTGATAAATCATGATTCAAAAAATATCAGGAGATCCGGCTATGACTACAACAATGTTGTGTAACACTATTACATATCGGTCGATCGGTGTACTAGTATTAAGTTATAAGCCCCAGGCTACATTTGCTGCGATTAAATTATTCATAATATTATTATACACAGGTGCACGACTGTTTTAATAGGCACATTATTTTTTACTGTACCTGAAAACTAATGATTTGAATTTTATCAATTTATTTAATGGTGGTAGGGCTGGGTACCAAGTGGGAATACTCACTTGCTATCGGGCCCGAGAGGTTTGGTACGCGTTGGTACCACTAACTTCTGTGTGACCGGCCATGAAGTACAGCGGTGTGTTTTGGTTGTAGCAGAAGATAGCAGTTAATTCTTTCATTTCATATCTATGAAACGAAATGGTGTGCAGTGGCTTGACAATACTGTCGGTATAGTTGAGTTCATGAGCGGCGGTTACCATTTACCACCAGGTGCGCCGTAGCTCGTCTGCCACCATACGCAATATAAAAAAATGTAATAAAAAGATTGTACTTTTTTTCTAATAACTCATATGGTAATGGTAACAGGTTCATCTACAAACGACAGAAAAAGAGGTTCTCAATTAGTTTATGATTTATTTTTACTTTTTTTTAAACAACACGCGGTTCTAGCAAGCAGTCTCGGTATCGCACGGAACTACAAACATACAGTTCGACGGGTCAAAGTACACACAAACTTGGAACAATCATTTGATCACACGAGAATTGTCCTGTGTGGATTCGAAGTCAAAATACATAGCACGAGAGGTCTAAGCGCTTTAGTATTATGATGCTATGAGGGTAGCATGTGGTCTACTTGGTGACTATTATAACAGGCTATGAGTATACCTAGACACTAGTAAGGTAGAAAATAACTAAGTAGTTGGCTATGAAGGGTGGTAGAGATAAAACGAATATAAAAACATCACAGAACTCAGAATATTGAGTTTTTTAACGCTGATCTTCCGTGAGTACCACCACAGAAGATCAGTGTGACACAACGATAGGTACTCCTCACTTTTGTGTTTCGTATGGTGAGTGAGAGCGGAGGCCCTAACCCCATCCCTATCCCCTTCTTGTTATCCTTCCTATCTTTTATTATTATCCCTTATTAATCTCTTTTATTAATCTCTTTATTATCTTTTCTATCCTCTCCTTACTGTCCTTTCTTTACACTTCCTAACCCTTGCCTTGGAGATGGCGACGCGTAAGGGATGCCTCTGGTATTGATAACGTCTATAGGCTATAGTAACTGCTTACCATCAAGTGGGCTGTTTGCTTGTTTTCCACTCACGTTGTATACAAAAAAAAACCTATATAAACACCTACATTCGTAGTTATTTCTATGTAACATTTTTACAATATATATCTATAATACTGTGCCTTTTTGAAAAATGGTCTCCTCTCATATTGAGAGAGATTAAGGCCGTAGTCCACGGCCAAGTGCGGGTTGGCTGAGGAGTGTACTGTGACAGATCTCGACCTGGGATCGAACTCGATGCCATTGTCTTTGCAGTCCTTGGTTTTACCACTAGGATATCAATCCTATCGGTATACATACTAGTTAACGTACAAAACACACATTAAATACTGTCCAGTTAAAATTAAATTGTCATTGGAAATAAAATACTCAAGGATATATTTTTATAAATGTCAGATACGTATTAGCCACGCTTATTGCTAAATTAGCTTTCACAGATTTAAATTGAGATAACTTGACAGCGGACATAAGCAGGATTAAAGTGACACATAACATATAACCACCGGATTTTAAGTAAGCCACCATTAAGACAATGTCACGCTGGAGTACGTTTCTGATCGACACAGTTGTTTTGCAATCGTGATTCCATGAAAACTCAAGTCTTTTCGCTACTTACCGTAAATAACTACTGTTATAATCTCGCAAAATGTTTTTGATATTATAAAATAATTTGTGATATTTCTGTAGGAATTATTTTCTGAAACTTCATCAGTAAGTATTTTCTGCAATTGTAAATCCTAATATTTTATTTTAGGTTATATGTCAGGTTCCCGATATAGTAGCGTGATAAAATACTAGATTATAAGTCTAACGTAGAGCTATCAAACAAAACTGTTTCATTGAAATCCGTTCAGTAGATTTTGCCTGATGGGCAAATAAACAGAAAATATATAAAAAACATATTTTGTGTACAGAAACGCCTAAGTTGTGTACAGTCATTTATTTCTTAAAGACAGATTTGATGGTTTGTGAATAGGTAAGAATGATTTTTTTCTTCAATCACGTCTAAATGGTAGCAGATTAGGATGGTATTAGTTAGGCACTAGATTAACAGATGGAATAAAAGCTATTACTCACAAATGACCTAACAACTAAACGGCTTTAATATATTTGATAGGAGGTAAATTATGATCTAGATAAAAATATAATCATCTTTTACCCCTATAAAGAGTGTCTCCGGTATATACCTGCAACAAGCATTCATAGCCTTTTTTATAAGGCGGGAAAAAGTGTTCCTAACCGCACACCCCGTCGTTCGGGGAAACGAACAGGGTAGTGCAGGGCCTTCACCCACTAAAGAAACCTGCCGTGTGCCGTCTCTCCACCTTTATTAGCGGGCCACTGGAACTATGTTACATTCCTTCTGTGGTCCGCCGGCGGCTTACCCTTTCGGGTACCGGGTTTGGGTTAAAATACCTCTCACTTTGAAAGGAGATCCATATCTAAACGACTTTATAAAATTTTGAAGTTTGAGACAATTTTAGATCTATAAGAACTCAGACGAATTCAATTTCTACTTTAGAAAATATTGATTCATCTTCACTGCACGTAACCCACTCCTCGTAGGCACTGTTATCGTTTAAATCCATGAATCATAAATACAATTTACCATCACGTTAGAGGCCTGATGAACAGTTACATTATTATATTTCTTCATACATGAAGAGATGACACATCATATAGATGACATCGATAACTTAGGCCTGGTTTTACGAACCACCGAAGGAATGTAACATAGTTCCAGTGGCCCACCAATGAAGGCGGAGAGACGGCACACGGCGGGTTTCTTTAGTGGGTGAGGGCCCCACACTACCTTGTTTGTTGCCCCGAACGGGGACCGCACGGTTAGGTACATTTTTTCCCGTATAAACAAGAAAAAAGGCCTGGTTTTACGATAAAGTCATAATTACTAAGTTATTCGTGACTTATATTAATCATGGATGTTTCAAGAAGCTATAAATTTGGTGACATATTGAGACTGAGTTTCACCTTATTTAATTAGTCACAAAATTTATAGCTTAATGTTTTTTTACAAAGAAATCGAAATGCCTGGGTCGATATTATACAACGCGTTAGCACAATGTTTTAAATAAATTAATATGCATTTGATGTTTAGGGAAAAGCCATTTGACTTTTAAGATTTTTTAAATAGATAAAAATCTTTCCTTAACGATTACAATATAATTATATCGACCGCTGCAGTGTCGGGTGATTTCTCAGCACCTCCACTAGCTGGATAAACGACTCTGTCATAGCCACAAGCCACGCCGGCTTAACTGACAACGATTGTAGATTTGGTCAATAAACATCATATCATATTATTCTATATATTTCTTTCAACATTTTTACTCCTGGGCACGGGTCTCCTCACATAGTGAGAGAGATTAAGGCTTTAGTTCACCACGGTGGCCCAGTTTGATTTAGCAGATTTCACAAACCGTCGAGAAAAGCTCTCAGGTAAGCAGGTTTCGTCACGATTCTTCTTCACCAAGCAGTAATAATTTGCCCTTAATTTTTAAAAATATAAAAAACTGTATTTTTGCACTTGACATGCTCAGCTACAAATTATTATTTGTGAATGAGGAAAAAGAGAACTTTAGTGCGAGCGGGCCACCTATCGGATCGCATTTTTTTATTGCATGTAGTGGCAGACGTGCCACGGTCCATCTGATGGTAAATGGTAACTGTCGCTCATGGACTCAACTCTATTGAGAGTATTGTCAAGCCATATATGTACATGCTCATGGCTCACTTGGTATCAGGCCCGAGCGGTTTGGTACCACCATGTCCCGTGTGACCGGTCATGAAGCACATCGTTGCGTTTTGGTTGTAGCATGGAGATAGCCGTTTATTATTTATTTTTTTATTTCATATCTGTGAAATGAAATGGTGAGCAGCGGCTTGACAATACTCTCAATAGAGTTGAGTCTATGAGCGACAGTTACCATTTACCATCAGATGGACCGTGGCACGTCTGCCACTACATTCAATAAAAAAAATGCGATCCGATAGGTGGCCCACTCGCACTAAAGTTCTCTTTTTCCTCATTCACAAATAATAATTTGTACTTTAAATATCAACAATTCAGGCGTTAATTAGATAAGTTTCAGATACAAATAAAATAATTTTATCTAACGGTATGGCGCTACTGTTTTAATTTTTTTTATATAAATTTTATTATAACTCGCGTGTATAACTGTTATATCTAGCTTACTGTGCACTGAACTCAAGTTAAAATTTATAGCCCGTTTACTACTGTAATATACAGTAAAATAAAATGTAAGAAACTATTACTCCCTTTACGTATATTGTCTATTGTAATTTAACGCTGCAAGGCGTAATGAATTCTAATATAACGATATTGCCTCCAATTTATCCGGTCTACTACAAATTATCCGGTCTATTGTAACCGTTACAGACATTGAAGAATGCCAAGGAACAATAGTCTTGTATATGCAAGATTCGTTCATAAAATTATAGTAAAAGTTTAATATTGAGGTTTTATAACTGAAATAAACTGTTATTCAAGTTTGTTTAAGCCTCGGTTTTAATTGTTTAATCTTTTAATATTATCTCTCGAAAATGGGTTAATATTTTTGGTTTGGAATTCTAGACTATACGAGTACATCGTTATTGTAAGTGTCTTAGTAGGCACTAGTGAAATATATACCTACATACGTCTAGACAAGCTGTATAGGTATATACATCAAATATTATTTACTTTGAGGTGATAAATTAAACTAATGAACCGATTTTAATAAAATTTTGCACATTATGCAGTTTGATCCAACTTGAGAGATAGGATAGTTTTTATCCTGAGGATTTCATATTCTTTTAATGCAAAATAAACGACTGAATCCACTGCTTGACATAGACCTCCCCAAGAGAACGTCACAGCGAACGGTCCTGTGCCGCCTGCATCCAACGACTACCTGCGACTTTGGCCAGGTCATCTGTCCACCTGGTGGGAGGCCATCCTACGCCTCGCGGTCTGATACGTGGTCGCCACTCGAGAACCTTTCTTCCCCAACAGTTGTCGGTTCGTCGAGCGATGTGGCCTGCCCATTGCCACTTCAGCATGCTTACCCGGTGGGCTATGTCGGTTACTCCCGTTCTCCTTATTACGGATCTTATCACGTAGAGAAAACCCAAGCATAGCCTACTCCATGGTACGCTGAGCGACTTTGAGCCTTAATATAAGGTCAACATTCAGAGAGCACGCCTCTGTTCCGTAAGTCATCACCGGTACACACACTGGTCGTAGACCTTCGTCTTCTGACACTGGAATATTTGAACAAGAAAATCTTCCGCAGCTTCCTTTTTTTTGTTTAGGCGGGAAAAAATGTTAATAACCGCACACCCCGCCGTTTGGGGCAACGAACAGGGTAGTGTGGGGCCTGCACCCACTAAAGAAACCCGCCGTGTGCCGTCTCTCCGCCTTTATTGGCGGGCCACTGGAACTATGTTACATTCCTTCTGTGGTCCGCCGGCGGCTTACTCTTTCGGGTACCCTCTACTGAGCGACGCATGGCCACCTCCCTGGGTAGGGGGCGTCCGCCCCCCTCCCGCTCTTGCGACGCCCGCTGATACATCTCGGCGAGCACCTCCGCCTCCAAGTCCCACGGGGGGATTCCGGCCAACACGCAGGCCGCCTTCGTCGACACCGTGCGGTATCCGCGTATGACCCTGGACGCAACGACTCTCTGTGGTCTCCACAGAAGAGCCCTGTTCAGTGCGTCCAGGGACCCCGCCCACACGGGTGCGCCGTACAGCGCCATCGACCGGACCACCCCCGCGTAAAGCCGTCGGCAAGCATTGTTGGGTCCGCCCATATTCGGCATGAGCCGTGCAAGGGCGGACGCTGTGCCAACTAGCCTCGGGGACAGTTGGCGGAAGTGCTAGCGAAAGCGCCACCGCCCGTCCAGCACCAGGCCCAGATACTTAATCTGGGCCTGCACTCCAATCTGGACCCCGTCCACTGTGATTGAGGCGCCAGCAGGTGGCCGACGTCGGGGCCCATGGAAAAGTAGGGCCTCCGACTTGTCCAGGGCCACCCTAAGCCTTAGCGCCCCGATCCTCCTGACCACCTCCGAGGTCCCTAAGGTGGCCAGGAACGTCGCTTCCTCGAAGCTTCCACCCCGGGCCATGACCAGCGTGTCATCCGCATAGCAGATGACCGCCAGCCCAGGGGGGAGCCCACAGCGCAACACCCAGTCGTAACCGATGTCCCACAGGAGCGACCCCAGGACCGAACCCCGCGGGACATCGCACGACATGGGTCTCACAACGTCCCCTATGCGGCTCTCATAGACGACGCTCCGCAGCTTCCCTAACACTGCCTAGCCGAGCTGGATTCGTTGATTGACCTCTTTCTCGAAACTGTGTACCTCACTGGACAGTTTGTCCCAGATATACATAGTGATAAACAACTTCGAGAATCGCGAATTAGATAAATATATGCCTGAAATATGTATGTCTATAACACTCGACATACTTACATTTAGCTATAGAACGCAACCTTTTTTCTGTATTTTTTTACCCAGGCTTAAGAATGTTCCCGTGAAGGGACAACGCTCCGCGTGCGGATGCGTCGCTCAATAGAGAATACCCTACTCTAACATAGTTCCAGAGGCCCGCCAATAAAGACGGAGAGACGGCACATGGCGGGTTTCTTTAGCGGGTGAAGGCCCCACACTACCCTGTTCGTTGCCCCGAACGACGGGGTGTGCGGTTAGGAATATTTTTACCCGCCTTAACAAAAAAAAAGTTTAAGAATGTTCTTACGGTATATCTTAGCTCTACTAAACTTCTCTTTAACGCCAACAGTAATTTAATTATAGTTTCTTCTTTTACTTTTTATACCGTGTTTTTTGTTGGTCGAAGACACACATCTTTAGAGATCTGTAATTTCAATGCCGTTACAATGTTATTATTAAAATTAATAAATAAATCTTATAATCTGCAAATAGTGGCAGTAAAAGGAATGACAAACATGATAAGCTCTGCGCCATTCAAACAGTTAAATATAAATTCAGTTTTATTACTCTCAAGTTCAAGTGTTAAAGTGAGCTATAAAGGAAACGTGAGTACAATTAATTCACAGAGATAGTGTTTCAATAAATTCTATTTCAATTAAGTTGTTTTCAGTACTAATAAATTATAAGCAGATTTGATTTCACTCTGTGTAGGCTGGTGCTCGTTATTACAATACCTTGTGTAAATTATTAGGGAGGTTTATTGCGAATGGTGAAGTAGTTATTTGCTAAGTCGTTTTATTTCAACGGTTCTTAGTTTAATATCAATAACAAATAATTAAACAAATACCATAGATTGTCAACATAATGTTGTTGAAAATGTAGGTATATCTACGTATGTTTCATTCACTGATAATTATCTTCGTTAGATAATATATTATTGTCCCATACTTAGGCAAGAACCTAGTCATCATCATGAGATTATGATCTACTATACGTGCTAATGCGTGTTCGCAAACTTCTTCAGAGTAGTCACCAAAATTTCTAATCTTGAACAATAAAGGCATTTGGATTTTCAATTAAACGAAGTATACTCAACTTACTATTTTTGAGATATTTGTATATTATACTAATTATTAATTGTATATAATGTTAATATAAATAATTATTAAACACATAAATAAGGAACAAAATAATAAATGGCCCCTTGATGGTAAGTGATCACATGTACCGACCCTCGCGACCCGAAAACAAGTGTGTTATCTCACTTTTCAACTTCATCAGTATTGTAAATGCCTTTGCTTAGTTAATTTGTACGACAACCGGCGGAAAGAATGGGGTGGTGACATTTTTATTTTTAGTCCTTCATCACACTGACATATCAGAAGATAGCATACAAAAAGATTGTTAGACTAAAAATAAACACAAACACAAAAATTAAATTATCTAAAATGGCACAATAAAAAAGGTTCGTATTTAACAAAGTTATTTATCAGCTCATGAAAGCTATAAGGGATTTAGCCTTTAACACTAAATACGAATAACCAAACAAGATAACCACGATATGTTTACACTAGTTTAGTAGTCACCGCAACTGCTGGTTGGAGCAACCGGTAGGTGTCAAATAGTAGAATGTTCAATCGGTGAACGAAATCTATAAACAAATGTTATCTTTAGTAATGGTTCTTGTACTTGACCAAACAAAAAGGTGTCATATTAGTAAACGCGGTATAAGCAAAGATGGAATCTTAAAGAAAATTAAGTTCTTTGATGTGTTAAGTGGATGCTGTTGTATTTGATTTACCACTAACCGTTATATGAGATCTTGAGATAATCTTTGCTCATTACTGGTATTAGTGCATTTTCAAACACGTGTATTTCAAAAAGAGTTTTCTTTCTTGCGGTGAAGCTTTGCTTGTCCTTTCCTAACCGCACACCCGTTTGGGGCAACGAACAGGGTAGTGTGGGGCCCTCACCCACTATATAAATCCGCCGTGTGCCGTATCTCCGCCTATATTGGCGGGCCACGCTTGTCCGAGCATGCGTACACCGACTCGATCAGGGAAATAGCACCCTTTAACAAATAATATTTTAAAGATTTGTGACTTTATTACTAAGATTGTAATTATTTATTTATTTATTATACAATTAGTACAACATTTAACATTAAATATTGTCCCACAAAACCGGTTTAGTGGTTTGACTGTGGGTAAGTCACAATATTAACATATATTATGTAATGTTATAAACAAACTAGTATAAACAAGTAAAGATAATAAATATTAAGAAATAACTAAAAATGTTGAGATTGGAACAGTTTTATTAGTTACCCGCGTGGGATTGTGGCTAAGATGCTGGCTGCGTTACCTCGCTGAATCGCTATTCCAACTCGTTGAGCGAGGAACGTGCCAGCTCTCCTGTCACCTGAAGACGAGACCAGTCTAGGACTTATTTTATTAATAAATTTTTTTAAGGATGTACTCCACGGACCAAACGTTTCCACTGCAAGCGGCTCAAACACATAGCTATTTGAGATGGCCACGTATTTGCGTCGCTTTGCAGTGGCTGCGCATTCTGCCGCAGCTCCCACTGCAGACGCTGACTCGTTGATATGTGAGGGCGCAAGGGTGTCCACACAAGTGGCATCCCAAACAAGTGCGCGCCCTCGCTCCCAAGGGATCAGCGTCATGCCATCGGGTCTCTTGCCGTCCTCGCGTAAAATTCCGGCTGGTTCCAGAATGGCGGGTACGTCTATGGAGGCAAGAGCCCTCTTTATGATGACATTGAGGGAACTGTGACGTGAAAACCTTCCTGCGCTTCTTTTGCAGGAAAGTCCGTGGAGACCAAACTGGTCTACCTCTACCCCACACGGGCATATATGTTCGCAGCACACCGGAGCCCCCAAACGAATTGCTACAGCCACACGGAAACTCTCTGAATCCAGGAGAGTACCTATAGAAGCACAAGGCAATGCCTGTAGCCAATGTCCAGATTCGCTTACACCTAACGCTAGAAGACGAGCACGATCACGGTTACTGTTATAATTTTGAAATAAATTTTCTGCAGTAGAGAGTACCAATGGAAGGTCCCAGAGTTTTTGT
The DNA here is from genome assembly GCA_948253155.1 of Leucoma salicis. Taxonomy (NCBI): domain Eukaryota; kingdom Metazoa; phylum Arthropoda; class Insecta; order Lepidoptera; family Erebidae; genus Leucoma; species Leucoma salicis. The sequence continues at coordinate 19,349,230 of OX411815.1, read as the reverse complement.
ACGTTTGCTTCTTCTGGAATCTTCGCATTGGGACACATCAAACTCCAACTTTCTAGTGCCTCGGCAACGCCCAAAATAAGGGGATTGTTGTTCTTAAGTATACGACCACAAATATCTTGGACACTGTGTACCGAGGATAAGAAAGCTGAATGAGCGACACTCGAAATTTTTCCCACGCCGATGCCACCTTTTCCAATGGGTAAAGTAGCCTGTATCCAAGAGAATTTTTTCTAAGGATTCTTTTAGAGTGGCATCCATTCGATTGATAACGCCAGAACTTTTCCAGATTGGACAAGCGCGGAGAGCGTAAGTAAATTTTGGTACAAAAAGGCAGTATTTTAAAATTGTAAATGCAATGTGTGAATTTAGTTTACCAAATCTGTGACAATTATCAGAAAGAAGGTTTAGTTTATTTTCTAAAAAAGGTTCTATACCTTCATGTAGTAATGGGGCACCTAGGAGGCAAAGTGATTCAGGTTTTATAATTTTGATATTAGGAGCAACTTGGTTAAAGCGATAAAGTGTATTATCGATTTCAGACGGACAAAGAGTGTCTGAAATGAAAACTTCACATTTCGAAAAATTTAATTCTAAGCCTTTGAATTTAAATTCATTGCTTATCGTAATAAGGTCGGAAATGACTGTATCGACATCGCCTCCCAGAGTGCCGTCATCGAGATACCACACATTCAATTTTGAATTTAGAGATGAGATGATGGAGTGAATAACTAGACTAAAGAGGGCTGGTCCAAGAGGATCTCCTTGTTGAACACCTGCAGCAGAATCTATGACATGTTGACCATAAAATAATTTTGATACAGGGTGGTAACATTACCAAATATATGGGTAGATTTCAGGAAGCTGTGTGGCTACTTCGTGAAAGAGCGCAGCCCTGTCTAAACAGTTGAAAGCATTTTTAACATCTACTTTCAAGAGAGCTTGCATCTCACGAGAAGAAGTGAAAGTTCTCGTGGCGTGTATGGCAGCTTCGCAACCTCCCTTGCTTCCAAAAACTAGCTGGAGAGGTTTAAATTTGATTTTTAAGATTGGTGAAATGTACTTACAAATTATTTTGGCTGTTATACGTCTAACAGTACAACCAATAGCTATTGGACGGACGCCACCATCTTTTTTGTTAAAAGCACATAATCTAGCACCATATAGATAAGGTAAAAAGGAATCTGGTACGTTTCCTGCAAGCATAAGATTGCATAAATTGGTGATGCTTACAAGAAGTTCTTTACCACCATCTCCAGCAGATATACTGACCAGGTCTTTGAGATATTGAGGAGTAATACCATCAATACCACCAGCAGATCCGTGAGGAAACGATGAAATGGCAGTAAGGACATCTTCTTCCTTGGCTGTGATACGATGGAATGAAGGAACAGCAAAAGGAGGAAGTAAGGGAGATTGGACGCTTGATGGATGTTTTTCTCGGAGGGCTTCTAACGTTAGGCTATTAGAGGGCGCAAGAGTATCATCAGAAAAAAGGAGACGAGTTGCGTTTCTCAAGTCTCCATCCTGAACTTTCGATTCAATGGTTTTGGTTAAATTGAATGATGATTTATGGCGTGTATGATATTCGGCCGAAAGGATATCCTCAGGACTGGAGGAATGACTACAATTTTGTTTTAGTTGTTGAGTTAATTAGGTGGGTTTGGATTTGTCTGAATGAAAATAAGTATAAGCAAAACAAAATAAGCCTTCCCAGGAATTATTTGAATTTTGCAGGCAATTATTGATGGCTTTAGATAAGGAATGAGCTAATGATATTCTTGCTCCTCTTGGAATCCGTTTGACCAGAGGAGTGCATGCATGAAGCCGTGTAATTAAGTTATGAAACTGGGAATCAGTAGATGTAGAAACTGCACAAGAAAGCGAGGATGAAGTGGCAGAAGAAGGAGGGGTGACTGAGGGAAAAGATTAATGTATGGATTGGCTGTGGCAGCTAGAAATGTGAATGTGAAGGCCTTTTCTCCCTTTAAAGAGTCTCCCATCATTAAAGTGCATGCATGTTAAAAGGTCCGGTTGGGAAGCAGCGGTGGGCATATAAATCCAATTCAAAGAAAGTATAATAAGCAATAAAACTACTAAATTATATAAGTTAGAATAAATTAACACTAGGCTTAATAATGAAATAAATACATACAGCTTCATAAAATTATAAAAATAGTAGTTGAGAAAATTACAGGCAAAATATGAAAGATAACTTCTTTCAAAGATATATTAAAAATCAACTTGCTGCTGGCAAACAATGCGTTACTAAATTGTGAATTTTCTATGTACCTATTTGTTTACAGAATGTTATTCCTTTTTCGAGACATTTATCCAATTTGTATTCACTCCAACTGCCTTCTGCCTCCCGTTGTACCTTCTAGGCCACCCTGAACGCAGCTTACCAGAGGAAGAATCGACCTCGACGTAAGATTTTGGAGTCCTTTTACAATTAATAAATTTGGATTGATTGCAGGCAAACTAAAATTGCAGCACTTAATTTGACGTTTATGGAGACAACCACTTGTATTTTAGTTTGAAGATTTATATAATAAGTATCACACTGAATTTATGGTGTATAATAATTAAATCAAATTAGGTTTGGTACTAGAAAAACGGAAATATATTACAAGAAAATCAATTTTCTTTGTTTACACTTTGACAGGTGTCAATCAATAATCAAATATAAATATAACATATATTATGATATATTTAGATTGTAATTAGCTCGAACTTAAAATTGTTTTAAAACCTTTGTCTCAGTTCGTTAGTAAACAGATGTAACTGTATAATTATATATTCGTACGGACAGTTTATAGCTTGATTTTGTTCGTGACACTGTATCTCGTTGGTATTGATGATCGAAGGTTTAACCTGATGAAAGTCGTTAATACGTGGTTGCCACTAGAAAATCTTTCTTCTTCACCAGTTATCAGTTCATAAAACAATGTTGGTTGAAGTAGCGATGGTGCTACTACTGCGTATAGGCCTATAAGTAAACGCTAGCTAAAAGTGCTAGGTAAACCACATCCATTCGAGTTATATTATTACTTGTACTCTAAGTCTGAACCTATTATCTTCATATAACTACATATTTCTATTCTATATAATGTAATGTTACATGAAGAACATTCCTACATAATAATTTAGCTTTCTCTTACATAATAGGTTAACTTTTAATAGACGTATTACGCATAATTTCACTCAATCATTTATTGCAATTTGATGAGGACAAAATTATTGGTTCCTTTGTAGTAACGACGTTTCTTACAATAATAACCGTGCTTTTAAAGATGTCCGACATAATAGATTGCGTTGCTACTATATGAAAGCATGTCTGTTCAGATCTATAAAATTAATTATCATCTTTCATTTATTGTTTGAGCAATGTTCGATGGGAACTCATATTTGGGTCAATGATGTTCGTTAATTCAGCTTCTTAATTTGCTTTTGTCATTCTATCAGTGTTCTCGTAATGTCTTGCAATATTAATTGATGGGCTATTAATTACGTTTTATGTGTGGAAATATTTTAGTAAGCGCAAATGTTATTACTGCTTGCGTTATATAATTATATTACATACTAAGAATAGATGCTTTGCCACACATTACACATTCCTTCTTAATGATAAGGTGGCTTTATAGAAATTCGCGATGCCGAGCAATTGTCACGATAGCTGAATTGGCATTTTCATTATTTTCAATTTCACACTTTCGCATTTTGTGTTGATTTATACAGCTAAGCATGTCAAATTGAGGCCGTGTTGGGGCCGGCTTTAGAATTTTTCCACCCCTTTCTACCCACGGGAGTCGTAAGAGCCGACTGAGGGAATACCGGTGGAGTAGGCAGCAGCACTCCCTCGAGTATTAACAACATCCACTGCGATCGCGAACCCGCCTGCCAAGCGTGGCGATTACGGCATTATCCCCCATGACGGGACCGCTCGTTGTGGCGTTCTCTTGGGGAAGCCTATGTCCAGCAGTGGACCTTGAAAGGTTGATGGATGGATGGATGTCAAATTAAAAATATTGATATTTTCGTAACTGAAAATCTTAGTATTAATTTTAAATGATTCTGGTTTTTTTTTCAGTTAATACAAATAAATTAGAAAATGATTATACACAATTACTATTAGTTGGATTTTAAACTGTTATGTTACCGCTTACGGGAATATCATCTGTGGCTATAGTATCCCTTTTCAAGTTTATACATGTATTTCAAAAGCTTGTCAAAATTTCAGTTCTGAGAGTTTTATTTGAGTATTGAGAAACAAAGAGTAAATCGCATCTGTTGGATGTCCAGCCTCCGGCATATAACCTGTGTAATCATCCGACATTTTGAGGAACATAATTGGTCAAGTAATGAATGCGGCCTTAGGCAAAGCCCCAGTTTACGCAATGGATTGACTGTGTCACTCGCGGTCCTTTAAGCTTGGTACAAGTCATTTGAATGAGAGTTGTAATGATATGTAATTTTGTTTTATATATAAGTACTTCGCTTGGCCTTTCATTTTATGGGCGCTGAACAGCTGTTACTACGTTTTCAACAATTTTAAGTTTTTGAAAGTTTATTTAAATTATAGTTTGTGGTTTTATGATGTTTTATAATAAACTCAAAGTGTGTACTTATCAACGATACAATCATGTTTTATTTAAAAACTAAATTCTGGCTCCAATTCATTATGTGGACATAGCATCACGCCTGTATTCCCCGAAGGGGTAGGCAGAGATGTATTACACACCCACGATTCGCCAGCTATATTTAAGTCCCACGTAATAGGTGGCCTATTGACATCTACTGGGCACATTTCCAAACTTCGGGCTGCTACTGAGAATTTTTCCCTTTTTTTTAAATACAAAAAATCTCAATAACACTGTCCGACTCGGGGATCGAACCCGAGACCTCGTGATCAGCAGCTGCTTACACTACCGCTGCACCACAGAGTTTATGTGGACTTCATAATTTACTTTGGTGTTATTATTACGTAAATTTTACATTCTTGTTTAATCATATCCATTTATTATAATATAAAATGCCAGGGCGACGGTTACCACAGACAATAAAAAAATAGTGTCTTATGAAACTTTAAATTTGCTGTGAAATTCATCAGAATGTTAAGTATAAAGTATGTTTATAATTTCCCACAGTTTTAAGACCTCAATCTTGTCACGGATATGGACACCGGTTGAAGGTGGTCTCATGGACATTTAGTCGTTATGACGCACCGCAACGTTACAACGCTTAAGACATTTGTAAAGACATAAAGACACTACCAAATGTTAGAGGACTGTTTTTAGTATGACACAAGTTATGAACGACGAGCAAGTTATTCAGTAAATCTCAAATTAATTACTCATTAAATGTGTATTTGCATTTTATGATCTAAGGAGGATATTTATAATATCTAATACTCACAATTATACAGCTGAAGAGCTTATTTATTTAAACTCGCTAATCTTTGGAAGTACCAAGCGGATTATAAAAAATATTTTTTCATTTGACAGTTATTGAGGAAGGAAATTATTGAAGGTAGAACATAATCCTATGACTCTTGGAGATCGAACATAATGAAAAAAATAATCAAATAAGCGATCTGAAATAATCTCATTCACGAAATTAAAACGGGATTGCGATATATAAAATATAGATGGCGCTTTTCTGAGAAAAATGATGTTGCGGTAAAGACCAGTATATATATACCAATAATTATAAATATTGTTTATTAGGTAATTATAAATATTGTCTATAAGGAGGTACTGTATATCATTTTTAATAATTAACTATAGTTTATGAACATAAAATGCGAAAATATGAAATCGTAAATAACAGTCACGAGAGCTAATTATACACAATTTTTTTCAGTATCTTTAATGTAACACAGTCTATTATAGTTTTATAATAGTAGTGATCGATACGCCTTCTTTCATTAGCATACCATTTTTGATACCCGCTAGTCTCTTAAGTCTTAATCCTAGGCACAAGTGGTAATAAAGAGGTGGACAGCCTGCAGCTTTTGTTAATCTCGACCATATAACTGGTTCAAAGAGAGAAATATAAAGTCCCCGTGAGATAAGAACATTTGTGAATGTTTTTTGATTACAACTGTTAAATTTGTGGTGTATTTGTGTAAAAATGTCTTGAAATTAGTTTTTTATGGCATTTCTTAGTGTAGTACCCTATCGTGCATTACCTGCACTGTCTACTGACTCCTGTAATTTTAATGTGTTTAGTTGGAACCAAAAACGGAAAGAATGTGGCATGTACATTATTACACGAGTATATTATACTATTATTTTAATACGATATTTTGAAAAAATAACAAATTAGAATCATGAAATTGTCTTCATTTAAATCTTGATGATGTAAGTAGTCGTAAACGAATTATAATCCATAAGATAATCGAAGTACATAGTAGATATATAATAACCTATCTATAAACGTACCTCATAATTTCTCAGACATACATTTAACTTATAACTTTGTTTTAGCAAAAACGGCCTAGCACGTCAAAAGCTGTGTCATGTTTATAAAAATATCAGCATACTTATAGGTCATTGACATCATTTGGTATGATTGTATATGTGACGTATAAAAATGAGCGCAGGTAAGGCTTAAGCTACCACTGAAGTAATCCAACACAGTACCAGTGTTCCGTCAATACAGGCGGAGAGACGGCACACAGCAGGTTTATTTATTGTCTGAGGTCCCCACACTAACCTGTTTGTTGCCCTGAATGACGGGGTATGTGGTTAGGTACATTTTTACCCGCCTTAACAAAAAATGTAAGGCTGAAGCTTGTATTTAATATAGACAAACGTACTTGGCACGCTTACCTTCAATATGCTTTCGATCCGTTCAGCTATTTATGCAAATTAGCAGTCGGTTAACTAAATGTCAACTGCATAACATCTACTTGCCAGCTGTAAGGATATCGAAATACAGGTCTATAGAAAATGTGTCGCATAAAACCTTATTACTAATTACACAACTCATAGAATCAGATAATGAAATTCGATCGCAATTGATATACTAATCTTATTATTGACAGAATTATCATTATGATTGACGAATACAGCAATTATCTTTATGATGTTAATATACAGTCTAGTCAGCTAGACTTAAAATTATGAAACCATTAAATTGATTGATATCAATCAAGTAAGACCTGCAATTTAGAGCGGAATGCCTGTGAATTGAATTTATATTGCAGGAAATTCTTAGACAAGATTGTGGTATTATTAAATGCATAGTCACAGCATCTGAAATTGCAATACTCCAGTAATAAAAACAGTTGAGTATGTATTTGTATTTAAAGCAGAATTAACATTAGTATGGACGATATATACTTTGCTTTTATGTTTGTCTATTTTAATACGACGGAGGTCTTTTAAACAGATTTGAAATCTGTTCATAATATAAAGCAGTCGTTACTAAGCAATTGTACCGTATTAGATCCACTGAGTGACCTATTGTTTATTTATTTATGTTTAATTATCACATTTACATTAATTTATCCAGCACAGGATTAAAGATATTTAAACCATAAATAGAAATCGAGGATGTTGTCTCTCGAACATGAGTCCGTTCTATAAGCCATTACACACGACAAAATTACGGCATGCCTTGTACAGGATAATGTTCTTTAATTAATTATGAGTTTTAATTAATCTCATCAGCTATTAATTCATTTGGGACTAACGAGTAAGGAATGATGCTTTCCTTTTTTTTTCCTATTGCTTTAACTTTAATACTATTTATGTTTTTTAGGTGATCATTATTGAGTAATTCGGTTAAAGTTCAGTTCATGTGTTAAATTCAATTGTAAAGGGCATGCCGTATTTTAACAAAAATAAAATTCATAATAATACGTCAATACTTTAATTATAGGTCTTGAGACTCCAACCACACAGGTTCGTCGTATATCGCTATCGAAAGGATTATGGTTTCCATTCTTGACATACAAAAAACACTTATAACGTGCACCTAAAATGTTCACAGTTCACAGTACGATACATCCATCTTAACATTTGATATACTCACTACGGGATATTAGTTACAGAAACTAAGTACACTATCTACGAGGAGACCGAAGGCCTATAATATCTACAAAGACATATCATACGGTTAAGTACATGCTTCGTGTGACAGGCGTGTTGTCCTGCAATTTATTGATTAGTTTCTTTGTTCCTGTTTGAAATGTATTGACAGGCGATTGAAGATAGCCCGCTGTAATGGATGGTCATCTGTTGGGTTGTCATTAATAATATTTAAGCGTTTATTTTTTAGTACATTTTTTGTTCATTGTGATAAAACTATAAATCCTTAGCGGCTTGCTTACCCCTACATGTATGGGCCAGCACAATCGGAGAAGAATCACTCTCTCACGGAAGATCAGCGGGAAATAACGGTAGGTAATCCTGCCGTTATATTTTGTATGGTGAGTGAAAGTGTTGGAGACCCAAACTCCTTAAACATGGGTTTGCCACCCATGTCTTATAAAAAAATAGCTATGACGACTGCTTATTATAATAAAGGACACACACACATAAAAGGAGTTAAAATAATTACTAAAATTATAACTTTATTATTAACACATTACGTACTGTCCCACTGTTGGGTAGGGGTTCAGAGTGTGAGGGATTAAGACCAAGCAAGAATATTTAGATATTTTTATATATATTTTTAGCATTTGACATGCTTAGTACTATACATTAAACACAAAGTGAAAAATGTGAAATCAAAAATAACAGTCACGAGCAGGACTGTTATTTTCGATTTCACATTTTTCACTTTGTGTTTAACCAAGCAAGAAAATCTCTAAAACGTGCATGTGTCCTTACGATGTTTGCCTTCACCTAGCAGTGATTTGTAAATGATAAACACATAATTTATAAAATTCATAGGATCTCAACTGGTTGGTTTTAGCACGGTACCGTGGCAATGGGCAGACCACATCATTCGACGAACTTTGGAGTAAAAAAATCCACCAAATATCGACAACGCAGGTTAGGACGACTTCCCATCAGACGGACAAACGTTCAAAGCTAAAATACCCATATTCCTTGAAGATAGTTGTATCAAATCTCAATTATATATTATCATATGTGTAAAATTACTCCTACAAATATAATAAATATGAAAGATTGTATGTTTGGATATTTACATTTTTTTACTCATTCACGCAAAAACGGCTTATCAGATTCAGCACACAGATAGTCTATTACGTGGCTTAACACATCTTTTTTAAACTAGAAAAAAGTTAGATTCCTCTGGGATAGCTACTTTTGGATAGTAATAATTAATATATCATAAAGTACTTATATTATAGTAACCAAATTCTGAGGTCCACGCAAATGAAGTCACGAGCAGTAGCTGGTTTTACATATACCTACTAGTTAACTAAATTCTATTCTTAACCGTTACTACATTACATAAATAATTAAAGTCTTTACATCCCACATACTAGAGAATAATATACAAAGCATCTGATATTTTCAAGACCAAAAGGTCTTCCGCCTGCGAGCCCTCGATTTATGGCATTGTTGTTCACAATTCGAATAAGAGCTTATACGACAGTTATCGTAGTAATGCCTCGAAGTCTGCTTAACTATTGTTAAACTAACTTACTCAGATTTATGCAGTGTAGGCTTTAAATGCATCTATTTACAATAATGAAATGTTTGAATGGATTATACTTTAAGATAATTTATACGGTATAGCTGTATTCCGCGCTTTGAACTATGTATAATTTCTAAAATGTTCAGCTACATATAAGGACATAATCGGTCGCAATTCTAAAAAATTATCCGTTATTTGTGTCGATTATAAAATCTATAAAACATTTCGATCCGCCCCGTACTTCTATTACCGTCTTTAATAAAGCATACAAACAAACTAACGAAGTTTTCAGCTTATTACAGACGCTGTTATGTCTAGTTGTGATGAAACTTCCATAATTATGTTTTCTTATATATTATCATTACACGGAAGAGAGGAAAAGCGATTTCAATTGATACTTTAAGTAACCCTTAAACTTAATACCAAATCTTTAAAGATTGTTATCAGCTCAATCTGAATGAGTAATACCGGATAGCATAAGTCTATTATTATTTTATAATTAAGTCTTAAAACCATTTTATTGTCTTAGCCTTTAATCCAGAAGTGAATCATATCCTTTATAACTAGACTGATCAACTTTTTGCCTTAAGCAATGCGTAATAATGTTGATGTTATACCGTAAGTATTTCGAGAAAAATTAAAATGTAACCACAAACTACTGTGACTAATTGAGATGTGTTACTGGGATACTGTGTCGGAAATATCACGTGGGTTATAGAAACACTTATAAAGATTATGCATAATGTCGGCAAATTACACCAGCCTTTTACCTAGAATTACAAAGTACAAGACCAAATTAACATACTCGTATGAGTTTATATTATTCTCATTTTAAAAAGTCTACTGATTTTAAATAAATTTCTGGAAAATAATTTTAATATTATGCTGCATTTAGTGATAAAATATCTCGGATAATAAAATAAAACATCGCATCTTATAGGTAATCGTTTCATTAACGCAATCAACAGTTAAAATTACAGCTCATGTGAAATATATCTGATAAACCAAATATCAAGAGGTTTTCAGAGATCATAAATAAAGAAGATAAATAAAGGAGAAAATAAAGAAGTATATCGATAAACCCTTCTCATAAAGCTACGCGTCCATTTATCCGCGCCGTACGCAACGCAGGCACGCATTTTTGTTCGCTTTGTATGAATTTGTTTAGCACTGCGTTCACTTATCCGCAATCACGCGCCACAGTCAGGCATATATTAGCTATCTGGTTAAATCGGTCAAGCCATTTCGGAGGAGAATGGCGACAAACACTGTGACACGAGAATTTTATATATAAGATAACCATGCTATAATATAAATTACAGTATAAATTAGTGACATTATAGAAATATATTTATAGCTGCATGTGTGGTCACTCTCGGAAATTTGTATAGAAAATAAATCGTAATATGCTATGATTTATACCAATATATATTATAGCTACTTCTGTGATGGACTTTAAAGTAGAGACTATTAACGTTAATTTACTGAAATAACTTACAAAAGTATTAATCTATATTCCGAATCCCTGGGTACCCATGCACATGAGTCGTCGTACTAACAATTCAAAAGCATTCGTAACATCATGTCACCGTAGGTATATATAAAACACACTAGGTGTTATTGAGTTCCTGGGAATTTCTCGATAAGGTTGAACAACGTTTGCAGCCTTATCAGAGAGCCGGCTGAATTATATTGGCACATATATAACAGCACATTCAGAATAGCTTTAGTTGCATACGTCTTTTCACTATTCCTGTCATTGTACGAGTAGATTTTGTTCCGAGCGTAGTTTATTTCGTCAACTGCATATTATGCAGTATGCTCAAATAGTCAAAACTAATTTTGTGTCAGTTTTTACTTTTAAATATTTTTCTTATACTAATTAAACTAAAAAACCCACTGCAAATTTTGCTTTGTGTTATCTTAAATATACTTTTGTTTCATAATCTCTAAGTCATTTCTTGCTTAAAATCTTAAGATATTAATTTTAGAGTTGAATTGTTGTAGTTCTCTACTCACATAATGGGTAATGTAAAGTATCTAATTATATAGAACCTACACCAATGTATTATTATTTAATCAACTCGATATTAGTACGCGTTAAATGAGACCATTATATTAGAATGTTTTATATTTTAAAGGTCGTCATTCTATACTGTGAAATGTAATTATAATATCTGTGACAGCTGTTGCCTTGAGGTGAAATTTAATAGCATACGATTTGAATTTAAGGTCTCCTGTCTCTAGTGTGACAAATCGCATTGGAATTTAATACTCGAAACAAGTTCGTAGTGAGTTATGCGGCTAGTGCAGTGTTGCTAAAGTGGGATCTGTGGAGTTGTAGTATTTGTGGATACAGTTTTATATGAATATTTTATACACGCACAATTTGTTATTACCATAAAATTACGATGGAGAGAAACTATGGAGGGAATAAAATTTAAATTAAGGATGTAACTGTAAAATATATTTTTTACATAAAAACCATTCCTCAGAAGCTTAGAATACTTTACGCCTGAAATTATTTTGATGTGGAAGATAGCTAGCAAATTTCTTGATAATATTAGGGATTCTATCCGTGCCGAAATTGCTGCTCACCTATTCTATCGAGTGCGAAATAGACAATAATAAGCAAATCTGGTGAGTTAAATCTTCTTTAGTTGGAGAGATACCTTCTTCTCAAGGTAGGAAAGAAAAAAAAATTGGTAATAAACAAATTCAATTCAAACACAAAAATATGTTCATCACATAGGCCTGTTATATAGCACTTAAAATAGTCAAGAATCCACTAATAAATAACACAAGCGCTTAAGTGAATCCGCAACAATAATGCGGCGATTGCAATTGCCACATGCTTCTAGATTCCGTAATAAAGCCTTTCATTAGAAAACCCCAGTAAGAAACTCATGGAACACTTTTTTTTTTAAATCGACTATATACAGTTATAGTATTATATGGTTTCTTATAACTAAAATGACATGAAAGATGCTGCAACCAATTAGCAAAGGAGTACGGTACGGTAAAATATGGTACTAAGAAAATAATGTAGGTACTAAAAAGAAACTGATCCCCGCAACGCCACGATAGCGAGACTGATCAATCACCATCAGTAGCAGCTGCACATATCAAGGCCACAACATCTTCCTGGTCATAATTATTCCAAAGGTATTGGGATGCTTTTTGGACCTATGATGAGATAATATTAATTTTTAAAATAAGTGACTGATCTGACCAACAAATCATAATGTAATAAAATAGAATAGAACCTAATATATATTTAACACATAAAACAATAACCCTATTGTATTTTTATCGCGGGAGTTATGATGGCTTCCCGATTGTTTACAATAATTTATGTTAAAATTAGTCATTTAGTACAAAATTTTATCACTGGATATGATGACTGAGATGATTGGAGATGGTGTTGCCATTTATTGCAATTCCCACAATTTTATTACCCACAATACTTAAGTCCACGTGGGCTACTATATTCTGCCCGAAATTATTACAGGCAGAAATTAATTTTATTACTACAGTATATTTTATACATAGAAAGAAATCAATATTATGCTTTAATTAACTTTGTATAGCTTAACTATATTAAAAGTGGTAGAGCCTTGCTTATCCCTTATGGTAGTTAATCTTGCCATTGTGTTTCGTAAAATTATAAAAATAGCGTAATTTCTTTCCCAGTAATGTATTTTCAGAATGCCAACTCTATTTTACTTGTTCTTTTTTTAAAACACGTGAGGCATCAGCTGCTGTCTTTCCGCAAAACTTGTTACAGTTAATGAAGAGAAACAAGTTACTTAGATTACTTGAACGAATACGCAAGCAGGTACAAGACAGCTTATCACGGCTTGAAAATATGTTTTCTTACTTACAATATATATATGATATTTTAGTCCTATAAAAAGTATATTTTTGTATAAAGGTTGTTGAATAAAGGTCTCCTTTCCTCATTATTCGCAAAATCACACTACCTGTCTTCAGTGTCACCAACCATGAAACAACTCTGTGCGTTTTGGTTTGTAGCGGCAGATAAACTTACTAAACAAATGAACTATATTTATTTATTTACCAAACACCAAACGGAATGGTGGACAAGTAGTCTATGGGCAACGGTTACCGCTTACCATCCATCCATCCATATGCATATGGTGCATAATATCCCACAGGTCACATCAAGAAAACGTGACTAGGGTAGTACTGTACCGGCAATCATTCAAAGGAGTATGATAACCGCTGACCTAGATAGTCAATAACCTAATATTCATTGTAATCCATCCATCAGCCTTTCAACGCCCACTGCTGGACATAGGCCTCCCCAAGAGAACGCCACAACGAGTGGTCCCGTCATGGGGGATAATGCCGTAATCGCCACGCTTGGCAGGCGGGTTGGCGATTGCAGTGGACATTGTTAATACTCGAGAGAGTGCTGCTGCCCACTCCCCCGGTATTTCCTCAGTCGGCTCTTACGACTCCCGTGGGTAGAGAGGGGTGGGACAATTCTAAAGCCGGCCACATGGCAAATTTAATACGCCGTTTATTCTCATTTAGTATTTTTCATTATTTATCAAAGGTATTTTCGCGTTTAGGCCAATCTAACCTCTCTCCCAAATGACACAGAACAAGCTTAATTTTATCTAATGAATCTAGAGAAGCTCGTAACACAGAGAAAAATATGAATATCACATAGAAGTAGCACAATTATACTAATCAATTCTTATATTCTCATTAAACATTGCATTGAATCAACAAAGGAGACAAACGATAATCTGAATGATCTAGAACTTAATTGGCCCAAACCTTACATAATAACAAAAGAATCTGTTGCGCAATGCTATCTGATAACGACAAACAAATAGACTAAGTGAAGTACGGCAAAAGCCGAGCGGAAGATTTTATCAGTCGCTCTCAAGTAGCCGACCGAGTAGTAATTAGGAACAAAATTCTACAACTTTATCTTGCCGATCGAATGCAAACCTTGGATATTATAGGATCGTTTAAAGTGTATCGATACTTGTTAGAAAGCAAGGTTATCGAATCTAGTACTGTATGTTTATTTGATGTGATTGTGAAACTATGATCTATATACGAAAACTTGAGCTGTTTTGCATAATAAAATTCATCGTACATAAGTTTTGTGGAATTATGTATCTGTGAATCTTATAAAAGTTGTCATTTATGAGAATATAACCCATAATACAACACAAGAAGTCTAAGCTTAGACATCTGAACCATCAAACCTATTATATTTATGTCTAAGAATTTTTTGTATAGTGAAATATTTTTGTAAATATATCTTCATTATTATTACTGTTTTACAAACTAGTTAGAATTTCAACAAATCTTAGAACATATTATAAACGTGTTAATAATAACCACCAACTTTGAAATCTAGAATTTAATCTATACATGCTCCGCCACTTTTTAAAGTACAAATTATTTGTGAATAATAAAATAGAGATTTTTTGTACTAGCGGGAATCGAACCCGCGCTTTTTCCAATCCGGGGAAGTGCTCTGAACCACTGAGCTATAGTACAGGTCTTTCGATCATCCCAATCTACCTATCACATTTTGTCTTTAGGACCAACGCCATTTATCGGAAGCATTTACATGCATTAAACCAATATAGTAAGATTAATTTTGCAATTAAAATTCATACTATTTAATGGCTTGATTTTCCAAACATTTTTGATCTATATTTTTTAGCATTTGACATGTTCCGCCACTTTTTAAAGTACAAATTATTTGTGAATAATGAAAAAGAAATTTTTTGTACTAGAACTTCCCCGGATTGGAAAAGGCGTGGGTTCGATTCCCGCTAGTACAAAAAATCTCTTTTTCCTTATTCACAAATAATTTGTACTTTAAATATCTAGAATTTAATCTTAAAATGCATTTACAAGTTCTTCTCAAATGTGAGACAATGTGTCAGTAGCTACATGAACCAGATAGAGTCAAGGCACAAAGGCACTCGGCAACAAAGCCTGAGAACTAGAGCGGTTACCGGTAGCAACCTGCCCTGCATTTGTCTTACTGCAATTCCACAATCCAGTTGAGCAAGGACGCTACCAAGAATTCTTTGGGAAACTAAAATATGACAAATGTATCCGTTAAGGAAACCAGTTTTTACGGCTTTAAGATCATTGACGTGATAGGTGTGGTATAGTTGAGTTAGTTATCACCGAAAACTTCTCAGTTATTTGTTTCTGGTTTATAAAGAGAATGAAAACTAACTAACTAACTTATCATCACGCCATATCCCTTGCGGGGTAGGCAGAGAGAACAGAGTGCCAAGAGGCTCTATTCTTGCATACATCTCTTGCTTCCTCAACATTCATAACTCTCTTCATACACGCTCGCCGGTTTCGGAGACTCCTGACTCCACCTTCCTTCAATACATGACCAATTTGGTCACTTTCGCATTGTATATCTTCTTACTCTGATCAAAAAAAACTAAAAAACAAAAAACTAGCGTTTTTTTATTTGATTCAATGAATTAGTAGTATAATTGTACAACTTATAACCGTTGAGTTTAATTTCGAATACTGGGTCGTGCAAAAAACGTTATTGAGGTTTCCTCGCGGCAATTTCTTAGCTTAAGCATGTAGTTGGAAATATTGATAGATGGCTCATTCTTTGTTAAGTTAGATTTAAGTTATTAATTAGCTTAGTTATCCGAGTATTCTTTACTTCTTCGGTAAGAAACAGGTGTACTTATAAAATATACAGAGACTGTATAATTACTTTGCTAAGTATAGGTAACACCATCTATAATGTTTTATATGCCTTTATATGTTATGAAAACAACTTTGTTAATTCTAAAATAATGGTCTCAAGGTAATACGAATCATTAGGTAATATGCAATGAGAATACAACATTATGGCATTGAATATATGCTTTCGAAACTTCATAGCAACAATGACATTAATGGAATATGTCACAACTGTATTGGATTAGTTGGCCAATTTAGATTACTTTTAATTTTTTTTAATTATTGAGAATAATTATCTTCAAACAATAATTTCAGTCCTAGTGGCCAGTACGGGTGTGTACGCGAACACGTGCACTTTCTCTGCCCTCACTCTCATTGTCCGGTTGGACGGCTTTTTGACAAGACCGAAGACATCAAGTGTAGGGCCAACGGTTTTATAAGCCTTCGAAGCATGGTGATGAAACACCATTAACTTTCTGACTCTGAGTTGCTATTGGGAATTTCGTGATAGAAAAAACTTAATTACTTTTTGGTGGCCCGACCCGGGGATCGAACCCAAGACCTCGTGATCTGTAGTCTCATACACTACCACTGGACCGCTTAAGCAGAATTCTTTTTTTTCGCTATTATACGAGTATAGCTTCTGTCCCTTTGTAATACAGCCATGGTTTTCGAGAACGGAAATTATTATTAAAAAATATTAGTAGATAGTTGTAAAAATTAAAGTTGGTACTATTAGTTTTATTACTTTCAAATAGTCTTGTTTTTTTGTGTAGCAGGCATTCGCAAAAATAATAGATAATGCAATAATAATTGCCTTCTTCAATAATTACGTGATTCTGTTCTTTTTTTTTCTATTGATGGCGGACGAGCCACGGCCCACCTGATGGTAAGTGGTAACCGTCACTCATGGACTCAACTATACCGAGAGTATTGTCAAGCCGCTGCGCACCATTTCATTTCTAAGATATGAAATGAAAGAATAAACGGCTATCTTCTGCTACAGCCAAAACACACTAACGTGCTTCATGACCGGTCACACAGGAGACGGTTGTGCCGACTCGTACGGGCCTGATAGAAAGTGAGTACTCTCACTTGGTAACCAGCCAAACCACCAGTACCAATAATAATTCTTTTGCTCTTGTTTTAGATTGCAAATATTTATATAAATCGTAAAATGATGTGTGTAATTCTTTTTGATTAGTAATAATAGTTGGTATAAATTATAATGTATTACTTATTGCAGTATTAATTACAATGCAATCTTAGTACTATGGAATTAATTTGATGATGGAGCTGAGTTTCTGGCCAAAAGCAATACTGTTAAACAAAATACCTATATACGTATAACTAACTTGATAACCTTTGTTTTTTGAATTAATTAATTAAGTATTAAATATAATGCAATAAAACCTTGCATTCATTAGTTATTTTCCATTCAATTTAATAATAAGATTACCTGGATAAGTAATCCGAAATCTTTGCAAGCAATATTGGAATTTGTGGTTCGATTTATACGAGGTTTGCACGACAGGAATTATAATGAACTGGGCGCGTTGTTCAAATTCATATTTTTCAATAATTTCGTTATGAGTCTGGCTAGTTTTAATTTATCTTACCCCTTATTTAATTTAAAATAATATTATAAATTTGGAAAAAGAAAGAAGGTTTACGTGCTCTCCGAGACACGTGGGTTCTAACCATAGATATAGTATATACTTACGTAAATACTATATCTTATGTAAATACTATTCTACCTTTTTTTTTTATAAAAACTCACAATGATTTGTTAATCAAGCAACCCGCCTCGTGGTTTATAGCTACAAGAAAGAGATAAAGGTATCAGAGTATCAGTCTCCAGAGAAAAGGATCGAAATAGGGAATGACAGAAAGAGGTTAATAAGTGGAAAGAAGGTATGATAAAAATACGAGGGCTCATTGATTGAATGCAATTAACCAGTGTTTTCTATTTGTATTTACAAAAAAAAGTAGTGTTATGTATTATATCGGTAATCTGGTACCCATAGCACAAGCGTTAAGCTTAGTTTGGAACAAAATTTTTGTATAAAATGTCCGTAAATATTTATTTATTTATTATTATATTCTGTCCAATATTCCAGTGTCTGAAAACGAAGGTCTACGACCAGTGTGTGTTACCAGTGATGACTTGCAGTACAGAGGCGTGGTCTCTGAATGTTGGCCTTATATCAAGGCTCAAAGTTGCTCAGGGTGCTATGAGCGGGCTATGCTTGGGATCTTTCTACGTGATAAGATCCGTAAGCGGAAATCCGTAGGGGAACAGGAGTGACTGACATAGCTCGCTGAATCAGCATGCTGAAGTGACAATGGGCAGTCCACATCGCTCGGCGAACCGGCAACACTTGGAAATGAAAGGTTCTCAAGTGGCGGCCGCGTATCGGACGGCGCAGTGTAGGATGGCCTCCCACCAGGTGGACTGACGACCTGGTCAAAGTCGCAGGCAGTCGTTGGATGCAGGCGGCACAGGACCGTTCGCTGTGGCGTTTTCTTGGGGAGGCCTATGTCCAGCAGTGGACGATGAAAGGCTGATGAATGGATGGATGGAACCATATTCTGTAAGAAGTTTATACTTCCCCGGGGGTGCCGCTTATAAAAGAATCAAAATGCGGGATAAAGCGTTTGTCCTTTCTGGACTACAGACTACCTATGTGTGCAAAATTTCATGACGGTTCAATAGTTACTGGGTGAAAGCACAAACATACAAACTTACTTTAGAATGTATATTAGTAAGGATAAGTTTTTAACTATGAAGTAGGAAATCACATATTTTATATTATACTAGATTATAATTGCATGAACCAATTTTGAAACGAGTGGCAATGCTGCAAATATAGTGCAATTAAAACTTTGCAACAAGAGTTTGTATGAGTGCACCTTTCGACCAAAATTTGCTAAGTTTGGCGAGTTCGCCAAGTTTGTTTGGCGTTTATCACAATAGAGCGTAAAACTTTGCCGCTCGGGGATGTCGGAACAGCTCAATATTATTTAGCAATAAGGAATATTGTGTTCTAAGTATGACTGCTGAATATAATGGAGCATATTGGGATGCTACTTTAAATACTGCAAAGAAATAATATAGGCATTTGATCAAATAATAATAAGAATTTCAAACATATTTAATGATAAAATTACTCGTAAATCAAGTCGGTAACTTGGCTGCACAGATAGCGAGGTGGTTTAGATACCGGCCTCCCTCGAGTGTTCTGGGTTCGAACCCCACACAGGACAACTCTTCGTGTGATCTACAAATGGTTGTTCTGAGTCTGGGTGTACTATGCGTCCGTGAAATGGTACGTTTATAAATTCCCCCGCGTTACAAGGATTATTTCTTAGTGCACCGGGATGACTTATAACTCTCCTTCTTAAAAAAAACTTCTATAAAACATCTTTTTTTTTTAACAAGTAAAGGAATGCACATATGCATTATATTTTTTTACATAGTTAGTTATCAATTATCTTTTTGAGGTAGACTTATCAAACATTTTGCTACAATTCCGTTGAAAAAATATTTATAATATCGACGCCCCCGGGGAATAAAATCGTAATAGACAAAAGTAAATTTTACAGGACGAGTAAAAAACTGTTATTCTGTTTTAGCTCATAAAGTAACCGGCCTATATTATCATATGATATACCATTTTATTCAATATTTTTTTCTTAATAAGTGGCTATAGAAAAAATAAAATATAATGTATACTTTTGAAGTTATTACGAAAAATATATAATACTGACTTTATATTTAGGTGTATCCTAAGTAATGGCATATAACCATTTTATTCTCGTAAAGTTGTAATATAATGAAAACCATAACCGTATATTACGATGTTTTTCTACAGTACTTTAATGAATGAAGTGTAATTGTAATAAACCAATACGATTTTGTTCTTGCAATAGTTACCACTGTCTTTTTTCGTATAGCTATATAACAACTTTGTTTTTGTATAAATGCATTCAACGTTAACATAGTAATATGCAGTAATGTTTATGAATTTTGATTATAAATTACTGTTATTGTTATACCACTGCTGGGTACTTGGTGGGTGCCTTTCTACGCTTTTCACATTATTTATTTTATAGAAAGTGGCTCATTCAGTACACATTGCGAATATAAATTTAAAAAAAACAAGAAATTATAATAAACATAATCTTTATTTAGGAAAATCACAATTGTTACAATAGGCATTAATCACTAGAATTTAGATTAGCATCAATCAGTCTTAGTTATAAAAAATCAATCAGTCTGCTTCATTGCTCTCACTTTCAAAGTCATCTTTACCAAAAATGGCTTCAGTACTATTTGTACTTTTCAACGAATTGTAAAAACCGTGGTAATGGAGAGGTATGGCGTTTATCCTACAAAGACTTGACAGATCTTCGTGCAGAGCTTTTGAAATTGAAACTGGACGGTCATAGGCTGGCTTTAAGACCACATCGGCGATAGATGAAGCTGCTGCGGTAGAGGCAGATTTTCGTTTTCTAATGTTTTTAGTTGATGTTAATCCTATATTCATTTCTCTAAAGTCGAAATCATAATCATACTTAAAGTAAACAGATTGTGGGTTTGTGGGGGTCACTTTTATTTCTTTGATCTTTGACTAATATATTTTGTTACCATCTGTATCATTTAGCCAATTCCGTCCAGTAATCAATGATTTTATGTCATAAAAATCAGTTTGTCTCATTTCCTTGACTTGGTATTTTTCACCGGTTTGTTTAGCATTCATAACTATTCCGTATAATTGATCAGGTGTATAAATTTGTTTATTTTTCATCGCTCGTTCTATGCATGCGTGCATAGAATCACCTTCATTTTGGCTATGGCCAGATTCAAAGAAACGATGAATAATCTCTAGCTTGAACTTATTAGCAGCAAACAGATAAAGGGCAACACGAATCTATTTTTATTCTGTCCTGTGCAACCATCAGAATAAAATGAAATTTTATTTATTTGTTTATGATATTGTTCTTCAATGAAATTATAAAGACAGCTACCTATCTCTATTGATCCTCTTTTAGCAATTTGCAAATGCCACATGTAGCAGTATCCTTTCTTTCTGGAAGCATCAAAAACAGTGAAGTTATAAACGGGATACTTCCGTTTATAGTGAAATATCCCTACCTCTGACTGAGGTACGCCTAAAACCTTTTCTAAATCTAAAATAGTTAGAGTGGAGTTTGAGTCAAGATTTTTCTTGTCTGAATTTTTGATTTCACGAATCCTTTCTTTATTATATATATGTTTTGTGTATTTATCTTTTAATGATTCCTTGTGCTCGCCTTCAGCTTGTTCACAAAGCGTACAAGTGCCACATAAATCTTTCTTGGGATGAAAAAGAGAATAATTAAACTTTGTATTAAAGATACTCTAATACTGTCTTTTGGTAGCCATCTTCACATCACAATAACGTGCGTCTGTCTGTTCTTTGAACCAATCTATGTATAAACGGTACATTTTTGAAATATTTAAAGTTTCGCATAAATACTTTCTTTTGGAAGATTTTCTGACATAGTGTGCTTCTTTTGCTGGAAATAATTGTATGTGTGATATGATGCTCTCTTCTGTTTGCACTGACATTTTGCGTGGGCGATTGTTATGTTTACCTCTACAGTCAGTTTTATCAGAATCACTATTGTACTTTTCTATGGCAGTATAAACCAATTGTTCGGATATTCGTAAAGTATTTAGGAAAAACACCTTATATACACGAACTTTATTACCATCTAATGGCAAATAATAACTTATAGTTTGAGTACGGTTTTTATTTCGAGTAACTTAAAGTTTTTTCACAGATTCTGACATAACGTATTTAGTTACAAATTGCCATTGAGACTCATGGTTACCAAATTTATAAAATGTTTCCAAAATGGCATTCCTACTATTATATGAAAACGTTTCACTACATTTAAATTTGCATTTACAAGAAGGTCCTAACGATTTTGCAAGAAACTGCTTTTTAGAATGACATCCAACATAAGATTGGCCAGAGTTTTTTAAAGTTTTAGATTTATTGGCTATCCATTCTTTTTCATTTCGACGTCGCTTACGGGTTAAGTTGTTTGTAGTGATAGAGAGAGAGCTATCATCATCATCCGTAGGTTCCATTGAACTGCTTGGCAGTGATCCTGATACTGAAACTGTAGTGAGTGATTCTGATTCAGATGTGCCTAATACTTGAAACATCACAGAATCTTCATTCTCTACTAAACCTTGTTGCTTTGGGTTTTCGTCTGTATTAATAATTATAATCATCTCGTTGGGGCTTAAAATACACCTATCTTGAGGCGTTAAAGTCTTATTTATATTAATATTGCCATTATCTACATTGATTACATCATGTACAAAATCTTCATTATTTTCAATAGGTTTTAGTGTTTCGTCGTGGTTTTTATCATCTGAGTCTAAAATCGTGTTATCTTCCTGTATTGTGCAATCAAATAGAATTGGCGTACCCGATTTACTTTTAAAGCCATGAATATAACCGTCTGGCGAAGCAACAAAATCAACATTGTCTAAAATAAAAGAAAGGTTCGATACAGGTGTTGCTATTCTTATAAGCTGGTGATTAAAAATGTCAATATAATCTGCACCTGAACTTGATAGCACTTCATTTTCAGTAGAATTTTCACGATTTAGGTTTATTGTTTGTAGGTCACATATATCTAAAGATGGTTCGTGTTCATTGTCACCTTTTTTAGCGTAAGATGTCGTCAGTACATCTATAATATTAAACAGATATAAATTTTAAAAAAATACAGGGTCGCCCGCTCATTGTAACTTGTAAAAACTTGTCGAAATTCGAGTGAAAAAGACAATAATAACCAATACTGTATTAGTTGAAAGAGAAATACAATAGTATCACGTTAATACATGTTTTAAAATTCATAAAGAATATTGTAATATGTGTTTAGGTGAAATAGTATTGAAAATTATGTCAATAATAAAGCAGTAATATACGTTTACCGTTCAAAACTTACTGAACTAATTTAGGTAAAGCGTGTTATTGAAAAGAGTTACCAATTTATTTACGTGAATAAAATGGTATAAACGCCTTACCGATTTATCGAGACATATGTTCGTTCCGTATTGAACGACTACGATGTTTTTATGGGTTAAATTTGTTACATGACTTCCGGAGAATAAACATAAAAACTGTTATAACTGGACGAAATTTCCGAAAAAAATAATTAAAAAAAATCACTAGGTGTATATCGACCCACAGATGCCGAAAATACAAAACCATTAAAAAAGTGGTAATAGCATATTACCAGTTTATTCTCCGGGGGCGTCGATATGACTATTGTAAAATTTTAAGTATTAAATGCTGATAAAAAGTTGCTACCAGAATTGTAATATCAAGTCTATTAAATTTAAAAAAGTAAAACGTTTTCAATAAATCTTCCCCTCAAACTACTTTAAATAACAACAATGAAGCTTATATAATACGTGCAATAAACTACTTCTAATATTCTCCATTTAAGAAACTCCTTCAAGGCTCTTGTGGGACGTAAAGAGTTCTTCAGTATCGCTTTTAAACTTTGTAAAATATTATACTCATATATTGTCTACACTTGCGCCGCGTGCGGGATTTACAGAATTTATAACAGCCGGTCCATCGCAGACAACAATTATCTATTATTAGGTGTCGTAAATATTAACGTGTCAAACTTGCGCAAGTACTTTTTATAATATAGAAAGTGGCGTAAAGCATTTTCCCAAATTAGAAAAGACGTAAGTTCAAATCTTGCTCTTACATAACTTGTTATTTTTCTTTCCCAAAAATTTGTGCATATCAAATGCGTTTATTAAAAACACAATAAAATAATTTTATAAATCGGGGCAAATCAACGAGTATGATTCTAAATTGTAATTATTAAGCTTACTATATCTAAACAAAACTGAACATAAGCACAGCTTGGGAGTTGCAATTAGATAGATTTCCACGAGAGCTTAGCGGTATAAAGTTCTCCCCGGAACGACAACGAAGCAAGTTTGAATCGATCTCATAAAATATTTCTAAAAATTACAATAATATTATAAAGAAAAATTCACAGTAACAGCCCAGAGTTTAGAAATGTGCCCGGTAGACGGCATTAGGCTCACCCCTATTACGTGGGACTTAAACATAGCTGGCGAGTCGTGGGTGTGTAATACACCTATGCCTATCCCTTCCTCTCCCTATCACAAAATTTTGCTAAAATATTTTTATAAATATATTGTATAATACATATTTATAATATAATATTGTAAAAGGCATAGTAAATAAATAAAATTTGCATCAGATACTCCGTGTTCTACTGGGCTAAAACAGCTTGAATAATTATTCGTATCACTTTTAGGAATATAATTTATAAGATTTATTAATGTCCCATACTTGCACAGTCTCTATCAAACAGTTCCGTACTTCCGGCAAGAACACGCTAACTTAGTACTCAAGCCGAATCGGATACAGTTAAACACACAAACTCTCTCTAACCAAAACTTGAGTATATAACAAGTTTGTCATATAATCAAACAATGTTTGGACTTAAGTAATATAACGTAGATAGGTTTATATATTGGTTACCCTTTTATGGTAATCTTGACTTTTAGAATAGAAGAATAGAATTCCTTGAAAATACTAAGATATTTTGATAAAATGATTGAATGGAACAAAGCGTGAAATCTTGTGGTCTTAGATATTATTGTGTCGTACGATCTAATAACGGCCACCAACTGGTTTTTTAAGTTTTTATTTATTGTACTACGACATGGGCAAACATGCATATTGATAATATAGACGCATATTGGTAATATAGACGCTAGCTACCGCACGGGCACCCGCGTCATCAAGTTCTGGGAAAGAGATAGGAGACGAAAAGGAAGCATAATAGTTAAGAAAATAATATTAATGGAAGCGATAGATAGCGAGCAGGAAGTTTGGGTCTCCGGTGCTCTGACTTACCTTAAGAAATACATCATAAGGATTATACCTAACGTTTGTAATATCAAATATTCACACATATATGTGCATCTCTGAGTTAGCCACGACAACCTATGGACGCTCGTAAGTGTTGCACAATTTCGGGCTATAGGTTATTTACGAGACGAGAACTTTATATATTAAGATTAAAATGGTTTTTATAAAATTTTCAAACAAGAATTCATAAACTAATTTAAAATTTGGACAGAAAATGTTATTAGATGTAGTTAAATCATTTGATTTAAAAGAAAATTAAACACTCAATGCTTTCAAATGTTAACAAATATAACATTAAATTGAGTTTTTACTAATTATGTTCAAAACCCCCATTTGCATAAAATTTCTTGATAATATTTTCTTTCACTGGTAATATATTTATTATAATGGATTTTAAAATGATAATATCATGCTCTTTACCCTCTATTCCCTCACGTATAGATATGGGTTATAGATAATAAGAATAGATTAAGATTTTAATTTTCTACAAAACAACTGCTGGCGCCCCAATAGCTGCTCATGTCATTAAAATAATACTTCAATAAAAAACTAAAGATTACGTGTTATACCACTTCGTCTACGGATATACTTGTATTATACGAAAACGTTGCCTCTATGAGTTGGTTTGAAATGTCAGCGGTGTCAAACCAGACGTGACAAAAAAAATGCCAACCACGCAATTGTACGGCCACCTCTCACTTTTAAATATTAGGTGAGACGCACTTAAACATATTGAAAATAACAGAAACAGTTGAAATATCTGTATCTGTAATAATAGTTTTTAGTTAGCATTTATTGTAAATTAAAGTTGCCTGTTCAATTAAGAAATAATTTATTAGTTATATTATTAGAAATAAATATAAAAATAATAAATAAATTATTAAGATTCATTAACTTTTTGAAAATACCCCAATTAGAAGAAATTAAAGATAAAATAAAAAAATCTTCAGGGATTGCCATGCTCTATTTTGAAAGAGTTTTAGTATGATAGATATATGTATTTTTAAGAAATTGGACTACTTGAATAGGTATGCATATTAATGTAGTTTAGAACAGATAGAGAAAGAGAGAGAGAGAGGGAAAGAGAGTGATAGGGATGTAGCAGCTTCAAACGGATTTTTTTATGTTTCGTTTTTATTTACATCCGGCCTTAAATTATTCAACCCCAAAAAAACAATTATTCAAATTGGTCAAGCTAGTTTTGAGTTTTAGCTGAACTACAAAACAGCAATTGATTTTTAATTATAGATAAAAAAAAACAAATAGGTCTAATAAATACTATTAGAAAAATGGTAACAGATGCAAACAATCTCTAACCCCAAAAGCATATAGTCGCCTCCGTCCTGTTCCGTATTAATGAAGATCATAATCAAAATTAAGTATTACATCGTAGTTTTATGAATCTAAAAGGTTCACGACAACCAATTCCAATATGAATTACCCACTAATATGTATTAATATAATTATCAGTATTTACATAAAATAATCTATTTTTTTTATGTTTGTATCCGTTCTACCTTAAAATACCCAAAGAGTATCTTAAATAAGTTATCTAGTCGTAGTTACATTACCCAATACAATATTCACACAATCTGATTAGATCCGCTGTAAATTACAAATTAATTTGTTGCAAAACTAAACGTGATTACTGTTTGCAATATCTTGATAATTATTTATCTTTGGTTTGATAACTTTAATCTGTAAACTAATTAAAC
Source organism: Leucoma salicis (assembly GCA_948253155.1). Lineage (NCBI taxonomy): Eukaryota > Metazoa > Arthropoda > Insecta > Lepidoptera > Erebidae > Leucoma > Leucoma salicis. The sequence goes on along the minus strand of OX411815.1, from coordinate 19,322,181 downwards.
TCTTAAATAATTACCCACGTTTAATAGTTTGATTTTGAAAATGTTTGCATTGTATGTAAGGATTCGTTTTCATATAGCCGAGCTATATACACTTCAAATATAGAAGTATACTTTCAAATATAGAAGATATACTATTTCAAATTTTAACAAAGCTATGTCTGTACATTTGAAATATTTGAGAAAAAAATACTTAATACCTAATGTTTTTTTCGGCGTCGTTGAACACATTACATTTTGTTTGGCTAGTAAACTAGGAACCTGAGATATAGGTAGCCTAGCGGCGGAGCGCGAGCAAAGAGTATCTACTTATAATTTTTGATCTGTATATTTCAGCACTTGACATGCTCAGCTACTTTAAAGTACAAATTATTATTTGTGAATGAGGAAAACGAGAACTTTAGTGCGAGCGGGAATCGAACCTGCATCTCTTCCAATCCAATGACCAAAAGGTGGTGCGGTAGCTCAGTGGGTTAGAGCACTTCCCCGGATTGGAAGGGATGCAGGTTCCATTCCCGCTCGCACTAAAGTTCTTTTTTTCCTCATTCACAATAAATAATTTGTACTTTAAAGTACATACATATACTCCTAAAACTGAAGTAAGCAGCGCAGTTTGTTTACTGCGATCTAGCTTAATTATTTTTATATATGACTGTAATATAAAACTAATCATGCTTTATGTTAAAAATACGAAAGTGAGTTTCGTGGTTTATTTGTCTGAATCAATGATCATGAAATTTTGCATAAATATAGTGTAGAACCCAGTAAAGAACAGAGGCTATTTTTCCCAAAAGAGAAATTGTTTCCGTGGGAAAGATATTTTTATATAGACATAATATCCGGTAAATGGACGTATTTATATGCTGAAGTCTGCACAGACAAAGTCGCGGGCGGAATATAGTGTTATATGAATTGGTTTCAAAATATGTACATATTTAATATTGTGTATACGGTGAAATTAGTTGATGCAAATGACTGATGCATATTTGTAAAATTTATGAAAATTGTTTTTACTAATGCCAACGTTTCTGACAAATTACATTAGACAGGATAGGAGCTGGTAGAGCAAGTATTCGTTTCATGAACCAAAGTTGTCTTCTACAAAAGCCCTCAATGAATCTAAGATATATAATTGCCCCGTTACACTACACCAACTTTAAACAATTCATTCATTTTAGACACAAATCATGATCAAAGGATTTAGTAACTAAGGGATCTCATGTTCATCACGTTCATCATCTAAATTGAAACGTCGATGCCTTCATTTGTTTTACACATTGTACCTATATAATAGGAATAGTGGTTTATGAACTTTACTTAAACGAGTTTAGTCCAAATAAATAATAATTCACTGATAGGCCGATATCAGGTGATGTACGTACGTGTAGTTTTAATACGTTATTATAAAAAAAAATGCGAGTACACATTTGTAATACGTGAATTGATAAGGCATTTCGCAGATGTGAATTAATCTCTATAATAAATAAAATAAATAAATATTCACGGACATTTTCACACATCGTCCTCTGGTCCCAAACTAAGTTTAATACCTGTGCTATTACGGATACAATACATAAATTACTTTTTTTTGTAAATACATACATATAATAATAGATAGAAAACACCCAGACGCAGTACAAATATCTGTGTTCATCACACGAAATATTTGTCCAGAGTGGGAATTGAACCCACGACCTCGTGCACGAAGTTCGGTTACACTACCGATTACGCCACGAGGCCCGTCAAATAATGTTGTGAATATCCAAAGGGCGTATTAAAATATAAGATATTACTAAACGCATTTAGCGGCAATTACCAGTAACTATCAGAAAGAATACTCACTGTTTGAACTGCAAAGGTTAACTTTTAAAAATGCAATGATTATTATATTTTTATTTTATACATTTACGCTTGGTTGCTATTGGTTGCGCGTTGCTTGCCCCAGTATGAATAATCCAGCTCGATCCGGGAAGTACTACCTTCTCACAAAAGTTTAGCGTGAAATAATGGTAAGTACTCCTACTGCTGTGCTTTGTATGGTGAGTTCCTTTCTCTGAGAGAGTGGCATCACACGTTGCCAACTCGAAAGAAATGGTCCTTGGGGTTGCCGACGCACGAGTGATGCCTCTGGTGTTGCTAGCGTCTATAGGCTACGGTAACCACTTACCATCAGATTGGCTGCATGCTTGTTGATACCCGCGCAGTATAAAAAAATCCTCATCGAGACTGACTCGAAAACTTTTAGTATCATAGTTGAACATTTATCGGACAAGATTTGTGGCTGTACCGATGCTGCAATGTGAATATCGAAAAAAATATATTTTATGATATTCATGGCACTTTGTCGGACTTATCGGGGATTGCGAATATTTTTTTAGATTATAATGTGTTGACTCGACGAACATTCATCTAGTTCGAATGTAGTAGCATTATGACAGTCAAAAGGGGATGTTTACTGCCATTATTTCTCGGCTGATGGCGTATTATCGACATGGCCATTGAAAACTGTCATTAATATAAGTAGGTACAATGTTTAAACTGTAATTCAATACATTTTAATTTTCTCGTAATAAGACTCTTGTGCTGTACCAAAGTGTAATAACCCCAGTATACATTTATTTCCCAAATATCCAACATTAAAAAAGTGGGAAAAGGCTTTGCATCGCAAAAATTTTGTGGGTACAAATCATAGCGTCTTTCAATTCTTTAATGTTCTAGGTACTACACATTACAACAATATCGCTGATCAACCGGATTAAACACAGAAAATAGCAAACAATTCTCAGGCAAACAAAGCCATTACAATTTGACAGTGTCCATCTCACCGATAGCGCCATCTGCACTCAGCTTTGCTCGTGGATCCCCATTAGGTAAATGATTTATATATAGATAGAATAAAATTCTATGACAATAAAGCCCCATTTATCTAGTGTGAATTCAATTCAATTCTTCTTTATGGCGGTCCCGTTGACTTCGCCAGTATTTAGTGTTGATCACAGAACAATTTATACCAAAGGGTGTTGATCTAGTGTGAAACTAAAGATGAAATTAAATCCGCGTAAAATCCGAAATAGATAATTTAGTTTGACAGACGACACCATCATTTAGTGTCATTATAATATTATCAGACATAATTAGTACTACTTATATGGTACAAGTAGACTTTGTCTGTGTGGTGACGGACTAAGAATACAAGTGTCACCACCCCATTCTTTCCCAAGGGTGTCGTATGAGGCGACTAAGGGAAGTAAGCAATTATCATCCATTGCTTGACTGGTGGTAGGGCTGGGTAACAAGTGGGAGTACTCACTTGGTATAGGGCCCGAGCGGGTTGGTACCACCATCTCCCGTGTGACCAGCCATGAAGCACATCGTTGCGTTTTGGCTGTAGCAGGAGATAGCCGTTTATATTTTATTTCATATCTGTGAAATGAATTGGTGAGCAGCGGCTTGATAATACTCTCGGTATAGTCGAGTCCATGGGCGGCGGTTACCATTTACCATCAGATGGACCGTGGCTCGTCTGCCACTACATGCAATAAAAAAAAAAGTTCAGATATGTTATGCTTCTGTCGTGAGCATTTGTAAAATATTACACCCAATCTATAATAAGTAGAACCACATATTCAAAAACAATAGGTATAGTTAATGTGTGAAGCACTGCGAAATAACTACGCAACAATCTAAATATGTTTGTGTATGTTATATACAACCTCGTAAAGCTTTGAGTTATTATTATTGTCAGCGTTACACAAGGGTACAGGTATTCTGAAATTTTATCAACATTCTTAGTTCAGCTCAGGAAAATATAAAAAAAAATAGATTTTAGCTTTTTTATTTAGTTAGTAAAAAGTTTTATCAATCCACCTTGATATCTTTTATACTACAAAATTCTATGGCTGAAATAATTTCCTGTTACTCATTGTTTACTCTTTAGCATAATACGTATATATAAACTAACGCTTCATATTTTTTTATCCTTATTGGCAACATCGGTTGGTGTTGTAGTAATTAAGTAGGTATAAGAAAACAGTATTGCTTGAATAATAATTGACGTTAAACAGGACTGTTAAAAATATTTTCTTCATGAAGCATCGTCGGTTATTATTCTCAAAAATTGTCATATAGTTCACAATAATTATTATTTAAGAGTTATTTATAATATAAGAAATAGCAGTAACCGGTTCGCCTTACAAATATAATTGGTTTATGAGATTGACGTTGCATGATCTTGCATGTTGCATGATCGGACTAATAATATGTAACGTCATAGCATCTTTAATTTCTGCGAATGTCTTTCTAAGCGAAGAAAGCACGTAAAGCTATAGTGGTAGAGCCTTGCTTGCCCCAGGATGGATGGGCTGGCTCAACCAGGGCAGTACCTCCCTTTTACAGAAGATCTGAGTGAAACAAATTTGATACCTACTGTTGTGTTTCGTATGCTGAGTGAAAGTACCGGAGGCCTAAAATCCCGCCCATCCTCTCCTTATAATCGTTCTCCTCCATCTTCTATTCCTTTCTTTGGAGTTATTGACTCGCAAATGATGCCTTTGGTGTTGCTAGCGTCTATAAATAGGCTACAGTATCCGCTTACCATCAGGTGGGTCATATGCTTGTTTGCCGTATCAATTATGCACATAGTTTATAATACATAAGTTAGTGGTAGCCTAAGCATATGCTTTAAATCATAATTAAAATTATAAAAATCTGGATTAACTAAAGATGCTCACCGATCTGCAATCATATATTTAATTATATTATTATTAACTGTTGTAAATCATAAAGTGATCACTTATAAAATAATAACACTCAATATTGTTTTAAACTACCAGTTATATTTTCTGGAGCATTTTACACCCAACGGAGTTACGATAGTTCTGGATTGTAACGTTTCATATTATTGGTATATAATCTACATATATAATAGATTTTTCAAAAAAATATCATCACATTTTATTAAAGATTTAATCTGCTTAAAGCTCATAGATTTCCTTTGCTACGGCCAGGGTAGTTGATTACATTAAAATACACGTCTGCCAGCCTTGATCTTTTTTATACTGTGGGAAACAAACATACAGCACACCTGACGGTAAGCGGTAACCGTAGCCTATAGCTATACACTAGCAATAGCTGAAGCATCACTCGCCCGTTGCCAAATCAAAACAAAAGGGCATGTAGGACACCGTACCAAATTGTCTGGAATTCAAAGAAAAGGCTAATTATGTTCAATTTGAAAAAAAGGTCCATTTGCAAAGGCCCAGTCCCCTTTACTATTATGCTTCCTATCCTCTTCTTATTATCTTTCCTATACTTTATTATCATTTCTATTTGTCCTTGTTATCCTTCCACTCCACCTGCTATACCTTTCCATTGAGACGGCGTAGCGTGAGTGAAGCCTCTGATAGCGTCTATGCTTGGCCGTATGCTTGTTTGCCACCCACGTAGTATACAAAAATTGCAATATTAGCTCTGATAATGTGAATATTATTATAAATATATTAAATAATTCATATGAATAGTAGCTTCATATTTAATATTGGGCTTTAACAGGTAGCCGTCATCATCATTAGTAGCAATAAAGGATTTTATTAAGCTTCGGTAGTAGGGAACGCTCCACTTTCAAACGCCATTTGTCATATAATTGGCCGTTGTGTCACTTCTCTGCCACATATAAAACAACCGAGCCGTTGTCGTATCGGAGTCGTCACCCCACGCATAAACTGCATTACCCTGTAAATGTCACAGAGTAGTTACTGTCGTAGTTATCGAATACCAGCTCAACTCGTTTATCAGTTGATGCCAGGTGATATTTTAAAAATAGATCATAATTGTAGATAGTAATTGCTATCCTAAGAGCTCACTTCAATTTCCTCAGGAGTAATTTAATCTGCAGACTGTCCAGTGTCATTATATATATAGGGTGAATGTTGTTTATTGCTGTAGACGTGAGAAATCAAACTGGTATTGGCAGTATGCTGTTATATCTTGGATATCAAATCAAATCTAAAACATTGTTTAGCAGTAAAATTAGATTAATAAATTTTTACCTAGACATAGTAAAACAATTCTAAAAGCCATCGTCATAAAAAGTTATCATGCATTTATTGAAAATGTGGTTTAAGTAATTTACGATTCTCCGGAGGATAGTGGTCCTGCTGATTTTTATTTTCTTAGAATTACATAAAAAAGCACAAATCCTATTATAATATTATTATTTTACAATATTACTATTGGAAGAACTTTCTATCATAATATATCAATATAATATGATAAGAACTATTACAAAAAATGAGTAACTTCGTTCATTCTAATGTAAAAGGTTGTATGTTTAGATGTTGAATGTTAGTTATTCAATCACGCAAAAACATCTAAATAGATTTGGATAACAATTGGTATATGGATATTTTTCAACGACAACAGTCTGCACTGAGGAATTATCATTGTATCGTGGGGGACTTAAATATACAATGTCACGGACACAAAGTACTTACACTAAGACTCAGAACAAATATTTGTGGATCACACAGAGTTGTCCTGTGTGGGAATCGAACCGACAACACTGGGGCAGAAGACTGGTATCTAAATTACTGTAACTACTACTTGAATACCTATTACCTATATAATATACTAAATAACTGACTAACCGAATGTTATCAATTTACGTTATAATTATAGATTTATTACGGAACTAATGTTCTCTATTCCACATTTTTAACTTCTTTATGAACCTAATTCCCAAGTCTACGCAGACAAACTAGTGTATTGATAAAGCTTTTAATTTATACACCAACCATCCATTCACTAACGACTACGTAGACACATCATTATTAGGAGTTCTCACCGCAAGTCAAACATATTTTATTATTCAATAGAATAAGCAGCAACATTTTCGTAGTGCTTGTGGCACAATCCGATATTTAGGTTAAAGCCAAACCGAGTCTATTGTGCAAAGTGAAACGTTGCCGTTTAAAGTATGGTGTCACGTATAAGCGGTAGCGAGTAATGCTAATGGTGCGTGTGTTTATAAACAAAACCCAAATTTTGCCAACATACATATTCACTGAGCCATTGTCAAATAAACATTTCAAGTACTGTTATAATACTACTGGTATTTTTTCCGAGATCCGACCGCGTTGTGGCTACGCCCGCGCTTTTTTAATTGAAATGCTATTTTTATAGGTTAGTATTAATAGATGAATATATAATTCTGTAGAATTGCCAGTCTAAATATGGACGCAAGTGCTTTTAATTGATACGTTAGTGATTTATTCATATTTATAATTTATTTCAAAGAGTAATATGTAAAGATTAAACCTTCAAAAATCGGGTATAATCAGGTATTCCGTAGAATTTATACTTCCACATCGTATTTCAATAAAGCATATATAACATAAATAACAAAAGAAAGCTAATTTTTTTCTCTACACAATAACACAGGGTGCGACCCTATCCTAAAGTGGCCGCAAAAAGGTGTAGACAACAATCAAATATGTAAGTAAAGTATGTAATTTAATCACTAGTGTGCATGCGCAATACATATATACTCATCTAAACGGATCAGCAATAAGAACAGTTTAAAAAAAATCCAATTATCAATCATTCGATACAACAGTATTCATTAATCTACACAAATTACAATCTTAAATTATAACTAGCCGTTATCTACGGCTCCGCCGCAAACAAAAGCCAGCTTTTATGTTAGGTATATCTGTGATTTCTGTAGCGGGATAAAACATTAAGTATAATCAAGAGCTGTAATATTTACATAAAAGTTTTATCAAAATTCGTCCAGTAGTTTGGTACAGGAACTATGTATTTTTTTGGGATAAAAAGTAGTCTAAGTCCTTTTATGGGTTTCGGATTATATGCGTAGAAAATATCATAATGATCGCTTGAGTTGTCTGGCCTAAAAGCGTAACAACTCACATTTTCTGCTTTGCCAAAGAAGCGAATACTAAGTCATCGAAGCAACGGGTTCATCTTGTCATTTATAATAAAGAAAGAAGAAGAGAGAAAGAAAAACACTTTATTGATCCTTTACAGAGGGCAACACACACAATTAATATCCTACTTACACACTACGAATTACAACTAAAGCAAAAATGAAAAAATATTAGAAGAAATAATTAATTAAGTACAATAAATAATAAAATATTTACTGTAGTGATCCCCTATGATAAGAAATAGGTAACTAAAGGATAACTAAAGGATTGAATCATACTAAAGTTACATAACAATATAAAAATAAAAATATTATATAGGTATTATTTATTTTTTACGCCTGTTATCATTATAAACACTTATTTGTATAAGAAAATAATTTAGCCATCTTAAAAAGCAAATTGATATGACTAATTAAATATAATGTAAATAAACGCTAACACCTATACCTCAAATTTGTAGCTCAGCAATGTTTTATTCAGACGCGTGACTCGTTAGCTTGGCGCATTGTGGTCGCCAAACAAACTGTCAGGGCGGGCAGACTTCAATGCATGTTTGATTTTTAACAATAATATATTTCTAACAGGTTTTGCTAAGAAGGTACTTTAAAGATACTTTGTTCAGAATTGCTAAGATTGTATAATATATTTCTACATTAATGCGGAGATATTTTTATTTATATACAATCTTATACTATTTTACAAACTGAAATGAACTAAAATGAATAAGGTGGTACAAACTAAACTAATTCTATGATAACAAAAATAAAAAGTACTATGATTATATTATAAAAAATACTATGATTATATTTACGCGAATGTTATTCATTTTGAAATAAAACTACGTTTACGGAATAGAGAAACCGTTGAAACAACATATCAGCCTTGGACGTCTACCACCTAAGTCCACCCGTGATCATGAATGCTGTAAAGTATTCGAAACGTCGGGATAGTAGAAAATCAAGTAAATGCGATAGATTTCGTAAACGTAGTTTTAATTCAAAATGTGTAACATTCGCATAAATATCATAAAGTATTATATATGACTAAAGCTCATTCAAGTGACATTCTACTGTTGGCAACGTGCCGGATGTATGTGTATAAATCCACGTGGAGTAAAATAACGCATTATCACGAACTATGTGTAAACATATATAATATATTATGTCTAGTTAATAAAGATAGGTATATTACTTCAAGATAAAGTACCACTCAGTCAGAACTAGTTTCCGATGTTATAGTGTCAGTATGTAATGGGACAGGTTTAATATCAATGACAGGACTATTACCACTAATAGTTTGTTAGAGTATTTGGATTAGGTAATGACTGTTGACCTTTTGTTATATTTATTTATTATTAAATAAAACTACTTCTACAAAATCTACTGCGTTTACGGGTCCAACCGTCGTCGCTGTAAAGTATTCAAAACATTGGAATAGTAGAACATCAACTAAACGAACTAGATTCCGTAAAAGTAACTTTAGCAGCGTCAATAACAGAAAGTACTATTTCTTTATTAACCAAACAGGTTCAAACTTTAGGTATAAGATAACAAAACTTCTAAAAGTATAAAATATCTATGCATTGCAATTAATAGCAGATCAAACGTAGTTTTTTTAAACGCGAAGATCATCTAAATCAAACCATTTTTTTTTATTGCATGTAGAGACGAGCCACGGCCCATCTGATGGTAAATGGTAACCGTCGCTCATAGACTCAACTATACCGAGAGTATTGTCAAGCCGCTGCTCACCATTTCATTTCACCAATATGAAATGAAAGAATAAACGGCTACAGCCAAAACGCAACGATGTGGTTCATAGCCGGTCACGCGGGAGATGGTGGTGCCAACCCGCTTGGGCCCTATACCAAGTGAGTACTCCGACTTGGTACCCTACCACCAGTCATGCAATGGATGATAATTGCTTACTTCCCTTAGTCGCCTCATACGACTCCCGTGGGAAAGAATGGGGTGGTGCCACTTGTATTCTTAGTCCGTCACCACACGGACTATTATTTCGTATATTTGTTAAAGTGTTATTGTTATTACAGCTATACAGTAGCTGTGTCATTATTTTCATTAGATTTCTATTCAAATTTGCCTTTAATAACTGTGACTATCTGTTTAATTCCGCGGGCCTCGTAGCGTAGTCGGTAGTGTAACCGACTTCCGTGCACGAGGTCGTGGGTTCGATTCCCACTCAGGACAATTATTTGTGTGATGAATACCGATATTTTTACTGCAACAGCGTCTTTTCTATCTATATGTATTATATCCATAATCTGGTACCCATAGCACAAGCGCTAAGCTTAGTTTGGGACCAGAGGACGTTGTATGAAAATGTTTGTGAATATATATTTTTTTTTCATAATAATATATTGCATGGATTTTTACGGCTTCCTTGAAATGGAATAGATTGAAGGTTGAGGCAAATTGATAAGGAAATACTACGAAACGAGTCAATTATGAAAGAAAATTACCTTTTAATATTCTTGGGTAAAAGAATTTCCAACCTTCATAATAGTTAATAAATAAATATAAGGCACTTTTAAATAAACAGGTCATTACATTAATTTTTAATGTACCGAATTATTACGTCTTCCATTAGATAGGTTACTAAGCACTTACTGTTAGTAGGAATAAACACCTGTGGTGTGTGTACTATCTTGTGAGTTTCATTCAAAGTCACATAAGTACCTATCTAGCGCAGAGTTCGCAGCAAATATTTTGCTAAGTACTGAATAAAAATACTTTCATTAAATTTGGTTACATTTTGTTTTTCTCTCTGCTTACCCTGCAAGGGAGATGGCTTTATGATAAGTAAGTAATATAGATCTTTACAGCAGCCCACCAGCAAGTATACTTAGAAAATTAAAACTGTTCTAAGTCAATACTAGGCATAATTAGGTATGCATCAAGTCAATATCTTAAACAATCAAATACTATTAACAATGTCTGTTTTAGATTTATTATAATACCGACAGTAACTCACGTTTAGGATCGATTACGTCGACCCGGGTTTCGAGCATATCCGATGCTCATCATCAGGACCAGTGCGCAGCGGCGTCTGCGGTGCACGCCGGCAACGTGAGTTACTGTCGGTATTATAATAAATCTAATATGTATCAATCTCACGATAATTTCAATACTAAAAATGTCTGTTTTATATATTATAGGTATGATATTAAACAATATCTATTAAAAAAATGAGGTTATTATCAAAAAAAAAAAACTATTCACAATGTCTGTTTTATAGATAGGTATGAAATTTTACGATATTTATTAAAAAAATTAGGTTATTGACAAAAAAAATATTTTGTGTTCTAATAGATGACTAAATAGCAGTTCCTAAATGTATCAAACATATATAGCTCTTTTACAGCTTTATTGTAGTAACAGAATTACTTTATACTTATTTTTCTAGATCAAAAATATGGAATATTGTTTGTCAAGTCAGAATAGGACTTTAATACGTAGCCCCTTGTATGTCATATACGAGTATGTTTTAAAGCATAATTACAGCAAGCCCCACAAACCATTCACACGCAGTACTTTTTCCAACGACTAATTTGTTCAGAGACGGAAGTTTTAATTGCATAGTATAGTTTTATACTTATTCACAATTTTGCAACAGTAGACAGTTTTAGTACGATCACAAACAAAATTATGTCAAGTTTTGTATTTATTAATACGTGCTTATGGTAATGTTGTGTTTAGTAGTTGCTATTTAATAGGAAGGATCGATCTAATTATGTAAATAGGCTTCTATGATATACTTGTGTCTATAATTATTAACGCTGTGCTTATACTAGTAACTGTTGCCTCAAAATATTGAGTTAAAGATTAAAAGTCATCTACGAGTATACACACTCAGAGTCTAAAAATATTACCAAGCCTTTTTTTTGTAAAGGCGGGAAAAAATGATCCTAACCGCACACCCCGTCATTCCGGGCAACGAACAGGGTAGTGTGGGGCCCTCACCCACTAAAGAAACCCGCCACGCGCCGTCTCTCCGCCTTTATTGGCGGGCCAATAAAGGCGGGTCTGCGGTAGGATCAGCCTCCCTAGCCCTCTCCACCGCTTCCTACCGCGAGATGACCTCCTCGCAGAAGGCAGTGGCCGCGACCCAATTCCTGTCGCTGCCAAGCATCGCTCTGACGACGCTCGGCAGCGAGAGGTCCCCCCCTATTGCCGCGACGAGTTCATGGCGCTGCTCGGCCCAAGCCGGGCATGACTCGAGCGTGTGCTGCGCCGTGTCCTCGTCGCAGCCGCAATGGTGACAGCCCGGAGTCGCTTCCCTCCTTGCGACTATGTGCAGATATCTGCCGAAGCAATCGTCCCCCGACAGCACCTGCACCAGTCGGAAGGTAAGGACTCCGTGCCGTCGCCTCACCCACTCTTCCAGCACCGGCTGGAGGCGTCCCGGGCCGGTCTTCGGACCGTAGGCGCCCTCCAGCTGGCCATGGCAGCTCGGCGGGCGTCGCCTTGCCATCTGGTCACCACACTGAGTGTGGCACGACGGTGCCCCTCTTGCTCTTGCGACGCCCGCTGATACACCTCGGCGAGCACCCCCGCCTCCAAGTCCCACAGAGGGGTTCCGGCCAACGCGCAGGCCGCCTCCGTCGACACCGTTCGGTATCCACGTATGACCCTTGACGCGACGACTCTCTGTGGCCTCCACAGTAGAGCCCTATTCAGTGCGTCCAGGGACTCCGCCCACACGGGTGCGCCGTATAGCGCCATTGAAAGGACCACCCCCGCGTAAAGCCGTCGGCATGCATTGTTAGGTCCGCCCATATTCGGCATGAGCCGTGCAAGGGCGGCCGCTGCACCGGCGAGCCTCGGGGACAGTTGGCAGAAGTGCTCGCGAAAGCGCCACCCTCCGTCCAGCACCAGGCAGATACTTCATCTGGGCCTGCACCCCAATCTGGACCCCGTCCACTGTGATCGAGGCGCCAGCAAGTGGCTGACGCCGGGGCCCATGGAAAAGTAGGGCCTCCGATTTATCCAGGGCCACCCTAAGCCCCAGCGCCCCGATCCTCCTGACCACCTCCGAGGTCCCTAAGATGGCCAGGAACACCGCTTCCTCGAAGTTTCTACCCCGGGCCAAAATATTACCAAGCCTACCAAAATATTGTTATCGGATTTTTGTCGGTATGGTGATGGACTAAGAATACAAGTTTACGATATTCTTTCCTACGGGCGTCGTACGAGGCGGCTAAGGGAAGTAAGCAATCATCACCATTGCATTACTGGTGGTAGGGCTGGAAGCCAAGGGGGAGTGCTCACTTGCTATCTGGTCCGAGCGGGTTGGTACCACCATCTCCCGTGTGACCGGCCATAAAGCACATAAGTGTGTTTTGGTTATAGCAGAAGATAGCCGTTAATTCGTTAATTTCATATGTATCTGTGAAATGAAATGGTGAGCAGCAGCTTGACAATACTATCGGCATATCTGAGTCGATGAGTGACGGTTACCATTTTCCATCAGGTGGGCCATGGATCGTCTACCACCATATGCAATGAAAAAATATCCCTAATACCATAAAACTACCTATTGAAAATATTAGGGTTATACAAAATATAAGTCAAAAGCGTTTTGCTTAATAGCAGACTATATCCTTACTTCAATTAGAGAATGAATGATGATTCATTAAGTAAGTGTGATCAGTTACTCGTAATTCATCTAACATAACACAAGTAATTTGCGTTAAAAAATATATAAAAAAGTACTAATCGACTAAAACCCGTATATCTATTTTCAAACTATCTGTACAGCACAGTTGGCTGATTTGAGAAAATGTTCGTCTAATTGCATGCTAGCTACAATAATACAGGTAATTTGCTTATTCCGGTTTTGTCCAGTCGTTCGACATCTGTGCAATAACAGATATTATGTGGACGACTACATTGCCCGTCTATAATTGTTATGAAATCACACAATGTACTGATGAATATGTCCGGTAGTCATTTGAAGAGTAAAAAACACATGTTAAGTTTTGCATTTCTTTTAATGATGGGTGATAATATGGTAGTTTAGTGATTAAAAGAGCGTTTCGAAAAGATTGCCAGATAGTGGGTGCTACTTTTATTTCTATAAAACTATCAATGAAGTAGGCGTAGTTAAATAACAAGTAGGTTAATTAAATGAATAGTAGAAGATAATGACTGCAAGTAAAACCAGTGGTAATCTAGGGCTTAAAGATTTTCCAAAAAGTGTGGTTTGAATCCCACCAACTTATTGTACGCCTCATAAGCGAAGCGTTGAGGTGTGTTCTACTCCCGGTTTACATAGCACAACTGATTTTTCAAACTTAAAATGTCTCTATTTATCATACATGCACTTGTAAAATAATATATACACACACATATAAAGAACAAACACTATTTTTAACACTCATGTTATTTTGATGCAATGTTGTTATTTAAACTAGTTAAAAAACTGTTTGAAAAAAATTTGGCTCGGACGTTCGTGAGTTGTAGGTAATGTATGTTAACACGATAACGACCAAAATACTTAATTAATCGAGTCTTTTTTTTTCGTTTACGAATTAATATGACTAGGAATAGAGCCCTATTACTTTTCACGTTCTGATTCGATGTGGTTTAATTGTTATTAAATAAACAAAAAAATACTGAATATTTACGGCATTTACGCTCGACGCGACACTAAAACCAGCGCCTTTCATGAGAACTAACTACTGTTTTACGTACCTACGCATAGCCACCGGTGGTTTTACTATCGCCAACAGAACGCCGTTCGCCCGGCCGGTACATTGTTTTTTGTTAAAAGAAAGTTCTTACCTTTGCTTGACGAACTGATGATATTTGTCAAGTATAATAACTATTTTATCCATAACAATAATTAAAAACACTAAACACACGTAAATAATAACACACCAACGTTATAAAACACGAAAAAAACATATTTTACATTCCACATTTTTTTTGCGTGGCTTTGGCCTCAGTGTTTTTTCACTTAGAACAAAGTATAAAATTATAAGGCAACCAAGTTAGGAAGATAAATGGTTTAGAGATTTCTTGTTGAACTCATTGATTTTTAAATAAGTCGTATAATATTGTCCAAAGTTGCTATTTTCTATTGATAGATGTCACTGTTTTAAAGTAAAGGAGATATTGATAAATGCAGCCCTAGATGTCGCTAGTGGCAATTTGAGATGTCAATATCATTGTATTCAGTTGCTGTTGTATATATAGAGCCACATTACATATTGTTTTTTTTGTAAGGAAACTAGCGATGTCTTTTTGTTTTCTTAAATTGTTTACAGTTTAATAAATTATTCAATTTTATATGTTATATATGCACTTATGCAGGTATATATGTAAACTCATGGATTGTTGTTCTTACTAATTACCAGATGGCGCCTTGCAAAATGACTGAGAGGTAGACCAATATAGAAGTACTTCTTAAAATTAGCGCTGGATTATTAGTTACTTATCAAATAATCAATTTTAGTGTGAAAAATGAAGATTATGAGGCGTGCAGTTTTGGATTTTCCAAAGTATTTTTTTCTGTTCTACAGTTTATTAAGTTATTATTATGTGAGGCATTAGCCTTCCATCGTTCACTGTGTGTAGTCCATCCATCAGCCTTTCAACGTCCACTGCTGGAATTAGGCCTCCCCAAGAGAACGCCACAATGAGCGGGTCTGTGCCGACCGCATCCAACAGCTTCCCTCGACTTTGACCAGATCGTCGGTCCATCTGGTGGGAGCCGTCCTACGTTGCGCCGTCCGATATGTGGTCGCCACTCGAGAACCTTTCTTCCCCAACGGTTGTTGGTTCGTCAAGCGGTGTGGCCTGCCCATTGCCACTTCAGCGTGGCAACCCGGCGGATTATGTCGGTCACTCTCGTTCTCCTACGGATCTCCGTATTACGGATTCGATCACGTAGGGGAATACCAAGCATAGCCCGCTCCATGGCCCGCTGAGTGACTTTGAGCCTTGATACGAGGCCAACATTCAGAGACCACGTCCCTGTTCCGTATGTGTTCACTGGTAACACACACTGGTCGTAGACCTTCATTTTCAGACACTACGGATTATTGGACGAGAAGATCTTCCTTAGCTTCCCGAATGCTGCCCAGCCGAGTTAAATTCGTCGATTGACCTCTTTCTCGAAGTTATGCCTACCTAACCGGACTGTTTGTCCCAGGTAGACATAGTGGTTGTTCTTGTCTCGACGAGGAGAAATTAAACAGTTTGATTTTGATACCGGAACTAGCTTTAATGTACTAGACTTTTACAGAATAATCTTAAAAATATGTAGTTTTTATATAACTTGTAGGTAGGGTACGTGATAGGTCTTGTTCGCGCGCTCTTCATCCCAGCCGTCTTCTCTACTCTGTGCTCGCTTCCAAAGAGTATAATATAATGTAGGTACTCTGTATGTCGTAATGCCGTACTTTATAAATTATGATAATATAATAATAGCATGATGACCGTAAACAGTGGTCGACAACTTCGAGAAGCGCATTCCCGTCTAGGACCGGTGCTGAAATGACATGGACATTAGACATGACTTTCGTCTTGTCCATGTTCATTTTGAGACCCACTAGTCGGGAAACCCTACTGAGCTCATTGAGCATGGTGCCAAGGTCCTCAAGCGATTCTGCCATGACTACGATGTCGTCGGCATATCGAAGGTGTATATTCGCCATTGATGTTGATGCCAAATCCGGTTCAGGCCAAGAGCTTTAAGACATCTTCACAATGCAGCGGTGAAGAGTTTCGGGGCCATAACGTCTCCCTGTCTAACACTTCTCTGCAGTTGAACTGCGACCAGAGCTCATCCTATGTGGTTTGACGTCTTAGAATCTGTCGTTAGATTGCTTAGTAAAAAAGTTAAAACACAAATTGATTATATTTCACTGAAAGATCAAAATATTATTAACATATTTACACAATACTTTTTTTTTGTATTTATACTATATGGGTGGCAAACAAGCATACAGCTCACCTGATGTTAAGCAATTCTCGTAGCCTATAGATGCTAGCAACACCAGAGGCATCACTTGCGCGTCCTGGCATCCCTCGCGCGTCGCTATCTCCAAGGAAAGGGATAGGGGGTAGATAGGAAGTAAGTGGAAGAAGAAGATATGTAGGATACTAAAGAGAGGATGTGAAAGGGGTTTGGCCCCAGGTGCTCTCACTCACCATACCAAACACAACGTCAACTGTTGCCAGCAACAGCCCATTTATGCTGGAATATCCATTAATGCACAGATGGCGGAGCGGCTCAGATACCGGTCTCCCGCCCGAGTAGGTTCGATTCCCACACAGGACAACTCTTTGTGTAATCCACAAAATTGATTGTTCTGAGTCTGGGTGTACTTTGTGATCGTGTAATTGCATGTTATTAAAGTCCCCCGCGATACAAGGATTATTCCATGTTAGGGTGTTGTCTTTTTAAAAAGAAAGAAGAAATAAATAATAAGCTAGGATCTACTTGCTGGGCCGCTAAAGGAATGTAATATAGTTCCGGTGGCCTGCCAGTAAAGTCGGAGAGACGGCACATTGTGGGTTTCTTTAGTGGGTGAGGGCCCTACACTACCCTGTTCATTGCCTCGAACGACGGGGTGTGCGGTAACGAACATTTGTTCCCGCCTTTACAAAAAAAAAAGCTCCTGATCCACCGTGGTTTCGTGGTGTACTCTAGCGTAAATGCGACGTGCTCACTATACCCCACTCTCACTAACTGTCTGAGAGAAGACCCATTCCCAGCAAGTCATATTATTCAAAAAACATACTATAATATTGAATAAGAATAAGATGACATACTTTGTGTTTTGCAATCATTTCTTACTTCAAATATATCGACTTCAATTAACTCACAATACATAATTAAAATCCATTATACATGAGGCCAAATATTTTATTGTGATACTGTTGGTTAGCTTTGATATTAACAGACGGTTGCGTTACGGACATTTATTCGTATTTCAAAACTGACACGCATCAAAGATTGTTGTAATTATATCTGTCCAGTATTTATTACAAGGGTAACATCAAAGAAAATAGCAGTTATACAATGAAGTAATCTTAAAGTTTGCAGTAGGTAAATTATAGTACAAGATATTGAGTCTAACGGTTATAATAATCCCGAGAATTTTTCTTTAACATGACTTTTATTTACTGTTCCTGATGAAGTTTAAGGAGAGCACTATCTTCCCGGTAGGCAGCAGTCTTGCTGTGCCTCGGGTATTGCTGGATCGAGGCCTTAATACACAATTTTGTCTAGGTAGGTGAGTCTCGGTCTCCCCCTGCACCTACATCCTTCCACTTTCGCATCTTCTTAACCAGTTGCTCGTCCGGCATTCTTTTCCACATGTCCTAACCATCGGAACATTCCCTTTCGCATCTTTACACCAATACTCTCTTTCATATACGATTATATTAGAGTACTATTTTTTCTCCATGCCATACATTCGTCAATATTTTCCACAATCATGGCGGACAACAAAAATCAATAATTCTAGTTTAGGCAAAGTTGTCTATACTATTATAAAGCTGTATTAGGCTATACATATAGGCGTGTCTGAACACAAAACATATTTTTTAGATTTTCTGTCTGTTTGTTTGTTCGCGCATCACGCAAAAAATACTAAACTGATTTTGATAGCTCTCAATTAAATTTAAAAACTGGTATACAATTTATCTACTATAATCGGGAATCCGAGATATTACCTAAAAACTAGCTTTTGGCAAAGGTTAGTGCTAAATAAATATAAATCTTAAACGCAAAATTATAACATCAGCTGTAATTGATACACAACTCATTTTATACCAATATAAACTTTGTAAAGTATAAGTAGGTACTGTTGAATATACATTAAGTTACGGTGATGGGATGTTTGATGAATATACGTTTTATTCAGGCACGGCGTTTCAATATTATCGCAAACTTTGTCAGGTGAACAATAGCCTCGAAGCTATGAGATGAAGTAGCGTTATTAGTTGGAAATCTGACGCATGCCACCCTTATTTTTTTTTTTGCTTTTCAATGATTATAGTAATAATAATAATTTGACTGCATAGATGGTGGAGTGGTTTAGATACTGGCCTCCCGCCCGAGTGTTGTGGGTTCGATTTCCACACAGGAAAACTCTTTGTTAGATCCACAAATAGTTGTTCTGAGTCTGAGTGTACTTTGTGTCCGTGATATTGTATGTTTATAAAGTCCCCCGCGATACAAGGATAATAGCTAAGTGCAGAGTGTTGTCTTTAAAAAAAATTGGGAGATAAATGAAACATTATCCTTCCCGATAAATGATAATAGAAATAACAGCACGTCTATTGAACGAATGCTTAACTTTTTTATACTATGAGTACGAGAATAGCAAGCATTGTTAATAATGGTGATGTATTTCAAAAAAGAACTCGCCTTATTTAGAGTTCTGGGTTTAATATACACATTAGAATTTTATATGTTCGGAGTCCTGAGGCACAGATTAGATTAGAATATATTTTATTGTACACCATACAATAAAACAAGCATGGTTATGTTTTTCAGATAACAATTAAACGTATTCATCGGCAGTACACCATCTGCTTACGGCCCAAATAACATACCGACTTACTCGGTAAAAGATTACCTATCTATTCTTGAAATCACGCTCCTATATTTACAAATATATAATATAATCTTTACCTTTCAAATTTACCAGATATCTCTATAAATTTAATTAAATTATCCATTTCCCTATCCTTACATGTTTGTATCAGGTATGACTGGTTTGGACACTTTACAACTTATCAGAAAGTATATGCTGTCACCCTAGGCCTATACAGCCCAGCAGATCCTTATGGAAGGAAGACTAGGAGATCTGACTTGGCCATTCCATATCCATATCAGCCTTTTAACGTCCACTGCTGGACATAGGCCTCCCCAAGAATGGGGGATAGTGCCGTAATCGCCACGCTTGGCAGGCGGGTTGGCGATCGCAGTGGATGTTGTTAATACTTGAATGAGTGCTGCTGCCCACTTCCCCGGAATTCCCTCAGTCGGCTCTTACGACTCCCAAGGGTTGAGAGGGGTGGGACAATTCTAAAGCCGGCCCCACACGGCTCTGACTTGGCATTTCACTCGTAAGTCCGTAACGCACGTATTCTTTGCAACGTTACAATGCAAATAATGCATTAATACTTTCTGCTAAATAATAAAGTTAATTGGTCGTTAATGGGTCGTGTGGGGCCGGCTTTAGAATTGTTCCACCCCTCTCTACCCACGGGAGTCATAAGAGCCGACTAAGGGAATACGGGGGGCAGCAGCACTCCCTCGAGAATTAACAACATCCACTGCAATCGCCAACCCGCCTGCCAATCGTGGTGATTATTAACGGCATTATGCCCCATGACGGGACCGCTCGTCGTGGCGTTCTCTTGGGGAAGCCTATGTCCAGCAGTGGACGTTGAAAGGCTGATGAATGGATGGATGGAATAAAGTTAATAACCCATTAATACAGGAATGCATTCTTTTCTATGTGTTAATTCTTCTTTTTAAAATATAGCATCACGCCTGTATTCCCCGAAAAGGTAGGCAGAGTGTCCGCTGGCGGCCCGCCGAACCCGCCGGCGGACCACCGAATGAATGTAACATAGTTCCAGTGGCCTGCCAACTAAGGCAGAGAGACGGCACACGGCGGGTTTTCTTTAGTGGGTGAAGGCCCCACACTACCCTGTTCGTTGCCCCGAGCCACGGGGTGTGTGGTTAGGAAAATTTTTTCCCGCCTTAACAAAAAAAACACACCCACGATTCGCCCGCTATGTTTGAGTCCGACTTTATAGGGAGCCTGTTGCCGTCTACCACGCACATTTCCAAACTCCGGGCTGCTACTGAGAATTATTATTTTTACGAAAAAGCTTATTAAATCTGTCTGACCCGGGGAGTGAACCCGAGACCCCATGATCAGCGTAGTCGCTCACACTACCGCTGCACTACCAAGGCAGTCAAGTAATTCCTTCTTAATGTGTAATTAATAAGGAGAATATTAACACACAGAAATTACAATCCCTAAAAATTATTCAATGTTCAATTTCACATCAACGATAAAAGCCTAGACATATCTGAGACTAATGGATTTGTTTACTTATTCAAAGTAAGATCTTGGATTTGTAATGGAGATAGGTATTGCTAAATATTTACAAACACTTCTTCAAATCTCTTTTATCTTCGTTTAGCTTGAAGATTCAACATGGATTAAGCATTTTGGTTAAATTGTTTTAAACTTAAGCATTTACGTTGCCTCAAACAGACTATAAAATCACACCGAGAAATTTAAAATCATAAAAAAAATAATATCTATCACCAAAATATTCCACGACGCCATAAAATCCAATTTTATAACCATGGCGTATACAGGGAGTTTCATTAATTTTTAATTAGAACATTCGACTTTATATTTTTAATTAAGTATTGTGGTGTCATAAAATTTTATTGGCTACTAACTACGCCTTTCAACTGCGTAATACTCAAGTGTTGAATAAGTAATATTGTAGTTTCCATTCTATTTTTATGTTGTTTATTCAATTTACTGCTACTATTTAGAAACTTTTGGAGAATTTTATGTTCAGGTGGGCCAAAATTAATGTGTGAGACATTTTTGTTATGTAAATAAAAAATATTTTTTTAAGTTTTGATTGGATTTAGAATACAGTAAGTTTTAATGTACTTTCTATTTTATTTAAAACTCATCGTTGTTACATACTGTACACGGGATTTAGAGAAAGTCATAGAAACGTAACCAATCATTTTGTAAGTATATATTTTTATTATTTACCCCCAGGTCACAGACATTTTCTTACTTTAAAAAATCTATTTACGATTAATTTTATAAAGAATGGTGTTTTCTGGTAAAATGAAAGTTTTTTTTATTTTATCTAGTACCTAATCAGATTATAATTTTTCACTTATAACTAGATATTAATTAATTGCCAATATATTTCTTATCATATTTTGAGTTAAATTCCTAAGAATTTAAAAAGCATGATTTTTGTCGTCAATTTCAACATACATTTGATAATTTATTTATATCGGGCACTGTTCCTAGACTTTGTTATCTTTGATTTATTCTTTAAATCAACTATTTAAATTTTTAGTAAGTGGTGGGCTCTCCTCCTAAAATCCATTCTGTAATAGTATCTATTTTACCACTTTAATATTAAATGCTTGCAATCGCTCTATATTCAAAGACGAAGTTAAATATTTTATCATCGGGTATTTGAAAAAAATCTATAACATGTGCACAAATAAAGGAATAATAAAGGCAATGTCAGCGTACCTACATAAAATAAAATAAATCCACTTAGCTACTCACATAGAGAATTATACGAAAATACCATCAAAAGTAACGAACCGTGAAATAAATGGCACATATTCGTAAATTTGTAACATTAATCTGCAACAAATTCCTCTTTTCCCTACTTAAATAAAGTTGTTAAAAATCCTTCAACACGTTCACGCAATGAATAAATTTCAAACAACACGTACAATAAACATGGTACATTAATATACATGGTGTGCGATATTTTGCTCTTGCAGATTAAACTGATACAGAACGAGGCCTCCGGGAGACGTTTAACTAACTTACTTGAGGCAAAGACTATAGAATTAGTTGCTTAATACAATCGAATATCCCAGCGCATTTTTTATTGCTTATAGTGGTAGACGAGCCATGGCCCATCTGATAGTAAGTGGTAACTACCGTTCATGGACGCAGCAATATTAAGAATACTGCCCAGTCACTCACTGTTTCATTTTTCAATAAATTAATGAATAGCTATATCACCTGCTACAACTAAAATATGCGTTTAATGTCATTGATCTCTACATTAGAGATGCACAATTGTGTTTAGAAATCGAGGCAAAAGTTATAATAATAATAAATATTCACGGACATTTTCACGCAACGTCCTCTGCTCCCAAACTAAGCTTAACGCTTGTGCTATGGGTACCAGATTACGGATATAATACATATACTACTTTTTTTTGTAAATACATACATATAATAGATAGAAAACACCCAGACTCAGTACAAATATCTGAGTTCATCACACAAATAATTGTCCTGAGGGGGAATCGAACCCCGTGCACGAAAGTCGGTTACACTACCGACTACGCCACGAAGCCCGTCAGTTGTAGGATATACCTACCTTGATGACCAAAATTAAATGTATTACATTAATTTCGCATTAATTTTATAAAATAGCAACTACTTTTAACTATTCAGAAAGAACAAGATAACAAGAGACAGTCGATGAGTTTTTTAAAAGAGATTTTAGTATTACTAGGCATTTTGATACGTTGCGGCTGCTCGCGCGTCGAAACAACACTAAACGAAATGAGTGCAGGAAAAGTAATCTGCACTCATTTATAGTGGACTTTTAGTTTTTTAATTTTTTTTTATTGCATGTAGTGCAGACGAGCCACGGTCCATCTGATGGTAAATGGTAACCGTCGCTCATGGACTCAACTATACTGAGAGTATTGTCAAGCCGCTGCTCACCATTTCATTTCACCGATATGAAATGAAAGAATAAACGGCTATCTCCTGCTACACCCAAAACGCAACGATGTGTTTCATGGCCGGTCACACCGGAGATGGTGGTACTAACCCGCTCGGGCCCCACACCAGGTGAGTACTCCCACTTGGTACCCAGCCCTACCACCAGTCATGCAATGGATGTTAATTGCTTACTTCCCTTAGTCGCCTCATACGACACCCATGGGAAAGAATAGGGTGGTGACACTTGTATTCTTAGACCGTCACCGCACGGACACATAATTGCATGCAGTGCATAATAAATGTGGATCTTCTCTTTTGAAGTAAATACTTCTTTACGCACGCTTAACTTTAGGAGTAAGCTGGTGAATGCGTTACGTGAGCGTTACGAAAAGTGTGATCAGGCGAGGCGAACGGAAGTTGAGAGGGAGGATATAAGTTAGTGAAGATTAATAATCTTATCCTGCTCGTGACTGTTATTTTCGATTTCACATTTTTCACTTTGTGTTTAATGAAGATTATTAAGTTAGAGAGAGTTACGTTTCGTATATTATTGCAGTAGGGGCAAGAGAGAAAGGTGCCAACCCACATTTTCCTTCACTATTTCTCATTATTAATAGATATTAACGTTGGCACCGACCCGCTCTCGGGTCCAACAACGAGTGTGTATCACCACTTGGTACTAAACTCTATCTCCAGTAATACAAATACTTACCTTAGTCGCCGCTGGAAATAATGCGGTAGTGACACGGTATATACTTAGTCCGTCACCACACATTCGTCAAAACGTTAAAAACGGCTATATAAATCTTATTACCTTTATAACCTTAGAAGTAAAAGCTACTTGAATGCCTTTGAAGTTTGTCAAATTACCATTATTGGAGTAAATGAGAGACGATATAGAATTAAATTCTCTACGGTCCCACAGAATACCTTCAAAGCTAACTTACTTAATAAACCTTACAATCTTCGTATTTAGGTATTCAAATATCTCATTGTATTTTAATTAAGTTTCTAGATACATAAATCTGCCAATACGAAACGTAAAGATAGATTGTTTATAGTCTGAGGGCTTAATAATATTAGCATTTCTGTGTAATATTGATGAAATAAAACAACATTCTTGAGATTAGCTTTCAACAATTTGGTACAATTTCATTGTTTGAGTCAGTTAAACATAATAGAACAATAAACTTGGCTTGTCGGCTTTTTATTTGTTTAGGCGGGAAAAAATGTACCTAACCGCATACCCCGTCGTTCGGGGCAACGAACAGGGTAGTGTGGGGCCCTCACCCACTAAATAACCCCGCCGTGTGCCATCTCTCCACCTTTATTGGTGGGCCACCGGAACCATATTACATTCCTTCAGTGGTCCGCCGACGGCTTACCCTTTCAGGTCAACTGAGCGACGCGACGCATCCGCACACGGAGTGTCGCACCTTCGCGGGAGGCCTTGCAGGTGCTGGACGTTCCCCGGTCCATCCACCTGCAGCCTCAGCTAGGATGGCTTTTCTGCCTAAGAAAATATTTAGTGTAACTTCATAACAGATAAAGGGACACTTTGTGTTTAAGATAAAGGGATTCAATAGAAATGTTAACTTACCCTCAAGAAATCTATAAATATGTAAAAGAGTAGAGTTGTGCACGTTAAAAAACAAACACTACTGAGAGAGTGGTGTGGTGCGGAAGAATATTATAGTGACAAAGATTGAGAGAATGAGTCTAATCGTAGTAAAAATATCTTTAAATGCATTTTTTCTTCATACATTCAGAATGCAGAGTGTAATGAGAGTGAAAGAGACAAAAGAGATGCAGTATGAAGTATTCAAAACGACTTTTGAGATAGCAAGGTGTTGAAGGGTTAAATAATACATTATATAATGAATATGAGTATTCTGGCGATATCATATTGGTAACCACTTAAGCTGTGTTCGAAATTGCGAAACATGTACACAAATATGCATGTACACAAGTGCGCTGTGTGGGGCCAGCTTTAGAATTGTCCCACCCCTCTCTACCCATGGGAGTCGTAAGAGCCGACTGAGAGAATATCGGGGGAGTGGGCAGCAGCACTCCCTCGAGTTTTAACAACATCCACTGCGATCACCAACCCGCCTGCCAAGCGTGGCGATTACGGCACCATCCCCCATTTCTTGGGCAGGCCTATGTCCAGCAGTGGACGTTGAAAGGTTGATGGATGTACACAAATATGAATCTTTACTTTATACAGAAACTTTGGAGGCATTCAAGTTTATCCAATTGGTTTTCAGCGAGATCTGGATAGCTGACATCTGCGTAGTCCATATCATAATTATTATATATGGGGATATTCATTAGCACGGACTGTCTTGGTCATTAGTAAGGGTTATGAGTATGGGAGCAACAACGAAACGCAAGTGTGTGTTAGCGTCAGCGGCGAACTGGAAAAAATGTTTCGAAAATTAAAATATTTTATCCATAGAAGTTAGTTTCTTTTAGTTTCTCAAAACTTTCTGAGTATGTACGTATGTATCATAAGGTATACCTAAAGAAATAAATACGTGTGATCTATATTGGGCTTAATCAGCGATAGCTTAATCTTCTTTTGACTGCAGTGAACGCAAGTATTTTTTTAAACTAAAGTTTAAAATACTTAAATACCAAGAGCTTTTCAGTGCCACATCTGTGTCATAATCTGTGATAATGTTATTGCACTATTCCATTTCAAAGCGCAAAAAAGACATAAAAGTTTCTAAATAAGTTGTGGTAATCTCAACAACATCAAGTTGCGTTAGCGCTTACCATCTTATGCATTACCTAGGGTCTCGTAGCAAAAAAGTTGATTTTCTGTGAAGCTGTTTATGTTTTCTAATACCTATATAAAATTCTCGTGTCATAGTGTTTGTCGCCATTCTCTCCGAAACGGCTTGACCGATTCTTATGAAATTTAGTGTGTATATTCAGGTCTAAGAATAGGACGTAAACTATTTTTTATACCCCTAAGTGACAAGGTTGGCCCATCCCAAAAAAATATTTTTATTTTTTTGACCCAATTTTTTTAATTTTTTGTTAGAGTTTTTTTTTCTACGCTAGAAATTCCCTAAAAAATCTCTAGAAATAATTTATATGTCAAAACAACGTTTTCCGGGTCAGCTAGTAGTATATAAAATAAACTGCATAGTTTATTGTTAGATTGTAAGTTTAGTAAAATATATTTAAATTTTTACGTACAGAATACAGAATATTTATAATGGTAGAGCTTAGCATATTATCCCAGCACGAATAGGCCGGCTCGATCGAGGAACTACCACCCTTAACAGATGATTGACGTTAAACAACGATAGGTACTCTTAGCGTTGTCTTTCGTATGGTGAGTGAGAGCGTCAGAGGCCCGAACCCCTTCCTATCCTCTCCTTAATATCCTTCCCTTCTCGCCTTTCCTCGGAGATGATGATACGCGAGTGATGCCTCTGGTGTTACTAGCGTATATCCATCCATCCATCCATCAGCCTTTCGACGTCCACTGCTGGACATAGGCCTCCCCAAATTATATAGTGCCGTAATCGCCACGCTTGGCAGACGGGTTGGAGATCGCAGTGGATGTTGTTAATACTTGAGGGAGTGCTGCTGCCCACTCTCCCCAGTATTCCCTCAGTCGGCTATTACGACTTCCATGGGTGGAGAGGGGTGGGAAAATTCTAAAGCCGGCCCCACACGACCAACTAGCGTCTATAGGATACGGTAATTAAGCTGATTATATCCAGCAGATATCACATAGAAATATTTAATTTCTTTCCTTATGACGGAGACGCTCCACGGCCCACCAGATGGTAAGTGGTTACCAACGCGCACAGACAGACTCATCTAAAATTAAGAATACTGCTATACACTGCTTATAGCTTCTTTTGTTGCTCTTGATTAAACTTAAAAACTGCTATACATTTTTTACCACCACTATATCTGGAACCTGAGATATAATCTAAAACCTAAAACAAGAGCTAGTACTATTATAAATCTGTAATTTAGCTACATTTAACATATTTGGGAATAAAAATACTTTATTAGACTGCAAAAGCGTCTCTGAACAAATCATTGTCTTTAGAAATTTTGTCTGTTTGTTTGCTCGCACATCACGCAAAAACTAATTAATGGATTTTGATAAAACTTTTTATGTAAAAGCAATTGCAATCTAGCTTTTAATTAGACTTGAAAACTGGTAAAAACGTATGTCATCATAAATTAATCGTCATCATCCTTATCCAAAAGTTTGTTGGAGCCAGCTTCCTATTTGTTCGGTTTTAGCTGATTACTAGTATTTATACAGAGTTACTGCCTATCTAACAAACACACAACACCAAAATCCATTTAAGGGATATTTAGTGACCTCAAAACATATCAAAAAAAAATCATATTTGATTAAACACAAAGTGGAAAATGTGAAATCGAAAATAACAGTCACGAGCAGAATTTGTCGTCCAGATGCTTTGCCAGTTCAGCATGGCAAGTGGCATGCTGAATTGGCAAAGAATATGGACGTTATCTAGGAGATGCGGGTTCGTTATATTTAAAAAATATTGTTTTTCCTTTTGAATACAAATATCTAATGCTTTCCACCTTTGGCCAAATGACGCCCTTCTCCATGTTTCCTTCCACGGTCATAGTTTTAATGCGGAACAGAATTTCCATCGCGTTTGTTTCATACATGGCATTTTGTTGTTGTAGAATCATTATTACAAAACTGTGCTGAACCCCTTCCTCCCTCGCATCTAGGCTAAAATGTATGAGTGAAAGAGAGGCTTCGAACAGCGTGCGGGATCAAGAAAATTGGTAGTTTTATACGTGAGAGCATGCTTCATTTGTTATTTGCTCGAGGCACTAGCACCCGTACCATTGTTTATGAGAACAGCCAATTATGTCTTTACAACACACTTTCTTTATACTTTACGGTATTTTTACATTGCGCTAGGATTACGGCTACAACTCATTAAAAGTTAAAATTTTCGTTTTATTTATTATTCTTATATGGGAAGCGTTGAAGTTGCTTATTAGAAAGATCTTGTGCTGGATGAAAATCGGTAATTATTGTTGTTTTTTTGAACCTATAACTGTCCCATTATTGGACTGGGTATTTTTTCAGAGTGAGAAAGGGGTTTCGTCTTTGGTCTACCACGCAGGGCAGTGTGCATTGGCGGACTTCTCAGTTCAGTGAGAAAATCTCTCATGCATAAACATTTCCTCGTCTGAATAAAAACCTTCACCGAGCAGTAATAATTTCTATAAAAAATCGCATTTTGTACGTAATTAATAAGCAATATCATCCTACTAATAATGTAAATGTGAAAGTTTGTGAAGATATTTGGATGTTTTGTAGATGTTAGGATATAATATTTTCTGATATTTACGCGAATATTACATATTATTAAATAATCCTTCTTTGCGGAATCATGTGAGCATCTACGCAGCCTTTCATCGTCTACTGCTGGACATAGGCTACCATAACGAACGGTTGACGAAGCAGTATTATTTATTACGGATTTTTTTAGTGTTAACGATTTGCGGAGTGCTAGCGGATTTGGATTAAATTTGGAAGGCAATACGAGGCTCTGGTTTACTATATAGACACACACTGTACTCAGAAAAATCAATAGTTCCCGTAAGATCCCGAGTTTTATGGGATATGCCTAGATAACTCTATGGACCAAATTTTCAAATCCACAGAAGGCCAGAAGGTAGTTTGTCGTAAGGTTAGGTTTAGCAAACTTCTTTGTGAGTTCTAATTCTCATTTCAATTTATTACAAGTTCAAACTTGATTTGATGCGTTATATTTACCTTCTCTCGGGCGGTCTAAGCGTAGGTGTACGCTGGCACTAAAATTAGCTATAAGCTTTATAAAATATTTCAATAATGATATTATGAAATATAATATTATGATTACAAGTCGTATAACAAAACCATTAGACGTAATTTAGATTAACCTTCGAAATGATTTAATCAAAACTGAAATTACTCATTAAATTTCTGAACATAGGATTTAATTAAATTACATTTCTATGATTATTTGGACATTGTTATGTTTTCCACTAATAGAGCCTAATGTTATTTATTATTTAATAGCGCGACTTTGTTTTTGTAGAATTCAGTTTTTATTTTTTATTTTGTGTGTGGCATCCTAATTATATTATTTTTCCGAAATAAAAGTAACGGAAGTTACTCCTTATAATATCAAATATCTATCAGTGAAAGTTCCAACAGGTTAGCTGGAACAAATAGTGAGATAGACAGACAGATAGACAAAAACTTAATAATTGTTATTTTTTTATAGGTAGCCTATATAATTTGATTATATATATTTAGTAAAAAGCTGTTATTTAAACATACACTTTCTTTTTATATATTTGTATAGACTAGCTGAATTTGACAGACATTGTTCTACCTGAATGTTGGCTTGCTTGCTACTAGCTACCCCAGATTGTTTTTTTAATATTTGAAATTTATATAAGATAACAGTTTGGACTGAAATGGTTTTGTTATATGTACTGTTATATAGTGGTAGGGTTTATTTCAAAGTGGAAATAGATATTAATATGTTATCTGGCCTAAGCAGGTCGGTACCACCGACTTTATAACCGACCGTCAAACACCTAAGTGTATTTTGGTAGTAGCGAAGGATATACAATCATTAATTTATTTCCCGTATGTGTGATAATATCCGTAGATAAATAACACATTGAAGACTCTGGTACCGACCCACTCGAGCCCGATAACAAGGGAGTACCCATGCTTGGTACTCAACCCTAAAAATAAAAATTGCATTTCTTACAAATATTTTAATATTATAAATAAATTTGTTGGTTTCTTTTATCTCTAGGCGTACAAATTTGGCATACCTATGTACAGAGAAGGACATATCCCGGAAATTATGTAATTTTTGGACCAGAATATGACTTATTTCCATTAAAGGCGGCTAGAAGCAGGGCTTGGAATAAAAATGGATTACAAACCTCTGTTATATATTTTTTAAACTCAATTTAATGAGTCCCAGAAAGAATGGGTCGGCGCGATCGGGGAAGTACCACCCTCTCACAAAAGTTCAGCGTGTAACAACGATAGTTACGCCTACCGTTGTGTTTCGTGTGATGAGTGAGAACGTCGGAGGCCCAAATCCCTTCCCTATCTTCTCCTTATTATCCTTCCTATCATCTCCTTAGTATCCTACCTATCCTCTCCTGGTTATTCCTATCTCTTTCCTTGGAGATGGCGACGTGCGAGCGATAACTCTGGTGTTGCTAACGTCTATAGGCTCAGTAACTGCTTACCATCAGGTGGGTCGTATGTTTGTACGCCATTTATGTCGTATAAAAAAAATACTAAAATACCTACCTATGTGCCAAACAGTACAGTACAGTATATAAGGTCGTGTAGCTCCAAATTAATTTATTTTCCAAGATCTCATTTTCTTAAAAGAAATTATTAAATGTAATTTACTTGTAGTAACTGGGTCGGCACAGCCCAGAACGGAGCCGCAAGGGCAAAAGTGATTTTTCTAAATGCGTGCTTGGTATAAACCTTGCGGGGACAATTTACGCCGGGCAACCGACCAATGTGATTGTTAACTATGGTACAAAGATTATAAGTTATCTGTCATAAGCACGATATTTGAGTGAATATCGGGTACAGTTTCAATATTTTTACGACTTATTATTAAGTAACCCGTTTACTTATTATACACGAGAAATTATTGTATTAAATAACAGTTTCCATCCTATCAAATTTGTTTGAGGAATTCCGTTCTAGAAAAAACTCGAGCGTATAGTTTTTTGATCTTGTTTAAAAAAGTATGCTTTAATAAACGTAATTGGTAGTATTTCGTTCTTATTTTGAATAGTTGAAATAGCATCGATCCTTTTCATCAATTTGTTTTTTTTTTAAGATACCAATGGTTCCTATAGTTATAACTTTAATTACCTACTATCATAGTCGTCTATCGTAATCGTATATTTTTTGTCTGTTTATCTGTTTGTTCGTTCGCGCATCACGCAAAAACTACTGAACGGATTTCGAAAACGTATCTTTTTCAGATGAAAATGTTAATGGGATCACCTCCTTTATAAATGCTCGTAGTACAAAGAACGTATTAATTTATTAAAAAATTAATATATGGAATAAGCAAGAATAATTTTTGAAAATACCCATGGAATTTTATTATCGTTATGTGAGATTTATGAGATGCTACTATAAATTATAATTACGTTTGTTATTACAGATTTATTAGACCTACCTTAATTTAATTATAATTTTTTACGCTAAATAATGTTCGTTGGCTAGGCTCGACGAATCGCTCAGGCGGAGAGACAGCACACGGCGGGTTTATTTAGTGGGTGATGGCCTCACACTACCCTGTTCTTTGTCCCGGGGTGTGCATAAAGGCACATTTTTTCCCACCTTAAAAAAAAAAAGATCGACGTATCGCTAAAGTTCGGTAAATAACGATAAGTTAACTGCTGAAAGTTTCTAATCTGTTGCTTGATATTTGCTAAAACAATGTCTGTCTTAGTTACATGGTCAAGTAAGATTACGTGATAATAAGTTTCTTAAAAAATGGAAACTTAATTTAAATGCAATTTAGCTGGTGTTATTTTAAATTCCTTAAGCGTATAATAATTGTAATAGATCTAATAAAGACATAATTTTTGTTTTTGATGCAGCAATTTTTGTTAGACTAATGAATCGCCAATGAATAGTGATCTCTGAGTGTAAAACAAGTAGTTTATAATTGTATCAGAGACGAGTCTCAAAATATGTTGGATGCTATACCACATATTTAGTAGCTTGCGGCAAAATCCCATGATTAGAGTACATCAGGAAACGAATGTTATTTTATAAAGTTAGTATTTATGTAGTTATATGTGAAATTATATTTTTTGTGAATATCATCGTTTTCGTTATATAAAAGAAGCAATAAATATTACCCGAATTACATTTACTAGTACATAACACGTAGGTAGTGATTTGAAGCTAAATAGTGTATACCTTGTAGGTATACACTATTTTTAGCGTACCTATATCTTGTAGGTAGGACCTATACACTATTTTTTGAACAACTATATTTGACACGCGTGTCTCCTTAGAAATAACAGCACGTTTTAAACTATAATTCCGTTGCACATCTATTCAACAACATCAAAAATATAGGAATATGTAACATTTCAAACAATTAAATATTTATTAACTACTAATTTGATGTGTCGATAAAGGAATTGCCTTAATGCGGTGCTTTCTGTTAAATTTTTTTATAGCAAATGCTATAGGTACGTATAACATAGATGATAGAATTTCATCTAATTTAATAAATCGGTATATCTATGAGCTATCTATCGTCCACTGCTGGATAGGCCTTGCCAAAATGCTGTATGTTAATAATAATTAACTTTATAATAAAAATAAATATTATATATTTTTTTTCTTTTTGTTAAGGCAGGAAAAAATGTTCCTAACAACGAACAGGGTAGTGTGGGGCCTTCACCCACTAAATAAGCCCGCCGTATGCCGTCTCTCCGTCTTTGTTGGCAGGCCACTGGAACCATATTACATTCCTTCAGTGATGTATAATTATTATCCTGCGAAGGTGTAACGCTCTGTGTACGGAAGCGTCTCTCAGTAGAGGGTACCCAAAAAGGCGGACCATTGAAGTGATGTCACATAGTTCTGGTGCTGCGCCAGTACAGGTGGAGAGACGGGACACGGCATGTATATATCTAGTGGATCAGAGCGCGTTCGTTGCCTCGTACGAGGAGATGTGTGGTTAAACCCCTTTTTCCCGCCTTAACAATAAAAAAGTTTAAATATTCTAATTTGTAAGTCTAAAATTGTGATATTTAATTTAATATCACTCCTTTATACTACACAGGTGGCAATCAAAGATACGGCCCACCTGATGTTAAGCGGTTAACGTAGCCTATAGACGCTAGTAACATTTAAACCTTATTAGATCTCAGCAATTCCGTACAAAATTTAATAATCCATAACAGTTGTTGCCTACTGAGTTTTCTGGCCGGATCTTTCTCAGTCAGGCCGCGTTCCGATCCGGTGGTAGCTTCTTAGTCTTAGCTTTTGGCAAAATCAATATATTTAATAATATAAACTATTAACCAAGATTGTCTTCTCACTGGTAGTAATTGGTAGTTTGTGGTAGAATTTTTGAGCACTAAATAAAAACAAAAAATTTTACAATTTAAAGAGGAGTATTATACTCATTTTAATATACTAATTTAAAGTCTCAAACATTGTAAGCATAAACATTTGAAGTAGATATTTTCACTGTGTTTCTAAACGAATATTAGGTGGGTTAAAATAAATAAACCAAAAATTTTGTAAAATCATATAGGTACTGTGGGTAGATGAAACCGTTGAAATAACATATCAACCTTGGACGTCTATCATCTAAGTCCACCCGTGATCATGAATGCTGTAAAGTATTCGAAACGTCGGGATAGTAGTAAAATCAAGTAAACGCGATAGATTCCGTAAACGTAGTTTTATTTCAAAAAGGCTCTACCACTAAAGATATCAAATTTTAGGTATTAAATGGCCGTGTGAGGCCGGCTTTAGAATTGTCCCACCCCTCTCCACCCATGGGAGTCGTAAGAGCCGACTGAGGAAATACCGGGGAGAGTGAGCATGGCGATTACGGCACTATACCCCCAATTTGGGGAGGCATATGTCTAGCAGTGGACGTCGAAAGGCTGATGGATGGATGGATGAGGTAAAAGATACGTAACTTAACTGTATAATTATATTAATAATAATAAACATTTAATCAAATATGATAACAGACAATATTACAAATATAAAAATAATCTAAAATAATCTTTACGATTATATGTTTTAGATAATGTACCTACTTAACCTAAAAAAAATTCAAATTATAATATTGCTATATTCAAAATAATAGTGTCACTACCTATAGATAGATGGCGCTACTAGTTATATTATAAATAGCACTTTCCGTAATGTGACAAAATAAGACTTTTAAGCCTTTATATTCATACTGGTTCTTAGGCAATAATAATAATGATCTCCAGCTCACGGCAGACACTGACCTATTACTCAGGAGATATCAGATATAAATATAAATATTCACGGACATTTCACACAACGTCCTCTGGTCCCAAATTAAGCTTATCGCTTATGCTATGGGTACCATATTACGAATATAAAACATAATATTACTTTTTTGTAAATACATATAATAGATAGAAAACACCCAGACGCAGTACGTACAAATACCAGTGTTCATCCCACAAATAATTGTCCTGAGTGGGAATCAAACCCACGATCTCGTCCACGGAAGTCGGTTACACTACCGACTACGCCACGTAGTTATAGTGAACGAGGAAGTGCGTAAACGGAAATCCACGCTCTGTTCCTTCAATCTCTTTTATCTCTCTGATGATAGGAGATATCTCTCTGATGATCGGATAGCAGGTGCAGGAAATAAGGGCACGTGGATGAAACACGTTTAACCTCCCGACTTCTAGCTACTATTGATTTTTTTTAATAGATAGCTCTCACTAATAGTTAGCCCGGCCTGAGAACTTTTTTTTGTTTCCATCCATCAGCCTTTCAACGTCCACTGCTGGACATAGGCCTCCCCAAGAGAACGCCACAACGAGCGGTCCCGTCATGGGGGCTAATGCCGTAATCGCCACGCTTGGAAGGCGGGTTGGCGATCGCAGTGGATGTGGCTAATACTCGAGGGAGTGCTGCTGCCCACTCCCCTGTTATTCCCTCAGTCGGCTCTTATGACTCCCGTGGGTAGAGAGGGGTGGGGCATATCTAAATCCGGCCCCACACGGCTATTTTTTTGTTTAGGAGGAAAAAAATGTACCTAAACACACACCCCATCATTTGGGGCAAAGAACAGGGTAGTGGGGAACCCTCAGTCACTAAATAAACCCACCGTGTGCTGTCTCTCTACTTGTATTGGCAGCCTACTGGAACTATGTGACATTACTTCAGTGATCGGCCTGGGATACCTTGACCTTATAATCCGTATCGTATACGCTATTGCTCCGCAACCGGGATATTATTGGTACTATTGCACAATCCATAAGGTTACGGTCACATCTTAGTATTTATAAAATTTACCATTGTCTAGCTCACGGTAGAGTGTAACGGACGCAAGGCAACTATGACCCTCTTACCACGCTTTACGCCGACATAAAGGCAAGGTCAGAATGGGTCCTCTATGAGTGATGTTGACTCGAGTCGCCTTTGACTCCAAGTCACTCAAACGTCGATCTTGCTTCAGGCTGTGTGCTATCTATAGTGTAGTTTGCTGAGTCGAATAAAGGAACTTAGCTATAAATATATGCATTTTTTCGAGTGCGTTCAAAATATTTTGAACCGTGCAATTTTTTTTCTAATCTTTTACCTACTGTCCCACTATTGGGCACCTATCTTCTCTCAGAGTGAGACAGATTTAGACTATTATTAATCTACGTTCACGAAGTGTGGGTGGAATCTCTCAGGCATGAAGGTTTTCTCACGATATTTTTTTTTCATCGAATAGTGATAATTCGAAAAAAAACACTCATAATTTTGAAAATTTCAAAATGTATGTAGCGTGTGTCGTGCGAGGACTCCGAACTGGGGATCGAAGTCCCTGGCACCACTAAGCTACCACTGTGATTATACAATTAATAATTAAAAGTACTTATTTTATATTCTCACGTAGGTACCTACTTGACCATCATGAATGTGTACTGATAATAGATAAACTGGTAATAACTCTGATTTCACAATCCGAGTACACTGTGACGTACTTTGTATCAATTAAATGTGTAATTGCAAAGATAAAATAACTTCTCTACTGCGGTTAAAGTTTAAAAAAATAAATATTATTTAGTGTAAGTATTGATGGTAACACCGTTTTATATATTACAATAAAATATAGCTGTTAAAATAAATAAGCTCAGAGTTAATATAAATATTTAAATTGTTGGTTTGTATTAGAATATTAAAAAAATATATTATCAAACGAACCGGAGAAAATAAATAATCTTTTCTAAAAAAATAGGGTTTAGAAACAAAAACAATACTTTACGTAGCAATTTACATTTTCTCCGAATAAACCTTCGTCATTCGTCGCAAGGGACTACTTTAAAAGTGTCACATATATTGCCGTTGGTGATATCAAACCAAAAGTATATGAAAACAGAATAAAATATGAACCGTTAAAGCTGGACTATAAATTGTGCACACATCACATTGGCTGGCGCGCCGCTGGCCATAATGATTCATTAAGTGCCTCCCCGGGATTACCTTTTTGTAATTGACCGATGATGCGAGAGTCGTATCACTGCTTCTCTTTTACTCGAGCTGCGAGGTTTAAACCAAAAGCTGTTTAAAAGCGGTTTATGGCTTAAGTTTTAGTACCGCTTCGAGATTTAACTCTCAGAACGTTAAAAATCTGTTTCATAACCTTTACTATTTATTAACAAGAGTTTAAGTAATTCAATTTAAAATAATGCGTGGATTTTCCAAGTATTTTCCAATTATTTATTAAGTACAGAAACGTACCTTCATTCATATAAGTATCTACTATTTTTTTTACTCACCAAACTTTATAAAACATT
Organism: Leucoma salicis; assembly: GCA_948253155.1. Lineage (NCBI taxonomy): Eukaryota > Metazoa > Arthropoda > Insecta > Lepidoptera > Erebidae > Leucoma > Leucoma salicis. The sequence continues at coordinate 19,285,104 of OX411815.1, read as the reverse complement.
TCAGATTATCTTGTACACTTTAAATACAGACTAAATTATTTTAAATTAAAGATAAATAACTACTTATACTCATTATCACCGATGATATAGTTAAAATTATTTACAAAAAAATAACACCATGTTATATTCAACAGGTTCTTAAAGCATTATTCCTACTCCCTGTCTATTATCCCAAGGTAGAAAACATAATAATAATATGTAATTTATCACGTTTATAAACGTATTAATAATTATCATTTCTACTGGTAGTTGATTTCGTCATTGGTAGGGTAATATGGCGGACCACTGAAAGAATGTAACATAGTTCCAATGGCCCGCCAATAAAGGCGGAGAGACGGCACACGGCGGGTTTCTTTAGTGGGTGAGGGCCCCACACTATCCTGTTCGTTGCCCCGAACGACGGAGCGTGCGTTTGGGAACATTTTTCCCGCCTTAACAAAAAGAAAAGGGGGTAATATGGTGGATCGCTAGTCGCTTACTTCCTATACGGGTTTGAATTTAAAACTATTAAATATCTATCGGCGTACATTGACCATGAATGCCCATGACTTTAAGCTTTACGGATGTTTAGTTTGTAAACGGCAAAATGTTGTGTAACATTGAACTGTATTATCGACCGACAGTACGCGTGTGTTCAGTTTTTGTCCGCGTTGAATATGTGTGTTCGATAGATTAGTTTTTCATATAAACCAATAAAAACGATCAATAATTAAAGTAGAAAAAAGTGCTATGATAGTATACTGCCGTAATGTATATAGAATACTGCCAATTAATAGCTTGTTAATTGCACGTCTGCTCAAAAAAGGAGTGTAATATTTTTGCTTTCATGTATGATGATTTTGTCCGTGTGATGACGGACTAAGAATACAAGTGTCACCACCCCATTCTTTCCCGCTGCAGCGAAGCCGCGGGCAAGGGCTAGTAATATAATAAAAATGCATAATTTCTACATAGGCAGGTTGTACATGTTCCACAGAAAGGTCTAACTGCAATACAATTTGTTTTTTTTTTATCTTACAGATCAATTCAAAAAAAGCACTCCAGTTTTGATTGCTTACATCTATTTACTGTTTTCATTTTAAGTTTGTTATGCTATGTTGTACTGTTTTCATTTCAATTAATTAATATTGTACAATATAAACTTTTAGGTACTGTCTAATCTCCACCGAAGGAATGTAACATAGTTCCAGTGGCCCACCAATAAAGGCGGAGGACGGCACACGGCGGGTTTCTTTATTAGGTGAGGGCTCCACACTACCCTGTTCGTTGCCCCAAACGACGGGGTGTGCGGTTAGGCAAATTTTTTCCCGCCTAAATAAAAAAAAAGGCTATTAATACTTTCTGATATTTAAGCGAATGTTACACATTTTGAAATAAAACTTCGTTTACGGAATCTATCGCGTTTACTTGATTTTACTACTATCCCGACGTTTTCATCTATATTGGACGTCTATCATCTAAGTCCACCCGTGACATGAATGCTGTAAAGTATTCGAAACGTCGGGATAGTAGTAAAATCAAGTAAACGCGATAGATTCTGTAAACGAAGTTTTATTTCAAAAAGGCTATTATATATAATTATTTTCTAGTCAATAGTAATGAGATTAGAAAAGATTGGCTGTGCCTATTGGTTTTAATTTTATTTTCAATATACTGATAACAAACAACTATTTAGAGTTTAGAGCTTGTATGCTTGACCGCACCTCACCACTCCTAAAGAAAAGAAAAATACACATGTCTATAGTATTTTTACATACCTTTACGTCTTGTTTTACAACATTATAACATAACAACAGTAACGTAACCTAATAGGATATTTAGACTACTCTGTACCCAAAACAATTATTTTTAGAATTTTTGACTGCCTGCACTTTTTTTTCTTCTCGCATAACGACGAAGCGATTTTAACTAAATTCTTATATTTGATAGCTCTTAATTGTACTTAAAAATGGAATACGTTTTATCTCATCACTAATCTTAATTTCACTAAGAGTTTTACGAATACACCCCGTGCTATTGCTTTCAACAGATTATAAAAAGAACTGCTTTATTACTGATATTAGTGTCGTCATTTCAGATCCCTTTAGCAAGCTCATGTCTGACAACAGCAACTGTAAAATGACTATATCAAACTCAAGACTAAGAAACTTTCCCTATATTGGCAAGTTCTGTAAAGTTCTTGACAATAAGTGCCAAGTTCTGTTGGCTGTATTAAACTAATGCCACTATTAGGAGGGCGATTATAAATTATCTATGCATGAATATTTTGTAGAAGTAAGTACATCAAGTTCATATTTGGTATAATTATACGTTCGATTTTATGAACACGGTTTTATGATCACGTGGGTGTTACGAGATATTCTTAGTTTTAAGCCCTAAATACGTTATGAAATCTAGAATGCTTTTACATATTAACCCTGTATCAAGATATTGTTATTAAAATTGTAAATGGTTATTATAGATATAATATATTCATTTTATATAATAGAAGAGCAGCTATCGTTAAACCCAAGGATCACAGTTCTAATCAAGATGAATCGAACGAGCCAAAGCTCGAATGGGGTTGCGTCTATTTATTTCAGAGTTAGCATAGCCACCTTCCAGCTCCATCATCATATCAACTCCATGTCATCCATTCATCCATCAGCCTTTTAAAGTCCACTGCTAGACATAGGCCTCCCCAAAAATGGGATGTGTATGGGATGGATAGTGCCGTAATCGCCACGCTTGGCAGGCGGGTTGGCGATCGCAGTGGAAGTTGTTAATACTCGAATGAGTGCTGCTGCCCACTCCCTCGGTATTCCCTCAGTCGGCTCTTACGACTCTCATGTGTGGAGAGGGGTGGAACAATTCTAAAGCCGGCCCCACACGGCATACACACTTCCACTCACTCAGTACTTCATGTGGAAATAATAAACGACTATCTTCTGCTACAGCCAAAACACACTGACGTGCTTCATGACTGGTCACACAGAAGACGGTGGTATCGACCCGTTCGGGTCCGATAGCAAGTGAGTACTCTCACTTATTACCCAGCCCCACCACCATTAATGCAATGGACGATAATTGCTTACTTCCCTTAGTCGCCTTCTACGACACCCGTGGGAAAGGATGGAGTGGTGACACTTGTATTCTTAGTCCGTTACCATAAGGGCAAATATTTAATAACTTATTAAAATTCTATATATCATATAATGTTAGTGTCTTTTTTACTATCTCTGATCAATATAGGTTGGTTCAAAATAATTTAGTTATTTCCTTATGGTCTTCCTTACTTAATTATGGTGATGCTTCACGGTTACCCAACAAGCTCAGTCATAAATCAGGACATAGCTCAAAATTAACTTGCAAGATTCCAGATAGATAGACAGGGAAACTACTAACCCTACCTTTAGGTGGTTTTATTTATAAAACCTAAACAAAAGCTTATAATAATTGAAGCAGATGTGGTCAGTATAAATTCCCGGTTAAGCATAAGGCGATTAGCACACTGCCACGCACCACGCAGCGTAGTGCGTGAATGCGTGTTCTAACGTTGTTTGTAAGTATCTCCCTTTGTATAGAAAACACGCACAATTCAACACACAGACAATGCATCCACGCGCGTTCATGCAGATCACGCGCCTACAAGCAGAAAAACATGCATGCGCGTGGGTGCGGGGCGAGACGCAAGGTATGGCACACCGAGTCCCGCCCGCCGCAGTGTCACAGCCAACGGCATTGAATGAAATGAGTCAGAGCACTCAGAGCCGCTGTGAATCCACAAAACGCAACAACGCGCGTGAGTGCGTAAAAAAACCGCACGATAATGCAGATCTGCACTTCCGCAAGTTCGCGCGTAGATGCGTCGACATGCAACATGCAACGTGGTGCGTGGCAGTGTGTTAATCGCCTAAGTCCGCTCTCAAGACAAAGTCTTCGATTGGATGCCTTGAGCTATACGAAGCAGTTTCGTGTAAATACCAAAAGACATATAAAAGTCTCGTGAGAGTCTCGATCCCAGTGATGTGTGCCTCTAACTTATCAAACATATAAATTTTCTAAAATATTATGTAGGTATATGGACATGTAGAAGTGCTAATTTTCTTTTTACACAATATAAAAACGAAATAAATCCATTAAGGTTCACCGAGGAAACATGAATAGAAACATCAATTTACATTTACGAAAAACAGCATAAAGCTTTTATTTTGTTATCCCGAATTTGTGAAATGTGTAATTTTTATAGATATAAAAACATTGAAAGTAGGTACCTAATATCCTAAGTACTAAAAAATGTTCGCTGTATAAATGCTCAGTACTTAATTGCAGACAAACAAACAATTGACTGCCAATTTAAAAAAAAATATTACTATAAACAAGAAGTATAAATTGGAGAATTTAAACACAGGCAAAAATTAAAACACAGCTTCAAGTACCTTGTTGGTAATAAAACGCCAATCGACGCCTACGATATTACGATAATATTCTCCGCCAATGCAGAAATCTTAAGAAACACTACAAAAACATACTTAATTAAACGTAAAATGTTCATAAAATATCTTTGAATGCGCTTTAAACCAAGAATCAATTTATTTTTATTATGTAATAAGAATATAATTATATTATTTTGCATGTTTTTAATTATATTATAAAAAACATGCAAAATGACATTATTTCAAGAAATTATATTCTAAATATATGCAAAGCAGATGGCGTAATCGTGCCTTAATGCAGCAAGAAGCATAAACACAGTCATAAAAAACGCATTTAAAAGTTCTTCATATGCCTTACTAATTGAGATGTTCTGACCATCGGAATACAAAGGGACAAATTAGTGACGCTTATAAAATTTTGTTCAGATCTTTCAGAGTAAAACCTTAAATGCAGAAGTACGAGTATATATGCCAGTATTAATATGACTAAATAGAGATATAAGGTATAACATTGAATTTGGGGATATAGCTTAAATACAGATAGATGAGAGAGTCGAGAAGTATGATTTTAGAATAATGATGTCTTCTAATATTTATATTTCTCTCTCTCTCTCTTTTTGCGAGAGGTAAATTGGTTCAAATACAGTTTACTGGCTGGAATTCTCGGTTGATGTAAGGTTTGGAGTATAGTAGGTATCCATTTAAATATTTCCTAGGTATAATATTGTGGTCCACCGAAGGAATGTAACATAGTTCCAGTAGCCCGCCAATAAAGGCGGAAAGATGGCACACGGCGGGTTTCTTTAGTGGGTGAGGGCCCCACACTAACCTGTTCGTTGCCCCGAACGACGGGGTATGTGGTTAGGATCATTTTTTCCCGTCTTAACAAAAAAAAAGGTATAATATTGTGGCACCCGTGGAATGTAATAGGATGCCTTCGCACATGGACATTTTACAAGCTAGTGTTTTAATAAGATGATGCACTGTTACATTACTTCTTCATCTGACGTAAAAAACTAATTACTATACAGGTGGAGTATTTTTATCTGTTCTTGCAGTGGAAGGTTATTCACATCCTTTTTACTGTTGATAGAATGAAGGTTATGTGAGACTCGCCATCGAGCCACTCTATGCCAAAATATCCACTAAAATCAATGCAGAATCTTACATGTTTACTGTACAAGTGGTCTGCCAAGACAGACGGAGAGACGGCACATGGCGAGTTTATTTTGTGGGTGGGGGCCCCACACTAGCCTGTTCGTTGCCCCGAACGACGGAGTGTGCGGTTAGGTGTATTTTTTCCCGCCTTAAATAAGGTGTTGGTGTCTTTTAGACACAAGATTCTAGTGGCATAGATACCTACGTAGGAGCAAAAATTGATATACTGTAATTTTAAAATAATTACCTACTGTTTACCTTGGTATTGTATGTACCGTATAGTACCTACATGTAATTTAATTATCTATCTATCTATACTATTATAAAGCTGTAACAGAGCTGTAACTGTACATTTAAGATATTTGAGGAAAAATTACTAAGAGGACTTAGATAGACTATCTATTTACTGTGAACGTAATAACCTACAACTAAGTATATCCAAATGTAACAGCATTAGCTTTACAAAGAACAGAAAAGTAATAAACTTCACATATAAGTTAAATAATACGCAACTCACAAGAGTGACATCTCTGCGAGATCTGGACATTCATTTAGATTATAAATTACATCTTAACACTCATATAGAAATTATCGTAAGCAAAGCATTGCAAATACATGGATTCGTAATGAGGGCAAGTTAAAGACTTTAAAAAAAAAACACATTTATAATTCTTTACAAGACAATAATTAGACCACAATTAGAATATGCCTGTAGTATTTGGAAACCCATATACAGCAAACATGTGAACCAGATCGAAAAAGACAACGTAAATTCCTCCGATCTCTATACTACCGCTTCCACCGCAGACGCCTTGAATATCAATAATTATTAAGTTTATATAATATAATATCTTTAAAATCTAGACGGATTCAATTAGGAGCATCGTTGCTCTATAAAATATGTAATAATTATATCGATAGCACAGAAATGGTAAGCAAATTATGCTACTTAGTTCCTAGAACTATATATCGTCGTGAAGTGAAGACCCAGACAATATTTGCACTTGGAACATGCAGAACTAATGCGGGATTACGCTCTCCCATACGTATGCTAGTCCATCCATCAGCCTTTCGAAGTCCACTGCTGGACATAAGCCTCCCCAAGAGAACGCCACAACATGTGTTTCGCTCATATGGGGGATAGTGCCGTAATCGCCACGCTTGGCAGGCGGGTTGGCGATCGCAGTGGATGTTGTTAATACTCGGGGGAGTGCTGCTGCCCACTCCCCTGGAATTCCCTCAGTCGGCTCTTACGACTCCCATGGGTGGAGAGGGGTGGGACAATTCTAAAGCCGGCCCCACAAGGCAAATGCAAGGTATGCTAGTAGAACAATATAATATTATACTTGTTGATGTTGATTTATTCGCACTGACTGTAAGTCAATTTAAAAATCAAGTTTTTAAAGTGCTTAGTGAATACATGGATGATGATGCAACATTCAGTTCAACAGATGTTTTAATGTTTTTCTTTATTTTTAACTTTTTGTATTTTTTTAATCTATTAAATTTTCTCTTTCATTTATTATTAATAAGATAAACGTTATGTTAAATTTCAACATATAATAGTGTTTATTTTTTATTTTTTTATTTTCTCTTCTGTCTGCATTATCATAATTCATTTTCATCATTTTGTTTCTTTTAGGTATACCTAGTATCTAGTTAACATTATAATATTAATAAGGGGAAAACGGTGTTGATTGTACATTTATTTAAGTTTGAATTGTTAACTATTTTTATTTCCATTAGTAGCAATGTACAATTGTTAATTTTCCTGAATAAATAAATAAATTCCAAAAGAAGAGATAGATAGAGTAATTAATAAGCTAATTAGATTGTCATCAAAATATATTTTTTTATAATAGGATGGTTTTTAGATAGTTATTTTTTTAAAAACATGATACAGATGGAGTAATTGTGAATGTTGCAGTTTTATATTACAATCATCTGACAAGCGAGTGAATTATTTAGGTTTTGTACAGTATTAACCTGAGAAGTATAAAAATGTCAGAAAAATAATCAGAATTGTTTCACGTTAATATTAATGACCAAATTATGGGTTGTATTTTATTTAATAAAACAAATAATTTTTCTTTGTTCTATTGATCCGTGTTTAATATCAAAATGATATATATTTGCATTAGAATATAGGACCGTGATATATAAAATAAACAAAACTTCTTGAATTTAAAGAACCAGAAAGAATGTATACCTACTTACATAATTATAAAACAAAGTCCCCGCCTTGTCTGTCTGTATATCAGGGATATAGTAGCAAATGGATTTTCATGCGGTTTTCACTAATTAATGGAGTAATTTCACAGGAAAGTTTTGATATACAATTAATTTAATGTTTGTGCAATATAACTAAATTATTACGGTTATAAAAGAAAAGTCAATTGCCGCATATATAACGGATCATAAATTGAGAACGGCTACATCGATTTCGCTGATTTTTGTTTTGATTTATTCCTGATTATCAATGAGAGAACGTTTTAGACAAGTTTTTCTAGTTATAATCCGGAAAATTGTAAAATGTGAATGGTGTTTTAGTTTGATAATTTCAATACAAATTGTTACTTTCAGGTTGACTGCTTTGACTTATTTATATATAGCACCAAAAAATTTCACATTTAAATATTTATATTTCAGTGTATTTCCGATGTATACTATGTACTATATAATATTAATTTAGTGTTTATAAAAGGATTACCTACGTGTACGTCTAACTAGATTTAACTATCAGTTTTACTTCCATCCATCTATCAGTCTTTCATCGTCCACTGCTGGACATAGGCCTCCTCAAGGGAACGCCACAGCAAACGGTCCTGTGCCGCCTGCATCCAACGAATGCCTGCAACTTTGACTAGGTCATCGGTCCACCTGTGGGAGGCCATCCTACACTATGCCATCCTATAAGCGGTCGCCACTCGAGAACCTATCTTTCCCAACGGTTGTCAGTTCATCGAGCGATGTGGCCGGCCCATTGCCACTTCAGCATGCTGATCTGGCGGTCTACTCCCGTTCTCCTATGGATTTCCATATTACAGATCTTATCACGTAGAGAGATCCCAAGCATAGCCCGCTCCATGGCACGCTGAGCGACTTTAAGCCTTAATATAAGGCCAACATTTAGAGACCACGCCTCTGTTCGGTAAGTCATCACCGGTAATACACACTGGTCGTAGAACTTCATCTTCAGATACTGTGGAATATTGGACAAGAAGATCTTCCTGAGCTTCCCGAACGCTGCCCGTCAGTTTTACACGCATATCTAAAATTCAACTACGCAGCTGTACTAGCTTGTCAACCGTCTATCAGACATTTTTGACTGGGCATCACGATGAACAGTTGAAATTCTGGCATAAATTCCAATAAATTTAGAAATCTGCAAAATATAATGAACAACGACTGACGAAAATAGTTTTTATACTAAAGGAGTGATCTCTATCTTAAGAAATCATTTCTAACGATTACCATAACATCGTGATGTGAGTACCTAATCCAGCAGAGACTTAAAGTGCTCATGGAATTCATTTGATGCATCTTATTTATAGAGAAGTGCGCTGTTAGATGCTTGGTTGCTTAACAGAAGTGGTCAACCTCATGTGCATATTCTACTGTGGATGAAAAAAAATCATATAAATTGACGCCATTGTTTGCACAGACTTTCCTAACCAATAGTGTGACGATTACAACCGGGAATTGCCATGCAAGATCGATACCATTATTTGCGCAGAATATCCTAATCCCAAAACATCCAGATTTATATGAAGTATAGATGCCGAACGTGAAACGTGAAAGTGAAGAATATTGCTTACCGACGGTGTGGCGATTGTAACAGGTAATTAACGTCATAGATGCGTACGTTATCTGTGTGGTTTATAAAACATCACGATTACAAGTAAACGGTTATCCCTCTATCATGTATAGATGCGAAATAACTTCTGAAGAGTATAACGGAACAAAATAAGGTATTAATAAAGTGTTACTGTTGTCTGTTTTTGTATAGGATTACAAATACATTCAAATACATTTAGAGCGCATTTTCTCCACTGCAATTTTGCCAAGTCCCACAAATAATTTGTACTTAAGTAGGTACCTATATAGGGAAAGGCAGCCATATAATTGATATTGTAAATAAAGGCTCTCTATCAGCGATGAAGTTTTGCAATGTTACGTGGCACAATTATGTCAAGAGCAAAGAGAAGGAAACCCATTGTGGTTAATTTAGCTGCATATGAAAAATGGCCACCGAGTTTATTTTAAGGCAGCAAAGGCACAACAAAGAATAGAACGACCACAAGCGTCAGCGCTGACAAGCTTTTTTGTAACATGCACAAGTAATCTATTTGTTAGAACACTGCTTAACTGGAAGATAAGATATCCCACATAGCACACATTGTCGTCATAAAAAGTATTCAGTGTCAGAAACACGGAAATCCTTTTTTTTTTCAATATGAATGTGAAAGTTATATTTAACGAATGCATTTACACTCTTGATCTGATCAATGATAAATATTTACTATTATTATACCCATGTTTCGCCAGCTATGTTAGGTCCCATGATATACGGGGAGACTATTATTTGCACCCTCGAATCTATTCTAAAACCAAGACACAGATTATTATTTATAATTGCTCATTAAATGACCTCATTAAACATATTTATGTTATATATTTATATACAAAAATTGCTGGTTTAATCATACTAAATTTATTAATTCAATCGGATCGAAATGACTAAAAATGCAAAACAGTAAATATGAATCCACCAATCGATACGAATCATCAATATTTTAAATTGTTGTGATTATTGCAACAATCTATGTTACTATTTTATTCATCTCATTTAAAAAAAAGTGATAACACACATACAAGTATTATTTTAATGGTAGTGCAAGCATTATTTTAGGGGTAGTGAGTTATTTAATTAAATAATTAAACAACTCACTTTGTAGTTATCGTTATAATCCACATTTTCATTGTCGTTGTCATATATGATATGTGATACTTTCTGATATTTACGCGAATGTTACACATTTGGAAATACTTAAAAATATATTATGGTGATATAATGTTTTGTTCAATTACTAAACCTAATATTTCCCTGCCATAGACGATGACGCCTTATTAAAAATGATATAATCTCGAAAGAAAGTAATTATTAATAAACCAGTAATTTAAACAATATTGTAAATAGCTCGACAGTAACATTTTATTCAGTAGTAAATTAAAATTAAATAAATAAAAATTAAAGACATGCAATAAATTTAAAAGTAAATAGAATCAACTCCAATGTCTAAAACATTAATAATAAAAATATAGGACAAAAGCGACACAATTCTTATTACACTTCAATAATCTGCTAAACATTTAAAAGTAAACTGTAATAAGATGAAATGATATACAAAATAATTTCCAGTAAACTAAACTAAGTCGTAAATGTTACGAAACAAAATATTTTTTTCTTCTATTACAGTGGAATTAGTCTAAATGATAGCACTTTTTGAATAAATAACAAAAATTAATAATACCTGGCTGTTAGTGGTACACCGAATTACTTTGTTTTATTTCAGTTTTGTTTCAATTATCAACGATCTTACCATAAACAGAGCCAGCGCATCACTGAATCGATCACTCTACCAGTATCGAGTTGTTAGGCCGCGTTTATATTAAAGAGATGGGTATGCTTTTCTTTAGCTCACCTTTTTAGTATTGCAATGGCTGTTTTACTGAACGTATTCGCCTTGCTACGTTATTTCACTTTATGATAAAATCTCGTTAAACATCAATTTTGAGTTATTTCTTTTTTTTATTAAAGGTGCGATATATACATAAGGATATTATTGTGTTGTAAATTTATTATCATCTGGTGACAACATCGCCACCAGCGGGAGGGCCGTTAAGAAATTCTTACAAGACGACACACTGAGTCACAAACGCCATGTGTGTAATTTCCAAATTGTTGTAATGAAAACTTTTTTATATTACAGGTAATTAATTAATGTTTTACATTTTATATGCCTACATCACTAATTGATAATCACAATCATTATTAAATTTTAATATTTATTAATTGTGATAAAAATAAATTTGATTTATTTATGAACCATAAATTGTGAACATAATATTATGAGCATAGCGTACTATTACCCGCGACTTCATAAACGTTAAAGATTTACATTATAAATTCTACCCCTATTTAACCCGTGATTTTATAAAATGTATGGGTATCACAAGTCAAATATTCAATGACATTTAACATTCTTAATTCAAAAGCCTAATATCCCAAGAGCCCACGACGGCTAGACCTTCGTTATTTTATAAAAGCTAAAAGTTCCTCTGTGCATGTCCCCAACACAGGTAAGAACGATCAGCAAGTATGGAGTTTGGATTGTGGTTACTTGGGCAGGTAACAGGTAGTAAAGGTGTATAAAATCGTACCTCAAATTCGTTAAAGTATAAAGCTCATTTTTTATATATTCTTCGGAATATTTAGATATTTTTATATATATTTTTAGCATTTGACATTATCCCCCATGACGGGACCGCTCGTTGTGACGTTCTCTTGGGGAGGCCTATGTCCAGCAGTGGACGTTGAAAGGCTGATGGATGGATGGATAGATAGTACCTGTTACCTGCCCAAGTAACCACAATCCAAACTTCATACTTATAAATAATAATAATAAATATTCATGGACATTTTCACACGTCCTCTGGTCCCAAACTAAGCTTAATGCTTGTGCTGTGGGTACCAGATTACGGATATAATACATCATTATTTTTTTTTGTAAATACATACATATAATAGATAGAAAAAAAGAACTAGACGTCGCGGGACGTCTAGCAGATGTGAAAACATCTAAATTATTTTGTAGAAATAAAATGATCATAACTTGACATAGAAGACGAATCAAACGAGTATAAACTCGATAGGGTTGCGTCTTTTCATTACAGAGTTACTGTGGCCACCTTCCAGCTCCATCGTCAGACCCTAGATACCATCTAGAGACAAAGTACCCGTCAAGACAAATCATACGAGCCCAAACTCGATGGAGTTATGTCGTTTTATAACGGAGTTCCTATGGCCACCTTCTAGCTCCATCGTCAGACCCTGGATACTACCTAAAGACAAAGTACTCGTCAAGACTAGTCAAACGTGTCCAAACTCGACGGGGTTGCGTCGTTTCATTATAGAGTTCCTGTGGCCACCTTCCTGCTTCATCATCAGCCCCTGGATACCATCTAAACACAAAGTACTCGGCAAGACGAATCAAACGAGCCCAAACTCGATGGGGTTGCGCCGTTTCATTATAGAGTTCCTATGTCCACCTTCTAGCTCCATCAGCAGGTCTGCTCCATGTTATCATAATATTGCATTGTCACGTGATATACACATGCGTGTAAAATTTCAGCTCAATCGGAAACCAGTAAGTGTGTCAAATTTAACTTGCAAGATTTAAACGGGACACGTACTTAAAATAAAAGCGTCGCCACGCTTACAGCCGATTTTACCCACCCTCCGCATTAGATGTTTCACGTCAAAACACCCAGACGCAGTACAAATGTCTGTGTTCATCACACAAATAGTTGTCCTAAGTGGGAATCAAACCCACGACCTCTTGCACGGAAGTCGGTTACACTACCGACTACGCCACGAAGCCCGTCAAACTTGCTGATCGTTCTTACCTGTTTTGAAGACATGCACAGAGGAACTTTCAGCTTTTATAAAATAACGAAGGTCTGGCCGTCGTGGGCTCTTCTATACTATTAGAAAGCTGTAACAGAGCTGTGTCTGTAGATTTAAGATATTTGAGAAAAAATTACTGTAATAGGCTATATATGCGTGTCTAAACACAAAACATTTTTTTTTAGAATTTTTGTCTGTTTGTTTATCTATTTATTTGTTCGCGCATCACACAAAAACTACTGAACGGATTTTGATGCAACTTTTTTATTTGAAAGGCTTTGATTAGGCTAAAAACTGGTATACATTTTATCCCGCTACAATATCGGGAACCAGAGATATAACCGAATAACCAGCTTTTGGCTGCGGCGAAGCCTATAAATATGTGTTCCAATTCCTTAATGAAAAACCTACCAAAGCGTCTTCATTAAAAATCTCCATTGAGTTCCCATCGGATAGATAGAGGTTTTTAGTAGCAATAATTTAGTTCCTTAATATTAATAAACATATTAAGTTTCAAATGGCATTAAATACCACCATCAAACATTACGATGATAGATACTGTAAGTAATTTCAATTATATAGGTAACTTATGAAATAACAATTAATTTAAATGTCCGTACTTACTTATAAATGCTTTATTATCATTTAGTCATTATTATACTTAATACATAATAATATGATATAACTAATCGATCAGCTTTAACAGCCGTTTAAATGTATAATATGAAATAGGAAGGATTTTATGGGTGGTTCAATTTAATCACATCTATTCGTAAGTAGATTTAACAGGCCCAAACCTTTCTTTGATTTTATCGTTGTCGATATTAAAATATAATGTATCGTAAACTTTTATTAGTCCACCAATTTCAATGGTATCAGCTTATTTTTTTTACTTATAACGTGTTAGGAGTAAGCTTCGAGAGAATTATCTCATTGTACGTATAAAAATGGCTATGCGACTGTCGATTGCATGCCGTCGTTAACAACAGTACAAATGCTGATTCTAAAACTGAAACTTCAATAATAAGCTCATATTCTCGGGCAACAAGATTCAAAGTTAGAATCACTCATATATGTATGACCGGACGAGTCCATTGTTGACAAGTATTATAAAATTATACGACCCCGGTGTTTGAAAACATACGTCCAAATAGTCCATCCGAATATTGTATGGACGTCCTGTTGTGGCACACCCGTATAATTTTAATAGCCTTATTAGCTTTACGTTTCAAAACACGTAAACAGGAGTTAAATGTTTTATTACTAACATAAAATATTTTTGCAATAACACCTCTGGACATTAGGTTCAGAGTTTATAGAAGTCGACCGATATGTTATAGGTACTGTACTTTTTATATCCATTGTCAACATTTGACAATGAACGTGGATATTGGAGAGTTACCTAATACATAATAATATTATAATAAATTCACTAATTTTGTTTTCTAAGAATAATTAATAACTTACTGTCATGCTCGGCCATAGAACCAGTGCAATTTTCAAAACATCCATTAGTACACAACACGTCATTATTTCATTATTTTTAATAAGTTGTAGGCAAGTTCCATATAAAAGGATTTAGCAATTGTTTTGTTCTGTGCTGATTATAAATAAATTATAAAATAATGTAAAGTTATTCAGCTAAGCTCTTTCATGATTTTCTGATATTATCAAAGAAAAAAGTGACTAGGGCGGAACATGCATTTTAAGTTTTGTAGTGGTAGAGCTTTGCTCCTCCCAGTATAAGTAAGCTAGCTCGAACGGGGAAGTACCACCCTCTCACAGAAGATTAGTGGTAAATAACGGTGGGTACTCTTATGTGTTTCGTATGGTGAGTAAGAGCGTCGGAGGCTCAAACCTCCTCAATATTGTCCTTCCTGTACACCTTCTCTCCGTTCCCTTGAGTTGGCGATGCGTGTGTGATGCCTCTGGTGTTGCTAGCGTCTATAGGCTATGGTAACCGCTTACCATCGAGTGGACCGTGATTATTAGCTATCTGCAAAATATAAATAAAAAAAATAAAAAAATTGTAAGCCAAGAATTTGAATAATAAAGATAATTTTGACAAAGTGATGGTATAAAACGGCCATGGCAAAAAAGATTAATGTTTAGAATAGGTATAGATTTTGCAAGGTAATCGTTTGGTGATGGACTAAGAATACAAGTGTCATCTCCGCATTCTTTCTCACGGGTATCGTCCGAGGGGACTAAGGGTAAGCAATTATCACCCATTGCGTGACTAGTAGGCTGGATACAAAGGGAATAAATGAAATATAAGCGGCTATCTACTGCTACAGCCAAAACGCAACGATGTGCTTCATGGCCGGTCACACGGGAGATGGTGGTACCAACCCGCTTGGGCTTGATACCAAGTGAGTAATCCCACTTGGTACCCAGCCCTACCACCAGTCATGCAATGGATGATAATTGCTTACTTCCCTTAGTCGCCTCATACGACACCCGTGGGAAATAATGGGGTGGTGACACTTGTATTCTTAGTCCGTCACCACACGGACAGCAAGTGTGTTTTGATTGTAGCAGGTGAGTAGCGGCTTGACTCTCTGTTTAGTTGAGTCCATGAGCGACGGTTACCACTTACCATCAAGTGGCATGGCTAGTCTACCACCATACGCAATAAAAATAAATACTTTGGAAAATCCAAAAGTGAACGCCTCATAATCTTCATTTTTCACAATAAAATTGATTATTTGATAAGTAACTAATAATGTATTGGTCTTACTAAGTAGTTTTCAATAAATCACATAGATAGCGCTAATTTCATGGTTTTCATGTCTTATACGCCATTTAGCGCTAATTTTAGGAAATAATTCTATATTGGTCTATAGAAATAATTCAAGTAATTCTCACGAAATAAGGTATAGCATAGCGCTGGTTTTAGTGTCGAATCCAGCGTAAATATTTACTATTTTTTTGTTTATTTAATAACAATTAAACCACGTCAAATTAGACCGTGAAAAGTGATAGGGCTCTATTCGTAGTTGTACTAAATCGTAAAGGAAAAAAAATATTCGATTAGTAAAGTATTTCGGTCGTTATCGTGTTAACATACATTACCTACAACAAACGGATGTCCAAGAGAGAATTTTTTAAACAGTTTTTTAACTAGTTTAAATAACAAAAATGGCATCAATGTGAGTGTTAAAAATAGTGTTTTCTCTTTATATGTGTGATATTATTTTACAAGTGCAATATATGATAAATAGAGACATTTAAGTTTATAAAATTAGTTGTTCTCTATGAAACAAGAGTAGTACACACCTCAACGCTTCGCTTATGAGGCGTGCAATAAAAAAAACAATCATTTCGTTCTTAGATTTTGTAAACATGAAACAGTAACAAAAATTAAACCTACGTAAAATGAAAATTCTTTAACATATTACAAATAACAACTAAGAGTTGAAAGTTATAACAAGAATTTGTCTATATAATCTCCCAGGCTTAATTCCTTTATTTCACACACAATTAAACGCGAGATTTATTGCAAATCGAAAAGAGTATCTAGAGAAAATCGCTAGAGATTGTAATATGCAGTAACTATTGATTTTTCTCTATCGTTCTTTATATAAACGTTACAATAACTTTATACTGCTGTTTTCAATCTTCAATTCCTAACGACGTTATGCAATATGTTTATCAACATTAACTGCCTCTGTGGTGCAGCGGTAATGTGAGCGACTGCTGGTCATGAGGTTTCGGGTTTAATCCCCGGGTCGGGCTGTATTAGTAAGTTTTTTCTTAAAAAGAAAAATTCTCAGTAGCAGCCCGGAGTTTGGAAATGTGCCCGGTAGACGGCAATAGGCTCGCCCTCTATTACGTGGGACTTAAACATAGCTGGCGAACCGTGAGTGTGTAATACACCTCTGCCTATCCCTTCGAGGAATATAGGCGTGATGCTATGTAATGTAATGCTATGTGTAAAAACATTTCACAACATTTCCAAACATTTAATTATAGATTTTAAACTAAATATTTCTAAACATTTAATTATTAATTTTATTAGAGATTTAAGACTTCTGTTTTCCCGTGTGGTGATGCATCTAGAATTTAGGTACATCATGTCCACTCCATTCCAATACGCAGGTGTTACAAGAGTCGTGGGATTTGCGACACCAGACAAAAATATCAGTAAGCTCCAGTGGTCCGTCAATATAAGGTTACTTTTGTAGCTGACAATAGTAGGAGTCTCACTATCCTGCTTGTTGATCTGTACGACAGAGTGTATGGTAAGGTACATTTTTTTAATCTAAGCAAATAAAGGTGTCGCAATCCAGCATTAACCCATAAAAAATCCTATACTAGAATCCTGTGAATAGATTGCCTCCAGTATAAAAATCATTTTAACGCATATTGAAAGTTCTTGTGGATAGAGTATTTTTGTACAGGGATTTTTGCTAGTAAAATTATATTTATTACAATATCGTGGCTTAAAGTAATGAAAATACTAATTTCTATTGACTAGATGAATAATGAGCCGTGTGTGGCCGGCTTTAGAATTGTTCCACCCCTCTCCACCCATGGGAGTCGTAAGAGCCGACTGAGGGAATACCGGCGGAGCAGGCAGCAGCTAATACTCGAGGGAGTCCTCGAGTATTAACAACATCTACTGCGATCGCCAACCCGCCTGCCAAGCGTGGTGATTACGGCACTACCCCTCATTTTAGAGAGGCCTATGTCCAGCAGTAGACGTCGAAAGGCTGATGGATGGATGGATGGAGATGAATAAATTCACTGGAAACCCTATAGCACGATAAGTATAATGGTTACGTACCAAATAATTATTTTATACATATTAATTTCTTCGCTGTGAACAGCTAACTGCAAAACTGAATGCCTACTTATTTTAACTATTATAAAGCTGTAACAGATATGTGTCTCTTCATTTAAGATATTTGAGAGAAAAATGATAGGCGTGTCTAAATACAAAACTTTTTTTTAGTGTTTTGTCTGCTTTTTCGTTCGCGTATCACGCAAACACTCTTGTACGGATTGTGATGCAATTTTTTAAAATTTATTAATTAGCTCTTGATTAGACTTAAAACTGGTACACGCTTAATGCCGCGGGCAAAGGCTAGTAATGTATAAAGCTTCTGTCTTATTATAAACTTAAAGGTATTAAAAATTCCAAGTATTGAACATAGTTCTTGTTAATGTTTTATCATTAAACTAGCTGTTTCCCGCGGCTTCGCTCGCGCAAATAAATGAATATTGAAATAGGAACGGTTTTGTTAAAAAGTACTGTCTCCAAATGAAATCAAACTATCAGTATTCATCAAAATTTTAGGTTTAATTACTATAGTAAGTACCTCTTTGTAAACGACGTTTGCAGTGTTTCCTTTTGCGTCTCTCACTCTGAGTATGCTACATAAATCTCTCCATGTAGTCCATATGAGAAGCAGTCCTAACATAAATCGATGCCAGTCATTTTTAGTGACTTACTGTTTGTTTCGGCTAATACCCATAACGGCTGGACCAATTTGGACGGGACTTTCACTGGTGTATTGCAGGTGTTACAAGGAGTAACTTTGGATACTATCATTTTAGAATAATTATTAGGTTAGCGCAAAAAAATTAAAACTAAATTCCACGTGAACAAAGTCGCGGGTTGCACTTAGTTTATAAAAGTTGGTTACTTAAACTTTATATAATAAGATGCTTCAATATTGAATTTCATGCTTCTTCTTTTAAACATAACAAACATTTTATGCAAACTTTCGACCCCTAATTCCCCCTTTTAGGGGTAAAAATTATAAAATCGCTGATATACGTGTTTATTTATTTTTAACCAGAAACAGGTATATGAAATTTGGTGCTTCTTACTTTAAAAATGACGAACATCCCATACAAATTTTGAAATTCCATTATAAATGTACATTTATTGCTGATCAGAAACAGATAGGTATATAAAATTTCGTGCTTCTTACTTTCAAACTTACAGAGTTCCATACAACCGTTTATACCTTATTTTGCCCTCTTAGGGGTGAAATTTTAAAAATCCTTTCTTAGTGGATCTTTTCAACAAAAAAAGCATCAACCACCAAAATTTCAAGTTTGCAGCCCCAGCGGCTTAGGCTCTTCGTTGATCGTCAGTCAGTCGGTAAAGCAATTATATGTATACAGATGATGTTACAAAAAAACCATTATGGGTTTAATTGTAATTTTTTTTTTTTTCACAAGGCTTGTCCTACTGGATTCTTCTTGCGGATAGAGAAGAAATTTAATGAAGCTGTATTGCATCGCATCGGCCTAAGGTTAATTGGCGTCAGCCAAACAACATTAGGCGAAATCTCTTACGTATGCAGGTTTCTTCATGACGTTTTCCATCACTGAAAACTGATTACATTTTATGAACAAATATACAATTTTGAATTAAAACATATGTATTTGGAGAAAATTTCTCTAAATAAATCCCATTAAGAGCCCTTGCTACAAAATAAAAAAAGAAATTTGTTGAAGGCCGGGGAACGTTCCCAGGGGTCGATTTAATTGATACCAACTCCAGTATTGTTAAGCCAGTTTGGTACTGACTGACAGCATCAATTAGAACTTGATGCAGGCGGTGTTATCTTACAAAGAAACGATACATTGTAGAAGCTTACCAGTAATAGACCATCAATATTAAAGAATATCTAAGCTAATATTATTATTACTAAGTAAAGTTTGTTTGTAAATTTGTTAGTTTAGATTAGTTGAATCTCTCAAATTACTGATTTAATTAAAAAAAAATATTTCATCAATAAAATCTGCATAACGCTAAAATGTTAAAGGCTACAAATAATTACGTATATATATTTAGAAGATTTAGTGGTTACGGTGTTTATCATACAATTCAGGATATTTTTTTTAATTAAGTTTTCCTTGCGTGCGTTGTTTAAGCGGTTGCATGTAAGTGTAAACAATGTAAAACAAAATTAAACATCTTAAATAGTTCTCTAAACTAACTTATTGTAATTTTTCAGAGATTTAATGTTAAAAAGACTTTATTTCAGGTGCTTTAAGATGCGCTGACGAAGTCGCGGGTTAAAGATAGATATATTTTTAAAGTCTACTTAGATGTAAAAATAATAAGTTAAGCACCTGTTTGTCGAGATCATGTAATGTGTCGAGCATTGACATGTATGTACCGTAAAAGGTGTGATAACAGACGAATTAGTTAATTACTGCGCGTCTATGCGTAAAATTAAATTAATGAGTAATTGGATCTTTAATAGTAGGTAAAGTGATGGTTCACCACTGAAGGAATGTAATATGGTTCCGGTAGCCCGCCAATAAAGGCGGAGAGACGGCACACGGCGGGTTTATTTAGTGGGTGAGGGTCATTCTACCCTGTTTGTTGCCCCGAACGACAGCGTGTGCGGTTAGGTACATTTGTTCCCGCCTGAAAAAAAAAAGTATATGATGTACAAATTATTTGTGAATAAAGAAAAAGAGATTTTTAGTAGGGGCGGGAATCGAACCACGCATCTTTTCCATTCCGGGGAAGTGCTCTAAGCCCCTGAGCTACCCTACTGACCTTTCGATCATCCCAAATTCTTAATCACATTTGTCTTACGACTAACGCCATCTACCGGCAAGCATTACATGCATCCAATATAGTAAGTTTAATTTTGCAATTAAAATTCATACTATTTGATGGCGCGATTTTTTTCAAACATTTTAGATCTATTTCTTTTAGCAATTTACATGATCCGCTACTTTTTAAAGTACAAATTATTTGTGAATAAAGAAAAAGAGGTTTTTAGTAGGGGCGGGAATCGAACCACACATCTTTTCCAATCCGGGGAAGTGCTCTAAGCCAGTGTTTACAAATATGGCGGTGAAGAAAATCTTTATGAGCTCAAAGAGAGTTTCTCGGAGGTTTACGAAATCTGCCAACACATTAGTTTAGCATTTTGGATTATAGTTCAACTGCCTCTGTGGTGCAGCGGTAGTGTAAGCGACTGCTGATCATGAGGTCTCGGGTTCGATCCCCGAGTCGGCCAGGGTTATTGAGATTTTGCGTAAAAAAATATAAAAATTCTCAGTAGCAGCCCGGAGTTTAGAAATGTGCCAGGTAGATTTCAATGGGCTCGCCCCCTATTACGTGGGACTTAAACATAGCTGGCGAGTCGTGGGTGTGTAACACACCTCTGCCTACCCCTTCGGGAAATACAGGCGTGATGCTATGCTATGAATTATAGTTCAAAACTACAATTTCTCAATTTCACGTATTTTCTCCCGTTTAGCACTCTAATGGGAGATGAGTAAATAAGAATAATCATTAGATATCTTTTCATCAATATTTCATGTAACACAACAGCACAACAATACAATTATAGTATACTCTCTGTATGAATAGGTACTACATCGGCTTCCGATAGGTTCGGTTTTAGCTGATCCAGCAATATTTACGCGGCGTGATTGCCTATCTAACCTTCAAGACCTAAGTAAGGGGACAATTGGTGACCTTAGAACAAGATCAGAGGTCAGATTTTTATTCAGGACTCACAACCTGTAATGACTGCCAGGATTTTATTTGACAATCAGGACTCACTGCTTAACGTGCCTTCCGCAACACGACGAGGTCAGATGTTCACAAATAGGTGTCACTTTTTGGCCACCCATTTGATTGCAAGCTGAGCGAAAGAAGCACAACTAGTCTACAACCTCCTATTGTATCCAATCGGCAGATAGATAATGGATTCCATAGCAATAAGCACTAATTTAACACTAACATATAGATGATTCGATAAACAACTTTGAGTAGGGTCTTCGTCACATTACTGTTTATGAGATAAAAATAATTATGTCTATACCTAGATGACAAGGAAATAAAATAAACATAAAAATGAAATTAAAATTATGGAGAAATCGAGTGACTAACGTAATATTACGAGTATGTCAAATACCCACACATATTCTATGATTTCATAAATGCCGTAGTGATTTCAATACTTAGATATTTTTATATATATTTTTAGCATTTGACATGCTTAGCACTATACATTAAACACAAAGTGAAAAATGTGAAATCGAAAATAACAGTCAGGAGCAGGATTTGAACCTGCATCTTCTGGATACCGTCCAGATGCTTTACCAATTCAGCCATCCTGACAATTGCTCCTGACTGCTAATTTCGATAACACATCATACTTAACGTCTTTGGGTGACGCCTGCGCCATCTGTCGGACGTATTTTCATACATTATACCGACCAGGTAAACTTAATTTTACAATTAAGATTTTACCTAATAATGACGCAAACCCTTTAAATATTTAGATATTTTTATACATATTTTTAGCATTTGACATGCTTAGCACTATACATTAAACACAAAGTGAAAAATGTGAAATCGAAAATAACAGTCAGGAGCAGGATTTGAACCTGCATCTTCTGGATACCGTCCAGATGCTTTACCAATTCAGCCATCCTGACAATTGCTCCTGACTGCTAATTTCGATAACACATCATACTTAACGTCTTTGGGTGACGCCTGCGCCATCTGTCGGACGTATTTTCATACAATATACCGACCAGGTAAACTTAATTTTACAATTAAGATTTTACCTAATAATGACGCAAACCCTTTAAATATTTAGATATTTTTATATATATTTTTAGCATTTGACATGCTTAGCACTATACATTAAACACAAAGTGAAAAATGTGAAATCGAAAATAACAGTCAGGAGCAGGATTTGAACCTGCATCTTCTGGATACCGTCCAGATGCTTTACCAATTCAGCCATCCTGACAATTGCTCCTGACTGCTAATTTCGATAACACATCATACTTAACGTCTTTGGGTGACGCCTGCGCCATCTGTCGGACGTATTTTCATACATTATACCGACCAGGTAAACTTAATTTTACAATTAAGATTTTACCTAATAATGACGCAAACCCTTTAAATATTTAGATATTTTTATATATATTTTTAGCATTTGACATGCTTAGCACTATACATTAAACACGGTATCCAGAAGATGCAGGTTCAAATCCTGCTCCTGACTGTTATTTTCGATTTCACATTTTTCACTTTGTGTTTAATTTATAGTGCTAAGCATGTCAAATGCTAAAAATATATATAAAAATATCTAAATATTTAAAGGGTTTACGTCATTATGAGGTAAAATCTTAATTGTAAAATTAAGTTTACCTGGTCGGTATAATGTATGAAAATACGTCCGACAGATGGCGCAGGCGTCACCCAAAGACGTTAAGTATGATGTGTTATCGAAATTAGCAGTCAGGAGCAATTGTCAGGATGGCTGAATTGGTAAAGCATCTGGACGGTATCCAGAAGATGCAGGTTCAAATCCTGCTCCTGACTGTTATTCTCGATTTCACATTTTTCACTTTGTGTTTAATGTATAGTGCTAAGCATGTCAAATGCTAAAAATATATATAAAAATATCTAAATATTTAAAGGGTTTACGTCATTATGAGGTAAAATCTTAATTGTAAAATTAAGTTTACCTGGTCGGTATAATGTATGAAAATACGTCCGACAGATGGCGCAGGCGTCACCCAAAGACGTTAAGTATGATGTGTTATCGAAATTAGCAGTCAGGAGCAATTGTCAGGATGGCTGAATTGGTAAAGCATCTGGACGGTATCCAGAAGATGCAGGTTCAAATCCTGCTCCTGACTGTTATTTTCGATTTCACATTTTTCACTTTGTGTTTAATGTATAGTGCTAAGCATGTCAAATGCTAAAAATATATATAAAAATATCTAAATATTTAAAGGGTTTGCGTCATTATTAGGTAAAATCTTAATTGTAAAATTAAGTTTACCTGGCCGGTATAATGTATGAAAATACGTCCGACAGATGGCGCAGGCGTCACCCAAAGACGTTAAGTATGATGTGTTATCGAAATTAGCAGTCAGGAGCAATTGTCAGGATGGCTGAATTGGTAAAGCATCTGGACGGTATCCAGAAGATGCAGGTTCAAATCCTGCTCCTGACTGTTATTTTCGATTTCACATTTTTCACTTTGTGTTTAATGATTTCAATACTGTTCTTACATCACTAGAATTAAGAAAATCAAATCCCCCACAGGACAATTATTTGTGTGATACACAACTCTTTCAACTTTCAGGTCGCAATGCACAACGCTGTGCTTGTCCCAAAGTTACTATATGGAAGCGAGAATTGGGTATGGAAAAAGGAGTATGAAAGTAAAATCAATGCGGCCAAATGCGATCTCTGCGAAGAATCAGTGGAGTGAGGATGAGAGTAATCTGTCCTCATTCGTAACGATGACGTACGAGAGCGAGTAGATCTTAAAGAGAGTATTGGTGTAAAAATGCGAAAGGGAATGCTCCGATAATTCGGACCTGTGGAAAGAATGCCGGACGAGCGACTGGTTAAGAAGATATACAATGCAAAAGTGGAAGGATGTAGGTGCAAGAGGAGACCGAGATTCACCTACCTAGACGAAATCGATTATGTATTGAAGGAAGGTGGAGTCAAGAGTTTCCGAAACCGGCAAGCGTGTATGAAGAGAATTATGAATGTTGAGGAAGCGAGGGATTTATGCAAGAATAGAGCTTCTTGGCACTCTGTTCTTTCTGCCTACCCCGCAAGGGAAATTGCGTGATGATAAGTAGTAGTATACACAACTCGGGGCGCACTTTATGTCCTTTGATTGTATGCATGTTACTCGAGCCCGAATCCGGACCATATCTCAAGGTAATTCAGTTAGGTATAGGAGTAGAGAGCGGGTTCTACCACCATATTTAACTGTAGGCAAGGACTTCTCGTTGCCTCTGGTATGGCTGAATTCTGAGTGATAAACACCACTTCACATCATGTAGGATGTGGCTAGACTGCCACATTTAACGAATAAAAACAAAAAAGCATAGAAACGTATCATAAAAATTTAAAAACACAAATTAAAATATTAAAAATTCTCAGCAGTTAAAAATTCATTGTCTCTGCCTAGCCTTCTGGGACACAGGTCTATAAAAATATGAGCACAAAAAAAAAGTTATTCCTGGCAAAAAAGTATAAGATCTGTACAGTAATAAAATAGCTTTAAAGAACAAATTATTTATGAAATGTGGAAAAAGAAAACTTTAGTACGAGCGGGAATCGAACCTGCGTCCTTTCCAATCGGGGGAACTGCTCTAACCACTAAGCATTGGAAGGATCGCAAGGGTTGAAAGGGACGCAGGTTCGATTCCCACTCGCACTAAAATTGTCTAGTACCACATTTCAAAAAAATATTTTCTTTATACTTTAAAGAGCTTTTAAGCTGAGCATGTTAAATGCTAAAATACAGATCAAAACTAATCAAATTGCTGTTATCATCAATATATACAAAAAATCGGATATTGCTCTAACAATTTATAAAGGACGCGCGGAAGCAATCAGCGTGCAAATATACTTACGTAAATAAAGATTTCAAGTTAGCGTTCACCTGTGCCAGCATGATATCTCGCCTGTGGTGAGACATTACCTAGTGATCGTTACTACGATCAACTTATTTATACAATGAAACAAATTCATTTGTTACACCTCGGTAGTAATAAAAGTTAATAAATAACGCTCTAGGGCTTAAATTTCATACTGCACGCTATTACAACGTGCTAACAACATACAAATGAAAAGCCATTGTTAACTAATTGAGATCTTATTTATGTATTTAAACATCAAAACAAACTATAGGTTAAACATAGGGATCTACTATAATTATCTTTATATATTAAAATTTGTGTCACGTTGTTTGTCTGCGATGAAGTCCTAAAGTAATGAACTGATCTGAATACAATTTTGCACATTGTGTGCAGTTTGGTTCAAATTGGAGAAATAGGATAGTTTCTATCCTTTTTTATTACAAAATTAATGAACGAATTATGTGTACCGCAGGAACGCGTGGCCGGGTCTGCTAGTCTATTATAAGTTATTTTGTGTCTATGCGTAGCGAGCACTTTAATTTTATTTATTATTTATATGTTCGTCCGCGCATTACACTGACCTTATTTTGATAGTTTTTTTTTAAGGATTCATAAGCAGCCAATTATAATCTTGAAGATTTTCCGGAGAAAGGTAGGTATTGTATCAGTAATCTTCTTCATCCAACCGTCACAAAATACTTCGAAATAAATGCTATTTAAAATACAGAGTAGACCCTGCAATAAGAAAGAACATTTACTTTAAGATAATAATAAATAATAATATAAGGGACTGCGGCATTATTTGGTATTAATCTTAATTGTCACCTAGTCAGAATGATGTGTGCAAATACATCCCAGAGATGGCGCAGGCGTCACCCAAAACATTAAGACGGATTTTTTATTTTAACAAATACCAGTAACATTCTATTTCTGGCGAGTGTATAGACCTCCGAAATTCAAATCAGATCGTGTGTTGCGTGTTTTGTTTAGTCACGCAAAGAAACTAAAAATATAAATACAATCATTGCTATCAACCCTATTTTATTTTATAAAAATATAACATGTACACAGAAAACAACAGTGTTATTGTAGAGTATAAGATTACCTAATCCATTTCGGGGTCATAAGGGTGTAGCGGGTGGGAGATCACAAACTCCATTTGCGAGCAGGTGATGCATCCAAAGGAGGCGACAGAGCGTGAACAGAAGATGACCAGCCGTCTCCCGTCCCGCAGAAGACGCACTTGGAGTCAAATGGTAGATTTTTTTTTATTGCTTGTAGTGGCAGACGAGCTACGGTCCATCTGATGGTAAATGGTAACCGTCGCCCATGGACTCGACTATACCGAGAGTATTGTCAAGCTGCTGCTCACCAATTCCATTCACAGATATGAAATGAAATAGGTATAAACGGCTATCTCCTGCTACAGCCAAAACGCAACGATATGCTTCATGGCCGGTCACACGGGAGATGGTGGTACCAACCCGCTCGGGCCCGATACCAAGTGAGTACTCCCACTTGGTACCCAGCCCTACCACCAGTCATGCAATGGATGATTATTGCTTACTTCCCTTAGTCGCTTCATACGACACCCGTGAGAAAGAATGGGGTGATGACACTTGTATTCTTAATCCGTCACCACACGGTGGAGTCTAGAGGAACACCGTGAGGTTTTAGCAGATATACTGGTACTAAGTCGGGAGTCTGGCATAACCTATTTGCCCAGGTATTAGGATTTCCTCGCTCAGTAAAAAAGGGATAAGAGTCATCTAAAGAGACAAAAATAAGAAGGGTTCATTTAATTGTAAGCCTACTACTATATTTTTCATTGTAAACGTCCTTCAGTCATTTCGATACGTTTTGGTTATAAAGCAAAATAACACCGTAGTGTATTTATATTATTTGACTAAATTCTAAAGACCAGCGTGTTGTCTTGTTAAAAAAAAAAACCACTCCGTTCCAAAATTGCAGGTTGATTTGTAAAACATTTAATCGCACTTAGAAAACAAATATTTTGACCTCGTCCTATAAAATATACCTTTTCCGGGATTCAGACTACATGTATTCAAAATTTCAGGAGGACTGGCTTTGTTGTTACGGCATGAAAGTATAACAAATAAACTAATTTTCGTGTATATAATATTAATAAGGATTTACCTTACTTAATGCGCTCATCATATACATTTTTTATCCATCCATCCATCCATCCATCAGCCTTTCGACGTCCACTGCTGGACATAGGCCTCCCCAAATTGGGGGTATAGTGCCGTAATCGCCACGCTTGGCAGGCGGGTCGGCGATCGCAGTGGATGTTGTTAATACCTACTCGAGGGAATGCTGCTGCCCACTCCCCCCCCGTATTCCCTCAGTCGGCTCTTACGACTCCCATGGGTGGAGAGGGGTGGGACAATTCTAAAGCCGGCCCCACACGGCCTACATTTTTTATATTAAGTTTTATATAGTTTTTTACAATGATACTCTGTTTATGGATATACAAATATGTTTATCTACTCATTCTGTGTTGCGAAGGTTTTCTACTAAAATGTGTGGGTGCTTTGTTGTCGTTGCGGTAAACTGCTAACCGGTGCCCGTCCAAACAGAGCTCGCAAAATTTGTGTAGTGTAAACCAATTGTTAACATTTCAAAAGATCTAAGTATGAATATGAATTTCTTGATATAAAAAAAAATCTAGACGTCGTTTCACATCTGCTAGACGTCCCACGTCTAGCAGATGTGAAACATCAAAATTATTTTGTAAAAATAAAACGATAATAACTTGACAAAGTACTCCTCAAAACAAACTAAACGAGTATAAACTCGATAGGGTTGCGTACCTAGTTTTATTACAGAGTTACTGTGGCTACCTTCCAGCTCCACCGTCTGACCCTAGATACCATCTAGAGAAAAAGTACTCGTCAAGACAAATCATACGAGCCCAAACTCGATGGAGTTATGTCGTTTTATAACGAAGTTCCTATGGCCATCTTCTAGCTCCATCACCGGACCCTGGATACCATCTAAAGAAAAAGTACTCGTCAGACGAATCAAATGATTCCAAACTCGATGGTGTTGCGTCGTTTCATTACAGAGTTACTGGGGTCACCTTCCAGCTCCACCATCAGACTCTGGATATCATCTATGACTGAAGTTCTAGTCAGGACATTTCAAACGAGCCCTAATTCGATGGAGTTGCGCCATTTAATTACAGAGTTTCGCATGGCCACCTTCCAGCTCCATCATCAGACCCTGGATATCATCTAAAGACAGGGTACTCATCAAGACGAATCAAACGTGTCCAAACTCGACGGGGTTGCGTCATTTCATTGTATAGTTACTATGGCCACCTTCTAGCTTCATCATCAGTCCCTGGATACCATTTAGACACAAAGTGCTCGGCAAGACGAATCATACGACCCCAAACTTGATGGGGTTGCGCCGTTTTATTATAGAGTTCCTATGTCCACCTTCCAGCTCCGTCATCAGATCAGCTCCATGTCATCATAATATTGTATTATCACGCGATACACACATGCGTGTAAAATTTCAGCTCAATCGGAAACCGGGAAGTGTGTCAAATTTAACTTGCAAGATTTTACCCTCCCTCCGCAATAGATGTTTCACATCAAAAGTCAATAACCTTTTGCTGGCTCGACCCTGGATTCGAACCCGACACCTCAGAATCCGCAGTCGCATCACTACCTACCGAGACTAGCTGAACTACCGAGGCATTGCATATTGTAATTGATTCTAAAATTAATCAACAAATTATACAATGTTATTCTATTTAAATCATCTATTTTGATCTCACTAATATATCCGCCAATAGACACTGGAACGGAAACTTCTGTAACGAGGTCACTTATCGATTTTAAAATTTAAGCTAATATGATCAAAGCACAGAATAGCAATGACTTTGGTGCTGTTATATATAGGTATATGCTTAGGTTTTGAGAAACGAGACATGGAATATAAACTGCATTGGTACGGTATATTTGTAACTAATAATGTTTATCCCAGCATGAATGGGTCGATCGGAAAGCTACCACCTGTATGAAGTAGCGGTGGGTGCTCCTATCGTTGTGTTTCGTATGGTGAGCGAAAGCCTAAACCCCCTCCATATCCTCTCCTTTTTATTCTTTCTATCCTCTCCTTAGTATATTACATATATACAAAAACTTCGTTTATGACTTATGAATACGTATTATGGACGGACAGTATCAATTGTCTTACCCGTATGTTCTCCTTGTCAAACAAAGAACATGAAAACAACTATTGATTATTTTAATAGTTCATAAAGTTCCATGAGAATAGTAAAACCTTAATAATTAATTAATTAATAATAAAATTTGACAAGCGTTTTCTTAATAATGTTGTTTTTCTATAATATATTCTTATCTTATCTTATATCTATACTATTATTAAGCTGTAACAGAGCTGTGTCTGTACATTGAAGATATTTGAGAAAAAATACTAAATTAGGCTATATAGGCGTGTCTAAACACAAACCATTTTTTTTTAGATTTTTTGTCAGTTTGTTTGTTCGCGCATCACGCAAAAACTACTGAACGGATTTTGATGCAACTTTTTTCTATTTGATAGATCTCAATTCAAATTGGGATGATCGAGAGATCGGTAGGATAGCTCAGTGGCATAGAGCACTTCCCCGGATTGGAAAAGACGCGGGTTCGATTCCCGCTCCCACTAAAAATATCTTTTTCCTTATTCACAAACAATTTATACTTTAAAAAGAAGCGGAGCATGTCAATTGCTAAAAAAATAGATATAAAATGTTTAAAAAATGGCGCCATCAAATAATATGTATTTTAATTGCAAAATTAAACTTACTATATTGGATTCATGTAATGCTTGCCGATAGATGGCGTTGGTCGTAAGAAAAATGTGGTCAGGAAATTGGGATGATCGAGAGATCAGTAGGTATCCCAATACTATATCGAGAACCTGACATACATACATGTTGTTACCAGTCGAAATGCTCGAACGAGTCATCGAAAATTGGACTCAACGATGGACCATCTTCGACGTAGTAACGGCCAACATTTGATAGACATAATCTTCAAAAAATAAATGCCAAAGAATGTTCTTTCAAATGATAATAAACATTTTCCATTAAATTTAATTGTCTGTTTTTTTTCTTTAAAAAAGTAGGGAACCTCGAAATGGATCACCTATTAGTAATATTGTTCTATAGTAATTTTTATTCTTAATCTGCAACTTTAATTCGACCGCGTCATTACCTTTTAGGTGTTAGGCATCTATATATTCGTGACAAGTGAGAAGCTTTTCTTTACATGCTTAGGGCAGTCGTTGAACCATGTCCTTTAGCGATCACAGCATGTCAGTGACGCAAACTCACAATGTTGTATCTATCTAAAGTTCGCCAAACGTGCCTATAAAATATTGCTATTCAAAAAAACTAAAAGTTGATATAAAAATAATTTAGAGAGGGCAGGTTAAGATACAAATGTTTAAAAATAAAACTATTACAGAAATAAAGCATTAAAGGCTTCTGAATACAGCGAAGTGAACACTTAAAATTGTTCATAGATGTCGATTCTATTTGTTATTCAGTTAACATAATTACGTAGCCATTGTGAGTGATTTGGTTGCGTGAAAATGTCTGCGTTTCAGACGCTCGTATGTTCAATCACATGACCGCAAGTGGGCCAAACTCTAGAACAGATTAAAACTTCTGATGAATCGCTATTTTCGTTCCCCGCACTTAAACTTCTGGATACGAGGCATTTACTTTATGTGTGAAAATGTAAATACACGAAGAACTTCGACGCTTCCCAAGGAAATCGCGTTCGTTGAGTGTTGACAGAAACTTGTCGGCTTTTCGTAGTAGATTATTTGAAGGATTTACTTAATGTTGTATGGTTGCTTGTGCAAAGGATTAATGAATGTTTGTGTTCGCGATTACTGCATATAAAGCATTCTATCAATGTTTTTCAAGCTTTATGGAAGCTTACTTCATAAGTCTGACGGTAGAATAGCAAAACAGGAATGCAATAAAATATTCTTGAAAATTTATCTTTTATTTTGGCCAAACTTCTTGAATATGTAAGTAATATTAAACTTTCGTTAGTGATTTCCTTACCATATAAATATAAATGCAAGTAAATTATATGAAGCAAGTACATACTTAATGAAGTTTAAAAAATAAATATCAATTTTTCTAGTAAGAGCAGGCCTTTAGAATAATTAATGTATGGACAGCCAAATTGAATATCTAAATGTCAGGTCGTTTCCAAAGGTCCTAAGGTCGCAATCCAGTTAACCATCGATATTTAATGAAGCTTGATTATTGAACGGCAATTAATGAATACCTCCTACTATTACGTAGCTAGTAACTTGTCCTTGTTTCTCACAGGTGCAATTGATTAATAAGAAAATCTTTAGAAATACTTATATTATTATATAAAATATTTATTGAAATTATCTACTTGAAAATAATAATAATATATATAGTCTCGTCCAACTTTTTTCAGCAGCCTCAGAAAAATATGAACGAGATGTCATTCTATTCGGAATAGCATGTCGACTATTTTTAAAAAAAAATTGTTCCGCTCTACAAAATTGCAAAAGTTAAAAAAATACTCAAAAAAAAAAATTTAAACTAATTAATTTCAAAAAAAAATTACATGTTTTTATTGCTCCATTTATTTAGTATGGAGAGTTGCAATAAAATTAAAATAAGGATATATTACTGCTTAATTTTTTGTAGTTCTTATATTTAACTATAATTTACTTTACAATAATATTAATACTCTAGTACCAAGATTATATCTAACCTAAAGTACTATTACATAATAAGCACCTATTTTGTCCCTCTATATTATGATATGTCTCTATGAACAGATCCCATTTCTCACATAATATGGCCTTTAATAAAGAATCTTTTATATGTAAAATTGCAATTGCTTGTGTAATATACTATTACCATCTAATAAAAGCTTATTATGTCTTGTTACTCATACCGTGATACTTAAATTGACAGAAATAAATAGCGAACTATTTTGCTTACAATACTACATTCTTAGGCGGAGGGCGTATTGTCGGACATTAAAATAGTACAAAGGCACAATAACATGTAATTGCAAATGATGCAGTGTCTCATATAGGTACAGCATGTTCGTTGCACTACCATTTATGTCGACCCACGCTCGAGTGAACTCTACTAAGAATTGGTGCACATTAGCGACTTTAACAACTATCCTAGTAATGCCTAATTCTTATCAGAAGAAGCCGCTTTGATAATAAATAGTATTAAATAATTTACTTGTAACAGTAGTTAGTTGAAATAAAAGCTTGTTTATTTAATTTATTAGTCTCGTGGTCATGAATATATTAGCAAAATTTACGACAAAAATACATACGAGTACATCCATTCGATGATCACTTAACGTATATTATACAAGTAATTACCCGTGACTTCGTCCGCGTAGAATTTAGATAATATATTTTTTTTTGTGTACCCCAAATATTTTTTTTCCGTAATAAAAGTAGCCTAAGTTATTCCTTATAACATTAGTTATCTGACAGTGAAAGTTCCATAGACTAGCCCCCTTACTAATAAAACATTGTATAAGCTCCGAATAGTTATTCAGTGCTTTGTTCCGTTCTTTTAACGTCAAACTGTCATTTTAGTGACAAAGATATAACACTGAATAGCTATTCAGAGGTTATAAATACAACGTTTATTAGTAAGGCAGTTAGAATGTGCAGAGAAAAAATCCTACGCCTATGGAAAGTTCCATATATTGTTGTAAGTTACCTATGTATGCTTTTAATAAAAAGCTGTTATTAATAAATTACAAAAAGACACCGAGTTTTATTTATTTGTATAAATCTAGTGGTAGATTTATACAAATCAAGAGCATTGATTATCCCACCATGAATGGGCCGGCTCGACCGGCGAAGTACCATCCTCTCACGGAAGATCAATTTGTAACAACTGTAGGTACTCCTACTAATGTGTTTCATATGGTGAGTGAGAGTGCCAGAGGCCCAAACCTCCTCCTTATCCTCTCCTTATTATTTTTCCTAACCTCTTCTTAGTATCGTATCTATCCTCTTCTTATTGTACTCCTATCCCTTTCCTTGGAGAAGGCGACGCCCGAATAATACCTCTGATGTTGCTGCACCCACATAGTAAAAAAAAATAGATGAAGGTTTATTTAAAGACAACACTGCACTAAGAAATAACTCTTGTATTGCGGGAGACTTTATAAAAGATACAATGTCACGGACACAACACCACACCCAGACTCAGAACAACCTTTAAATTTGTAGATCACACAAACAGTTGTCCCGTGTGGGAATCGAACCCACAACACTCGGGTGGAAGGCCGGTATCTAAACCACTCCGCCATCTGTGTAGTCAAATTATATTCTGACACGAGTTTACAACCATAACTGTTATTGTGTCCATAAAAAAATATAAAGGAGAAAACCCATCATCCATACAAAAAAATGCCTGAAATGTACCATTATAATATCAATTATTATAAAATAACTAGGTAGTAGCCAGTTCCAAACATTTTTTTAAACATAGGTTAAGTTATGGCAAGGATTGATATGCAATAATAAAACAACAATAGGTAAATATTTTTGTTATCTCCCCTTTAAAAACTTAATATCATCACTTCAACAAACTGAGCAGGAGGATAAATATTAATTTGGTACCGCACCAGTGCTAAAAAGTATAATTCTTTAGTATACTATATACTCTTTGAGTATAATAATAAGTAATGCAATATGTCAAACTGTCATTAAGGCAAAGGACACGTGTCTCATACAGCCACGATACGTTTTCTATTTTTAAAATAATTTTATTTTAATTGATATTGACACGCATATATTATTTTAATTAGATTTACGGCACATATACGTTGAATTATATTAAAATAATAATAACTGTGGACTAATTCTATCCTATGCCAAAAATCTATAAGAATGAATTAGACGGATATCAAGTTTAGTACTATAATAGTCGTTATATTTTTGCCCTAGTCAAACAAACTTGAGAATTATTTCATTATACATATTTTATTATAAATAGAATTATGGACTATTAATAGTTACTGTCCATTTCAGGCATTTTTTGGGCTTATCCCTAACCAGCAACAACACAAAAGCTATACCAGAGCAGCAGATATTCTATTAATTAATAAAATCGCAAACGTGTATCTTTACAGAAAGCATTTAAACAATGCTCTTGTTTGTGTTTCTAATCTGGAAATTTGTTTATAATTCCAGAGCAAGCTTTTCTATGTGTCATACTTATATCCTGCACTGCGGCCCTGATCTAAAGTTCTGCGGGACTGTAGCCTCGTGTCCCCTAGACAATACCATAGAGACTGTTTCTGTACCACATGTATCTACACACAAGTCACTAAGAATACAATTGCCACCACCCCATTCTTTACTATGGGTGTCGTATGAGGCGACAAAGGGAAGTAAGCAATTATCATCCATTGCATGACTGGTGGTAGGGCTGGGTACGAAGTGGGAGTACTCACTTGGTATCGGGCCCGAGCGGGTTGTATTTCCTGTGTGACCGGCCATGAAGCACATCGGTGTGTGTTGGTTGTAGCAGGAGATAGCCTTTAATTCATTAATTTCATATAATATGTGTGAAATGGTGAGCAGCGGCTTGACAATAATCTCGGTATAGTTGAGTCCATGAGCATTGGTTACCATTTATCATCAGATGGGCCGTGGCTGGTCTGCCACTACATGCAATAAAAAAGAAAAAAAATGGTGGTCAGTTCACTCACGTGATATCATCCAACTTATGGGTACAAATCGAGAAACTCTCATCTCAGTAAGTTCGGTCGCCTCTACTCTTGCGGATCTCTATACATATTATTTTGCCGTGTGGGGCTGGCTTTAGAATTGTCCCACCCCTCTCTACCCACGGGAGTCGTAAGAGCCGACTGAGGGTATACCGGGGGATTGGGCAGCAGCACTCCCTCGAGTATTAACAATATCCACTGCGATCGCCAACCCGCCTGCCAAGCGTGGCGATTATGGCATTATCCCCCATAATGAGCACACAGTTCTCTCGGGGAGGCCTATGTCCAGCAGTGGACGTCGAAGGGCTGATGGATGGATGGATGGATACATATTATGGATTTTATCACGTAGCGCAGTTCTTTTCATAGTATATAGTAACGCTAGTTAATTCTTCTTAATCGGCAACTTGCAGCTTCACAATCGCAAAGGAAAATAGAAGATGGAGAAGAAGCTTAATAAGGAGAGTGTGAGGGTTAAGGCCTCCGGTGCTCTCGCTCACCATGCTATACACTACAGTAAAATTACCTACCGTTGTTTGACGCTGATCTTTTATGAGAGGGCGGTACTTTCTCACTCACTCAAACCATGCTGGGGCAAGCGTCTTTTTTTTTTGTTAAGGCAGGAAAATTCTACTACGATCTTACTTCAATCTCTATCCTGAATAAAGAATTATGATTGTTTTTTTTAAGCTTTGCATGTGGTAAACGGTTACCTTAGTTTATAGACGCTAGTAACACCAGAGGCATCACTCGCGCATCGCCAATTCCAAGGAAAGGGATAGGAGGTGGTGGGGAAGGATAATGAGAAGAGAATGGAGGATACGGACGGGGTTTGGGCCTCCACCACTCTCAGTTTCCATACGGAATACAAATGAAGGAGTACCTTCTATTATTTCACGCTGACCT
This sequence comes from Leucoma salicis, assembly GCA_948253155.1. Classification (NCBI taxonomy): domain Eukaryota; kingdom Metazoa; phylum Arthropoda; class Insecta; order Lepidoptera; family Erebidae; genus Leucoma; species Leucoma salicis. The sequence goes on along the minus strand of OX411815.1, from coordinate 19,248,715 downwards.
ATGAGAGGGTGGTACTTCCCCTATGGAGCCAAGCAAGGCTCTACCACTAATATTGTTCATTCATTATTTCTTACTGCCTCGGTGGTGTAGCGGTAGTGTATGCGACTGCTAATCATGAGGTCTTGGGTTCGATCCCCGGGTCGGGCAATGTTATTGAGCTTTTTCCTAAAAAGAAAATTTCTCATTAGCAGCCCGGAGTTTCAAAATGTACCTGGTAGACGTCAGGCTCGCCCCCTATTACGTGGGACTTAAAAATAGCTGGCGAATCGTGGGTGTGTAATACACCTCTGCCTACCTCTTCAATGAATACAGGCGGGATGCTATATGTGTTATTTTTTTAGATTCTTTACCCATATAATTTATTTTGTATTTATTAAACTGCACCCTGGTATAAATATGTATAGACTGGATCACCTCATGATATGGCTGACCATTTCATGAAACCTTACCTTTTTAGGTGATTAAAAATGTTCCTACCGCACACCCCGTTGCCTGGGGAGGAACAGGGCAGCGTGAGGCTCTTTCCCATTTAAAACTGACATAAACATTTAATGAAATGGTCAGCCACAACTTAAATGTACAATTCTAAGATGTGGCCACGTCATACTCGTATATGTATACAGTTATAAAATATAATGTATAAACACCAAAAAGAAAAGATTATTTCTTAAAATGGTTGGCTAGTTTCTTAATCACAACTGTTACTGTATAGGTTCATTTGAAATATAATATAATTAAACTGGACCGATTAATCTATAATGCTTTCCGGAATCATTGATACAAATAATCTTACTAGATAATATAAGTTTTCATTACTCCGACTACCATTATGGTAGTGATAAAAGCTCTTACGACAATTCAGACCGAGAGATTTACATACTGAGAACGAATATAAATCGATCGACTTGTAACTATTTCGCCTCAAGCACATCACTAGCTCCGCGTATTAACATCCATTATAGTCCAAGAATGAATAACGTCAAATCGTAAAAACGTATTTATCACTAAGCTTAACCGAAGCATACGGTGTATGAAAAGTTAAAAACCCACGCATTAATAACTTTAAAACATTTGTGTCAGCTAATATACATTGTACTACAAGCTGTCAAACCTTTTTTAATATTATTCATTTCTTGTACCGTTAAGTAATTTTTGTAAATAGATATTGAAGTTTGTTGTTCGAATATAATCTGTAAGCTTATAAAATAAAATGGCAATGTTTCACTAATGACCAGGTTTGATACCAAATAAGGGCATCACTGGTTGCCCTAAAAACGAGAAGACCTATTATCAATTTTAACTACATACTTGTGAAAATCACCTTGTGGTTCGCGGATAATCTAGCTTATAAAATAAAATGGCAATGTTTCACTAATGACCAGGTTTGATACCAAATAAGGGCATCACTGGTTGCCCTAAAAACGAGAAGACCTATTATCAATTTTAACTGCATACTCGTGAAAATCACCTTGTGGTTCGCGGATAATCTAGCACCATTAGCTATAAAAAATGCTTTACACTAAAACTATTCTACTAAGTTCCTCATAATTCTTGATGATATGCAAATTTTGGCAATCGAGGCCACAAAGCTGCTGTGAAAGTAAAAAAGTTATTTTATAATCTTAGGACAAAAAATTTGAAATTCTACGTTAGTACTTCAGTCTTGGGAGAGCGACTGAATGTTTGGCGTTTAACCGAATAATCAACCAAATAATTATTCGATAAAATCGCCGAAGTGCGCGGTCCTAAACTATAAAACAAAAATACAGTCCATGCCTATTGGAATGCGTATCGATTAAAAGGTACGTGATAAAACACTATCGTTTTGATTAAATAAATTATCCGTAAATTAAAATAGAAATTTCTTCATAAGCACTCATGATTTAAATATGTTAAAACAACAGTTTTTATTTTTATTATAGCATTATAAACTTATAGAAAAATGTCATAAATAAAAGTAACGTCTTAATTAGACTGACTCTTAAGATACGAATTTTATTAGTAGGTAATAACAGAAAAGATACATTTATAACCAAGAATACATATATGCCCATAACTAATCTAATCATAGGTACACTAATATATGAGTCTATTTTTACTATCAGTTTGTCTTGATATATAATCAATGAAATTATTTAAATAAGAGTATCGTTTAATTTCCTGTATAATCTTAACGCTTTTAGAATTTAGAGGCTTTTAAACACGGTCATAAACTATTAGGAATATTTTCTGTAATCAACCGATAATTCTCAATTTCATTTCCATTGGACTTTTTGAATAAATAAATAAATATTCACGGACATGTCACACAACGTCTTCTGGTCCCAAACTAAGCTTAACCCTTGTGCTATGGGTACCAGATTACGGATATAATACATATATTACTTTTTTTTGTATATACATACATATAATAGAAAGAAAACACCCAGATGCAGTACAAATATCTGTGTCAATCATAAAAATAATTGTCCAGAGTGGGAATCGAACCCACGACCTCATGCACGGAAGTCGATTACACTACCGACTACGCCACGAGGCCCAGATGCCCCAAGTATAACGTAGTTTTATTTCAAAATGTGTAACATTCGCGTAAATATCAGAAAGTATTTTTAAAGTGCTCTAAAATAAGGCAATCATATTTACCGATACATAAATCTATTATTGTGCATTAATCTCAAAACTCCGAAATATCTTGATCGATTTTGATGAACATTTTTGAGTGTGTCTGAGTAGGTTTTTGGGGATTACAATTATAATTGGACTCTGCAAATGCTGTTTTGATCACGTATTCGAACACACTCATTTGGCAGATATCTGCTCATAGGCGACTACGCGTTGCCACTATTGCGGCCGCGAGGAGAACATGGCGCGATACACACTCGAATCGTGTCCGGCTTAGGCCGAGCAGCGCCGTGAGCTCGTCACGGTAATAAGTGTGTACCTCTCGTAGCCGAGCGTTGTCAGAGCGATGATCGGTAGCGACAAGAATTAGGCCGCGGTCGCTACTTTCTGCGAGGATTTTATCTCGCAGAAGGAAGCGGCGGACAGGGCCAGGGAGGACGATACTTCCGGTGACCCAAACCGCCGCCAGTGACTGGGCCTGATGCCACCCTAGCTGAGGCCGCAGGTGGATAGATTAGGGAACATTCGCCACCCACAGACCCTCCCGCGAAGCTCTGAACTCTGATATGCAGAAGCGTTGACCACTGAAGTAATGTCACACAGTTCCAGTGGTCTGCCAATACAGCCGAAGAGACGGCACACGGCGGATATATTTAGTGGGTGAGGACTCCACACTACCCTGTTCATTGCCTCGAACGACGGGTTGTGCAGCTTGTTAAATTTTTGCCCGCCTTACCAAAAATAATTTGCGGATTTCCTACGCTGTTTTCCTTTACTCCTGTTTCCGTACAGTGATATCTTATAAATATACAGATATTCTCGAAAAGTCTCAAAAAGTCAGAAGTGTATACCGTGAACTTCGACTGGGGATCGAACTCGATAACCAACGTTTGAGTAGGAGTAGGAAATTTGGCTTCAGCTACTATTAGATACAACAAAATGGACACCAAATTTAAACAGTTGGTAAAATGTACTTTGATCACAAGCTAACATAAACTTAACCTTAATTATAATAAGACCTCCCAAGAATATGAGTATTAAAGGTCAAATAATATTCAAAACCATGCACGGTTAACATTGTTCAACGGAATGCCTGTCCTCCCCAATACTAGTTACAAATAAATAGTAGCGATTGTAATAACCGCAGGCTTTCCCATGGATGTGCCAGATAAGGCTTGCCCACACACATTGGGTTAAATACCTTATTTATAGCTCACTTGTGTTGACCTTTAATGGTCCGTGTGCCGAGAGAAAACGCGTAAGTTACAATTTGACAGATATTTGAAAGATTGATAAAAATATTACTCCTTTTACGGCTATGTTACTTTTATGTGGATGTATTGAGTTTAAAAATATTTTTGTTGGATTAAGGATCAAACGAATGGATACATAGTTATGTTAAAAAGTCACGGCATGGATGCCGGCATATTGTTTGTTGTTCTTTGGGGAAGCCTACTTATCAGTGGAAGATCAAAAGTTGATTAATGATTTTTTTAATAATCTCCAGATTAGGTATAAAAGAGAGTATTGGTGTATTGGTGAGAGTATATGCGAAATGATTCGGACATGTGGAAAGAATGCCGGACGAGCGACTGGTTAAGAAGATATACAATGCGAAAGTGAAAGGATGTAGGTACAGGGGAAGACCGAAACTCACCTACCTAGACCAAATTGGTCATGTGTTGAAGGAAGGTGGAGTCAGGAATCTCCGAAACCGGCGAGCGTGTATGAAGAGAATTATGAATGTTGAGGAAGCGAGAGATGTATGCAAGAATAGTGCCTGGCACTCTGTTGTCTCTGCCTACCTCGCAAGGGAGATGGCGTGATGATAAGAAAATAAGTATCTCCAGACTGTAATTTTGTCCTACTACCTCTATCATAGTCCGATGGGTCCATATTCCGACACAACCAGAGAGATATCGCAGGTCCAACGGCTTGACGTACCTTCCGAGGCACGGGGGTTACACAATGCCAATTTCCTGACTCCGGGCCGCTATTGGGAATTTCTTACCGATAAAACGCAATAAGTTTTTGTTAGCATAACCCGGGAATCGCAGTCTTCAGGATCCGCAGTTGCATATACCACCGAGTCTATTCTTATTAATATGTATTATAAAATTGAAAAGTGTGCTTGTTATCTCTTTACGCCGTAACTACTTAACCAATCGTCATAAAATTTGACATACATATAGTCCTGAATATAGAGAAAAACTTTTGTGCAGAGATTATTTTTATGTGCTGTGATAAAATTAGCTTTGCAGTGGTTGTATATACGTAGATAATATATAAGTTCACGATAGTATTGATTTTACCAAAGTACTATTAAATAAATTTGTTCAAAAATAATGTGCTTGTTAATAATGTCTAACTTAGTCGTTTATACTAGCGCGTGTCCATTTCTAAATAAGGTCAGTCCCGAACAATGTATCGGTGCAAGGTTCGATATTCTGTTTGCTCTGACCGTTTGTGTAACGGAAACTACCGCCATATTGTGCCACGGAAGTTCTTTATGTCGTGCAGAGTAAACATGTGTCGGATGATACGATAATATTTGGAGTATAATGGATTTTTTTGTCGAATGAAAAGAAAGTGGCCGAAGATTTACTAATTCAATTGAATTATATAATTTTAATATATCGCAAGCACTAGAACATATAGTGCGATAATGTAAAATAGAAAATGATGATAAGCAGCGTCTTCCCGATTACCGTTCTGATAAATGTCTGAGCATTTTGAATGCTTAAAATAAATAATTATACAAAAATAACATGTAGTAAGCACCACATACATTCTACCATATTTCTTTTATACTACGCGCTACAAGCATACCATATGTAAGTACACTAAATGATGGTAAGCGGTTACCATAGCCTATAGATGCATATATTTATATAGCAACACCAAAGGTAACACTCGCGCATCGCCATCTCCAAGGAAAGGGATAGGAGGTGGATATGAAAGATAATAAGGAGAGGATAGGGAGGGGACTGGCCCTCCGGCGCTCTCATTCACAATACGAAACGCAATGGTAGGAGTATCTACCTTTGTTTCACACTGATCTTTTGTAAGAGAATGGCATTTCCCCAATTGAGCCGGCCCAGTTCGTGCTGGCATAGCATATGCTTTGCATAGCATAATCTTAAATTTATTTAACTTAATATTAATCTGGTTATCAATCACTCATTTCATCGCTCAACTGAATATTTTTGCATAATTTCTATAATTTGGTGGCATGTGAGCCTTCTACTTTTCTTTTAATCCTTCTCGCCTTTTCTGTCACTTTATAAAAGAAAATATAAAAAGACTAAAATTACAAAGAATTTTGTACATTAAGAAATTACTACTAATGTAAGTTTTGTAAATGGTGTAGGTAATACAAACTTACCTTTCTTATTAATTTTTTCCAATTGTAATAAAGGTATTTATACTGTTTTGTTGTTTCTGTCTCAGTCAAATTAACCTAAGGTAACGACTATTTTAGACCAGTGGATTGCTTAGTACAATCTCATAAATTTGTTTGTTTTTTTGCATAAATTAGAAAATTATTCATATTTTTTTCTCAATTTTATTAATATTTAATGTTATGTAGAGTCAAAATAATTGATACCAACCTATATCTTCAAATTATTTAAATATAAAAATGTCAATGATTCAAACTATTACTAAATGTCCACTATAAAATGACTACTTTAAATTTCTTTTTCCATAAAACTATCAAAATCTTGTGAGTCGTCCCACTCCATTAGTAACCAAAGTCTCCAATGGGATAGTGGGGTGATAGTAAGATTTTACGATGCTTCTAAAACGAACTGTTACCTGCTATTTAAAAGTAATATAACTGCTTTTTAAGATACACTCACAGTTTAAATATTGGGTGTGTAAAAATATGTTCTTTTAATAGCCGAATTCCTATAAAATTTCTCTGCTTGGCTTTGATGTACAAATGAAATTTTTACTCTTAAAGTAAAACCTGGTTGTAACCTTTGAAACACTAAGCAGTCGGCAAATACCAAGGAAATATAACGAAAATATCGCGCAAATTAACACAAATTACTCGAAAGTTCTTCGTAAAATATGAATTAAGTAGCTGTTCCCCGTAATATCATCTGTGCAGGCTTTAGTTTACTCATAATTTATTTTTAAAAAAATAACAGTTTTCCCTTACTACTTATAACAGTATACTCTGCTCAATCTTCAATATACAGACACAATGTGTTCTACTGGTTTCCTATATGTATAGATTTAGCATTGTTATCTTGAATAAAAACTTGTGTGGAATAAAATTCTATGAAAATTGCATTATCTATTTCACAGCATACATATATTATGGCTGTAATAGGTAACCAGATTTTCTGGTCATAAGCTTAACCATTGACTATGATCTGTTCTTAAAAACGAAACTACATAATTATTAATAATATAAAAAATGACCGCAGCGTCATAAGAGGAATTCTATTAACCAAAAACTAAAAGAAAAAAAAACTTCATCATTAGGTACATAATCGTACCATATTTGGATATTGGTATTCCATTAGTATAGTGGTTCTGGATATTAAAAGAAACCGACCAAAATTCCGAATATATTTCTACATTTTTCAATATGATAAATAGCTGACTTATTACTGCACCCGGACAATTTTATGATCGAACATAATATCTTTCAAAACTTACTTTTTTTTAGGATTCTATTAAATACCACAAGTAAACATTTAAAATTTGAAGTAATTCTCTAAGTTTTAACAACGAAACCAACAACTAATCAGGCATGGTTTTGTTAGTCATCTGGCCGTGGAAAGTAAACAATATCACAAAACAAAGAAATTCCTTAATCAAATCGACGTGAAAGATTAAAAATTAAAGATAGCAGAAACGCTAGGCGCTGTTCATGATACGAGTTTGATACACCCACTCATGGTGATGCAGCAACATCGATGCATTTAATTGTTGTGTGATAGCATACTAATGCACCTGTCAAGGAAACAAAGGCAACTCAAGATAAGACCAAAATTGAAGCACGATCCGTTTTTGTTGGCGGTTGAACGTCTCAAATGTAAATGTTTATACTTTCTCATTTGTACGAGTATTACGATTCACATCTCTTGATATGAGACGTGCCAGTCATTTGTCAAGCGCCTAACGAGTTATTTGAAAAATTTTATTCTAATGCTTGTTATTATAAAATATTTTGAAAGCTAGTTTGTATCGATCAACTCAAATCCTAAACGTTTCTTTGATAGAGAATACTTTACCAAAATAAAAATCAATAACTCCCTAACTTACTACATGGTACCAGTAGGTTATCTAAACGCCCAGCTTCAATTTCATACCTTCTAACTAGAGCCATTTCGTATCAGAAAACTAAAACAAAATACGAATAGCGTGTTTAAATATAAAATATTCATTCACGGCGTATCAGATACCGCAGTGTATAATAATATTAATAGCACTAATGCAGATAGGTTTTATGCTTAACGATTGGAAGCATTTTACCGGGAGCTTGTAACGAAGTAGGACTTGTTCCTTACAATGCTATCTACCGAGACTGAAACCAGTTATGATCCATTATCAGATCCCATGCCCGGGGTGGCATTAAAATGTCGGCCCGACCCTGCTTTGTTTATTAAATTATGTCCACTGTAGCTATAAATATCGCTTGAGACGCGTTCATTTAGTGAAATACCGATCCAACCAACGATACGACATGAGTTATATTGCATCCTTAAGAATAACTCAGTTAAACGGTGTAAATAAGTTTGAGGAAACAATAATGAATAGTTAATTAGTGTAGATTGAGACCATGGTATCTAATTAACTCTAAATATTCCGTTAAATACTACATAGTTAGTCAAAATATGAAATAAAGCTTTGGTGATAACTTAACACAAAGTGTGAAAATGTGAAATCGAAGACGACAATCCCGAGTAGGATTTGAACCTACATCTCCTGGAATACTGTCCTAGATGCTTTGTTAAATCAGCCACCGTGACAACTGCTCGGGATTGCGAATTCCGACAACACTTTCATTCTCAACGTCTTGGGTGACGTGACACGATGGCTGATTTGGCAAAGCATCTGGGACGGTATTGCCGGAGATGCAGGTTCAAATCCTGCTCGTGACTGTTATTTTCGATTTCACATTTTGATTTCACATATTCACATTTTGTATTAATTTACATGGCTAAGTATGTCAAATGCTGAAAAAAATATATAAAAATATCAAAATATTTGGTGATAACGTTTATTCTGAAAGCATTAAAACAAACTGTAAGAAGATTGCTATAATTTTTTTAATCAATGCTCCAAATAGCTTTTTGTTATATTTAAGATTTAAAATACCCAGGTAAATGGTGACTTGGTACCAAAAAAAGATTATTACCCTCAATATTGCAGCGTTATGATTCCTATAGATTATGATCAGAGGGCATTAAAAGTAATTGAATCTAAAACAAACGAAAGTGGCGGCTGAAAAGAGAGAAATAAAACCGGTAAAAAGGGAAGAGTCGAGATGTAATGACGCCGATAAGTTCGACCAATTACCAGGAACTCAGAACTGCTGCATCTGCGGGATAAAAATTGACTCTCAGTTTGCAAATATGCAAAAATTATATTATTCTTAATAGACTGTGGAATGACGAAGAAGCAGTTTTTCTGAATAAAGTATTTGTGAAGTGAACATTTTTCATCTTTAGGTGTGTAATTGTTACATCTAGTATTTTCATTTCTTTTTTACCTACATTATATAATAATGCAAATTCCCGTAATAAACTTAATTAATTGCAAACATAAGTTAAAATTAGCCACTATAGAAGACCGGTATCTAAACCACTACGCCAGCTGTTTTTACGCAATTCTATAATATTACCTGATTATTTAGATATTTTTATATATATTTTTAGCATTTCACATACTTAGCACTATACATTAAACACAAAGTGAAAAATGTGAAATCGAAAATACCAGTCACGAGCAGGATTTGAACCTGCACCTCCTGGATACCGTCCAGATGCTTTGCCAATTCAGTCATCGTGACACTTGCTCCTGACTGTGTGTGTTTGTGTTTAATGTATTGTGCTAAGCATGTCAAATGCTAAAAATATATATAAAAATATCTAAATATTTCTAGGGTTTGTGTCATTATTAGGTAGAATCTTAATTAAACACAAAGTGAAAAATGTGAAATCGAAAATAACAGTCAGGAGCAGGATTTGAACCTGCATCTTCTGGATACCGTCCAGATGCTTTACCAATTCAGCCATCCTGACAATTACTCCTGACTGCTAATTTCGATAACACATCATACTTAACGTCTTTGGGTGACGCCTGCGCCATCTGTCGGACGTATTTTCATACATTATACCGACCAGGTAAACTTAATTTTACAATTAAGATTTTTACCTAATAATGACGCAAACCCTATAAATATTTATATATATTTGTAGCATTTGACATGCTTAGCACTATACATTAAACACAAAGTGAAAAATGTGAAATCGAAAATAACAGTCAGGAGCAGGATTTGAACCTGCATCTTCTGGATACCGTCCAGATGCTTTACCAATTCAGCCATCCTGACAATTACTCCTGACTGCTAATTTCGATAACACATCATACTTAACGTCTTTGGGTGACGCCTGCGCCATCTGTCGGACGTATTTTCATACATTATACCGACCAGGTAAACTTAATTTTACAATTAAGATTTTTACCTAATAATGACGCAAACCCTATAAATATTTATATATATTTGTAGCATTTGACATGCTTAGCACTATACATTAAACACAAAGTGAAAAATGTGAAATCGAAAATAACAGTCAGGAGCAGGATTTGAACCTGCATCTTCTGGATACCGTCCAGATGCTTTACCAATTCAGCCATCCTGACAATTACTCCTGACTGCTAATTTCGATAACACATCATACTTAACGTCTTTGGGTGACGCCTGCGCCATCTGTCGGACGTATTTTCATACATTATACCGACCAGGTAAACTTAATTTTACAATTAAGATTTTTACCTAATAATGACGCAAACCCTATAAATATTTATATATATTTGTAGCATTTGACATGCTTAGCACTATACATTAAACACAAAGTGAAAAATGTGAAATCGAAAATAAAAATAAATTTTTCACTTTGTGTTTAATGTATAGTGCTAAGCATGTCAAATGCTACAAATATATATAAATATTTATAGGGTTTGCGTCATTATTAGGTAAAAATCTTAATTGTAAAATTAAGTTTACCTGGTCGGTATAATGTATGAAAATACGTCCGACAGATGGCGCAGGCGTCACCCAAAGACGTTAAGTATGATGTGTTATCGAAATTAGCAGTCAGGAGTAATTGTCAGGATGGCTGAATTGGTAAAGCATCTGGACGGTATCCAGAAGATGCAGGTTCAAATCCTGCTCCTGACTGTTATTTTCGATTTCACATTTTTCACTTTGTGTTTAATGTATAGCGCTAAGCATGTCAAATGCTACAAATATATATAAATATTTATAGGGTTTGCGTCATTATTAGGTAAAAATCTTAATTGTAAAATTAAGTTTACCTGGTCGGTATAATGTATGAAAATACGTCCGACAGATGGCGCAGGCGTCACCCAAAGACGTTAAGTATGATGTGTTATCGAAATTAGCAGTCAGGAGTAATTGTCAGGATGGCTGAATTGGTAAAGCATCTGGACGGTATCCAGAAGATGCAGGTTCAAATCCTGCTCCTGACTGTTATTTTCGATTTCACATTTTTCACTTTGTGTTTAATGTATAGTGCTAAGCATGTCAAATGCTACAAATATATATAAATATTTATAGGGTTTGCGTCATTATTAGGTAAAAATCTTAATTGTAAAATTAAGTTTACCTGGTCGGTATAATGTATGAAAATACGTCCGACAGATGGCGCAGGCGTCACCCAAAGACGTTAAGTATGATGTGTTATCGAAATTAGCAGTCAGGAGTAATTGTCAGGATGGCTGAATTGGTAAAGCATCTGGACGGTATCCAGAAGATGCAGGTTCAAATCCTGCTCCTGACTGTTATTTTCGATTTCACATTTTTCACTTTGTGTTTAATGTATAGTGCTAAGCATGTCAAATGCTACAAATATATATAAATAGAATCTTAATTGTAAAATTAAGTTTACCTGGTCGGTATAATGTATGAAAATACTTCCGACAGATGGTGCAGGCGTCACCCAAAGACGTTAAGTATGAATGTGTTATCGAAATTAGCAGTCAGGAGCAAGTGTCACGATGACTGAATTGGCAAAGCATCTGGACGGTATCCAGGAGGTGCAGGTTCAAATCCTGCTCGTGACTGGTATTTTCGATTTCACATTTTTCACTTTGTTTTAATTACCTGATTAATCATTTTTATAGTTAATAATACAACAATTGTCATGATGGATGAATTACCAATGCCTCTGGGACGGTATTCCAGGAGATTTTGATTTCACATTTTCGTACTTTATTTTAAATTATATAGCTAAGCATGTTAAATGCTTAAAAATATATAATAATATTAATATAATTATAGGGCTACTTCGTATGAATCTTAATTGTAATAATTAAGCTTATCTGGTTGGAATAATGTATGCAAATACATCCGATAGATGGTGCAGGCGTCACCCAAGACACTAAAAAATAATGTTTTATCGGAAATCGCAGTACCTAGCATGTATCACGATGACTCAATTGGCAAACTGTCTAGGACGGTATACCAAGAGATGTAGGTTCAAATCCTGCTCGTGACTATTATTTTCGATTTCACATTTTCCCAGTTTGAGTTAATATAATAGCATATTTGATTTTTATAAGATATTAATATTATATCTAAAATGTTTCGTATGTAATACTAAATACTATAAATAGTATCAAAGCTTTAAAACTCTAATAACTAAACTTTTCTATTATGTAATATTGATTATATTTAGTATTTTAAAAGTCATAATATTTATATTAATAGACAACAAAATCAAAAAAACATAGCATAGCATCTCGCCTGTATTCCCCGTAGAGGTAGGCAGAGATGTATTACACACCCACAATATTATTCGCCAGCTATGTATAAGTCCCACGTAATAGGAGGCGAGCCTATTGCCGTCTACCGAGCATATTTCCAAACTCCGGGCTGCTACTGAGAATTATTCTTTTTACAAAAAAACTCAATAACACTGCCTGACCCGGGGATGGAACCCGAGACCTTATGATCAGCTGTCGCTCACACTACTGCTGCACCACAGAGGCAGTTGTATATTTATAGACAACCTTATTGTAAAAAATAACATCATAACTATATTATTTGAAAAAAAAAATGAAATCAACTGATCGAATGTTAGGAGTAGGTATGTTCTATTTACCAAATTTAAAAAAGATCGATCGGTCACGATTTCTCTCTCAGTCAGAGATTCGCACGAACTACGCTGGAATCCTTTATGATCTTGACATTTGTTACAAATTGTTTCGAAGACCGTGATTGAATTTGAATAGGGCACCCTTCGTAGTCCAATACCGTGTCATTAGGTAGGTAACTCTTCCGGCTGTCCTTGACCTTACAATGGTAACTGAAGTTTTGTAATATAAATGAAATTTAATATATTATACATATCCCTTACTATATCTACATTATAAATGTGAATGTAATGTTTGCATACATATTGGTATATAAGTATAGAACCCAGGTAAGGACATACCTACGCTTATATTTCGGAAAAATGTGTGGCTAGTTTTTGCATAGAGTTTTCTAGTCCTAAGATTGTGAAGATGTCTAGATACTTAGGTGTTTAGATATTTCTCTATGAATTACGCCTAAACGACTCAACGGATTTAGGTAAAATTAAATAGATAGACGAGACCCGGAGTAAGATACTTATTATAAGATATAATTATTTTTGATCTATAGGTATTTTTTAGCATTTGACATGCTCAGCTACTTTTTAAAGTACAAATTATTTGTGAAAGACGAACTTTAGTGCGAGCGTCGTAAAGACTGATGAGGAGTTAGGATGGCCAAAAGGTCGGTGCGGTAGCTCAGTGGCTTAGAGCACTTCCCCGGATTGGAAGGGACGCGGGTTCGATTCCCGCTCGCACTAAAGTTGTCTTTTTCCTCTTTCACAAATAATTTGTACTTTAAAAAGATATAATTATATTTATCCTGCAAAATTGAATATCTATCTCGGAATAATAGACGGGCTACGTGGCGTAGTCGGTAGTGTAACCGACTTCCGTGCACGAGGTCGTGGGTTCGATTCCCACTCAGGACAATTATTTGTGTGATGAACACAGATATTTGTACTGCGTCTGGGTGTTTTCTATCTATTATATGTATGTATTTACAAAAAAAAAGTAGTATATGCATTATATCCGTAATCTGGTACCCATAGCACAAGAGTTAAGCTTAGTTTGGGACCAGAGGACGTTGTGTGAAAATGTCTGTAAATATTAAAAAAAAAAACAGTTTTAATGAAATTTGGTATAAAGATAAATTATGACTTATTCAAAGAAAAAAGAAAGAAAGAAAGGTTTTCGAGTGGCGACCACGGATCGGACGGCGCAACGTAGGACGGCCCCCCACCAGATGGAACGACGATCTGGTCGGAGCTGCGGGGAGCCGTTGGATGCGGTCGGCACAGGACCGCTCGTTGTGGCGTTCTCTTGGGGATGCCTATGTCCGGCAGTGGGCGTTGAAGGGCTGATGGATGGATGATGACTTATTCATATAAATACGACATTTTTTAAACACAAACTGAAAAATGTGAAATCGAAAATAACAGTCAGGAGCAGGATTTGAACCTGCATGTCCTGGATACCGTCCAGATGCTTTGCCAATATAAAAATATCTAAATATTTATAGGGTTTGCGTCATTATTAAAAATCTTAATTGTAAAATTAAGTTTACCTGGTCGGTATAATGTATGAAAATACTTCCGACAGATGGCGCAGGCGTCACCCAAAGACGTTAAGTATGATGTGTTATCGAAATTAGCAGTCAGGAGCAATTGTCAAGATTGCTGAATTGGCAAAGCATCTGGACGGTATCCAGGAGATGCAGGTTCAAATCCCGCTCCTGACTGTTACTTTCGATTTCACATTTTTCACTTTGTGTTTAATGTATAGTGCTAAGCATGTTAAATGCTAAAAATATATATAAAAATATCTAAATACGACATATTTTTATCTCGATAGGGAGTTTCTGTGACCTAATTCCTTAATGGATTTGAATTTTGAAGTACACATAAAACTTTGTTTAATCATATGAGTATTTTATAAAATATATATTTAACTGTGTATATTACACACTACAATATGCATATGTAAGTATTATACTAATTCATAACAACGTAACAATTTATTTAATTCATATGGAACTTAGATCAGCACTATAATAATGTTTTTATTTTTATTTAAATTTGAAACAAGAACAATACGACCGAATGAAAACTTTTTATTTTTTTGCCCACAAAGGATGCCGCCTCGAACAAAGAGCAAATGTTTATATTAACGAATAAGCGACAATAAAAACGAATGAAATGGTACCGGCAATTAATTGACACGAGTGTAGGCATACAATCGCATAATTAAGATCTGCGAGCGTGGGCGATGTGATTCGTCGTACATGCCCATGTCCCGCACAAATCGATTGAATTAATTTTTAATAGTACACAGAGCACAGACATGCCTATATTATAATATCCAAAAAATGCAGTATCACAAAACACTATGAACATGTCTAAGTAACTTGTAAGCCATGCTTTGGAAATTCTCTTCGAGTAGGTTGCATGAATTATGAATGCTGATAACCAAGAGTGGGGTAGCATTAATTAAATAATTATGACATATTGTACGACCGTTTCAATGGTAGGGCTGAGTTGATAAGGAATTAGTATGGAAATACTCATTACTAATTCTGAACACCTGTTTAGTGATGATTTAGTATCTATTGAGTTTGGAATTATAATGGTTACAACCAATTCAATAGTTTCTGAGTCAATTTATATGTCTATTCTATTTGTTATAATTTAAAACAATTATTAACTATTTTGATATTAATTAGTCTTATCATATTTTTACTCATAGCTAAAGCGTTGTTAATTTAAAAGCCCTATTTAAATGTAAATGATTGATGAAATACATTTTGTGAATGAATTAATAATAGGTATAACGTATTTTAAAAGTACCATTTTACAGAACAAATATGTATATTAAGTATGTATAAACTATAAACCTCCTTATCTTAAAAAACAGAGATTTGCGGCAGCAAATTTTTAAATATATTTAGGACAACCGGCTTAAATTATTCTCAATGGGGAGTTTAAGAGTTCATTAGCATTCATTTATTCGGTTAATGTAAACAAATTTGGTCACCTTTCTATAAATTATATAGATGACTCTAGTAGGATTGCTAATTTTCTATATTCGTTTTTTTTACTAAGTTACGGTATCATAGCCAAATATAGCAATTATATAACCCTAAAACTGATTTTTATCAAATGAAGAAAGAAAACTATTTGAGGAATAACACTTATTTTTCGTTACGGCGGGAAAAAATGTTCCTAACCGCACACCCCGTCGTTCGGGGCAACGAACAGGGTAGTGTGGGGCCTTCACCCATGCACTAAAGAAACCCGCCATGTGCCGAGTCTCCGCCTTTATTGGCGGGCCACTGGAACTAAGTTACATTCCTTCGGTGGTTTTGAGGAATAAAATTTTTATCTTGTATTCGATATTCAATTATTATAAGTTATCACTAGCAGACCCGGTCACGCGTTACTGTGGCACACATAATACCGCTCGCACTAAGTCTCTCTTTTAATTAGTTTGTTTTTTTGCAATAAAAAAAAAGGAAACAATTCGAATAATAAATATCTTAAATTGGAACAAATCACATTTATGTGGATCTGTATTTTAGCACTTGACATGCTCAGCTAATTTAATAATTTTTGATTTATATTTTAGCACTCGACATGCTCAGCTACTTTAAACACAATCTACTTTAATTTGAAATAAAACTACATTTACTTAATATATTGCATTTACTTGATTTTGTATTACAATCTACTCTAATCACAACCATTTGTACTTTAATAATGTTAAAAATCGCGCCATCAAATAGTATGAATTTTAATTGTAAAATTTAACTTACTAATTGGATTAATGCACGTAAATGCATTCGAAGGGGGCTTGAATTGTAAAGACAAATGTGATGTGGAGATTGGGAATGGCTGTTTGTCTGTGCGATGGCTTAGCGGTCTATAGCACTTCCCTGGATTGGAAGGGAAGCAGGTTCGAATCCTGCTTGCACTAAACTTCTCTTTTTCCACATTCAAAAATAATTTGTTGCAGATATTTTGAAATAAAGATCTTTAAGATCTGATAAGTACTCGCATTTATCAAATATCCTAAATTCCTTTCACTCTGAGAGAAAACCAGTACCCAACATAGGTACAATAATAGATTGAGAAAGTAAAAATAAATTTGAAGCGTATATATTATGAGATAATTTCAATTAAAGTATAACTTGATATTTGAAATCGTACCACTGGGGCTGATAATTCGTTATTTGGGTAAATTAAATTCCCTCGCTTGGTTCCTGCCTCATTTCGCCGCTGTCACCTTAAATTGTTATTGGAAATTATGTACGAGTACATCTCATGCCACTTTTTATTTAAAAAAAAATTTTTTGTTTTACCAACTTCAGCACAATATTTCGTGATTAAGAACTGCTAATAATGTAGTTAAAAGGTTAAGTAATTATATTTCCTAGAAAACAAAATTTTAAATCGTAAATTCGACTTTGTGTCTTGGTAAATTGGCCAAACATGTAATTTGCCTAAAATATACATAAAATATCAAGATAATATTGTTTCATTTGAAAAAAAAATATTGAAACGAGCGGGTGGGTACTACCATCTCGCGTGTGACCGACCATGAATCACATCGTTGCGTTTTGGCTGTAGCAGGAGATAGCTGTTTATATTTCATTTCATATCTATGAAATGAATTGGTGAGTAGCGGCTTGACAAAACTCTCGGTATAGTTGTGTTCATGGGCGACGGTTACCATTTACCATCAGATGGACCGTAGCTCGTCTGCACCTAAACGCAATAAAAAAAAAAAACGTTTCAGTGATTTGTGATTGAAACAAAGATGCGTTGCATATACTGTAGTACAAATATAATACTTAGTACCCACTTACTGTGAATAATTACTTAAAGCTAGCCTTTGCCTTGGTTTTGGTTATATCTCAGGTTTCCGATACAATAGTGGGATAAATCGTAAATATATCAATTTTAAAGTCTCATTAAGAGCTTATCAAACAAAAAGGTCATCTATTTCAGTGAGTACCTAGTCCTTGATTGATGAGCGAATACACAGATACAAAATCTAAAAGAATTATCGTTGCCTATATCACCTCAAATAACCTATTTTTTTTCTTTGTCCGTGTGATAACGCACTGAGAATACAAGTGTCACCACCCCATTCTTGCCCACGGGTGTCGTATGAGGCGACTGAGGGAAGTAAGCAATTATCATCCATTGCATGACTGGTGGTAGGGCTGGGTACCAAGTGATAGTACTCACTCAGTACTCACTTGGTATCGGGCCCAAGCGGGCTGGTACCACCATCTCCCGTGTGACCGGCCATGAAGCACATTGTTGCGTTTTGGCTGTAGCAGGAGATAGCCGTTTATATTTCATTTCATATCTGTGAAATTAATTGGTGAGCAGCGGCTTGACAATTCTCTCGGTATAGTCGAGTCCATGGGCAACGGTTACTATTTACCATCAGAGGGACCGTGGCTCGCCTGCCTCTACCTGCAATAAAAAAAAACGTTTACAGACACTGCTCAGTTAAGAGTTTCATAATAGTACTAGCCTTCGCCCTCAGTTTACCATAGGTAAAAGCTAGTTTTTTAGTTATATATCTGGTTTCTGATATAGAAGAAAGACAAAATGTATACCAGTTTAAAGTCTAATCACGGTCTATCAAACAAAATAACTTTTTTTGTTGAAATCGATGCAATAGTTTTGTCGTGATGTGAGAACAAATAAACAGACAAGTAAAAAAAAATGTGTGTTAGTTTTAAATATACAGATACTCCTCAGTTAGATATTTTGAGTAAGATTACGACAATATTATGACTAAATAAAAATAGAATGACCATAACAATAGAATGACCAATGTCATTAAAATGTTTCCAGTAATAAAGGATCAATCATAATGTTGTGTCTGTGTGGTGACGGACTAAGAATACAAGTGTCACCACCCCATCCTTTCCCGCGGGTGTCGTACAAGGCGACTAAGGGAAGTAAGCAATTATCACCCATTGCATTACTGGTGGTAGGGCTGGGTGCCAAGTGAGAGTACTCACTTGCTACATGCACTTAGCCCGAACAGTTCAGTACCAGCGTCTTTTGTGTGACCATTCATGAAGGACGTCAGTGTGTTTTGGCTATAGCAGAAGATAGCAGTTTATTCTATCTTTATTTATTTGAGTCCATGAGCGACGGTTGCCACTTACCATCAGGTGGGCCATGATCCGTCTGCCATCCTTAGCATTAAAAAAAACAAATGTTAAATCTGACCTTCCAACATTCGTCACCCAGGACGTTAAGTATGAATGTGTTATCGAGTAGTCAAGAGCAGTTGTCACGATGGCTGAATTGACACAACGTCTGGACGGTATCCAGGAGATGCAGGTTCAAATCCTACTCGTGACTGTTATTTTCAATTCCACATTTTCCACTTTGTGTTTAATATTAAAATAAGTTATAACATTAAGTATTGAAGTACATGATTGATAAAATCCACGCTACAATGGAAAGAAATAAAACAATATGATCCATAAAACAACAAAAAGGTGATGAAGCCACAAACTTAGCATTAAAAACAAAGTTAAGTATATACAGAAACTTTAAAAGCCTTCATAAATTGGAGCGCAACTTGATTATGTCGCCGGTTTTGACGGATCATTTCCTTGAAAGAATTATCCAACACTTTGCATATGAAAACAATTCCAATTACTCTTATTTCAAATTAAATAAGGATCATTTTATATTTTGAAAATAGAATTTAAAATTAAAGTGTAATGTGCAACACGAATTGTTAGCTTTGTTGAATGTTGCGTGGTGTAAGTTGGAAACGTTGACGTAAACGCGTTTTGTATAATACGAGTAAGTATTATAAATGTCGTGACGGCTAAGGTGCTATGTTGGAATTAATTAAAATAATCAAGTGATTTCTTATTTCGTCTATTAATCACATAAGTGAAAAAAAACTGCTAGTATTACGAAAAGTATTAGACATACTGCGTCTAGGATGGTGATAGGTAAAGCAAGCATTCTTATGCCTTAGTTATATAATTAAGTGAAATATAATATATGGTTTATAACAGTCTTAATTTCTCAAAAGAATTACAAATTCACTTACATGAGAAATACAAGAGATAATTAAAAGCTTTAGTTTAACTGCGAGTAGGTTATACAATATTGTTTTCAAACTGTAAATTGTAAGAGTGTTAGTAAATATGCGTCTTAAATACTAGCCGTCTTATTACAAAACACGGACTAAGTCGCGGTTTAAACCTGAACTAGTTGGTCCAGGACTAACTTATATACCATTGACTAAACTTAGTCTTATTAGAAAAAATAATTAAACCATGGACTTGCTAGTACTGCGATTTAGGTCTTTCTAAATAATATTGTTCGTTCAGTGCGTCACCATTCATTACGCACGCTTAGAAAGGAACGTGTTTTATAGAAAAAATATTGGCGATTTATTTTACGAAAATAAATAGAAATTAGTATATTTTATATCAGTTTTCACTTTTCTTTTGATTACCATTTATTCTGATACATTAATTAATTATGCTGGTACTTTATTACACGATTACCCGGTTCAATCTTTGTGGACGTAAAACAGAATAAAGTTGTTGCGCTAAGATATGTCATAATGACAATAAAACACTAATTTGTGAAACCTTGAACAATAAACAAACAAAACTATTTCATCGCAACATAATTTAGTTAACTTTTCAGCTTTTTTATGTTCGGAATTACTTCTATGTATGTTTGTATTTTCGTAGTACCTATTAATAAATGTATCTGTTCTCTAACGAGCGAAGTTATATATGGTACGCAAATTGAAGAAGACCTCTGGAATGCACTGGACCATGCTATTATTTCATAGTGAATTATTATTACTTACTTATAACCTCAGGATACAATACGAATCTTATTAAATTAATATTAAACAAAACTGTTGTGGATATGTAATACTGAATATCATGGAAACATTTTTGTATAAATATAATTGTGAGGCAAAACCTTTATTATTATTATTAAAATAATACTTGGTGCATCATTTAATACTGTTTTATTTTTCTATATATATTATTGCCATTTAAAGTTATTTATCAGGATGTTAATACCTAATCACTGTGCAAGACATACCTATAGGTCTGTGAAGAGTTGAATCCTTTGAGTGAAATGAAAGTAACGTATTAGGAAAACAAAGAAAAGGAAGATAAATACTTATTTATTTAGTTTCTACAACATTCAAATCACATTCACTATACTTATGCAATATTATACAAATTGTAGAAGCTAAAAAGGTCCTACCTCAGCCAACCAACATTTGGCTGCTGCAGCACTGATTTTCAGGTATAGGTACCAATTCGAGCATGATTCGACTGCCACAATACTATGCTTTACCGTTATATTAACTAGATAGATAGAATTAATTGATTAGACAAGAAAAATAGATGTAAAATTTTATTTATCCTAATACAAATTCACTCATAATATAAAATATAAAACTTTAATATTTTGAGATTGCTAGCTGATTCTCATCAATTTTCTTTAGTGTCCACCAATGGATTTTTTATTCAAATGTGATAGTTGTTATGTAGAAAGGTATAGGTATAATGTCATATTACATTGTTGTATTTTATTTCTCCTCTCTGTTTGTCCTTTGGCAAAGTCCTGCCCTTTTCCATTTTGTATCTTCTTTTATGTACAAAGGTAAATCACAAAAGATGTGCGCCAACTAATTGTTTTTCAATACATTTCACAACACATACACAATTTGGATGTTATCTTGATTGAATCCAATTCTACAGGAGATAATTCTGTATTTATGAATTTATGTGTAGGTAGGTATATTGGCTCGGCATGGTATTTCTGAGAGAGCGGCCACTTAATCTTTCACATAAATTAAATCAAACATATTATTATTCACTTTTCACATAAAATCATAATATAATATTAACCAAAACTTCCAATAAAAATAATGTCAAACATTACTTTGACATTTAGACTTAGACCAGCCTAAACTACTTAAACTAGGTTTCCCGGTAGTTTTTCTTTTAGTACATGGTTTAGCGCTTAAAAATTATTTTGTAATAAGAATTTTGTTAAACCATGGTCTAAAGATGATATAGACCTGTTTTAGGAGTTAGACTATGTTTTGTAATAAGGCAGTAGATGTCTAAGATAAACAAATGTTAAGTGGAAATTGGGTGTCACCATTTAAGTTGACTATGATAGCTTAGCGGTCCAGAACACTTCCCCGGATTGGAAGGGATGCAGCTTCCAATTCTGCTCGCAGTAAAACCCTCTTTTTCGCCTTTCACTAATAATTTGGTATTTTAAGTAAATAGATATTTTTTTTTAGGTACCTATAGGAAACATCCTGCACTAAGGAATAATCTTTGTGTCGCGGGGGACTTTGCAAACATACAATTTCACGGACGCAAAGTACACCTAGACTCAGAACGACCATATTTGTGGATCATACAAAGAGTTGTCCTGTGTGGGAATCTAACCCACAACACGGGCGGGAGGCCGGTATCTAAACCACACCGCCATTTCTGCAGTCAAGTGTGAGCGTTTCTATATTATGACAGTTTTGGTAGTGTCTATAAGCTACGGCAGCTGCTTAGGGGGTGGCAAACTTACCGTCTTACCATGGTAGTAATACTTAAGTTTTTTAAAATAAAAATTAAAAGAAAATGTTTATAATATGACCCCAATAAAAACTGCCTCGGTGGTGTAGCGGTAGTGTATGCAACTGCTAATCATAAGGGTTCGATCCCCGGGTCGGGAAATGTTATTGAGCTATTTTCTAAAAAGAAAAATTCTCGGTAACAGCCTGGAGTTTGGAAATGTGCCCGGTAGACGTCAATAGGCTCGCCCCTTATTAGAGTCGTGGGTGTGTAATATACCTTTGCTTTATATGTGTGTTGTGTTAAAAAGTTATTGATAAGGCTACGAAGATTATGATTTCTGCCTAAGTCATCTTTCCCACTCGCACAAAACTTCTCTTTTTCCACATTCACAAATATATTGTTCTTTAAGTCATCTTTGCTACGTGGCCAGTAATGTCAGTAAAAACATGTATGGCTGATAATTATTCAGAATGCGGCTATTGGCGTGTGCCAGTACAATAACGCTTTAAACCTTCGTTTAGTATTCAAACTAGATGCTAAATATTGAAGCTGCTTTATTGTTTTATTGTCCGTTAATAAAAATTGTATCACGTACACGAAGGTAGCAAATGTTTAAACGAGTACAAAATGTTAAATCTTTTTTTTCTAGTAAAAGTATTTTTTACCTACCAACTCAGACTAACTAAAAAATAGCATTACGAACAATCCAGTGAAGCCAAATAAAACCATGCCACACGTGCAATTACACGCGCTCGCTCATACAAATACAAATAAAACTATGCCAAAATGAAGTGTCCTAAACCACGAGTGTTATCAGAGTATGATTTAAAATTACCCCAAATGACTTAACGATTTCGTACGTTCGTTACGTACGACGTATTCATGTCGTCAGCGCCATAATATTCCCTACATGATTTGCTGTAAACTTCTTATTATGTTTTAAGCATAAAACTTTTAAAAATTTACCCAAATTATAGAGATGTTTTTTTATTGCAATTAGTAGCAGACAAGCCACGGTCCATCTGATGGTAAATGGTAACCGTCGCCCATGGACTCGATTATAGCAAGAGTGTTGTCAAGCCGCTGCTCACCAATTCATTTCACAGATATTAAATGAAATATAAACGGCTATCTCCTGCTACAGCCAAAACGCAACGATGTGCTTCATGGCCGGTCACACGGGAGATGATGGTACCAACCCGCTCGGGCCCGATACCAAGTGAGTACTCCCACTTGGTACCCAACCCTACCACCAGTAACGCAATGGATGATAATTGCTTACTTCCCTTAGTCGCCTCATACGACACCCGTGGGAAAATATGGGGTGGTGACACTTGTATTCTTGATCCGTCACCACACGGACATTCTTTCCGGTAACAACACGCACACATATTTCAAAAAGTGGCTTCACTTTTTAGTTGACAGTGCTATGTCTTTATTTTTTAGTTAGTCTAAGCCTACCAATTGACACTTTCATGGCTGGTCTCATGAAGATGTGTTGTAACTCCGAAGTCACGTGCTAATATGATATCAGCAACGATAGGTAGTGTTAATGCGAATTACATATTGTGAACTAGTGATTAAAGAATAATTGAATGCGTCTTTGGAATTATAACCTACAGATAGAATGATAGTTTTGCTTAAATAAAACAAATATAATCCTACTAAATTTACACACATGTCTATATATTATAAGCCTAAAGGTTCTAGTTTATTTATAAGCCCATTATAATCATAAATCAACTCAAATAAAAAAGGCACCAAAATCCTTTTCGAAAGACCTAAATGATTTATAGCGTGCAGATAGTGAATACCGCAGCCTTTACCGATAGTGTATCGGTGTAAAAAGGTGTAAAAAAACCGTATACCTTTGTTCTTTGTCGCCCCACTCATATGTAAATGCAGTCCGTCCCCATCTGATTTAGGACCTGCATTACTGATTCACAAAAACGTTAAAAAATATATACTGTTGAAGGTATACTTAATTATATACGAGCCATATTTCAGTGATAGTAAATAGTAGCATACTTTCTAACACCAGCGATTTAGGATGTTTTTGGTACAATATCGTTGTAGGTATATAAACTACCTCGTTGGTGCAGCGATAGTGTGAGCGACTGCTGATCATGAGGTCTCGGGTTCGACCTCCGAGTACAGCAATATTATTGAGCTTTTTCTAAAAAGAAAAAATCTCAGTAACAGCCCGGAGTTTGGAAATGTGCCTGGTAGACGGCAATAGGTTAACCCCCTATTACGTGGGACTTAAACATAGTTGGTGAATCGTGGGTGTGTAATACACCTCTGCCTACCTCTTCGAGGAATACTGGCGTGATGCTATGTATGTATGTAGGTATATAAAAATATTTCTAGACCACATAATTACGTAATAGATTCTTTATAGATAAACATTAAATTAGGATATCATAAATTTCCTTTCCTCTGTGTTGAAACTGACTTTGTAGTAGAAATTCTCTATTTTATTTTACGCATTATGATTTATGTACTTGCGAAATCATACGCTAGTTGATTTATGCTTTCTTCAAAGAACTGAAGTCTACCAACAGAAATATGTGATCTCTGCCCAATGGTACTTACACATTGATTTATAGTACTTCAGTATTAACATATGTGCAAGCTCAAGCGATAAAATATGAATCAGAATGAGATTAATATTGTTTGCTTGAGAGCTTCTTATCAAGAACATTATGTTGGCAAATGGTTGCAAACTATTCAAGATAATTAATTTAAGGTTTCATAATATGTATTCAGTTGCTTTATCTATCTTCCAGATGAACTGCTTCTCTTTTTGACATAAACTTTTCTTTTTCCACATTCATAAATAGTTTGTTCTTTAATGTAGCTAATGTCAATTGCTGAAATACAGATGAAAATTGATAAAATTAATGTATTTAAAACTGGGATGGTATTTAATATTACTGAAGTAAAAGGTTTTATTGGTTGAGTGTTCGTTATTCTGGTACATATTAAGCTAGTATCTTAGAATAATAACGCTTATTCTAAGTCTAGTATTATATTAAGCACAAGAGAACAAGAATGATTTGTGCAATATGATCATGGTTAAAAAAACCCGTGTTAATGAATTGAAAATGTATGTGAAATTTCAAACTTCTTCAAAAATGTACGTGAATATATTCAGAAAAAAAAACGTTGAAGAAGTTTTCTAAAATACAAAGATTTATTTGTGTGAGGTACGACAATATTCGTCAACGAAGATATAGAGAAACAATGGCTGCACTTGGAAATGTGCCCGGTAGACGGCAATAGGCTCGCCCCCTATTACGTGGGACTTGAACATAGCTGGCGAACCGTAGGTGTGTATATAATATACCAATACATATGCAATGCATCACGCCTGTATTCCCCGAAGGGGTAGGCAGAGGTGTATTACACACCCACAACTTGCCAGCTATGTTAAAGTCCCACGTGATAGGGGGCGAGCCTATTGACGTCTACCGGGCACATTTCCAAACTCCGGGCTGCTACTGAGAATTTTTCTTTTTAAGAAAAATCTCAATAACATTGCGCCACCCGGGGTTCGAACCCGAGACCTCATGATTAGCAGTCGCATACACTACCGCTACACCACCGAGGCAGTTATTTATTAAATATTCAATATATGAAAATACCACAAATTTTTTGATTGAGTCGTGCATCATTTGTTGTGAAATAGATAACAATGTGCGAGCGCGAGCGCGTATGTACTAAAGATTCATTAAAAAATTACTAAAGATTGCAATTATTAAAGTATATACGTATGTAATAAGTAAGTATAGCAGCTGTAAAAACAAACAAATAAATACTCAGTCAGTTTAGCCGTATAATAACAGATTGACAACATGCACAGATATATGTACATCTGTGACATTTCACGCAAATACGTAACTACTGGTAGGTTGTGTTCGAAAAGTTTCCATCATGGATTGAATTGTTTACTGTCGCTACTCGCAGCTATTAGTGCGTAACCAAATATGAAGTACGAGTACATAAGGTTTGCTTATTACGCAGTCGTTATGTCAATTGCCGAGGCGGGTAAGCGTTTATTAGCATAAGGCAGCCACAAGTTCACCAAGCCACTGACAACAATAACAAATTAGGGTAACTGCTCCAAACGTGGTCAATCTAAACCGCTATTGTTCTCTCGTACTCCCTCGGTTCGGCTAATTGTGTTTTTGTTTCCTATTTTACGAACGAATGCTCCCTTAATGTGAGGATTCTGAAGATTGCTACTACTAAATTTGTATTTTTAAAATAATTACATGTTCCATTTTTAATAATAATTAGGAAATGTAAATTGTGTACGTGTAATAAAGTTAGTTTTATATTCAAGAATAAACATAAATACGAACTAATATACCTAGTATTTTACTTCACAAACAAAAATGTTGATAAAATCTTTCAGAACATAAATATATAATACACTAGTTATTAGATGTGTCTCCACCGGCGTTTAGTTTATTTTATTCTGCGCGAAATCCCAATACTTTTCCTAAAAAAAAAGTAGCCTAAGGTTCCCTCTTATAATATCCATTTATCTATCAGTGAAAGTCCCGTTCAAATCGGTCTAGTCCTTTCCAAGATTTGTTGAAACAAACCGGGACAGAAAAAATGTGATTTTGCTGTATGTACCGTATATCCTTTCATATACATTAAGAAGCTGTTATTGCACGCCTCATAAGCGAAGCGTTGAGGTGGATACTGCTCTTGTTTCATGCAGAACAACTGATTTTTCAAAGTTAAAATGTCTCTATTTATCATATATTGCACTTGTAAAATAATATATACACACACATATCAACAAAAAATATTATTTTTAACACTAATGATATTTTTGATGCCATTTTTGTTATTTAAACTAGTTATAAAACGGTTTAAAAAAGTTCTGTCTTGGACGTCCGTGTGTTGTAGGTAATGTATGTTAACACGATAACGACCGAAATACTTTACAAACCAAGTATTTTTTTCTTTTACAATTCAGTATAACTTCAAATAGAGCCCTATCACTTTTCACGTTCTAATTCGATGTGGTTTAATTGTTAATAAAAAGATAGTGAATATATACGCTCGATTCGACACTAAAACCAGCGTCTCCTTATTTCGTGAGAACTATTTCTATAGACCAATATAGAAGTGCTTCTTAATATTATTGCTAGATGGCGTATAAGACATGAAAACCACAGTACTTTTTGAAATTAGCGCTATCTCTATGATTTACTGAAAACTACTTAGTAAGACCAATACATTATTCCATCCATCCATCCATCCATCCATCAGCCTTTCAAAGTCCAATGTTGGACATAGGCCTCCCCAGAAGAACGCCACAACGAGCGGTCCCATCATGGGAGATAATGCCGTAATCGCCACGCTTGGCAGGCAGGTTGGCGATCGCAGTGGATGTTGTTAATACTCGAGGGAGTGCTGCTGCCCACTCGCACGGTATTCCCTCAGTCGGTTCTTACGACTCCCGTGGGTAGAGAGGGGTGGGACAATTCTAAAGCCGGCCCCACACGGCCTATACATTATTAGTTACTTATCAAATAATCAATTTTATTGTAAAAAATTAAGATTATGAGGCGTGCACTTTTGGATTTTCCAAAGTATTTATATATTACAAACAGACACTTTAGTTAAATTCTTTTTGTTTTGATAAAATATTTAAAAAATAATGGTAATTTACTTTTTTATTATAATCTTTAACAATCAAGGATTATGAGTACGCGGCCGCTCTTAATATCGGCAATACATAGTAAAGCGTTCTTGTCATGTCGCCCATATGCCAGCGTTAACAATGGAATTAGTCGTCATTCAAAGTACCGAGTCAAATTCACAACATATCTGGATAACGTGTAGCAAGTGCACTCGTCTGGCAGGGGTGACACTTAGAGCCCTCCCGATACTGACATTATGTGACAATATGTAGCTAGGGGCGTTCGTTATACGATTCATCATCGGTGCTTTCACCCTGTTCATCTCGTATATACTTTTAGTCGACACGGCTTTGAATATGGAATTTATTCTCACAATTTTGATCAATACACAGTTTATCAAATATAATTTAAAATAATAATCAGACTGCCCGCGGTCCCGCCGTTTCTAGTTTATGTCTCAGGTTCTTTTCCTTTTTATAGAAGCGGTATAAAATATATACCAGTTTTTAAATCTAATAAAGAGCTACTAACTACAGCTTTATAATTGTAGATATAGATAAAAAATATGGATTTGTTTAAAAAAAGCTCGAAGTTCGGCATTAAAAGCGGGAATCTAATTGTTGATTCTTTTATTTCGTTCCAGTGGTGAAAGAATATAAATTCACCCACAAGATGCGGCTTGAAATATTCAATGGTGAGATTTTATGAAAAAAAATATCTAATTTGCATCTCAAAGCTATAGCAGTTAATGGGAGCGTTTGAAATGCGAGGCACGTCATTCCCTATCCGTCCGTCTCAACTCAACCCTCTCGACACTCCGAAGTTAGGACTGCTACACACGAGCACTAATTGGTGATAATTTCAATAATTATATACTACTATTTTCAATATATCTTTAGGCGCGATTGACGGACAAAGAAAACATTTAAACATATTCACAAACTCTCCGAATTTAAAATAACTATTAGTAATGTATTACAAAAATGTAATGTTTGTAAGTTTGAATATCAGAGGTAATTTCCGAAGCTACTTACCTAATAATGCATGATGATAAAGGATGCAAGCGACACATGACCGCTAGTTATAGCACTCTCTTGGGAAGGCCTATGTCCGGATGGATAGAATATGGATACTATGGATAGAAAATAAATTATAAATAAATAATATTTTTTCCATCTCTGGCCAAATTCATTTATGACATTCATAATATGGTTATACAAAACTACTACTATTACTAGTCTTTGACCCCGGCTCCGATAAAATGTATACCAGTTTTTAAGTCTAATCAAGAGCTATCAAACAAAAGATGCATCAAAATCCGTTCAGTAGTTTTTGCATGATGCGCGAACGAACAAACAGATAATCAGACAAAAAATCAAAAAAAAGTAGTTTGTGTTCAGATACACCAACCTATATAGCCTAATACAGTTTTTCTCAAATATCTTAAATGTACAGACACAGCTCTGTTACAGCTTTATAATAGTATAGATAAAAGTAAAGAATATCTGAAACCAAACCAAAAACAAATTCATTTTAATACATAGGGCGCAGCAATTAAATTTATTAACATTAGGGGTGTGTGAATTCTCAACGATCGGGTGTGCCGCTAAGCGTTGTGCGAACGAACACATGGCACATGCATACTAGCAACAGCCAGTGACAATCTCACAAAACTGAGCAAATTAATGTAAGTACGTATTTACAATATTGATGTGTTTTTAATTGCGACCATTAAACGATTAAAAGCGGTTTACTTAATTATTTTGTCAATTATTTTGCATACAGACACATTTTTGCTCACATTAAATTTCATAAAAAAAGTAAACTGTTATTAGGTACTATTGTATAAAAATCTACTTTTAAAAGTATTTTAAAAGAACAACATTAAAGTACAAATTATTTGTGAATGTGGAAAAAGAGAACTTTAGTGCACTACGACAGTGCGATAGCTTAGCGGCTTAGAGCATTTCCCCGGATAGGAACGGACGCAGATTCGAATCCGCTCGCACTAAAGTTCTCTTTTTCGACATTCACAAAATAATTTGTACTTTAAAGCAGCTGACCATGTCAAGTGCTAAAATACAGACCAAAAAGAACAACATTAATTTTTAATAGTTACCTATCGTAAAATCTATCGCCTCTCAAAAGTATCAAATCATATATTTATTTAGCCATCTTAGTTTATACTGACATAAAATATAATTAAGTAGATAATTTAGGTACTTCTCACCTATAAAAAATCTTAAGGTCTTAATTAAAATATACTTAGGTCATAGTTTATACTGACATATAATTAGATATTTTGCACATAATAGACAGCAAATATAACGTTCATTGATGGTACGTGGTAAATACTACTAACAGATTAAGTCATATTACGGAGTGGCAAAACGAACTTGATTGGTTATAGTGTCTATAGTAAAATGCGATTACCGTATCGTACACACCTACCTATATTCCTTTTTAACAATGAAATATAAATCGTCAGTTACACGAATTTACACAGAAATTAATAATTAGTATATCATTGGAATCTTAATGTATTTAGGTACATATAAATTCGATAAAGAACACCGAAAATGACCCTTGAAGTAAGCTCTCAAGGGTAAAACTTTATAGCATATTAAATGAAACATACAAAGCAAAAGCGTTTTAATTATGCATGTGCAAAGTTTCGCCGAATGAATAAAGTGGCCGTAAACTACACTGTAATTACGTAACATCGTCTGCCGATAACAATCGAGATACTGATTCTCAATCGATACATCGAACGCGCGATCAAGTTCCGATTCGTACGAGCGCGACCAATTTTATTCACGAAACATTTAGCTTTAGATAAAATCTCACGGCACGCTCCATAATAGCCTTAGCTGATTTCAAAACAATAAAATGTAAAGCCTTTCGAATAAGTGCAATTGTTAGTGTGAATCAGATAAGCAGAATAGATATTGAATGCCCTGCAATATTGTTTCGGAACATGTGAAGTATTTACGTTAGAGCATACATTGCCTTAGTTTGCCATAGTTATAATCGCCAGCTCCCATTGTTATTTTTGATGACCTTCAATGAAATTCGCGGAGCAGCAACATACATCTGCGTAAGTCAAAAACCTTAATCGCTTCATCAAAATCTGAGATGAGTTCCAATTATGAAAAATCGCTGGCGATAAAATCGAGTTAATGAAGAACGGTACTCGATATCTCGATCGACGGTGCGTACTGAGTTTGAAATTGATTTCATTCCATCGAGCGAGCAGATCGGAATTTTTGATATAATTTGCGGAAGTCTAACGGTTTCTCTCTATTAAAAGAAATGTCAAAGGACACTCTGGTAGTTCTTTTTTGAGGAAGAGCCTATAGAATAGCCCACATAATGGTAATTGATAACCACTATTTGCAGATGTGTTATACCAGACGTAAAATGTAAAATTCAAATATGGTACACCATTCCCAATCTACACTTTACAATTCTTTACGACTCACGCCACCTATCGGATGCATTTACGTATATTATTCCAATATAGTAAGTTTAATTTTGCAATTAAAATTAATACTATTATGATCGGGTGATTTTTTAAAAATATTTTGATCTGTATTTTACGAGACGAGATATCTCAATCATCAAAATATTCGTCATAGAGAAAGAATCGCTGTCAGCGACTTGTAAAGGACAGTGGATTGGAAGGGACGCCGATTCGAATACCGCTCGCAGTAAACCTCTCATTTTCCACTATCACAAATAATTTGTTCTTTAAAGTAGCTGAGCATGTCAAGTGCTAAAATACAGATCGAAATATGGTATACAATCAAAAAGTTATTATTTCAATCTCAACACCATCCCAAGTCAATCCAACAAAGAGTTATTGAGTCTTACAGTCAAGAATTCTCAATAGCACCTTGGAGTGAGAGTTTCAGTGGTGTTTCACCTCCATACCTCGAAAAGTACGTAAAGCCGGTAGTCCTGCGCCTGATCTATCTCTCGACGTGTCGGAATGCACTTCTGTTGGCGCACATACTCGTGCGCTATAATGTCTTCTGCAGACAGGGAGTACAGGCTAGTGACTATTAAAACATCTAGAGATCTTTATCATCATCAGGTGTCACCCATAAACCCAAATTGTTACATATTAATATATTTCAAAGCCTTTATATACTAGCAAACAGAATTTACGACCAATCCCACGTTTCCACCACCGCCACCGACGTAAGGCAGCATCATCTTATGTTTAAGACATTTTGCACAAATATTTGAATAGCATTAAAATAATAACGCTTCCACCGAATTGGTCTGAAATTAGGCCATAGGTAGTCCACGATTCTTAACTTCGACCAATGAAGCTTAGGAAAGACGATGACTTACTAGAAAAATCACAGGGAGTCCACAGTGCATCGACATCACAATCTGTCTTGAGCCAGATGTGGATGTAGGGACGCCTAGAGGTAAACAGTAATCATAATCAAAATAATCATGTTACTAATAATCATCAATGTTGGCAATATTAGTAATATTGCCAATATGATAACGTAATGACTAGAAAATAAATTAGATAATACCTTACCTATTTACTACGGTTTCAAATAGTACTTTGTTATAGATATTTTAGTGTATCTACTCTGTGGATTATGTAAGCCTCCTTTGTAAAATTAGTTACACATGCGATTTAGAGGCAATAAAAGTATATAGAACATATTTCTCACTATTGTTACGAAAATATATCAATGCAGATAATATCAGTTTTATACACAGATCGAGTACACTAAAGACACAGGTGCATATATGAGCCTCTATTCTACAAGTAACCGTACCTATATTAAATATAGATATATTAGCTGTCGATAATAAACGTCGTGATATATAAACGTCAGTAAATAGAAACAAAAAATAAAATAATATATTTTAATATCAGACATATTGTAAGTTTTTGCATCGCTTATTTTATCGAATCGAAGAAATAACCACTTTAAAATATTCTGTTCGGTACACAAGAAACTATGCCATTCGTTCCAAAATGACTTTTTTCTTTCTGTATGGCAACAGTCTAATAATATAGGAAAGAATAAAACTATAAAAATGAAATAGTTTATTTCAGGAACAGTAAAATTATATTACGAACTGTATCGATTTTAAAACTCCTAGTCCGTGTGGTGACGGACTAAGAATACAAGTGTCACCTCTCCATTCTTTCCCACGGGTGTTGTATGAGTCGACTAAGGGAAGTAAGCAATTATCATCCATTGCATGACTGGAGGTAGGCTTGGGCACCAAGTGGGAGTACTCACTTGGTATCGGGCCCGAGCGGATTGGTACCACCATCTCCCGTGTGACCGGCCATGAAGCATATCGTTGCGTTTTGGCTGTAGCAGGAAATAGCTGTTCTTCCGCATTCTTTCATTTCATATCGGTGAAATGAAATGGTGAGCAGCAGATTGACAATACTCTCGGTATAGTTGAGTCCATGAGCGACGGTTACCATTTACCATCAGATGAGCCGCAGCTCGTCTGCCACTACATGCAATAATAAAAAATAAAAACTCATATTCAATTAGATCGCGTTCCCCAACAGTTGGTATGTCAATAATAATTCAGAGTAACTGTATACTGTTGAATAAAATGATTAACCCTAGGCTTCAATTGACCGGGGCGCATACAGGATGATCATTACACAATAAGAATCACACAACATTAAGCTAAATATTTAGTTTTTATCAAATCCTTCAATATTCTTTAAATAGCAATTTGCGTACATAAGACTGCAGAGATAATAAATTAAATCAATAATATGAGTGTCGCATGTTGCAACGATTAATATGTTTATATATTTTATTTCGATATAAAATTATAGATCAAAGCAAATGCTTAATATTTAAAAGTAGCCCTTTTTGGTTTAAAATTTCAAAAGATTTATATTTTAATTTATTAAGATTTTAATTCATAAACTCTAACTTTGATAATAATAAAATACTATAACATTTGTGCTTATTAATACTCCAAGTATATCTTAAAGCTAATTATAACAAAGTATAAAAGTAAAATTGCTTTGAAAAAGTTTTATTACAAGTATTATACAATTTTATTATCGCTGCAAACATCAATTAATAAAACAACAACAAGAGTATTTTAATTCTTTCTCAAATTGTTCTTCAAATCTGACATTTTGTTGGACTCACAACTGTACGACATTTTCCCGACATTTGATTTGAATACAAAATATCATGAAACAATGAAACACGCTGTATTGTTCAATGTAAATGTCAACATTGAACTTGAATATGTTGCAAACATTTTGGGAATATGACATAAATTATATCAACCCTTATTGGATGAATGGAATGGAATAAATACCATATGTATGCCGGCTCAAGTTACGTCGCTTGCCGCTTACTAATTCCCTACGCTTGGTGTTACGAGTACATTGTGTAAACGACCGCGAGTGATATGAGAAAATACGAATACAGTCCTAATTTTACGTTTTTCTTTAAATCCTTCTCATGATAATTTTAACCGTATGGCATAATTTTAGACGCGAAATTAATTTTATAAAAAAAGCTTATCAATATACTTAATTATTTACAATCTTGATACGTGGCATATAACCGCATCATCACACCTTTAAAAACCATTAACAAATTTAGGCCACATCACCCTGTGAGACTTGCCATCTGTCCGAAAATTGCATGTCCTGACTCATGGATACTGCCTATTCCCATAATCTCATCATTCCACGGCAATTTACACAAGCGGAAAGATAATATAAAATATTGAAGTGAGAGTTTTGATTGTTCCAAGAGGCAAACGAAGTGATTCTCATGCCTCTAAGAAACACAAGCCCACGTTTCTGACGTCGCAAAAAATCAGTCGCAAACCAATTACTATAGAAATAGATTTATTCCAAAACAAAGCTCAAGGCTATAAGTCTATAGGTGCCTCAACATATTGACAGGGTAATGTAGAATGAGCGTAGCCCAAATGACATCAAATAAAAGATGTTAGGTAGGTATATCCATGACAGTTAGTTCTCAGTAATAGCCCGGAGTTTGGAAATGTGCCCAGTAGACGTCAATAGACTCGCCCCCTTATTACGTGGGACTTAAACATAGCTTGCGAATCGTGGGTTTGCAATACACCTCTGCCTACCCCTTCGGTGAATACAGGCGTGATGCTATATTTTTTACCCCATAATTTTCTTTAAGTTAGTTAAAAGTAGAAAACTTAAATGATATCGCTGATGACTTCATAATTCATAATTTAAAAAAGCTACAAAATCATTGTAAAAAGATATATTTAATAGGTAATCATAATTATTAATAATCTCCAGACCATAATTTAGGCACCGCGGCCAGAGTCGATAGAGACTAGTCATGTACGCAGGAGACATTATAGTGCACGAGTGTAAAACACAAGTACACTCTGTGTTCCTTCAATCTCATAGTCCGATGGGATGTCGTCCGATACAACCAGAAAGACCAAAAACAACGGTTTTACATTCTTTTCGAGGCACGGGAGTGAAACACTGCTATCTTCTTTACTCCAGGCCACCATTGGAAATTTCTTGACAAAAATACCCAACCAATTCGATCCCGGTGCTATTGAGCTTTTTCATAAAAAGATAAATTCTCAGTAGCAGCCCGGAGTTTGGACATGTGCCCGGTAGACGCCAATAGGCTCGTCCCCTATTACGTGGGACTTAAACATAGTTGGCGAACTGTGGCTATGTAATACACATTTGCCTACCCCTTCGCTGATACAGGTGTGATGCAATGATTGTTTGTTTGTAAAAGCACTTTTTGTTGGTAGAGCCCGGAAATCGAACCCGAGATCTCGTGTTTCACAGTCGCATACTCACCGAGGATATTTAAGTTTGGCTTGTATTATGGTATTTATTTCTAGAAGTTATGATGATCACACAATATACTCAGTTTATCGCTGTCTCTTCTAACTTAGGGTCTACACTTAACTGTCAGTTATTGGTACGTCCCTACCGATTGTCATAGCGCAAAACAGTATGACAGTTCATTGTGGCTGTAATTAAGTTGTATTGTACGTTTATATTCACAATTGTTCATTTGGCGTGATCTCGAATTGTCTGTAACACTTGTTCGTAGCCTGATTGTTATTATTATTGTTTTTGGTGAATATCAGTAATCATTTGTGTCTTGTTGATTGTACGGAATCCCGTATCCGGACCCGGGGATCGAACCCGAGACCGCACGATTAGCAGTTGCACACACTACCGCTGCACCATCGAGGCTGTTATTTATTTATTATTGTTCATGCCCGTTCAATTCTCTAAATCATACTCGAGAAAATAAGCCTTTTTGAAAAGCTCCTTATTTATATTAAAACCTACCCGCGTCTAATCTAAAAGCTTACCCTCTGACACAAAAATAATATCTAAATAAAAATAACCAGCCCGCAGGCATCCTCCAACAAACTAACTTTCATATTTAAAAGAGAGAACAGAGTGCCAAAAGGCTCTATTACTGAATACGTCTCTCGCTTCCTCAACATTCATGGTTTTCTTCATACACGCTCGCCGATTTCGGAATCAATTCATGATACAAATGCTGTAGATATAAGAAAGGAAACTTGAACATAAAAACATTGTTTTATCCAAACCAAACAAGTTACTGTAAGATTTAACTTTATTGAACTCCTACTGAGGAAAGTTTCATTAAGTATATAGGTAGTTCAAGTTTGATGTCAAAGTTGCCTCAGTGATAGACCACCTCGATCTAAACCACAAGTACGTGTAACTACTTTTATTTGATAGAGAAGTTTACTACCAAAGAAGTTTAGAGCCACACAAAGAAATCTTCTTCTACATCTTACTATCGACCACGTGAGAGTAATTGGTCTAAGTTATAACACTAGTCTTATAGGTTAATCAAACTCTAATTTTGTTTTGAGTTTGTTGTTTAATTTAAATATTTTGTCAACTTTCACCATGCATATCTTTATAGATATGCCTTAGTATAATATAGGTATTTACGAAGAGAAATAAAAAAGAACAGATTTCAAATATTTCAAGATCATCCATCCATCAGAATATTGACGTCAACTCCTGGACAAAGGTCTCCTCCAACAGAGCACAACAACGAGTGTGCAGATTGCATCTAATTGCTTCTTATGGCTTTGACCAGATCGTCGGACCATCTAATAGGAGAACGTCCTACAATGCGCCGTCCGATACATGGTCGACAATCTAGATTTTTTTCCCCTAATAGTTGTCGGTTAGCATGCCAACCATTTCTTTTGTAAAGGCGGGATGATACAAAACAACAAAAATATGACATAAAAAGCATAGCAGCCTGTATTCCCCGAAGGGGTAGGCAGAGGTGTATAACACACCCACGGTTCGTCAGCTATGTTTAAGTCCCACGTAATAGGGGGTGCGCCTATTGCCATCAACCGGGCACACTTCCAAACTCCGGGCTGCTACTGAGAATTTTTCTTTTTACGAAAAAGCTCAATAACACTGCCCGACCCGGGGACCGAACCCGAGACCTCGTGATCAGCAGTCGCTTACACTACCGCTGCACCACAGAGGCAGTATATAATATTTACGTTATATTTTTGTTGCTGAATTAATATTGTATAGTTTAAATTCAAAAATGTAATTATTGTCAGAATCATTATGGTTATAGTTAGATGAAGCTTGTCTAACAACTGATTGAAATGGACGTCAAAAAGCTTAAAACATGTGACCAAAATACTGTAAATAATTCAAAGCGTTGGCATAGTGGAATATTAAGTAAATACGATGGATTCTGTGAAAGCAGTTTTATTTCACATCACATTTCAATATTTGGAATGCAAAGCCTTTACTTAATAGCATTCGTTTATAGTAGGCCTCTTACACCGTCTCTAATCACTGATTGTATTACCGAAAAGGAATACTACACTATAAATTGTTTCAAGGATAAACAAATTTGACACCATATTTAAAAATTTAACCCACATCGGTTAAGGAACGAATTGGTAAAATCGATTACTCGAAAATATGTTTTAAGCCTTTAAAGATTTCGAAGTGATTTTGTTTTACGTACCGCTTGATTAATTTCAATCTCAAGCGTAACATTTTATTCTTCAGCCCATTCAGCCTTAGTAAATTCTAGGAATACTACATTTGTATAGTTAACATTTAATTTGATAATCCTACTATCAGTAAGATATAATAATATATCTTTCCTACTTATTTATAAAAATGTGAAAATTTGTCGGTCAATCACACCTAAAAAACTGAGTGGGTTTAGATGCCATTGGGTAGATAGATAGATGAAACCCTAGATTAACATATACGATACCTTGATTCTGTAGGATACCTATTTTTACAAAAGACCTGATAACTTAACGGATTTGTACACAATTTGTTGTACAGATAAAGTGTATCATCCATCCATCCATCAGCCTATCGACGTCCACTACTGGGCATAGGCCTCCCCAAGAGGGGATAGTGCCGTGATCGCCACGCTTGGCAGGCGGGTTAGCGATCGCAGTGGATGTGTTTAATACTCGAGGGAGTGCTGCTGCCCACTCCCCCGATATTCCCTCAGTCGGCTCTTACAACTCCCATGGGCGGAGAGGGGTAGGACAATTATAAAGCCGGCCCCACAGGGCAAAAAAAAATGTATAAGCACATAGAATATTATTTAACTAAATATATACCTATATATTACTATATTTCTGACTACCTCTGTGGTGCAGTAGTAGCATAGTGTAACGAAACGTCACCTATGGTAGTAGTGTGAGTGACTGCTGATCATGAGGTCTCGGATTCGGTCCCTGGGTCGTGTAGTGCTATCGAGCTTTTTTGTAACAAGAAAAATCTCCGTAGTAGCCCGGAGTTTGGAAATGTGCCCGGTAGACAGCATTAGGCTCGCCCCCTATTACGTGGGACGAAACATAGCTGGCGAATCGTGGGTGTGTAATACACCTCTGGCTTCCCTTTCGGGGAATATAGGCGTGATGTATGTTTGTATGAATATTATTTATCCCGTTAAAAAATCCCTGTGAGATAGGCCTAAACAACTCGGAGTAAATTTTTTATGTTAACGAAGATAAAGTCGCGGGGTGAAGCTAGTGCCCATAGATTACACTTTCTCAACTTACCTGTAACGCATTATTATTTTAAAATGTAACCAACTTGTATACTACATCAAATTACCATAGAAATTCATTGACTGAATCAAGGCTATTTTGTGTAGGCTCAATCAAAATCGTTGCGCTCAATTATATGGATTTTTAGTAAGTAAATGTTATTAACCGGTTTTCAATTAAAACTAGCCACGTTAAACTTTCCTTTAAAATTTTAAATTTTTTATAGATAGCTAATTATGAGTAACCAACGTGGGTAATAATGTTATACGCCATTTAGAGACATTAATATGGATGATGTTAGTTATCGAAAAGTAGAAGGATGTAGGTACAGGGCGAGACCGAGACTCAACTAACTAGACCAAACCGGTCATGTATTGAAAGAAGGTAAAGTCAGGAGTCTCCGAAACCAGCGAGCGTATATCAAGAGAATTATGAATGTTAAGGAAGCGAACGATGTATGCAAGAATAGAGCCTTTTGGCACTCTGTTCTCATAAAACGATTTTTTTCGTGACGCAATATTAATTTAATTAATTAAACAGGGCACATTATTATCAACTGAACTTTCGATGTATATGTAATAAAAACTACCTCGGTACGGGTCTCGGGTTCGATCCGATGGAGCAGTGTTATTGAGATTTTTCGTAAAAAGAAAAATTGAGAGTAGCAGCCCGGAGTTTCGAAATGTGCCCGGTAGACGGCAATAGGCTCGCCCCCTATTACGTAGGATTTAAACATAGTTGGTGAACCGTGGGTATTTACCTCTTCTGGGATACAGACATGAGACTTTTGGTATGAAAAGCGACTAATCGCCCTGAGTTTGTGTTCCATCGAACTGATTCAAATATTATTTATAACGTTTAAGTTTAAAATGATAGTGAAAGTATTCTATTTCTTAAAATCATCTTATATGCTATCATATAGAAACCTCGTAAAGTCGTAGATATTGACGATTTACAAAGAGTTTAAACTAATAACTTACTGGCCCCATTTTGTCACGGTATGCCTGAAATTGCGTCGCCGACAAGTATTAGTAAAACTTAAGCTTAAAAGCTACTAGGCTATAAACATGCAGACTCAAAAGACCTGATTATTAATCATCTAAATGTATTTTAAATTATATCGAACTATAAACATCAATGTATGATATCCATTAATCCATGTGAGAGATGTCAGCTGTTTGTGTTCACAGCCATTTAACAAATTGTAAGTGCGTTCCGGTATTAATTTGCAAAACAAATGAGAATTCTGCATAACATAAATAAAACAATGTTGAAAATTGGCCGGTGTTTATTATCTCACTAAATTCAGAATATTAATTTTACTATAATATATGGGCAGTCCCGAAAGCATTATTTGCACTCCCTTAAAGAGCGTCTGTTTTTGTTTTAAGTATGTGCGTGTTTAATTTAATTTCTTAGCGGCCAGTCCTATATCACCGTATCGCGTGGGACTTTACAATTACGTTGATACGTTAACTGGCCATAAAATTACATTGATACTTCAAATTTTAAATTTTGCATTTACTATAAGTAATTATGTTTATCGTGGCTCTATTCTTATTTTGGTATCCAGGATCTGATGAAGACACCAACTGGTGGCTACAAGAAGTCTGTAATGAAACGAGAAAACCACATCGAGTTTAAGTTTGAGCTCGATTAATTTGCCTTATTAAGCGCTCTCGCATAAATAGGTATTATAAATATTTTTGGTAAACAATTTTTTATACTCATAAAAATAAACTAATTAAAAAACCTAGTGGTAAATCCAAGGACTAAAAAGACAATGGTATTGAGTTCAATCTCCAATTCAAGGCCACGGCACACACCTCTGATTTTGTGAGATTTTTCGTGAATACGTGTTCACAAATTATCACTGGTCGGAAAGAAGTGAAACATTGTGAGGGAATCTGCATGTCTGAGTCTTTGTCTCGAGGGCTTGTGAAGTCTAACAACCTGCACTGGGCCAGCCCGCAGTCCCAATAGTGGAACGGTATGGGGTTGGAAAAAAACAAGATCTGAAGAAACAAGACTTAAATTTTCTTTTCCATCTTTAATTCCTTGTATATATAATATAACATAGCATGACACCTGTATTCCCCGAAGGGGTAGGCAGAGGTCTATTACGCACCCACGGTTCGCCAACTATGTTTAAAGGTCTCGTCACACAAAGGCGGGAGCCGCGGGAAAGCGGTCGCGATCCGGGACGGGACCTGTCACATAGCAACGGGCGCGTTCCTATGTGACAAGTTGCATACAAATTCGAATATTTAAAAAAAATCCCGTCCCGGATCGCGATCGCTTTTCCGTGGCTCCCGCCTCTGTGTGACCCGCCCTTTAGTCCAACGTAATAGGGGGGGAGCCTACTGCCGTCTACCGGGCACATTTCCAAACTCCGGGCAGATACTGAGAATTTTTCTTTTTCTAAAAAGCTCAATAACACTACCCAACCCGAGACCTCATCATCAGCAGTCGCTCACGCTACTGCTGCACCACAGAGGCAGTTTTTTTTATATAAAAGCTTGTTTATCAAAGATATTTTAACGTTTATTTATGTTTAATGATATATAGTTAATCATAGTACAGCTTTTAATACTACCTAATAAAATTATATTAAGCAAGTCAATATCAACCTCAAATAGATTCAGATAATTATCATTATATCAAGATGATAATTACTATTAATGTACACATTCGTATACCAAATACAAGTTATTTTAGAAATCATTTTAAATTAAGTGGCTTTATCTATTCATAAGGCATATATTATTTTAATTTATATATTAGTGATATAATTTGTTTATTTTTTTCAATAAGGCTATTTTTTTTAATAATCAGCTCTAATATTCTGGTAGTAAATGGTTAGGCGACAGTGCAAGTATATATTCGTAACGACGACGCAAGAGAGAGAAATACCGCGATGGTTCGGACATGTGGAAAGAATGCCAGACGAGCGACTGGTTAAGAAGATATGCAATGCGAAAGTGGAAGGATGTAGGTACAGGGGGTGACTGGATCAGATCGGTCATATATTGAAGGAAGGTGGAGTCAGGAATCTCTGAAACCGTCGAACTTCTATGAAGATAATTGAGAAAGTGAGAGATGTGATGTTCTCTCTGCCTACCCTTCAACGGAGATGGCCTGATGGTAACTAAGTGAAAGATTAGGCGGTTATATGAGGTAAAACGCACTACGTACCTTTACGGGCTACATTTCGCATTTATAATAGATTTTGCAGACAACCTGTCCAATGACACGCGAAGCCGCTTGATGCAAGTGGCTCAATATCTGAGGCACTGATTGACAAAAAGCTAATAGATAAATGTAGGGAAAAGGCTATTATTGTTTTAACATAAATAACATAATGGCTAAATATTTTGCACACCTAAGTGTTGAAGACGGGTTATAAAAATATATTCATCTATTCATTTTAACTAACGATCATATCTTACCCGGCGTCTTATCCCAGTAAGCCTCTTTACATATCCAACCCACATATTATATGTAACCAAATAAAGTAATATCAAAGAAAAGTTTCCGCTTTGAACCACCCGTTTCCATCACGATTCACGTGAAACATAATTTTATTACATTTCTTCGTGAGTATACTCAACTCGATGTTTATTGGCCTGGTTATATATTTTAAAGTATTACTTGACATATATTTTTATAAAAAGATTATTTTTCTCATCTAATCTAATATGGGATTATTAGTCAATAGTACCCGTAGTATGCCATTGACATTTCTTCATTTTTTTGACGGGCCTCGTGACGTAGTCTATTGTAACCGACATCCGTCCATGAGGTCGTGGGTTTGATTCCCACTCAGGGCAATTTTTTGTGTGATGAACACATATATTTGTACTGCGTATGGGTGTATTATATCTATTATATGTATGTATTTACAAAAAAAAGTAATTTATGTATTATATCCGTAATCTGGTACCCATAGCACAAGCGTTAAGCTTAGTTTGGGACTAGAGGACGTTGTGTGAAATGTCCGTGAATATTTATTATTTTATTATTTCATTATTCATAACCCCATTCTATTTTACGGGTAATCTAATGAATTATAACTAGGCCCCCTATTCCTCAAGTTACACCTTCAGTGTGGAGGCTTCGATGATAGCGTTCCAGTGGACATCTTCAGTTGATTCGGTCTTCAGCTTAATGGAGAGCCCGAGATTTAAATATGTGTAGTTTTTCGGGTATCTTGTCAGAACAATATCTTGGGGAACGTTTTCTTGGTCGCTTAATGTCTTCATTTTCTATTTGAATGAGTTTTTTTAAACTATTTGTATTTGGACGCGGTATGTGGCTGAAGTACTGTAGTACCCTGTGGAAGCATATTTTTGAGAGAAGCTGATCTAGATATGTGTAGCTTCAGCTCCTACAACATTGAGATATTTGTCCGACATGCGGTCCAGGGAAAACGGAGCGTTATTAAATAGACCACATCTCAAAATCGTTGACTTTAATTAAATAATCCTCATCTTTCCGAGTCCAGCCCGCGGAACTGTAAGAAAATCGTAAGACACGGATACCTACCTAATGTAAATTTTTGTACTCTTTTTGATATTCTCGATTTTTCAAATCTTAGTTAACTGAGTCATAGCAGTTTTAGCCACACCAATGCGTCGACGGATTTCTAGGTCACAGGCTCCTTTATTTGCTCATTACAGAACCGCGATACTGAAAATCCTGTAATTTTTCGTAATAATTTAGAAAATTTGTGCGCCGTATCTCATTAAATTGACGACCATCAGTCTTAGTTTTATTTATGCTTAAACTAAATTCTTCGCGAGCCTACTCCTACCGCTGAACAAGTTCCAGCATTTGTGCTTCAGATACAGACAGTAGGTTGGTGTTAGATATTTTAATGCCTTCAACCTTAATTCTGCCTTCCTAACTTTCCATTGCTTGTCGCATTATAAGTTCTCCTTATAGGTATATCGAATAGAGTGGGAGATGTAACGCATTATTGAATCACTCCTTTCTGAAACTTAAAACGGCTAGATGCATGGTTTCATAGGGTAACTGGACTCGTATTGACTTTTGATCGAATGATCTATGCACACGGTATCAAAACGGATAAACTATTTACAAAAACTATTCATCCATCCATCCATCAGCCTTTCGACGTCCACTGCTGGACATAGGCCTCCCCAAAATGAGGGATAGTGCCGTAATCGCCACGCTTGGCAGGCGGGTTGGCGATCGCAGTGGATGTTGTTAATACTCGAGGGAGTGCTGCTGCCCACTGCCCTGGTATCCCCTCAGTCGGCTCTTGCGACTCCCATGGGTGGAGAGGGGTGGGACAATTCTAAAGCCGACCCCACACGGCAAAAAAAAATCAAAAAAAACCAAAAACTATTACTTTTTCTGATATGAAAATAGACTATGGGCCCCGGTATATAATTTTATGATGATTGGTTCTGAGGGTAGTTAAAGCGAACGCATAACAGATAAACAAACAAATAATCAAAGTCATCTTCGCATTTGTAATATTAGTAAGCAATTCCAGTTTTGGCTGTTTATTAAATCTTATAGAAAAAGAAGTAGGTAAGTAGATTTTTAGCAAAGTTTATTTATTTTTGTTAGTATGTATTAAGAATAAATATCTAAACATAAGAGAAATAATGC
Source organism: Leucoma salicis (assembly GCA_948253155.1). Lineage (NCBI taxonomy): Eukaryota > Metazoa > Arthropoda > Insecta > Lepidoptera > Erebidae > Leucoma > Leucoma salicis. Next base: position 19,203,736 of record OX411815.1, on the reverse strand, counting down.
TTTCGTTTTGTTAGAAATCTTTATAACATACAAAGTTTTGTATACGTGTCTATGAAGCCTACAGTTTGTACTGTAACATCCCTATCACCGAAACTTTTTGGGTGCCAGGAAATTGAATTTTGTTTGGTGAAATTTCTTCCCTAGCCTAACATTATCTGACTGTGTCGGAAAAGGTATTATCATTTTCTCTTTTACCGAATTTTGTTATACCTTATCAAAATGTAATAATCAGTGTAGTATGAAAACTATAAAAACAGCCTCTGTGGTGCAGCGGTAGTGTAAGCGACTCATGATCAGCATGAGGTCTCGGGTTCGATTCCCGGGTAAGGCAGTGCTATTGAGCTTTTTCGTAAAAAAAAATATTCTCAGTAGAGTCCGGAGTTTGGAAATCTGCCCGGTAGACGGCAATAGGCTCACCCCCTATTAAGTGCTACTTAAACATAGCTTGCAAATCGTGGGTGTGTAGTACACCTCTGCCTAACCCTTCGGGGAATACAGGCGTGATGATATGTATGTTTATGATGAAGACTATTTACGTTCTTTAAGAGCCTGACTTTAATCAGTATGGGAACATTGGGAACACTCTGAAGTAGATTTAGGTGATCTTAAGCATGAACATTTAACATTTTGTAGTGTCAACAGGTGACTGAAATACTGGCTTATATCTTAGGCAAAGGATAATTCTCGCCATCCTGCGCGTTGAAAATGATGATGAGACAGCGTTTTGGGCACGCTGGTCTACTGTGGAATGCTGCTTGAACGACGTGTAGTCCACTTGATCTAACGTTCGTTTAAGTGTTCATCGTAACTATTATAAAGCCGTAACAGAGCTGTATCTGTACATTTAAGATATTTTACATTTAAAAATATATTTTTATTTTTTTCATTTATATTTTACTGTTAAATAATTAGTTTGTATATACTACCTAAATACTACAATTTTACACTTACATTAGTCTTAATATAATAGAAAAACTATATAATAGTTAACTCTTTTGATTAAAATACATACATGCAAACACAACATATTTATTGAAATATAAAAAAAACACTTAGGAATCTATCTTACGAGTAATAAGTACGTACTTAGCCTTTATATTATTAAGTGGAATACGCTTATAAATATCACAAAAACAGAATTTCTAAGATTCGGAAAGCCTTTATAAAAATATATTGCGTTCATTGTACCGAATCACATTAATTTTAAATAAGCTATCGTGGATTGAAAATGTTGTGTATTCGCAAACACACGTGGTTAACACGAATACCGCCAGGTCATTAATCTCGCAACCACTGATGTGCTAATCTATGATAGGTAATTGACTAATGGGTTTACGCTACGCTGAGAATATACGTAATCTATTTTGCAAACTAAAGGGCAAACTTGGTTTTGTTGTTCACTAATGAACAAGTTAATTAAAATTACACGATATTATACAATGTAATTAGTTCAATGTAGTTACTGGTTTGATTTAAATCCATTAATATATGTTGTAATTTTATTTTTTTATCATGTGATAGAGTTGAATTGAGGTTGTTGTAAATATTTATTATTCGTAATAAAAAACAAACACAGTTAAAATGTGAAATAGAAAATGATGAATAATAGCAGGGATTGAAACCGCGTGTTCTGGATCACCGTTCCAGACGATATGCCAACTAAGCTATCCTAGCAGTTGCTCTTAGCTATCAATTTAATGAAGAATTGTCCCGCCCCTCTCCACCCATGAGAGTCGTAAGAGCCGACTGAGGGATACCAGAGGAGTGGGCAGCAGCACTCCCTTGAGTATTAACAACATCTACTGCGATCGCCAACCTGCCTGCCAAGCGTGGCGATTACGGCACTATCCCCTTATATGAGCGCACAGGACCGTTCGTTGTGGCGTTCTCTTGGGGAGGCCTATGTCCAGCAGTGGACGTTGAAAGGCTAGTGGATGGATAGATGGATGGATATCAATTTAATCCGTTTTTTTTAACACCGCGAGTTCAATCCCGCTAGAAGCAGATTTTTTATTGATTATGGTAACTGACTACTAATAACACTAGATTGAGATCAATAAAAACTTAGAGCACTTTGATGAACCCCAGCTTTCAGTCTAGGAACTTAGTTAGTGTCAATTTCGTGAATATAGTCGTAAACCGACCTTCTTCAAAGCAATTTATAGGACTAGCGTTTAGACTAATTAGTAAAAATGTTAAAAGGTTTGAAAATATACAATACTTATAATATTTAAAAATGATGGTTATTGCTGCATACCATGAAAATAAATCTGCAAAATGTGCTGCATATTTCATAACCTGTGTGTTATGATTCTTCCAATTTCTCGTAAATGGGTCACTCATTCTCCTGTATAACGGAGCACTAGTGTCCAATTTAAACATTTACCATACATAGCTAGTGGACACAATATTAGTTACTTTAAGTATGCTGACGGACTATGAATTTGTGGAATGCTTAATTAATCTATTGTTTTGTCCGTGTGGTGACGGATTAAGAATACAAGTGTTACCACCTCATTCTTTCCCACGGGTGTCGTATGAGGCGACTAAGGGAAGTAAGCAATTATCATCCATTGCATGACTAGTGATAGGGCTGGGTACCAAGTGGGAGTACTCACTTTGTATCGGGCCCGAGCGGGTTGGTACCACCATCTCCCGTGTGACCGGCCATGAAGCACATCGTTGCGTTTTGGCTGTAGCAGGAGATAGCCGTTTATATTTCATTTCATCTGTGAAATGAATTGGTGAGCAGCGGCTTGATAATACTCTCAGTATAGTCCGAGTCCATGGGCGACGGTTACCATTTACTATCAGATGGACTGTGGCTCGTCTGCCACTGCGTACAATAAAAAAAAAACTTAGGTATAAATATCAAAATATTGATCTAAACAGTTTTTAGATTCAGATAAATACTCATCAAATACTGACTTATACTGATCCAAACCACCTCCCTTTTCTCTCCTTATTATCCTGCCTATCCATCTCCTATCCTTATTATCCTGCCTATCCATCTCCTATCCCTTTCTTTGGAGATGGTGACGCGCGAGAGATGCCTCTGGTCTTGCTATATATAGGCTACGGTAACCGCTTACAATCACGGGGGCCGAATGCTTCTTATCCACGTAGTATAAAAAAAAATACTGATTAAGATAATCCAAATGGGAATCGAATAAATGTGTACATAGGAAATAAATCAACATCGATAATCTAATTACATATTAATAAATGCTCATAGCGTTTTACCCTATTATTCTATTTACACACATCGACTCACACCAATAAATAATCAATAATCATAACACCATTTCAACCTACATCCAATATAGTCTCGGGGTTACAAGCGTTTGATTTCCCACGACGAGGGCCCACTGTTGTAGTCTGTGTGACATATATGCCGTGAAATAATGTTAGACCTCATTGATGCTGCAGCCCCTCGCGTTTTGAAGTAGACTCGTGTCCGTTTTAACTATTAAAATGTTACAATGTTTTGTAGAGTTTGTTGTAATTGCGTCACGATTTAATCTTACAAGTATTAGCTTTTTAGGCTTGTCTGTGATGTTTAGAGTTTTGTGCTTATCAATATAGCGATTTATCAGCATAATAAGCTTGTCTATTTAGCTTTTAACGAAATATTAAGAGATGAAATATAGCACAATAAAAAACCAGCCAAGCGCGTGTCAGACTCACACATAAAGGGTTCTGTACCACCGTAGAATATTTAAGATTAATTTATTATTATTATTTGTTATTATAGCGACCATAGTCATATACACTCTATAAAATGTAAACTATCTAACTACTATGATTTTTTTAAGACCACACCCTGCACTAAATAACAATCTTTGTATCGCGGGGAACTTTACAAACATACAATTTCACGGACACAAAGTACACCCAGACCGAGAACAATAAATTCTGGATCACACAAAGAGTCCTGTGTGGGAATCGAACCCACAACACTCGGGTATCTAAACTACTCCGCCATCTGCAAGCTCCTTATATGGGGACCCTCTTTAATTATAAAATTAAATTTATTTTTATTAATTTATATTATGGCGGCTATAGACTTGGCTATACACATGCACATTCTATGAAGATTTTAACTATTTGTCAATTACGGTTTATAAGATACAGCAAAAACGTCAAAGATATCAAGTTTATTGTATGCGAACCCTTTTACCATAGTTTATGGAAAGAAGTAGGTTATCTTCATACAAACAAACCGAGCGTGGTTTGCATGTGTGCGTGTACCTACGAGTTTCCGCACGTCATGGACGTATTAAAGGAACGGACAGCGCCTCGCTAAAACAAAATTGAGGATACGTAATGGCGGCGGCTATCTATGTGTGAATGAATTTAGGGTTGCCATGTTAGCCAAATTTACCCTTTTTATTATACATATTAAAAAAAACAGGTTGGCAGATAAATTTATTGGAAATGTATATGAAATTAAAATACTATTTCAAAAGGTTAATAGTGCAAAAAACACTTTAACTGTATTTATTTAAAACTTAAAATAAATCATCGGCAGATAATGGGTAATAAAAGATAACATCATTATGTCGATAAAACGGGATTAACTTGCATGTTTGTCGGGACTACAGTGGCCAAGGTGTCTTTTCTGCTTTGACAATTAATATGTTTCCGAGGAATCCGATGCAGTTGTAATCGGTAGACTTATTGTTCTAGCGCAGATGGGGTTCACAGAATTCTAGGATACTATTGCTCTTTTTTGAGGTGAGCGGAATACACAAAGCTTATTGTTTTAAACAGTTTTATGTTATCTATATGGGCCGCTACAGTTTTTAATTGTAAGCAGATATATTATATTATTATTAAAATAGAATATTTTGAAGAGTGGCTAAAGGTAATTTTGATGATTTCGTTTTTGTATTAGATAACGCTTCTTACCACTCCCATAAGGTAGAATAAAACTGCCACTACAGGGTGGCGTAAGGCCTAGTTCAAAAGTGGCTAAACTCAAAGAATGTAAACAATTAATAAATTAACACACTGATTAAAGCAGAATTACTGTAAATCATTACAAAAGAAAAGACTTATTATCAAAAAATGTAGTTGAGGAGTTCACTGTCAAGTATGGTATCAACATCTCAAAAGACTTCCTTAGCACTGTAAATCAAATCCCATATAACTAGTATGGGCACAGGTAAAGGGGCGTGTCGCAAGAAATAACCAATGTTTTAAAATGGCTAAAATTAAAGAATTATTTACTGAGGGCTAAAGTTGTTGACACTGCAATGGTAGTTGAGATATATCTAGTATGTTATTATACTTAAAGTAACGTAATAAAATGATGCTACTCATTCACCTTATTGATAATGTAACAGAAAGATTCTTAGTAAATGTAGATTCTGAAAGTAATATTTCAGAAATAAATTGTGATTAAGAAAGTTCGGCTTTTATTTTTTCCATTTTGACTAAAATGATAATAAGCAGACAAATAATCATCTACGGTGGGCATCTATCACCTTATTTTAAGTCGCTTTCGTTAAATGCGATTTTCTTATGAACATAAATAACACTCGCAAATGCAATTTTATTACGTTACTAGCCTTTCCTCGCAGCTCCGCCGCAGCCAAAAGTTAGTTTTTGAGTTATATCTCAGTTTCCCGATAAAGTAGCGTATAAAATGTATACCATTTGTTAAGTGTAATCAAAAGCTATCAAATCAAAAGTTGCATCAAGATCCGTTGAGCAGTTCTTGCGTGACGCGCGAGCAAACAGATAAACAGACAAAAAATTAAAAAAAATTGTTTTATGTTTAGATACGCTTATATAGTCTATTACAGACATTTTTTCTAAAATATCTTAAATGTACAGACAGTTATGTTACAGCTTCATAATAGTATAGAAAACATATTAAAATAGGTATGATTACTTTAATTTAGATTTTGTAAATGCTACAATAATAAATTCATGCTACTTATATTACTGATCAACGCAAATTCAAATTTATAAACCATCAGAAAATTTATTATAATAAAAAAAAAATTATGTGTTTTCAATAAATCAGACTACAACAACACTGTTAATGATACGTGGCAATCAAATATCATTTTAGTCTACAAAATAAAAAATCAAAGTATAGTAATTTAACCTAAACAAACATTACCTCATCAATATAAACTATAAAATTCCCATATTTCGGGTAATTTCCACTCGCTAATATGAGCAATACCGGCATTGTGATGAATTATTTTGTTCTGGTGAATTAATATAAATTTTAACAGTGGCAGTGACAGGAATTGGGCCGCGGTAGCTGCCTTCTGTGAGGAGGCTATCTCGTGGAAGGAAGTGGCGGAGAGGGCCAGGGAGAAGGATTCCTCCGCTAACCTAAACCACCGCTAGCGACCGGGGCGGCGCAGGCCCAGGTACTTGCGCCTCTTGCCGCCCTAGCTGAGGCTGCGGGTGGATGGACCAGGGAACGTCCGCCACCCGCAAGGCCTCCTGCAAAGTTGCGACGCTCCGCGTGCGGATGCGTCGCTCACTAGAGGGTACCCGAAGGGGTAAGCCGCCGGCGAACCACCGAAGGAATGTAACATATTTCCAGTGGCCCGCCAACAAAGGTGGAGAGACGGCACACGGCGGGTTTCTTTAGTGGGTGCAGGCCCCACACTCCCCTGTTCGTTGCTCCGAACGACGGGGTGTGCGGTTAGGAACATATTTTCCCCCTTAACAAAAAAAAAGGGTTCCCTCCCCAAAGGGTGCCAACGGAACCCTATTAATCTCCCGCTATCCATCTGTCCGCCTGTCAGCGGGTATCTCATGAACGTAATAGTTAGAGAATTTTATTTTCGTGTTTCTGTTGCCGCTACAACGACAAATAAGTATTTATATATATTTTTAGCATTTGACATGCTTAGCACTATACATTAAACACAAAGTGAAAAATGTGAAATCGAAACTAACCCTTACCGCTCTCGCGACGCCCGCCGATACACCTCGGCGAGCACCTCCGCCTCCAAGTCCCACGGGGGATTCCGGCCAACGCGCAGGCCGCCTCCGTCGACACCGTGCGTTATCCACGTATGACTCTGGACGCAACGACTCTCTGTGGTCTCCACAGAAGAGCCCTGTTCAGTGCGTCCAGAGACCCCACCCACACGGGTGCACCGTACAGCACCATCGACCGGACCACCTCCGCATAAAGCCGTCGGCACGTATTATTTGTTCCGCCCATATTCGGCATGAGCCGTGCAAGGGCGGACGCTGTGCTGACTAGCATCAGCAACAGTTGGCGGAAGTGCTCGCGAAAGCGCCACCGCCCGTCCAGTACCAGGCCCAGATACTTAATCTGGGCCTGCACCCCAATCTGGACCCCGTCCACTGTAATCGAAGCGCCAGCAGGTGGCCGACGTCGGGGCCCATGGAAAAGTAGGGCCAATAAAACATATCACCCATTCCTCCTATATAACTGGTGAAACCAAGTAGGAGTACTCACCTTCTATCGAGCTCGGGCAGTCGGTGACCCTCCGTAAAATACCTCAGTGTGTTTTAGTTGTATCTGGGGAAGCCGTCCATTCATCCATTTCGCATCTTAGAAATGAAATGGTGAGTAGTGGCTTGGCAGGATTTTACCTATACTGAAGTAATGTAACACAGTTCCAGTGGTCCGCCAATACAGGCGGAGAGACGGCACACGGTGGGCTTATTTAGTGGGTGAGGGCCCCACACAACAGGGGAGCTGTTCGTTGCCCCGAACAACGGGGTGTGCGGATAGGTAAAGTTTTACCCGCTTCAAAAAAAAAATAATTTAAAACCGTGGCGAGCGGCGATTACCACTTACTACCAGGGCCCCAACTCTGCTAATTTTTCAAATTTGACCGATAGAACACCGATAGAATTCTATTGGCACCATAAGTTGGTATCATGCTAAATTGCCACTGGTATCGCAATAGAATCGCAATAGAAAGGTGCTCGGGTTGCAATTATAATAAAACGTGTCACCCTTATTTTTTTCCCTAAAACTGTCATCAAATAAAAATGTTTATATACGCAAATTGTGTGTTGTAAATGTCTAAAAACATATTAAATATATTTTAAAAATTATAAACGTTACTAAAGAGCTCATATAAAGCCTAAAACATTAAATTTATATTTATATATTGTGACCATGGAAGTAACATGTTTGTGACAAAAAGAAATATGTCAACCTGTTACAGTGTGTTGTCATAGACTACGTATATAACTTCTCTCTATGGTGTGTTGTCGTCTCAATCCCACGTGCGAATATGTCAAAGCAACAAAACTGCAAATAAACGTAGTGGTTATATTCTCTTCCACTGCAAATATATTAATGGTAAGTAATAAAAACTATTTTCATACTATTTTCATATAGGTAATTCATTAATTTTCCCGCCAATCGTCATGTACCAGAACATGCTGCTTAGTTTTGGCCTCCCGTGCCATGAAGTATTGCATTCGGTTCTCATACAGGAAAATTATGATTCGTAAGATTAACAGTCTGGATATCTTTTATCAATTAATTGTGTTTAGGTATACCGTTCCCCGCGACACAGGGGTTTTTTGCAAGGTTGGGTGCTATCTTTTAAATATGTATGCCTGCAGTTATGGAGGGAGATACTCCTGCTACGAATATTGAAAATGCTATTCCGTGAGTTTCCTTTTTAGAACGTTTTTTCTTCTCCTTTATTTTCACTACAACATTGTAGAATCATCGATATCATCAGCATGCTCGTTATATTTCAATTGTATTGGGACAGCATTAGAAATTAACCAGATTAAGAAAACTATGAAAGCATCTATAATTAGAAGAAGGTATTTCAGAGTAAAAATCATATAGCTAATATATTATTAAAAAAATTGTGTGGCCATATCCAGCAGATGTGATCAAATTTATAATTTTTTTTTACGGTATCCATGTGGTTACTAATACCAAAGTTACACAAAAGATAATCTCGAACGCGAGCGGTGAGAACTCTCCATGTGATAATTTTCTGTGATGGTTTATATTACGATAAAATCTCGCAGAAAACAACCGATGTTCGTGTTCGTGTTCGAGTGTGGAAGGCGAGTCTCATTCTTCTTGAATTGTTTAGACTACAGACAATTATTTGGAGGTCGATATACGCATATGTGTCTCCACTTGTCTAAACACTCCTTAGGCAATAATCGCAAGTATGGTATTCATACATCTCATCTAAAACATACTTCACTAGGTCACTTCGCCTAGCCTAAATAATTAAATTATTATAGTTTTTTATTTATTTTAAAGAGAGAGGACACTCGCCTAGGCAAGATTAGAGCGTATTGAAAACCAACACGCCGACGCATTGTTGCAACATGCTACTGCTGTCAATCGATTAGCTGTAGCAATGGAACGCATAGCGGAAGTTATGTCTGAAAAATTATAAAACAATGTAAAATTAATTTAAGTTATTTATTTATTATCACTATATACATGTTGATACATTATCTATGCATTTCTCCACAGCCTGTCCACAAGAACCTGTTGCAGAGCTCGACCCTCAAGTAAAGCTTGACTCACCCGTCGGTTCATTCGGGATAGTGCATCATAGTTTAATTCATCCATTAAATAAATATAAATAATTTGTGACTTGTATTATTTTGAACCTTAAAATGGCCACTATTATATTTTATATATAAATAGCCTTCTATGTTAGGTTAACGACTCAAGCTTTTGATAAAATAGCAAATGCATTTAAAGCTATAGATATGTAATAAAGAATATGACTACATGCCTGCTGAATGAGATGAATCTCTGTACGACTTTCCTCAGGTGTCAGTAGAGGCACAGGGGCTTTTGTAGAGTTTGCAATATTATGCAAAGCACAACATGCATTTATAATATTGCCTACACTAACAGGGCTATAGTGTAAAGCACGTGTAGCAAGCAAACATCTAAAAATAGATAAAAAAAAACTAAGTATATAGAAAGTCTTGTGGTATTAGTAACTTTATGTATACGTGCTTTCAGTATCCCAATACAGCGCTCCACTGTATTGCGAGCAGTTACATGCTTCATATAAAAATTGTGTTCTGGTGTACTCTCTACAGTATTAAGGATAGGGTTTATAAGGGTTTTTCTGCGAGGATATCCACTATCTCCTAAAAATTGTAATTCAATTTAATATATACAAGTATGGTAATAAAAATATTCAAAAGGTAACCTAGGCCGTCTGGGGCCGACTTTAGAATTGTCCCACCTCTCTACCTATGGGAGTCGTAAGAGCCGACTGAGGGAATACCGTGGGAGTGGGCAGCAGCACTCCCTCGAGTATTAATAACATCAACTGCGATCGCCAACCCGCCTGCCAAGCGTGGCGATTACGGCATTATCCCCCATGAAGGGACCGCTCCGTGTGGCGTTCTCTTGGGGAGGCCTATGTCCAGCAGTGGACGTTGAAAGGCTGATGGATGGAACCTTTATTATACCTAATAAAAACCCTTGTTCACTGTTATCCGCAAGTTGACTCAAATGCTGACTAAGTGGATGATGCTGCCACACATTTGAGTCATGGGTAGAGCCCGAGTTGCTGGCTAGACGCGATGACACAATATATTTAATTTTAAATCACAAATCTGTAAATAATCATCATCATCATCAGTGTGTGCGACTGCTGGTCATGAGGTCTCGAGTTCGATCCCCTCAGTGCAACAGACAGAGAATTTTGCGAGACACTGTGCAGAATACTTTGGCCGACCAACGTTAGATATGATCCTGTAGCATAAAAAGCTAATGCTATCAAAACCTGCAATTACATCATTGGATTTAGAGTCACATTTATTAAATACCTGTTTAGTGTAATAATAGACGTTTTACTAAAAAGCAATGAGCAACTAAATTGTTATGCAACCTTCATCTCTACCGATATGGCATCATGCCGTCGTGGCCTCGGAATTTGTGGAGTGAGCTTTTCCACTAGATTCCTCACGAGGTCCTTATTAAGACGAAACGTTTTTACGAATGTTGTATCCGAGAGGGTCTGTGTTCGCCCTCAACAAGGTCCTAGTTCGCCGCAGTCTGATATTCTCTGCACGTTGGTTATCTTCTAAAGCAGCCAACTCTAGTATATTCCATCTAAGAAGGGCCATTTTACCTAGGTTTGGAATACAATTAAACAAAATTTATTTAAAGAAATAAGGATTTAGGTACTTTGTGTATTTACATAATACTTACCTTTTTATTAATTGATATAATTCACTTTAGAAAACTTTCTTATCTTTCGCTCTTACTGAAGTGGCCCCACTGTAATTTTTTCAAATTTTGACAGTAAAACACCGATGGAATTCTATCGGCTTCATAAATTGGTATCATGCTAAATTGCCACTGGTATCGCAGTAGAATCGCAATAGAAAGGTGCTCGGGGTTGCAATTATAATAAAAACTGGCACCCTTCCTTTTTTCCCCGAAATTAACATTAAATAAACTTATAAACATAAGCAAAATATGTGTTCTAAATATTTACAAACATTTTAAATATGTCTTTAAAATAACCTGTGTAACTAAAGTGCTCATAAAAAGTTAAAAACATAAATTTTATGTGTATACGTCCATGATTGTAACAGAAAGAAATGTCAAACTTTACATAGTTTATTTACTGTACACGTCTAAGGGTGAAGTTTGTATGTTGTCGTTGTGATCCCGTGAAAGTTATAGCAATAAAAGTGCAACAACAAATTAAATAATGGTTCATGTAGCCAAATTACGTTCCTAATCGACTTTTTAGAATTGGATTAGGAACTGACAGTCGTCATTACAACCGTACCACCACCAAAGGGCGTAAATTGACGAAAAGATGTTGTGCGGAATTGGTGTCTGCATATTGCCCGAATAAAACTGTGACGGAATAGCGTATACCTAATAAGTAATAAAACTATCAAATTTTTTCCTTAGCATATAGGTAATTCATAACTTGTCCGCCAATCGTTCCTTTTGTGCATGGATTTTGCGCATGTATTAGAACATGCTTAGTTTTGGCCTTGTTGCAGCATGCTACAGCTAATTATAGTTATGAAAATATTTCCTTAATAGTGAAATGGAAAAATATATTAAAAGATCAATTAAAACAACATAAAACTAAGATGAACTGATAAAAAGTCAGACTTATATATTTGTAACAACGAGCAATATTATTAATAACTGATTATAGCATAAATAAAATAGTAGATTTAATGTGATAACTAATCAATGCATCTCTCCACAGCTTGTATCCAAAAGCCTGCTGCAGATTTCAGTAGTGAATAATATAAGTATACGTCAGTTTATTTGTGAAAGCGACTCAAGAACATCATTGCCTGTAAATAAATATAATAAATCATTTGCAACGTGTATAATATTAACCTTATTGACTTTAATTTACTATATATATGTGTATATAAATACCCTGTTATGATAAGATAGCGAAATGATGTAGATTATTGCATACGGCTATATGCCTACTGAATGAGGTGAATCTCTGCACGAGTTTCTTCGCGTGTTAATAGAGACACAAATACATTTATGGCGTTAGCAAAATTATGCAACACCAAACGTGCATATTTTTGTGTTTTCCACAAATGGTTGTTCCGAGTCGGGGTGTACTATGTGTCCGTGAAATTATATGTTTTTAAAGTCACCGTGATACAAGGATTATTCCCTAGTGCAGGATGTAGTCTTTTTAAAAAAGAAAGAAACGTGAAACTCTTGATCACCATTATCTGCAAGTTGACTCAAGTGCCGACTGATTAGATGATGCTGCCACACATTTGAATCATGGGTAAAGCCTGGGCTACTGGCGTCTACATACAATATACCTACTTAATTCTGAATGAAAGATCGGTAGATAACCATAAAGAAAACAGTAGGCAGCTAGTTATATTAGATTATTTTGCGATTTTGATACTTATTTTCAATAGCTAGGTATAGAAACATTCTCCGTGATTAATTTTAGAAAATAATCCTTTAAAATACTACCAGTATCTACCAAAAGAAAGCTTTAGGTACATTCTATATTTACATAATGCTTATATCTTTACTAATCTAATTTAATTCAGATGAATTAAATTAGATTAGTAAAGATATAAGAAAAAATATTTATTCTTCGCTTTTACTTATTCAAATTGTACAAGATGTTGTCAAAAAGCTATAGTAGTTCAATCGCAGTTCAATGGCTTGTCAGCGGTCGAAAGAACCGTCAAAATTTTAGCAAGTTACCAAAAGTAAAAGGCCAGTGGCAAGCCACTAGCTACCAAGTTACCGATTACTTGTTATTTGTGCCGCTGACGTACCGGTGGCATGCCGATCGTAGGTAGTAGAGTACCAAAAATAATCCTTTAAAATACTACCAGTATCTACCAAAAGAAAGCTTTAGATACATTGTATATTTACATAATGCTTATATCTTTACTAATCTAATTTAATTCACCTTAGAAAAACTATTTATACTTCGCTTTTACTTACTCAAATTGTACAAAATGCTTACAAAAAGCTATAGTTGTTGTTGTAAGGACTGTCAAAATTTAGCATAATACCAAAAACAAAAGGCCAGTGGTAAGCCACTAGCTACCAAGTTACCGATTCTTGTCATTTGTGCCGCTGACGTGCCGGTGGCATGCCGATCGCAGGTCGTTGAATTAGTAGAGTACCAAAAGTGACATTAGGTAGCGATTGGCCGCGATTGCGATACCGATAGAAGCTCGTTGCGTTACGCAGTTTGGGGCCCAGGTGGCTCGACTGCTACCATTAGCAATTAAAAAAAAAACATGTGATTCAGTCTTTGGGGACTGCCGATAGAAGAAACCAAGTAATAATGACTAAAATTGGTCATTAACACATCTTTACAGACCAAAAATAATTCAAAAATAATAATCTAATAGCTCGATGATACAATTCACAAGTTACTTAGTTTTCACTTCTATCGGAGCGTTTGGTGACGATGACGCGAGTTACATGATTTTTGTTCACCCAAAAAGTACCTACTCAACGCGCCTAAAGAAGATTGGGGCGTTCGGAGACGATGACGCGAGTTCCATGATTTTTTTTCACCCAAAATGTACCTACTCAACGCGCCTAAAGAAGATCGGAGCGTTCGGTGACGATGACGCGAGTTCCATGATTTTTTTTCACCCAAAAAGTGCTCAACGCACCTAAAGAAGTTTTCACTTCAAAAATTTCGTGGAAAACTCAAGAACTTAGAAAGATTCAGATAAGTGACTTTCATTGATTTGTCATTAGCCGTCAATCATCGGAATGGCGTATTCAGCTTTACACTGTCGTAAAGTTCCGATATAATTTTTTGATATCGCCAGAGAAACGCTTTGACACTGTTGAAGCGTTATCTATAAATTCATATCAAAATCCAATATCGCCGTTATAAGACCAACCTAGAAATATATTTCTAGAGATCATTTCGATTGAAAATGCTTTTATGCTAATACTGATTCGACGTTGCTGGGAGCAAGATTACGTAATCCAGATTATTGAATCTGTAATGTTCTTTTATTTTTGTTATGCCCATTCTAGTAAAGCTGCCACACTGTTTATGTATGTCAATAAAGTAAAAGATTTATCAATAAAAATGGGAAGAAAAAATATTATTTATACATACCTATACTTAAAGTTATGTATATATTGTACATACAATATAATAAAACATTACATCACCGAGTGTCTGTACACTAAAGAAGGTATATCCGAAATGGATTTAATAAAACGTAATTGCCAATTTCATGATTGCAGTTTCGAATTAGAATAAGTGTCTTGTAATTATTATTTATTCCAAAAAATATTTTAAATTTTCGCCTGGCTTTTTGTTTTTTATGTATAAAAATCGCATTTAGATTAATATTTATAAAGTTTAATCCACGTAAATGAAGTCACTTGCAATAGCTAAGAATATTTATCTTTTTTTTATTGCTTATAGCGCGGCAGACGAGCCGCGGCCCTTATCTGTGTTCTTCTATTAATGTGTAGTTGATCGAAGGTATTTCTCTTTATAAATCTACTGGTTCTACTATACTTGACATGTATACTAGTCTTAAACATATATACAATATATATCATACCGAAATCATTTATTTTAGTATATTAATTAATCATAAATTTCACAGTTTATTATAGTTATTATCATTTGTAATTAAGGATTATTTTATTATATTATTTTTGCACACCATTTAATATGGTAGAGTGTTAGAACCAGAACCTTATGTAACTGACTATCTACTTTGTGCTACATTCATATTAATAATTGTATGGATGAATGGATTCTGGCCATGAATTCGGACTTCATAATTTGAATGTGATGTCACTAACGATCTCCATGCGAAAATTACTCTCCCATAGGAACAATCTCCTATGTCATTTTCTGGACAAATTAGCCATCTTTTGAAATTTATCATGTAATGATCGGTCATATAGTTATGGAATAACAGCATTTCTTAACTGCTCTTATTGTACCACTAATTCAGTTCATATCATGTTACTCTTAATGGATACGCGTTATGGCCAATTAATCAAATTTTTTGCCACTCCATTATTCCAATTTTCGCAATTTAGAATATTTTGAGCTACCAGATTTAATAGAAAGTAATTGCCAATTTATTAATTGCAGTTTAGATTTAGAATATCAGTGTCTTATAGTTATTACCTACGTTGAATTTACATATATATGTACCATAAAATAAGACGAGATTTCTACTAAAATTCGTGCAATAAACTAGATAGATATAATCATTTGCAAAAACAGAAACATATTAATTTAAATTAGCATGCCATAGTAGAGACCGCATTCCACTGACATTTGTGTAGAGTTTTTTTCCTTGTAGAAATGTGGAAAATAAATTGTGTACCTTATAAACAAAGGCAACTAGCGGAGGTGCGGCAATGAAATGCAAATATGTTTGCATACTCTGCGGAAACACTTCTCGTAATGTAAATAGTAGGTGACTTCTTGATATAGTAAGGAAGGCTGTACTGAAGACTGAAGCAAATGAAAATAAATGCCGTGCCGTTTTAACGTTTTTCTTTAGTTTAAAATTAGCTTTTATTTTTCTTTTAAGTAATTCAAACGTGGAATAAACCTGATATGCAGACAACTGACATAATTTATAATATTTAAAAAAAAAACATAGTCATCTAGGGATGACCCTACGTTGCTTTAAATGTTAATTGATAAAATTTTATAAAATAACAGTTTTATAAGTCACCAGCAACACCACACCAGAGGACTTGGGCCTCCGGTGCTCTCACTCATTATACGAAACACAACCAACAGTAGGAGTACCTACCGTTGCCGCCGGCGGAGAGATGGCGCACGGCGGGTTTCTTTAGTGGTTGAAGGCCCCACACTAACCTGTTCGTTGCCCCGAACGACGGGGTGTGCGGTTAGAGACATTTTTACCCGCCTTAAAAAAAAACTGGCCAAGTGCGAGTCAGACTCGCGCACGAAGGGTTCCGTACAATTATATTAGGAACGAGAAAAAAGAATGGAAAAAATCACGTTTGTTGTATGGGAGCCCCCCTTAAATATTATTTTTTTTGTTTTTGGTATTTGTTGTTATAGCGGCAACAGAAATACATTATTTCTAAAAAATTCAACTGTCTAGCTATCGCCGTTCTTGAGATACAGCCTGGTGACAGACGGACGGACAGACAGACAGCAAAGTCTTAGTAATAGGGTCCCGTTTTGACCCTTCGGGTACGGAACCCTAAAAAAAGGAGTAACTACCGTTGATTCAAGCTGATCTTCTGTGAGAGGGTGGTACTTGCCTGACTGAGCCAGCTCTTTCATGCTGGGGTACGATGTAGATACATTGAGTAATAAAACATAGAAAAAATGGAGGAAAAAAGAAATACTGACCATTTTAAAACTTGTTTAGCTTCCTTAAAAATAGTATAAATTAAATGTGTGGTCTCTTTTGGTGTACCTATTAATCAAAGCTAAAGACTCATCTGTTCACATAAGTTACCATTTAATTTGTAACAAAATGTTTTATTTTGCCGTATGCAGGGGAACAATCCCTAAGTCTTTCCACTAATTTAATTATTTTTTACGATTCAATGTCTACCGTTTTATGATGTGCAAATGTTTCATTACCTTTATGGTCAAACAGCACTTTAGCGGCAGCAGAGTTTAGCGTCTTGTTTTTGAGAATAATTAGCTGCGCTGTAGAGATGTGCCACTAAATTGAGTTTAGGATGTTAAGGGATATATTATTATTGAAGTTATACTTCTTTTGACGCGTTAGGGAAAAATTATGAGGGTAAATTTTTACGATGCGCGCGCACACCGTCTCAAAAAACCGACACCCTGAAGTTAGCTATAGTCAACATTTTAGTTTTTTTATGATATTTAAATAAAGAATAATAAGAAGTATAACTTCTAACGCGTGTATATAACTTAACACAATGTTTTTTCGATTTTGATCTTACAAAATTCATCTAAAGTTAATATTATATTTTTAATAATTTTCATTGATCTAATAAGTAGGTAATTCCTGTGATTATGGTGCAGCTCTGAGTATAGTGTGAGTGACTGCTAGTAGACGGCAATAGGCTCGCCCCCTATAACGTGGGACTTAAACGTAGCTGGCGAATCGTGGGTGTGTAATACACGTCTGCCTACCCCTTCGGCGAATGCAGGCGTGAAGCTATGTATGTATGTATCGGAAAATATGTTAACCCATCTGATCCGTTTGTAACCTGTTATTATAAAGTAGACTCGCCTCCATCAATGAAACCTATATGGTCTATAAAAAATAAGATTAAAAAAATCTCCAACTGGTGCTTGCAATCAGCAAGAAGCCGGACCAGGCCGCTGTTAAATTTAATAAATTGTATCCTAGTATTGGCAACAACGGTGACTATGAAATCGAATCGTTTATTTTAATAGCACCATCACGCGTTTCACACTACAGCGTGTTTTAATATCCGTAAATATAATAATAAACATCCTATTAACAGGATGATTGAAATTTAACACCTTTAATTCTTGAAACACAAGTGTAAGAAAATATCTTTAATGTACCTTACTCGTACTATCGCACCACAAATGTTAGATTGTTAACTTTACTGAGAAATATTCTGGTTACCTTCAGGCTCGTTATTTTAACTCGGTATACGCGAGAGCGTTTTAACGTGCAATGAACAGCGCCCGCGCACCTTTGCTGGCACTTTACGTAGTCATTTGTTTTTACTGCAGTGTTCAGCTGGTGCATTCTCTTTTGCACGTCAATATTTTTTTCTTAATAGGTTCTGCTTGAGATATATTTTAATTGCATAAGAAACATTTTTGCCTTATCTTTCTACAGCAATATATTTCGAAATTGTAGTAATTTTGCTTAAGATAAAGAATCACGAAAAATCACGAAATTAGTTTTAACGATCTTATCGTTAATTAAGGTTCGTTTGCAAGTTCAAGCATGATTTTTATTACGTTTAACACATTACTTTAAAGCCCTGTACACTAACAATATTATTTTTGTTATTTTTCAAAAAATAAGCGTCACGTTTTTGGCTTTGATGGTATGGAACACAGCCAAAACTCTGTCTCCCTTAAAAATCCAATACTTTATTTAAAAGAGGGGTATATCTATACATCCTCCTGTATCTTCTGTTGCAGTGTCGGACTGGTCATACAAGTGAGGTGGCGTTTGCGAGCCGGTCCTATCCCAGCGGTCTGCCAATACAGGCGGAGTGGTGGTGGGTTATTTTAGTTGGTGAGGATCCCATGTTTCCCAGCTCAATGTCTACTATTTACATTTTTTATACTACATCGGTGGCAAACAAGCATATGGCCGACCTGACGGTAATTGGTTACTGTAGCATATAGACGCTAGAAATACCAGAGGCATCACTCGCGCATCACCATCTCCAAAGAAAGGGGTAGGAGGGGAAGAGGAAGAATATTAAGGAGAGCAAGGGATGGCTACTAAGGAGAGGATAGAAATAATAATAATAATAAAATAAATATACACGGGCATTTTCACACGACGTCCTCTGGTCCCAAACTAAGCTTAATGTTTGTGATATGGGTACCAGATTACGGATATAATACGTATATCCATCCATCCATCCATCAGCCTTTAAATGTCCATTGCTGGACATATAAGACCTCCCCAAGAGAACGCCACAGCGAGCGGTCCTGTCATGGGGGGATAATGCCGTAATCGCCACGCTTGGCAGCCGGGTTGGCGATCGCAGTGGATGTTGTTAATACTCGAGGGATTGCTGCTGCCCACTCCCCTGGTATTCCCTCAGTCGGCTCTTACGACTCCCGTGGGTAAAGAGGGGTGGGAAAATTTTAAGCCGGCCCCACACGGCCGGGTATCATTATTTTTTCGTAAATACATACATATAATGGATAGAAAACACCCAGACGCAGTACAAATATCTGTGTTCATCACACAAATAATTATCCTGAGTGAGAATTGAACCCACGATCTCGTGCACGGAAGTCGGTTACACTACCGACTACGCCACGAGGCCCGTCATAGTCGCCGAAAGAATTATGAAGAGGATAATAAGGAGAGAATAGGGAAGGATTTGGGCCTCTGGCACTCTCACTCAACTTGCACAACACAAAGAAAAGAGTACTTACTACTCGTTTTACGATCATAACAGAAGTGAGAGGGTGGTAATTCCCCGATCGAGCCGGTCCCCTCATACTGGGTTAGGCAAGGTTCTATCACTAGAATAATACAGGTTGAAGGGATAATTACTCTAAGTAAAAACGGTACGCTTAATATACGCTGTTTTTATAGATGCTATCTTATACGTGTTACATTGTATTCGAGAACAAGCAACCCGACTCCGTCACACCGATGCTTCAGATAACGCTCTAGATATTGTGTCTATTATTGACGTATGAAGAATGAAAAGGCGACATAAATGGGTTAGATTTTCATAGATTGTATTAACGCGCTTGTGATGACAGTAAATAAAAAAAAAACTTAGATAAAAAAACAGACTATACCATAAATAAATAGTAAGTCAATAATAGACACTTCATACTATAAATATACATTGCATAAACATTACTATAATATAGTAGTATAATACAGAATAGAACTTTTTTTGCTCGTATAAGTGACCAGCATTTTTTATGGCAATGAAATTATGTTTTCATTTTAGAACATAATGATTTGGCAACTAATATAGGTCAAGCAATGCTATGTCATAATCGCATACTAGTATATAAATGTATTTTTTTAATGTCAATGTGAATAGAATGTTAAGCGTCGCTAGGGCCCGTAGAATGTAACTCACTTAATCGTATCGATGTCGCATCGTGACATTGTCATTGGTTGAGATATCTTTAAAGATCATCGTGATTGGTTGAGCGATTATTGCGACGTCACGCTCCTATGTTTCTACCAATCACAAATTAGACGATACGATGTCGATACGATTTTGTGAATCACATTTAGAATGTGGGGGCAGGACAGTACATTGCTGAAAATCAGCGTTATGATAGCATTACGACATCACAACTTAAGCTGAGCAATGTAACTTTTTCTGCCGCAGTTAAGAAGCTAACAACGGTTGTGATTTTTTTCTTAAAAAAAAAACCATAACAACACGCCTGTATTTCCCGAAGGCAGAGGCGTATTACACACCCACGATTCGCCAGCTATGCTTAAGTCCCACGTAAGCCTATTGACGTCTACCGGGCACATTTCCAAACTCCGGCCGCCTACTGAGAATTTTTCTTTTTAGGAATAAGCTTAATAACATTGCCCGACCCGGGGCTCGAACCCGAGATCTAATGATTAGCAGTCGCATGCACTACCCTTAGACACACCAAGTCAGTTCTTTTTTTTTTCTTATTGTTAATTATTAGATATTACTTATTAGTTTTATTAAGCTTTTATTTTTTCTTTCACTGTATTTTATTCGTATTATTTGCGTATGTTATGTGGCGTTAAAGAAATATTTTCTTTCTTTCTTTTTAATATACCTTATTGTGATTTTACGGAAGACTTTCACTAACTAATCCACGATTATTACCGCCAAATGACTTGAAATTTATCATTAGTTACTCTCACTCAGAACAGATTTTAGGAGCATCGCATCCAAAATTGGATTTTTCATCTACCATTCATTATATACACATAGCAGATTTTTATGACATTTTAATAGGTAGGTAGGTAGATAAGACACTGGGTTAACATTATCGTACTTTTTATTCAGCAAATTGGCGTATGATACCTATTTTTAGCATAATATATACAAAGACCTTTGTTTTTATTTTCTCATGGCGGGATAAAATGTTCCTAACCACACACCCCGTCGTTTGGGGCAACAAACATGGTAGTGTGGGGCCTTCACCCACTAAAGAAACCCGCCGCGTGCCGTCTCTCCGCCTTTATTGGCGGTCATCGGAACTATGTTACATTCCTTCGGTGGTAGCATATTATAGACCTAATAACTAAACGGATTTGTACATAATTTGATATACAGATTATTGGGCTGGATGAATACTGTTTATTTTTTATCTCAACAAGGACTTCCTTTGGGATATATCTAAACGACTCTATATACTAACATTTTAAAGCCCACACAGACGAAGCCGGGATCATAAACTATTTTAAATAAATTTGAATACAGACGATTAGGTACATAGTAGGTATACCTAAATATTAACAAACATTTTTAAGAAAATCTATTCCGATGCCCCTTTCTGAATTTTATGTCACCGTAAAATCGCCCCGCGACTCCGTTTGCGAAAAAAATAAAATAGTTATCACATATGTAAAGTACCTTGTCCTTTTATAGGCTCCTGAATATATTGTATACAAAATTTCATAATGGTTGGTATTGTAGTTAAGGCGTGAAAGCATAATAAACAAACAAACTCCATTCGTATTTTTTTTAAAAAGGCAACACCCTGCTCTTACGAATAATCCTTGTATCGCGGGGGACTTTACAAACATACAATTTCACGGACACAAAGTACACCCAGACTCAGAACAACTAGTTGTGGATCACACAAAGAGTTAACCCAAGCCCACCAAGACGTTAAGTATGAATGTGTTATCGAAATTAGCAGTCAGGAGCAAGTGTCACGATGGCTGAATTGGCAAAGCATCTGGACGATATCCAGGAGATGCAGGTTTAAATCCTGCTCGTGACTGTTATTTTCGATTTCACATTTTCCACTTTGTGTTTAAAGAGTTGTTCTTTGTGGGAATCGAACCCACAACCCTCGGGTGGAAGGCCAGTATCTAAACCACTTCGCCATTTGTGCATTTATAATGTTAGTAAGGGTTTTTACCACATCATTAAACCCCCCCTTTTTTTTTGTTAAGGCGGGAAAAAATGTTCCTAACCGCACACCCCGTCATTCGGGGCAATGAACAGGGTAGTGTGGGGCCTGCACCCACTAAAGAAACCCGCCGTATGCCGTCTCTCCACCTTTATTGAAGGGTCACTGGAACTATGTTACATTCCTTCGGTGGTACCACATCATTAAACCCTACGTATTAACACACATGTGCGTACATATATGTTGTTTTGTTATATTCATATAAATTACTCATGCCTTACTTGCTGAAGTATTTGGCCATAAACATCAGGTTGCCAGCGCGATATTAATTTGCAACTTGTTGATGATTAGACGGTGCCTCGTTTATCGTCCGTCAAGGCGGCCCCACACATTAATCAGAAGACCTCACCTTTGCCATTTGACAAAGATTATTGAGACCAGACGTGATAAATTTAGTTTATAATAAATGAGATTATTATCGTTTTCAGGTTATGTAGGTATTTTGCTTTAAAAATTACATACTTAAATAAAATACAAGCTATGCCCAAGGATGCGCCACGAAAAGCCATTTTATTTTTATCAGGATAATTTATAACCTATAAAACTCCTATTAAGTCTCTTCTAAATATTGATGGAAGATTTTTTTAAATTGGATTATTTGTTTTGGATAATACCTGACATTTAGACTAACAAACATTACCTTTTGGTAATATTAGTATAATATATGTGCTTACTATTTCCAAAGAGAAAATGTATTCACCCGCAACGTTGCACATTCTATACACATTTTTTAAACAATATTATTATAAATCCATGCTTTTTTTAATGTTTTTTTTTTCTGTTTATTTGTTCGGGCATCACGCTAAACTTCTGACAAAATTGGATAAAACTTTGTTTTGATAGCTCATAATTAGACTTAAAAATGTATATATATTTTATCCCCCTACTATACTGGGAACATGAGATATAACCTAAAGACTAGGTTTTGGCTGCGGCTTAACTACCGGCAAAGGCTAGTAGTTTAATAAAAATCTTGTTCAGCTATAAGTCAAGCTTTTTATTGATTTTTTATTGTAAGTATTCTTTACTTCATTAAATAACATTGTTGGTAAATATTTTTTATAGTTTAAAGAATATTAAATTTGAGCATCAACTCACTGCATACTTTCTATAGATAAAGATGCCAATAATATTTCTTAAGATTTCCTACATAGTTTCAAAGGAAGGATATTTTACATCAAAATACCTCTTTGCTCTTTTTTTAGTCTTTGCTAGAACGACACCGCACTACCCTAAGGTGCGACGCGACGGCTTATTAGGGGAGCCTAGAACTTTAGGGTCGACTTCACATCATATGGGGAGACAAAGGAATATGTTTGTATGGCCAGCCCCGTACTACATTCAACAAACTACCTGGCAATATTCTATACTCGTCCTTCTCAAATCTTTAATATGTAACAAGGACAGAATAGTCTCGAATTACAGACGTATGTTTACTGTTTCAAAGGGGGATTACTACGAAACACCCGTAGGCTCATGGGAAATATAAGTTGGCTCCATAAGCAAGGGCGATTGTCAATCAGTAGTAAAACTTGAAAGGGCTGCAATATTCACATTTTCAATTTGTTTAATGTTTACGTGTTACCTGGGGTGTAGTAAGCTGGATTCAGTATTGTATATGGAGATATAAAAGGTGATGTGAGCTGAATGTAGCATTGCAATTTGCCAAATGTGTACTTTAAATAATTACAACTATGTATGTTGTAAATGTATAATAATAGTAGCATGAAATATACTTACATTAAAGTCATATATGAAATATAATAGCTCATGTTTATACTTGAGCATAAATTAAAAATTGCACTGAGGACGTAGTTTAACGACCTCCTTTTTTATTACCTCGGGAAAGATGTAGCTATCCGCACACCCCGTCATCCAGGGTAGCGAGCCGGGTAGTGTGAGGTACTCTTAAATTACCCACCCAATAGCGTCTCTCCATCTGTCTTGTGGTGTTTGATATTACTTTACTGGTCAAAAATGCATGCCCACTTCCAGGTGATAAATAACTGCATTAATAGTAAACTTGCACACTAAGTGGATTTAAGGACCACATAATTATTATGTAATTGTTATCTGCAGCGCTGTTTTGTAGTATTATTTTATACTACTTGAGTGGCAAAGAAGCATACGACCCAACTGATGGTGGTTACCGCAACCTCTATAGGCGTCTATACGCTAGCGACACCAGAGCCATCACTCGTATGTCGCCATCTGAAAGAATGGATAGGAGGTGGAAAGTAAGGATAATAAGGAGAGGCTATAAAGGATACTAAGCGCTCACTCACCTTACGTAACACAGCAGCAGAAATACCGTTGTTGTATGCTGATCTTCTGTGAAAGGCTGGTACTTTCTCGATTCAGCCGACCCGTTCATGCTGAGATAAGTAAGTCTCTACAACTAGAAAATACCATAATAAAAATAAAGGTAATGCAATTTAGAAATATAGCAATTAATGACGGGCCTCGTGGCATGGTCGGTAGTGTAGCCGACTTCCGTGCACGAGGTCGTGGGTTCGATTCCCATCAGGACAATTATTTGTGTGATGAACACAGATATTTGTACTGCGTCTGGGTGTTTTCTATTTATTATATGTATGTATTTACAAAAAAAAAGTAATATATGTATTATATCCGTAGTCTGGTACCCATAGCACAAGCGTTAAGCTTAGTTTGGAACCAGAGAGCGTTGTGTGAAAAATGTCCGTGAATATTTATTTATTTATGTAGTAGTGCTGACTGCTTCACAGCTAGAATTCTAGATTGGATGAAAAATGACAAATGTCTATGACTAAGAATACAAGTGTCACCATCCTATTCTTTCCGGTAGTTGTCATACGAGGTGACTAAGGAAACTATGCTGTTATCATCCATTACATTACTGGTTGGGCACTAAGGTTGGGTACTAAGTGCGAGTATCTACTATGTTTCCAAGGCGTTCCGGTACAGAGCACTGAAGACACGCTCCATTAGACTCGTATCTACACGTATCAATACCATATCATTATTATTAATATATCAGCGATGAGAGATAATTTCCTCAGTGCCAAAGCGAGCTTAATAAATATACTCTATTCCGGAATGCTGGCTTGCTATATCACTAAATTGTTTCTTGTTCAGGTCTTTATTAGTCTTTGTTTTAGATGTATGTCATTGTAGATTTTAATACTGGTACTATTATATTGTTTTTTTTTTATATTGTTTTAATTAAATTAAAAAAATGAGTGCGTGTAAACTTTGCGCGCGTTTGAAGCAAAAATTTGTTAGTATGGTAGATATTACTAAAAATATTAATCATAAAATAAATGGAATTTCGCACTTTGAACTCTTATACTACCAATAGGATCATATCTCGTCGTTCATCACTACCGTTTGAAAAAAAAATCTGAGTTACTTTCAAGTCGCGACTAAAAAAATATTTATTTCAAAACTTTGTTGACCAACACCACCTGATGGTAAGTGGTTATCGTAGCCTATAGTTGTTAGCAACGCCAGAGGCATAACTCGGGCGTCGCAACTTCAAGGAAAGGGTTAGGAGGTGATGAGGAAGAATAATAAGGAGGTAAAGGAGGGGTTTGGGAGGCGCTCTCACTCAATATAAAGAACACAACAGCAGGTGTACCTACAATCGTTTCACGCTGATCTTCTATATAAAGAGGGTAGTACTTCCCCTATGGAGCCAACCCGTTCATGTTTGAACATGACATGATAGAACATGGACCACTAAATCCGTGTTTACCCCATCCGGAATGAAATCGTAACACTACAAAAAAAAATACTTGTTAAAGCGATAGATATTTACATATAATATATGATGTGATGACACTTATTATGAAGTCATAAGATATAAAAAGTTAGGCTAAAGAACAATCAAAGCAATTTGTGTCAAATAAAAATGCTAATATGTTTGAATTTGTGTTTTAAAATAGCCTTCTAATAAATTTTATTGCAATAACGACTCCAAATGTCCAATTGAAGATAATTATATAAGTTTGTGAGAGGGTCGTCTGTTTTTATTGTATAACTCGTTTATGCAAAAAACTACATGAATAGCTTGTTAGCATCTTCAATTTGGTCTCAAGGGTACAAATGAGGGGCTAAATCGTAAATTTTATTATATATTGATGTTATAAAATAAACAAAATATGAATAAAATATGGATGTATGAAATATTCTACTAAGATATAAATAACTAGCCTTTGCCTGCGGATCCCCCGCAGCCAAAAGCAAGTTTTTAGTATATATCTAAGGTTTTCGATATAGTAGCGGGATTAAATATATAGCAGTTTTTAAGTCTAATGAAGAGCTATCAAATAAAAAAGTTTCATTAAAATCTGTAAAGAAGTTTTTGCGTGATGCCAGAACAAACAAACAGACAAAAAAAATTTTTATATAAAAATAGATTTTCATTTAAATATTTAGTCTTTTAAAATATAAACTACCCGAGAACTGTTATGAGAACGTAGAAAATCCACAGGAATATAATAATAAAAGGTAAGAAAACTAGTAAAGCAAACTTTATGTTCCACACGGAATGGTTATATTCTTGATCGTAGAGTTAAAGGGGAGCTTAGCTAGGGCGTGACTTTTGCGATTGGTAGCATGTAATGAGACATATTTTCATCTACACAATAGGTGTGGGGTGCTAATGACGTGCCAATAAAATTCATTCATTTCTTTCTATTATTCAAGTTGAATACTTTTTTTAATTGTATATTCATCTGATTAAGTGGTAATCGCCGCGCATGGATTCAGCAATTCTAAGAATATTATTAAGCCACTGCTTACCATTTCATGTCTCAGATGAAAAATTAATGAATAGACAGCTATCTCCCGCTATAGTAAAAACGATGGTTGTACCGACCCACTCCAGCCAGATATCAAGTGAGTACTCCCACTTGATACTTAACTCTATCACCAGTAATACATTGGATGATAGTTGCCGTTAGTCTCGTACGGCACCCGAGAAATAATATTTTTTTTTTTATATTGCTTGTGGTAGCAGACGAGCCACGGCTTACCTGATGGAAAACGGTAACCGTCGCTCATGGACTCAACTATACCGAGTATTGTCAAGCCGCTGCTCACCATTTCATTTCACAGATATGAAATGGTAATGGTCATAAGAGATGAATGAATTAACGGCTATCTCCTGCTATAACCAAAACACACTGATGTGCTTCATGGCCAGTCACACAGGATATGGTGGTACCAACCCGCTCGGGCCTGATAGCAAGTCAGTACTCCCACTTGGTACCCAGCCCTATCACCAGTAATGCAATGGGTGATAATTGCTTACTTCCTTTAGTCGCCTTGTACGATACCCGTGTACGTGGGAAATAATGGGGTGGTGACACTTGTATTCTTAGTTCGTAACCACACGGACAAAAAAGTGTAGATGACCTTGATTATAATAAAATATTATGCTATTTTATATGACTACTGAAGTGAATTTATTTGTTACCATTGGTCTGCTGTGTACAGGTGGGTAAAGGCGCACGGCGGGCTGCTTAGCTGAGAGTCCCACATTACCCCGTTGTCTCTCCGAACAGCGTTGCTTCCGGTCAGTAATTTCTGCCCGCCAACAAAAAAATACTGATAAGCTGGAACAACAACATCAATGAACATATTTTTTCCGTGTTATGGCTGAAACTTGTCATTATAAAGTAACTGTTAGCTTACCTAATGACAAAGTAGTGATTTAATAGTTACTGGCGAAATGTCTCTCTATTCCCCTAGGAAGTGTTTTAAATGTAAGTACACTACAACGCGGGTGTCTCAAGAGTCGGCTAATGGAGTAAAATGAAGTCATATTGTGAGTTATATAGTATGTATACGCGTACATAGAAGATACATATAATTACAGTCACAGTAAGAGAAGAACAATACGACAAAAAAAAGTTTTTTAAGTGGTTACCGTAGCCTAGCTATAGACGCTAAGAACACCAGAGGCATTGCACACGCGTCTTCAACCATATGGAAAGGTATAGAAAGTGGAGAAGAAGTAAAATAAGTAGGTCATGAGGAGGGGATTGAGTTCTCATCCTACGAAATAACGGTGGGAATTTTTACTGTTGCTCTACGTCGATTTTCTGTGAGAGGGTGCTATCCCCGGCTGAGCTGGCCTATTCATGCTGGGAGAAGCAAGGCTTCTATCAAATAGCATAATTAACGAAACAAGAACAAGAAGATAGGGTTCATTAATTCCCCGTTTTTATTATTGTGTCTATAATCTTAATTATTATTAAAATGATTTAACAGCATTTTAAGGTCACAAAAATTAGGAATATTATAATAGGTACATTAGAGGAAAAAAGCATACGAATTAGCAAGGTACATAATGATAATATAAATCGGCTTTTTAAATGTTTAATATGCCTACATCTCATCATTTTAGTTTAACTAATGAATTGAATAATTATATATTGACACACGATTCTTACGGCATAAAAGCAAGATAAAAAACTAATGTAGTTGCCATAATGTCTTCATAAGATAAAATTAAATCAAGCTGGCTTACGATAAAACTGTAACACATTATCAAAGTAATAAAATAACACTCGAAACTTTTTATTTCGGAATTTGGATAAGTCTATCATATTGGGGGGTTTTATGATAAGTAGGTTATCACAAGGTGTAGCATACTGTACGATACTATTATCGATTTAATATAATGTAGCATTGTAGTTACAGTGATATATTTATACCAATAATTGTCTAAATTATTTGTTTTTGCCGTGTGTGGCCGGCTTTAGAATTGTCCCACTCCTCTCCACCCATGGGAGTCGTAAGAGCCGACTGAAGGAATACCGGAGGAGTGGGCAGCAGCACTCCCTCGAGTATTAACAACATCCACTGCGATCGCCAACCCGCCTGCAGAGTGTGGCGATTACGGCACTATCTCCCATATGAGCACAGGACCGCTCGTTGTGGCATTCTCTTGGGGAGGCCTATGTCCAGCAGTGGACGTGGAAAGGCTGATGGATGGATGGATGGATGATTTGTTATCAATTTTATTGTTACAACCAGTAATAGGAACGCTATATATTTCGACGCTACTATCAACTATTTTCAAACATGCTTGTCTTTCTTAGCTTAAAATTAGTTTGATCATACTAGTGTAATAATAAATTACGGTATCCTTTAAATTTTATTGGGAAACAGCTAATGCTATCGCTATAACCTAATGGTGACACTCAATTCCACTTCACATTTGTTTTTGATGTCTTTAAGACCCACGCCACCTATCGGATGTATTTACATAATTTTTTTTCCAATATTGTAAGATTAATTTTACAAATAAAATTCATACTAATAATAATAACAAAGTTTAACACAGCTCACAAATAGATAGCACCAACAAAATTTACATAATCATTTAAAAAATCATTATTTGCATACAGGTACATTTTGCCTCTTGACTTAGGCAATGCCTGTATCTCAAGAGACAATCTTCGGTCAAAACATTTTAACAGATTTTTAAGATGTCTGTGGGAACGTGGACAATTGCTCAAGGTAGGTGCTAAGTTTGTGGAGTGTTATATACTCATCTGTGCGTGAGCGTTTGTGTGTATACATGTAGATGTGTGTGTGGACGTAAGTATGTGTGCATATGAGCTTAATGTATAATGCATAATGTATAATGTGTAACGTGTATACATATGTTCGTGTAAGTATGCGTGTGTTTATGTTTGTGTCTATGGGTAATATATACAATAATAGAAGTGTATATATATATCGACGGTAAAAAGCAATCCTGCTGTAAACCGCACCTTTCGTAAAAAAATATTATTACAAATTTAAAATCAGAAAAAATCTGCGTTGAATGGTCCAATTCCCGTGGCTCTCCGACCTCTAGAAATTTTTGTACAGCATTGGAATTAATCCTATTTTTTTAAATAGACAACTAAATACTTGCTGTAAACAGCATAAAAAACAGCATTTTTTTATTATTTGACATTTACAGCAATTTCCCTTTTTTAAATTAATGTGACCTTTGTAGTTACAGCTATTGAATGTTGAGTAATGCGGGTTACAGCATAATTGCTTAAAACATATAGGTAACCTACCGTGTTTACTACATTTATTAGATAATAAACTGTTGATCGGCGTTGTTTACTACATTTTAAACGAATATGGTATTACAGACAATGACTAGTTATGCCAATTTAAGAACAATAAGTTATTTGAATTTTGTTCTTTATGCCCTTTTCAATACGGTAGTTGTCTGTTGATGATGCGCATTTACCGCCATTAGAACACGCGCTCGCGCCTATTCGACCGCTGCTTACCGCGTCGCTCAGTTACTCCGCGACATTCGGGAACGTGTGACATGTTTGGTTTAACCGTGTTTCGCTACCAAACAAAAAAAAATCAAAAAATATCCATTGCAAAATTTAATATTGCCATCTGCTTGATTCATTTGGTGATAAGAGAGTGAACAATGCAGGTAGGCTCATTGCGGATGTATGTATGGAGAGAAACCTTATTGTGTCAAACACATTTTACAACATAAGGACATCCATACATGGAGAAGGAATGAACAGAGAAGTATGATAGATTTAATCATGGTAGACAGTCGCCTCCGAAGTAAAATTCTGGATACAAGAGCTTACAGGAGTCCCACTGTCGACGCAGACCACTATCTCGTTATTGCGAGATTTAGTGGTCTGTTCAAAAAGTGGAGACACTGGCGAGAGCGTGTCCACTTCGGAGGGCTTGAAAGAATAAAGATTGAAAAGTTGCAAGAAGAGAGTGTAAGAGCATAGTATGCAGAGGGTGTCCATGAACGGCTGACAATGGCAAGTCAGCCGGAATCTGCCATAGAAGAATGCTGGAGAGTATTGAAAGGCAGTATGGTAGATACAGCGAAAGAAGTATGTGGATGCTCAAAGAAGCATAGAAAAATGAAAGGTGATGCATGGTGGGATACGAAAGTAGCAGCTTCCGTAGACCAAAAAAAGAAAGCGTGGCTGGACTATGTATCTTCTTTGAACCTGAGTGCAAGTATGAAAGAGCAGAAGAAAGAAATATACCGGCAACGTAGGAATGACACCAAAGCCTTAATGAAAGAGAAGCGTGATAGAGCAAATATGATTGCAGAAGAAAGGCTGACCAAAAACTTCGAGAGCAACACCAAACTTTTCTGGAGGGAGGTTTAAAAATCTCAGAGTGGTTGGTCAGCTTTCAGAATGAATAAAATCAGGTCTAAAGGTGGAGACATTCTTACGCAAACACAAGATGTGTTAAGCCTATGGAGTAAATA
This sequence comes from Leucoma salicis, assembly GCA_948253155.1. Taxonomy (NCBI): domain Eukaryota; kingdom Metazoa; phylum Arthropoda; class Insecta; order Lepidoptera; family Erebidae; genus Leucoma; species Leucoma salicis. Next base: position 19,172,167 of record OX411815.1, on the reverse strand, counting down.
TTTTGGAGATATGTATGCGGATGTTCAGGGTGATGCCGGTGCCACATGTGGTCTAACAGATCAGGATTCGGTACCGGAATCCTCTGATGACATTAGTATGGATGAAGTTGAATGGGCGATTAAAAGTTTGAAAAATGGTAAGGCAGCGGGTATTAATATGGTGTCTGCTGACATGATCAAGCTTGGAGGCTCAAATGTATGGGAATTCTTACTGATGCTTGTCAATTCATGTTGGAGCTCAGGAATGGTTCCCAAGAACTGGAGAAGCGCAGTGATCGTGCCCTTGAAAGGCAATGCCTCTGCCTATTGACGCTGCTGCTCCTCGAGAAATGCTCCCCGGACCATCCTCTCAGCCACAGCCTTTGAAAGCTGGCTCGCCAAATGCGCTTATGGAAGAGACCTGGGCCACGATAGCGAAAAAGGAGAAGAAGAAGCCTTCCCACAAGGTCGCACCTGCTGCTGTGTCCACTTCTGCAGCCACAGCCACCGCATCTAAAGTAGCCGTCCCGGCAAGCTTACAGAAAAAGTCCGCCCTTGTTGCCCCGAGAGCGCCGGCTGTCATTGTAACGCTCCAGTCGGAAGCACAAGAAAAGGGCATAACATACGCTGACGCTATGTTGCGTGCAGAGCGGGACTTTGACCTGCCGGCCCTCGGAATCAAAGAGGGCCTAAAGGTGCGCAGAGCGATGACGGGCGCTAGGGTTCTGCAGCTCCCGAAAACGCAGACAGCGGAAACTGCGGATCAGCTTGCACAGAATCTCCGTGTTGCACTGGAAGGGGTGGCGGATGTTGTCCGCCCAGTCAAGGATATCCGTGTAACGGGCTTGGATGACTCCGTCACCAAGGAAAATATCATCGCCGCCGTGGTTCGTACCTGCAGCTGCGCCGCCGAGGAGGTTCGAGTCGGAGATATTCAACTTGGACCACGTGGAATGGGCATGGCAAAAATCCGTTGCCCCTTTGCCGCGGCCAAGGTTCTGGCCGATGCTGGCCGTCTCCTGGTCGGTTGAAGTTCAGCCGGCATCCAGGTTCTTGAGCCCCTGCCTCTGAGGTGCTTCAAGTGCCAGACTCTGGGGCATACGGGCCAGCTGTGCCCAGCTGGTGTCGACCGCTCTGGACTCTGCTTACGATGCGGTGGCACTGGCCACCGCTCGGCGGTCTGCTTTGCGGCGCCGTGCTGCGCGATATGTTCTTCAGTGGGACATCCGTCTGGGCATGTCATGGGAGGGAGACTATGTAATGCTCCCGTTGTAAAGGGAAAGGTTACTCAAGTAACTCGGGTCAACCAAATAGGTAAAGAGTGCCGCCGGGCTCAGGAAGGAACTGCTATGTCCCCGTAATGAGTGACAAGATCGATATCCTCCAGGCAAACCTGAACCACTCCGCTGGGGCACAGGACCTGCTGCTACAGTCCATGGCGGAGTGGAACTCAAACCTGGCGGTGGCCATCCCCGACCAAACTAATTGGGTGGGGGACTTAAATGAGGATGTCGCTGTCCTAACAAGAGGATGTGTTGGCCCTCCCCTCTTGGTTCTTGAGGGGAAAGTGGATATGTCGTGGTGGGGTGGCGGGATTTCGCAGTAATAGGTATTTACTTTTCTCCCAACCGTGGGCTGCCTGAGTTTGAGCATTTCTTGGACTCGCCGCGGTACGTAGGCAGTCGTTCAGGCCCATAGTCGTGCTTGGCGACTTTAATGCGAAGTCCCGGGCATGGGGGAACCCCGCCACGAATGCAAGAGGCAGGGCCGTTGAAGAATGGTCTCTGCTCTCCGGTGTGTCCCTTCTCAACAGAGAGGCCATGCACACCTTCGTGCACCATCGGGGCGGATCCGTGGTGGACCTATCATTCGCAACCCCTGATGTCGCCCAGGGTGTGACTGACTGGAGAGTGGAAGAGGAGGTGGAGACCCTATTAGATCATCGTTACATCCGGTTTGGGATCTCCGCCTCCCAGGGGCCAAGAGGGCCCCGGCGTGCCTACGTTCGATGCCGTCAGCGAAGGCCAGACGCCATCCTTGAGGGCCAGCTGCGGATAGACTATCGTAATAAAAAGAAGGTATTGCAACTGGCTATTAGCCAGGCAAAGGAGAGGGCGCATAGGGAGCTGCTTAAAGGCCTCGACAGGGATCCATGGGGGCGTCCATATCAACGGGCGCGAAACAAGCTCTGCGCCCACGGCGCCCCTGTACTCGAAATGATAGATCAAGGTTACCTGCCGAGGTTGGGGGGAGCTGTTCCCGCCCTCGGCAGGACACGTGCCCCCTACGATGGTTTCTTGGTCAGTGATCGAAGAGGAAGAATCGAGCCCTCCTCTCACCGACACTGAATTGGATATCGCTCTCTCCCGACTTCGAGGAAAAAGGAAGGCGCCTGGGCCGGATGGCGTTCCGGGACTGGTGCTCGCCGTCGTCGCAGAGTACACGAAGGAAGAGCTGCGGGAATTGTTCTTTTTTGAGGACCGGACAGTTCCCGGAGCTATGGAGAACAGGGAAATTGGAGTTTGCGCTCGTCGTAGACCGGATTGGCATGTTGGGTCTGAGGGTCGCGTTAGACAAAACCAAGACTCTCTTATTCGATGGTCCTCACCGAGGTCCCCCCGAGGAGCACGGATCAGCGTGCAGGGGGTTGCTGTGCCGGTGCAGGCGCAGATGAAATATCTGGGCCTGCACCTCGATGGTAGACTAAATTTCGGGCCACACTTTGCCCAGCTCGTTCTAAGGCTAATCAAATCAGCCGCGGCCTTAGGTAGACTTCTGCCGAATACTGGTGGCCCTGGGTCAACCTGCAGGCACCTATACGCTGGAATTCTGCGGTCCATGGCATTGTTTGGAGCCCCCATTTGGGCGGATTCCCTCACCTCCCGGAACGGGGCCCTTTTACGACGTCCACAGAGGATCATGGCAGTGAGGAACATAAGGGGCTACCGTACGATGTCCTGGACTGCGGCAACGCTGCTGGCGGGCGACCCACCTTGGCAATTACAGGCCGAGGCGCTGGCGGAAGTTTACCGGTTTTGCGCTGCGGCACGTGCCAACGGCGAGCAGGTCTCTGAACAGAGGCTGGGTCGAGTTCAGGAAGTCACCCGAAGAATAGTAGTCCGGCGGTGGAGAGAAGAATTGGAGTCCCCCGTAGCAAGCGGGGGACTGTAGAGGCTATTGCGCCACACCTCTACCGCTGGATGAATATAAGGCATGGCAACCTGACCTCCCGGTTGCCGCAGGTGCTCACCGGACATGGGGTCTTCGGTGGGTACCTGCATCGAATAGGAAGAGAAGAGCACTGTTGTCACGAGTATGGCGCACCATTTGACAATGCGTGCCACGCAATAGAAGAATGCCCTGCCTGGGGCCCCCAGCGCGACGCCCTCGTAACTGTAATTTTTTTTATTTTTTTTTTCCTACCGCCTTGATGACAATGGGCGTGGCCAGCAGGCCTTTGCCTGGGGCGTCGGAGTTGAATGTCGTAAGATGATCTTCCGGCGCCCCACTAATAGGCATGGAAGGGGCCGCTGTGGTTTTAGTGGGTATTCCGGGCCCAAATTGAGCGCCCGGCGAGCCCTACATACCTCCCCGTCAGTTTGTACGGGAGGGATGCGTAAATGCATTTCCACAGCGATAACGAAAAAAAAAATAAAATAAAAAGGGGTAATAGTTTCGGAGATGTTTTTTTTTTATTTCAAAAGTTTTTTGGCTCTGGTGAACATTTTGCATTTTGCGGGTTACAGCAGGATTGCTTTTTACCGTCGATATATATATATGTGTATGTATGTGTGTGAGAGTATGTTTGTGTTTTTATGTGTGTATTTGTGTGCATGTGTGCTTGTATGTATTAGGGGATAAATAGTGCGTTTTTTAATATTTTGACCTATATATTAGCTTATATTACTACAGAGCTTTACTGCTCGGAGTAAAGCTCTCTTATTCCACTTTCACAAATAATTTGTTCTTTGAAGTAGCTGAGAATGTCAAGTGCTAAAATACAGATCAAAATAAACAGCAAATGGATGAAAATTTAATAAATTGAATAGAAAGCCTAACATGTAAAGTAATTCAAAATTACTACTTGAATAAAAATCAATCAAATCCTAACCCTTAATTATCTAATACCTATATAAAATTCTCGTGTCACAGTGTTTGTCGCCATTCTCCTCCGAAACGGCTCGACCGATTCTTATGAAATTTTGTCTTTATTTTTTATTATTCTGTTTGTAGGTCTGAGAATAGGATTTATACTATTTTTCATATCCCTAAGTGATAAGGGTGGTCCATCCCAAAATATTTTTTTTATTTTTTCGACAAAATTATTTTTTTTAGTTTTTTTATAATTCGGCATTAAACATACATACAACCCTAAATTTTCACCCTTCTACTGCCAACCCCTATTTTTTAATAGCGATATTAGTACTTTAATAATTTTCATTGCCAAATATTCACTAAAATAAAATATGGCGGTACGAAGTTCGCCGGGTGAGCTAGTATTATATATTATATACCTATATTTCTGATATACTTCATTAATGTTAATCATGAAGATTTTAATAGGATATTTAATATTATCGTATGTTTATTCTTTCTATAAATCTTTATTAATATTATAAATGCGAAAGAGTTTGTTTGTTTAGTTATTTGTGTGGACCAAACACTCTGAAATTTTGCATACATAGGTTGGAGGCTAGAGAAGGACATACTTTTTATTCTGGAAAAATAAATGATTCCAGTGGAATACTTATTTTTGCATAGGTAATTAATATATTGTAGTGACTATACGATAATAGACGTATTTATAGAAACCGTGTCGTCCAACATATTTATTCCAACTGTTTATTTATAATGAACTAGACTGATTAAATGTTATGGCTTTTTTAATCATCCAGCATAAAATGGACCAAAATAATTTAAAAATTCGAATATAATTATTTGAAGATTTTAATCTCCTGAGGTCTCAATAAACTGGGGACCCATTTGTATTAATTATGTAACTACAGTTAATTTTATGATATAATTGTAACGGGGTTTCCTAAACGAACACATGACTAAAATTATTGTTTAAATTGGGTATATGTTAATCATGAATATAATTCAGTCTTCTTTTTTACCTAAAGACGGTTAGTTAATTCCCTGATGTTTTATTCATAAATGTGTGTATTTGGCATGTTTACTGTGTTATTATGTATTTGTTTACACGATAAATTGTAGGTTTAAATAATTAAACACTGAAGTATAGTAATATAGTTCCAGTGGCCCGCCAATCAATCCCCCCAAGAGTTCGCTGTGGCGTCCTCTTGGGGAGGCCTATGTCCCGCAGTGGATGATGAAAGGCTGATGGATGGATGGATGGCCCGCTAATAAAGGCGGAGAGACGGTAAATGGCGGGTTTATTTAGTGGGTGAGGGCCCCACACTACACTGTTCGTTGCCCCGAACGACGGGGTGTGCGTTAAGAAACATTTATTCCCGCCTGAATAAAAACAAAAAAAGTTTAAATAATTTAACAGTTGATTGTAATACAAACAATCAACAACGGTGATAACATTATTATTTCAAGAAAGAAATGTCTATAATGTGTGTGGCAAAAGATAAATTCCAAATCTAATTACTGCACATTTGGTGGAGTGGTTTAGATACCGGCCTCTCGCCCGAGTGTTGTTAGTTTAATTCCCACACAGGACAACTCTCTGAGTGATCCACAAAATGAAATGTTTGTTATGAGTCTGAGTGTACTTTTTATCCATGAAATTGTGTTTTTGTAAAGTCCATACAAGGATTATTATTATTATTCATACCTAATTAGTATATATCATATTATTAGGTACGCCATAACATTATTTCCAAAATTTTTTTTTTTTTTGTTTCCATCCAATGGTTGTCCGGAAGAGATTGCCTTGTGCGATAGGACCGCCAATTGTACTTAATCAATTTATTACTTACACACATTTTCTTGTTTCTTTTTTCTGGTGTACAATAAAGAGTTAATATTATTATTATTTTTATGTAAAATGTTGTCAATTCTCTCCTGCTACAGGAGGTTTACTAAGCACGGGCCAAAGCCAAGTGCATAAATGAAAATCTTCTATGAGTTTAGGAATTTACGTACTATTCTGCAAGTGTTTAGTATTGCAGCTTTTTGTAGTAGTATGTATGTTGTTGGTGGTATTCCCAGGGTGTGCAAACTTGTGTGAAGTGTTTTAGGTATTACGCCTGTCGTCGATATTATGATGGGTACGGTTCGTGTTGTGTTTACTCGCCATTGAGTCTTGATTTCTATGGAGAGGTCTACATACTTTGCGATTTTTTCTGTGTGGGTACTAGTGAGGTTATGTGTATTGCATACAGCGATGTCAATGAGGAAGACTGATTGGTTTTGTTTGTTTAATACAGTTATATCTGGCCTATTGAAGTGTACTGTTTTATCAGTGACTATAGTTCTGTCCCAATATAATTTGTATGAACAGTTCTCTAGGACGATTTCTGGTTTGTATTTGTAAAACGGTACTTTTTCTTCCACTAATCTATATTTGTAGGCTAATGTTTGGTGAACTATGGCAGCTAATTGGTCATGTCTGTGTTTATAATCTGTCTGTGGTATTGATTTACATGCTCCTGTAATATGCTGAATTGTTTCTGAAGCTATATGGCATTGTCTACATTTGTCATTATAATTTGGGCGACGTATGATATAGCGTTGATAGTTTCCTGTGTCAATAACCTGATCTTGTATCCCTAGCATAAAACCTTCTGTTTCTGGGAAGAGCTCGCCACGCCGTAGCCATGCGTTTGACGCGATCTTGTCAACATGTTGTTGTTCCAGGTCATAGCGATGCCTCCCATGGAGAGACTTTTGCTTCCAGGCTGCAATTTTTTCGTTGTTCAAGGTTATGAGTTCATTATGTTGTGTATTTTCATTACTGAGATTAAGTGGTGTTATTCGTTTATCTGTATGTACTATAGCTTCATGTAAATGTGAGTGCTCTGATTTTTTATGAAAGTAGTGTCTTAAATTAGTGATCTGTCTGTTGTGTAAGTTTGTTATATCGATGATTCCACGGCCACCTTCATTTCGTGGGAGTGTCATTCTTTGAATACAAGATCTGGGGTGGTGCTTTCGTTGTGCTGTAAGTGTAGTATTAATTAAACTTTGAACTCTGTTTAGATCTGTTTTTGTCCAATTGATAATTCCAAATGAGTAGGTTAGAATGGGAATGGCAAATGTATTAATAGCTTGAATTAATTTGCGTGAGTACAGTTGTGACTTTGTCAGGATATTTAATCTATGCCTAAATGTTTTTAGTAATTCTGTTTTAGTTTGTTTTTGTGGGATTTGATGTGATTGTTGGAAGCCTAAGTACTTGTAGGTTTCATTAGGAGTGGATCTACACATTCCCCGGATTTAAGCACGTGGTGATTATTAACTACTTGGCCATCGCAAAGTGTAAAAGTTTTACACTTGTCAATACCAAACTGCATTCGGATGTCGTTGGAAAATTCTTCAGTTATGTCAGCTAGAGAGTGCAAAGACGTTTCGTTGTTACTGTAGAGTTTTATATCATCCATATACATAAGATGTGTAATGGAGGTGTTGGTATGTTTATTTGTTATATTAAGACCGTTGCCAGATTCGTTAAGTATATGTGAGAGTGGATTAATTGCAAGGCAAAACCAGAGAGGGCTTAAGGCATCCCCCTGGAAAATACCTCTTCTGATCGGTATCACGTCTGTTTCTGTTGAGTTATTTGAAGTATTAACTTTGAGTTTTGTGTGCCAGTGTTTCATTGTCTCTGATAAGAAAGCGACAAGTGTTGGATGTATTTTATAGTGTTTAAGTATGTATAAGAGCCAGGTGTGTGGAACAGAATCAAAAGCTTTACAGTAGTCTATGTACATGGTGTGTAATTCTCTCTTATGTTTGATGGTATGCTTCATTAGAATATTGTCTAAAGTAAGTTGTTCTTTGCATCCTTGGCTACCTTTGCGGCATCCTTTTTGTTCCTCTGCAAGAATATTTTGTTCAGTTATATGTGTGTGAATGAGTTCAGCAATGCAAGCTGTTATGATTTTGTATATAGTTTGAAGGCATGTAATGGGTCTGTATTTTGCTGGGTTTTCTGAATCATTATCTTTGGGGATCATATAAGTTATACCCTGTGTTACAAACAGGGGCAGTGTTTCAGGTGATTGCATAAATTCATTAATATGATTGTGGAGTATTGGATGCATAACTGTGAGTTTTTTGTAAAAATAATTATGGATGTGGTCTGTGCCTGGTGTTTTCCAGTTGTGTGTCTTTTTGAATATGTGAATAAAAGTATCAAAAGGCACAAACTCATATTGCATTTGGGGTAATGATTCTAAGCTCTGGGCATCTTTGAGGATCCATTGTGCTTCTCGATTGTGCTGCGTTGGTTCAGCCCATATATTAGACCAAAAGTGATACATTGTCTCTTTAGTTGGGATTTGAGATGTTCTAGCGTTAGGCATGTTATTGTGTGGTGTGTTGTTTGAAATGTTTCTATAAAATTGTTTTTCATTATTGTAGAACTGGGCGTTTTGGTTTTTTCTTTTAGTACATTCATTGTACCGGCGGAGTCTACTACAAGTTGCGTTTAAATTTTGTTTAAGACTATCTAAAAATTGGTCTTCTGTTTCATTAGGGGTTTCGTGACGTGAATGAATTTTGTATTTTTCTTTTATTTCAGCCACATGTGCCACTAGTCTAATATTCCTATTCCCTCTTATATATTGTGTCATTCTTCCTATATTTCGCCTAAGCTTACTAATCTTTTTCTCTAACCTAATTTGCCAAGATGGTTTTCTGCCTTTTTCTGTTAGTTGTCTTGTTTCAGATTGTTTAATTTTAGAACCGTTGCATATAGCCGTTGTGTACACTGCGCAGTAAATTAAAGTATGTGTATTAATAAATTTGTGTTGTGTTTCGGTGGAGATATAATTTGGAAGTACGCGGGAGTTTAAATAGGATACGATGTACGATAGTTTCTTTGATGTTTTTTGTTTTGGTATGTGGGGTCTTTGGGAAGGGTCTGTGTTTGTATATGTGTCGCAAGTGTTTTTAAATGTTTCTGCAATTTTGATGTTTAATTGTTCATCTTGCCATCGCTCCTCATTTTCTTGTTCGTGAGTAATTAAAAAGCTTATATTATTATCTAATAGGCTTATATTTGATTCTACATTATTTAAATGTTGGTCCAAAGAAGTTAATAGTGTGTTATTGTCGTGCTGAGCTTGATGCTGCGTATGAGTGTGAATACCTAACCTTTCTCTTACTTCCTCTCTTATTTCTTGCATTCTCTGGTTTGTTATAAGCTTGTTATTTATTATTACCCTACGTTGATCTGCAATGCGTTGTTCAGAAACATGGGAAATTTTGGGATATTGCTCGATAATACTAGCATGTAGTGGCTTACGGTATGCTGTTCTGTTTGTCTCTAGTTGTGTTATTGTAAAATAGTGTCTTATTATGGCTTCGTTAATATCGTCAGTCCATCGCATTCTTGAGTTCTTAGTATTTGCAATTCTTTCAGTGGTAGGAGCACGTTCTGATGGGTTAGGTGTTTTGCTTAAGCTGGTAATTTGTGTGTCTAAGTGTCGTTTAATATCTTCTTGAATTAGCTGTAAAGTGTGATCTGGTATTAACTTATTTCTCATTATAGCTCGTCGCTGGTCTCCTATTCGCTGCTTGGAGACGTCCATTTCTGGGAATTTCTCTATAAATTGCTTGTGCAATGAATCTAAATATCCACGCGGTTTCGTTTCTAGTCTGGTCACTTTGTAATATGTGCGTATTATGAACTCATTCATTTCTGGTGTCCACTTTTTTCTCGCACGTGCTGTTCTAGTGGTGGGTACAAGATCGTTGGCAAATGCTTCTTGTACAACATCCTCTAGATTTGTTGAAGTAGATGTAAGACGGGATCTAAGTTGAATTTCAGAAGATAAAGGAGAACTTACGGGGGATTCAAATAAACTTTGTGTTGATAATGGTGATAGTGGTTCTATATACCCTTGTTGGTCGGCTGTAGCATTTACTCGTGCACGTCGTGTACGAGGTGCAGAGCTAACGGAGGCCCGCCTGCTCGACTCTCCGCTACCGATGGTTCGCATACTGTGGCACCCAGCATCGGCTCCAGATGCGCCCCGGCGATCACCCCCGGGAAGCGACCGTAAATCGTATCTTCCTTTTCCACTTTCCATCCTTTCCTACATTCCAGAGCCACGTTAGCCGCATCAGTAATTTCTCATTGCGTTGTCCGCGCCCCACGTGATCAGGTGGTCGATCAGGACGTGTGGTTGTTTGGGAGGCTTATTATTATTATTATTATTATTCCTTAGTGCACGATGTTGTGTTTATAAAAGTGCTTAATTAAAGTGATTTATTGCATTAAACACAAAGTGAAAAATGTGAAATCGAAAATAACAGTCAGGAGCAGGATTTGAACCTGCATCTTCTGGATACCGTCCAGATGCTTTACCAATTCAGCCATCCTGACAATTGCTCCTGACTGCTAATTTCGATAACACATCATACTTAACGTCTTTGGGTGACGCCTGCGCCATCTGTCGGACGTATTTTCATACATTATACCGACCAGGTAAACTTAATTTTACAATTAAGATTTTTACCTAATAATGACGCAAACCCTATAAATATTTATATATATTTGTAGCATTTGACATGCTTAGCACTATACATTAAACACAAAGTGAAAAAATGTGAAATCGAAAATAACAGTCAGGAGCAGGATTTGAACCTGCATCTTCTGGATACCGTCCAGATGCTTTACCAATTCAGCCATCCTGACAATTGCTCCTGACTGCTAATTTCGATAACACATCATACTTAACGTCTTTGGGTGACGCCTGCGCCATCTGTCGGACGTATTTTCATACATTATACCGACCAGGTAAACTTAATTTTACAATTAAGATTTTTACCTAATAATGACGCAAACCCTATAAATATTTATATATATTTGTAGCATTTGACATGCTTAGCACTATACATTAAACACAAAGTGAAAAATGTGAAATCGAAAATAACAGTCAGGAGCAGGATTTGAACCTGCATCTTCTGGATACCGTCCAGATGCTTTACCAATTCAGCCATCCTGACAATTGCTCCTGACTGCTAATTTCGATAACACATCATACTTAACGTCTTTGGGTGACGCCTGCGCCATCTGTCGGACGTATTTTCATACATTATACCGACCAGGTAAACTTAATTTTACAATTAAGATTTTTACCTAATAATGACGCAAACCCTATAAATATTTATATATATTTGTAGCATTTGACATGCTTAGCACTATACATTAAACACAAAGTGGTATAATCGGTATAATGTATGAAAATACGTCCGACAGATGGCGCAGGCGTCACCCAAAGACGTTAAGTATGATGTGTTATCGAAATTAGCAGTCAGGAGCAATTGTCAGGATGGCTGAATTGGTAAAGCATCTGGACGGTATCCAGAAGATGCAGGTTCAAATCCTGCTCCTGACTGTTATTTTCGATTTCACATTTTTCACTTTGTGTTTAATATATAGTGCTAAGCATGTCAAATGCTACAAATATATATAAATATTTATAGGGTTTGCGTCATTATTAGGTAAAAATCTTAATTGTAAAATTAAGTTTACCTGGTCGGTATAATGTATGAAAATACGTCCGACAGATGGCGCAGGCGTCACCCAAAGACGTTAAGTATGATGTGTTATCGAAATTAGCAGTCAGGAGCAATTGTCAGGATGGCTGAATTGGTAAAGCATCTGGACGGTATCCAGAAGATGCAGGTTCAAATCCTGCTCCTGACTGTTATTTTCGATTTCACATTTTTCACTTTGTGTTTAATGTATAGTGCTAAGCATGTCAAATGCTACAAATATATATAAATATTTATAGGGTTTGCGTCATTATTAGGTAAAAATCTTAATTGTAAAATTAAGTTTACCTGGTCGGTATAATGTATGAAAATACGTCCGACAGATGGCGCAGGCGTCACCCAAAGACGTTAAGTATGATGTGTTATCGAAATTAGCAGTCAGGAGCAATTGTCAGGATGGCTGAATTGGTAAAGCATCTGGACGGTATCCAGAAGATGCAGGTTCAAATCCTGCTCCTGACTGTTATTTTCGATTTCACATTTTTCACTTTGTGTTTAATGTATAGTGCTAAGCATGTCAAATGCTACAAATATATATAAATATGATTTATTGCAGAAAATAGTTGTGAAAGTTAAAAAAAGATACCTGCGTATCTCTAACCTGCGCGTTACATCCTGATGGGAAATTTCTCTGCTAAAACACTGCGGAATCTGTTTACATAGCTCAATTTTTACCTGTTATTGTATTTAATGTCTTATTAAGCGTAGTTCGAATACTGCTACTCCTTTTCCAGATTCATAAATTTACTTAACAACGTGGCAAATAAAAAAAAGATTTAAATTATATGTTTTTTAAAGTACAAATTATTATTTGTGAATGACGAAAAAGAGAACTTTAGTACGAGCGGGAACGTCCGCAAGGGAGCACGATAGCTCAGTGGATTAGAGCAATTCCCCGGAAACGAAGATGCAGGTTCGTTTCTCGCTCGTATTAAAGTTCTCTTTTTCCTCATTCACAAATAATAATTCGTACTTTAAAACGTAGCTGAGCATGTCAAGTGCTAAAAATATAGATAAAATGCTAAATGTTTTTGTAAAAGTAAATTATTTTATATACATTGTAATAATGACTGCAGTATATCATTCAGAGAGCTGTAGCTAAAACAAACGGCACTGCAGGTGTCACCGACGTGATGTCAGATCAGACACACTTGGCGTCGCCGTTGAGAGAATTGACTACTTTATTGGGGTTCCTTGTTTATTTTAGTTATAAATAAATTAGTTAAATACATACTGGCACGCTTGAGATTAGGTAGTGCTAATCAGGGATCAGGGATTTATTTTTGACAACAATGTTGAAATAACAGTAAATATTCTAAATATTTTTATATATATTTTTAGCATTTGACATGCTTAGCACTATACATTAAACACAAAGTGAAAAATGTGAAATCGAAAATAACAGTCAGGAGCAGGATTTGAACCTGCATCTTCTGGATACCGTCCAGATGCTCAAAGACGTTAAGTATGATGTGTTATCGAAATTAGCAGTCAGGAGCAATTGTCAGGATTGCTGAATCGGTAAAGCATCTGGACGGTATCCAGAAGATGCAGGTTCAAATCCTGCTCTTGACTGTTATTTTCGATTTCACATTTTTCACTTTGTGTTTAATAACAGTAAATATAAATTGAACAAACAGATTTGTGAGGATAAAAAGGTTTTGTATCTTCTTAATAAATGCAATATGTATCCCTAATATTATATTATGTTAATTCTGTTGTTCATTTCACCCATTGCATTACTGATGATTGGGCTGGGTACCACGTGGGAGTACTAACTTGCAGTCGGGCCCGAGCGCCATCTCCCGCGTGACCGGCCATAAAGCACATCGGTGTGTTTTGGTTGTAGCAGGAGATAGTTGTATATTTTTTATTTTATTCTTAAAAAGACAACACCGTGCACTAAAGAATAATCCTTGTATCGCAGGGTACTTCATAAACATAGAGTTATACGGACAAAAATTAGGTACACCCAGACTCAGAACAACCATTTGTGTGTCACACAAAGAGTAGTCCTGTGTGGGAATCAAACCCACAAATCTCGGAGGGGAGACCGGTATCTAAACCGCCATCTGTGCAGTCTTTTCATTTTATATCTGTGAAATGAAATGGTAAGCAGCAGCTTGACAATATTCCTGTATAGCTGAGTCCATGAGCGACGATTACCATTTATTATCAGATGGGCTACCACTGCCAATAAAAAAAAATCCATTCCGGGTAAGTGCTCTGGAGCTATCGCAGTCACGTAATGGTGACACCCAATCTCCACTTCATATTTGTTTTAGATGTCTTGAAGAACCACGCCACCTATCGGATGCATATAAATAAATGTTTTGCTAATAAAAAATGAGATACCTACTTTGATTCATTATAGGTATAGTGTACGGAACCCGCACGGTAGGCACGAAATGTGTGTTGTTTTATTTCTATTTCGTGCGAGTAGCCACCTGCCGAGCGCCCATTATGACCGGAACAGAATCCACGACTATCACTTCAAATAAATATAATTTTATTTTGATTGCTCTTTCTGTACACTTGTAAAGTTCATAAAGTCAACATGTTATGATTGTTCGATTTGAAGTAGCTGTTGTGTTTGTTTTCTAAATTAAATATTGAAAAAGATAATAGAATGTTTATGTTGCAACTAAAAATAATTATGTTTATTCTACCTAATCTTGATGTTGTTATGTTATGTCGAAACAACTAATCCGTTAGTTAATGGCGTAATTTATCTTGTTACTACGCGTTTATTAGTATAATATAGGAATAGAAATATTCTACCCCTAAATTTAGTAAACACATTAATTTAACGATAAAATTTACTTGTGGTAAAGTTGGGTATCAAATGAGAGTACTCGCTTGTTTCTGAGCCCAAACGGCTCGTACCAGTCTATATATTTTTCTTTAAAAAAAAAACCTAACGCCTTAATTAGAGTTAACCAATTGTATAGGCAATTTAAAAAAATATCATGTAGTCAACGGTATAGTTTAGAACAGCGTTCTTTTAATTAAGCCAAAAGCTGGTTTTAGGTTATATCTTAGGTTTACGATATAGGAGCCAGATAAACTGTATAACAGTTTATAATCAATAGATTTGATTAATAATCTGATAAATAAAAAAATAATAAGTCTAATCAAGATCTATCAAGCTTTGGTCTCGTAATGGAATGGAAACCAGATACCCCGTGAAAGTGAAGAAACTAGCAATCAAAATTTTCCCTGCACTTCTCGATCGCTTTACTTTCGTAGGCGTTGGTTCGTTTTGAAAGAGCCAAACTGTTGTCTGACGCTTTGTTTCTGGATCGTATTGATAAATCCAGGAGTCCCCTGTCACAATGTCGTAAACACGCCGAGACGAGCCTGCTTCTAATTTTTGAATCATATCACGGCACCACTCCACACGGGCACGGCACCACCCAGAAGCAGTCTGAGTTTCGGTGAGGTTGTGCGGCACCCAGCGCGAAACAATCCTCCTCACGCGAAGGTGCTCGTGTAGAATCTTATGAATGCTTCCCGAACCAATCTGCAGTGTATGCTGAATCTCTTTGTATGTAATTCGCCTGTTTTCTTGAATGCATTTTTTTACTGCCAGTACACTTTCTTCCGTGACAGCCGTCGTAGGATGACCACTCTTTTGTTCATCGCCCAAAGTAAGGCAATCGCGGTTGAACTCGCTATACCAACTATAGATGGTTGCTTTGAAGGTCCTTCATCAATAAAATCCATTTGAAGTCGATCAAATGATGATCAAGTTTTAGGCCACATTTAAAATCGTAGAAAATCATCGCACGAAAATGTTCTCGATGCAGATCCATTTTTAAATGAGACACGATAATTTAATTTGGCTCTCGAAAAATGTAGGACTAAATTCGAAATTCCTACAATGGTATTTTAACTTTTAAATAACCGAATTTTTCAAAATAGTTACAAGTGACCAGTGGCTTATACAAAAAACTTTTCGAAAACTTTCTGCGTGGCCTGTTACAGTCATTTTTTTCACATCTTTACAGCTGTGTTACAGCTTAGGTTCATATTCTACTGCTTATCTTCTCTAGAACCCAGTAGTGTCGGGCATGGGCCTCCTCTCAGAGCAAGAAGAATTTAGTCCGACAAAGTATCGAACTCGATACCACTATCTTTTCAGGGATTTTTAACCATATGTATGTTAAATTGTACTATGATTAATTGAGTTATAGTGTAAAAGCATAACAAACAAACAAAGAAAAAAACACAAAATCGCTTTTATACTAAAGTTTCATACTACTTACTTTCCCATAAGGTTTTTTTTTTTATACTTGATCGTCCTTAAAAAAAACTATGAAAAGTTTCAACTCAAACGACAATTTGTACAAATCTTTTACGTTTGTATTTTAAATAGTGTACGCTGATTTTAAATTAATGTTGTGTAAACTATCATGTGATTAATGAAAATTATACTGAAATTAATGTATAATTTCTAGCTATTTTATTATTACATACATAATAAGCTTAATTCCTAGCGGTAATATAGTGTAATTATATTTATAAATTGCATTAAATTGCGATATTTTGCATTCATCCATGCAAATAATGACCAATGAACTGTAACTCTTTACGGTAGGACAGACAAACCAAGCTTTTATATAACTTTTACACTAATTCTAAGTAGCGATAGCGGGTAAGTTGATGACGTAGGTACTTGTAAACCGATATAATCATATTGACAATATTTTAAGCTAAGCTAGTTTAGTTAATTTGAGATAATAACAGAAATAATGGAAGTATATTATTTACTGCAACCAACAAAATAACAGATATTTTTTTATAAAAAAACAGGGGTACTACGACAATTGTACAAAGAAATATCATACTTTTACAATGAATTTACTAAGATCTATTATAAAAACTGTTAAACAGCTTTGAGTACGGCAGATTCTACCGAGCCGTGCCCAGTAGATTACTTGCATTTTCTTGTTTTTTTTTCTGGTGTACAATAAAGAGTTAATATTATTATTAAAACTTGAAAATAATTTCTCAAACATATTTTGTCCAAATATTTTGATCTGTATTTTACCACTTGACATGCTCAGCTACTTTAAAGGACGAATACTTTGTGAAAGTGGAAAAAGAGAGCTTTACTGCGGGATTCGAACCTGTGTCCCTTCCAATTCCCCGCATTGTGAAGTGGAGATTGGGAGTCACTGTCGGTGACTGCAATTGCTTAGCGGTCTAGACCACTTGCCCAGATTGGAAGAGACGCAGGTTCGAATCCCGTTTGCAGTAAAGCACTTTTTTTCCGCTTTCACAAATATTGTGTCCAATATCTTATAAGGGAAAGAAAGAGGAGTTCTGGTATATGGCTGAGTATGTCAAATTAAAATATATATTTAGTTGTTACAGATTACATCTTGCAATACGCTGTTTGCATATTCCACAAATATTTGTTATAGTCTGTGTGTACTTTGTATCCGTTTAATGTAAGTTTGTAGATTTCCCGCCATAAAGGGATGTTTAGTTTACCGTGGGAGAATATTAAATATTTTTCTTCACTGAAAAATTTCTAGAGCGGATAGTTGAAAAGTTATTGTGAGTATTAAGAATCGGTAAAAAGTAGTATGCCTAACTAGATGGGACAGCGTGTTGCGGAAATTTGGAACAACGGCTTACAATAATGTGTCCACCTATATGATATTGACGTATTGGATCTTTAAAGAATAGAGTAGCTCCTGTGTACATCCTTACTAATATTACAAATGGAGGGTTCCACTGGAATGGCATTTTTTTGTGTGTAGATTACTGTGGTGCCAGAGGTTGATGTTTATTGTATTTTATGTGGCTAGATTTTATTTATACGAGTACGCTAGTATTTATTTTAAAATACTTTGCTTATTCCAGTATAAATGGATCAGTTGGACTTGGGAAGTACCACCCACTTACAGAAGATCAGCGTGAAGCAGCGGTAGGTAATTCTAATATTGTATGGTGAGTGAGAGCGCTGGAAGCCTGAACCCTCTCATTATTGTCCTATTCCCTATTATCCTACTTGTTCAAACCCTTTTTCGGGGGTTGGCTATCTGGTGTAGCAGCTGGCTAGGATAACAGCTCAAAATCAAGTTAGCCGTATGGGAGCCTGCCACGTTTTCGTCTTATTAAAAAAATCCACATATTATTCTCCGCATGGCCAAGACCCTCATGTTTTAAAGGAATACTTTACATATATCTCTAAATCTAGATTAAATATTACTCACTTAATTCGCTTGTATACTTTTTATTGAATATAAAAATAATTAATAGAACCTGAACACGTACATATGAAAACATTATAATCTCATTCGATTGTTTTGTTAATCGAGTAAATAACATTTGAATTGGTCAGCACTTATCGTATGATTGTGTCAAAATTCCCACTTCGCGCTCTGTGCCTAACTTCAGAGACACAAAGATCCGTTGTGACTACTGTACGTATAATTTATGTCTCAAAAATATATTATAATTAAATTTACTTTTGAATTAACTCACTCCAATTTACATTTCAAGTGTAAAAATGGTTTTACTTAAAATGTGGATGACGTTGTGAGTTATGCAATGATATTGCTAACTGTTACAACTCTAGAATAAAAAAAAATGTGTAACTGTTTGTTTTTCCTAATAAAATAAAATAAATAAAAATTAATAAAATAATTAAATTCTGTCCGCGACTTTGACTGCATGCACTTCGTACGTAAACACGTAACTCTACGATACACTTATCTGTTTGTAGAAATTTCACAGGAACCATTCATTTTTCTGGGATAAAAAGTAGCCTATGTTCTTTTCTAGGTTTCAGATTATATGTAACTCTTCATAATGATTGGCTCAGTAGTTACTCAGTAGTACAAGTTAAACAAAAAAAAAAACGAGCATTCACTTTTACGTTCAGTAATTTTTTTTTTACATGAAAATACCCATATCTACTTTCGCCTTTTGTGATAATAACTCGTCGATGACGAAGAATATTATCCGCAGAAAGCTATTTACGCGGTCTTTTACACCTAGACGTTGGCAACTAGTAATTACGTTAGCCTGTAGTTCTTTCACCGCGTGTTATCTTGACAATTTATCTCGATATATCTTCGGTAGTACTGTTTGTATGCTAATGGTTGTAGTACAGCCGCGTTCGTTTTTTAAAGTAATTAAGGGAAACCAGATAACTAATAGGGCTGGCAGTCGCAATCATCTACTCGTAATTGCATGACGCTTAATTACATAAACACTTTTTTAAATAGCAGCCAATTATAGAGTATTATGGACTCTCAATAGGACTTAAAAGTTATTTAAAAACAATTATGAGGTGGATAATGGGAGCTACTATAAAAAACTTAAACTCCCACATTCATTTAATTCGACCTTTGGAGACATTAATCCAGATATTATGATAAACATTCTAGCTGATAGAACGCAGCCCTGTTTAGCGCTGATATTTACCTATATTAAATGTAGTGTCTTGATGGTAAAGTTTTTCATTCCGACGATTATTCTGTGCTTTGGAAGGCAGGTTAAGCACTAGGTCCCAGCTATTCAATAACATTCTGGTAGTAGTTATTGGTTCCATCCATCCATCCATCAGCCTTTCTACGTCCACTGCTGGACACAGGCCTCCCCAAATTGGGGGTATAGTGCCGTAATCGCCAGGCTTGGCAGGCGGGTTGGCGATCGCAGTGGATGTTGTTAATACTCGAGGGAGTGCTGCTGCCCCACGCGATATTCCCTCAGTCGGCTCCTACGACTCCCATGGGTGGAGAAGGGTGGAAAAATTCTAAAGCCGGCCCCATATGGCCAGTTATTGGTTATCGGACTCTTTTCTTTCCTTTTTTTTATTGCTTGTGATGGCAAACGAGCCACGGCCCACCTGATGGTAAGTGGTAACCCTCGCTATGGACTCAACTATACCGAGAATATTGTCAAGCCGCTGCGTACCATTTCCAGCCAAAACACACTGACATGCTTCATGACCGGTCACACAGGAGACGGTGGTGGACCATTGTTAGAAAAAAAATAGACCTACAATTGAAATACAAACAGTACACCTATGCTAACAACCATTTGCTCCCGACAACAAGGATAAATGTGTTAGAGTACATGTTTTAAATTAAATTTATTTGAATTATTGCAATCATTTCTACCTATACAAACATATTTTTGTCACACACTACGACTTTAATATGCTAATTAATGTCATATGTAGCGTAACATATCTTAAATGAATCTTTATATGACTAACTGTACCACGTAGAGCACTTTCTAAACGGATCTGTTATACTTACAGACATAAATGGATCGTAAGTATAATGAGACATTATGGGATTATGAAGAAATATTATATTTTTATTTAAATTCAAGTTTACATACAATGGTGGTTCTATTTTTAAATGTGTTTTGGTGTGGTGGTCTTTAATGTGTATATGAAGTCAAAAATACAATTACTAATGATATTAAGAGATAGTTCATTTTTAAAGCTCCTGTTCGTAATGTATGACAATATATTTTGTTTCAAAAAGAACATAATTCATTTTTAACTAGCTCCTGCCTTTCTTCTGTTCATATAAAAAAAAAACACTAGAACTTGCGTCTGATGACTATGCCTGCGTGGTTTACAAAACTGAATCCAAAGAGATAATTAAAATGTGTGAGTCTATTTAATTTCCATCCATCCATCCATCAGCCTTTCGACGTGCACTGCTGGACATAGGCCTCCCCAAAATAAGGGATAGTGCCGTAATCGCCACGCTTGGCAGGCGGGTTCGCGATCGCAGTTGATGTTATTAAAACTCGAGGGAGTGCTGCTGCCCACTCCCCCGGTATTCACTCAGTCGGCTCTTATGACTCCCATGGGTAGAGGGGTGAGACAATTCTAAAGCCGGCCCCACACGGCATCTATTTCATTTAATATTTTATAATAAGTCCGGTATTGCGAGTGTTTTCGGTAACCGCTTATCACCAGCGGGCCGTAAGCTTGTTTGCATCTCTCATAGCATAAAAATGCTACTTTTCGGAGTATTGCGTCTTAATAGCGGCAAAAAAGGACGACGTCTCTCTAAAAGTTAAAATGTCGCATCACAACGCTGCTATATTCAGCAACGTTCCAAAAGCAAAAAGCTGGAATGTACTCTGAACTATTTTCTTTTGTATTAGTTATAGTTTTTTTAATTTACTGTTATATCATTATTTAATTAAGTTATTATACTGATCTAAATTAACCAAAGAACTTTCACCTTTCGCAAAAATCAGATGTCCACCACTTAACAAGCCAAAATCCACTCAAGGCACACTCTCACCGCTATTATCTTATTCCGTAAGATTACTACCGCACAGTGGTCTATAATTTGACAAATAGAGAATGAGATGCATTAGTGCGCATTTCCTACGTAATGGGGTACGATGGCTGCTTGGTGTATAATTTAGCGGCGCGGTTGCGAAGATGGGCTTGTCGCTGAGATCATACAATAATAATATTTAATAAAAAGTTTTGATTACGCTTCATTGGACTTCCAAATTGAAATGTAGCATTATTTTCGTAAAAAATATCTCTGAAATAGTAGTTCCAATATTAATAGTATATACATTAAGCCATTAATACGTTAATTAAACCTGGAAAGCTAGTATAATAATGTAGTAATTGAAAAGTTGGAAAGTATATGCACCATAAATAAGCTAAAAAGATACATAATTTACAAAAAAGTTTAAAAAGGTAAATAATTTTACTTATTATCTACAACTGCAATTAAAATTATACTTTGAAGTAAGGAGGAAGGAGCACTAAAATTAGACACCAATTACTTGTCATAGATTTTCCATTGCTGGTTCCGTATGTACTCCTACAAAAACGGAGTAGGTACTTCGCATTGGTTCGGTCCCTTGCTCTAGATACGATACAAAGTTTTATATAACAAAATAATCAGCCACCATTCTCCTCTACTTTGTACATTTATGTACTCCTCATATCATCAGTCGTAAATGGTTTCTGCGTAATAAAACGCAATTTGTGAGCTGAGACGCCGAACTTAAAACTACAAGATCAGTTTATAGTTTATCGTAAACATCAATATAGTACAGTTTATGGGAACTTTAATGCAAGTTTATCTGTTTTCTTATTAGATATTGGATTATTGTAAAACTATATAACATCGTTACTATAAAATTGTAATGATTGATAGTTAAATATTTGCTGCCTATTCGTTGTTGTTAGAGAGTTACTCTTATGACATCGTATAATTTATTAAGGCACGTTTTTGAAACAGACAATTTTGCTGTCATGCTAAAAAGAGAGGCTACTATACATTTTGATGGTTAATGTTAATGACCTAGAATCATTAATTCATTGTAATGTCCTGCAGTTTTTGTCTTAACATAAAAATCATGACTGCTTTTGTTTTCATCTAAAGGAGAAGGTCCACAAATGTATGGGCTTTAGTTTCATATTGTATCATCTTGTACATTAATGAAACTTTCCTTAACTTATAGTGTTTTAAGTGTGTTTTAAAATGTAATATAAACATTTAATTTTTGAGACCAATATTTGAGTCTGATAACGAAACCATGTATCGGCATTCTCCTTTTAAACTAAAAGAGTCCAAATAACTTTTTCAATTTAATGTAGAATAACTTAATAAGCTGGCAATCTAGTAAAAATGATAAAGTATTTAAAAGAGCTTTAATTAAAAACACCATGATAAATATATCAATAATCAGAATATATTAATAACTTTAACAAAACAAATCTCCTAATATGAAATTGTAGATACCTACAATCAATTTATCACTATCACACAAATCATTATAGAAGCTAAAGGTTTGTTGGAAGTACGATACAGAAGCCGTGACCTTAGTGCCGTAAAAGGATTAGTTTCAAGGGGCTCAGTTACAGGCAGTTAAGTGGACAGCATATTCGACGTGGATTGGACACGTGTAAGTACGTACCTATCACGCTTTATCGCGTGCTCATTCGGTCATTGTATTGCGGCATATTAGTATAATCTACATATTTGTAGATATATATTTTGTTTAGATTCATATATATATCAGTCTAAGTCGTTTAAAACTTATACATTTAGTCTGAATAGTTTTTGTTTGAAACAAAAATGATTAGTATATTGCAAAAAGTGTTAGAGACTCCACGTTCGAATCCTGAATTTTCGCGCTAAACGACAACAGGGTCTCCTGTTTTGTGGGATTATTTATCGTTCTCTTCGTTCATGCATCTCAGTAAATTTTGCACCTGTACTAAGTCATTCCATTAAATAAAATACTAAGAAATTCCATTTGGTAGTTTTTGAGTTCAGAAAAACAGTGACGGTGTGATATTTTTTTATACTAAGTGGATGTCAACCAAGCATAGGAAGCGTAGGATACTAAGGAGAAGATAGGAAAGATAATAAAAGTAGGCTAGGTAGCATAATAAGGAGAGGATAGGGAAAGGATTTGGGCTTCAAGCGCTCACAGTCACCATACGAGACGCAATTGTAGAAGTACCTATCGTTGTTTCATATATAGACAGTGATACGCTACTACATCCAGTAGTTAATCTAACGTTTGTCTGCGGCAGAGCTGCAAGCAAAGGCTCGTAAATCAGTAAAGGTGCAGAAAATATATTTAGGCGAGTAAATGGGCAATCTGTGTGGTCCGTGCTCATTATTTTGAGTTCTAAATTTGTATTAAGCTCAGATTACAAAAAAAAGTAATCTGAGGTATAAGTGTCATATTATTTGTGTGTTTTCTTTGTCAAACTGAGTTTCAAACTCGTTATGAAAAATGTTGTCATTTATCAACAGATTCTTAAAGAAGAATTGTTTCTGTTATTTTTACTTCAACTTTTGCACATAATAACTGCATATTAATGATACGACGCCGTGTGGGGCCGGTATGCCGTGTGGGGCCGGCTTTAGAATTGTTTCACCCCTCTCCACCCATGGGAGTCGTAAGAGCCGACTGAGGGAATACCGGGGGAGTGGGCAGCAGCACTCCTTCGAGTATTAACTCCATCCACTGCGATCGCCAACCCGCCTGCCAAGCGTGGCGATTACGGCACTATCCCCCATTCTTGGGGAGGCCTATGTCCAGCAGTGGACTTTAAAAGGCTGATGGATGGATGGATAATGATACGAACTTAACTGAATAAATATCTGATTATAAGTTTTTTTTAATAAATATATTTTAAATAAAAATAACCGCAATTAAAGTAGCGTATCTCCAATTTTATTGTTCTTATTCATCATGGTATTTATCAGCATTATTTACTTATAAACACATAGAAATGGTACATAAGTTCAAGAATGTTTTTGTACCAAAATATGCACACTAAATTAATTTATTTGAATTGTTAATCATAATTAACTATTTCATAGCTATCTCGAATGAATTAACTTTAATAAATTGATGCATTGAAGATTATCTTAGTGTAATTACAAATCAATCAAGAAAAACATATAGATTTTGCAAAACAGGTATTACTCGTTTAGCCGTGTTTTGTATGAATAACATTATTCATAAATCAACGGTATTATTATGTTTGTAATATGATTCGGTAAGGTGCCTACTCGTATATACCTATATCCGGGAGAAGCGAAGCGAGAAACGCTTTAAAAATTAAATTATTAATTTGATAAAACACATTACAATTTTATATTTTTATATTTATATGATACGCTAGAAGCTAACTTTAATTAAAAATCCACGTGATTTGGTGATATATTAGTGAAGTCAGTATGTCAATAGATTCAATACCATTATTAACATGTTTTTTCACTATATGCAAGGATATTACTGCTATATACTCTGGTCATTTTAGTTCACTCAAGAGGAACTGAGTTGCTTTCTGCCGTTCCATAATCAAAACTTCCTATATATTTATGTATTTTTTTTTAAGCTGTTAGACACGGTACTTATTGCAGAGTAAGTGTGAATCATAGTATCCCACGCTGACCCAGAACACATTTTCTTTTACGAAACTGTAATAATGTGTAAACAAATAAGTAAGTACATAATATAATTTCGAAAAAAAAAACCAAAGGTCTGTGCTATAGACAATTTCGACCTTGAAACCAACGTGTGCAGTCCTTGGTTCTATCACAAGGATATTATTATAACCGGCAAAGCAATAATATATTAAAACCAATTCATTCGTGCCCTAATTCATACAATATAATCAAATGAAATGGATATCGCTAGTATAATAACGCCTTTTGTTTTACAGAACCCAAAATATTAAATTTAGATGATTGCCAAGGTAGCGTAACAAAAGAATAATTTATTTCATATAGATAGTAATCGAACAGCAATTCCAGAATCTTATTTGCTTGTCACCATATCTCAATATATAATCCAATAACCTATTCCCGTAAAAGGCAATAGCTACAGATCTTGTGACAAGGATATAATGAAAATTTGTTAAGCTTATAACAAACTATGACTATACTATTTTTTAACATCCTATTATGAAGCTGTACCAGAGCTGTGTCTGCACATTTAAGATATTTGAGTAAAAAATGTCCGTATTAGGCTATACGTATAGGCGCGTTTGAACACAAAACATTTTTTCTAGATTTCTTGTTTGTTTGTTCGCGATACAAACAAAAACTACTGAACGGATTTTGTTGCAACTTTAATTTGATAGCTCTTGATTAGACTTAAAAACTAGTATTCGTTTTATCTCGCTATTATATCGAGAGATAAAAAGCTAGCATTTGCCGTAGCCGTGGGCAAAGGTTTGTGTATAATAAATGGGTTTTTATTTTATGAAACAATAGGGTAAACTTACTTAAATTAAGGTAAACTAGTATTTCATATAACTTAAATTAAATACTTCTCTGTAACATCCCAAAGGAACTCAAGTTTTCTGTTACAAACAGTAACTTAAGAGAGACAGATGGTCTAGCCAAGTTGTATTCTATGATCGCTAACGTTACTGAAAACTATTAAAATGTATAGAAATTGGTTACCTCTAAAGTTAATTCACGTGACTTAGCGTTATAAATATCGTTAAAGTTGTATACATTTTAATAGTTTTCTATAGCGTTAGCGATCATAGAATGCAACTTGGCTAGGCCCACTGAGCTTCTCTGTATCTACTTCGACTGTAGCGTAACAAATTGCATGATGATCAGTTAAATAGTTACGGGGTCAAGAAATAACAAATAAACAAACTTACTTTATAATATTAGTAAAGATACACTCACGTAAGGAAAATTTAAAAAACATTGGGCTCTAGTATATCAATCATCAAAAAATGAGAACAAGTTTCTTGAAATATTTATCTCACATTAACACCAAAGGAAATAAAATAATAACTTTTGCTTAATTAAACTGACATATGTCTATAAGATTCGATGAAATGGAAAAAAATTACACACAATTTTGACAGTTGATTAAATGTGACAACTATTTATCTGTGCATCTCCCGCTTTTGGACCGTGTGAAATGCTTCATAAATAACACTTAATAGAACACTCTCGGACAAAATAAAAAATATTTAAAAATACAAAATACCAGTATAATTTTTCGTGACGCAGTGAATATCCATCCATCCAAACATCAGCCTTTCAACGTCCACTGCTGGTCATAGGCCTCCCCAAGAGAACACCACAACGAGCGGTCCTGTGCCGACCGCATCCTTTTTTTTGTGTGCTCATTATGGGGGATAATGCCGTAATCGCCACGCTTGGCAGGCGGGTTGGCGATCGCAGTGGATGTTGTTAATACTCGAGGGAGTGCTGTTGCCCACTCCCCCGGTATTCCCTCAGTCGGCTCTTACGACTCTCGTGGGTAGAGAGGGGTGGGACAATTCTAAAGCCGGCCTGCAAAGTAATGAGGTACATACATACATAGCATCACGCCTGTATTCCCCGAAGGGGTAGGCAGAGGTGTATTACTCACCCACGACTCGCCAGCTATGTTAAGTCCCACGTAATAGGGGGCGACATATTGACGTCTACCGGGCACATTTCCAAACTGAATAATGAGGTAGATAGGCACAGTGTTAAAAAGAGACAAGCGTATACGTCTATACAATCAAGCCTGTGAGAGAATGAGATAGAATACTGTACAGTGTTTCTTTTAATCTTCGTCTTCTCTTTCTGAAGGTTTCATTTATACTGTGTGTGAAATTCACATGATTTAGTTGTTTTTGTTAAGTGTTTTAAATTATATCTAGGTATTTTAGTAAAAAATGCGGTATATCATAATTATTCATAATATAATAATTACCTCACCACCTATTAATTGTTTGATGTGGTTCGATTATTCTGAGTATAGTAGTTGATATCCTCAATAGGCAGTTAAGCCGTATGGTTATACAACCAACAAATAATACTAAAGAGACGTGACAGCTATCCCTCTCTAAAACGAAAAATAATTAGACTAATGAATATTAAATTTCTGAGGAAACAAACCAGTCGTAAAAAAGAAATATATTGTTGTTTACATCATTTAATTCTATAAGTGTAAACCTTAGCCAGCAAATTAATTCTTTTAAATTTCATACTGGTTTAGTTGTAGTCGCCGATGAAACGTTAGCCATATTATTCGCCTAATTGTCAAGTTGGATTGATTTTTTTGATGGCCTCTATTTCTAACCACAAATTGGTGACTCAAGTGTCTCCGAATTAACAGAGCGACACCTTTTATAACTGGGAATTTGTAACTTAATCTTGTTATGTAATCATATACCGAGAGATATAAAACTGGTACTGATGTCGATGAAAGTTGAATAAAAAAACGTTATAAATATTGGCGTTCTAATATTCTGCAAGATGTTGTTACTAAATATAATTGGACTTAGTTATGCTAAAATGAACCAAGACACAAATTGACAACAAAATGATCAGGATAAGGTAGGTTATTACCATTTAGCAAAAAAGGCCCAATATTCACATCACTCAAACTTTAAAGATTACTTACTTGACTTATCTAATTTTCATGTTTTTTTTTTTTGTTAAGGAAACCAGCACTATGGAATAATCGATGTCTCGCGGGGACATCCAGACTGAACTACCATTTTGGATCTCACAAAGTGTTAGAAATATATCACCGGAACTCACGTTGAGGATCAAATTTAGTTGACCCGGGTTTCTAGCATAGTTTTCGATGCTCATCATCCGGGCGAGCGCGCAGCGGTGTCAACGAATTCCCGGCGGGCACACAAAGTGTTGTCTAGCATGGGAATCGAACCCATAACACCAGGGTGGGAGGCCAGTATCAAAACCACTCCATTATCTCAGAAGTTATTAATTATGTAGTTGGTACATTTTGGCATAACAGTAATTTATTATATAAATGCAACTACTACTTTATTAAGCTTAAGATTTGCATTATAACCTGTATTATATTAACTTGTCCATATCCCTATTGTTGCAATAATCAGTGGTGGGTATCATATAACATCAAGTAGGCCCTGGATAATATGCCATCACGGCACAAATATCATCTATTTTTATCTTGAGACTAACTAATAAATGACATGAAAAATATCAATTATGATAACTATAGATTCTATATATGTGAGAAAAACAACAGATATTATATTTTTAGAATGATATCTTGACGTGCTCATATAAATAAGTATCGACATTCGTTATAATTCGAATGATAATCAAAAGCAAAACACCGTTTCGTAGGCAGACATTCCCGTTACAACTCTATTTAGTATAATCGGATTACTAAGTAGATATGACTGGAATCGATTCATTTGTAATTGTTGCGCAAGACATCAAATCTGATGGACGTGGCTTAGATTTATATTTAAATAACATCTGTAATCCGATTTTCATATGCGATCGTTATTTGTAATGCTTACAGAACTTTTGTAAGATAGTATGTTTCATACTTAATCTTCATATAAGATTTTTTTTAAAAACAACTCTGCACTCAGGGGTTGTCCTTATGTTGCAGGAGACTTCACAAATATGCAATTTCACGGACACAATATACACCCAGACTCAGAACAACCATTTATATATCACACAAAGTATTATCCTTTTTGGGAATCCCCAACACTTGAGCGGAAGATCGGTATCTAAACCACTCCGTCATCAGTCTGTGCAGTCAGATCAAAATACTTAAAAAATCGCCACATCAAATAGTATTAATTTTAATTGCAAAATTAAAATTAAACTTAAAAATATGTATGTAAATTCATCCGATAGGTGGCGTGAATCGTAATGACATCCAAAAAACAATTGTTGTTGATCGGCTGTCATCGTCAGTGACTGCGATAGCTTAGCGGTCCAGAGCACTTCCCCGGATTGGATGGAAAGCAGGTTCGAAACTCTCTTTTTCCACTTTCATAAATATTTTTTTTTAAAGTAGCTGAGCATGTCAAATGCTAAAGATCAAATAGATATGGAACAATAAGCCCGATCCCAAATAATGCAATAGATAAATAAGATAGATAGTTCTTCGGAAGGCGCGTACAGCAGACGGTCTTGGCTGTTAGATAATATCCTAGCAGTCGTCAGAGGCCTGTATAAAAAAGTGTTATTCGGGTATAGTGGAAGAGTAGTGGCCTTGTTTATCCCAGCACGAATGGGCCGGCTCGATTGGGGAAGTAGATACCACCCTCTCACAGAATATTGGTGTGAAACAACGGTACGGTAGACACTCCTATAGGTGTCGTTGTATTTCGTATATGCGTATATTAGTAGCCATCTTTATTTTTTATTTTTTAGGCGGGAAAAAAAATGTACCTAACCTTACACCCCATCGTTCAGGGTAACGAACAGGGTAGTGTGGGGCCCTCACCCACTAAAGAAACCCGCCGTGTGCCGTATATTAGCATCAGGATGGGTGCTAATATACGGCACATCCTTTCATTATTTTCCTCTCCACCGCCTATCCCTTTCTTTGGAGATAACGATGCGTGAGTGTAGCCCCTGCTAGCGTCTATAGGCTACGGTAACTCCTTACCATCAGGTGGGCCGTATGCTTGTTCGCCACCCACGTAATATTAAAAACAAAGTCGCCAGTTGTCTGTCCTAATAGTAGGGTCGTAAATAGGCAGTAGCCCCATGTAAGTACTGGTATATCAATTAAATCCGTGCTAATCAGAAGCTGACCCAATCAAGCTTGGATGATGATGAGATAAGGGCAACTGGATGATGATGATATACATACAATTGTTCTTTGTGGAACCCACAACAGATATCACGGCAGGTTAGTATATGTATAAACCACTCAGCCATCTGTGCAATCAAACAGAGTAGTAACTAGTATTAATTATTAGAATTGTATTTCGCAAAATCTGACGATACAATTAAAATGCCTTGTCATTAAAAGACATAGTGATGTAAGTTTAGATTACATTGTCTAAAGTAATTCTACTAATTTTCTGGTAAGATTCCCACCAATTGCCCACTAAATAACTCCAGTCAACTCTCTTGAAATTTATAGACCATTTGTTTTGCTGTGCAATTAAGAGAAAGATAGATTGAATAAATAAAAATGTAAGTTGGCTCAGTCCCATTGGTACAAACATATTCAAAAAATATTTTAGTTAGGGTTTATTTTAGATGCTGTTTAATTAGATAATCAATGTTAATATACATATAAGTCACAGCTTCCGCGAAAAAAATGTAGCAGTTTTGTTTAAAAATAATAATAATTTCGATTTTGTGAACGAATTGCATTTATATTCTTTGTAAATCCGTAATAATCAGTCACTGACACTTATATAAAACTTATTCTTTTTAAATTTCTCCACATGCTATTGGATTAAATAGCGACAAAGAAAAGATTACTACCCTTGTGTGATCTATTTATATTTCAAAATCTATATCATATTATATGATATATATTATTATCCTTTTTAGCTTTCTAAATATGTTTTTTAAATAAAGGCTTCAAAGAAAAATTAATAAATTATAAATATTCACAGACATTTCACACAACGTCCTCTGTTCCCAAACTAAGCTCAACGCTTGTGCTATGGGTACCAGATTACGGATATAATACATATTATATTACTTTTTTTTTGTAAATACATACATATAATAGATAAAAAGCACCCAGACGCAGTACAAATATCTGTGTAAAAATATCACAAAAATAATTGTTCTGAGTGGGAATCAAACACACGACCTCATGCACGGAAGTCGGCTACACCACCGACCACGCCACGAGGCCCGTCAAAGATTGCCAGTATATACTCGTATAATAAAGAAAAAGTAAATCAACACAATACTTCCATTGTTAAATACACGAGCCTAAGACATAACAATCAAAATATTAAATCCATTTAAAACAGTTTTAAAGTCCCGTTCCATTATTATCAGAATCTTTACATTCCAATGCATTAACACACCATGCATGCACATGCGGACACATGTCTGACATAAAAACAAAAAGGAAGCGACAGAACAGCATAATTGATACTAATCATTGCAGTGGTGTGTTCCAACGCGTCTGTTAATTTTACCTAACGTGCCCCAAGAACAACATCAAAACCACTATGAAATTGTATACGTACAACTGCTACCCATTTGGAGTGAATACTCTAGTTAAGGTTGGGTTCTACTAAACAAGCGACATTTTTATTCAACATAAGATATTTTTTTAAAGTACAAATTATTTGTGAATAAGGAAAAAGAGATTTTTAGTACGAACGGGAATCGAACCCGCGACTTTTCCAATCCGGGGAAGTGCTCTAAGCTACTGAGCTATCGTACTGACCTATTCGGTCATCCCAATTTCCTCATCACATTTGACTTTACGACCAACGCCAACTATCGGAATGCATTTACATGCATTAATCTAATAAGACTAATTATTAAATAAATTAAAAACAGTCAGTTCAAATTTGCCATCTTGCCATTCCTTTTTATTAGTTACTACACAGGTGACTAGTGAATTAAACATACCTAATGAAAGCAAGACAACAATGGTATAAATTGGTACTAAACTAGATTTGTCACTCGCTATAGATATCAAACTTGACATTCCGTTTTACCATCCATGATGTATTTTAGTCTATGTATACATCTCTGAGAATTATCTCTGCTCCAGATATTTATAGCCCAATCTATCTAGAAAAAAATATACCCACTCCTCTTTTAAAAAATTGGTATCTTTTAAAGAATGTTTTTTTTTAAGATATTGCTATCGAACTCCTTTTTAAATGAGCTCCAGTAGAAGAGAACATTCGTAAAAAATAAATAAATTACAGAATCAATTTAAAAGAACGCAATAGATTGAACGTTCAGCTTAGTGAGACAGGGACGTTATAACAGAACTGTGCCATTCGAATCACACGCCTGTCTAGTCCTATTAACTATACTAATACTTTTATATGTAGAACGAATACTCGACAAGATTTCACAGTCTAATGAACAAATTTTAATCAAGTTACCCCAAAACATTAAAAAAATATAATTGAATAATATTATTAATAATTTTGAAGCGATTAATAACATTATTCATGTGTGAGAATTTGCATTTAGTATATGTGTGACCGTTGATTGGGTTGATATGAGAAAAATAATTACGTTCGCATTACAGCGGCATCTGAGAAAAATTCGTGCCATAAATAAAATCTCTCATATTTGGTTTGGTACTAACTACTTCAAAATGTCTTCCCTTAAAATAACTTTGTGATAAAACCAACTGCGTATAAAGTGGAAGTAAGGCGATACATGAATTTTCTCGTCGATAAAGGCCTACTATTTGTTAAGGGCCCATAACAACGTAATGCGGAGTGCGCACTTGCCCGGAAAGCTATTGTCTGTCCACCCCCTAAAATAAAGTTGCGGACACACTGTTTGTGGTTTAACTGATATAATTTATGTATTTATGCACCAGTTTAATATTTATGTTGGGCTCTGAGTGTTTTGTATTTGAAACAATTGTCACACATAAACTTACTCTGAAGACGAATATTTTATAGTTGTTATTTTGAAGGGGAGGTTTAAGAGATTTGCTCATTAAATGGAACAGATACTCAAATTAACACAAAATACGAATACGAATATTTTAAATCGAATAGTTACGAGCAAAATGTGAACCTGCATCTCCGGGATAACCGTTAAAGATGCTTTGCTAATTCAGCCATCGTAACCTCTGCTCGGAACTACGAATCTAGACAACACATTCCTTCTCAAGCCTGCGTCATCTGTCGCATGTATTTGCATACATTATTCTGACTCGGTAAGTTTAAATATTACAATTAACGTAAATAGGTATTACATACCAAATAATAAGGCGCACTATAAATATTTTTATATTTTATGTTTTGCACTAAGCACTTGAACCTGTGACTATTATTTTCGTTTCACGCACTATGTGCTGTGGTAAATGGCTGCCCATGTGCTTAAAATATACATGGCAATGTCAAAATAGATATATAATAAAAATATTAATGGATTAATGGTTTTTCAAATTAAACCTATTTACATAACACATAGAGCACTTTTTATTCCAAAAAACATCCCTGTGGTATTATCAAAAAGAACTACAGGACGAATCCATTTGAAATTTGGTATAGATGAGTTGCAAGACGCTAGTGCTATTAAAGCGAGTTTTCCCTAAAGTATTATGAATTCACAGTTTATAATACTTTAGGGAAAACTTTTCTTTATTTCTTCATTCTTTACAGTCTACATGTCTCAATGCTAATAAGCAAGAGAAGTAACTTATGATACAACACAGGGTCATGAATCAGCATATAACTTGTTTTTCGAGTATCCTGCTAACATAGCTTTCTCACACTAACTAAAAAATAGGTAAAGACATCGCATTGTCAACTAAAAAGTGAAGCCACTTTTTTATAGATGTGTGCGTGAAAGTGTTGTCACTGGAAATAAATAATCTCTATAATTTGGGTAAATTTTTAAAAGTTTTATGTTTAATAAATATAGGAAGTAAAAGTATAAAGTAAGGTTACAGCAAATCATATAGGGAATATTATGGCGCTGACGACGTATTCATGTACGAAATCGTCGAGTCATTTGGGGTAATTTTAAATCATACTCTGGTAACACTCATGGTTTATAACACTTCGTTTTGTCATGGTTTTGTTTATATTTGTGGCGTGAGCGCGTGTAATTACAAGTTTGGCATGGTTTTTTAATGATTTCACTGGATTGTTCGTAATGCTCCGTCTATATTTTTAGTCTTATTATTCTGTCCGTCTGGTGACGGTCTAAGAATACAATCGTCACCACCCCAATCTTTCCCACGGGTGTCGTATGAGGCGACTAAGGTAGTAAAATTATCATCCATTGCACGATTGGTGGTAGGGCTGGATACCAAGTTGGAGTACTCACTTGGTATCGGGCCCGAGCGGGTTCCACCATCTCCCGTGTGACCGGCCATGAAGCACGTCGTTGCGTTTTGGCTGTAGCAGGAGATAGCCATTTATTCTTTCATATCTGTGAAATGAAATGGTGAGCAGCGGCTTGACAGTGCTCTCGGTATAGTTGAATCCATGAGCGACGGATACCGTTTACCATCAGATGGGCCATAGCTCGTCTGCCACTACATGCAATTAAAAAAGACAGTCTGAGATAGTGGTACAGGAGCCGCCACCAATTTTTTTTAGTGATTAATAACAGGCTGAATATTTGTGAGTAGGTTCCGGTCTATGAGACACACAAATTTTTCTCAGTGAAAAATCTTATAAGAGGTAGCTATTAAGTGTCCGTGAATTCGACAACTTCCAAGCGTGGGACAGAGAAAACGTACCACTAAATTTGTAGGACTATATGGCCTTTTTATTATATAAATATTTACAAATCTGCTTAAAAAAAACAGATCGTTAATAATTTGAATGTATTTATATTTGTAGAAGAGCACGCTCCAGTTAAACTACTCATTTTGTAGGACAATGTTATTCCGAGTTTATTATCCAAATATCTTAACATTTATACTTACTGTTAGTGAGACAATTTCGACACCCCACCAAATCGAAATGTTTTATACCTGCGCTCTTTATTAGCTACCTCTATCGAGATTTTTCACAGAGAAAAACTTGTGCGTCTCGTCGAACGGAACCTACTCACAAAGATTGAACCTGTTATTAATCACTTAAAAAAATAGGCGGCGGCTCCTGTACTAGTATGTCTGCTTAGTGTTTACTTCTTTCGGCTTTTACTGCACCGATCGAACAGTTGTTACACAATATATTCTTAGAGTATTATTACACGAACAATTAGTTAAGTCCGTTTGCAAAGCGGACGACTACTATATCCTCAATATTAGTATGTAAGTCGTTTTCTATCCCTTAATTACTGCTGCTAGTGATATATTCAGGTTAAGAGCTCGTGATAGCCAAATGAAAGAGCAAGAAACGACGGCTTAATTGCAGCCCCGACGTGACTGAAGGCTTTTACTGCTTGCTTGTTATACGTGAAGCGAATTCCATTTTGTATATTTTATCTTTAATTAGAAATTAAAACTTAATTAATTTCCATAGGTTAGTTGACCTATATTGTATGCAATTTTGTTAATTGATTGATTAATTATTATTAAGTTAAATGTGTGTTATGTGTGTGTTTGTGTTTTATTTTTAATTGTTTTATTATTGTTATATTGACGTTTACGTGGCTTATAATATAAGTTAACCAGAATTCTTCGCGAATCATTGGTTGCTTTGTTTACATTTTGTGTCATGCTAAAGTTAATAGGGTAATATGCAGTATTGTCTTCCCTACAAAACTGTTCACAATTTTTTAAATATTTTTACGACAACTCCATGCACTAAGGAATAATCTTTGTATCGCGGGGGACTTTTACAAACACACAGTTTCACGGATACAAAAATACACCCAGGCTCAGAGCAACCACTTGTGGATCACACAAAGAGTTGTCCTGTGTGGGAATCGAACCCACAACACTCGAGCAGGAGGCCGATATCTAAACCACCTCACCATCTGTGCACATTTTATTTTATTGAAATGGCACTACATAATTAGACATATAAACAACATTGCGTAATACATTAACTCGATAGCGATGAATCGTTTTAATTTAATTAAGGTGGGTTTTACTTGAACAAACGTCACGATTTGGTCAAATCTGTGGCAAATCCTGCATTCACGATCCATTTTATCGTGTGGGATGCATCAATACATTCATTCAACCAGTGTTTAATGCTCAACCGGTAATACTACACCAGTACACTGCTAATGCGAGACGGGAAGATTGTAGTTTAAGGGGCGATTTCATTAATACGACTGTTTTAATTGCATTGGTGCGACTTTTTCTACAATGTTTACTAAAGGCTAACTTTTATATAGAGGATAATTTGCATAGATGACGGAGTAGCTTACACACCGACCTCCGATGCCTTTGTTATGGGTTTAATTCCCACGCAGGACACTTCTTTATATGACCCACAAATGGCTGACTGGGTGAGCTTTGCGTCCGTGAAATTGTATAAGTCCCTAATAACACAGGAATTATTCCCCAGTGCAGGATGTTGTCTACGTTAAGCAATGTTTTGTTTGTTAAATTTTACTGTTAAGTATTAAACAAATAGCCACAGAACGTAACAGTTAGACAAGATCTCGAATAAGTATAAAAATGTACTTCTTCACTCTATGCAAACATTCCGTATATGGGGTTAATGATATATTACCCCAGCATGAACAGGCTGGGGCGATCGGGGAAGTTCCACCCTATCACAGAAAATCAGCGTGAATCAAAAGTAGGTAAGGTACTTCTACCGTTGTGTTTCGTGCTGTGAATGAGAGCTCCGGATGCTCAAACACCCGCTTTATCATCTCTTCCTTTCCTCTCCATCTCCTATCCCTTTCTTTGGAGACCCGCAAATGATGCTTCTGATGTTGCTGTTGTTTATAGGCCACGGTTACCACTTACCGTCCGGTGTATATATATTTTCAAGTATTCCAAGGATTTCAAACCACTTTAACGAAAAAAAAACTAATAAAATATGTTTATTTAAAATAAAATAATATTTAATAATGGACTTCCGCCAAGTGTCGCCTCATTCAATTAATTATATTAATTATAAAATAATATATTAAAATCTGTTCAAGCGCACTAAAGAAAACACACTCTAAATAACTAATAGAAAGATTCGTGACTGTAGAATCACAAACGGTAGCCGAAGTCGGAAATCAAATCCAATTTACTTCATTTGCTCGCCAGTAAAGTTCACATCTAACTCTTGAATTGAACGGATTACGTTGTGAAATGAAGTTCCCAGATAGCCGTACATGATCCAATGATAGATCTATACACGTTTGCCGGTTTAATATTTGATTTAATGGTATTATTACAGGGATTAATGCAAAAGAATCCACTACTTTCAACTCTTTGATGCATGTTGATAATCTGTAATTGCTAAAATTTAGAATTGAAGTCTTATTAACTACTACTACTTATCACGCCATTTCCCTTGCAAGGTAGGCAGAGAGAAAAGAGTGCCAAGAGGCACTATTCTTGCATACATCTCTCGCTTCCTCAACATTCATTATTCTCTTCATAAACGCTCGCTGGTTTCGGAGACTCCCGGCTCCACCGGCACCGGCATGACTGATTTGGTCTAGGTAGGTGAGTCTGAGTGAGGCCCCTTGTACCTATATCCTTTCACTTTCGCATTGTTTATCTTCTTTACCAATCGCTCGTCCGGCATTCTTTCCACATGTCCGAATCGTCGGAGTATTCCCTTTCGCATTTTTACACCAATACTCTCTTTCATACCTACTCGCTCTCTTACGTCGACGTTACGAATGTGGTCAGCCAGTCTTAGTAACAATACACCAATTCGAAACTACATTAATTTTATGAGAAAAAAATCACCATTAGTTATGTTATTTTAAAAATCTATTTCTGCATCTGTATATATAACATTTTTAATAACTATAAATTTAATCTGGTATAACTGTAGGTACTTTTTTTTATAAACTACGTGGGTGGCAACAAACATACTGGTTGATGGTAAGCAGCTATCTATATACGCTAGCAACACCAGATGCATCACTCGCGCGTTACCTATCTCAAAGGAATCGCGCTATCTCAAAGGAAAAAGGAAAGAAGTTGGATGGGCAAATGATAATAAGGGTATAATATATGGAAGGATACTAAAGAGAGGATAGAGGGGGGTATGAGCCTCCGTACAATAAAATATTAAAAATTGGGAGGGCTATATAAGAGAGAGATAATATAATACAATAAAACAATTTTTATTTATTTTGTACGCTTTATTTTATTAATATCGGATATCAGGAAAAAGTAATTCATCTTTAAATATACCTATTTATTAAAACTAAATTCCATAGGGACAAAATTACGGACAATACCTAGTTCTAATTAAAAATAGTTAATCAATATTAATAATAAAGTCAAAATATTATCATGAAATAAATAATATAATATACTAGATACTAATATTATAAATGTGATGATCCCTAGATGTAACTCTGCCCTTTACGCCTAAACTGCGGAATGGATTTTGATGAATGCATGCAACATGTAAAATTTATTCTGAAAAATTAATATTAGTTCCTGTAGGATAGAGGCTATATTTGGTATGTAACCTTAACTATTGAAATAAAAAAATCGTTCCAAATAATGACGCAGCTCTTACCTACTACTATGATAGCAGCATGAAGGTTTCAGTCAGTCCAGTGTCAGTCATTCAGGTAAGTCCTTTAACTACACATACAAAATCGTTTTAGAAAAAAGCTACCTTCCTATTATGTTGAGAAAATAAGTTGACGTGTAACATATAAAATATTTAGCGTTTTTTCTTACGAGTAGGGTAAGATTCTTAACAATTTAATTGAAATCAAATCATCGAAATGGCTTTGCAAAATTGCTCAAAAGCATTTGACACGTGCTATAAAAGATATTTAAAACACATTTAGCTTAACGAAGAATTCAATTAGCAAATTGACGTAACTGTATTGATTACTGTAAAGGCTAAACGACCATTAAGATCGACAACACAATTTCGAAACAGATAAAATAATTTGCAAAAGCAACAACACAGAGTTGACGTGAACAGAAAATAGCAAAAATATTAATAACAAGATTTTACCGGCGACTTCGTCCACGTGGACTTCAAAACATAAATATAGAATATTTTCTTCTTTTTTAGTCTGAAAACAGCATCAAAAGTGATGATGGTACTGATTTGTAATAAAGAAAATGGGTAGACTTTTTAAATTATTGTATTGTCATCGGCCTTAGATAAAGTAAAAAAAAGTAGCTGACCATGTCAAATGCTAAAATACAGTTCAAAATATAATATCACGGACATTTTTCACACAACGTCCTCTGGTCCCAAAGCTTAATGTTTGTGCTATGGGTACCAGATTACGGATATAATACATATATTACTTTTTTTTTGGAAATACATACATATAATAGATAGAAAACACCCAGATGCAGTACAAATATCTGTGTTCATCACACAAATATTTGTCCTGAGTGGGAATCCAACTCACGACCTCGTGCATGGAATTCGGTTACACTACCGAATACGCCACGAGGCCCGTCTATATGTGTGCAAAGTTTCAATTGCGATGCGATGTTTTCGAGTGCGTAAATCCTGTTTAAAGAATCCGTTACAGAGATAGACATAGGTTAGCTATTAAAATCCTTAGTATCCTTACTATCGTCTTCCTATTATCCTTCCTCTAAACCTCCTATCCCTTTCTTGGTGATGGTGACGCGCGAGTGATGTCTCTGGTGTTGCTAGCGTATATAGGCTATGGTAACCGCTTACCATCAGGTACGCCGTATGCTTGTTTGTCACCTACGTATTATAAAAAAGAATACAAGTTCCTTAGTTAAATAATTGTTTGATCTCAATGACCTAGCCAGGCGGCATTTTGATGGTTTATCTGATATTGATATTTATCATGGGCCAACTTTTACAGTAACAAAAAATAGAATAAAGAAACACAAAGAAAGTCTGAAAAACCAAATGAAAACTTACAAATTGCACTTCGTTACAAACTTTTTCCCGATATTCCATAGGGAAAAACTCGACATCTGCAGCGTAAAAGATTAGTGTGCCAGATAAAAAAGTAAACACAAGTTTGATTTGCATAGATTGAAACACTAGTACCGTTGAATAGAAAAGTTTTATTGAAATTGAAAGCATCATGGCACTTATCGTTCCCGCAGTGAAGTTTTCTTTGGAAATATATTCAGTCGCGTATGATGAAATACTTTATTCCATTGATAACTAGGTAACTGGCTGTGTTCTTTGTATTTCAGGGATTACATTAGGCCTAGTAATATATAATAACGTTGTTCTTTTACTAATGTATACGTCATTTTTATATCAATATTAGTTATTTTTAGTTAACCTGCCATTTTGATCTGTATTTTTAGCACGTCAAGTGCTTAGCTACTTTACAGTATAAATTATTATTTGTGAATGAGGAAAAGAGAAATCTAGTACGAGCGGGTATGGCCGAAAGGTGGTGCGGTAGCTCAGTGGATTAGAGCACTTCCCCGGATTGGAAGGGACGCAGGTTCGTTTCCCGCTCGCACTAAAGTTCTCCTTTTCCTCATTCACAAATAATTATTTGTACTTTAACCCGCTATTTTGAAATACACGAGAATTACCATACCCACTATATTAACATTTTTATGTTATGCCCTAGTCTTTATTAAAAAAAACACTATATACTTATAATACAGTAATAAAATATTATAATAGCAATACTAGTCAATAGTACATTATTATTATATTAGCCATACCAGGTACATTACTCGCGTGTTGTTCTAGCGTAAGGAAAAGCAGTTGGAGAGGATGGATGATAAAGAGGGGGTGAGGAAAGAGTAAACTGAACGAAGTACAACAGTTGGAATACCTTCAGATGATTGACGTCGATATTCTGAAAGAGGGTGGTATTTCTCTAGTCAGCAGTTCGCAAAGAGAACAAGCATAATTATTTATCCACATTTCTGCAAGAAACAACAAAGAACTGAGTAATGCTATATAGTCTACAACTTTTTGTCCTTATCCTTTCTATACCATATCTATACTATTATAAAACTGTAACAGAGCTGTGTCTGTACATTTAAGATATCTGAGAAAAAATGACTGTAATAGGCTATATAGGCATGTCTAAACACAAAACATTTCTTTTAGAATGTTTGTTCATTCCTTCTCCATGTATACATATGGATGTCCTTATGTTGAAAAAATGTGTTTGACACAATAAGTTTTCTCTCCATACATACATCCGCAATGAGCCTACCTGCATCATTCACTCTCTTATCACCAAATGAACCAAGCACGTGAAAGTAGAATAAGAGAGCTTTAGCTGCGAGCAGGATTCGGACCTGCATCCCGTCCAATCTGGGGAAGTGCTATGGAACGCTAAGCTATCGCAGTCACCTAATGGTGATAACAAATCTCCATTTCACATTTGTTTTAGAAGTCTTTAAGACTCACGCACCTATCGGATGCATTAGCACATACATTTTATTCCAATATAGTAAGTTTAATTTTGTAATAATTATTAAAACTAATCGATGGCGATTTTAAATATTTTGATCTGCATTTTTGCACTAGGCATGCTCAGCTACTTCAGAGAACAAATTCTTTGTGAAAGTGAAAAAGTGCGGTAGTACATTATACTGGCCCAAGTCTGAAGTTCACACAGACGTATTAGCGGGCAGAAGCTGGTATCTATAATGTAAAGTAGTCTATAAAGAGAACAAACATTTTCAATAAAACTAAGTTATTATGAGCACATGGACAAATTGTGACGAGCGTATCACGAGTTCAAATTAACTCATCAAACGTATTATTAAATAAGCCGACAGATTCATTTTTAAATTTGTTGACGCTCCAGTCACGTTTCAAGGATTTCGGGAACTGCTTTAAAAACGCCATTAGGTTGATCGTTAAACTTTGAATGAGTGACATCTTTAACTATACCAAAGTTCTTTCGTTGTTAAACTTTACATATAACACAATCTTGCACCTTATTCTAGTAGATATAAGATATTCATCTTGCAGCTTGATTTTTTAGGATATTAAAACAAATGTTTGCATTAATAAGTTGTCGACTTCGCTGTCATTGTAAACTTTTTGGGTCATCACTCGTATTTGATGCGTTTTAAGAAACGTAAAGGATTACTTTTAGTTTTAATAGGAATTCAGACACTTTTGATGGTCCGTCTACAAAGTCGGAAATGGTCAAGTCCGATTTATATGACGTTTATTGTGACCGTGTGATAGCATTTAATGAATTGACTTAGAGGAAAATGAGTCAAGTTTCTTGTAAACATTTGAACATTGCTACACTATCGTGTATATGCAGTCTAAATAAATAAGCACGATGCAAGTAACCAATAAATAAACA
This sequence comes from Leucoma salicis, assembly GCA_948253155.1. NCBI lineage: Eukaryota > Metazoa > Arthropoda > Insecta > Lepidoptera > Erebidae > Leucoma > Leucoma salicis. The sequence continues at coordinate 19,130,198 of OX411815.1, read as the reverse complement.
ACATAGCATCACGCCTGTATTCCCCGAAGGGGTAGGCAGAGGTGTATTACACACCTACGACTCGCCAGCTATGTTTGAGTCCCACGTAATAGGGGGCGAGCCTATTGACGTCTACCGGGCACATTTCCAAACTCCGGGCTGCTACTGAGAATTTTTCTTTTTAGGAATAAGCTCAATAGCTTTGCCCGACCCGGGGATCGAACCCGGGACCTCATGATTAGCAGTCGCTTACACTACCGCTACACCACCGAGGCAGTATAAATAATAATAAATAAATAAAGTGAACGGTTTTAACTACCCTATGTAAGTAAATACGTGGGAAGTAAGGATACAAGTGACACCACCTCATTCTTTTCCACATGCCGTATCGTACGAGGCAACTAAAGGATTTAAGTATTTATCACGCATCGCATTAAATAAATGTATTAGAAATTTATATTTTTTAGCCAACACTCCACACTAAGTATACGTCTCTCAGTTAAAGAAAATAAACAAACAAAAGATAGACCCAGACTTAAATGAATAGTTGTGTTTCACACAAATATTTGTAACTTTTACGCATATAAATAAAATGATAACTGAACCAGATTTGTGGATTTTGTTTTGTTTTTAATTCATGAAGTTTTTATCTACTTTGTTTCGGGTCCATTTATTTATTGATACGGCGCATCGAAGATTAAGCTATAAAGTCGATATCGTCTGGTGGCGCGAAGCTGGGCACTGCGGGAAGTATTGGTAGACGGACATAACACATTTTATAACTATTAGAGAAGGCATGTGTGTTTATAGCTGATATACTAACGTGCATAACACGACACCAATAACAATTTGAAATGTTAATGTGAGTTTATTTTTGATCTATAATAGTAGTTCTACTGTATTAACTGAATGTATAGTGGCTTCGATTGCCGAGTGATCTAGGCTCGATTACCACATCATTATTACTGATCACCGTGATAGGTCGAGGAATTACTCGTATAGCGACATTACACGTCAGTTTCTCTAACAATCACAAGCAAGACGATGCAATGTCGATACGATTTAGTGAGTTATATTCTACGGGCCCTGGTCGTATCTTGGGGAGGCCTATGTCCAGCAGTGGACGTTGAAAGGCTGATGGATGGGATAGATGGATGGTCGTATCATTACTGGAGATAGGTGTGCTCGAACGTGCGCCACTCGTTTTTATAATTTTTGCGCAGATCGCATCGGTCTTGTTGGCTATTTTTGCGATATTGTCAACCCATATAACAAACAGATGGTGTGCGAGAACTCCGTTCGGTTACTAAGAGTCCATTACGTTAAAGACCGACTCCACCTGCCGTTAACACATCTCACCAATGGCTCTACCCATCTCCACTTTTTTTTTATTGCATTTAGTAGCAGTCGAGCCACGGCCCATCTGATGGTAAGAGGTAACCGTCACTCATGGACTCAACTATACCGAGAGTATTGTCAAGCTGCTGCTCACCATTCCTCACATTTTTTTTCACAGATATGTAATGAAAGAATAAACGGAATAAATGTGTTATCGAAATTAGCAGTCTGGAGCAAGGGTCACGATGGCTGAATTGGCAAAGCATCTGGACGGTATCCAGGAGATGCAGGTCCGAATCCTGCTCGTGACTGTTATTTTCGATTTCACATTTTTCACTTTGTGTTTAATGTATGTTGCTAAGCATGTCAAATGCTAAAAATATATATTAAAATATCTAAATATTTATAAGGGTTTGCGTCATTATTTGGTAAAATCTTAATTGTAAAATTAAGTTTACCTGGTCGGTATAATGTATGAAAATACTTCTGACAGATGGTGCAGGCGTCACCCAAAGATGTTAAGTATGAATGTGTTATCGAAATTAGCAGTCAGGAGCAAGGGTCACGATGGCTGAATTGGCAAAGCATCTGGACGGTATCCAGGAGATGCAGGTTCAAATCCTGCTCGTGACTGTTATTTTCGATTTCACATTTTTCACTTTGTATTTAATGTATGTTGCTAAGCATGTCAAATGCTAAAAATATATATAAAAATATCTAAATAGTAATTTTTGTTATTTAAACTAGTTAAAAAACTGTTTAAAAAAGTTCTGTCTTGGACGTCCGTGTGTTGTAGGTAATGTATGTTAACACGATAACGACCGAAATACTTTACTAATCGAGTTTTTTTTTCTTTATAACTTTAGTATAATTACGAATAGAGCCCTATTACTTTTCATGGTCTGATTCGATGTGGTTTAATTGTAAATATTTACGCTCGACTCGATGGCACAGTGGTACACTAAAACCAGTGCTATATGTACCTTATTTCATGAGAACTACTTCTATAGACCAATATATTATTTTATATTAGTACTTCTTAAAATTAGCGCTTGATGGCGTATAAGACATGAGAATCAATTTGTATTTTTTGAAACAAACGCTATCAATGTGATTTATTGAAAACTACTTAGTAAACCAATACATTATTAGTTACTTATCAAATAATCAATTTTATTGTGAAAAATTAAGATTATGAGGCGTGCACTTTTGGATTTTTCAAAGTATTCTTAAAATAGGAAAATATAAATATGAGGGGTATTCGAACACGCGATACGGCGATTGCCGATTCTTGCTCGTAGCTACCTATATTTTCTATTATCACAAAATTTATTGTAATAAGTGAGTATGTTAAATACTTAAAAATGAAAAAAAAATAACATGTATTGAAATTCACTATGTTATTCAATAAAACCTAGTATAGTTTTTACTGGTAGTAGGGTTAGTACTATCAAGTGGGAATACGACTTATTGAGCCCAAGTAGGTCGGTACCACCTGCACCGTCTGCCGACCGTAAAGCACCTCAGTGTATTTTGGTTGTAGCCGCAGATAGCCGTCGGCAAAATTATTTTACATCCGTGGAATGAAAGGATGGGTAGCGGCTTAGCAGTAATATTAATATTGTCGAGTGAACGAGTTGTGGTCTCACTGACCATCAGGTGAGACGTAGCTTGTTTGCCACCATTGGAACTAAAAATATATATAACCTTTATAGTTCAATCTAAGATACCTAAGATCACATTTCAAAGATTATTTAAATATAAGCAGTAAAGTTATAAGACATGACAATCCACTTCAGTACTTATGTAAAATCCAGCCAATCAGCTAAAGTAAACGACTCTATCTTGTCGAATAATGCCTACTTAAGCACACATTTAATGGTGCTGCATATTTAACGATATTCAATTTATGACGTTAAGGAATCGGCTGGCGAGTAAAAATTATAAAGATTCCACAATTTATTGCCTTCCACAGGCCAAGAAGTAATCCGCTTAGCGTCGAACAACTTATTAGTGTGGGACTAAATACTGATATATATTTTTCTCGTTTGACTCCGCACGCAGGACTTGAATTCTATAAGTTTTTTTTATGTCAATATGAAACGTGTTCTTATGCAGGGAGCTAAACTAACATAATGTTGAAAGAGTCGCCTCTTATGGATAATGTAAAGCGTTTTAAAGGGATAAATGATGTAAAGAGTAATAGTACTAAAATATAACTAGTTTTTACATGAAATAACATAAATAAATAAATAATAATAAATTCGTTACAAAGTTATTTGTAAAATTATAAGTTACTATTTATTAGACTACTATTGACGGGCCTCGTGGCGTAGTCGGTAATGTAACCGACTTCCGTGCACGAGGTCGTGGGTTCGATTACCACTCGGGAAAATTATTTGTGTGATGAACACAGATATTTGTACTGCGTCTGGGTGTTTTTTATCTATTATATGTATGTATTTACAAAAAAAAGTAGTATATTTATGTATTATATTCGTAATCTGGTACCCATAGCACAAGCGTTAAGCTTACTTTGAGACCAGAGGACGTTGTGTGAAAAATTTAAGTGAATATTTATTTATTTATTAGTCAATGTTTAATTTTATATACTACCTTTGCCCGCGGCTTTGCCGCAGCCAAAAGCAAGCTTTTAGGCTACATCTCAGGTTCCCAATATTGTAGCGGGATAAAATGTATAGCAGTTGTTAAGTCTAATTAAGAGCTATCAAACAAAAAAAGTTGCATCAAAATCCGATCGGTAGTTTTTGCGTGATGTGCGAACAAACAAACAGATAAATAGACAAAAAATCTAAAAAAAAACGTTTAGTGTTTTGACACGCCTATATAGCCTAAATCAGTATTTTTTTCTCAAATATCTTAAATGTACAGACATAGGTATGTTACAGCTTTATAATAGTATAGACTACTTGTTGTTCGAAATTTCGTTCAACTTTTTTCTGAGGTACCCATACTATGAGTACAAAGGTGTACTTAACTGAACTATGTCTGTACATCTAAGATATAATATGTATTTGTAAAAATTACTATTTATATGAGTCTGAACACAAAAAAGTTTTAATTTTAATTTATGCCTCTTGGTTTGTTTTTTAATACATAAAAAGCCATAAAATGGATTTATCTGTTATGATTAACGTTTGTTAATCATAACAGATAAATCTGTTGATGTGATATAGCCTAAGAATTAGGCTAGCAAAAGGCAAAAGATGGTTAAATAAAACTAAACTTTACTATTAAAGAAATGCGTACAGATCTAATTTAACTTTTACAAAGCTTTTTAACAAAGCTTTTATGCTTATAAACTATATCCCATTTATACCTTTCAGTATTAACTATAGTCCTGTGGTTATAAACGTGATTGTGAAACACTGCATTTCATTTTATTGCTTAGCATCGAAGTCTTATTTGTCTGATAACCTTAATTGTTGATGTTTATATATTCATTTAATTACTTTATTAGTAAAGATTAAACTCTTTCAGTCTAGATTTTATGTCTTTATTGTACATACTAGTTTCTGTCTGCGACTCTGCCCGCGTGGACTTCGGTATATGAATAGGTAAATCAATATGCGGCACATTAATTATATTTAAATTTAAAAAAAAACAGCTATATCATGGGAATCATTCATTTTTCCAGTAGCCTTTGCCTTTACTGGACTCTCTCTCTTATATTGTATGCAAAATTTCATGATATTTTTTTTTATTCTAATCAAGAGCTATCAAACAAAAATAAAACAACAAAATAGTAGTTTTTCGTGATGCCTGAATAAAGTTTTCACAAATATATTAAATGTACAGACTCTTAGCTTTGTATACATTCATATAAGTCTTCTCAACATTTAAAACGGTACTTATATATTTAATAAATATCTATGATACTTCTCATATCATAAGCAGATAAATATCGACGGCAAAGTTTATTTACAAAGATGACAAATTATAAGTATGATTTAAGAAGTAACCTTTAAATATCTGTTTAAAATATCTGACCGTTCATCGTTAAAAGATTAATATCTACGTCCGATGATCATATAAACAAATGATACGACTGAGTGGTCAACGACCCGGACAGCCAGATAGCTGTTCTTGTACTATCAAAACTCCAACAATAGGAGTCTATCCATTGAATAATAACTCATTGTCTTACTTTTTGTTAAACTAATCACTTTATTGTTCCACTCTTATAATCAATTACTCGATTAAGTTTCATATAAATGACCACATCGATCCTATCATATATCCGATGTAATTCATTAGCTTCATACTCCATAGGTATGTAAATTTATAATCATTTCATAGCTTCAGTTTTGTTTACAAAATTATTTTGTAGTGATACAATTTCGTGATCGATCATTAATAATGTTGTGTTTTTGATAAAATGCGTTTTGAAGACATTAATAAATCGATCTTTGTAACTTGTATCTCTAAACGACTAAAACATAACGGAATATTTTCGATTGTAAAATGATGAATCGCTGTGCAAGATTCTTTAATTGACGTAACTATTCTGTTAATTCTGGCCACATTTATGGAAATCGTCAATTCCAATTTTGAATTTGGACTACCCACGTTGTTAATGCGTTTACGATCTTTACGCTCATTAACCGCCAATCCCTAGACGATTAAGTCGTAACATGTTTTATAAAACTTATTTGTGTGCACCAATTAAAATTTATTTTCTATAAAGACTCTCACGCCTTGGGTACAGATATGAATCTATACGATAATAAGAGAAATATGTGCCTGTTTAATAATTGCTTTTAATACCACTGGGGATCGTACAAAAGATCTTTAGCGAGATACATTCAGTTGCATAAATTTTCTCTGTTATTTGTTGATATTCGAGAATGATTGATGATGTTAATTTGTTACAGCTAAAAATACCTAGTAACATTTTAAGTTTGATATGAAAAGTGTTTTGTACTCAAACGTTAAGAGAGAATAATCATAAATATTCTATTAATATTGTTGCAAACATGTTATCTTATTTTAATCAACAATTCCGCAGAAAAGAATCTTTTTATATATTTTGGTATAAAAAAATTTTTAGTAACGGTGCTGGGTTAAAAATGTCATTTAATCAGAAAGTATTGTCACGTTCGGTCCACGTCTAAGAACCGGTAGTCTTACATGTACCTAGCAGCTAGCTACACCAATCAGACTTCCATTGTCTCATATAATTCAAGACTGAATTTTTATTTTTTAGAAACACTAATCCATCCATCCATCAGCCCATAAACGTCCACTGCTGGATATGGGCCTCCCCACGAAGGGGGGGAAATGCCATAATCGCCACGCTTGGCAGGCAGGTTGGCGATCGCAGAATGGTGTTAAACGTTTCCCAGGAGTATGTTTTTTTTTTATTTTTTTTTGTTGCATGACCCATATGATGGTAAATGGTAACCGTCGCTCATGGACTCAACTATACCGAAAGTATTGTCAAGCCGCTGCTCACCATTTCATTCCACCGATATGAAATGAAAGAATAAACGGCTAACTCCTGCTACAGCCAAAACGCAACGATGTGCTTCATGGCCGCTCACATGAGAGATGGTGGTACCAACCCGCTCGGGCCCGATACCAAGTGAGTACTCCCTCTTGGTACCTAGCTCTGCCACCAGTCATGCAATGGATGATAATTGCTTACTTCCCTTAGTCGCCTCATACGACACCCATGGGAAAGAATGGGGTGGTGACACTTGTATTCTTAGTCCGTCACCACACGGACACCCATGCCTGCTGCCCATTCCCCTGGCTCCCTTAGTCGGTTTTTACGACACCCGCGGGCAAGTAAGGAGTGGTGACATATATCGTATTCTTAATCCCTCACCACACGGATGTGTGATGGAAACACTAAAGATGATTATATTAATTTTCATTGTTTATAATAATTACTTAGTTATTTAAATTATAGCTGTTATCCATTGAGCCATTGACCTAATAAAAATGGACGTCAGGTCTAGTACAAAATTCACGAAAAAAAGTGTCTTTAGTCAACCTAGAGAAACGTAGCTAGATTATATTAATACATCCAAACTTCAACATTGTACCATTAGAGTACTTACTATCCTGTACCATTATAATAGTGTTAGGTTTTCTTTAAACAAAGACCGGTGCGCGATGGTTTCTCTTTTGGCATTTTGTTCAGACACTTTAGAGCGCGGATACCAGGTACATTTGTTGGTAGGTCAAACTATTAAGCGTTATATTTAAGTAACGTTAGGTAGGTGAATCGTTATGCAAATCCATAATCTAAGATTTGTTTAATCTAAGCTCCACTTGGGTAAATGTTTTTGATAAAACAGGTTTTAGTGGTATAGCGCACAGTTTTTTGTGTGAAATTTACCTGATGTATCTGGCCCAATATTACCTAAATCACGGATATTGCTGTCATTAGGTAGGAGAAACTCGCAGTTAATGTGGTAGCTGATATAGAAATATTCCTTTTTTTTCAAAAGGTATATCCCCATATAGGTGGATTATTTACAACTGAACACTCATGGGCTCATGCTGCTTGACAGAATGAAATGAATTTAAGCCATAGGCTGGCCCAGTATGTAAATATTTGAGGCCTGTATCTTTATTTACGATGTCTTGTTTTGTCGCAATGTGAGAAAAACTAGCACATAAGCAAAAGCTCATAGGGTTGGCCTCGCAAAATCTCGACCTCAATCCAAGGATCAAACTCAATACCTATCTTTGCAGTCATCGGTCTTATACTAGACAACACAACTTAAATTAATGCCTGGAGGGGAAATATTTATTCCTTATTCATCATCACGTGATTTAGACGAACCGATAGACGCTGCTTCGATTAAATCTACCTAGGACGTCGGGCTGCTTAGAGTGTATAAAATATCCCACAAATATTTGACTGACCGGTATAATATTATAAATATTACAGAACACCGTACCGTGTGGTGAAGGACTTAGAATACAAGTGTCACCACCCCATCATTTCCCACGGGTGTCGTATAAGGCGACTAAGGGAAGTAAGCAATTATCACCCATTACTGGTGGTAAGGCTGGGTACTAAGTGAGAGTACTTACTTGCTATGGGGCTCAAACGGGTCGGTACCACCGTCTCCTGTGGGACCGGTCATGAAGCACGTTGCACGTTGCGTGGCTCGTTTGCCACCATAAACAATAAAAAAAGAACAAATTATTTGTGAAAGTGGATAAAAAGAGCTTTACTGCGAGCAGGATTCTAGCAATTTTCAGTCACCTTTGGTGACTGCGATAGCTTAGCGGTCCAGAGCACTTCCCCGGATTGGACGGGATGCAGGTTTGAATCCTGCTCGCAGTAAAGCTTTCTTTTTCCACTTTCACAAATAATTTGTTCTTTAAAGTAGCTGAGCATGTCACGTGCTAAAATACAGATCAAAATATATAAATATTACATTATAAATATAATAATTATATAAATAATATAATTTAATATTAGTATGCCTAACTTCATTTCCTAGCTTCAGTTAGCTACTAACAATCAGATGATATATTTGGCAGCTCGTAGCTACAATCAATCACAATTAGCGATAACACATCAGACAAGCATTAAACAATAAATTAGCACATAAAAGCGGCGCCGGTCGCTATTATATAGTTTTTTTATTACATTTTATTTTTATTTTCATTCTCTTCAGTACTGAATGAAATATGGGCTCGTCTTAAAGTATTATCAGGTTGCTTGGTATGTTAGTCCTAGTATGGTAGTCCGTCAGTTTATTTTTTTTAGAATAACACAGTGTCTGTTATTGTGATCAGAAACGTCTAATATAATGGTTTAGAAGGAGCGTAAGAATATTTTTTTTATTGCATGTAGTGGCAGTCGAGCCGCTGCCCATCTGATGGTAAATGGTAACCATCGCAAATAGACTCAACTATCTGTGAAATGAAATGGTGAGCGCTGCTCGATAACACTAAGTAATAATATTTTTTTTATTGCATGTAGTGGCAGTCGAGCCGCTGCCCATCTGATGGTAAATGGTAACCATCGCAAATAGACTCAACTATCTGTGAAATGAAAGAATAAACGGCTATCTCCTGCTACAGCCAAAACGCAACGATGTGCTTCATGGCTGGTCACAAGGGAAATGGTGGTACCAACCCGCTCGGGCCCGATACCAACTGAATACTCCCAATTGGTGCCCAGCCCTACCACCAGTCATGCAATGGATGATAATTGCTTACTTCCCTATAGTCGCCTCATATGACACCCGTGAGAAAGAATGGGGTGGTGACAATTGTATTCTTAGTCCGTCACCACACGGACGATATATAATTCAGATATGTAATAGTGAGATAAAAATATAAAATAAGTTTATGTATTAGCCGTTAGATTATATATAGTAATAATATTTACAAATAACTAACTAATTCTAAGCATCGAAGAATTCCTTCGGGTCACTGTCTTTAGGTAATGTGCCCAGAAGGCTGGCAGCATTGCCACGTTGTACGGCAATGCTTATTCTTTGTGCAAAGTAAACGCCACCCCGTTGGTCACGCGAAATGTCGACTAATGTTCTTGCTAATTCATTATACAACAAAGTAAGAAAGTGTACTCGTACTAAGACCCTATGACCTAAGCGTATCAACCCTAAACGGCTCAAAAACATAATCTTCTAGATCTATTTCTTTTAGCAATTGACATGCTCCGCTACTTTTTAAAGTACAAATTATTTGTGAATAGAGAAAAAGAGATTTTTAGTAGGGGCGGGAATCGAACCACGCATCTTTTCCGATCCGGGGAAGTGCTCTAAACCCAAAGCATTACGTGCATGCCGGTAGATGTCGTTAGTCGTAAGACAAATGTGATTAAGAATTTGGGATGATTGAAGGATCAGTAGGGTAGCTTAGTGGCTTAGAGCACTTCCCCGGATTGGAAAAGAGGCGTGTTTCGATTCCCGCCCCTACTAAAAATCTCTTTTTCTTTATTCACAAATAATTTGTAACATAATCTTCAATAAGATTGTGATATTTGCGCCGATTGAGTGTCTCTGCTGAAGCAGCAGCAGCACCGGCACATACCGCGGTACTTGGAAGATGCGATAGGGTGTCTACGCTTGTGGTGTCCCACACCACAAACCTACCCAACTTCCAAGTCAGAAGTGACATACCATCTGGTCTTTTGCTATCGTCACGTACCAAGCCGTTAGGTTCAAACGCAGGTATCAGGTACGCCAGCGGCGTCAAGAGCACTACGAATAATGTCATTAAGATGAGCGTGTCGTGGTATACGAGCTGCGCTCCTACTGCATGATAAGCCATGGTATCCTAGGCTTTCGACGATATTTATACAAGTTTTACGTTAAGATCGTTCCCAATAGTGGGACAAGAAGGGATAAAAAGATAATTGCACGCCTTATAAGTAAGCGTTGAGGTGGGTACTATTCTCGTTTTACACAGAACAACTGATTTTTCAAACTTAAAATGTCTCTATTTATTATATATTGCACTTGTAAAACAATATATACACACACATATCAAGAAAAACACTATTTTTGACACTCATGATATTTTTTATGCCATTTTTGTTATTTAAACTAGTTAAAAACTGTTTAAAAATGTTGTCTTGGACGTCCGTGTGTCCGTGTGTAGGTAATGTATGTTAACACGATAACAACCGAAATACTTCATTAATCGAGTCTTTTTTTCTTTTTAACTTGAGTATTACAACGAATAACTTTTCATGGTCTGATTCGATGTGGTTTAATTGTTATTAAATAAACAAAAATATACTGAATATTTACGCTCGACGCGACACTAAAACCAGCGCTATACCTTTTATCAGAACTATTTCTATAGACCAATATAGAAGTAATTCTTAAAATTAGCGCTAGATGGCGTATAAGACATGAAACCCACATTAGTACTTTTTGAAATTAGCGCTATCTATGTGATTTATTGAAAACTACTTAGTAAGACCAATACATTATTAGTTACTTATCAAATAATCAAATATATTGTGAAAAATGAAGATTATGAGGCGTGCAGTTTTGGATTTTCCAAAGTATTTTGTAATTGCTCTTAGTTCCCTCGTAGTGTATTATAGTATCAAATGAAGTTTCCAATACTATGCCACGTGGTACTAAATTATTGTAATCAGAGTCTCCGGTTCTATAGAACTTTCGGTACTTGGTCCCTTCTATTGTTTCCCTTAGGATTACCCTTTCCCGACCTTCATCATTCTTAACGCTAATAACATTCTAGGGTCAAATACAATATATTTAAGTTAGAGTTCATTATGAATGTCTTTATTTGGCAGTGTTATGGTCGGGAGTAGAATGTGTTTTAATAAAGTTTTACATTAATTTGTTAGTTGAAAATTTTATATAATTACTAGCTGACCCGGCAAACGTTGTTTTGCCATATAAATTATTTGTAGAGAATTTTTGGAGAATTCCTAGCGTAGAAAAAAATAACTAACATATATGCCGAGTCATCGGAATCATCAAAAAAAAAACATGTCCAAAAAATAAAAATGAAATTTTTGGGGTGGACACAGGTATAGACTAGCTTGTGCTAGAACTCACGCTTGCTAAATAATTACGTCAGGAATCCCCAATTTTCCAGGGTACATAGTAGCCTATTACGTTTTCTTTAGACTAAATGTATGCTAAACGTCGTCAAGACGTAATCAGTAGGTAAATTAAAGTTACACATACCATACATTTATAAAAAATATGCCAAGTCTATGAGCGGCAATCACGTACCATCAGGTAGGCTGTTTGCTAGTCTCCCACTGACAGTAATTAAAATAAATATTCAATATAAAACAAAACGTAGAATGATATTAGACGTTAATAAAATTTTCATAAAATATTAAAGCAAAAGCGTATTACCAAAACTATAAATGTATGTAAAATAAATAAATATATTGTTATTTGAATGTTATAGATTTATAAAACATATAAAGTGTGGTTCTTTACAATTTCAGCAATAAAACTGTTTTACTAAAATTGGTAATGTCTCGACAAGACGTTGAGATTATAAATTACATTTTGCGCAAGCCCTAATTCTGTCTCATAACTTTTATAGTAACTACGAAAGCTTTCATAATCCATTAGGCCATACTCCGATCGCCTGGTACTAAAACTATCAAATATAAGCCAAATAAACATCATAAACACACCCATAAATTAACCTCCACAATGCCTGTAGTACAATTGATAAGGCCTTAAACGTAATTTTATGTCCCGCTTCACAAATTACAACGAGCATTTGAAACACGTAATATTAAAATTTAACGATTCTCGCAAAATAATATGAAAAATATGACGTCATTAAAGTACCTAACGTTTGTAATGCTGGTTTTATGTGGTCCAACCAAGAACCTATATTTGTTCTGATTTTTATATACACATATTATTACGAGTATGTTGAGTTTCTATTTTTACCCTATTTGCCAACTTTTAATCAACCATTCATTTCTCAATGCGCATTTATAATTTTGCGTATTCCTATGCGTCCAGTAAGGCCACGCAAGGTCTTATTAAGGCCTTATTATAGTGTACGTGCTTGTAAACTGCAATTAGGTAACTATCGCCAATGGTCTCAGTGACGAATGCTGATTATGTTTTTAACTCATTACTGATCTACTTCTAAGCGCGGCTTTTCTCTCAGAGTGAGAGAGTTTTATGTCGTACCACCACACTGGCCGTTAGTTTACTCACGTCTTCTTACATTATTTGTAAACAAATAAACTTATGAATTTAGAAAAAAACAATTTTGGAGGACCTCGCAAGCCACTCGCTTGCAAGATCCTCAGACTACGGATCGCAAAACTACTTTTTTTAAAGATTACTCACTAAGTTATAATCCTTGTAACGCGGAGGACTTTCCATCCATCCATCAGCCTTTCATCGTCCACTGCTGGACATAGGCCTCCACAAAATGGGGGGTTTTATCATAATCGCCACGCTTGGCAGGCGGGTTGGTGATCGCAGTGGATGTTTTTAGTACAGAGGGGAACGCTGCTGCCCGGTCCCCCGGTAATCCCATAGTCGGCTTTTACGGCTCCCATAGGAAGAGACGGGGTGGAGCTGTTCTTGGTGCCGGCCCCACACGGCGGAGGACTTGACAAACATATAATTTCACGGATACAAAGTACACCCAGACTTAGAACAACCATTTGTAGATCATACAAAGAGTTGTCATGTGTGGGAATCGAACCTATAATACTCGGGTGGTAGGCCAGTATCTAAACCACTCCGCCATCTGTGCTATCGATACCAATATTTTTGTAGTCCTACTATGCTTACCTAGTCTCATCTTTTATGTTTCAAAAAGTAAAGCGAGTTCAATTTTACGAGTGCTTAAAACCAGTAACCGTATCAACCCTATGTGTTTTCATTTTTATCACTCCAACGTAACATACAGTGTACCCACAAACCTACAAGGTGTGAAAACTTGCGATAGCAAGTTTAAGTAAGTACTCGAAAGTTCCTCAGCGATCGCGAATTCGACAAACCCCATGGCTGTCATTTCGGTTCTACCCATGGCCACAGTATGTACTCGCAATATTATATGTTTTGTGACATGATATTAACAGCCTTTCACCAGCGTTAAAAACTTAAAAATTAACTTACTTACTTACTTATCATTACGCCATTTCCTTTGCGGGGTAGGCAGGGAGAACAGAGTGCCAAGAAAATCTATTCTTGCATACATCTCTCGCTTTCTCAACATTCATAATTCTTAAAAATTAAGATTAAATTTATAAACACTAGCCTTTGCCCGCGGCTCTGCCGCAGCCAAAAGCTAGTTTTTGGGTATCTCAGGTTCCCAAATTATAGTAGCAGAATGTATACCAGTTTTTAAGTCTAATCAAGATCTATCAAATAAAAAAGTTCCAAATCCGTTCAGTAGTTTTTGCGTGATGCGCGAACGAACAAACTGACAAACAGATCAACAAAAAAAAGTTTGTGTTTAGACATGCCTATATAGCCTAATACAGTAATTATTTCTCAAATATCTTTAATGTACAGACACAGCTCTGTTACAGCTTTATTATAGTATAGATATAGGGAACACATGATAGCAATTTCAAAAGTGCAACGGAACACCAAAATCAATTTAGCAGAATAGGAAAACTAGTCAGCAAGCCTCTCTGCTCAAGAACGGTTGGAGTTATTTAAAAACAATTAGGTATTTTTTTGCGTATGGTGGCACACGAACCACGGCCCACCTGATGGTAAATGGTAACCATCGCTTATGGACTCAACTATACCGAGAGTATTGTCAGTCAAGTCACTGCTCACCATTTCATTTCACAGACATGAAATGAAAGAATAAACGGTTAGCTCCTGCTACAACCAAAACACAAAGACGTGCCCCGTGACCAACTGACCGGTAATACATGGGAGATGGTGGTACCAACCCGCTCAGGCCCGATAGCAAGTGAGTAGGTACTCCCACTAGGTACTCAGCCCTACCACCAGTAATGCAATGAGTGATAATTGCTTACTTCTCTTAGCCGCCTCGAAGGACACCCGTGGGAAAGATTGATAGGTACTTGTATTTTTAGTCCGTCATCACACGGACGGAAAGTACATTACTTGATGTAATATTACAAAATATTGAAGTTATGTGTATTTTTGATTTGAATTGTTCTATCTGATTATTGTAAGTTTCTTTCGGTTTAGTTTTAATAGTAAAAAATGATTCATATAATCAATAGATTTACATTCCAATGGTATTATCAGATTTGACATTAAAATTATGATAGTATTTAAGATTAACTTAGATTTAATCTCACATGTCGGCTCTCAGACGGCGTATTTGACGTGGAATATGCGGATTAAAGTCGTCGACAACTCACTTCTATATGCAGCGGTAAGTAAGCATCACTAAATAGATTTTAAATTTTTTGATGTAATATTAAGTCCAAAGATGGCGTTGTCATTTAAATACCGACCTTGTGAACTGAATGTCATGTATTCGATATCCACAGAGAACAATTTATTTAGTAAACTAGCTGCTACTCACGACTTCATCTGCTTGGACGTCAGAATTGGGTCACTATAATACAAGTACTTCACTCTATAGTCCATTGATTATCTCTATGCAAAAATTGCTATCCCACAGGAATCTAAACTTTATTGGGGATGAAAATATATCATATGTGTTAACTCAGGTAATAATCTATATGTGTGTATCATCGCAATATGATCCGCCGTTTTTGGGTGATTGAGTCACAAACATTGTTGGGTTGCCATGCTGAAGTGGCAATGGGCAGGCCACATCGCTCGACGAACCGATAACCGTTGGGGACGAAAGGTTCTCGAGTGGCGACCACGTATCGGACGGCGCAGCGTAGGACGGCCCCCCACCAGATGGACCGATGATCTGGTCAAAGCTGCGGGGAGCCGTTGGATGCGGTCAGCACAGGACCGCTCGTTGTGGCGTTCTCTTGGGGAGGCCTATGTCCAGCAGTGGACGTTAAAAGGCTGATGGATGGATGGATGATGGATGAGTCACAAACATTTAAATATTTATACACTTTTAGATTTATAATAATTTATTACTAGGCGACCCGTGCGGAATTCTGCAGTGCGCACCAAATCGTCTTGTGTGAAATGAATTCTTTAAAAATTTGGGACAAAAAAAAGTAAACTGGCATTGGTACAAATTTTGAATCTCAAATACGCTTCGTATTCTTCGTTACATTTTTAGCTCTTTAGATTTTCCGTGATTAGCCGGCACGATAAGCTTTCAAATGAGGAGTAAATCATGGGAGTTGATAAAAGAATAAGGAAGATCTCGTAGACCCACAGAAAAACATGCTAGAGAAATAATATATAAGATAGTATAAGTTGAATGCCTACGGATTACCAAGCTAATGAAGTCATAGTAGGAGAAGTGATCCAGTTTTGTGATAATAACCACCTTTGACCTCTTTATACCAACATAACAGACTGATTATCAAGAAGATCCTGGAATGACGTACTAAATAACAATGTTATAATTGTTTCTATTGTAGACACGTTTTCTGTACATCAACGAGGTAATTATACAATGCCACAACTATTTGAATGTATTGGCAATTTATTTATATATTCTGAATAGTTACTTTTTTATAACTTGTGTACTTGAATTAATGAGTTACATGTCTAAGCAGCTTTTGCAAAGCTGGCATCAGATCGGTAAACTAGAGCAAAAAAATAATTCAATTGAGGTATACATTATTAAATGGATTAAATTTTTATCTTTTCATGATATTTTTTTACTAAAATGTATTCAGAATAAATCGTCTCCCAAGTTAGTCTTTAAAAGTCGGTTCACTGAAAGCTAATACATTTATTGAGTTTACCGCCAAAGTGCTTTGTGTACTCGTAAATTCCAAAAGTATAATCAAGGCAAATGATGGCTTTTGAAATAACCAAAAAAAGGATTTCAAAAGCATACCTACATTGCTCAAGGCACCCTCAATTTTATCATCTCTTCATTTCATTTTATGCCTAGAATAATAATACTTAGATAATAAATAGTTTCGTAAAGGAATTACGTAATTTTAGTAAACGCTATTACTTGTCTTTAGATATGAACGTTAGAAACAAAATGGTGAATAAATATGTTGATAAGTTCTATTGAGACATAAATAATTACAACATTCTCGTTAACGGAGTCGTAGCTTCTTACATCGTACCTTCAACTAAATCCACATTCCGTACCTATTTTTATCGTATCTATAAATAATCCATCTGTACCACTAACACTGGTAAGTGTGAAATGAGCTGTATCCCATCGTCACCTATTTGTCGATCCGGCAAGTGAGGTGTGAAGTATTGTGACAATCTGTATATTGCCTCATCTAGTGTTACCAAATATTGTTAATTGTACATTGTAAATGGTGAATTAGGAAGTTTATTGCTCCAAGACATTTATGCTCTGTTGATTGGAAGCTTAATTTGTTAGCTTCAAAAGGATTTTAATACTCTATTGAGATAGTTTGTATTGGTTCCAAGTCATCTCTCAACAACACTAATATTAAACGATACGAAGCATAGTTGCTATAGATATGACACATAAGAGTCAGTTGTATTTTACCCGACACATATTACATTTTAACATCAAGCTAAATCATCACGTGCCTAGGTTTTAAGCTTTCGCATTAATATAATTAATAGCAAAGTTTTCATATATCTATTTTGTGAGTCTTTGGTAACTTTCTTTAAATATACAATCGTTAAAATCATAACGACGACAGTCTTAAATAGTGAAGTCAATAGTATTGCCTTTGAGAGTTACGGCGGGATATCATTAATTACGCTACATGGTTTAAACGCTCATGAAAACCTATTAGCTGTATCACGGAGTACTTACGGCTTAGTTTAAGATCAAAAACTTCTAACGTTACGAGTTGTATCCTCAGTTCGAGGCTAAGGCTTCATTATTTTTTTTTTTTAGTCTTTATTAGAGCCATAAACCATTTAGGTTAAGTCTGCTATGGCTAAGGCTTCAAATACATAAAAAAATTTTGATATAAATTGAGTATTTAACAGATTATCACTGCTGGGTGAATGAAAATTACCCGAGGTTTTCTGAAATCTGCTAACCTGCACTGAGTTGTGTTGGAATATAAACTAAATCGCTTTCGTTCTGAGGCCAGAGCTATGCCTAACAGTAGGAAAATCATAAATTATTAAAAAAGTAAAGTGGTAGTAGTATAATTATGGAAGATATACTATTAGCATTTTTTAAATTATAAATTATTTGTGAATAAAGAATTTCTTTTTTTCTTTTTTTTTACCTTTAATAGTAAATAAAGAACTTTTTAAACATTTTGATCTATATTTTAGTATTTGACATGCTCAGCTACTCTTTCTTACGTACACCGTACTGTATGGTAGCTCAGTGGATTAGAGCACTTCCCTGGAAAGGAAGGGACGCAGGTTCGATTCCCGTTCGTACTAAAATACTCTTTTTCCTTATTCGCAAATTATAATTTGTACTTTAAGAAAAACTTTTTCCTTATTCACAATAATTTATATTTTAAAAAGTAGAAATATAGATCTAAAACACTATTAGCATTCTTGTATGCAAAAGTTCTAATTTGATCATTAGATATTTCTAAAGATCAACGCATTAAGCCTAACAAAAATGTTAGCTTCATTATATAGGACATATTACAAATTACTGGAAAGACATCCCAAGAAAGTGTGAGCCACCAGCTAATAGTTTCTAAATTCCAACTTGTTAGTTCAAGAATAGTGTGAGACATTGTAGCCAGAAAATATAAAAGTGTTTCCGAACACTTGTGTCGAGTGTGGCTAGTTATTGCCTAATATCGAGTACCGAGCTGCGCGGCGCCTGCTGTCTAAATTTGTACTATTCCGAAATACGCTTATACCGACGCATTATCCCGTTTTATGACCGATAAAAGTCAGGCAAAATGTACTACATTTGTGGCCCAGCCCTTATTTTCAGAACCTGATATACCGCTTTCGTTATTGGCCCCCTGTCCTTATATTTTATTGCAAGCATGCATAGATTTTTAGGTGATTTGTGTATTTTACCACTAAGTAATAAAAGTGATGCATGGATTTTATGGTTGGCGCGTGATAATTTTTCTAATGCGGAACTTTTGTTATAATTCATAAAAGATTTAGTGACGCTAAAATGTGATATGAAATCGTTTGCTAAGCTTTTATTATTTCTGTAATGGTTCACAAATCCTTTATAGCCTGCAAAGTCAATAACACTGCAGATTTTTTAAGATAATTATGTACCATAATATTAATGTGTAAGATAGGTGGTGGTCCATGATACGGAGTGAGATGTAAAGGAGATGCATGTAAAGGAGGTGGCAGAGCATGAGTGGGAGATGAGCTGTATCCCATTCCGCAGTAGATGCAATGGGCATCAAAGGGCTAATTGACCTCCGGCCGTTGTGCGCAGGCCTGAGGGCAACGGGTCTAGGGCAGTCTGTCACCCTAGAAGAAGCAGGCCCGTGATAGCAGCGCAATTGTGTCTCTTGATCAGGGAGGGCTAGGCCCTCCAAATCAGTTGGGACTACGGGACATGAAAGCCTAGAACCACCAGAGGTGAAGGAGCTCATGCGTAGAGCTTGCCTCTGGCTAAAGGAAGTCTGGAGGAACACCGCGGGGTTTTAGTAGGTAGGTATACCGGCATAACCTTTTTACCCGCCCAGCGGAAGGTATCCATCAAGGATATATCCATCATACCGACTAACATAGTAATATGATCAAATTCCCAATGTAATGAAATGAGAGCTTTGCTGTAATTATTATTTAATGTAGGTTCTTGAAACAAGAAGGATTTAGGCCATAGGTCACCACGATTGTCACGGGTTGGCATGCTGGTTTCCACATTGTGTTTCTACCGGGCAGTAACAGTTTATGACCAAATCTATAGGTACAGGTATTACTAGCCTTTGCCCGCGGCTCCGCCGCAACCAAAAGCTAGTTTTAGGATATATCTCAGGTTCTCGTTATAGTAGCGGGATAAAATATATAAATAATATGTGTATCAGTTTTTAAGTCTAATCAAGAGCTACCAAATAAAAAAAGTTGCATCGAAATCTGTTCAGTAGTTAAACACAAAGTGGAAAATGTGAAATCAAAAATAACTAATTTCGATAACACATTCATACTTAACGTCTTGGGTGACGCCTGCGCCTGCGCTCAGTAGTTTTTACGTGATGCGCAAACAAACAAACAGATAAAAAATCTAAAAAAAAAATGTTTTGTAAAGTATTTATTTCTCAAATATCTTAAATGTACAGACACAGCTCTGTTACAGCTTTATAATAGTAATAGATGAAACAAAGTTCTCAAAACTCAAAAACTATCAACGGATATGCATTCGGTTAATCATTGGATGGAGTGATTCGCATAGAAGGTTTAGGTTTATATTTTTTGTATAAGTTGGCTTATTGATTTACGAGGATTTTTGAAGATGTTGGAAAAAATAATCCTGACTGGGGTGTATAAAACATCTTAATAGAGCAAGATAGGTATAAAAACATCTCATATCCGTTGCAAAACCGTAGTGCACTCATAAATAATAAAAAAAGAGGATTTGAAGTGTCTGTGTGTGTGTGTGTGTGCTTCTTTCAGACTAGAGACTGAACTCGACACCCGTGTCTTTATAGTCTAGAGTGTAGATAAATAAATCTCTCAAAAACGAAAAGCGAATTAAGCTTTAATCAGTGTCAACAGCATTTAAAATGTATAAAATAGTATTTATTTACGTTTAAAATATAGGTTAAACACAAAGTGAAAAATGTGAAATCGAAAATAACAGTCAGGAGCAGGATTTGAACCTGCATCTTCTGGATTCCGTCCAGATGCTTTTACCAATTCAGCATCCTGACACTTGCTCCTGACTGCTAATTTCGATAACACATCATACTTAACGTCTTTGGGTGACGCCTGCGCCGTCTGTCGGACGTATTTTCATACATTATACCGACCAGGTAAACTTAATTTTACAATTAAGATTTTACCTAATAATGACGCAAACCCTTTAAATATTTAGATATTTTTATATATATTTTTGCATTTGACATGCTTAGCACTATACATTAAACACAAAGTGAAAAATGTGAAATCGAAAATTGGTAAAAGCATCTGGACGGAATCCAGAAGATGCAGGTTCAAATCCTGCTCCTGACTGTTATTTTCGATTTCACATTTTTCACTTTGTGTTTAATGTATAGTGCTAAGCATGTCAAATGCAAAAATATATATAAAAATATCTAAATATAAAATATAGGTGTTGAAAAATAAACAATTTGTTTATTGTTTTTAAGGTGACGGTGTATAAGTAGATACGTGGTACAAATTGATAGAAAATAGTTTGCACTTCTTAAACATAATCTAAATAACCTATGCTGAAGACCGGATTTCTCAGTAATACGAAACCCAGTTACTCACCTGTAATAAATCACGACAGCGGAGCGGGCACTAACACCATCTGTTAACATCGCTGTGCACTATGTAATTTAATTTGAAGTTTTTGTATCGGCTTCTTGTTAAGCGAAAATCCTGTTACGCTAGGAAGCTGTGATCCTATGATATCTTTTTCTTCATTAGTAAACATAACAAAAAAATCAAAGGTTTTAATCATTTAAAATTTTTAATTACAAATCATGAAACTACTAGGTACCTGTTTTTTGATTGAGTGAATGAGTAAATGAGAATTGGTGAGAGTGAAGTGAGTTTGATTCGAAGTCCAGACACTTTTCTGACTTTTGGAAAAATAGTAAAGAAGAAACCGTGAGGATGCCGGCACCTGATAGATTTTCTTGACGGCTTATAAAACTTATTTTACCCGTGTCGACATGCTTAGACGTTTAAATGAACACAAAGTGCAAAAATGATCGAAAATCGATGAATCGAAAATAACAGTCACGAGAAGGGTTTGAACCTACATCTCCTGGTAAGCTGTCCCAGATGCTTAGCCAATTCACCCAAGAAGATTCACATTTTCGCACTTTGTGATCATTCAATCTATTGACTTTATAGTTATTAGTTTTCTTCACTGAGCTAGGATTTATAAACCAGCCCACTCTAACACCCTAAAACAATATCGTCAAGCACTGACTTATTATGAAAGAGTTGCCATATACTTCATATAAAAATTGACATAAACAAAGCAATCACAAAAAATAATCATCATGTCAATTTTTAACCCTTCAATGGTCACAATGAACGTGGGAATGCAAAAAGCTTCCCTATGCAATCTCACGAGTCCAACCGTTCCATTCACAAATTTCCTGCACGCAATGAAACCGCAAAAGCGCACTACCTGCTGATACGAGTGTACCTTCTTTGTCACATTTTTGCAATGGGGCATGAAATACCGTATTGAACGTTGTAGGTTTCCTCAACAGCGTTTCATATTTCAAAATATTGTGTGATTTTATTTCTATTACTTTGTTAATTTTTATTCAATTAATTCTTAAAAAACTTTAACTTTATTCATCAAGTTTTGTAATTACAGTTTTGCAAGATAGTAGCAAGTTTGCAAGGTAGCCAGTCTTTAGCCTAATTCAAAAAAAAGTAAACTTTTAGTTTTTAACCCTTAACCACCTACCATCAAAATTTGTCCTTTAACCACCTACGTGCGGTCTCAGAGACCGCTGGTGATATATTACCTTTTATTTCGAAACTTTGGCAATAACGAAACATTTGATTAAATTAAATAATTATTTATACTCTAAAGCTTTATTTTTGATATCACAAATAATCGGGTCGGGCAATGTTATTGAGCTTTTTCCTAAAAAAAAAAATTCTCAGTAGCAGCCTGGAGTTTGGAAATGTGCCCTAGGCTCACCCCCTATTTATTTTTTTTTTTTTGTTTATAAATTGAGAAAACTAACAATAAATTGAAACAAAAATCAAACATAAATTAAAAGTTTTCAACATTACAATGTCTAAATACATATTTACAGTTTTTCGTAGCAGTGACAGCATATTTATTTTGCACACTCACCTTTCTACATTAGAAGTAAATCTTTCCTGATCTGCAGAATATGGTGAACAGTTCTTGATGTTCCTCTGAATGTGTTTATTTTTTCGCGACATTCCGATTATATTTGCCATTGCATTTGCCGTGTGGGGTCGGCACCAAGAATAGCTCCACCCCGTCTCTTCCTATGGGAGTCGTAAAAGCCGACTAAGGGATTACCGGGGGACCGGGCAGCAGCGTTCCTCTGTGTACTAAAACCATCCACTGCGATCGCCAATCCGCCTGCCAAGCGTGGCGATTATGATAAAACCCCCATTTTGGGGAGGTCTATGTCCAGCAGTGGACGATGAAAGGCTGATGGATGGATGGATAGTTTCCGATTACAGTCTTGTAAGCTGCTCCGACAATTTTTTATGAATTTTAATCGGCTTTCAGCTTTTAGTCTGCAACACATTACATAAAAATTCGCAGCGGAGTTGTTTAATATTTTGTAAAATATAACATAATTCATGATTATTTATTTCTTCGTGCCCGACGAAAAGTGGAGTAGTTTGAGCATATTTGATCAAGTTGATCGACTCCTATTTTTCCTTTAACCTGCACTAGATCTTCGGTAACATAGGGTTTTACCTCACTGCAGTCCTCGTCCGGTGCATCCTATTCATCTGACATCTCAAACTGCAGCCATCTTTCAATATTTACATAGTTTTTATTAATTTTACACTAAAACAATGTAAAGTAAATAAATATAAAAAAATCACACAACCACCTTTGTGCGGTCTCTAACACCGCTAGTGAAATAATTTTACTTACCTAGGCCAGACGCGCGCACATATACCTACGAATATCGGGCGCAAGCGCGATACTATATATATATATTATTATAAATGTGCGGAAAGGCATATGGTCGCGCACTGCCGCACGATACGCACATTTCGAAAAATTTGAATCTTACTTAACTTACTATATTGGAATAAAATGTACGTAAAAGCATCCGATAGATGGCGTCGGCCTTAAAGACATCTAACACAAATGTGAAGTGGAGATAAAGTGTCAGCATTAGGTGACTGCGATAGCTTAGCAGTCGAGAGCACTCCACGGGATTAGATGGGACGCAAGTTCGATTCCTACTAGCAGTAAAATTCTTTTGCCACTTTCACAAATAATTTGTTCTTCAAACTAAGTACTTACCTACATCGTTTCAAATTAAGTCTAATAATTGAAATTGAAATAAATTACATAAGTAATGTTAAATATTCTTAGTAGGTATATTTTTCCCGCCTTAACAAAAAAAGTTACGATCATATTAGTTCCCTACAAAGCAGACATACTAGGATGATTTACAGCCGATTGTATCATTACAAATGTTTTTTTACATTTATCAAAGACTTTTTAGTTTTAGCCCAAACTAGCCTTTGCCCGAAGCTCCGCCGCAGCCAAAAGCTAGTTTTTGGGTTATATCTCAGGTTCCCAATATAGTAGCGGAATAAAATGTTTACCAGTTTTTAATTCCAATCAAGAGCTATCAAGTAAAAAAAAAGACATCAAAATCCGTTCAGTAGTTTATGCGTGATGCGCGAACGAACAAACAGACAACAGACAAAAAATCTAAAATAAAATTGTTTTGTGTTCAGACACGCTTATATAGCCTAATAAAGTATTTTTTTCACAAATATCTTAAATGTACAGACAGCCCTGTAATAGTATAGATAGAATGTATCTTTTATCTTTCTAGGTATTTGCTTTGTATGTATCAAAGAGAATTTAGTTTTAGCTGAAATATATTATCATTTTGCTGTAAATAACCAATTTCATATGTTATAGGTATCTATTACTGTAATAAGTTTTATTTTTGTTCAAATGAAAATGGTTACGTCCCTTTTGATGTTTTTTGTGGAAGCCGGCCGTAAATGTTGTTTTTTATTGTTACCTACAAAATATCCATTAGAGAGTGTTGTTCTTAAATTTAAATGGAAAACATTTTTTCATCAAAAATGGTAAACTCCACATCTTTCCTAAGCAAATTAAGAGGGACCCTCAGGGGACGTAATGAATTTACGACTCAGATTTGGAATAATATTTTTATGCTTTTGATCTAATAATAACATAATTTACTCCCTGCTGATTTCAGATTCGTGTCTTGTTAGTTAATGCAGATCATATAACTTTTTTTGAAGCCTAAACTTACAACCTCTAATCGTGAGTAATGTTCCATAGAGATCAATAAGATTTTCTGGTAATTAAAGGACTTGTACATAAACATGGGTATATTATGTTTTTGTAGTTAATCGTATAAAATCAATATTATACCTATATTTGTTTTTGATTCAAAGAGACTGTCAAGCGGTGCATTTGCGGTTTGAACGATCGGTAATGTAAAGCTACTTTCGGTGGGAAATCAGATGGGTGAAAAAAGTGACACTAATTATTTGTAGACACACCTGATCTTGTTTCTACTTTAGAAGGCTCGTTAAGCAGTACCCTGGCTTTCAAATATGTCCGACTGTCAAAAATGTCCCGGTAGTCGATACAGATTGACAGTCCTGAATAAAATATCTGACTCCGATCTTGTTTTAAGGTCGTTAGTTGATCCCCTAGTTGGGTCATGGAGTTGGGTCATGGACAACCCGTGTAAATACTGGTAGGTCAGGTAAAACCGAACAGATTAGAAGCCAACCCCAACAAAGTTTAGAATAAGGAAGAAAAAACTTCTTGATTGGATATTTTTATGAATATTCTGAATATTGTTTGAATTTCATGATCGAACAGACATTGAAACAAATCAATATTGACTTTTCACATTAAATTAGATCCTTTATTGTTATGGCGGAAAAATGTACCTAACCGCACACCCCTTCGGAGCAACCAACAGGGTAGTGTGGGCCCTTTACCCACTAAATATACCTGTCGTGTGACGCCTTTCCACCTGTACCCTTTCGGGTACCCTCTTTGAGCCTGTACCCTTTCGGATACCCTATTTGAGCGACACTTCCGGGCACTGGAGCGTCCTCCACCTTCGCAGGATTAAATTAAATTAAATAATATCCTATCCTTATTCATCCACATGTAATTGTTTTTGCATATATATTAATATAATACTTGGTAATTGCTTAAAACTGCACTCCGTCAACTTCACACCGTTATTTTGCATTGCTTGCGACATAAATGACATGTATTTTTCATACACAGGCATGCCCGATTGACTTTAGCTATTCTGTCTAATTATAGACACTCACTAAGAACGAATTTTGTGCAAATCTTATTTATATCCCATTTTTTCTTCTTGGACAACGATAGCTTAATTCAACGAGGACGAAGTCGCAGGCAAAAGCTTGTCTGTAATAATCGAGATATTATAAAGATTAAATTATTTGTGAAAGTGGAAAATTAATGCCAGCGGGTTTGAACTTGCGTCCCTTCCAATTCGGGGAAGTGCTCTAGACCGCTAAGCCATCGCAGTCACCAACGGCGACTCCTCCTCTCTACTACTCTCTAAAAGTAACTTTCTACTTACACAAAAATGTATTCCTTATAGTAACTGAGCATGTCAAGTGCTAAAATAAAGTTAAAAAATTGAGGAATTATTTACCTTGAAAGAAAATTTATTACTCGTAGTAACTTATAAAAAGTTAAGCTATTATAACTCTTACTAAGAAATGAATTTGAATGAGACCATGTAAGAAGTTCACAAAGCAGCCATTAGCAGCAGCGTACTATGCTTAAGATAACAACTCTGCACATTAGAGTAAAATCCCTGCTCGTTCGAATATGGATCTTAGTCAAGTCTTGAGACTAAACTTGGACGTGATAAGCAGCTAAGACACTTTGTTTTCCTTTAGCGCAAGATTAGCTAGAATATTGAATACAATTTCAAAGTTTATTGTTAGTCTCAACAGGGCAGCTCTTGTTGAAGTTTCAATTATGTGGCTTTTGCATAGTTTAGTGCAGATTCGTTTATACATAAAGGAATACCATTTGTTAGGGTAGCGTTATTTTATGGTATAAAAAAGTGCTGCTCTTTTGTAATTGTTAATAGCAATTCAGCAAGTCTAGTCAGAATATCCACTAATATTGGAAAAAAATCCTTACTAGAATTAAATCAGAAGTGCCTGATGTGTCAGAAGAGCAAGTCTAGTCAGAATATCCACTAATAGTGGGAAAAAATCCTTACTAGAATTAAATCAGAAGTGCTTGCTTTGTCTCAGAGAAACAGAACCGACAATCAATCTCAGACCAAAACAAATATTATGCACTGCAATGGATGTAAACAGATACAGGATCACAGTAAAACTAGGATCCATCTTTTTCTAACAACTAACAGGAAACATCAACCAAATGATGCAAGGATAGATCATACAACCAGCTGCTGGCATTTTGGCTAATCTTGTTATTAGCTAAGGTCTAAGAAGGCCTGTCCTGTTCTTCCTTCTTTATCATCATCATCCCAATTTTAATCCCGTATCCCCGATCCTCGCTTCAGAACCCAGGTCCATTTTCTAATCTTTACTCCTCCACTTTGCACGGTCTTCGGAATCCCTATTGGTGAGACCGTTAGCACACATCTACTATGACGTCAAGCTATTATTTCTTAGGTTACTCTTTCTACATTAGTCTGGCGGAAGCAGCACGGCTAGAGATTACTGATACTGTCTGACAATACGCCTAATATCACTAAGCACAAAATTATTAAGTCAATTTAAAGCAAATAATATAAAGTTATTCCATTTTAAAACCCCGATATTTCTTCCATCAACATTAAAACAGTAGTATTAATATTATTTAAATTTCAAATCTGGCCTGAGTGCCGTTCGTTGTTGTTAATTTGCGAGGGGAGAGAAAAATAGCGGTGGAACAACAACGTTTAATTTGTACCCATTAATAATGGCGATGATGAGAATGTATTGCCCTCTAAGGCTGCTCACTAATTTTATTTACTCTGTTGGTGCTATGATAGAAACTGAAGAAACATGATTCAATTATAGTTTATTTAAATTATACAACTACTTTTGTTATTGTATGCATTGTATTTTTCTAGATACTTTGACAGTTTTGAAAGTTGTTGCTGTTCTCAAATACAGTTTTTGCAGTGACCTTTCACCTCCAGCTCATAAAGACACTCAATCTGTAAACAATTAATACAGGCTATTGATATGAAGTTTAATTTAGTCACACATGAATCAATTATGAATTCTATTTAAGAGGTGAACATTATGTGTAAATCCAAAGCCCTTATTTTGCCAGTATAATTTTTAGTCCCATCATAATGGGGAATAAATCTGTTTTGACTCACTGGACACAAAATATTGTGCTCCTAGTTGCTAATGATATTTTCCTGACTAAAACCTGTTAACACAAGAAAGAAATGGTTGCTTTGCTTATATGCATGTTCAGTATAATATTGTGACTGTGATTCCCGTATAATTGTTGATTATTGTTGAAGTGAAAACTTCTATAGGAAGGTTTGGATATGGAGTAAATTAAAAAGTTATCATCGTCATGGTCACGTGATGAGATAACGATAACACTATATCTGTTCCTAATTAGTATAACTTATTGCGCTGGACCAACTGAACATGTAGATCTTTTGACTCTACTTTTTTCTTCTTTTTGTTATTTGAAGTTTTCAATTCTGTCGGCAGACCTCACTTTAATTTATTTCTCTATAATGTCTATTCTCTGCATCAAATCTCCACGCTAAATTTCCAGTTTATTTTTGCAGTCAGGAAAGTGTAGTCGCTAATTATGCGCATAAGGAATATTGAAAAACTACAACTATCTAATAGGTGCATTATTTTAATGTATCCTTCGGACGCAATGCAACCGGTTTTGTACCGTGTTAAGTGCGCACGTACCTATAGTTCTGGAGTAGCAGGTTTAGCTAGCGTGTGTTACTAATTGATTTTTAGGTAAATTAAAATTGTGTACTTAAATAAGTAGGTTGTATCATACAAAACTTCCTTGAAAATAAGTATCTAAACAACAATTAAATCTGTTTTGAAATCCATTGCATAGTTTAGAAGAAGTAAACGTAGAAGCAGACAGTTGTGGGCAGTTTCTTTATTTTATAATATTAATTATAAAGGTTATAGATAGGTATATATATGTACATAGTTAGAGTTACAAATTGCCATTCTTAAACCCAATTTTATTCCAATATTGGGATCTTGTTTCCTCAAAAGAATTTCTCGCGAAGTTTTTTTTCCTGGGCAGTGATATTAATTTATGATCAACTACTTACAGTCATAATCTCGCAAAATCAGATCGTTTGAAGTGAAGACCTTAGACGGGGATGAAGCTTTCCTGAGTGACAACATAACATATAATTTTTATTGACCTACCTAATGGCATGGTACAATTGTCACTCTTGGACTTAACTATATAAAGTATAAACTAAGAGTACTGTCAAGCTGCTCACCATTTCATTTCGCAAATATGAAATGAAAGTATGAACCATTTAATACACTTATGGGAACAAATTAATTAGGTACCTTATTGTGACTTGTGACCCATTTTATTTTAAAAGTAAACACAACAGTGCTATTAGTCACTCAATGAATAATACAATTGGGCTGCTTATCTATGGACGCTTTAATAAAGTTTAAGCATACCGCAGTACTCCATTCTTCTGGAAATTGATAGACGTGGAGTTATCATTTGACAGTGTGCGTGCAGTATTATTTTGTCACGCAATATAGCTGTGCCATACCCAGGTCAACAAAGACCAAGAAAATGTTACAGAACATTGTCACGAATTTACTTTTAAACTCATTATACTCGTAATTTAAATAAAATATAATTGCAAGTATATTAGAACATAAAACACTTATGAAAAATAAGAAACGCTAACATCATAATTAGCGTTGATAGCCTAGCGGTAAAACCAAGGACTGCAAAGACAATAATATCGAGTTCGATCCCGAGTCCAAAGTTCAGACCTCGTACGGCATATACGTACACATCTGAATTTTCGAGATTTTTCGAAAATTATGTGTGTGTTTATTTACAATTTATCACTGTTCGGTGAAGGCAAACATCTTTAGGGAGCGTGCCTTTTTTTTTGTTAAGGCGTGAAAAAAATTTCCTAATCGCAAACCCCGTCCTTTGGGGCAACGAACAGGGTAGTGTAGGGCCCTCACCCATTAAACGTCTAAGCTATTTTCTATAGCACTAATAATGCGTCATAGAGTTATTTTTTTATTCTATTGTAGCTCTCGGCCCATCTGGTGGTAAGCACTTAGCTTGGCTTATAGATGCTAAGAATACCAAGGACATTACTTATTTCCCAAACCTAGGGAAATAACTATTAGTAGATGTAAAAAATTGGAGAAATATAGGGAGATGGACGATAATGTGAAGATTGAGAGGAAAGGTAGAAGTAGAAGAGGGTTTGTGATTTAGCTCATAAAACGAAACATTAGTCACAAATAATTCGTACTTTAAAAAGTGGCGGAGCATGTCAAATCCTAAAAAATATAGATAAAAATGTTTAAAAAAAAACGCCCCATCAAATATGTAGTATGAATTTTAATTGCAAAATTAATCTTAATATATTGCGTTGGTTTAATGCATGTAAATGCTTCCGATAGATGGCGTTGGTCGTAAAGGCAAATATGATTATAATGATCAAAAGATCTGTACTATAGCTCAGTGGCTTAGAGCACTTCCCCGGATTGGAAAAGACGCAGGTTCGATTCCCGCTAGTACAAAAAATCTCTTTTTCCTTATTCACAAATAATTTGTACTTTAAAAAATTGGCGGAGCATGTCAAATGCTAAAAACTGAAGATTAAAAATGTTTAAAAAAACTCGCACCGTCAAATAGTATGAATTTTAATTGCAAAATTAAACTTACTATATTGGTTTAATGCATGTAAATGCTTCAGATAGATGGCGTTGGTCGTAAAGACAAATATGATAAGTAGATTGGAATGATCGAAAGATCTGTACTAATAGCTCAGTGGCTTAGAGCACTTCTCCGGATTGGAAAAGACGCGGGTTCGATTCCCGCTAGTACAAAAAATCTCTTTTTCTTTATTCACAAATAATTTGTACTTTGAAACATTAGTGTTTTGTTTTGTGAGCAAAGCCACTGATATTTCCGTCAATATTCTATGGATGGTACTTCTTTAGCTGTCCCATTCATTCCAAGATCAGTAAGGTTCTACATACAATAATCACAGTATTCTAAGAAAGACACATTATAAAATTAATGTGTAATCTTCCAAGAAATGTACGTATGTATCACCTCGATCTTGTCTACTTAAAATTTTACTCTATGTTATAAAACCGTAGCATTTTACGCCCTATTCGTCAACATGTCATATGTAATAAAACTCGTTGTGGCCGTCGACGGGGCAAGGACCCTACTTTTATGTTTTTTTTAACTCACACCCCTTTTTAGTATAAAAAGCATAAAAGATGTTATCATATTCCAGTAAGAGCATTTTCAAAACTGGTATTTATGACCTCTTTATCTTATGCGTCTATATTTAATCTTTGAGTGGAATCGACTAGAGTGCGTGATGTTATTTCAAAGGACTTACTGTTTAGACAATAAAATCCTTAAATTTCAACCCTAATATGCGATAACATCAGCAATAAGTCTGACTAGTTAAGTAACCTGTGAAACTATTTTGTATCTTATTAAGTACCAAACATTGAATGCAAAATTGTATGTCAGAATTTTGGATTTAATTTGAGTGGTTTTCATAACTCTCTTTTGAACTACTTTTACAGATACCTACTTTAACAGAGACTTATTTTATGTAAAAAGAGATATAAAAAGCGCTTGCTCAAAGAACGAAACGACTATTCACTATAACACATGTAGTGAGCTGTACTTATGTATATGGCAAATACTTATAAAATTACTATTATGTTGACTAACCGCAACGTTTCATTAAACACAAAGTGAAAATATGTGAAATAGAAAATAACAGCAAGAGCAGGATTTGAACCTGCATCTCCTGGATACCGTCCAGATGCTTTGCCAATTCAGCCATCGTGACAATTGCTCCCGACTGCTAATTTCGACAACACATTCATACTTTAACATCTTTGGGTGACGCCAACGGTTCAGCTGAGTAGCAACAGCCGTAGTCACGAGTAGACTGATGAAGAAGGTATTAGCCATTTATGATTGGCGGGAATCATATATCCATCAGGCTTTTAAAGTCCAGTGCTGGATATAAGCCTCCCCAAGAATGTGGGATAGTGCCGTAATCGCCACGCTTGGCGGGCGGGTTGGCGATCGCAATGGATGTTGTTAATATTCGAATGAGTGCTGCTGCCCACTCCCCCGGTATTCCCTCAGTCGGCTCTTACGACTCCCATGGGTGGAGAGGGGTAGGCGAGAATATTTGCATTAATTCCTGATCTTGTGCATAAACTATTCATATATACAAAACTAACCCCTTTTAGCGTTTTTTTACGACACATATCACACTATTATCGCGCCTTAACAAAAAAAAAGAAAAGAAAAAGGGTTATCCGGGAAACGCAGGTTCAAATCATGCTCGTGGGTTTCATTTTCGTACTTTCGGTGTTTCTTGATTTCTACAGACGAGCCTTGATGTGTTTTGGTTTTAACTATTGCGTGATAGCCGTATATTCGTTTATTTCCCGTAGGTGAACGTGATAAAGTGAGCAGCGTTCTAAATAATACTAAGTACATGAGTGGTAGTTACTACTTGCCATCAGATGGCCCGTGGTTCGTCTGCAACCATATGTGAACAAAAAGTAGTAATATACAAACTTTAAACAGGCTACATTCTATTTGGTTGAAGTTCCTAGTTTCCACCAATGAGGTTCGTAATAGTCATTTTATTAATTATTTGTGTGTAGAAAAATACTTGTTACTAACGCTGCAGTGTTGTCACCATCATGATATTTTGACAGGAGCATGGTTACCAAACTGAATCCCAATTAGTTAATGACGTAAGTAGTTAATGTAGTCATTATATTCAGACAATCCAAAACCAAACACAAACACTATTAAAACGGGTGCGCCACTATATTTTACGTAATTAAGAATTCGAACTGTCACCACGGTCGGTCACGCTACCTAGCGTGATCATCACTCACCAATTAGGTTGGTTTCTTACGAAAATACCGGAGGTTGCCACCTTTTTACTGATTGTAAGTAAACCGTGATAGAGATTGTCACTGGTATCAAATTACTCTAATATATTTTTATTAATATCAGAGTTAGAGATAAATAATGAAGACATTATGTTTTGTTCTGTGTATGATACACCTATTTGAAATATGAATGCGATGATATGTCTTATTTATATAACTTTTTTATACGGAACTAGCCTTTGCGTGCTAGTTTTTCAGTTATGTTTCAAGTTTCCGAAATAGTAGCGGGATAAAGTGTATACCAGTTTTTAAGTCTAATCAAGAACTATCAAATAAAAAAGTTGCATCAGAATCCGTTCAGTAGTTTTTGCGTGCATGAACAAACAGATAAAAAGACAAAAAAAAAATCTAAAAAAAATTGTTTTGTGTTTAGACACGCCTATATAGCCTGATACAGTATTTTTTTTTCTCAAGTATCTTAAATGTACAGACACATTAAACACAAAGTGAAAAATGTGAATGTGTGTGTGTATAGTGCTAAGCATGTCAAATGCTAAAAATATATATAAAAATATCTAAATATGTACAGACACAGCTCTGTTACAGCTTTATAATATATATATATATATATATATATACATGTGTAGTCTTATTTAAACTAATATCTACATATTATGTTCAGGTAAAGGGCGTTTAAATTAACAAAAGTTGGATATACAGATATTACATATAAGTAATTAAGAATAAAATGGTGGTATATGACGTCGTATTATCTAATCCCGATCGCCAAGAGCATGTAAAGCAAATAACAATCCATCCATTCATCCATCAGTCTTTCAACGTCCACTGCTGGACATAGGCCTCCCCAAGAGAACGCCACAACGAGCGGTCCCGTCATGGGGGATAATGCCGTAATCACCACGCTTGGCAGGCGGGTTGGCGATCGCAGTGGATGTTGTTAATACTCGAGGGAGGGCTGCTGCCCACTCCCCCGGTATTCCCTCAGTCGGCTCTTACGACTCCCGTGGGTAGAGAGGGGTGGGACAATTCTAAAGCCGGCCCCACAAGGCCAAATAACGATACTTATATACAAATATCTAAACATACATGTTAGACGATAGAACGCCTAAATGTATTTTTTTTTAACTGACGCACTCACTGGGAGATATCGAGTCGTTCCCTTTTAACGCATTCTAAAAGACCTCTATATAGGTGCAAATAAAAACACGAATAACCCTTTAGAACGGTGCTACCGTTGTTTCTATTATCATTGCTTGCTTTTCTGTGGGGCTCCAACTTTTTTCTCGTTTGAAAAAAATAAGCAAGCTCCGGATATGGCCGCCGTTCCCCATCTGTTTTATTAAAACCACGATATTGATCTCAATCGGCCGTTTCGATGTTCGTACTGAGGCGTTTTAATTGAATGATTCGATTCGAATCAATGCAATCGCGATTGTTGAATGTTTGACTTGGTTCAATTTATGATCGTTATACGTTACATGTCGAGTAACGCCTCCTGTGCTGCTGTGATGATTGGGTTGACTTATCGCAATATCATTTTAATAATCGTTGTATCTCTTATCATGTTTGGCCGTTTACAAAGAAATCATTAATTGAGATTATCTTTTGTTTTAACTAGCTTAAATTCATCTCATGGTTTTAATTTTTTGATCTAAGCTTGTAAATTAAACAAAACTGGGCAACTGTTAAATGTATAAAAATTTAAAATTAGAATAATGTCATGTCTACATTATTTCCATGTGCAAATGGAAGATTAACAAAATATGCTACGTAATGCCGACATAAAGAAAGCTAGAGCTGTAAGTGAGTTGTTTCAAATTTAATGGTTGACTTCTTTAAAAATTATTAAGTTAATTCTAAATAATGTTTTTAATTTGTTATTATATTTAAAGTAAATGCACATTAGGTGAATTTATTTTTAGTGTTCAATCGAAAAATCAATGACGCCACTGTAGTAACTACCTATATATTGTATATTTATGTTGATGTTAAATTTATAACCTATTATTTATAAATTGATTCTCAAAGCATTTTCTAAAATAAAATGCAATAAAGTATAAAATTTATAACGCAAAAGGGAATGCTCGGCAAGTTAGGTAACAAACATAAATATGAAGATCCATTCATTGTCCTGTCGTCGGTCAAGTAAAAAATATTTACAGTAGTGAATTCCAATGTATCAAAATTTTACTTCAATTGACATGAAACAAAAACATCTCACAGATGTTTTTTGAACCAAAAAATCGCTTTCTGTTGACGCGTTGTCGCAAGATACAAACAAAGACGAAACTTATTTACAGTAAATTCAATCAATTACTACAGGCATGGACGGTTGCTACCGAAATATATGGCTAGGTACTTGACGTTTCAAGATGAGTTCGGACTGAACAAAAAATTCTTTGTCGTTGTCGTCTGGTAAAAACTTCGACAACCCAATGGGCATTCGTAGCAAAAACGATGCTGCCCATCGAAGAGAAACCGGAGTAAAAAATCGGTACCTTTAATTGGATACGGAGTTTCGCAACATTACCAATTACTAGTAAATTTATATTATCTTAAGGTAAGTTGCCGAAGGTTTTTGTTGTTTTACTTTATGTAGCAGTGATTTGAACAAATGTAGCAGTGATTTGAACAAATGACGGAAGTTTTTAGGTTCGGTTCCTATTTCAAACTCTGCTTAGTTAGCTTCTTTGCCACGTCCGAATTCCACCAACGTGCATGGGTTAGTATGATGGATTTTGACCTAGAATTCTCTTATTTTGAGGAGAAATCGTATGCAATAATTATAAGTAATATGTTTTATGTATTCAAAGTTTCATGATGATTGATTCCGTAGTTATGGTGTGAAAGCATAGAAAACAAACAAATGCAATTACGCATTTTTAGTATAAGTAATGATTTACCTATTTATGTATTTAACATTGCTGTTGTGGGGCCGTCTTTAGATTTGTCCCACCCCTCTCCACCCATGGAAGTCGTAAGAGCCGACTGAGAGAATACCGGGGGAGTGTGCAGCAGCACTCCCTCGAGTATTAATAACATCCACTGCGATCGCCAACCCGCCTGCCAAGCGTCGTGATTACGGCACTATCTATCTACTATATGAGCGAAACACAGTCATGTTGTGGCGTTGTCTTGGGGAGACCTATGTCCAGCAGTGGACGTTGAAAGGCTGATGGATGGATGGGTTGTTGTTGTATTACATATGTGTAACTCTGATAATGTGAGTATTCAAAGCTAACATAAAAATAACAATAAATTATAGTAGATCTCAGAAAACACATAAAACGTACGAGGCGGCGGCGTAATCTTTTTAAAGTCCTGACAGAATAATTTATGAATAAAAAATGTAACCAACTGCTAATTAAAGTAACGTAATTTTAGTAAATAAGCAGTATTTACTGTACGTTGATATTATTTTTATAAATGTAATTGTTTCGTGTCATACACAGACCTATCAGCTTGACCTCTTTTCTGTTGAAGACACTGGAGAGGTTGTGCGATAGGAACCTGAGGGAGGGGGTTCTACTAGGCGCCCCCCTGCACCCGCATCAACACGCCTACTGTCAAGGTAAATCTACAGAATCGGCACTTCATGCAGTGGTATACAAAATTGAAGAAGCGATTTCAAGCAAGTCTATATGTCTAGGCACCTTCATAGACATCGAGGGGGCCTTTGACAAGACCAAATTTACTAGCATAACTGCAGCACTTGAAAGACATGGAGCAAATGCAGTTATGATCCAATGGATAGATAATATGTTAAGCAAAAGGATCGTTAAGCTTAGCACAGGCGGTACACACAAGGCACTGGTGGCCAAAGGATGCCCTCAAGGGGGTGTGCTTTCACCGCTACTGTGGAATTTAGTGGTAAATGATCTAATTGCTACACTGAACAACAATCACTATTATACGGTTGGTTATGCCGACGATCTGGTGATACTGACATGCGGAAACAGTACAAGTACAGTATGCGACGTTACACGCTCTGCGCTGGTCATCGTGGAACGGTGGTGTACTATCAACGAACTAACAGTCAATCCAAAAAAGACGGAAATGGTGATGTTCACTAACAAACGTAACCTGGGCAACTACCGACTGCCCAAATTATTCAAAACAGAACTCCAGTTATCAACACAGGTTAAGTACCTAGGGGTAATTCTTGACCGTAAGTTAAACTGGAA
This sequence comes from Leucoma salicis, assembly GCA_948253155.1. Classification (NCBI taxonomy): domain Eukaryota; kingdom Metazoa; phylum Arthropoda; class Insecta; order Lepidoptera; family Erebidae; genus Leucoma; species Leucoma salicis. The sequence goes on along the minus strand of OX411815.1, from coordinate 19,093,141 downwards.
ATTTAAATAGTAAAATAGATAAAGCTACGGTCGCATTTTGGCAATGCCGCAGAATGATAGGTAAAAGATGGGGCCTAGACCCTAAAATCGTTCTATGGCTATACCAGGTAGTAATCCGACCAATGATTAGCTACGGTGCGGTGGTGTAGTGGCCACGGACCGAATTATCCACTGTCATAGCTAAACTACAACGACTCCAGAGATTGGCCTGTATGGCGGCCACGGGATGCATGAGGACAACTCCAACTGCTGCTCTGGAAGCTATTCTTGGCCTGCCGCCACTGCATCTGTTCATAAAACAAGAGGCAGCAGCTACAGCGGTAAGGCTTAAAAACCTGAGTCTCTGGAGACTAGCAAGGGTACCGCACACCGAAATCCTCAGTGAGGTAATAGGTAAGGAGCCGCTCATGGCAGCGGTGACCGACAGGATACCCAAGCAGTTTGTATTTGACAAGAAGTATAAGATACAATTGCAAGAACAACCGGGTGAAGGTCTTAACCCAAGAGAGATGAGTATCTTCACAGATGGATCTAAAACAAGGTCAGGTACTGGTGTGGGTGTATTCTCCGAGGACCTGAACATTCAGATATCTACACCATTAGGAGCTCATAACACGGTCTTCCAGGCAGAAAGTGTGGGCATCTTAATGGCAGCGTATGCAATCGACTCTAGAAAGGTAAAGAACCAACAAATCCGTATACTCTCTGATAGCCGATCAGTCCTACAGGCCCTTCAAAGGTATACTATAACCTCGGGTCTTATATACGAGTGCCATCGAGCCCTGTCACAGGTATGTATCGACAACGATATAACCCTACAGTGGATCAAAGGACACAGCAACTCACGCGGTAATGACGCTGCCGATGAATTGGCAAGGGGGGGTTCGGAGATGATAGTGGAAGGACCTGAGCCCATTCTACCCCTGCCGTTCGCTTGGCTCCGAGACACACTACGACGAAACACCAAGGTAGAACACCAAGAATACTGGTCTAACTTAGGTACATGCAGGCAAGCCAGAGAGGCCCTTCCGACAATCTACCCCGGATTGTCACTAAAGCTGCGGCGTTTGAAGAGGCCTCAGCTCCGGCTTCTAATGGGAGCCATTACTGGACATGCTTTATGGAATAAACACTTATTTACTCTAGGTGTTACTGACAGTCCTCTTTGCAGAGCTTGCATGGAGGCAGACAAAACGGCCGCCCACGTCATCCTTGAATGTCCGGGGGTGGCGGAATACCGGGCACTATACCTCGGCTCTCCGAGGTCGCTCCCAGAGGTCGTCGGCAACGTTAAGGGTCTGCTAGGCTTTCTGGTGATGCTGGGTTGGCAGGAGTAGTGCCAGCAACCCGTCACGCAAAATAGGCGCACATACGACGTCGAGTTGCGGAAAATAGCCCGCGTTTACAATACAATACAATACATTCGTGTCATATGACATGACACAAAACAATATCTTATATGTTGTAGGGTAAATAAATGGTTTGATTTTAAATTAAATTTATTAATAACCAGCTTCCTTAGCATGTGATACACAAAATCTTATCGACATCGTATCGTCTCATTGTGTTTGGTAGAGACGTCGCCCCGTAATGTTGCAATAATACCTCAACCAATCACGGTGATCCCTCGACTAATATTAATGACACGATACGATTTTGATACAATTTTATATGTTACATTCTAACTCCCACACGCATGGCACAAACCACAGACTTTATGAAAATTTCGTCATCTCACACTCAGATTGTTCTAAATTGCTGCTACTCTAAGAAAAGACCCATGCCCAACAGTGGGACAATAAAGGGTCAATAAAAAATAGAGTCATTCGTTCAAATAAAAATATATTTTTTTATACTTCGTGAATGCCGAACAAGCATACGGCCCACCAACCAGTAAGCAGTTACCGTAGCCTATAGACGCTAGCAACACCAGAGGCATAGAAAGGAAGAAAGAAAACTCTCGCATCGCCATCTCCAAGGAATGCTATAGGAGGTGGATAGGAAGAACAATAAGGAGAGGATAGGTAGGATACTAAGGAGGGGAGAGGAAGGAGGTGATAGGAAGGATTATAAGGACAGGATAGGGAGTGCCGTTGGGCCACCGCTCTCACTCACCATACGAAACACAACGGTAGGTACCGTTGTTATACGCTGATATGTGAGAGGGTGGTACTTCCCCGATCGAGCCAGCCCATTCGTGCTTGGATAAGTAAGGTTCTACCACTAGAATATTTAATATTTATGTACACTTGCATGTGACCCCAACAAAGTTTATGATAAGACTAGATTATGATAGAGTCCTACATTTTGAAACCAGCATCACGTTACCATAAATTCTAGATACATTTAATGCAGATGTAGATATTTATGAGATTTGATCTTAAAGTATTCCTACTCACTTGCAAGTCTATCTCTGTATAAGTGCACCACAAAAATAGGGTAGTTCTTTGTTAAAAGATTGCGCTAACTGGGTCAACTGGGACAAAGCGAAGCTTGCGGTTATTAGGCCGAATAAAGCCAGCTTGTTAAGGAATTGCACTGGGTTACGAAACACTTCTGCCAGCAATATAAGATGTCAACATTGCAAATGCTTGAAGAAATGTAATTTTTAAGTGACCCGTTTTATGTTAAGCTTTCTACCTTGTTCCTACAAAATGCTTTGATTAGACGAGACGAAATGATTCTCCTGTATGGATGGATATCCATAAAAAATAGTGAGTAAATCGCTTTTTCTCTCAGTGTCAAATTTATCATCTGTGTGAAACTCAAAAAGATCATACTTAAGTAGTGATGGCCTTTAATTTTTATTTTTTTTTTAATGCGGGAAAGAAAAATCCTAACCGCACACCCCGTCGTTCGGGGCAACGAACAGGGTAGTGTGGAGACTTCACCCACTAAAGCAACCCGCCGTGTGCCGTCTCCCCGCTTTTATTGGCGGGCCACACCCTGGCGGGAACTATGTTACATTACTTCGGTGGTAAGTCGTGATAGCCTAGCAGTAAAACCTAGGAATCCGAAGATAGTAGCCCCAAGTTCGGTCCCTAGTCCAAGGTTCAAATCTCGTACGCAAACACCTCTGATTGTTCGAGATTTTTCGAAATTATTTGTTTTTCACTGCTCAGTGAAGGAAAGCGTGAGGAAACCTGCATGGCTGAGAGATTTTCTCAAATGTTTGTGAAGTCTGCCAACCAGCATTGGACACGCGTGGTGGACAATGGTCTAATCCCTCTCACCATGAGAGGAGTCCCGTGCCCAATAATGGGACAGAAAAAGGGTTAAAAATGCCTACTCGGTCAGATCCGGTAACAAGTATTGACTTAACTTGGTAACACCTTATCGCCAGCACGCTGTTGTTTTAATATTTTTTTTTTCATTCGCAAAGATATTTTGCCCTTTATTCACCTCGTATAGCAAGAATTAATGCATTGGATGACCTGTTGTATGTCCATATCGCTCGAAGCACTACCACTATAACTAACATACGTAGAGTGAATTATGCATATAGAAAATGACATATAGGTAATAACTACTCGTATATATGTTATAATTTATTTACCCATAATGACAGGATTTGTGTAGGATATAAGACAACTATGACGGGCCTCGTGGGGTAGTCGGTAGTATAACCGACTTCCGTGCACGAGGTCGTGGGTTCGATTCCCACTCAGGACAACTATTTGCGTGATGAACACAGATATTTGTACTGCATCTGGGTATTTTCTAACTATTATATGTACGAGTATGTATTTACAAAAAAACGGTGTTAGCCGTGTGGGGCCGGCTTTAGAATTGTCCCACCCCTCTCTACCCACGGAAGTCGTAAGAGCCGACTGAGGGAATACCGAGGGAGCGGGCAGCAGCACTCCCTCGAGTATTAACAATATCCACTGCGATCGCCAACTCGCCTGCCAAGCGTGGCGATTAAGGCATTATCCCCCATGACGGGACCGTTCGTTGTGGCGTTCTCTTGGGGAGGCCTATGTCCAACAGTGGACGTTGAAAGGCTGACGGATGGATGGATGGATGGATTTACAAAAAAAAGTAATATATCTATTATATCCGTAATCTGGTATCCATAGCACAAGCGTTAAGCTTAGTTTGGTACCAGAGGACGTTGTGTCAAAAATGTCCGTTTTATTGAAACAAATATTGATCTGGAAATAAGTGATCAATTTTGTACCAATACGATTGTTATTTAACTCTTAAAATGGTACATTGTCCTGTATTGCCATTTCCTTCATAAAAAAGATGAATCACTCGTGTAAATGGATTGCCATCAATAACTAATATCAAATGACCTTATCAACGCGTTGCTCAAAGACATCGGATATTTTGAGTCTCCCGTTATTTATCTGTTTTTGAAGGTTCACGCTTGACTGGCCCTTTGGCGATGGTAAAACTTTTTGTTTGACTCGCTATTTTTCTTACTCCCGTGACGGAAATCTAAACAAAGAGATGGGAAATAAAAGAAAGTCAAATTGAATGTCTAGCCTTGTTACAAACTTGGGCATTGTTTGTCATTTTGTGCGCTATGTCTTTTATATCGTTCAGAGATTTAGCGTAAGTGTATCTGAATTTCTATACTAATATTTTTAATATCGCATTGTTGTTAATAAAACATAGCATCACGCCTGTATTCCCCGAAGGGGTAGACAGAGGTGTATACCCACGGTTTGCCAGCTATGTTTAAGTCCCACGTAATAGAGGGTGAGCCTATCGCCGTCTACCGGGCACAATTCCAAACTCCGGGCTGCTACTGTAAATTTTTCTTTTCACGAAAAAGTTTTGTATTGTACACTTCCCGACCCGTGGATCGAACCCGTTGTTAATGTCTATAAAAAAAAACTTTCTTTTTCTTCTTTCATTTCCAATGATTAGTATAAGATGCGGTTAAATAAATAATACTGGTATATAAATACCACAGCACTGTTCCAAGCTCAAAACAAATGATGCACAACATCAACTTCCTTTGTCTGGTATTCACTGAACCTAACATAATATTTATAAAAGGAAGGGGCCATTTTCAGAAAGTAGTGGTGAATTGAAAAATGTACGATGCGACTGGACGCCACAGAGTAGAATATAATAGATAGTTAACTCTAAACTTCTATGCCTATTATGTAATAATATCTCGACAGATTGTAGTTTAGATACCGACTACGCGTGGTGAGTGTTTTGGCTTTGATTCTCTGATCTTTATTTTTTTTTTTGTTGTATATGGTGGCATAGGAGCTACTGCCCAACTGATAGTAACTGGCAGGTAATCGCTAAGTCGCTCCTGAAATTAAATATACTAAGACTATTGTCAAGCAGCTATTCACCATTTTGGATAGCAGATCTGGAATAAAATAATGAACGGCTCCCGCTAGAGCGAAAACACACCCAGGTGCTCCATGCCCAGTTACGCGAGAGACAGTGGTATCGACCTACTCGGCCACGATAAAAAGTACTGCCACTCGGTACTCAAGCCTACCATCGGTAATGCAATGGGTGAAAAAGGCTTACTCCTCTTTATCGCATCGTACGATACAGACATTTGTATTCTTAATCCATCATTACACGGACAAAATGTGTCAAATGTAATTTACAGATGGTTGTTATAAGTCTACTTTGAGTCTGTTACTTGTGTGTTGGTATAGTCCCACGGGGCATAGGGACTTTTCACCAGTGCAAGGTGTGTTCTTTTTTAATAAAAAAATATAAATGTACCAACCTCCTCCCGTAAGTCGAAACCAAACTAGGTAATATGTCAGTTTATCTATTTTCTGTTGTAATAAAATATTTTTAACTAATTATGGAAGACAATAACCTATACCCATCAAGAAGACTTAACGAAACAAAGATTTATATTTAAAAATAAATTTAAAAAAACTTTTGTCAAACTCTTTTTTTATTAACCTCTATTGTTAACTAAACTGTCTGTACCCACTTATGACCGCCCAAATTAAACTAGCACGATTTCAAATAACAAACGCAACAAAATCGTGAATAATTAAAGTTCAAGCAGACATTCAATAGATCATATATGTCGTTCATTTACTATCGCTTTGTTTTCTTTAATCTTTGGTAATAGCACGCAAGGTCGATCAACGCGTGCACGCAATCGAGCGTTCTGCCAATGAAACTGCAGCCATTGATATTGCGCGTTACGTCGGACGATTTAGCAGTACGGGCTATTTACCTCCAGCTTCGATCCCCTGATGTATGTATACTTACTGACTTTTGTTTTAGCACAATGTTCGGTGTACTTTCATCGATACGTATGGTGCGTTGACCATAATTTATGAGCAATAAAAATATTGTCGTGGCTTCGTTCAGTTGACTGAAAGGGTTATCGTTAGTTGCATTGGCCATAAATAAAAACTTTTATGTAGTTTTCCAGATATTTAGAAGGAGAATTTTTTATTTATTTTTTTGTTCTTTTATAGCTCATGACAGATGAGGCAGCCCAGCTGATGGTAAGTGGCAACCACTGCTTATGGACTTAGCAATACGATTGCGACTACGTGCAGATATCTGCCAAAGCAACCTTGCTCCGACAGCACTTGTACCAGTGGGAAGGTAAGGACCCACAATGCATAATATGTTTCTTTTTTGTTTTAGTTTCTGTCCAAGTGGTGATACACTAAAAAAACACCCCATTCTTTCCCCATAAAAAAATATCTTGATAGTCGTGTGATGACTGATAAGAATTTTATCATGGCACTATGTATTCTGAATTTGTCTCGTTATATTTCAGATTATAAGATTTAAAAAATATTTGATTTTCTTACAGTATATATTTATTCCTGTACTAAAATGTAAACTTTTATTAGGAAATCCAAAAGGAAGGTTAATGATGTTTCATATTGCAAGGTGCAAAATTCCTTCATAATAATAATTGCCGTTCGAAGTGATCATAATCACTTTATGGAAAAGGTGGCAAAGTTTAACAAAAAAGTAAGTATTGATCAAAATCAGAGATTATGGTTAAATATTTGAAAGCGATTGGGGATCTGATATACGATTAACTTAAAATTAATATTCTGTCAGCGAATACAATATTCGACTCAATACATTATGATATCAAGATTATTTGATGGAAACACTCAACGAATTATTTCGAGTGTTTCGCAAATAATATATCTGCAAGCTTTTGTTTTGAATGCACATATTTGCTTCGAATTTGAGATATCGGTCAAAATTGTTGGAAGTGTAAAAAATTCCTTAATAATAAAGTAATATTTTTATTTTATAGTGAAAGACAAAAATCTTTTATTTGTGTACTGTCACCCGCTAACTAACGTCACGTAAGGTCACAGTACTGTATAATGGTATAACTGACATGTAACTACATATATAATAAGTTAGGGGACCCTACTACGACCTACAAGCCTAACAGTCCCTACGGCCCTAACCTATCATATAGTATGTGATAAATAAATATATAAATATGTTCAGGATGTCACCATGCGACTTAAAGTTACAGACGGATAGTAGACTAGGTTAACTAGGTTTAGTTAGAGTACACTCACTGCCAGTCCTGCAGACACACGAGATTGATCAGAGATGCCCAAAGGTGTCTTGGCCACAGTGAGGGGTAATGAGACAAGAATATGAAATCAAATCTGATTTATTTACAGTATGTTACAGCTTATATACTACTTTTTCTGAATACACACTAAACATACAAAATTTTTGTATCCTATGCGTGTAAGATGCAACCAAATTATTATTTTAACTGGGCCGCGCGTCAGCCGAGCCGACTGCTGAGTCAATGTCCAAAGGTAGCATTGAACAATTTGTTTTAATATATTAAGTGCAAGATTTTTTACTATATAAATCTGCGACTTTGCCAGCTCAGTCTTCAAAATTTGGTTCATAGGCATATTCCACAGGAACTTCTTATCTGGGAAAAATCTTAACTTTTTTATATTATCTGGGATTAAATGAATAAAAACCTCAACTATTTCTCCTATTCAATTATTTATGTTATCTTTACCGTCATATTGCTCATATTACTTTACAAAGAAACTTTTTAAAGACTCGAGATCGATATCTGAGCTACTTAGTCCGAGGTCATTTGTCTATAATTAATTTACTAATGTCCTACAATCACGTCATTATCAAAATTATAGAAGCTATGTAATAATATAACTCTACAAACGATTAAAATTATTTTTATTTGCTTACTGTTATAAATGGGACAGTAAGTAATAATACCACAAATCATGGAGATACCGTTTCTAACCGCAGACACCTGTTATGTTGGTTTTGTAAGATGGAACAGCAATTTGAAGGCAATAGAGCAAGGAAAAGACAAATGCTGAACTGAAATGGAATGTTGACCATAATTATTTTAAATAACGCTTGAGTCACTTTGACGCCTTAGATAGTTATGTTATATTTCTCAGTTTAAGAACAATAAAGACGTCGCTTAGAAACAGAATTAACAATTTTGGAAATAAAGTAAGTACCTATTACCAAGCACTAAGTATTTCATACTGAACAATTAATAATGATCTCCAGACCATAATTTCGATCAAGGCCAGTGTTTACAGACACTTGTTGTGCAAGCAGAAGATATTATATTACTAGTAAGAGCCAATCACGAATACACTCTGTTACATCAATCTCATAGTCCACGTCTATGCTTTTCCATTTTCCTAAGCATTGAAGCCGAGACCTCGTGATCCACAGTCGCATGTACTACCGCTGGAACACGGAAGCAGTTACTGAATAAGTATAGTTAGTAGTATTGTGTTAAATAATGACTTTCCGAAAAGATCTACTACTTTAACTGCCTCTGTGGTGTAGCGGTAGTGTATGCGACTGCTAATCATGAGGTCTCTGGTTCGATCCCCGGGTCGGACAATGTTATCGAGCTTATTCCTAAAAAGAAAAATTCTCAGTAGCAGCCCGGAGTTTGAAAATGTGCCCTGTAGACGCCAATAGGCTCGTCCCCTATTACGTGGGACTTAAACATAGCTGACGAGTCGTGGGTGTGTAATACACCTCTGCCTACCCTTTCGGGGAATACAGGCGTGATGCTATGTTATCTACTCATAATTTACATTGAAGGCGTTAATGCACTTATAAATTAAAAGCAAAAAAAATGTTGATTCATCTACTAATTTTAAATTATTCTCGTTAAGAGAATGCTCTCTTACATTTAATAAATATAATTTGTACAAGAACACGCTACAGTACACATCGAAAGAACAAAGATATCATAGCATCACGCCTGTATTCCTCGAAGGGATAGGCAGAGGTGTATTACGCACCCATGGTTCGCCAGCTATGTTTAAGTCCGACTTAATAGGGGGCGAGCTTATTGCCGTCTACCGGAAATGTGGCCGGAAACGCCGTGCTGGTACTGAACATTTTTTATTTATTTACAAAAAAGCTCAATAACACTGCCTGGGGATCGAACCCGAGACCTCATGATCAGCAATCGCTCACACTACCGCTGCACCATAGAGGCAGTTAACAAAGATCCCGTGCTAAAATAATGTGAAAAATTAATTTACTTTAAATTAATGAAATAGATTTGACGACATCAATATTTTCTTCATATAGACCGTCCGCCGTTAGGAAAACTGATATTGAAAGTGTCAATATCAGTCATCTTAACGACTAACTAACCCAAAAATGGTAACCCTAAAATTAATATTCATGTCATGGAGACCCTTTTCCAGATAAACATTGTATATAACATTAATAAAACCACACAAGATGTCCCGATAGCGATTTGGATAATACATTCAGTGTTTTTGTTTCATTATTAATTCGCAGTACAAGATTAAAATTCATTTTAGATTTGTCCGTTGTAGTTTTAATTAATACATGTTTGAAAAAGATAAAGAGTTTGTATTTTTTGTGTTGGAAACATCGTTTCTTTTTAAATACTAAAGTTAGTATTGATGATCGTAGCGTGTGGCTAACAAGCATACCAGGTGGGCCACCTGATGGTAAGCAGTTACTGTAGCCTATAGACGACACCAGAAGCATCACGCATCCCCAAATCTGATTAAGAGGGGTATGAGCTTCCGACGCTCTCACTTACCATACTAAACTCAACAATAGGAGTACAAGACTTACCGTTAAACATCAATGCTTAAGCACTAAAGAGGATTCCAAAATTTTTCGAGTTTGGATCTCAAATGTAGGATATCAGTCTTATGATTAAATACACACAGCTTGGACGGAAGAAGGCGTTGCGACCTCTAAGATTGCCAGCCTGATAACGTGAGTAATAATTAAAGGCTAAAACTGCCACAAAGAAATGTTAAGACCAGGGAACAAATTTACTCAAGTCCGAGTTTTATTGAATGTTTTGATGGTTTATACTATATTATTTTAGCCATGGTAAGTTTTCTTTCATATTTTGACCTTATGTTGATTAATATATTTTCGGATGATATGTACGGATGGTGTACATTGATATGATATTATCGCATATCGTTTCATTAAGTATTCAATTAACAGTGCACTAATTAATTACTTTCAATAAAATTTAAAGTGTTAAATATAGAGCCCAGATTACGGAGCAATTTAGATACCGTCCTCCTGTGCCGTGTGTTTTTGATTCCATTCCCACACAGTAGAATTCTTTGTTTGACCTACAAATGATTGTTTTGACCCGAATCGGGAACCCGAGGCCTCATGATCAGCAGTTGCATATACAACCCCTGGACCACAGAAGCAGACTGAAGAAGTTCCATAGAATGCAATAATATCCCCTCCCACCCCGGCTTAGCACAAGTACAATTTACATAATACTATTAAAATATGTAATTTTTTCAAAAATGACGACAGTAAAATGTACTGAAACTTATATGTATAAGATTTTTTTTTGACTTCTTATGCAGTATTTGATATTTTCATATATTTTTTTTTTTAGCATTTGACATGCTTAGCCATATAAATTAACACACCACTTGAATGAGCTTTAGTACTCTTGGTATAAGGTTCATCCAAGTGATTTTTATTTACATTTATTTTTATTATAATAGGATAAGTTTAGTTTGTATCGCCTTATTTATTGTTGCAAAATAGAATAATAATCGATATAATATATATATATGTAGATATATTTATTACAATGAGCGTTTAATAATAACACAAAGTGTGAAAATGTGAAATCGAAAATAACAGTCACGAGCAGGATTTGAACCTGCATCTTCTAGATATCGTCCAGATGCCTTGCCAATTCAGCGATCGTGACAATTGCTCGGGACAGCTAATTTCGATAACACATCCATTCTTAACGTCTGGCCAACATATTGAGCTACTTTTTTTTCGAATCTTTTCTGTCCCACTATTGGACATGAGTCTCTTATTGTAAGAGATTATGCCATAGTCCTCCACACTAGACTAATGCGGGTTGGCAACTATAGAACGATAATATGTAACCATCTTATTTTAATAGAATACATGTTGGACTCAAGCATAGTTTTATTTCAAAATGTGTAAAATTCGCGTAAAAGTTAGAAAGTATTGCATTAAAAGAATTTTATATTAGAGCTACCAAATTCTTACCAATATTTAATTTGTCAACATCACCACATTCTTAAAAGTATATAAATAAATTGCCCAAACCACCCAATTAAATTGTTGAACACAAGCTCACAAAGCTGTTTTAAGCCGATATTCTTTTAACACAAAAGTGGACTTTACACATTTTTAACCTTTTTTTATTACACACGACAAAGATTTATGGTGTTCTTTCTAAATTAAAGAATCTTTCGGATCTTTTGGATCTCGTGGATCGTGTTATATTTTAACAAAAGAAACTGCCGTTGCATTAAAACAGTAGACCTCCAATCTTTTATTAACATGGCAAGATCTAATTTGTTATTAAATGAAGCATTATGCGTATATTCGTAGACAGAGGGTTGGTTTTGGAATCCAATGAATGCTAACTTGTCTCATTTGGAATACTTAAATATTTAAAATAGGGTAGTAATGCTTCCGTTTGTATTATATTATGGTATTTTATGTTGTTCTAGATCCTTTAAGACAATATTTTTTATGTGCCAAGCAAGTTACGTAAAAATAACAGGATATGGAACAAAAACTTGGATATGAATATTATTACCGGAGTGAGGAGTTTTTAGATGTTTTTCGTTGTACCCAAAAGTAATGCTTTGTTAATAGAGGTTCTATAGCATAAAATACAGCACTTATGTAATTTATCTGTATTATTTTTGTACGTGTGGTGACGGATTACGAATACAAGTGTCACCACCCCATTCTTTCCCACGGGTATTGTACAAGGCCACTAAGGGAAACAAGCAATTAACACCCATTGCATTACTGGTGGTAGGGCTGGGTACCAAGTGGGAGTACTCACTTGCTATCATTGACCGGCCATGAAGCACATTGGTGTGTTTTGATTGTAGCAGGAGATAGCCGTTAATGTGTTGTTAATGTGAAATGAAATGGTGAGCAGCGGCTTGACAGTACTCTCTGTATAGTTGAGTCCATGAGCGATGGTTACCATTTACCATCAGGTGGGCCATGGCTTGTCTGGCACTATAAACAATAAAAAAAAAACTATATTTAATGCCTCTCCGTGCACACCCTGACTGGGTCGATGAGATTTATAGATGTAAAATTGCGTTTGTTAGTTTGTTAAACTTTTACGCCGTAAACACTATACTGATCAACATGAAATTTTAAATACATACTAGGTCAGATTCCAGAAAAGGACATAGGCTACATAGGCTATTTTTTGTAAAGGTAAAATGGATGGTTTCTGTGAGATAGCAATTTTTGTACAGAGATCATTATGTACCATAGAGTTGCGTATTTATATTCTGAAATTCACGTAGATGAAGTGACGGGCTGAATATCCATCCATCCATCCATCAGCCTTTCAAAGTCCACTGTTGAGGCCTCCCCAAGAGAACGCCACAACGAGCGGTCTCGTCATGGGGGATATTGCCGTAATCGCCACGCTTGGCAGGCGGGTTGGCGATCGCAGTGGATGTTGTTAATACTCGAGGAAGTGCTGCTGCCTACTCCCCCGGCATTCCTACAGTCGGCTCTTACGACTCCCGTGGATAAAGAGGGGTGGGACAATTCTAAAGCCGGCCCCACACGGCCAGAACGGCTGAATATAGTCATTTATTAAAAAAACATAAGCCTATTTATTATGCGTGTGTTTTAATATTTTCCCACCAAAACCTAATAAATAAAATTTTATATAAATATATATGACATCAAATCTCAACCCTATAAAAATCTTTGAAATATTGATAGGAAAGTAAGCATTCCTAGCGTGCCCCTTTTTCTACCAGGCGAGTATTCTCTCGGTAATTGGTTCTCTTTCAAATTTATTAGTAATCTTAGATACCTTCCCAAATAAATTGGTCTATAGATTACATAATTGATTTATTAAGTCCACCCAGTATTGGTACAGATTTGCACACCATCAAACAATTAGCAATAGACTATTCATACTATTTGATGGCGTGATTTTTTAAACATTTGGATCTGTATTTTTAGCACTTGGCATGCTCAGCTACTTCGCACTACTTACTATACAGCAAGTATAGTAGTGTGAAGTAGCTGCGTAGCAGCGCTCGCACTAAAGTTCTCTTTTTCCTCATTCACAAATAATAATTCGTACTTTAAAGTAGCGGAGCATGTCAAGTGCTAAAAATACAGATCAAAATATTTAAGAAACCACGCCATCTAATAGTACGAATTTTAATTGCAAAATTAAAGTTACTATATTGGATTAACGCATGTAAGTGCGTTCCGATAGGTGGCGTTGGTCGTTAAGGCAAATGTGATGAGGAGATTGGGTATGGCCGAAAGGTAGTGCTGTAGCTCAGTGGATTAGAGCACTTACCCGAAATGGAAGGGACGCAGGTTCGATTCCCACTCACACTAAATTTCTCTCTTTCCTCATTCACAAAAAAATAATATAATGATTTGCCGTGTGGGGCCGGCTTTAGAATTCTCCCACCCCTCTCCACCCATGGGAGTCGTAAGAGCCGAGTGAGGGATACCGGGGGAGTGGGCAGCAGCACTCCTTTAGGTATTAACAACATCCACTGCGATCGCCAACCCGCCTGCCAAGCGTGGCGATTACGGCACTATCCCCCATTCTTGGGGAGGCCTATGTCCAGCAGTTGACGTTAAGAGGCTGATGGATGGATGAATATAATGATGATCTACGATTGCTGGTTCATTAATTTCTCTGTTTTTACAGCTTATAAAATAGCACTTACGATCGAGAGCCTTCTTCAATGTGAGGCAAGACCTACTAAGATGTCACATATTTCAAGATACTTCTATCTTATACATCTGTTGCAGTGATATTATAAATCTGCTTAATTTAACCTTATTGGTCACCATTAAACACGTAGAATAAAATGGGGTGGATACATTATACTTACATTTAATCTATGTTCATAAGGGTAGCTCACTCATTGTCGATACGTATACAGTTTTGTGTTAAGCAGCGTCATATATTTCTACTGTAAGCTGTTCTCCAACTGTGTGCTCCAATGCCTTTGGGCTTTACAGTCGCCATACAAACGTTATCACGACCGCATCATGGAGATTAAGGCTGTTGTGGGAGGCGAATGCACCGTCATGCCCCTGTGTGTTTGGTACAAGTTAAAAGAGTAGGCATTAGATCCTTCAAGCTAATTTAGTTTGCTTATCCAAAGGACAGAATGATTTTCGCTCAAGTCTATATTTTTATTTATACAAAAGTTATGTATATAACTAATATTATAATGATAAAAAAGGAAGACATTTCATGAAATAAAACTATTTTTATAGAATATTTAGATATTTTTATATATCTTTTTAGTATTTTACATGCTTAGCACTGTACATTAAACACAAAATGAAAAATGTGAAATCGAAAACAACAGTCACGAGCAGGATTTGAACCTGCATCTCCTGGATACCGTCCAGATGCTTTGCCAATTCGGCTATCGTGACAATTGCTCCTGACTGCTAGTTTCGATAACACATTCATTCTTAACGTCGTTGGGTGACGACTGCGCCATCTGTCGGAAGTATTTTTATACATTACAAAGCTGAATTGGCAAAGCATCTGGACGGTATCCAGGAGATGCAGGTTTAAATCCTGCTCGTGACTGTTATTTTCGATTTCACATTTTTCACTTTGTGTTTAATGTATTTTTACAGAAATTAGCGATTTTAGTCAGTCAATCTTGAGAGAAACCCCTGCTGTAAAATATCTGAAATGTCAGGATTGTAAGAAATTTATGGTAAATGTCTTTTAAAGATTGTCAACTTTATTTTAGTTTGGTAAAATATGAACTTTTTGAAATCCGAGAGGCGATCCGCGCTAAAATGTTATTTGGTTTCTAGGAATAAATTTACAAACACCGTGTTACATAATATCCAGAAATCAAATATATCATGTTCAGAACGACATCACAACAGCGTTTCATTTTTTTTTAAAACATGTATTAAGGTAACCTTAGCCTTGTGTCGCAGGGGACTTAACAAACATACAATTTCACGGGCACAAAGTACACCCAGACTCAGAATAACCGTTTATGAATCACACAAAGAGTCCTACTGGGAATCAAACCCACAACACTCGAACGGGACGCCGGTATCTAATCCTCCGCCAGATGCGGTCAATTAAACCCAATAATAGAGAAATATACAAAACCGCTATCAGTTAAACTCTTACGCTATTATTTGTAAGATGCTTTAAGCCTCAGGGAATGGACAAAATAAAAATCAAGTCTTCTTGTTGGCTTATCAGAATAGATTACTTTTTCAAATGTCCTCCAGGGGAGATTACCATCAGGATTTTTTTTTATAAATTGTTAAATTTCAAGACAGATTTGTCCAACCTTTTTGTTTTAGTGAAGTTCCCCCTTAAAGCTACAAAAAAGAAGAAAGATTGTTTTGTAGTTTCCCAATATATTTTTGCTTTATGTCTTACTTTATTTCCTTTTAAACACGTTCGAGATGCGTGTGGGCAAGCTAAAATATAATAACTACCATTATACAAATACCGACCCTACCTCCCGCGTACAGTGAGACGTACATTTTGAAGTGCCAGCTTAAAATTTTCAAGTTTATTTTTAATACCAATTGCGTCCGACCATTGTTTTCTTTGTGACATATTTACTAAAACGGGTGGTTTGTTTTCGCTGTCGATATTAAAGCTAAGCTTACATTGTTCACGAGTAGAATTTTTAAATAGTTCGTATTACATTAGTGTAAATAGTACTACATACATTTTAAAGCACGCCAACTGCAATATGACGCTAATACACTTTGGTTATTGAAAAAAAAGCAGCTGTTTATGAAAAATAATTTATTGAACAAGGAAATAAATTAATAATAAATTATTTTTATGATATATAAATTATTAAACTTAGCACATATTAATCATTGAAATGCGTTTCATATGAGCAAAAACTACAATAGGTTCATCAAGAATTATGTAGCAAAAATTAATTGTCAAAACACATGTTGGTAGAAATATGATAGCTTCATTTGTTCTCCATCACAATGTTTTATCTCATTATAATTCGCCACGGGACACCAGCGCGGGTTGTCTATTATACCTAACAATAGTCTTTCTAAATTGTTTTAATAGACTCAGAGAAAACGAAAATCATTTTGTATTGTTGCGAACGGAATCTATCATCCCTGTATTTAATACACCTGGTTTTATTTTAGATGTTATCACGGCGAGTGTTATAATTGCTATCGTGTGTGCTGACGATGATATTGTTTAATCGGGCCCGAAATATAGAAACCGTTTGCAGTCAAGTCGCGATATTGACTTTCCGTCTGATTGCCCTTGTAACCTATATAATATAAAAGAATAATTGACTGACTGACTGACTAAAATATCAACGCACAGTCCGAACTCCTCGGGCTATTACCGTGAAAATTTACATAAATTTCTTTAACTGTAGGTAAGAGCTAAGAAACGATTTTACGCAAATCCTATTCAAAATATGCCTCAAAAACTGCCTCGGTGGTGCAGCAGTGGTGTGTGCGACTCACGTGGTCGCGGGTCGAGCAATGTTATTGAGGCTTTTCGTAAAAAGAAAAAATATTTTTACGAAAATTTCGAACTGTTTATGAAAGGTTTTTAGAGATATAAACATACTAATATGAGATAGTATACAGTTACTCAGTATAAATACGTGCAGATGTGCTCTAAATTTTTTGCACATTGGATTGAAATGTGGGGTTAGCTTTTGTATGGGAGTTTTACTATAGGTACCTACCTAACTCATTAAACTGTCTCTTTTTCACTCGTGCTTTCTGAATAGTGTCATTACACTCACGAGTTGAAAGTTGTTATTATTTTATGAAAATAATGCAGAATGAATGTTATAAATGTATAGTAAGATTACATATAAGTACAACTTATCGAAGTCTAAGATCTAATCCTAACTGCAGGGTGATCTCTTAAAAAAAATTAAATAATATGCAGCAGTTTGGCCTTATTGGCAGTATTCTTAGTAATTTTTAGTCCACGAACGACTGTATGCACTCATAGGCAATAAAATAATAAATAAACTTGATATTCTTACAAAGTTTTAGTTTAAAATATGCCCATAATACAATCGTTATATCGACAGTATCAATTACATAAGTGATCGATTTGAATGTAGAAATCACTTAGAGATCACTATATTTGTGATTTAAATCATGTTTATGGAGGTGCACCGCACTGCGACAGACGGAACACACTATGCATATATGAAAACAACTCCAGATACGTACTTGCATATATGTTTATAAACATGACTGTCGCAGAGTGAATAGAATAACTGAAGATTTGAGGTATTGAAAGTAGAATAAGAAATATTTTGGTCTTTAAGTTTAACTTCTTTACCAAAATATTCCTAATCTCTGATATTATTACTAGAGGGTATACCTGGAGCTATTTTGATCACAATATCAAGGGTTTTTAACGTCATTTAATGGTATGGCACTTACAGAATTATAAAAAAAAATCGAATAGGTATAAAAGAAACTCCATGTCACAATGTTTGTCCGCAATGAACTCCGAAACTGCTTATTCGATCTTATTTTTTTTAAATGTGTGATTTGTTCCAACTTCAAAGATAGGATAGATTTTATTCTGACTATTTTTTTATTTCAAAATTAACTATACCAAATATTATAAATAATTGAAGGAATTGTGTTGTGTAGTCTTTATTTTAGGTTTGCCATGGCAACGAGTGGCTGAGTCTGCTAGTATGTATATAAATTATTGTGTTACATCCACACATATACTTAAAACATGAAATAGACACTATTTCTTAGTTTGGCTTCTAAAAAAATACCTTAAATCACAAGAAGGTACACGTCGTCCTTTAAAAACAGCGGCATTTAGGACTCCACGCTGGCCCAATACTGGTTCACAAAGGCAAAAGACATTAAGAAATTCTCTAAGGTGCACAAAATCCCTTATGGTATTTTCCTATCATAATACAAGTATAAGCGGTGGCGTAAAATTTACTTATTATTTTATTTTTAGTGCAGATTCCTTATTATTTTCCAAAATAAACGTATCCAAGTTACTCAATAAAACATCAGCTATATGTCAGTGAAAGTCCCATCCAAACCAGGCCTTCCGGCGATTAGCTGGACCAAATAAACAGACAAACCTTTAACAATTGGTATTTGGTTATATGTAACATGATAATTTCATATGCATTTAGTAATAAGTTATTACTTAGACATTACTATTATATGTTTCAATTTTATTTATTTGCGTAGATTTGGCTCAAAGCCCACTTTATAAGTAAACCCACTGTTCCTAAGCCTTCTATCAAAAGCAAATATTCCAAAGTTCCAATAAGTCAACCTATATCAACAATGTAATATGTAGCAACAGTGTTACAAGCTTCAGAGGTTGTACAAAGACTTAGCACCGGCTTACTGTCCCTTTACTAGAAACCAGTGGACGGCGAAATTACCTTCAGACAGGTAAGCCGCTTTCTTTGATAGATACGTTAGAGGAAATTGAGGCAGGAATAGAAACTTACTGTGTCAAGTGTAAAATTGCAGATAATGTCTTGTTGGGATACGAAATGTGTATTATTATATTCTATTTGGTGAAAGTCGAAGAGAAAACATTGAAGACATAAATACATTAACACAAAATGTGAAAATGTGAAATCGAAAATAACAGTCTCGAGCAGGATTTGAACCTGCATCTCCTGGATACCGTCCAGATGCTTTGCCAATTCAGCCATCATAACAATTGCTTGGGACTGCTAATTTCATAAATAACACATTCATTTTTAACGTCTTGGGTGACGCCTGCGCCATCTGTCGGAAGTATTTGCATACATTACTTTACCAGGTAAACTTAATTTTATAGTTAAGATTTTTACCAAATAATGACGCAGCCTTATAAATCGTGACTCTCGTGCCTGTTATTTTCGATTTCACATTTTCACGCTTTGTGTTAAACTATACGGCCAAGCATGTCAAATGCTACAAAATATATAAAAATATCAAAATAAATACATATGTACCTGTTTACATTTTATATAAAACATCATACTATCAACAATAGTATTTTTTTTAAATCCACTAATATTATAAATACAAAAATAAAAATAAATATATAATAAAAAGCCTTTCTTTGCGCTTCCTTTTCGCTGTTTGCCTTAACTATTGTACCAATCATGAGAATGCCCTGAATGTGGACTTTCGTTTCATATTTGTTCATGTTGTACTAATTAATAAAACTTATTAATGAAACTTATCTAACTGTACATACAATTACACAACAAAAAATATCTCCAGTTTGTCACATTTCCAAGAAAAAGGGTAATGAAGTTCATCAAATTATGTTATATTTTTCACGTTAATTACTTCCAATCACACAAACATTTTATGTTTTAATCAAGTTTTTACTCATTGGTATTTGATGTAACAAATATACACTATGAAATGACAATATAATTTATAATTCCTTTGAATATGTTCATTATCGTTAGTTTTAAATGTACCCGATAGATGGTAATAGGCTGGCCCTCTATTACATTAGGACCTAAGCAAAGTGCAAAATGTGGGTGTAATACATCTCTACCTACACCTTCGGTGATATACAGGCGTGAATAATAAAATCAAATAATAAATAAATAAATAAATATTCACGGACATTTCACACAACGTCCTCTGGTCCCAAACTAAGCTTAATGCTTGTGCTATGGGTACCAGATTACTGATATAATACATATACTACTTCTTTTGTAAATAAATACATATAATAGATAGAAAACACCCAGACGCAGTAAAAATATATGTGTTCATCACACAAATAATTGTCCTGAGTGGGGATCGAACCCACGACGAGTCGATTACACTACCGACCACGCCACGAGGCCCGTCGTCACTTACTTATGTAGGTACTTCATGTAGCCACGTACCTATGTACTAAATTGAATACCTATTGTAATAAAATCGCAGTTTCTCTGTGTAACACCTTTATTCTCCTTAACACACAGTATAAGAATCGCAGATTTTTCTATTCGATGTTAACGCTTACTCCTCTTAACTTACATTACAGAAATCTGAATACAGTTAAAAGTGACACTTCCGTACAAATACTTATTGTCAATTTCCGTTAATCTGAATTTAAAAAATAAATACAAATACTAATAAACAAAGGTCTCGATAATATCTTAAACTTCCGGTATAAATTAAAATATATTTGTGGAGTTCTAAAGCCTGGATATTAATCCAAGGCCGCGTCCTATCTGGGGCTACAAGAGTTTTGTAACGCTTACTACTAAAACCTGGAACATTCACGATCTGGTAACGGTCATTTCCTAGATACTTTGATACTGTATAAGGTCCAATAAATTTGGGCATTAATTTCTTGCTCTTGCCATTATGGAAATTAGTTTTAGTGATTTTAACTAAATCGCCTACGGCGTAGGACGTGGCAGGAGACCTTTTAGAATCATGGGAATCTTTTGATAGTTTCCGACTCTTCCCGATATTTGTCGATGCTTCACGTCTACTTTCATTATGAATTGAAGAAACAGAAGGTCTATTCAGATATTCTTGATCGGTGCCTACTGCTACGGGGCTAAGTTCACCTACATTTCTAACAGAAGATGTGAAAGAAGCTCTACTAGAGGGGACTTTATCCATTTCTTTTTCGGAGGTTTCTTGTTCGCCTAAAGTAGGAGTAGTATTAATCGATTGGGTATATTCCTTCTCCACAACTATCTCATTTGTAAGTTCATCGGTTAATATGTTATCAGAGGTGCTGTTTAATTTTAAACCAAACAGCAACTCCGATGCACTCTTTTTAGTTGTTGCGTTAGTTGTATTGTTGATGCCCCACGTACTTTGCCCAGTTACTCGTCACAAATACGTTGATCTTTGCCTGAATTTTGAGTGGATAAGGATGTCAGTATAGTCTGGTTGAATCTCTCTGCTTGGCCATTTGCTCTGGGACAAGCGACTGCGTTAAGCACGTTTTATACCATTGCTACAGCAAAACTCCTTAAACTGCCCAGATGTAAATGCAGTTCTCCTGTCTGAAATAATTCTGGTTGGAGTTCCAAAATCATCGAATAATTGATTTAAAACCCTTACAACATTTCTGGTTTTTGTGTCTCTCACTACTTAGCAAAGAGGTATTTTGTAAAAGCATCAACTATGGTCAAAATGTAACAATTTCCAGATTTACTTTTAACAAATGGTCCCACATGATCCAAATGTAGGGTATGGAAGGGCTTCTCTACTTTTGGAATGGGATACATAAAACCCCTTTTTGCTCTACCAGCGTTGTCTTTATTATAAGCACATTGGATGAAAGCCGCTACGTACTTTTTGACAAATCGTCTTAATTTAGGGAACCAATATTTACTCTGTATGCGTTCAAGAGTTTTTGCAAATCCGAAATGACCTATGTCGTCATGGTTGGATTTGCGAATTTGCCACCTAGCAATTTTTGGGGAGCACTAATCGAAAATCGTCACCGATCCTTCGGTACAAAGTATGAGTTTTGACCATGTAATTTTTCTTAGTGTCTGTGCTTTCTTCTTCCGTGCTGGGCTTAAGAATTCTCATAATACGTTACAGTTCAGGATCGGCAATTCGTAACGTAACTATCCAATTACCTGTGGTAATGTTCATACTTTGTACAGAAGTGACCGAATCGGTAGCTACTGACGGATTTCTACTGAGGGCATCCACATGCGTCATACGGCAACCCGGACGATATTCAATACTGAAATCAAATTCGCTAATTTGAAGCCACCAGCGCGCTATGCGTGGAATCAGATCTCTTTTGGTGAGAGTGGTCCTAAGTGCGCTACAATCAGTGTAAACAGAAAATTTGTGCCCTAAGAGATATGGGCGAAACTTTTTTAAAGAACAAACCACAGCTAGCGTTTCTAATTCGTAAGAATGCAGAAACCTTTCTTCTGCCGTAGTTTATCTACTAAAATATGCTACTGGTTTGAGCACTTTGGGACTGGTTTGCCATTGCATGAGAATACCTCCTAACCCTAAGGAGCTGGCATCCATGTGCAACTCTGTTTCTAAATTCGGGTCATAAAGGACCAGCAGAGGACGTTCAACGAGTCAGGACTTTAATGTTGTGAATTAATTATTTTGCTCTAAGGTCCACTGCACTACTTTTTTAGAAGATTAGTGAGAGTTCTTGCTATGTCTCCTAATCCCTTTACAAATCTCCTAAAATAGCTAGCTAGACCGAGAAACTGCCGAAGCTCATGAGTGTTTGATGGAACGGGAAAATCCCTTTTAGTTTTTTTTTGACTTGGCTTAATACCTTCAGCTGAGACTTCATAGCCTAAATACTCAATCTTCCTATCAAAAAATTAACACTGACAATTTCAGGGTGAGGCCAGCATCTTGAATTAATTTTAAGACATCCTCAAGTTTTTGGAAACCCTGGTCAATAGTAGACGATGGTATAAGTAGGTCATCCATATACTCTAGCACCGAATGAAATCGACGTTGACCTAATAGTTTGTTGATCATCTTTTGGAATACCGCAGGTGCATTTGCCAAACCAAACGGCATACACTTAAATTCGTAGTGGCCCTCTGGAGTGACAAACATGGTCAAGTGGCGGCTCTCCTCTGCCATTGGAATTTAGTAATAACCTGAGGCTAAATCAAGCGTGATAAAGAATCCGTTTCCACTCAGATTAGAAATCTGGTTATCAATCAGAGGTAAAGGGTATTTATCCTTGATTGTCTTATGGTTCAGAGCGCGATAGTCTACACATAACCGAGATTCACCGTTTTTATTTTTGACTATCAGGATAGGACTAGCATAACTTGACTCAGACTCTGATTATGTCATTGTTCAAAAGGTCATCCACAATATCTCTAACCTTTTGTCGTTCATGATAGAATAACCGGTAGGGCCTATAAACGATAGGAGTTTTGTCGTGAAGCTCTATATGCATTTTAGTAGCCTTAGCGCAACCTAATTCACCAAGACTTTGAGCAAAAGAGGACCTATATTTGATCAAGAGTGCGTGCAATCTGTCATTTACCGTCTGGTCAATATTTCGTCCGACTTTGATCTCTGATGTATCTAGGGGTGGTAGTTCCATAGATTGAATTTCAGAATTAATTGTAAATGTCTTGGTTTCTGTTATTGGGCTTACTCTAGCGATCAAGGTATTTGCTTTAAGTATCAAAGGAGTTGTAGTCAGAGACGTCAAAAATATAGTAGCAGTTTTATCACTAACTCTGTAACACCCCTGATGTAAATGGTATTCCTGATTCGGGATCATTCTAGTACTACCATCGAAATAAATATCACCTGAAAATTTTTCTTTGCAGTACACTTCTACTAGTCCCACTTTAATTACGGTTGTAACCTGTTTTACAAATAATTGAATACCAGAGCTATCAGACTGTATTTGCGGTGGTCTATAATAAAAGAACAATGTCTCACTATCCTTCCTTACCATTACGGATGGCACTTCAGTGAAATTTTGGCCAATCAGTAATGAAGCAGGCAAAAAGGCATCATCTACAGCCAACACATTCAGCTCAGTCTCCACTTCATCTATTTTAACTTCAATGTTGGTTAGGAATTCCGACTTAGTAATGGAATCTCCAAAACCTCTTACTACGGGCAAGTCGTCACAATTTTGTGTCAACTCAAGTGATTTAACAACGGAACATTTAATAAGACTGCAGTCACTTCCAAAATCAATGAACGCATTAACTGTTCTACCATTCACACATATATTTTTAAAATATTTACTATTCGCATCGGGTAATATTTTGTTGACTGGGCTGATTGGCTGGACATCTGCTGATCGGGTCTTTCTATTACCTACAGAATAGTTAGTTATGAAATTTTGTCTAAGATCTGGTGTTGTGGAAGAGGTGATTTTTAAAACCATTTTGTCAGAAGGTTGTTCAGCCCGACTACCGGTGTTATGTAAAAGAGGTTTTCTGTAACTATTATCAAAATTGTGCCCAATTCTACCACATTTGGCGCACTTGACTAAATTTTGCTTTGGTACAATTGGCGAAAGCATGTCCTCGTTCTCGACAATTAAAGCATGTAAACTCATTTCCTCTACCTCCTAAAGAATTTCTACTTTGACCATTAAAAATACCACGAAAATCACGTCTCCTAAAGTTAAAATTAGAGGAAGAGGGGTTGCGCAAAATATCTTTTGTTAGGTTTGATTGTTGTGAAGCTAAATAATTCAACAAATCATCTGGTTCAATACATTTGAGAGCTTGTGCTCCATTACGAACAGAAACATCAGAAATTCCATAAATAATACAGTCCACAGCCTTACGGCCACTAATTTCGCATCTACTCAAGAACGCTAAGAGAAATTAAGCGTTGAAAGAGACTCATACCACTTTTTTGCCAAACCTGACAACTTTTGCAAGGAATAGTGTATTGTTTTTTTTTTTCATCCCAATTATAAATAACGGCGCATTCATTAACTTTCTTTAGCCATCGCTCAACGTCTTGTGACCCATTATTTGGGTCAAACTCAGGGACAACATAGGTAGTATTCATATTCTTACTTGTACCAGAATGCTCTGGCTCTCTCTCTCTCTTACTAGAATGCTCTGGAGTGGAGAAGTCTGCCCGGACACCTGGAATTCATTTTCCGAGCACTTCATATCCTTATACATATTAGATTATATATATATATATATATATATATATATATATATATATATATATATATATATATATATATTAGAGAGACGTGTACTTTAATACTATAATATCTTTATAATTATATTTAAAACTCAAATAATTTAAAGAAAATAAATATTGTTATTCTAATAAACCTTTACTTTGGCAACTACATGACAAATTTTGTAATTACGTTCATAACTCAGGCAGACGATAATGGTTATGTATATCGTATGAACGCTAAAATCCCTAGCGGGATTCAAACCCGTGATAACCTTTAGTTCGACTTTCAGCTCGAAAGCCAAGCCACTAAAAGAGTCATCCATTTCCTATTACCAGTATGAAATAATCACACTGCATAAGCACCATACATAAATTACTGCAACTTCGTATTGTAATTTTCTAGCTGACCTACATAGCTAAGCTTCTGGCTCGCCTGCATAGCCAAGCTTCTGGCTCGCCTACACGGCCAACCTTCTAGCTCGCCTGCACGGCCAAGCTTCTGGCTCGCCTACACGGCCAAGCTTCTGGCTCGCCTACAGGGCCAAGCTTCTGGCTCGCCTACACGGCCAAGCTTCTGGCTCGCCTACACGGCCAAGCTTCTGGCTCGCCTACACGGCCAAGTTTCTGGCTCGCCTACATGGCCAAGCTTCTGGCTCACCTACACGGCCAAGCTTCTGGCTCGCCTATACGGCCAAGCTTCTGGCTGTCAAATCTATACTCACTTGTGATTTGAAAAAACAAAATCTGTCCACATTATCCACTGGTGTAAAAAGAAAATAATACAGCCTTCAAATACAAACACTTTTGATTTTAACTATATTGGCATGATAAAAGCTTAAATATTTTAGAGCGCTAGTTTCTTAGTCAAACAATAAATACGTCTATAAAGAGTTATTTTATGTTTGCCGCTAGAAATAAAAAAACTGCAGCATGGTATTCCATTAACACATGCTTACTCATGGCTAAGATATGGGATTATGTTATGGGGAAATAGTGCCAGTACATATGAACTTTTCTAATAAAAAAAATGTATTAGGATCCTTGCTCAAACAGATAATACACGAAGTTGCAGACCATACTTTATTTAATTTAATATAATATACTCTTTCATCGATATATATTCTTGATATATGTACATTTGTCAACAAAAACATTAATACATTCTGTACTAAACAAGACATCCACAGCATAAATACGAGACAAAAATAGATTGCACTTGCCATCTTCCAGAATAAAAATGTTAAATGAAAGCCCTTATTGTATGGCAGTAAAAATGTACAATAAACTACCAAATTTTATTGAAGAATCAAAAAAAGTAAATTTTTATTTAATAAAAGATTAAGAGTGTTTTTAATACAAAAATGTAATTACTCGGTTGCAGAATATCTAGACAATAGGCAAATATTTATGTTAAAAATAACAATAATAATAATGTGTTATAAAATTAATAAATAGAATAATAATATTAATGTAAATATTTATGTGAATACAATAACTATAAAATTTAATTGAATTTATAAATAAATTAATGTTAATAATAAATTTAATTAGAATTATAAATAGATTCATGTTGATTATAATTTTTTTTTAATTTATGAATAAATTCATGTTTAATTATAATAATTTAATAATCATAGTAAATAGCCCTCGATAAAGCAATGCCTGAAAAAGGCACTAAGTCATAAAGTACTATTGTAAAATGTTAAGAACAGTAATGTACACTTAATTTGCAATATTTTTTTTTTGCATTATATAATTTGATTTGTTTAAATTTGATATCTATTAATAGTAACGTTATTCTTAGAAAAACGAAGAAAGAATACCTTTTTTTTTTTGTTTAGGCGGGAAAAAATGTACCTAACCGCACACCCCGTTGTTCGGGGCAACAAACAGGGTAGTGTGGGGCCCTCACCCACTAAATAAACCCGCCGTGTGCCGTCTCTCCGCCTTTATTGGCGGACCACTGGAACTATGTTACATTCCTTCGGTGGTGAAGAAAGAATACCTAGGATTCCTTTTAGACAACCGCTTGTCTTGGAAACAGCATATATAAATAAATAGGTAGGTATGCTCAGAAATTTTGCTCATTTTTATTCTATTAAAATTAGCTATCTTATTTATAATACTTTGATAAAACCATATTTGAACTATTTGATGGAAATATGTGGAGCTGCTACAAAGTCTACATTAAAAGATCTCCAAGTTTCACCGAATAGACTTATTAAAATGTTGTTTAACTACGAATACCGTACATCAACACAAAATTGATGAATATACATTTTTAAAACTTTCATCCTTATTAGAAAAATATTTAATAAAGATATTCACGCTGAAATATTTTCCAATAAAGAGGCTCGTTTATATAAAAAAAAAAATCCCCAAGACGGCCTAATAAGTTATAACACATACTCGTATGCACCGAGAACCAATTATGGTAAAATCACTATATTAAATGAAGAAGTACGGATATATAATAAAGATGAAGATTAAAAATCATCAACATCTTTTAAAAAAAAAAAACTGTAAATACATTTTGAATAATGTTGGGATTGATTCTCGGTCATAATGAATATTATTACCGTACGGTAATAATAATACCGTACGGTAATAATATTTTAAAAGATTGGCACAAGTCTTATAGTTTTGCTAACTTTCGATTAACCGTGCAACCCAGCCATATATAGTGTATTCAAAGTAGGTACCCACAGTTACTTACAAAACTTTTAGTAACTAACAATAAATTTAATTAAGCATATTATAATTGAATTTAAGCGACATAATTGTAATAAGTGATTAATCTAGTATGCACGGATTAATTTTTATACATATAGGTACTGAGACTAGTATGAAGACATAGTTTTTATTATCTGTGCAGTCCAGTGATGTTATATTGTGATTCATCCTTTCAAGTAAGTAATAATGTTATGTGGATTATTCTTTCTTTGTTTGTAACAACGAATACATAATGTATATGTTTTAGAGAATATTCATGTGCACTTAGGTAGGTACTAACATAATGTAAAAAAAAAGTTTTAATTATCTTTCGGTTTTTGTTAAATCTTTCCATCCATCCATCCATCCATCAGCCTTTTAACGTCCACTGCTGGACATAGGCCTCCCCAAGAATGGGGGATAGTGCCGTAATCGCCACGCTTGGCAGGCGGGTTGGCGATCGCAGTGGATGTTGTTAATACTTGAAGGAATGCTGCTGCCCACTCCTCCGGTATTCCCTCAGTCGGCTCTTACGACTCCCATGGGTGGAGAGGGGTGGGACAATTCTAAAGCCGGCCCCACACGGCAAAATCTTTATGAAAATGAATAATCTAAATCTATATATTATATTAAAAATATCAACTCAAAGTTTGAAGTCTATAAAAATATAATTAAAATCACACTAATTACTTACAGTTTTTCTCCGCCATAGCTCGTGGGTCTTAGCACTTCTGACTTGTATTAAAATCGCAGTTTCTCTGTGTAACACGTTTATTCTCCTTAACACACAGTATGAGAATAGCAGATTTTTCTATTCGATGTTAACGCTTACTCCTCTTAACTTACATTACAGCAATCTAAATATAGTTAAAAGTGTCACTTCCGTACAAATACTAATTGTCAATTTCCGTTAATCTGAATTTAGATAATAAATACAAATACTAATAAAGAAAGGTCTCGATAATATCTTAAACTTCCGGTATAAATTAAAATATAATAGTACAATAATTAGCTTTCTATTAGTTACCAAGGGTTATTCCTTTTTTTTATCACTACAACTTATGAATCACCACACTATAATATGATTTACACACACACATATTTTTACAAATGAAAATATTGTATTAGTAAACCATAAAACCATAATCAAAATAATATGAAAATAGCGATATCTTATCAATTTTTCGGGAATTAGACTGAATGTATTTAACTTTTTTTTTAACTTAAGTATATACAGTCATAAAGTCTCATATCTTATAAATATCATGCTAAATATCTGTCTGTATTATTCATGAAAATAATCCGTGAATTGACTAAGACTATTATTATCCATATCATATTATTGTAAATCGATATAGTCTTCAAATACTGACAACTGCGCAAGTCAATGTCAAATTACATGTTAGTACTCGAACGATCAGTGTCCAATTAAATTACTTTATAATTACCATGTTTTATCCCTCGAAGTTATGACTTGGTATTTGAGAAGGTAACGTTAATATTAAAAACTTAATTTTGAGATGTTCTATTTGAATCTGATACAAAAGGTTTTTTTTTTTACGAAATTGAATATTGGCTGTCTCCTTTTGTCAGTGCAGTCTACCCACAGCCCATTAGTATTGGTGACCCCCACTTTACCAAACATAGGCTGCTACTACTCAATCTTTGACTGCCTCATGCCGTTGACGTGACTCCTATTTGTGGAAACGTGACCTCCTCCGTGCTTCAGAAGGTACGTAAAACAGTAGGTCCCAGCTGTCAAATAACATCCTGGCAGTCGCTACTGGTTGTCAGTCCTGAGTAAAAAATAGGACTCCGGTCTCATTCTAAGGTCACCAGATGTCCCCTTAGTTGGGTTGTGGAGCTCAGATTGGCAGTCATCCCGTGTAAATATTGGTTGATCAGCTAAAACCGAACAAATTGGAAACCGACCTCAACAAAAAGATATTTGATATTTTGATATTTACCTATATATTTTTGAAGCATTTGACACGCTTAGCCATATAAATAAACACAAAGTACGAAAATGTGAAATTGAAAATAACAGTGACGAAATTTGCTGAATTGGCAAAGCATCTGGGGCGGTATTCTAGGAGATGCAGATTCAAATCCTGATCGTGACTGTTATTTTCAATTTCACATTTTCGCACTTGTGTTAAAAAGATTGGGAGATAAGAATGATTACACATGTTTCTCTGCCAAAATTTCTACAAATCACACGATATCCAACAAAAAACAACTACACAACAATATTCATTGACTGCAGGTGACTTCGCCCACGTTTCTCTTTCCGGTCTTACGCTATAGGTACCTGTTCACAGATTCCCTGCTGATCTTACAACTTCATCTTGTACCCGTAGTATGTTTATTTATGACTACACAACTGGAATTTATGTAAGTATAAAATTATGGCAAGAAAAAGCTATAAAGTATTTGATTAACGTATACACCACTAGCATTTGGTACGACTTACATGCGAATCGATTATGAATGGATACATAAAGTTGTTCTTTAAGTTATTATAATTACTTAATTTATTAATTTCAAATTGTGCAATCGTTCTGGGTAACTTTGACAGATTACAGCGATATTTTTCACAGTATTTTAAATGTTAAACACACACAGTATTTTAAATGTTTAACATTTAAAATACTGTGAAAAATATCGCTTTATATTTAAATGACAATATTATACTTTGTTAGTGTCCTCAGAATATGTTTTATCTATAGACAACAGTGAAAGACTATAATATCCATTAATAATAGAGAAAAATCTATTTTGTTGTATGTCAAAGTTACCACCCACAAAAGTCTAACTTTAACACACATTAGCTCCATCACATAAATGAGGCAATATTTGATTATTACATTACTTTGGGTAACATAGGTTTATATTATTCCCAAATTAGGGATGTGGCTGTGGCGATACAAACATAAATTTATAGTAGGATCATATATATTTGTAAAAAAAGGTCCATCAATCAAAATTTAGCAGTTACAAGTATATTTTTTTAATTCGCATGAAAACCTTGTTTAGATCCTAAAAATGAACAAAGCGTTAAGCATATTAAAATTAAGACAAACTAAAATAATTAAAACAAACATAAAATATGTAAACACTTTGGTTTAAAGTATCTATTCACCGTAGAGTAAATTTGTCATCTATACAGTAAGTGTATGGAGTGCCATACAATCACAAAATATCTAAAAAATTATTCACTGT
Organism: Leucoma salicis; assembly: GCA_948253155.1. Taxonomy (NCBI): domain Eukaryota; kingdom Metazoa; phylum Arthropoda; class Insecta; order Lepidoptera; family Erebidae; genus Leucoma; species Leucoma salicis. Next base: position 19,062,055 of record OX411815.1, on the reverse strand, counting down.
TACACACACTCAAATTCGCGTGCTAATTTCGGAAAAAGTTTTGATATTAACTCTGTTTGACAACTTCACTTTTATTTTAAGGCATGTCTACGGAGCATGTTTCAAAAATAAAATCTAAAGCAAGCATTAACAAAAAATATTGATTTCATAGGAAAAAAACATTAAAACATTCTCATAGTCACACTGTCAATGTAACCCGAATGAATCAAAGTTACCCAGATTGACTGTACTGTTTACGTGTTGTTATTTAATTCGAGTGCATAATTGTCGTATTTGTTAGTATACTAACCTCATATGCCGAGTTTTGTAAGTTCGATTTCCACACAGAACACTTCCTTGGGGTGTGTGGAAATAGTTTTCTGGGTAATATTTATGCCTATTGATTGTGTGTTTCTCGCAATATAGAGTTTCTTTGCTTAACTGAATTCAAGTAATATTTTCATTATTATAAGCAAAGTTCGTTTATGAGTAAACATGATAACGGTTAATAAGAGAGTTTAGACTTCAAAAAAGGCTTAAACTAACACAAAATATACTTATTAAATATTAATACAGTAAAATAACAAACGAATATAATATTTAGCTATTCATAAAGTTGTTGTAACCTACCATCTAAATTATTGATGCTAGAGGCTTAAAGTAATAACACCTACGCAGTTTTAGAACGAATGAAATAAAGCTACTAGTTATTACAAGTTGTACACTTGTATAATAAAAACAAATAGATGCATCACTCACCAGCAACAAATTTGTGACATAAAAATTAGTATTTACTTTACTTTTGTTGAAGAATGTTAGATATTTACTATAATGACAGGTAAAAAAATGGATGCGTCGCTCAGTAGAGGGAACCCGAAAGGGTAAGTCGTCGGCTAACCACTAAAGGACTGTAACATAGTTCCGCCAATAAAGGCAGAGAGACGGCACAGGGCGGGTTTATTTAGTGGGTGAGGGCCCCACACTACCCTGTTCGTTACCCCGAACAATGGGATGTGCGGTTAGGAACATTTTCACCCGCCTTAACAAAAAAAAGTAAACAAAATGTAAACAGGTCCCTGATATAGTAGCGCGTTTTTAAGTCTAACCAAGAGCTAACCAACAAAATAGTTTTATCAATTACGTTCAGTAGTTTTTGCCTAATGTGCGAAAAAATTCGAAAAAAGACAAAAGACGCCTAAATAACCCAGTACAGACATTTCTTATTAACTTTAACGTCAGACAGATTTTTTATTGCTTGATAATATTACTGAACATTACTTTTGATAACAATCGAGAAACTAAACACAAGGAACTTACGAACGAATATTCCAAACGTTGTATGTTATGTTTATTTACATAGTCTATTACACTAAGAGTTTGTATTATAATCATACATATTTAATTTGTAACTAAGTTCGAAGGTGGCAATGCAAGGCAAGTTTTAATGATATGCACTTAATTATTAATCACATTAAATATATTGCCTTATTTTAAAGGTGATAACAGGTGTATTATGACTGCAACTAATTTATTTATATAATAGCTACTGCTCGCGACTTCATTCGTGTGGACCTCAGAATCGGGTTACTATAATATAAGTACTTCACTCAATGATAGATTCAATATTTCTAGGCAAAAATTCTACGATAACCTAACATTTTTCCAGGATAAAAAGTATCCATAAATCCCCGGGTAACTAAACATTTGTGTGCCAAAATCACCCACAGTTTTTGCGTGATAAATTTCTTTAAGTATTAAACATTGAAACATCCAAACATACAATCAAAATATAAATAGAATTCTTTATTAAAAATAAAAAATGGTTGAATATAAAAGTGCCAAATCCGATGTAAGCATATAGTTTGTCAAATCGAACTTTTAACAATTTTTATGTTCACAGATTTTTATAATATTATGCATATTAATGTAACGGTGAATAACTGTGTAACTAATAATTTCACGTCTCAATATATTTATTTATCTCAAGATTAATTGCACGAAGATCAAATAGTCGGGTACTAGAAATAAAACAGTATCTTCTCGCATATAAATTTTAGATAGGCAGATTTACGGATTGGTACGTCAACGCCTTCCATACGAAACTGCTAATTAAAGTGTAGTGAAGTATTAATTATCTTCCAGATACATTCTATCAATACCAATTCAATTTCAATGGCATATTTTAAAATTCACAAAATATATATTTGTTTCTTTAATTATACAGCGCTTCGTTTATAAGGTGCTTAAATTTAAGGTTTTCTAACCATGACTTGAGTACCGTAAGTGTAAATTTACTGTTTTAATGGCGCGAATATTTAGAGAGTAATTATTGTTGCTATATATAATAAATAATATATTTGTTACATTGTGCCAATGCCTCGGGTGTAATATAAAACACAATATCAGAACCGACAGTTTAATGTTAGATCTTAGCTAATGTGTTACCATGCTCGCACTCTTGAGAAAATAGTAGTTAGGTATGTATTAGGTAGTCATATCTGTTTACTAGAGTTAACGTCAATATAAAATTATGAAATAATTATATATAGATTCTGTTTGCGACTTTTTGACTAAACTGATGGCGGAGTGGTTTAAGATACTGGCCTCCCGCCCGAAAGTTGAGTATTCAATTTCCACACAAGACAACTCTTTGTGTAATCCACAAATTGTTGTTCTGAGTCTGAGCGTACTTTGTGTCTGTGAAATAGTATTATTATTTATTAAAGTCACTGCGATACAACGATTACTCCTTAGTGCCAAGGTGTTGCTTAAATAAAAAAATAAAAAACATTAGAAAAATCATTAAAAATTTTTCAGTTATATACTCATAGTAAAATAGATTATACTGCAAAACTATAACTCAGTTTTATGAGTGAACCCGCCTGTCTCTTGGAATTTGAATGAATAATTCATCATCAACATCTCCACCAAAAAAATTCAATCTCTAACGTTAACGCGAAATTCCATTGCTAGATAAACATTGATATATTTCTAACTAGTAATAGATACCATCAGCACGTTTCTTTATTTCGTTTGACAACTACAAATCTTAGAAGACCCCTCCCATTTCTACCATGTGTCGAATACACACATGTTACACAGTCACACAAACAATTATTTGTTTTGGTCTAATACTGTAACAAGTATTAAGCTGCAAGCGGAACAATATAATATTTGCAAGATTAAAACATTTTTTTGCAAATTGTGTAGGTGTATGTAACATTCGTGTACTCGTAGATATTATGTCTTAACGTTAGGCAAAGACTTTGTTATAAATAATGAAAAGCTGTAACAAACTGAACAGATAGATTATTTCTCATTTCATAATGATGCACCATATTTTGTTCGTCAGTTACCGAAACGAGCAAGCCACGCGCTCAAAAAATGCAATAATTGATTGTAAATCAAAATTATTTGAAAGCATTACCTAACCTACTACCCTACTACCCTACTAATCGAAGAAATACATTTTCTGACATCAAAAAAAAATATGCAATAAAACTACAATCACGGAATTACGTTTGCTTGATTTTCTACTATACCGACGCAGCATTCATAGTCACGGGTTGACTGCTGCGTGTATAATTTTCGGGTAAATATCAGAAAATATTATATTAAGGAAAGGTTTAAACGTGAATATACCACTTACCACAAAATTTGTAAAAAAATGGAAAATATATCTAATTATAAAATACTACTTATAAAAATTACAAATATTTTTTAATGGATTCTCAAAGATTAACGGTGTTTACAGGTTTTTATATTAAAACATTTTTGATATATTTTTATATGCATAATTATAATCTCGCAAACTGCCATGCCTTGCGCCATTTCTTTGACACTATTCTGCTATAAATAGGCAGAAACGATGAGACAATACTATCCAATCCACTCAGAACAATAGCATTGTGTAGGTACAGGCTGAAAGGATCTAGTCTAGACGGGATCTCGTTTATCTTATGTGGTCTAAGATCTGTTGCAGATAACTTAATCGAATACTGTTGAGTTGAATGCAGATTGAGAGTAATTTGTTGACTTGTCTAGGATTATAATCTGCTAATATAAACTTAAATTATTTTAGCCGTTATAAATTTTAATGCATGGCTGAATGATTTTCTCGATGACTTGTGAAGTCAGGAAAATCTGCACTGGATCAGCATTTTGTAAGCTACAGCCAATCTATCATATTCTGAAAGGAAGCCTGTGGGACAGCAATGGCCTGAGAAAAGAATCACAAGTAATATCTTTATATATAAAAACTAGTTGACCCGGCAAACGTTGTTTTGCCATATTATAAATTATTTCTAGAGATTTTTTAAGGAATTTCTAGCGTAGAAATAAAAACTAACTTATACGCCAAATCATAAAAAATAAAACAAAAAATTTGGTTCAAAAAAATAAAAAAACAATTTTTGGAGTGACCGCCCATCACTTAGGGGTATGAAAAATAGCTATGTACATTTTTTCCCGTCTTAACAAAAAAAAAGGTGTAGGTATAGGTAGGTATACCTGATTTAGTTAAAGTTCTGTGAACTTGGATATTTTTTCCTATTATATTATGATGTATTTCTCAATAAATAAATATCCTTATTAGCTGAAATAAATTACTCCATGCAAACGGAACACCAATGTTCGGACAGGTTAACGTCTATCAGGTCCGTTAGTTATATAATATACTGTATTTTCTTGGAGAGGCCTACAGTTACAGTGGACGTCAAAAGATGGAAAATGGTGTTTAAAATATTATCTTTCTTTCAAGCAGTAATTAGGTAACAAATTAAATCAGTTAATCGGAGTGTGACAAATACATGGATCTCATGAAGTAAATCTAAAATGTAAAAAACAAAGATAACTTACTTATTATTTTTTATGTAGTGATTATTATGACAACTGAAAAATGGCTGAGATATGCTTCCTAAGAGGCCCGAAGGATCACAATAATCTTTCGGAGATACTCGTAAAATAAGCAAAAGTGTCAATGCCATAATATTGCAGGAAATTATCGAGCTACATTCTGGCTAAGGGATAAATGGAAATTCATAGTCTCCGCATAACTTTCTTACTTACTTACTTATCATCACGCTATCTCCCTTGCGGGGTAGACAGAGAGAACAGAGTACCAAAAGGCTCTATTCTTGCATACATCTCTCGCTTCTTCAACATTCATAATTCTCTTCATACACGCTCGCCGAAAATCTCGTAGAAAATCTATTTGCATCTGAATTTTTTTACAACTTCTTAGTGTACTTATGTTAGTATTTTGGGGCTCCTAATATAGTTCAAAAATCAAATCACACAAAAATATATTATTGTGATGTGTGAAATACAGCTGTTTCAAAGTAGACTAGCTGTATTGCCTACATTCCTATCTACATGACAGCTTGCTAAAACTTCGTATCTGTGATCCCATCTATACGAACAACAGTAACCCTTTTCTACGCTCACTTGTCGGATATGTTTAGCAGCTGATGCCTTATTTACATAACGACAAGTCCTCGGAGTAGGGCTAACGGGACATACCTACGCACTTCCAAAAAAAATATTTTTTGTATACTGATGCGCATCTTTAACCAGTAGATAAATAGCTTGCAATTGATAAGTGTCGTTTAAACAGAAGATACGTGAACTAATTTGACATCAAAATCAATAATTTTAGACATACATAACCGGAATTAACTCACGTTGTGGATCGATTTTGTCGACCCGGGTTTTGAGCATATTCTATGCTCATCAGGGCGACCGCGAACGAGATGTGTCGGGAACTTGTTGACACCACTGCACGCTCGCCCTGATGTTGATCATCGAATATACCTACTTAAAACCCGGGTCCACAAAATTGATCTACAACATGATTTGTTTCGGGTTATATAGGTTACTAGCCTTTGCCCGCGGCTTCGCCGCAGTCAAAAGCTAGTTTTAGGCTATATCTCAGGTTCCCGATATAGTAGAGGGATAAAACATATACCAGTTGTTAAGTCTAATTGAGAGCTATCACACAAAAAAAGTTGCATCAAAATCTGTTCAGTAGTTTTTGCGTGATGCGCGTACAAACAAACAGATAAACAGACAAAAATCTAAAAAAATCGTTTTGTGTTTAGACACGCCTATATAGCCTAATTCAGTCATTTTTTCTTAAATATCTTAAATGTACATACATAGCTCTGTTACAGCTTTATAATAGTATAGATTATGTATATCTCACAGATAGTTTCAATACGAAAATAATTAATAATATTATTATACGAGTATATTATCATAAATTATATATTATATATTATTTGTTCTGCTAGTTCTGACTAGCTAAGATAATAAGGTTGACGTTAGAAATTTATGGTATTGTTATAGATTAGGTATGACTGACATCACGGTTGGAGGCGCCCCGGGCCGGTCTTTGGACTGTAGGGGCGCTCCAGCCAGTGTTGGAGGAGTGGGCGGGGCGATGGCATGGAGTCCTTACCTTCCGACTCGTGCAGATGCTGTCGGGGCATGGTTGCTTCGGCAGATATCTGCACATAGTCGCAAGGAGGGAAGCGACTCCGGGCTGTCACCACTGCGGCTGTGACGAGGACACGGCGCGGCACACGCTCGAGTCGTGCCCGGCTTGGGCCGAGCAGCGCCGTGAACTCGTCGCGGAAATAGGGGGGGACCTCTCGCTGCCGAGCGTCGTCAGAGCGATGCTTGGCAGTGACAGGAATTGGGCCGCGGTCGCTGCCTTCTGCGAGGAAGTTATCTCGCGGAAGGAAGCGGCGGAGAGGGCTAGGGAGGAGGATTCTTCCGCTGACCCAAACCGCCGCCAGCGACCGGGGCGGCGCAGGCGCAGATACTTGCGCCTCATGCCGCCCTAGCTGAGGCTGCGGGTGGATGGACCGGGGAACGTCCGCCACCCGCAAGGCCTCCCGCGAAGGTGCGACGCTCCATGTGCGGATGCGTCGCTCAGTAGAGGGTACTCGAAAGGGTAAGCCGCCGGCGGACCACCGAAGGAATGTAACATAGTTCCAGTGGCCTGCCAACAAAGGCGGAGAGACGGCACACGGCGGGTTTCTTTAGTGGGTGAGGGCCCCACACTACCCTGTTCGTTGCCCCGAACGACGGGGTGTGCGGTTAGGAACATTTTTTCCCGCCTTAACAAAAAAAAAAAAAGTATGACTGACATTCGTAAAGTTTTAAATTGATACGGCGATTAGAAGTGAAATAAGTTTAAAGATTTTATAATATGTTGACGTAATATGTATACTATTTCATAGTTAAGCTGTAATATTATTTGTTAGTGAAGCTAACAAAAACGTGTGTCTATCAGTAAACTAGCGAATAGCGTTTCTCATAGCTGCAAATTATTGAAATTCCTAATTCTCTGGGATAAGAAGAACTACAAGTCTTTAGATATGTACATTATTTTGACCTATCTATCAAGATTTTGCCAGCGTGTGCCTCAAATTGATTTTTGAGGTATTTAATTACTAAACATTTATTTCAATATTTTAAAACGAATAATTAATACAGAAATGTATCTAATTAATGGATATTTCTGTACTTGTACGGCTTTATAATAAGCTGTAACAGAGCTAGTCTGTACATTTAAGATATTTGAGGAAAAAATGAGTCCAATAGGAGTAACTAGGGGATAAATGAGGAGTCTGTACATACCTAAAACATTTTATTTTTATTTTTGTCAATATATTTTTGTCTGTTTGATTATCATCACGCAAGAACTACTGAACGGACTTTAATGAAATTTTTATTGTTTCATAGCTCTTGATTAGAAATAAAAACTGTGGGCCTAGCCAAGTTACATTCTATGATCGCTAACGCTATAGGAAACTATTAAAATATATGGAAATTTTACATCTCTAAAGTTAAGTCACGTGACTTTGGTATCGTTAAAGATATCGAATTCCCATTCATTTTAATAGTTTTCTGTAGCGTTAGCGATCGTAGAATGCAACTTGGGTAGGCCCACTGGTATACGTTTTTGTGCTAGTATATCGGGAACCTGAGATAAGACCTAAAAATTAGCTCTTTATACATATATAAAGCTCCCTTGGAAATTATCTAAACGAAAGTTGCGTGGTTTTGAATAAGAAATCGAAGAAATGTATGACTTATAACAACTTTACTTTTTACTATGCATATATACATATATATAGATAATTATATACTTTTACCATTTTATTTATTCAAGTAGTACCTACCTCAATTCAAATTTCTCATATCATTTTGTTATGTTTAGATTACATATTTTAAGCACTTAATATGCTCGGCCGTTTACCAGAAATTTTCAATTTCAAATCACACTTTGTGGTCCCATAATCGGCTAAAACAAGACAATTGTTGTAAGACAGAAACAATAGACTCTTTAGTCCTTTGACTTCCTTTGTCAAAACTTCAAAGATGATTATAATTTTAAGCGATTTTATGGAAGAAAATAAAAAACGAGAATAAAGTTATGCATTTTCATTTGACGGTTACAAAAATAGGGTTGTCAAACCTCCGTCACGTCACTGACAGTCAAGTCTAAGTTTTTCTAACTTCTGTCACCCTTCATATGTGTTACTTTGATCTTTTTAACGCTCAGCCCATATTTCACATGGGAATGCTGTGTATGGTATACGTGAAGACAAATTTTAATTACATGCTACTTTCGTTATAGCTATGCGTATATTTTTTCATATTTATCTATTTAATTAAAATTATAGTATCCATACATCCATCCATCAGCCTTTTAACGTCCACTGTTGGACATAGGCCTCCCCAAGAATGGGGGATAGTGCCGTAATCGCCACGCTTGGCAGGCGGGTTGGCGATCGCAGTGGATGTTGTTAATACTCGAATGAGTGCTGCTGCTGTATTCCCTCAGTCGGCTCTTACGACTCCCATGGGTGGAGAGGGGTGGGACAATTCTAAAGCCGGCTCCAAACGGCATAAAAAAATTAAGCTAATAAATTCACAGATAGTAAGACTATTTTTTAATAATTGAACAATTGAACGTACTTAGTACGAAACTGTGAAATCAAATACAATAGTCTCCACCAGAATTTGAAACTTCATCTACTAGAAAACACATATATTCCTATCTTGTGTTCATTTATACTAAGCTCGTTAAATTAAAAAATAAAACTACGTTGTTGGACGTCCAAAGATGTCTAACATCTCTGTCCACCCGTGATCATGAATGCTGTATAGTGTAATTTTCTTAACTTGTCCTAAGACGTAAACAAACCGTACCGGGTACGAAAATCATGAGTTTTGGCATCAATCAGAAACTTTACCTAAGTTATGAGCGTCGAATCAGAATTGGAAGACTCCTCTAGTGAAGGAACTAGTGACTCAAATTAATAAAATAAAATAATAAATTACTTGTCGTTTTATTTCTTTATATAGGGCAAAGATGATTTTCAGAAATTATTTCTTTGATCATAATAGTGAAGGATATTCTGGCAGCTTACTAAAAAAAAATATTATAAACGCTATTTACTTCCAGGGTTCCATTCCCAACTAAAATGAATTCTGAGGAAATCCCACATTATGAAAATCATTCAGTCACAAACTTTATTTGTTCACTCGTTCATTGGATGATGTCCCAACGCTATTAATTGTCTTTGGTTACCAGGACGCCATTTCTGTTTACGTTGTACGTTGTTTTTAATAAGACAAGTTAAGAAAATTACACTATAAAGTATTCGAAACGTGGGGATAGTAGAAAGTCAAGTAAACGCGATAGAATCCGTAAACGTCGTTTTATTTCGTTATGTGTAATATTCGCGTAAGGTAATGTATCGCCTAGCATGCTATTCATTTTTTTATTAGACTACAGTTTATGGTGTTTGTAACTATATTTTATCGGCAATGACTATAGTTTATCGGCAATGCATTTACATGCATTAGAGGGCGTTGATCGTTAAGACAAATGTGATGAGGAAATTCGGTATTTCTAGAAATGGTACGATAGCTCAATGGATTAGAGCACTTCCCCGGAAAGGAAGGGACGCAGGCTCGATTCCCGCTCGTACTAAAATACTCTTTTTCCTTATTCACAAATTATAATTTGTACTTTAAGAGTAGCTGAGCATGTCAAGTGCTAAAATATAGATCAAAATGTTTGAAAAATCACGCCATCAAATAGTATGAATTTTAATTGCAAAATTAAACTTACTACATTGGATGAATGCATGTAAATGCATTGCCAATAGAGGGCGTTGGTCGTTAAGACAAATGTGATGAGGAAATTCGGTGTTTCTAGAAATGGTACGATAGCTCAATGGATTACAGCACTTCCCCGGGGAAGTGCTCGATTCCCGCTCGTACTAAAATACTCTTTTTCCTTATTCACAAATTATAGTTTGTACTTTAAGAGTAGTTGAGCATGTCAAGTGCTAAAATATAGATCAAAATATACCGAGAGTATTATCAAGCCACTGCTCACTATTTCATTTCACCGGTATAAAATGAAATAATAAATGGCTATCTCCTACTACAGCCAAATCGCAACGATGTGCTTCATGGCCGGTCACGCGGGAGATGGTGGTACCAACCCGCTCGGGCCCGATACCAAGTGAGTACTCCCACTTGGTACCCAGCCCTACCACCAGTCATGCAATGAATGATAATTGCTTACTTCCCTCAGTCGCCTCATACGACACCCGTGGGAAAGAATGGGGTGGTGACACTTGTATTCTTAGTCCGTCACCACACGGACAAAAATCTCCAAGAAAAGGCATAACAGGTGGATAGGAAAGATTTTAAGGAGCGGATAGGTAGGATAATAAGGAGAGGATAGGAAGGGTGTTTCGTCCTCCGATGTTCTCATTTACCATACGAAATACAATGTTAGGGTTACCTACCGTCGTTTCACGCTCATTTCTTATGTATGAGTTGTACTTCCCTGACCGAGGCGCTGCTGGCATAAGCAAGGCTCGACTCTTAGGAACGCTTAACTTAAAAAAAAACTATTTAGTATTTCTGTTCAACTTACAGTATAATCGAGAACCAATAAGTTTTCGTTTAATTTGTTAGATAAAGATCTTTTTCAGATATACCAATGGCGAGTTTAAGCCCGACATTTTGAAATTTTAGATGTCTAATGTCATTTAGAAGTGATCATATTGGAATGTCACTTGAAGCTATGTTATCAAGTTCAGCATCAATGTTGAATTTTATATCCAATAATATTATTCATATACACATGTTATATCTCTATGTATATCTACCCCACGCTTAGCTACAATTTCGAATAAATTTCATCAAATCAAAGAGAACATTTTATTTTTCCTGTTCGTGCATCTAAATCGATAATGTTGATCACCCTCTCTTATCGTCCCCAAATCTTCCGATAACACGCTATTTCAAAGATATACTATCGAAAATATAGATATATATCCCCAAATTTACTGCAGATTAATTTGATTATATGTTACTGCTGTCACTCTATCCTCTTTATCTTCCAAAATATATATTCTTGTCACGATATAAACAAAAATAAATAGGGATTTTGCAACCCTCCAACGGAACACGTACAGAATATGTATTTGTTTAACCTATATCTCGAAATGTCATTCGAAGATTTATCGATTAAATATCAAAAACACACACATGTCAAAGTTACGCCCATTTAACACGCGATCGGATTCGCATTCGGTAGTCAAATTCATTGTTTGTCAGAACCATTGACCATCAAATACGAAATCAATAGTCATGATATGCACACTGTAAAGGCGGGACTCAGTGTTTTGATTGATTCAGGTGCACTTACATAAATATGTGGGAGGAATAATTTGTAACTTGTATGCTCCTGAGTTGAATCAAACGATGATGTTAATGAAGATAAGACCTTATATAGTTACAAAATGCGTAGGTAATAATCAACTGACCACTGAAGGAATGTATTATGGTTCCGGTGGCCCGCAAATAAAGGCGGAGAGACGGCACACGGTGGGTTTCTTTAGTGGGTGATAGCCCCACACTTCCCTGTTCGTTACCCCGAACGATGGGGTGTGCGGTTAGGAACATTTTTTCCCGCCTTAACAAAAATAAAAAAAGGTATTAATCAACTGAAATACCGAAAATTTCAATTCTGTTTCGATTATAACTTTTTCTTATTTTCGGGTTGATTATGTTATGTGTGAGGTGTGAGGTCATTGTATTAATTTGTAGTTATATTAAATCTAGTCATAATATATAATAGATACATAAATTATCTCTATACAAAGCTGCTATTCTACCAGAATCATCTATTATTCTGGGGTAAAAATAGTTCTTTTTTTCGGCTCCAGACTATACCTGTGTGGTTACGGCGTGAAAGTTAAATAAACAAACATATAAAACGGCAAACTCCGTTTTGCATTTATACAGTCAGGATATGGATAACAATATTAAGAAAAAAGCCGATAATTTTTTTTAAGAAGTTTTATCAATATAGTTATAACACTATATAAAATAAATCTCACGTCAAATAAAATTTAAATTATATTTTTTTTAAACTTTAAATGAGCCTTATCAATACATCATGTCCATGTTACTAGATATACTGCACAACAAAAGTATTCAATATTATGCTATGTCATCTTTGGAGCCTCTACAAGACAGGTTACATTATTCAAATACATTGCTATCTCAAGATACACGAGCATAAATTCTGTAGTGTACTTTTTACCACTTTAGCTTTAATCATATGGTCTAGTAGCGTACTTTCCTAATCATATAAAAGAAGATAAAGTTAAAGATTTTTTGTACTTGTAACTAATCTCTGGTGAAACATCAGTGGTCTGCAGACTAATTTCGTTCCCAAGGCGGCCTTTGTCAACAGACTACACTACCCAACTATATAGGTGATTTTTTATCTATATTTTAGCACTTGATATGCTCAGCTACTTTAAAGAACAAATTATTTGTGAAATGTAGAGCACTTTCCCAGATTGGAAGGGACGCAGGTTTGATTCCAACTCACACTCCAAGTTCTCTTTTTCCACATTTCACAAATAATTTGTTCTATAACTAGCTGCCCCGGTGGTGTAGCGGTAGTGTATGCGACTGCTAATGATGAGGTCTCGGGTTCGATCCTCGGGTCGGGCAATGTTTTTGAGCTTTTTCCTCAAAAGAAAAAATCTCAGTAGCAGGCCGGAGTTTGGAAATGTGCCCAGTAGACGTCAGTAGGCTCGCCCCCTATTACGTGGGACTTAAACATAGCTAGCGAATTGTGGGTGTGTAATACACCTCTGCCTAACCCTTCGAGGAATACAGGCGGGATGCTATGATATATAGGAGATATTATAGTACAAAAGTATGTTCGCAAATACAAGTGTAGTCTCTGTCTTCTCACTCTATGGGACAATAATTTAATTTTTGTTCGCCGGCCTTGAGAATCGAACCTTCTCATGTACCACAATCTTATACAGTACCGTTAGATCTCCGAAGCAGCAGCAAGTTGAAACATAAAACAAATCCCAACAGTAATGTAATGCTTACAATAAAATCTGACACGCTCCCTTTTTTATATTGTATTAAAATTTATTGTTGAAACAGTCATAACAAAATCAACAAAACCCTCCTCATCTAAAGTCCTTCTAGTTCAAAAAACTAAGTGTTAAAATAGAAGTAAGTTCAATAGCCGCTTGTAGTTATTATTTTCACAATTTGTGCTTTAGTAAATGAAACTTTTTTTTGTTAAGGCCTGAAAAATGACCTAACTGCACACTCCGTTGTTTGGGGCAACAAATAGGGTAGTGTGGGCCCTCACTCACTAAATAAACCCACCGTGTGCCTTCTCTCTGCCTGTATTGGCGGACCACTGGAACTATGATATATTACTTCAGTGGTCTAGTAAATGGCCCTGTATATTAAGTACTAAAAATATAGATAAAATAACAGCATACTTATTGTCTAGGGTAAGTAAGTTGCACCAAAGGAATATAACATAGTTCCAGTTGCCCGCCAATAAAGACGGAGAGACGGCACACGGTGGGTTTCTTTAGCTTTACCAATTTATATATAATCGAAATTAGCAGTCAGGAGCAATTATCAGGATGGCTGAATTGGTAAAGCATCTGGACGGTATCCAGAAGATGCAGGTTCAAATCCTGCTCCTGACTGTTATTTTCGATTTCACATTTTTCACTTTGTGTTTAAAGTACAAAAGTATGTTCGCAAATACAAGTGTAGTCTCTGTCTTCTCACTCTATGGGACAATAATTTAATTTTTGTTCGCCGGCCTTGAGAATCGAACCTTCTCATGTACCACAATCTTATATAGTACCGTTAGATCTCCGAAGCAGCAGCAAGTTGAAACATAAAACAAATCCCAACAGTAATGTAATGCTTACAATAAAATCTGACACGCTCCCTTTTTTATATTGTATTAAAATGTATTGTTGAAACAGTCATAACAAAATCAACAAAACCCTCCTCATCTAAAGTCTTTTCTAGTTCAAAAAACTAAGTGTTAAAATAGAAGTAAGTTCAATAGGCGCTCGTAGTTATTATTTTCACAATTTGTGCTTTAGTAAATGAAACTTTTTTTTGTTAAGGCCTGAAAAATTACCTAACTGCACACTCCGTTGTTTGGGGCAACAAATAGGGTAGTGTGGGCCCTCACTCACTAAATAAACCCACCGTGTGCCTTCTCTCTGCCTGTATTGGCGGACCACTGGAACTATGTTATATTACTTGAGTGGTCTAGTAAATGGCCCTGTATATTAAGTACTCAAAATATAGATAAAATAACAGCATACTTATTGTCTAGGGTAAGTAAGTTGCACCGAAGGAATATAACATAGTTCCAGTGGCCCGCCAATAAAGACGGAGAGAAGGCACACGCTGGGTTTCTTTAGTGGGTGAAGACCCCACACTACCCTGTTTGTTGCCCCGAACGACGGGGTGTGCGGTTAGGAATTTCTCTCCGAATTAACAAAAAAAGGGCAAGTAACGCAAGAATGTTTAATATTACACATTTATAGCAACGCAATCTATTCGATTATAATGCTATGACAAACTTTAATAAAGCACTATATTAAAATACATCAGCATTACATAATTTTTTATATAATTGGTATCAATAACATGGACATAAACGAAACTTTTAGGTACCAGACATATTGCGTTGAAATAATTAAGAAGGAAATTCCTAACCGGTTTGGAATGATATGCCTACGTAGATATATTCATGCCTGTCTCCCAGAGGAGTAGGCAGAGATAACAGGCTTCCATTCGCTACAACACTATGCTTAATTTATTATTCTGATTGTGGTGAACTAAAAACATAGTGACACAACCCAATTTCATACCCATTAAAACTGTATTTAAACAGTGTACCTCACTGAGCTTTGCATGTCTACTTACAATATTACCTATATAGGTAGATAAGTATTACCACTGAAGTAATGTCACATAGATCCAGTGGTCCACCAGCACTGGCGGAGAGACGCCACTCCGCGGGTTTATTTCGTGAGTGAGGGCCCCACACTACCCTGTTCGTTGCCCTAGGGTGTGCGAGAAGGTACATATTTATCCCGCCTTAATAAAAAAATGGTACGTATTAAAATGTATAATCACAATTTTGTGTCTCAATGCAAATGAGATGTAGGCTTTTATTGTAACATGCTTTGCTTCATTTAATGAAAAAAAAAAATTTAGGCCAACATCAATACAATGTGAATAAATAAAAACTCTGTCTTGTTGTTTTTTTAAAGTTTTATGTACCAAGTACATGTTATTCAATGACCACAACTCATTTTTTCAATCAATAAAGCTTTTAATTTTAAAAACTCCTTGTCGGTCAAAAAACCACAACACGAGTTAACAATAGCGAGCCGGCACCTTTAAGAATATTAAATTCATATTGCAAACATGAGATACGATAAACCGACGACAAGACCCACCACCGCAAAATACTTACTAATCGAGAGATTTGTGACGGCCGCAAGCCAACACAGTAGATGGATTGCACACATTGACGCCCAAGGCTGTATAGAGCAAACATGACATAAACTTATGGTAATTTTACTCAAAGTATATTGAATTTAAACAAATTCACGCATAGATGTATACAAATAAGCCCAATAGCCTACTACAACCCAATAGCCCTATACAGTATCTTACATACTTATAAGATACACAAAAACCAAGCCCTTAATCTAAAGAGTAAATATAAAAATCCAACTACAAGTATGTATTAGAAAATACTCCAATAAGAAGGTGTATAAAATAACACGCACGGCAATTAGAAAACGAATCCGTGTTTTTATGTTGGAAAAAAAGTAAGTGCTTTTTTGTTCCACTGGCTCGTCCATAAGTTATGCTCTGCGGCACTATGATTTGGCGCC
Organism: Leucoma salicis; assembly: GCA_948253155.1. Taxonomy (NCBI): domain Eukaryota; kingdom Metazoa; phylum Arthropoda; class Insecta; order Lepidoptera; family Erebidae; genus Leucoma; species Leucoma salicis. The sequence continues at coordinate 19,045,766 of OX411815.1, read as the reverse complement.
ATTCTATCATTTTACCAATCGACACTGTAGGAATTTCGCATGATTCTTTGCCCTCCCTGTCCTCTCTTTATTATCCATCCTATCCTCTCCTAAACACCCTTTCTATCCCTTTCCTTGGAGATGGCGACATGTGAGTGATGCCTCTGGTTTTTTTTGCGAGTATAAGCTATGGTAACCGCTTATCATCAGGTGGGACATATTATTAGCATATGCTTATCTGCCAATTTTAGCATTAATTTTATAACACTGCCCTCATTTGACAAAATAAAATACTACTATTTCTATTTTATTTTAGATAGTATCTCAAGTTGTCCTACCCATTTCATTGCAAGTCACGTAGTCCGTGCTAAAGTTCTCGTCATCTAGATCTCAGGTTTCATGAGTTTGGTGTACTGGGGTTACAAATATTTCTTGACTTTCAGTTTAAGTATGAAGTGAGACTCTGTAGAATTGTAACAAATACCCTGTCCAATATATTGTACATGAATGTGAATGATGTGAATGTGTTTGGGATGTGAATAAAACTTCAAAAATAGTAAACTTGTTTCTTTATTGCTTGAGGTAGTAGACATGATATGGCTAACCTGGTGGTAAGTGGTAATATTGCCAAGATGCTGCTCACCATTTCATTTCTCAGATGGAAAATAATTAAATGGATGTTTAGCCGCAATCAAAACACACTAAGGTATTTCACGGTTTCATGGAAGAAGGTGGTACCTTTCCACACGGTCCTGAAAACAAGTCTCTCACTTGGTACTAAAGCCAACCAACAATAATGCAATAGGTGATAATTGCTTACTTCCCTTAGACATCTCGTACGGCACCCGTAGTGTCTACTCGTATGGGTGTCAGGTCGAATGAGGTGGTGACACTTGCATTGTCAGTCCATCACGACATAGACTAGACTAAATAGTGATTGAAATGGAAAATGTAACCACTGCACTGATTATGTCAGCTCATCTACAAGAAACGATTTCTATAGCATCTTCTAATGGATATGCTTAGAGATAAGTTATACCACTGCTGTATAAAACAATAACTCTGCCCGCGACTACATCCACTTGGACTTCAGAATATAAATATATCAAAGGAATATATGAAGAAAGGTGGAGTCAGGAGTCTCCGAAACCGGCGAGTGTGTATGAAGAGAATTAAGAATGTTGAGAAAGCGAGAGATGTATGCAAGAAATCTCTTGGCACTCTGTTCTCTCTGCCTACCCTGCAAGAGAGATGGTGTGATGATAAGTAAGTAAGTAAGTAAGGCTCAGTAGTGAGGTAAAAGCGTAACAAACAAATAAACTAACTATCGCATATATGACGTAAGTATTACTTTATAAAGTAAAACTTATCGCATATTTTTGTGTTCCTCATTCAAAGCAGCGAGCAGATAAAAATTGTTCCACATACTGTGCTATATTCCAATGCATGCTTAACTTAAATTCAGATGAGCGTAAGTATTTTGGATTCTGTAATGGCGGTGCAGAGAAGGTCATCTCTGTTTTGGGCTGTTGTACTTGCTTTCCCCCGAGGGAACCAGATCAAGTTGTTTGGGAGTGCAACTGTTGAAACGGCGCAAGTTATGACCTATCCAGGTGTATTTGCAATTTGTTGATTTAATTTTCAAGGCACAGTTTCCAAAGGACCTGTCAAAATATGCTTAGGATGTATTGTTATAAACATTGGCTACTAAACTAATGGAATCGCTGCATCAATTGGTTTATATCCAAGTCTCACATCAGTGCAGCAGAAACGACAATATGATAATGTTGACGATTATGAGTTCCACTTTAAGACGTGTTTGGCACTCTATATTGGATAGTAATAAGTGAAGGCACCTTTTACCTTAATAATCCAAGGTTTTTAGCAGCATCATCCCGACATTATGCTCCTCAGGCAGATAAATTCAGACACTCACTCTATTTTCTCTCTATGTGTAACGTGGTTTTATGGATGGGTACCATGGACGTACTTTATATGTCCATGATGGGTACATTGATATTATTTAGGTATATTTTAGTTTTTATGATAAAATATAACTTCACATTTTATTTCGAAATGCATCACTGTGGGAAAGGTGACTTTTTGTAACAATCTTCCAAAAGGCAGGGACGTTGTTCACCGGCCGTGACGTCACTTTCTTTGGGGGTGGAAAATGGTCAGTGGTAGTCTATTTTATAACTAGTACCAATCCATTATCTTTGCATACCCTTCTGGGAAAAAAGGCACTAGTCTATGTATGAATGTATGTACGTCATATTTAAATGCGAATAAGAGAACGATCCCTTCTATTGATTATACAAATCAGTAGGAAAAACGAAAACAACTTATTAAAAGAACTCAAAGGTTAACCCATAGGCACTTTTTGTGTTCTGGACATTTATAAAAACACATCTACCCCGCTTTTGCTAAAATATTGTAACAGAGAATTTTCAATTCCGACGAATATTTAACGCCGATAAAAACTGTACCAAGCACATTGTCCGACGTTCTAGCTGTTTTTGCGGTTAAATGAAAGTTCTTTTTTTTTCATTTGCCATGACACTTTTATACAAAGTTGTTATAAAACAGTGAGAACTATTTAGTACTAGGCTGCTCAGTCCGTCGCAGCTAAAAGCTAGTTTTTAAGCTACATCTCAGGTAGGTCATTCCAAAGCTTACACGTTCGTGGTAGAAAAGAACGCTGAGAACGAAATCGTTTCCAGGTGGTGTGGATAAACCCTACCGCGACGTCTCGTGGTTCACAGTCTCTCCGCCGCTCCAACGACTCCAGACCCTCCGTGAGATCAGGATCATTGACAATTCGAATAGCAAGCCTTTGCAGGGAGTCAAGTGGGTCGAGATGGTACTTAAGCGCACCTGCCCAGAGATGTGAGCAGTACTCCATATGAGGGCGGACCTGTGCTTTAAATAGCACAAGTCGTTGCCTTGGTGTGAAGTACCGCTTGGTTCTGTTCAGGACGCCTAGTTTTTTACTCACCAATTTGGCTTTGTCCTTCAAATGATTCCCGAACTGGACTTTGCTAGAGATGTCGATGCCGAGAATCCCAATGCTCTTGGAGATTGGGAGAGTGACCCCTTGGAACTAGGGTGCCACGACAAATGCGTCCTTCTTTGCAGTGAATGCGCAAACCTGTGTCTTTATGGGGTTGAATTGCACCATGTTCTATTCATCCCATTCCGAGGCCCGCCCAAGAGAGCGCTCGACTTCAGACACAAGTTCGGTCCGTCTCTCCTCCAGCATATTCCGAGGGACTTTCTGATGGCCGGTATATCGCGCATCACCCGTACTGTCATCCGCATAGCAATATATATTCTCTATTGAGAGCAAGTCAATGATATGCAGGATGAACAGTGTTGGGGACAGCACCGAACCTTGTGGTACGCTAGCATTACAACAGAACTCCAACGGAAAGTCCGTATGGTGACGGACTAAGAATACAAGTGTCACCACCCCATTCTTTCCCACGGGTGTCGTATGAGGCGACTAAGGGAAGCAAGCAATTATCATCCATTGCATGACTGGTGGTAGGGCTGGGTACCAAGTGGGAGTACTCACTTGGTATCGGGCCCAAGCGGGTTGGTACCAACATCTCCCGGGTGACGGCCATGAAGCACATCGTTGCCTTTTGGCTGTAGCAGGAGATAGCCGTTTATTCTTTCATTTCGTATCTGTGAAATGAAATGGTGAGCAGTGGCTTGACAATACTCTCGGTATAGTTGAGTCCATGGGTGACGGTTACCATTTACCATCAGATGGGCCGTGGCTTGTCTGCCACTACATGCAATAAAAAAAAATATTTTTCTTTATAAATATGATTTTACCTCCATTAATATCTTTAAAGCTACATTTTTAGTATATGGAGACTTTTTGTGTATAACAATTAATATTGTAGTTTTTACTCGGGACTACTACACAGAAATAGACGAGGATCTGATAAGTGAATCACAATAGAACCACGGAATAAAGACATATCATTCTACAACAATAAATTTGAAAAAGGGCGGTTTATAATACAAAGAAGTGGTTTTGGGACAAAATTATAGTATTTTTTCTTGTATCCTTCAGGGTACACATCCCTTAGTCCTATGTGTGGGAACAAGAGGAGTGATCAAAACACAGAAAGTGTCGTGTTACATAATTTATAAGTAGTTTTTACTTGTGCAATGAGGAACTCTGGTGACTTGAATGACGTACACGTCAGACTATAAATATTATGTAGTTTTTTATCAAAGGATTATATTATTTTTTTGTATTGTCGTTGTATAATAATTTAAGCAACAATAATAAATATATTATCACTAATAGCATAACATACGAGTATACACATAGGTACAAATAAATAAGATTGAAGTGTCTGTACAAGTTTAAATAACAGCTGTTTACTAAATGCCTTATGAAAGAATACACATTACCTATAACAAATTACTAATTTTTAAACCTTTTAGCTATCTGTTAGTCTATTCGTACTGGCAAATCTACGAAACAGCTGAACTAATTTGGGCGAAACTTTCACTGACAGATAACTGAGTTTTTATAAGGAGTAATTTAGGCTACTTTTATTTCGGAAAATAATTGGGGTTCTGCACAAAAAATAATATAAGTAAGTTTCTACGCGGACGAAGTCAGTGGTAGCAGCAGGTTTAACAAAAATACAGCGTAGTATTATATTAGTAAATAAAATCTGCAATCATCAAGATCTTTTCATAAATGATTATTATTAAAATAAAACTTTATCATTATACAACACTAGCCTTTGCTAGTTTTTAGGTTATATATCAGGTTCCCGGTATAGTAGCGGGATAAAATGTTACAACCAGTTTTTAAGTCTAATCAAGAGCTGTCAAATAAAAAAAGTTGCATCAAAATCTGTTCAGTCGTTTTTGCGTGATGCGCAAACGAACAAACAGGCAAATATCTAAAAAAATCCTTTTGTATTTAGACACGCCTATATAGCCTAATACAGTATTTTATTTCTCAAATATCTATTATCTACAGACATGGCTCTATTACAGCTTTTTAATAGTATAGATTAGGTAGTATTTTGTTCTTTGTACGTGGACTTATAAGAACTTTAACAAAAAGTATTATATCGTATTAACCACTTTGTATTAAAAAATGAAAATATATACACTCCTAACCACACAGTGCACTTCATAGTATAGCAATTAACAGTCATTTTTTTTTTATAAAAACGTGATATACTGGCTGGTCATAGATTCCGATGATATTAAAAAAATGTATTATCTGCGACACACAGTCGTAGATACTTAAATATTGTGACGGCATCCTGCTGTGATGTATTTGCCAAAATGTGGGTAGCTTATCAAGATGTGGCATCGATTCTCTCTGCAGATGTTGTTGTTGCTTTTATAAAATGCACATACTACACACACATGTCTATATTGTTACAATATCTCCTAAAATACTAACAATGTTTAGTAATTTATCATGTTTATTGTTGGGGTTTTATCCAATGTTCCTCTATTGAATTAAGCTGTTAAAATTTGATTGTGTCTAACAATAATATAAGGTTTTGAAAGTAGAAATAAACACCTATAAAATGTATAAATAATTTCCTGCAGTAATTTAAACCATGAAGAGTTAGATTACGCTTTTTAAATTTAAAAACTAATGCGTTATAATTATTTCAAATCAAAAGTTATGGTCAAGCTTATCAAGTTAATCAGATGCTTGAGCTTTCATCATTAACGCGCACACAAATAAAATAAGATTAAAATACGTAGATTCAGCGAAAGAACGTGTAAGAATTTCTGCCTAGAGCCTTCCGTTGTCAAGATAAAAAATAATATTTATTACTTTTGTCTCACCACACGCAATCTAGACAAATTAAAAACGTAACTTGATCAGGCACCTCGGGGATAAATATCAGTAAAGCACATGCATTAAATTTGTTAGAAGCAGTAATAAATATTTTCATATTCTTTTGATGCAATATGAACCCTTCTAGACAAATCATTTCAAATTATTTACAATTTTAATAAAATTGATTGCATTCAATTGTATTAAAATAATGCAAGGTAATACTAAGATAAATTAATTTTGTCTTTAATAGAGTGTAACACTCATGATTAAATATTTTGATCTGTATGTGTTTAGCTCTTCAAATTCAGCAATTTTAAATAACAAATTATTTGTAATAGGGAAAATGTGGATATAATCATGATTAATTATAAATCTTTTATTAACATACAATATTCTCAATTTATTTGTTCAAATAATAATGATAAATAAAATTTTAATAACTACTCAACATACAATAAATAGGTATTAGTAAAATAAGTACTACTAGGCTAATTTTTCTAATTTGGAGTAGAAACAACACTCAGAATAGCAACAAATTGCGCTTGAGAATCCACTTACATCACTGGAGTGCCAAGCAAAAACTTAATACACGACTCAAGCATACTTGAATGACGAGAAAAAAAGCACCAGGTGCCTACCAAAAACGCTCATTGTTCCAGCGAACGAGAAAGATTAATAAATCTTTAGAGAGTTGGGTATCTGTGGCCGATCTCGCGGGATGCGAGCTCTGGCCCAGGAGGCGTTATTGCAAGCCTATTCAGATGCCACAGTTAAGGCCAAACAGCCCCTTTGTCATGACAAAGGTGTCGCGCAAAGAAAAAGGGTCCCTATCGACGATCTGCCTTATCAGATCCAGTTCCCTTCCGAGAGATCTCAATAGGACAGTCTGCGTTTTGAATGCGGCGGATCTAATTCCCCGGTCACAATAACGTACATGGATTCCAATTTAGTTGGACACAGAATGCAGGCAGAATAAAAAGAGTTCGAAGGATGTTATCAAACATCGCTTTGATAGGCCCTCGTATTGTGTTGAAACGGCATTCCTTGATAGGTAGGTACTTGTTATTTGGTTGATGTTGATAGTATTACTCATTAGAATATCATTATGTAGCTGTAGAATGTTAATAATAACTCACACGGTGGTCGAAATTTGATTATTCTGTTTAAATAAAAATTTGTATATTTCTAACATTTCACATTTTCATTTATTTCTTTATTGTTAATATTAATTGTCGTTATTGCTACTTTTTTGATAAGGCGGGAAGAAATGTACCTAACCGCACACCCTGTCTTTCAGGGTAACGAACAGGGTAGGGTGGGGCCCTCACCCATTAAAGAATCCCCCCCCGTGTGACATCACTCCACCTATGTTGGCGGGCCACTGGTACTATGTTGCATTACTTCAGTGGTCCGCCGGCTCATTAATAACTCCTGAACAAAAATAAATAAAGAAAGTCGATTGACTAACCAATACATCTGAGTGAGTATTCCGAATGTTGTCCTTATTTGCCTAAATGTAATGGTAAGGTTAAATTTTTTTTGACATTCGACGCCTTAATAGCCTTATTAGGCTATTATCATATTCATTTCTTTCCAAATATCTTAAATGTACCTACTGACTTAGCTCTGTTACAGCTTTTTAATAATAGTACCTAAAGATTTAAATAATTGACGTCTTCCTTTATGTTTTCCGAGAAAAAATGTGGCAATGTTTATGAATTAAGTAGGTTTATTACTTGCAGGCACTATCAAAAAAAAATCAACATCATTTTTATCGAACAATAAATAATCGCACAAGAAATTTATCGAAAAATAATAACAGATTATAGTGGAGCTCATTACAAACTATTTCCCATTGATCATTCAAGCATTTAAAGTCAGTGAATTAGACGAATATGACGTGATGGCCAAATGATTGATGTTTGTCCTCCAACCCCAAATAGTGTACATTATTAAGCCCGACATGCCTTGGCTTTCTAAAAATCGACAGTAAACACAATAGCAACAATTGGTCCGATCAAACGGCATATTAAGTTTGCTTGTCATTTTAACCATCATCTTCAACATCGCTACTTGTTATTTTTTCCAATTTTGTACCTTATCTATTATGTGCAAGATTGAGTATTCGTTACGAATGTGTTTATCTAAGATGTGCTGCTAAGAAAAGAGGTTATTGTCAGTATCTTTTTATGGGTTATGATTTATGACCAATGACTCCCAACGGGTTTTAGTCAGTGATAATCTTATTCAAACGCGCCTCTTGTGAGGTTCACAATGCTACCTAAATTAGCTATAGCCGTATCATGAGCTATTTTGATGTTTATAAGAGGCGCGTTTCGTTGACGGAACCGTGTGTGGTATGCATACACAAACAAGGTATGTTCTATCAATTCGTTTATACTAGTTTAAGTTTTTTTTTACATAGCCAGAAAATAAACAATGACAATCACTTGCGCTTTGTCATAAAATATGATTATTTAATGAAGTGTACGCTAATTAATGAAGTTCTTTTAAAGAAACCATACTCTGATTTGAGAATTTTAAATGGTTTTTATGTCAAATCAATTATTCAGATGCTTTTTAATGGGAGTATCATAATATAAATATATGAATATCTTTGCCGTGTGGGGCCGGCTTTAGAATTGTCCCACCCCTCTCCAACTATGGGAGTCGTAAGAGCTGACTGAGGGAATACCGAGGGAGTGGGCAGCAGCACTCCCTCGAGTATTAACAACATCCACTGCGATCACCAACCCGCCTGCCAAGTGTGGCGTAAGAATTGCGCGAATTGTTTGAAGCGTGGCCTCGTAAGAATAATACACACAAAAAATAATATTCTGTCAAATCGCGAATACTAAATCCTATATTATAAATACTAGGTGAGTTTGTTAGTTTGTTTATTTATTTGTTACGCTTTCACGCTGTAACTACTGGAACACACATCATGAAATTTAGCACAAATAGTCTGGAGAGCACAGAGAACAGGACATAGGCTACTTCTTATTCTCAAAAAAATTATAGTTCCTGTGGGGTTTCTTATGTACTGAAGTCCACACGAACGGAGTCGCAGGCATAATCTAGTGGGTAATAAATTTACTGCTCTCTGCATGAGACCAATAATACTAAAAAATAACAATAAAAATAGAGTTATAATCTGCGCGATTTGTGTTGAAATGTACAATATTTTAGAGAGATTAATAATAGTTTTTATTATTTCAAGCTTTAGCAGTCTGCAAGTGATGATGGATCGAGAGATTACTGCCGATTCATATCATCAATCTTCTCTATCAGATTAATCATAAAATTTTGCGATATGAAGCAAATTTAGTTGCTATTCTTTAACTTTAAAAGCTAGCCACTAGTAAAATCTCGCTTGATTTTATAATTAATTATTGTTAAATAAATACTTAGTATTTTTCCCTCCCATTACGATATAATTCCTTTGCGTAATTTTTTGTGAGTAAAGTATCTACATCCAGAATTACAACAGTAGTTTATGAATATAATTGTGAGTCTAAACCATGTAGGGATCCACTCAAACACACAAAAAAAAAATCATTTGAATCGGTCCGCCGCTTTTTAGCTTTTGAGAGACGCACGCCACTTTTTTATTTATATGTAGACAAATTGCAACCGCATGAAGAATTTACTCATGCATGCTAACAATATATAATGTAAATTTTTGCTCGAATTTAATTAGAAACCCCAAACGTCACTACTCACAAATGTTCAAAAATATCCTGAGAACACTACGATAGTTTATTTTAAATACAACAAGCTCAATCCGTCAAAGAACATTGTTGTCCCCAAGGTAACAAAAAATATAAAGTAAAAAGTTCCCCATTATTCAACCCTTTCATTGTGAACGTAAGTACAGATTACTTTCAAGGGAAGGGATACCATCTAAATGACGTGGCTCCGCGTAGGCCTTTCTTTGCGGTGAGATTTTTATTGATAACAATATTGGAGTCATCTATAAAAGCTAAAGTAGCTTACTTTATAGCTAAGCTGCATTTCGGTAATGAAAAAGCCCGAGCGAGTGATAAAATGATTTTAAATATACGAAGATCTGCTATAAAACCTGTCATTTTTAGTCTATGTGCCAACGAGCTATTGGATATTAAACGAACTTTCGGTTTTTAAGCCCCGCAAAGAGAGGGGTGCTAAAAGTTTGACGTTTCTGTGTGTCTGTGTACCTGTGTTTGTGGCATCGTAGCTCCTAAATGAATGGACTGATTTTGATCCGGTTCTTTGAAAGCTGCTATGATCAAGATGGTTTTAAGCTACTATTTATGAAGATCTGTTCAGGCATTTCAAGGTCATCCGTTCTGTTTGTTAGCTGCAGTAGGGATCTTAGACGCATCGCAATTCATTTCTCGTTGCTTTTTAGAGTTTTATTTGTGTCGGGGTTTACTTAAAATTGTTAATTTTATAAAATTATTAATTATGTGATAATACTTTTGCTGAAAAAAATTTGGAAGTAAGAGTCAATAGAATCTTTAATAACAATTTCAATTGATTGGAATGATAGATGTGTTTCCTGTAATAAATACCAAATCCTGAAAAAAGCGATAATTGAACCAAAGGAGAATAGTGGGTGCGGGAGACGTCGACAATGCAGCTCCTCTAATTTAACGACCGTCTGTCGTACAATATTACGGTCTCATCTGGTCTTGAAGCAGCTGTTGACCAGATTCTTTTATTTAGTGACATAGCATCACGCATGTATTCCCCGAAGGGGTAGGCCGAGGTGTGTTACACACCCACGACTCGCCAGCTATGTTTAAGTCCCACGTAATAGGGGGCGAGCCTATTGACGTCTACCGGGCACATTTATTGGCCGTGTGGGGCCGGCTTTAGAATTTTCCCACCCCTCTCTACCCATGGGAGCCGTAAGAGCCGACTGAGAGGATACCGAGGGAGTGGGCAGCAGCACTCCCTCGAGTATTAACAACATCCACTGCGATCGCCAATCCGCCAAGCGTGGTGATTACGGCACTATCCCCCATTCTTGGGGAGGCCTATGTCCAGCAGTGGACGTTAAAAGGCTGATGGATGGATGGATGGGCACATTTCCAAACTTCGGGCTGCTACTGAGAGAGTTTTTCTTTTTAGGAATCAAAATCATTCTCATTCTCAATAACATTGCCCGACCCGGGGATTGAACCCGAGACCTCACGATTAGCAGTCGCATACACTACCGCTACACCACCGAGGCAGTGAATTTATTTAGTGCCCAGCTTTTTTTTATTGCTAATGATGGCAGAAGAGCCACGGCCCACCTGATGGTAAGTGGTAACCGTCGTTCATGGACTCAACTATACCGAGAGTATTGTCAAGCCGCTGCGCTCCATTTCATTTCTCAGATATGCTTTTAGTTATTGGTATATTATTTTCCTGCCCTTTTGGTCTTGGCTGCCAATATTGACTAGTAACTTACTTAGAACTTATTTTATGTATAAAATATATCTAACTGCATGTATGCCCAAAAATAGATACAGTTCTACAGTGCCTAAAAATATGTCAAACCATAGGACTGACAGCTAAACAGAACACTTCAAGGGATATTAAACCACCAAAACTTTCCTAATTATAGCTGCTGCTGAATTTAATTTCAAGTTGTGAAATACATTACTATGAGCAATCTTTTAACGTTTATTGGCGTGTATTGGAGGACGAATCCTTTTATTCTGCTAACTCGTCATTCGACCTCAGTTTGGCCTACGCATGCATGCATGTATGTACGCTAGGCGATAGCTTGCGCGAAAAATTTAACTGTGATGCGCACCACACACTCAACGTTTGTCATATTAATGCTCAAAGTATTCCTAGCCACTACAGTGAGTTTTACGAAACTTTTTATGACACTGACGCTCATGCCATCCTGATATCTGAGACTTGGCTTAAACTTCACCTTCTTTCCACCACTTACCCCCCTCTCCCAGGCTTCATCGTCATACAAAATGATCGTGACAATAGAAGAGGGGGTGGTGTTGCCATATATCTTCGCAATTTCCTTTCTTACAAAATACTCTTTTCTTCGTCTCCTACTGATGCTGCTGCGGAGTACCTGTTTCTTGAACTTACTTTCAGAGGGATTAAAGCCGTTTTGGGAGTTGTATACTGCCCTCCTAATACGGATTACTTCTCCAGTATCAAACCGATACTGGAATCTACAGGGTCTGAATATTCTCATCATGTCGTCATGGGCGATTTCAACACAAATCTTCCTTCTTCTACATCTCTTCGATCCATAAAACTCCTTGACATTATAAACTCCTCTAATTTTTATGTTCTACCTTTATGTGCATCACAACAGTGACGGTAACGACACGTGGCTAGACCTAATACTGACTTCTATTCCTTCCTTAGTTTCTTCTCACGGCCAACTTCTTGCTTCTGGTTTTTCTCATCACGACCTAACTTTCCTTACTTACATACTTAAGCCCCCAAAAGCTGAACCACAATACCGGTACATGCGAAGTTTTGGACGGATGGATATTGAAGCCTTAGGCAAAGATGCTTCTAAAATTTGTTGGGATCATTTGTATTCTGTCCCCTCGTTAGATGATAAAGTGTCCTACTTCAATGACTCTGTCCTTAAGCTTTTTGATTTACATGCGCCTATAAAAAGAGTTAGACTCAAACATTCCGCAGCACCATGGATGTCTAGTGACATACGAAAAGCTATGAGGAAAAAAGACGAGGCTTTTCGCAGGTACAAAAATGTACGATGTGATCAAAATTGGCTCAATTTTAAAATCCGAGAAATTGGTGTAGTCAAATGATACGTAACGCCAAACGCCGCCACATTATTGAAATATCACCTGTTCTTCGGCTTCCACGATTTGGAAATTTCTTGGCAATTTGGGTATAGGTAGACAACGTCAGCGGGGCTCTTTTGCGGCGGTTAGTTTGGATGATATCAACATTAATTTCTCCACTGTAACTCCGATTGATCACCAAACAAAGTGTTGCACTATGAGTTATCTGGCTCGCCTGCCTCAACCCAATATTGAATTTTTCCATTTTTCTCCAGTGTCGATGGCTGAGATCAAAACAACAATCCTTTCCATTAAATCAAATGCGATTGGGTGCGATAATATTAGCCGTCGCATGATTGTTACTTTATTAGAGCACCTTCTCCCAGCCATCTCCCACATCATCAATCATTCTCTAATTTCCGGAGAGTTCCCATCGCAATGGCGTAAAACCTTTGTAATTCCCTTACCCAAGACCCCCAAACCCTCTTTGTCCAATCACTTCCGTCCTATATCCATACTCCTCTTCCTCTCAAAGGTGCTGGAGGCTTGCGTACATAAACAGCTTTCCAATTCCGTATTTGCCAATGGTCTGTTGAGTTCGTTTCAATCTGGCTTTCGACCAGGCCACAGCACCTTATCCGCTCTCCTCAAAGTGACTGGCGATGTCAGGGCTGGTATGGAGAATACCAGTCACAGTACTTGTTTTAATTGACTTCTCCAGTGCTTTTGATTCCGCCAGTCACGATATCCTACTATCTATCCCACCTTAAGATCTCACCCATTGCTCTGGAATGGTTCTCTTCCTATCTTTAGGAGCGTCAGCAGTCGGTTTGTCTTAACGAGACCATGTCTCGATGGCGTATCCTCGATGCTGGCGTTCCTCAAGGCGGTATTCTTTCTCCTTTGCTATTTTCTCTGTTTATAAATGCTGTTTCCAAAAACCTTCAGTGTTCGTATCATCTATATGCTGACGATCTCCAGTTATATTGTCAGGAAAGCATTGATAACGCCTCTTCTGCTATTCTTAGGCTAAATAGCGACCTAGAACACATATCTAGTTGGTCTGCAGTCATAAACACCAGTAAGACTCAGGCAATCGTCGTAGGTAGTCAGCGAATGATGAGTAGACTGGATCTTCAATGTCTTCCACCTATCATAATTAATGGTGTTACAATACCGCTAAGTACCAAGGTCAAAAATCTTGGTCTACATATGGACTCGGCCGTGTGGGGCTGGCACCAAGAATAGCTCCACCCCGTCTCTTCCTATGGGAGTCGTATAAGCCAACTAAGGGATTACCGGGGGACCGGGCAGCAGCGTTCCCTTGTGTACTAAAAACATCCTTTGCGATCGCCAACCCGCCTGCCAAGCGTGGCGATTATGGTAAAACCCCCGTTTTGGGGAGTCCTATATCCAGCAGTAGACGATGAAATGCTGATGGATGGATGGATGGATATGGACTCCACTCTAAGCTGGAAAACTCAGGTTGCGTGTGTAAGTCAAAAAGTTACTGGTACACTACGAACACTTTATCTACTTAAATATTTCTTACCGATCAAAACCAAAACTTTGCTTGAGCAGTCCTTGATCTTTCCTTTATTCGACTATGTCGACATGAGTTATTTTGACCTGAATGCAGACCTGCTCAACAAAATCGACCGTCTTCTCAATAACTGCATTCGATTCGATTTTTAATCTTCGCAAGTATGACCATGTCTCTGCTTATCGTTTCCGCCTCAAATTTTTACCTATTCGTCAGCGCAGAAACATGCGAGCTCTCACCTCACTTTATTCTTTTCTTATCTCACACTTCTCCTGCCTATTTAAAACCCTATTTCCAGTATCTATCATCTAACCATGATAGGGAGTTATGCTCTACTGATAATAGATTACTTCTTTGTCCATCCCACTCTTCTGGGTTTGTTAATTCTTCCTTTCCTGTCCAATCTGTTCTCCTTTGGAATACACTCCCGCTCAATATCAGGATGTGTAAGACCCGCTACGAATTTAAGACTAAAGTCCGACAACACTTTTTGGCCGAGCTAGAGGAACAATTGCAAGACTCGTGAATATTGTTTTTATGTATGTATTATTATTATATATTTTACCTATTTATCTTGTGTATACTACGTAGTATATGTAGTTATTTAGTATGTATATATATATTATGTATATGATTGCATATATATATATATATATATATATATATATATATATATATATATATATATATATATATATATATATATATATATGTATTTATAAATATCCTACTGTCGCATATTTAACTCTTGCCTAAATTCATTTTTTCTTTTCCTCGCTTGTTTTCTCATGAAGATGTACCTACTTCACATTATCTCTGTGCCACCCATGGTTGACTGGTAGAGAATGCCTCAGGCATTAAGTCCGCCATTGTAACATTGAAAATGTACTTTGTTTTCTGTTCACATAAAGTTAAATAAATAAATAAGTAATATCTTCAATTTAAAACAAGGAAAATGGCATAACGTAGTGAAAAAATATCAAATCACGATACTACACCGAAAAAAAAATAGCAAGAGCAAAATGCGTTTCGTTTCACGAACACTAAAATATGATTTAAAAATAACTAGGCACTTATGTATCTCCACGTGTTGGATTTATATTTTTAGAAAAACAACATGGATTCCTAAATATATCAACTCCTAGCGAAGTCCCACTCCTGCCCCCGGACTAGGTATTATAATTTACATAATAAACGTAAGACCTTGCCTGTTACTAATATGTAGGCTACATATATGGTGTACGTATGTTTTTTTGTCCCCTTTGTATTATCAAAAAAATCGCATCAACTATAGTTGTAGTAATTATAAAGTTTCGAATATCTACCTTAGTTTTAATTAAATGAATCATATTACCAGTATCACAATGCAAGAAAAATAACTTAAATGTGTAAATATAAATACTGTTAAGCACAGTCATTGAACAAAACTAAAAAAACCTTTTGAATCTAAGACAGAATTATTACTATCAACGGATGTCTTAATTTACCGTCAAGTTTTATATTTATTTATTTTTTGTTTACACAAGACGATATGGTTAATTAAGTGGATCATTAAAATAGAGTCAAAACATTGTCCACTAAACCAACAGACCGAAACAAGTCAGTGTGAATTTTTTTTTACATCCTGTTATAATTAAATTGCCCGCTTATTGAAAAGTTTGTTTTTAGAGGCGTGGATGGGAATATTATAGATTTTGTAATTACTTACAAGTAAGTTTTGAAGTAGTCTCTAGCTTCTGAAATAGTAGCGAGATAAAATGTAAATCTGTTTTAAATAAAAAAACAGTTTAAAACTAGTTCAGTATTAAGTAAAAAAAAAATTATAAATTTTGTAGTTTTAGCTCGATACCTGAATGAATAAACAGCCAAAATGTATAAGTACCTAAATCAAATATTTATGAATTAGTGGATATTGGAGACTCCTTAATAACTTAATACAGAAATCATACATTTTTTTTTATTTCACAGATTTGTTACAGTTTTATAATAGGTAAGTAGCACAAATTATAAATGCTTTTATGTATATAGACTAATAATTATTAAGTGAACTAAGGTTTGATGAATAAAGTTTTTTATTTTAAACTATGTTGTGACACATCTTTGGAAATATTACTTGCAAAAAGTTCCAAATAAATTGAAATGCAATATCGATGCTCTTCTGAACCATACATCTTATTGCAATGAAAAGTTTCGCGCGCTAAGTGGTAAGCCTTTCAGTACTTTATAGGTGTTTTCCAGAGGAACTGCACCATACTACGTACATTTTGTTATCTATCAAAAGACGGCAATGAAATAGATCTAGTTACTAGCATTGTCCTTTCTGTCCGAAATAATCCAGGGATCATTACAACAAGAGATATACGTTTTTATTCACCTTATATCGCGACTTCCAATGAAATGGGCAACTATAAGGCATGTTATATAATGATTGACAATTATATAATTTAGTGTTCATAATGCATGTAGCCTATTAGTAAAATGGAGGACCGCAAAATCAGTGGCACCAGGTATGACCGCTAGTCAGAGCTCAAGAGAACTTACAGCACCTCTGAATATTCGAAATTATATGTTTATTTGTTGGTAATTTATCACTACACTGTCAAAGAAAAAATATTGTGAAGAAACCTGCAAGCCTGTGTGATTTGATGGATTGTGAAGTCTGCCAAACCGCATAAAGACAGCGTGATGGACTATGACCTAATTCGACCCACTTTGAGAGAAGACTCGTGTCCAATAGTGGGACAGTAGTAGTGGTTAGGTTGAGAAAAAATTTAAATACATATTAATTTTCTATCACAAAAATGACAATAAGAAAATAACGCAAGTACTGTATACATGTTCATTCCCGGAAACAACGGAGTTAATACACTTCATTGCTAAATTAGTGGCTTATTAATTATGACGATACAGCGATATTCCGTTCGGTTAACCCTTACTGTTCTGTGCAGATATTAACGGATATTCTTGGGATTCAATTACCAATAAACACCTGACACCTGTTTGTCGATTATAAGTGTAATTTGTGATGTATAATGATTGCTTAATATCCCAATTATGTCAATCATTATAATAAGCAAATAAGATTAGCTAATTTTGAAGATTATTTCAAAGGATCTGGTGATTGATAATTTGTCTTTTATTGAATAGCTTAAATACATCATGTTTAGTGGTATAGCCCGATACTAGACATTTTTATTTTGTGGCAACTGTACAAAATTATTCATAATAATAATAATGTTATATAAAGAGAATTATGAATGTTGAGGAAGCGAGAGATGTATGCAAGAATAGAGCCTCTTGGCACTCTGTTCTTTATGCCTACCCTGCAAGGGAAATGGCGTGATTATAAGTAGTAGTAAAATACAAAGAATTTCTTATTCCTAAACTATTAGAAGTTTTAATTAATTTTCAATATTAAAACTCAAACACGCAAAGTGTAATCAGAGTTTAAAACAATTTAAGCATTACTACATTTAATTTAGAAATTCTCCTCGGCGAAATTTAATTTAGCTTACTTCAAAAGCAAGAGCTACCAGAACACATCCGGCCTTGCAAGCAAACTACTAAAATAAATGGGATAGAACAGATCGCTGGAAAATAGTAGTTTCGGCCAATTCAAAACCCAAATCAAATATAGATGAGGCCCTATATCGTTATTGAAGTTGAAATTCTCTCCTTCCGGTCAAAAAGTTCGCTCGATTGCGCTTGTTAGCTGATGATGTAATTGAGTTATTAAATAGTAACGTAACATTTTCTCGTGTGTTTTAAATATAGTAGTTGATTTTGTTATATTATTAATTATTTGACATGCTATATAAATTAACGAAAAGTGCGAAAATATGAAATCGAAAAAACCAGTCACGAGCAGGATTTGAACTTGCATCTCCTAAATTACCGTACCAGAGGCTTTCGTCACCCAAGACATTAAGAAATGGAATGTGTTATCGATATTCGCAGTCCCAAGTAATTGCTACGATTGCTGAATTGCTAAAGCATCTGGGACGGTATTTCAGAAGATGCTGGTTCAAATCCTACTCGTGACTGCTATTTTCGATTTCACATTTTCCCACTTTGTGTTAAAATAGGAGTTGCTGTTATAAAAATTTGGAAAATAAAATCCATCACCTTAATTCTGTATAGTTCCTTTGCTCCTGTTGTATAAGAAACTAGCTTCTGCACTCGACTTTGCCTGCGTAGATCTTAGAAAAAAAAATATAATTAAATTTTATTAAAAAGTAGTTCATGTACTTTTCTGGGTTTAGTACTACAAATTTCATAATAATCGGTTGAGTAGTTATGGCGTAATAGCGTAACAAATAAATAAATAAACATACTTTCGAAAACTCGAAAACAGAGCTGATTTAATTGAAGCTTTTTGTGTGTGTTTGACTGAGTCCATGGATTTTTCATAAATTTTCATGGATTTTTATTTAATCAATTTTTGACAAAAAATTGTATTCTTTTTAATTCTTTTGTGGTATTTTTATATCAAAACCCCTACCACTGTCCTTATCTAAAATTCTAATATCGAAAATAAATTTTGGGGCTTATCATGGCTAAAAATATTGAAATATAATATGACATAAAATTAATTAGAAGAGACAAAAATAAAATATAACATTAAAGACAAATACTTACGTTGAGTGGCCGTAAGGTAAATATTTTGGGTACATATCATAAAAGTGTGCAAAATGAAAATAGGCCGACCAGTTTGTCGAAGCAAATTGAGCGCGTAGGAGAGAACTCGCGGGTTTGTATTGGACTTGGATATCTACATCATATTGCTTATCTCTAACTACCGGTTCCTTCTACCTATAATCTGTGAAGTTTTTTTTATCTAAACGATTATAAAGCTGTAACAGAGCTGTGTCTGTACATTTGAGATATTTGAGAAAAAATACTGTATTAGGCTATATAGGCGTGTCTAAACAAACAACTCTTTTTTTTAAATTTTTTCGTTTGTCCCTTTATCTGTTTGTTCCTTCGCGCATCACGCAAAAACCACTGAACGGATTTTGATGCTACATTTTTATTTGATAGCTCTTTATTAAACTTAAAAATTGATATATATTTTATCCCAATACTATATCGGGAACGTGAGATATAACCTAAAAACTAGCTTTTGGCTGCGGCGGGGCCGCGGGCCAAGGCTGATTTATGATAAGTTCATGAATTTTATTAAATACCTTAATAGACCCAACATATTGTTTTTATTTCGGTCGCGTCCATTATATATTACAATAATAATTTATGATGGATTCAAATATGATTTAATACTACTTTTGTCATCTTTACCAACGATACTAGGTAATATTAATACATAAAAACAGTGAAGGTTTTTAACTGAAACATACATATTTATATTAGTTTTAATCAGAGTGATGAAGACAAATATCTTTACAAATATCTAATGAAACAGTGATTGCTATTCATAAACCGTTACTTCGTTAAACCCCTGACATTGCTGATGAAAACCATCTGTTGAACACGTAATGAGGTCGAGTATCTAATGTTAAATTATAATGGTATCAGCATAATCTATTATTTAAACATGTTTCTTACAAGAAGATTCAATATGCAAAATAATGTTATTTAAAAACTTAATCCCGATTGGTTCTGTTCCTTAGAAAATTTTATATTAATACTTACTAGCCTTTTCCTGCGTCTCCGCCGCAGCCAAGAGCTAGTTTTTAGGTAATATCTCAGGTTCCCGATATGGTAGCGAGAAAAAAATTATACCTGTTTTTAAGTCTAATCACGAGCTATCAAAGAGCATCAAAATCCGTTCAGTAGTTTTTGCGTGATGAGCGAACTAACAAACAGACAAAAAATAAAAAAATATTGTTTTGTGACATGCCTATATAGCCTAATATAGTATTTTTTTCTCAAATAACTTAAATACTCTGTTACAGCTATATATATTATGTAATAGTATAGATCTTATAGTTGACACTTTATTGTATGTTTATAGTATAACTGCAGACCTTCTATAGCTATCCTACGGCATTATATCAAAATAGTAAGCTATTATAAAGCTGTAACATAGCTGTCTGTACATTTAAAATATTTGAGAAAAAATTAACGAAATCAAGACATCTCTGAACACAAAATTTTGATTTTTTTAATTTTTGTTTGTCTGGTATCACGCAAAAACTATCGAAAGGCTTTTGATAAAATATTTATGTTCGATAGCTCTTGATTACACTTAAAAACTGGTATACATTTTATCTCTCTACTATATTGGAAACTTGAGATACAACCTAAAAACCAGCTTTGGACTGCGGCGGACTTACGGATAGGCTAGTTATTGATAGAAACCTATAACAATAACATTTATAAACATATACTATAAAAATAAGTCTTAAATATTTACACACACATATATAACTCCAATTATAGCAATTTTAAAACTACTTCAAGTACCAACTGATTTTAACGGGTGAAGCTGGCTTACAAAAGCTAACATTTCATCTCGGGTTTCCAGCGTGGTAAAGATGGTCATGAAGATATTGACTTTTTATTTATTGACATTTTCTAATGTGCGTTTAAGGCCATTCATCATGCCGACTTTCGATAGCACCGCTTCTGATAATACACCTCATTGTTTGCTGTACATATAATGGATTATTGATAAAACACGTGGGTGTCCCTAATCTCTTAGTCGAGGAAAATCTACTGAGACGTCGATTCGGCCAAAATATATTAAAGTAATGCCTTTAGTAATGAATGATCGTGGTCAGATATTAAGTGGACGCGATTTATCGTCTTTCTGTCTTAATGTAGAAATTTCTGATAGTGTGCCTGCTCAGTTAAATGTTGTAACAGTAATCTAACGCATAGTTACTCGTATGAACACATTAGTCAATGTAACGATAGAAGTTTCTCCGAGATTAGGCACGAATCCGTAGGGCCGATCTGTACTTGTGTTTTGAGTGAAGAATTATAAAGTTCAAAGTTTGTAATTTGTTTTGAAACATTTTGGAAATATCTTTGACTTTCAAAATTATTAATCGGATATATTTAATTTTATCATTTTCAATGTACAGCTAAGAGTTTGTTAGGTTTAGTGATACTTGTGGATAGATGTTAAGATATTTTTAACATATTATTATCTTTTTGCCTGCCTCTGTGGTGCATCGGTAGTGTAAGCAACTGCTGATTATGAGGTCTCGGGTTCGATCCCCGGGTCTGGCAGTCTTATTGAGGTATTTCGTAAAAAAGAAAAATTCTCAGTAGCAGCTCGGAGTTTGAAAACGGACGTAGACGGCAATAGGCTCGCTCCCTATTATGTGGGACTTAAACATAGCTAACGGGATAATCGTGGGTGTGTAATACACCTCTGCCTACCTCTTCGGGGAATACAGGCTTGATGCTATGTTTTTATTATCTTCTTATATTGTATATTATAAAAAGGTATTTCAAGTGTCTCAGGTTACCCATTATACACAAAGTCTATCCACATTCAGGACGACAATATGTGAATCGTACAAATAATTATCCTGTGTGGAAATTGTACTGCAGGAAATCATATGCCGCAAAAAGTAACTCCGGTAAATATTAATTTAAAGGGTCATTTTTCTTCACGGGACCCACGATAAAAATCCACTTTTAAAACAAATTAATCCATCTGCTGTTTTTAGGTAAGATGAAGTGGTTTACGGTAAAACTAATAAATCAATTAAGTAAAAGAGTGAGGGGAATACCTATGTCCTGAGTTACATAACTAACTTTTTATAGAGTTTGCGGTACACGGCTATCATACGCTAAAGATTATTACATTACGTTCCCTAATCTTTATTATTTGGCCTTTGCCAGACAGCGTTAGTTTTACTACTCTTATAACATCGATGCTTGCGGCACATTCTAACAATCATTTGACGAGCTCGTATCGTCATCTCTATTGTTAATTAACTCATTGTCTCGTTATATTCTAAAATAATTTGGTCCCAAGGGCAAAAATCAAATAAACAACAAGAATTCATTACAATCGTAACAAACGGTTTTGTTGAAGGAATATTTGATTAAAACTCAAAAACCAATCAGAGTCGATTAAACAAAAATGTTAGCGAACACAAACGAAACTGAACGAGAGTCAATATTACGAAGCTGTATCTCGGGGTAAAGTTTTAAGTGAAGTCGGTTTAACTCGTCGCAGATTTCCCTGGAGCAATTATAGAAACAATAAACCTAAAATTGGTACAGCGTCCTGAAACAGGCCGCGGTCACCGAGCCCGATTTTCCACCAATTACGCGACTTCCTTACAACGACCCACTTCGCAGAATGGAAATTCATTAAGAGCTATTCAACTTATAACAATGTGACTATTAGAGCTCTATTCAATTTTTTAATTAATCAAGAGAAGCGCGACGGGGAGGGAAGCGTCGCAGCCGTGGCAAAGAAAAAACAACTACTTTTGAGAGCAACTATGTTCAATATTGGTTTCCCCGAACGAAGCCTTTGAGCTTATTATATTGCTTCAATTAGGAACTATTTATATGTAAAACAAACTTTTTATTTCAGAGAGTCTTCCTTCTACTATCTGTTAGCGATCTAAAGCATGCTTCCGGATAGAGGAAGATGCAAGTTCGAATCTAAAAATGTATCTTTTTCCACTTCAAAGTACAAATTATTTGTGAATGTAGAAAAAGAGAATTTTAGTGCGAGCAGAAATCGAACCTGCATCCCTTCCAATCCGGGGAAGTACTCTAAGCCGCTGAGCTATCGTAATGACCTTCGGCCATACCCAATCTCCACATCACATTTGTTCTACGATAGCTCGGCAGCTTGGTGCACTTCCCCCGATTGGAAGGGACGCAGGTTTGATTCCTGCACGCATTAAAGTTCTCTTTTTCCACATTCACAAATAATGTGTAACTTGAAAGTAGCTGAGCATGTCAAGTGCTAAAATATAGATAAAAATGTTTTTCCATTTTGACAAAAAATTGTTTCTAGCTGATTATATCAAATGATAATAATCACAATAAGGCTATTTATTATATGGATATTTTGTATAAATTCATTTACAGACATAGTTACACAGTAACCAAGCATATATTAAGCCGCAAATTAAACCAAATCATACCAATGCCTGTAGATTAACTTAAAATATAGATTGCACAAATAGTACTATGGTTTAGATACCGACCTTCTGCAGCAAGCGTTGTGGGTATGATTCCCACACAGGATTTTACTATGGGTGATCCATCAAAAGTTGGTTTTGAATTTATGTGTATTTTGTGTATGTTAATTGTATGCTTGTAGCGTTACCCATGATACAGAGACTATCTTTAGTATAGGGAGTGCTTGTTATCAAGAATAACAACAAACGCTGTGGGTAATATAGGTACTCGGAACTACAAAAAAATATAAGTTTAATGTAATTCAAGTACAAATTATTTGTGAATAAGGAAAAAAAGATTTTTAGTACGAGCGGGAAACGAACCCGCGTCTTTTCCAATCCGGGGAAGTGCTCTAAGCCACTGAGCTATCGTACTGACTTATTCGGTCATCCCAATCGCCTCATCACATTTGTCTTTATGACCAACTCCATCTATCGGAATGCATTTACATGCATTAATCCAATCTAGTAAGTTTTAATTTTGCAATTAAAATTATACTATTTGATGGCGCGGTTTTTTAAACATTTTTGATATATATTTTTTATCATTTGACATGCTCTGCTACTTTTTCAAGTAAAAAAATCTCTTTTTCTTTATTCACAAATAATTTGTGCTTGAAAAAGTAGCGGAGCAGGTCAAATACTAAAAAATATAGATCAACAATTTTTAAAGTAATTGTTAGTATCCTATTTTCTACTAATATTATGAATATGAAAGTTTGTTTGTTTTTTACTCATTCACGTTAAAACTACTGATCAGATTTCTATGAAATATGGCATAAAGATAGTTTATTACTTAAATAAACACATAATATTTTATCTTGGCAAAATATTATGTTACTGTGGGATAGCTAATTTTGCATAAGCATATTTAACGCAATATTGAGTGTCGTACTCAAATGATCTTGACCTAATTATGAGGTCAACGCAGATAAAGTCGCAGGAAGCAGCTAATAAATACATATAATCTTAGCATTAACGTTATCCTTACTTATATTATAAATGCGAAAGTGATTTTGTTCGTTTGTTACGATTTTACGCCATAACTACTAAAGCAATCATCATGAAATTTTGCAGATATATAGTCTGGAGACTAGAAAAGGATGTACGTTTTGTGTTAGAACCTTGCTTATCCCAGCATGAAATATAGAAAAAGAAATTCTAGAAGAATTATAGAACTCTATAGAATTGATATTTTTGCATAGATTTAATTTATTAATGTCCTACAGAGTGATATATTTATATCATGAAGTTCACACACGGACGAGGTCGCGGAAAGAATCTAATAAATTGAACTATAATTTGTACCTTTTACAGTAGTATATAAATAATAGTAGTAAGTATACTAAAGCAATAAGTGCCTTGATAGTTTCAAATTATTGTGTTTATAACTATGAGGAATCTTATAATAAATTGTATTACGAATTTCACGACATGACATAGCATCACGCCTGTATTCCCCGAAGGGGTAGGCAGACGTGAATTACACACCCACGATTCGCCAGCTATGTTTGAGTCCCACGTAATAGGGGGCGAACCTATTGACGTCTACTGGGCACATTTCCAAACTCCGGGCTACTACTAAGAAGTTTTCTTTTTTTTTTAGGAAAATATCTATAACACTGCCTGACCCGGGGATCAAACCCGAGACCTCATGATCAGCAGTCGCTTACACTACAGCTGCACCACAGAGGCCATCAAAATTCACATACTGAATTAATAGTAGTTACAAATCTTAACGTTACACTAGATACAGCAAAAGTCGCGTCTATTACAGTGCTTGAATAAAGTTTTCAATTTCATTATCCGAGGTAACAATTTCAGTCTAAAATTTGTCTCTCCAGATGTTCATGAGCAAATAACTTACGCTCACTAAAATGAATCCTAAATCTTTACCGGGTGGATGGTTCTGCGCCAAGAATTGAATTTGCTTCACATTCTCACACATGTGTTAAGTTACCTACGTTATATTTTAAAGTAGGTAAATTGGAGTTGTAACTTCACAAAGCATTGCGAATTGTGAAATATGAGGTAATGTTAAAGGTATTGTGGAAATTTTCATTAAAATGCTAAAAGAACTTGTACATTTAATTGAGTAAATCTTAAACATTCAACGTTATTGCGGGTTGTAACATTAAGCTTAAGTCGACTAGCATCTCGGTTGAATAAAATATTTCTGCCTATTCGCTAGAGACGTTAATTAAGGCTCTGAAAGCATTAGTAAAAAGCTTGAGCCTTATGAATGAGCTTCAATGCAATACGGAGTTGAGTCGTGTATTTAAAATGAATGAAGTACGTTTAATCACTTATACTGTCTATCTTTTCTTGTTAAAGTTGTGTTAGTACTGAAGTAGGATTTTATATGTTTCGAGATTTATATGTCAAATGCTCAAAATACTATGTCAAAAGCTGTAAAAAGTACCTATTCTAAATTATTAAACTGCCCGTCGAGTAATATCATCATGATCATGCACAAAAACTTAAAAAAAATACTTTTCTGGGTTCTGAGCTATATGCGTCTTAAATTAAGTGATGATTGCTTAAGTAATTTATGTTGTGAAAGCTTAATAAACAAAAAACCTTCTTCATTACCTATAATATTAGTAAGGATTTCAAAAACCATCAGGTTGTATGTTATTTCATATGATAATATTATATTATTTGAGAAGGATCAATCAGTATTGGAATCAAGTATATAAACATAAAGTGCTTTGTACTTTTATAATGTACATAACGATGTAAAATAACATGTACTAATTAATACGAGAATACAAATCGAACTTCCTTAAAAGTTTTAATAACAATTAGTTGTTTTCCTAATTCAAATTGGCCGTTACAAATTTTCAAAATCGCAAAGATCATCAGAAAGTTCAACAAGATAAACGAACGATACTCTAAAA
The DNA here is from genome assembly GCA_948253155.1 of Leucoma salicis. Classification (NCBI taxonomy): domain Eukaryota; kingdom Metazoa; phylum Arthropoda; class Insecta; order Lepidoptera; family Erebidae; genus Leucoma; species Leucoma salicis. The sequence continues at coordinate 19,019,616 of OX411815.1, read as the reverse complement.
TTGTAACTAAATATTAAGTTTGTAACTGATCGAAAGTTCTTGAGAGCTCAATTATGATCCTAAAATAACATTTCATTTCGGATACAGATAAATTGGTTTCACTTGTCTCTAACGTAACTCGTTCATTAGCGTTTAAATAAATTCATTAATAAGCCTGACTAGAGACAAGCAGTCAACGCACAGATCTATAAATCAAATAGTGAGGGAGTGTCAAAAACAAAAGGACGACAACGCGACGGTATAATGAGACATACAGCGAACTAGTTTATCGAACCAAATCTATACTATTATAAAGTTGTCAGAGAGCTGTGTCTGTACATTTAAGATATTTGGGAAAAATGTCTGTATACTGTACTGTAGGCTATATAGACATGTCTAAACACAAAACAATTTTTTATGTTTTTGTCTGTTTGTCTGTTTATATGTTTGTCAGTTTGTTTGGTCGCGAATCACGCAAAAACTACTGAACGGATTTTGATTAAACTTTTTCTATTATCAAATAGAAAAAGTTTAATCTATCAAGATCTCGATTAGAATTAACAACTGGTATACATTTTATCCCGCTACTATATCGAGAACCTGAGATACAACCTAAAAACTAGCTTTTGGTTGTGGCGGTTCCGCAAGCAAAGGCTAGTATATTACATTGTCATAAGATCTTATTATGTTTAAATTAAAACAAATATAGGCAAACCTTTTTGAATTATCGAAATTGTTATCATTTCTGCGGATCAGACATATGTGTTTATTTTCTATTACGTATAGTCGAGTATTAAATATGGGTGACAATAATCAAATATTAAATTCTACTGTATTCATCATTCAACAAACCACTGAAGTAATGTCGCAGTTCCAACAGTCCGCCTGTACAGGCGAAGAGACAGCACATTACCCTATTCATTCCCCCGAACGATGGGGTGTGCAGTTAGGTATGTTTTTCCCGCCTTAACAAAAAGGATATTTCAACAAGAATGCCCATTTTGTAGTTCATGTAAAATGATGCAACTAGCGTACACAAAGTATATAATATATTAAAACAAAATTTGTGTCTCTAATTGAATGTTATCTGCTCTAGTTTAAAAAAATACTGTATATTACTCAAGTATTTATTCAATGTTTCGTTCAACCCTATACCTTAAGGCATTATTTCAATTACTCCACTTGATTACAGTATTTCTTGCATACAGCATATTATGGATATTTATCTAGTGCAAAATAGTTAATAAGTTCTATAAAACAAAGATATCGCCGAACTAATACGCCAGTGTAACCCATTGCATTGAAACGCGGTTCCCACAAAGATCTTTCTTCACATTCGATGTGGCACGCACATTAATCTAGGTAACGGACTTATAACAACGTAAAGTAACGCCCTCATGTTCCTATTGTTGCATCTTATACATAATGTTCACTTGACAACTTTATAACCACAGTGATCGGTTATTTATGTCCGTTCTTGTTGACTAGGGAGTGACGCAATCGATTTCAAAAATCTTTTGGCTCCGATGTTATTTATTACTTAGCAGTGGAACATGTGTGTTCATTTAGATTAGAATTGTGCCTTACACCAAATATTACAATATCACATAGTATAATTAACTGCATCGTTGGTGCAGCGGTAGTGTAAGCGACTGCTGATCATCAGGTCTTGGGTTTGATTACCGGCTCGTGCAGGGTTATTGAGTTTTTTCGCAAAAAAAAAAAAGTAACAGCCCGGAGTTTAGAAATTTGCCCGGTAGATGCCAATAGGATCGTCCCCTATTACATGAGACTTAAACATAGCTGGCGAACCGTGGGTGTGTAGTACACCTCTGCCTGCCCCTTCAGGAAATACAGGCGTGATGCTATATTTAAATATAATATGCTTGTCTCTGTACCTTAGGATAATATAAACTCTTTTCAAGTCACTCTTACTCAATCTTTTTTAAACTTTCGTTTCATCTATTCCTTATCCATCTTTTAGTAGGAAAGAGGTAAGAGAGAGAGTTAGTTCTAAAATTGTAAAGTTACTAAAAACTTATAATTGAAGATAATTAATTGAATGAGGCGACACTTGGCGGAAGTTCATTATTACTATATATAGAATGGATTTTAGGAGGAGAGCCCACCACTCACCCACGGATTGTCAATCCCGGTTATCTTTGGACAGAATAACCTAAGATTTCCAATCCGTACTCTCACAGATAGAGGAGAATGTGATAATAGCAAAGTAGCATGCACGATAATGACAAAAAACTCACCAACGCGACACAACCATGCGATACGGTAGACCTCTCAGAACCACAATATTGCAATATTCCGCAAAAATCCGAACATAAATTCGACACGTGTTTCACCTCTAAACGAGGCATTCTCAAGAACGCTCGGCAACAAATGAGAATAATCTAATGCTTATACTACATATAAATCTAGATTTGTGGATTTAACATCAAGGTATGTGTTCTAAGGAGTGTAAGTTTCGCCAACAATGGGCCGTAACAAGTTAAAAATTACTTTTTTATTGTGCCATAAATAGCCTACGGAAATTATTATTTATTCGGCATAAAAATTCGCCAGTTGTAGTGTCTCATTTAGATACTTTTCGAATTTCATCCATATTCCTTTTATTTGTTTAAGCGTGATTGACAAATTGATATCACAAAGTATCACATTTACAATATTTTTAGGATTTTGTTATATCACAACCTTATATCTCGATATCCAGAAAGTGCAATACCTATGCATTATCTATCAAGAAAATAAATTATTCAAAGTTGAATTCAAAAAAATGTTTTGAAATATTGACGCTTCAAGCTTGCTAAGAAACTGAATAACATATAAACACGCATACACATACACTCACAAAAGCGTAGAAAATCACCTTTAACCCTAAACTGATTCCGTAGCAAGGGTCGTTAAGGAAGGCAATGTAGCGAGGCGTCTTCCGACCGATTTATCTGTGTTAGCGTTCCGCCGCGCCATCTATCGCACGTTAAAAATGACAGCATCATGTTTTTTCACCACGACACATTGAATACCGTGCTCGTTTACATATTTTTCAATTTACCTTGATCGAGAGGCTGCTGCGTTTATAAATAAAGTTTTACATAGATTTGTGTGGCATTAGGAGTATGAGTTTAAGCGTAAATAAAAATTAATGGTAACGTGCTGTCGATGACAAAAGAAATAAATTTTAATATAAATTTATATTAGGATAATAACTTCGTTAAATGTTTAATTTGAAATTCGAATTCAAACGAGAGTAAAGCTAATTAGTATCTAATAGCTACATCATTAAAACTAATATTTTTTTATACAATTGAATGAAAGAATGGGCTGCGTTATCTGATATGCCAATCACAAAGTTCTGATACGGATCGATCAACAACGCAGTTTCTTTTTGTCAATTTGATATTAAAACTATCACTGTTAATACACCAAAAGTAACAACAGAGCTCACGACACCATATCCAACTCAATCTCGTCACGATCCCAACAAGGAAAGCCTTGAGTTCTTACAAAACACCTTTATATCGAATGACTTGACGTTTCGTGGCGATATTAGTTATGATATCTTTATATAACTCTTTTCACGTAAGTATAAATCTGGTACAAACAAAGTCAATAATATCACCTTTTGTAGGCAAAGCGTGACTTAGAAAGTGAGTTAGGAGATTGAAAATATATAATCATAATGGAGATCTTTAAAACATAGTTCAATAGGAAAGCAAATTTAAATGAAACCGAAAGGTGATGCGGCCGTTGACAATAATTGCTGTAACAGAGCTATGTCTGTACATTTAAGATATTAGGAAAAAAATTACCGTATTAGGCTATTTAGCTCTTTTCGAACACAAAACAATTTTTTTTAGAATTTTTAGGTATTTGAACCCATATCACGCAACTACGATTTTTGTGAAACTTTTTTGTTCGATAGATTGATTAAAGAGATATATAACCGCAAAACGTTTTGACGTTTTAATAATTTTTCTGTTGTCTGCAAAAAGAAGTAAAAGTAGAAAGCGAAGCAGATCAGAGGTTCAATATCAATTTGTGATAATTTTACATTATAGTCACTTCAGCAAATATCCATAGTAATCGCGATCAAACGTAACCATGATTGCCAAAAAATACATTATTTCGTTACCGAAGAATATTATTGAACACTTATATATATATTCTTCAAGTTTATTTTATCCCGTGGAAACGCTAAAAGATTTTAAGTAACAATCATTATAATGGCAGAACGTAGTTCGCCACCCTCACGTCTCTTTAAGCCGTTTTATGATAAGTAGCATTATTTTTCTGCCTACCTCTATTAATATGTCATTGTATGTATGTATGTTCATCAAAAGACATTTGGACCGTATTGTTCATAAGTGAGCTAATTCCACAAAAATATAAATAAAAGTTATGCTGATTTGCACAACCTCTGCTTTATTTTTTCTGTGTTGTTCGTAGTCTTGGGTTGGACATAAAAATAGAGATTATTTTCGATTGCATAGTATTAAAACCTTAATTTTGTCCAGTTTGTGGGTTAGATCATTTCTGTACAACACGGTCCATTTTTGAGCACAGAAATCAGACTTGTATTATTAGAGTTCTTTGTTTATGAGTATCAGCACCTTGCACTAAGAAAAATACTCCGCGGTGGACTTTACAACACACAATTTCACGGACACAAAGTACAACCAGACTCCAACCATTTAGTGGATCACACAAAGAGTCGTCCTGTGTGGGAATTGAACACACAATAATCAAGCGGGAACCCGGTATCTAAACCACAACGCCATCTGTGAAGTATACCAAATTCGTCTAAATCTGTTGTTAGTCTATGTATCAAATATAGGCCAAGGGCAACTAGAAATTTTTCGAGATAAAATGCATCTGGTCTCTCTACCGATTTTAATCCAAATTTATACAGTGATTACCGACAGCAAACTTTCACATTTAAAGTATTCCATCCATCCATCCATCAGCCTTTTAACGTCCACTGCTGGACATAGGCCTCCCCAAGAATGGGGGATAGGGCCGTAATCGCCACACTTGGAAGGCGGGATGGCGATCGCAGTGGATGTTGTAAATACTCGAAGGAGTGCTGCTGGCCACTCCCCCGGTATTCCCTCAGTCGGCTATTACGACTCCCATGGGTGGAGTGGGGTGGGACAATTCTTAAGCCGGCCCCACATGGCAAATTATAGTATTAAGTAGGATTATATTTAAAAGTTAAGAATAACAAACGCATATCTAAAATTAAAGTAAGAAATTCTACGAACGAAGTTTTTGACGCCAACGCTCTAAACGTTTTGTCAAGCGCCAACTACAACAACAACTCAAAGTAGATCGTTTGGTAACAAATGGGAACAACTTATTTTTGTGTTGTTTAAATGTTTTATATTTCCTGAGATATTCTGATGTAGAATTGCTAAGCCACTATGATAAATGCATACTTTGGATTTTAGTTGATAATTATAAATAACTAGAGTTTGTCCGCAAATATGTATGGCAGTTTTTAAGTCTAATTTAAGAAATATCAAACAAAAAGTTTCATCCAATTCCGTTAAGCAGTTTTTGCGTGATGCCCGAACAAACAGACAGCAATTCAAACAAAAATGTTTTATATTCACCGACAATAACCTAGTAACTTTGTAGCTTACCTATATTTCAGGTTGCCAATATAATAACGGGATTAAATTAATTACAGTTTCAAGTCTAATCCAGCCATTAAACCAAAAAGTTGCATCTAAATCCTTACAGTTTAGTTTTTGCGCGAGACTCGGAGAACAGTCAATAATTTTAAAATAAATGGTTTTGTGTTTAGATACGCCTAATTATTAAGATTTCTTTTTTATATATCTGAAATGCAAAGGCATATCTTTCATACTAAGAATACTCCCAAGCCGTTACTTACCATTTCATTTCGGGGAAGGAAAATTAATGAATGGACGTTTATCTCACGCTCCAACCAAAACACTCTCGATAAAAAGTGAGCACTCTCACTTGATATCCAACCCTACCACCAGTAATGTAATGGGTGATAATTGCTTATTTACCTTTGTTGTCACGTCGCACTTTTTCAAAAATGAAAAAGCGACACTTTAATTTTTTAGCGAATGGGTAAAATTATATAGATAAACTAGCCTTTGCCAGCGTCTCCGCCGCAGCCAAATGCTAATTTTTAGGTTATATCACAGGTTCCCGATATAATAGCGGAATAAAATGTATACCAGTTTTTAAGTCTAATCAAGAGCTATCAAATAAAAAAGGTGCATCAAAATACGTTTAGTAGTTTTGCGTAATGCGCGAACGAACAAACAGACAGGCAAAAAAACTAAAAAAAATGTTTTGTGTTCACACACGCCTATATAGCCTAATACAGTAATTTTTTCTCAAATATCTTAAATGTACAGACACAGCTTTATTACAGCTTTATAATAGTTAGAATAGTTAGGATATTATAAAGCTGTAAAAGAGCTGTGTCTGTGTTCAGTCGGGATGGAAGGTACACCACCGATGTACAAAGAAGAGTGAATGCGGGAAATAGAGTGAACGGAGCATTGGGACAACTTCTCGGCAGCCGCCACCTCAGCCAGAAGGCACGTGTCGCAATACACAACGCAGTGCTTGTCCCAACGTTATTATATGGAAGCGAGAGTTGGGTAGGTAAAAAGGAGCATGAGAGTAAAATCAATGCTGTCCAAATGCGATCTCTACGGAGAATCAGTGGAGTGAGGCTGACTGACCGCATTCGTAACAATGACGTAAGAGAGCGAGTAGGTATGACAGAGAGTATTGGTGTAAAGATGCGAAAGGGAATGCTCCGATGGTTCGGACATGTGGAAAGAATGCTGGACGAGCGACTGGCTAAGAAGATATACAATGCGAAACTGGAAGGATGTAGGTACAGGGGGATACCGATACTTACCTACCTAGACCAAATTGGTCATGTATTGAAGGAAGGTGGAGTCAGGAGTCTCCGAAACCGGCGAGCGTGTATGAAGAGAGTTATGAATATTGAGGAAGCGAGAGATGTATGCAAGAATAGAGCCTCTTGGCACTCTGTTCTCTCTGCCTACCCCGCAAGGGAAATAGCGTTATGATAAGTTAGTTATATTGGTGCACATTTACAAATTCATGAAGCATTTTTATTATATTATCACTTACAGGCAAACAATATCTTTAAACGGCATTTGCAAACTCCCTAGTAGTGTCAGCCAGAGGTCTTCTTGCGCCTGTATGATTTATAATGTGAACTTATAAGAGGTCCCGCCATTCCGTTTAATATCTTTGATTTACGATAGAAACTACGCGCATAAGTGCCAGTTCCTTCGATGATATGTAGCGCGCCTGTTAAGATTCTCTTTTTTTTGTTTTGAATATAATGACATAGTGGAGACGTCTAATAACCGGCCTCGAAGTCTCAGCCGCCACTGCCCGAGGCACAAAATTTACAGCACTTTTTTTAGAATCATAATTTTTAGTGAATCGTCTGAAACACACAAAGTTAGTGTTCATTTATGGTTATTGCATGAATCTAACGTGAGATTCTTACTAATATCTATACTATTATAAAGCTTTAACGGAGCTATGTCTGTACATTTAAGATATTTGAGAAAAAAATACTGTATTAGGCTATATAGGCGTGTCTGAACACAAAACATTTTTTTTTAGTTTTTTGTCTGTTTGCCTGTTTGTTTGTTTACGTATCACGCAAAAACTAGTGAACGGATTTTTATGCAACTTTTTTGTTTGATAGCTCTTGATTAGACTTAACAATTAGTATATATTTAATCCCGCTACTATATCGGAATTCTGAGATATAAACTAGCTTTTGGCTGCGGCGAAGTCGCGGGCAAAGGCTAGTTATCTATAAATGTGGAAGACTGTTTTAGATGTCTACAGACGTGTAGTAATGACTGATCGGATTTGGATGAAATGTAATGAGTAGATAGATGATATACTGGATTAACATATATTATAGTATAATTTTTTTACCGAAAAACTTATCATTTCTAGTGGGGTAGCTATTTTTATAACGTCGACGAAATTATGACCTGGATAAATACAGTAGAATATTTTTAAGTCCTCGTCATTTCGGAAATCGTTGTTAGCTTTAAAGAAGTTTTTTTTTTATGCTACGTGGGTGGCGAACAAGCATACGGCCAACCCGATGGAAAGCGGTTACACCAGTGGCATCATTCGCTCGTCGCCATCTCTAAGGAAAATATATGGGATAGGAGGTGGATAGGCAAAGGATAATAAGGAGAAGAGGCAGGTACTAAGGAAAACTTAGGAAGGATAATAAGAAGAGGATAGGGAAGGGGTTTGGGCATCCGGCACTCTTACTCGCCATACGCAACACAGCGGTAGGTGTACCTACCGTTGTTTCAAACTGTTCTTTAGTGAGAGGGTGCTACTTCCCCAATCAAGCCGGCCCATTCATGCTGGGATAAGGAAGGCTCTACCACTTAAGTTGTGTTGTACAAAGACTAAAATACAAACCAAAGAATCAACCATACTCTTTCTAGTTTACATGATACGTGAGCACTGTCGTGACTTGCAAATGTCGACTTGTGTTTCAAGGGGATAACACAATAACTCATGGCGCTGCGAGACTGTCCGTAGAAAGTCACCAAGTTATTTCAAAGACAAATAGTTCTGATGTCACGATGAGAGGGAACCATCGATTGAAGAGCTTGTCTCGTACGCCCATGTTTGTAATCTACTCAAAAGACAAACATAAGAAAAACATGGTTACTATTCTACTTGGAAGACTTCGTCTTGTAAATAAATTTATAAGGAAATTTGAACCCTATGTCTCAAGTGTAAAGAAATCTTTGTGCAGGTTTTGGATTCTCAAATTAATGATGTTTCTTTATGAAAGGGTATTTTAAAGTAGGTATGCTCAAACATGCTATGTTTGGGATTTGCTCCGTGATAGTTCAAATATAAAATTGCTTGCGAAGCGCGACATATTTATTTGCCACTTAAACAGGATATTATCAAAAGTCTTAGAGGAATATTTGTTTTTGGAACAAAAACTCATTTTATAAGACCACCACAAGAAACTGTCAATCGAATTTTAACAAAAAGCAATTTGCAACGGGTTGAATAAGTTGTTTATTTAAGTGCGATGTGCAAAAATCTTCCGTAAGATTGAATGGATATAAAAAGGCATACGACACAAAAGCTAGTGTTTATTCAGAAGTGGCGGTATCCAGCTAAAAATACAAGACTTGTGAGAATAATGAAACTGTAGTCCTGATATCTATGCCACCTTTATTGAGGAAGTCTTAGAGACTAAAATTGATATTTCTAACCATTTAAAGTATGACAGACACACGTACCTAATCCTTTTTGTTAAACCGTGACGTCTGTCAAAGTTGCCAATTGTTTACAGTTTTTTTTTTGGAATAGACTTTGTAAATGACAGTCTTTTGTACTTGTGCCTTTATGGAAGATAAACATCATAAATTTTTCGAACTTTATCTTTTGTTCATGCTAATACCTCACAGATTCTTTTGTTACACAGATCACATAACAACGATGATATTTAAGGAAAAATATTTTGCATAGGTAGGTACTAAATAACATCACAAAATGTAATGTAATAAGTAGATGAATATTCAAAGATCTAAGAAATATTTATATCGCCGTTTTTAAGTTTAAATAGTAATTGCTAAGAAAGAAGTAAAATAAAATCAGCATTAATATTTTACTAATAATACATATTTAAAATATACTTACTACTTAAATATGCTTACGTACTTATATAATGGAAATCAGTTGGCGCGCGACTAGGTATGGATGCTGTGAAGTATATTTAGAGTCCCATTGGTTAATCTAATAAACGCCAAATTTATTGCTTTTTATTCCTGTTTATATTGGGGTATGGTGTCATGATCGAGCAAGAGATAGTTTACACACTTATGTAATCATAAAGTCATAAGCACATTCCAATATGGAACTCAGGACCTGAGTGTACTTCCAATGGTCCATCAGAGACAAAGCTGCACTTAGGAATAATTCCAGTATTGCGGGGGACTTTACATACATAGGTACCGTACACGGACACATAGTACACCCAGACTAACAACCTTTCACACAAAGAATTGTCCTGCATGTGAATCGAACCCACAACACAATCATCGGAGGTTTGTATATAAAGCACTCCGCCATCTAAGCAGTCATTACTAGATATTAGGCCTGCCTAACCTTCTTGTTATAGGGTTACAAGCAACACAATAAAAAAATCATACAGTCGATAAAAGAACATTTGAAGTTTGCCACCCTCAAACTTTTTCCCGACGTATACCAAACAATCAAAGGCCAAGTATACCTTTCTACTCTCACATTTCGTTTTATATACGCTTTTAGGGGTAATATAAAAGTGGAGTACGGTCCATATAATCAATATAATTTTACGAGATATTTTCTGAAAAAATATTCACCACGCTCATGATTTAATACCTAGTAATAATGGTCCAAGTGCCTCGGTGGTCTAGCGGTAGTCTATATAACTGCAGATCATGTGGTTTTGGGTTCAATTCCCGCGTCGTCTAACAAAAAGGTTTTTCAATGTTTAAGAAATCTTCAATAGCAGCCCCGAGTTAGGACTTAGGTATTTCACCCTGTGTCTCGGAAAGCACGTAAAGCCTTTGGAGCTATCTCTCTCTGGTAGTATCGGAATACCGTTCCATCTTTGATTTTGAGATTGAGGAAACAGAGAGTGAACTATGATATCTCCTGCACCACCTTTTCTTTTTTGTTTAGGCGGGAAAAAATGTTCCTAACCGCACACCCCGTCGTTCGGGGCAACGAACAGGGTAGTGTGAGGCCCGCACCCACTAAAAAAACCCGCCGTGTGCCGTCTCTCTGCCTATGTTGACGGCCCTCTGGTACTGTGTTGGATTACTTCAGTGGTTCTCCTGCACCGCCTGCTGAAATTATGGTCTGGAGATCACGTGGTTGTGGGTTTGATTCCCACTCAGGACAATTATTTGTGTGATGAACACAGATATTTGTACTGCGTCTGGGTGTTTTCTAACTATTATATGTACCTATGTATTTACAAAAAAAAGTAATATTTTATGTATTATATCCGTAATCTGGTACCCATAGCACAAGCGTTAAGCTTAGTTTCGGTCCAGAGGACGCTGTGTGAAAAGTCCGTGAATATTTATTTATTATTTATAATAGTGGTTTTTTAACCCGCGTATGTGTATTAGCTTAACTTGCAACTAAAATGTGAACAAAATGTGAAAGTTTTAACCTATAATAATACGAATGTTGCTTAGATGACAGTACTATCATTAAGTGTATTGGCGCTTATTTGATAATGGAGCTAGGAGGTGAGCAGTCAAATTCTACTGTGGCAAACACTTAAAGTTCGCGCTCATGTGATTCAGACACACGGCTTGTTAACAGGGTCTGAAGATAGACCCAAGATATGAATGAAAGTAAAATTTTCAGTGACTAACAATAAAACTATGGAGTTTGGACTTATACAATGATGGCTGAATTGGCGAAGCATCTGGACGGTATCCAGGAGATGCAGGTTCGAATCCTGCTCGTGACTGTTATTATCGATTTCACATTTTTCACTTTGTGTTTAATGTATGTTGCTAAGCATGTCAAATGCTAAAAATATATATAAAAATATCTAAATATTTATAGGGTTTGCGTCATTATTAGGTAAAATCTTAATTGTAAAATTAAGTTTACCTGGTCGGTATAATGTACGAAAATACTTCCGACAGATGGTGCAGGCGTCACCCAAAGACGTTAAGTATGAATGTGTTATCGAAATTAGCAGTCAGGAGCTTGGGTCACGATGGCTGAATTGGCAAAGCATCTGGACGGTATCCAGGAGATGCAGGTTCGAATCCTGCTCGTGACTGTTATTATCGATTTCACATTTTTCACTTTGTGTTTAATGTATGTTGCTAAGCATGTCAAATGCTAAAAATATATATAAAAATATCTAAATATATATTAGTTTTACACTATAACAGCGGCATATGACTGTTAGCAGTTAACCACCCTTAATTTCTTATTAATATTATAAATACGTCAATGAGTTTGTTTGTTTATTTATACTCTAGAACCAAGAAAAGTACATAAGCCACTTTTCATCACGTGGGTTTGGGTTCTGGTTCCCGTGGGGTAGCTATTTTTACAAAAGATAATTAATGTGACGTAGAGTGTTGTATTTATATTCAGGAGACTACGCGGACGTCGTCCAGGGCAGAATCTAATAGTCTTTGAATACTGCAATCATCAATGAAACCTAATGAAAACAACATGTATAATGTATCTTTATTCATATTTATACGTAAAATAACTGTAGATCACACATACTCGTATAATATGTGGGAATCAATCTTATAGAATAATGGTAAATGAAATAGATTTTTAATTACATCTACGCAATAATTCTCCAACGTGAAAAAGTGATTATAAGCGATATCGAAGAACATTACTACAAATATTACTGAGTACTCAAGTTGTGTAATAATCTAGCCAGCCATTCATTAATCATTTTATAACATAATTTAAAATATACTATTCCATAAAACTTATAGAGGACACCCCTTATAAGTTATATTTAAGATGGCTACGCAATTACAGCAACATTATAATTTTTTTAAATCAATAATTATCTACAATAATAACTACACTCGTAGTTGAGAATGCCTAAATGAGTACCTATACTCACGGTAAAGGATTTAAAATGTATCAATGGCTGTAATATTCTGAGTACAAATAAGCATGTAAGTAAAAAAGATGTACACATTTACATTCATCGTCTCTCTTCGATTCCAGCCTGGGGCATTCTAGACGGTAGGAATGAGTAATGACCGTAATCCGCTTGTGGTAAGCTTTAAGCGAAGGGTTAAGGCTCCTTCAAGCTATAACTTTTATATTTATCATGGCTAACTCAACCCAGCAAATCCGCCAACTGAATAGAAAATAAAAGTATGATCCCATGTAGGATTTGGGCCCTGTTATGAGCTTTTTGGGGATACGTGAAGGCGAAAAAAGGAATTTAATTAGGTTTGCGCTGGTTTTGATCTTATTATTTCGGAAATCAATTTTGGCAGGGATGGACTTAGGACTCACATTATCATATCGTACTTTATTTCACGATTGTTATGAGAACCGACTGAGGAAGTATATTTCGGTAGAGATTATATTTTAAGTTTTCTTTATCTCGATGACATTTCATCGAGATAAAGAAAACTTAAAATATAATCCTATGCCAACCCTTTTTTTTATTTTTTTATTTTAGGTGGGCAAAAATGTCCTACCGCACACCCCGCTGCCCGGGGAGACAACGGGGTGAATGGGGCTCTCACCCACTAAAAACCCACCGTGCGCCTCCACCCGCCCTTGCTACGGCGGATCACGGGTACCGCGTCGTTACGACCGCGATCCGCAGGCGGCTGCCCCTTCGGGCACCCTCTCTTGAGCCCGCAGCCTCGGCTAGGGCGGCATCAGGCACAAGTAAGCGCGCGCACGCCGCCCCTCGCGCCGGCGGCGAATCGGGTCCGCGAAGGAGGATTCCTCACGGGCCCTCTCCGCCACCTCCTTCCGCGAGATGACAGCCTCGCAGAAGGCGGCGACCGCGGTCCAGGCCCTGTCACTGCCAACCATCGCTCGTGCAACGGCCGGCAGCGACAGGTCCACGCCTATGACTGCAACGAGTTCCCGGCGCTGCACATCCCAGGCCGGGCACGACTCGAGCGTGTGCTGCGCCGAGTCCTCGTCGCAGTCGCAGTGGTGACAGCCTGGGGTCGTCTCCCTCCTTGCGATCGTGTGCAGGTATTTGCCGAAGCAACCATGCCCCGACAAAACCTGCACCAACCGGAAGGTGAGGACCCCGTGCTGCCGCCCTGCCCATTCTTCCAAGACCGGCCGGAGCGCCCCCACGGTCCAGAGACCGGCCCGGGGCTTCTCCAGCCGAGACTTCCACTTTAGGACGGTGGCGCGGCGGGCATCTTCCCGCCACGATAACTTTGCGCTCGGCGAGGGGCGGCTGCCCCCCGCCCGCGCCGTCGACGCCCGCCGATAGACGTCGGCGAGCACCTCCGCCTCCAGATCCTACGGGGGGGTTCCGGCCAACGCGCAGGCTGCATCGGTCGAGACCGTGCGGTACCCACGTATTGCCCTGACCGCTACGACCCTTTGTGGGCGCCACAGAAGGGCCCTATTGCGAGCGGCCAGGGACTCCGCCCACACGGGCGCGCCGTACAGCGCCATCGACCGTACTACCCCCGCGTAGAGTCGTCGACACGCAAGACTCGGTCCGCCCAAATTCGGCATAAGTCGCCCGAGGGCGGACGCCGTGTTGACGAGCCTTGGCGCAAGACGGCGGAAGTGCTCGTCAAAGTGCCACCGTCCATCCAATACCAGGCCCAGATATTTGATGTGGGCCTGGATTGGGAAGCCCACACCATTGACCGTTATCCCCCGTCGGCGCCCATGGAAGAGTAGGGCCTCCGACTTTTCAAGGGCCACCCTAAGCCCCAGCGCCTCGATCCGCCTGACCACCTCCGCGGTACCTGAGGTGGCCAGCGTTGCCGCCTCCTCGAGGGTCCTGCCCCGGGCTGTGACGAGCGTATCGTCTGCGTAGCAAATTACGCCCAGCCCGGGGGGGAGCCGGCCACGGAGGACCCAGTCGTAGCCGATGTCCCACAGGAGCGGCCCAAGAACCGAACCCTGCGGGACGCCGCACGACATAGCCCTCCTTACAACGTCCCCTTCCCGGTCCACGAAGAGGACGCTGCGGCCGTCCAGGTAGTCTGCCACCAGCCGCCTTAGATAGAGGGGCACTCCATGGTACCGGAGTGCCTCCTTGATGCAGCCGAATGGCAGACTATTGAAGGCGTTGGCGACGTCGAGCGACACCGCCAACAGCACTTCCCTCGAGGCGACGGCCTCCGCAGCCGCGGCCTTCAGGCGCAGAATGGCGTCAACCGTAGACCGACCCGCCCGATATCCAAACTGGGCGTCGGACAGGTCGGGGCCGACCGCTCCTAGGTGCCGGATCCTATGCCAACCCCACTCAATAGATTACTACGGCAGTAAATTGTCCTTCTCACTGTGGCAGAGATTGCTTATATAGACTACTGAAGAGAATTATAATAATATAACAAAGATGACTTAATGTTATAAAAAATGTTCGTTATTAATAAGAAATCCTTAAATTTTATCGTAAAAATTGCTGATTTCGATTAAAACTGAAACGGTCATAGTGAAAATTTTGCTCATAATCTTTCTTAAATGCGAAAATGTGAAATCGAAAATAATAGTCGCAAGCAGAGTTTGAACCTACATCTCGCGGAATACCAGATGCTTTGCCAATTCAACCATCGTGACAATTACTCCGTACTGCGAATTATTAATGAATGTCTTGTGTAATCTTACGTTATTCACAGTCGGGGGATTTCCAGGAGACGCATGTTCAAATCTTGCTCGCGACTGTTATTTTTGATGTCATATTTTTGCACCTTGTGTTAATTTATATGGCTAAGCAGGCAAATGCTTAAAATATATAAAGAAACCAAAACTAAGTTATAAATTTTGCAAATAAGATTTCGAAGCCAGATGTCATTAAGAAAAAATAAGTATTATAATAACAATAATGATGTTTATTCTCCAAAGTTATTACATTATTTAGCATGAAGCACCTGACTTCTAAACTAGGTGTAAAACCTGTTCATATTTTGTTATGGGGTTCATAAATAAGTATGTATATAAAAGAACAACTGACTGATTGATTGACATACAAACGCACAGCCAGACTCCTGGGGCAAGGAATGTGAAAATTTATATATGGGTTTATTTGGTACTGTAGGTGAGCACTAAGGAAGGATTTTACGTAAATGTGGAATAACCTACAATACGAGTAACTGAGCCACAAAAACGCGTGGCCGGGTTTGCTAGTCAATTAAAAAATAACTGAAAATAAAAGTGCCAACGTTTTGATCGCATTATAACTTTTAGAAACCATCTTAAAATGTTCATGAGTTATTTTAGTGGATATAAAACTACGGTAACAGATAATTGATACTATACCTATTGTGGGTTATTAGACGAATGTATCAGTTTTAAATTTAGTAATAAAAGAAAGATCCACACCTTTTGTTTAGTTTTATTACCCTTGTGACTTCACTTCTTTAGTCGTTTTAGTTTTTTATACTTGAATAATCGCAGTAACTTTTTCCACTTGGAAACGATATGTACGAAGCTTACAGGGCCTTTTAAGCACTTATTTGTAGGCTCTGGAATGATTTTCGGTTCCACTAATGATGTTTTTATGAAGCTATGAAATTTTCTTCTTTAAACCAGGTTTAAGAGGAATATTCTCCAGATATTGGCGCTTAAGCACCAAGCAGTTCTGTTACCGGTTACAGAGTTTTCTAAAACAGAATATTTTGATATTTTAGTGACCAAAATGTTTACCTATATTATTACAATCTTGGCTAACGAAAATGATCGATATTCAATTTTCGAATTTAGATAATGCGAATATATGCAATTACAGACCTCTTTACATCACTCGCCTCTGGTGACATCTATAAATTATCAATCTAATTTAAACCATTAATTTATCAATATTATACATATTGATAAAATAATATTGCTTAGTGACAGAAATGTGCTATTAAAATCATATTAATATTATACTCACTAAAAATTATTGTGTAAATTAGAAAATATATCAACTGATATTAAGACTCACGAAGAAAATCTCCATTATTTATTTGTTTGGAAGAATTAATAATAAAAATGAAAAATATAAACCGACATTATCCGCGACTCGAAGCGTTTAATTTGTACGGCATTGTATACAAGAGAAGAGAGCGTTGAAACTAATTACGGTTTGCTTATTTTTTAATTAAAATTAGATTTAATGTAACGGCCGCCGCTGTAATCTGTAATCTTTCATAAAATATGGAGATTGGACTAGTGGCGTCATATTGTAAGAGCATCCTTTTCAGCAATATTTTGGATTTTCTAGTCAATTTATTTAACATTTATATTTAATCTACATACCTACTTTTAATTGTTTTCTTGTTCAACTTTGTATCGCAACAAATGTGACTCTACTTCCACTCCAATAGTTCGTAGTTTATAGAATTCGATACAATCAGATACATCTACCCAATTTAAAAACTAACTAACTTATCATCACGCCATTTCCCTTGCGGGGTAGGCAGAGAGAACAGAGTGCCAAGAGGCTCTATTCTTGCATACATCTCTCGCTTCCTCAAAATTCATAATTCTCTTCATACACGCTCGCCGGTTTCGGAGACTCTTGACTCCACCTTCCTTCAATACATGGCCGATTTGGTCTAAGTAGGTAAGTCTCGGTCTCCCCTGCATCTACATCCTTCCATTTTCACTTCGCATTGTCCACATGCCCGAACAATTGGAGCATTCATTCATTTAGTTTTATCGAATTCGATACAATCAGATCACATCATCAGAGACATCTGCTCTATTTATTCCTTCAGAAAGAAATTTTAAGTAAAGCGAACCTAATCAGAACAAATATCTCAATCCGAATCGAATTTTTTCCGGACAATTTGTAAACATTGGTCTTCGAACCCATTTGAGTTTAAATTCAAAACACGCGAGCGCATCTCAAAACCAATCACTTAGTAGGTCATATCGGTTCTCTTCTAGCGACGAAATTAACATATTTTTTTCTTATCTACGAATATAGAGGTCTGACCCATGCTTATCAAGGATGTTTTAACCAAAAATATACAACAAGGGTGAATATCTTACCATTATTCGTTTCATACAAATGCGTCTACGCCCACGAGAGAAAAGATTACGACATGTTTGAGTATAAATCTTACGAGACAGTTACGTACATTTTGTGGCTAGCAACAAATAAATGTCGCGGCACTCCCCTTGTTTGGTTAAAGCAACCACACCCCAAAGAATGCATTCCTCTTATAAAATCTTTATTAATTCTTAATAATTTCTTGATCTCTAGTGGTAGATCCTTGCTTATCCCAACACAAATGGGCCAGATCAATCGGGAAAGTACCACCCTCTCACATAAGATCAGCGTATAACAACGGTACCTACCGTTGTGTTTAGCAGGGTGAGTGAGAGTGCCGGAGGCCCAAACCCCTTCCCTATCCTCTCTTTATTGTCCTTCCTATCCTCTCCTTAGTATTCTACCTATCCTCTCCTTATTAAATAAATTAATAAATATTCACGGAAATTTTCACACAACGTCCTCTGGTCCCAAACTAAGCTTAATGCTTGTGCTATGGGTACCAGATTACGGATTAGGATTACATATATCACTTTTTTTCGTAATTACATACATATAATACAAAAATCTCTGTTCATCACACAAATACTGTCCTGAGTGGGAATCGAACCCACGACTTCGTGCACGGAAGTCGGTTACACTACCGACTACGCTACCTCCAATCCCTTTCCTTGGCAACGCGTTAATGATGCCTCTGGTGTTGCTACTGTCTATAGGCTACGGTAACCACTTTCCGATCAGGTGGGCCGTATGTCTGTTGGCCGCCCGTGTAATATTTAAAAAAAACATTTTAATCTGCTTAAAAGTAAGTCAACGTACTTTCCTCGAGAACGTATACTGGTAATGACTATAATTAAATTAAAAATGTTTGAATTTCCAACCGCAATACTTACAATACTAGTTTTAATAGCAGTTTATCTCAGAACAGTCTACGACCTTTTCACGGCTTTTTGATTTATGAGCCTGTCGTAGAATGAAGATTACTTATCTATACTCACGAATACAATTTATTTATCAAGGATATTGATATATAAAGAAAACAAATCAATATTTTATTACCGTATCTGATATTTATGTCATCAATTTTACTGTTGCAGGAAACAGTTTTCCCTTATATTGTTGTTTTATCTATTTGCTATAACTGATGAACTAAAACTCGCGCGTCGCAAACTTCAAGGAAAACGATTCTACCACCGGTGGAGAAGGAAAATAATAAATAGCGAATGGGGAAGGAGGATTTTTCAGGCTCCGGCAGCAAGACTCTACTACTATAAGAAAAAAACATAACATAGCATCACGCCTGTATTCCCCGAAGGGGTAGGCAGAGGTGCATTACACACCCACGACTCGCCAGCTATGTTTAAGTCCCACGTAATAGGGGCCGAGCCTATTGACGTCTACCGGGCACATTTCCAAACTCCGGGCTGCTGCTGAGTTTATATCCTTTTTTTTTCTACGAAAAATCTCAATAACACTGCCCGACCCGGGGATCGAACCCGAGACCTCATGATCAGCAGTCACTTACACTACCGCTGCACCACAGAGGCAGTTATAAACTATGTACCTATATACATAGAATCAAATATACATAATTTCACAAAGAAAGTTAATAACGGCTTTTTTATTGCCAAGGGCGGTAGAAATGTAATGATCCACTCACAAGTGACAACTGCCGCTCATGGACTTTGGCAACACCAGCAGCATAGCCAAGCTGCCGCCTACCGCGAGTAAAAGTAGCATAAATAGATATGAACTTAATTGACCCCGGGCCTTAAACCTATGACAGATATGATACTTTTGTTTCACTACTATCTAATAATATAAAATTCTCATGTCACAGTGTTTGTCGCCATTCTACTCCGAAACGGGTTGACCGATTCTTATGAAATTTTTTTTGTATATTCAATAGGTCTGAGAATAGGTTGTAAACTATTTTTCATACTCCTATGTAAGCTTAATTATTTTTATTATTTTACTTTGTTTTTACTGGTGTACAATAAAGAATATAATAAATAAATATGCGTGGTCCACCCCAAAAATTTATGTTTTGAATATTCTTTTTTATTTTTATTTTAGTATGATTCGGCATTAAAAAAAACTACTGTAATAATCTACTGCCTACCCGTATTAGTACATTAATAATTTTCATTGCAAAATATTTACAAAAAAAATACAACAAATGTTTAGGTATGTAAAAATACACACATAATTAAAAAAATCTGAGACAACGCTTTTCAAATTCTTGGTCTCAGGCTGCTGCAGGCTTGCTGATTCAAATCAATTACTATCAACATCTTAGCAGTAATATACTAATGGACAAAAGATAAAAAGTAATAATACAATTAAAATCATTATAAAGGTTAAGTGAAAATAAATAAATAAAATTATTAACCACGACTGATTAAATCATAAATAATGAATACGAAACCAAGCACTCGAGGCATACTATTTTGTAATAAGTTGCTGCACTCAACATTATTGTATAAACCAAAATTCACCCGCAGACATACAAATAAAATTATTATCATTGAATAGTTACTATAACAATAATTTGGTTGTGGCCGATGCAATTACAGTTCCGTTTTACGCACCCCAAAATCTCATTGGCGATGATTGCATCAATTGTCTGTATGCGGGTGGCAACGGCTTGTTGATCTCGATATAAATTGTGATAAAATTATGGAAATGTCATATAAGGGTGACGTGATAATTCTCACACCATCTGATTCTGTGGTTTCAATCTTAATTATTTAATTCAATCAATAATATCATTGATTGAGTTAAACAGTTGTTGTTTGAAATATTATTCTTACTAAAAGCAAAATAAAACTCTCTTGCTCTATACCTTTTTTCTTCAAATCTAATAACCTATCTGCTCATTCCAAGATTCCCCGGAACTGAAGCCGGGCACAGACGGTTAGGAGTTGAATAGCAATCAGATTATGTTATGGAAGAATTATGATAAAATTTATTTCTATAAGAAAGGATACATTCAATTCAATTTATTTTTATCTTTGAGATCCATGTATCAAGGATTCGACTCATACAAAGTAAATTACTCATATGAGTCCAAATCGCTATTCATATTAAGATTCTTCTATTGAGATTACATCTAAAAAACTTAGACTGTTACAATATTTATGACTCACACAACAATATGAATGTTATTGGAAAATAATTGATTTTTTGTATCCTCAGGAATTATGGTTAAAATATTTCACCGGCTTATCAAATGATACGGGGGTCGTCTTTTCGAAATGAAATGTCCTTTGCCTAATGCATGTTTTTAGGATGCCAGTCTTTTTTCACTTTCATCTAATAAAAAGAACTGCAAGTTAGAAAGGGATGAAGAATAATTTAAAGAAAAACGTAATGCAGGGTCAGAAGCAGCGGGATTCGTGTCACTTCTCAGGTAGATCAATAAAATGGGTGTTTCATTAACTACATGTCTGGCGGCACTTATAAAGACATTAAATACCCCAAATTTGGCGTCCAGTGAATTCGTAACATTAAGATATATTTTTTTTGTAATACGCCACTTTTTTTTCCTTTATCTTTACACGCATAGAATTTTACTAAAAATATTTATAGAGCTACTTATACTTAATTACAAAGAAGTATTTTAAAACGTTAGCAAATATATTCTCATATAAACTATATCAGGATTCCCATAAATTCTTCTAAAGGAAGAGGAAAAGTATTGACATAACTAATGGTTATGTCTAATGATCATCGCGATGTAACATCGTATAGGTAATTCAAAGCGTTATCAGAGAATTACTGAGTCTAGATTAGATACAAAGAGAATGTAGTGCTCCGAATACATTCTCTAATGAGACGGTACTACGATATAAAGCTCCGTTAAGTAATGGGACAGAGTCGCGGCACGATAAATATGATCAAACAAAACATGCATTTAAGGAAGCAGTACGTTGCCAAGATAAACGAGTCAGCGCGCTCTCATAAACATAGGAAGCTAGCAATCGTTCTTAAGGAATGAAACCGACTCGACTGTTCGCGCACTCGCGTGTTCAAACCACGTTACGTTAGTAATTGGCATACCACTGTAGTGCTACCCCGTCGCTACTAAGGCCATGGCCTTGGAAGACGGCGATAGTGTAATGAAATGCATAGTCATAGTTCAAATGGAGTAATGTTCATATATAGATATATGGACACAATTAAGTTGCATACATATTGTGGGTTTGATTCCCACTCAGAACAATTATTTGTGATGAACACAAATATTTGTAGTGCGTCTGGGTGTTTTCTATCTATTATATGTGTTTGACGGGCCTCGTGGCGTAATCGGTAGTGGTACGCGATCCGTGCATGAGGTCGTGGATTCGATTCCCACTCAGGACAATTATTTGTGTGATGAACATAGATATTTGTACTGCGTCTGGGTATTTTCTATCTATTAAATGTATGTATTTACAAAAAAAGTTACATAATGTATTATATCTGTAACCTTGGTACCCATAGCACATGCGTTAAAGCTTAGTTTGGGACCAGAGGATGTTGTGTGAAATGTCCGTGAATTTTTCATCCATCCATCAGCCTTTCATCGTCCACTGCTGGACATAGGCCTCCCCAAAATGGGGTTTTTACCATAATCGCCACGCTTGGCAGGCGGGTTGGCGATCGCAGTGGATGTTTTTAGTACACAGGGGAACGATGCTGCCCGGGTCTCCGGTAATCCCTTAGTCGGCTTTTACGACTCCCATAGGAAGAGACGGGGTGAAGCTATTCTTGGTGCCAGTCCCACACGGCTCGATATATTGACATTTAATAAATGCAATAAAAAATAAAATGTACATAAAAATTCTGAACATTCTAAGATTCAAACGCTTAACAGCACATGTAATGTTATAGATACCACTGAAGGAATGTAACATAGTTCCAGTGGTCCGCCGACACAGACGGAGAGACGGCATATGGTGAGTTTATTTAGTGGGTGAGGGACCCACACTACCTTGTTCGTTGCCCCGAACAACGGGGTGTGCGGTTAGGTACATTTTTTCCCGCCTTACCAAAATTGCGAAGATTGCGTTACAATAAAACAATGCAAGTAATAATGAAATAATTGTTGACTCTAAATATTTAACAATTTAGTGCAGTTTTTCTAAATATTGAATTTCTTAATATGGCATTGCCCTTGGCGTCTGTATTAAAGCCTTATGACTGAAACCAGGGCTTTGTTTTCAGACAATATACTCGCTTTGTTGTTGAAGTGGATCTTCTCAAAGTCGAGAGCCGATGACGACATTTTCTAGAATGATGAATGGTGCAAACGTGAAGTGTGCTTGTGCGTTGCGTTATAAAGTCTTATGTTTTGAAGCATTTAAGTTATAGAGAGGTCAAAGAGTGTCAATGTCAAAATAACTTCTTCTTCCGGCGGGCTATGTCGGTCACTCTCGTTCTCGTACGGAGATAATAAGATTTCTCTAATAGAATGTATATTTTAGGAAAAGAACTCACTATCCATCCACGGATTGCCAGTCCCGGCTATCTTAGCTCACACACAATAACCAAAGATTACCGATAATTATTAGATATAAGGGAATGTTGAAATCATGAGGTGGCATTCTAAACAATGGAAAAATCTCACTAAATGTGATAGAACCATGCAATGTGGCAGGATCCTCAGAACCACCACGAGCAAGGTTGATGTGTGGTGCGTCTCCTTCTTAAATATCCAATCTTTAATAACAATGGACTTCCACGAAATGTCGCATAAACCAATTTATTATCTTAAATGTTTTATCCGTTAACAATCACAATAATCTATAGTTAACTCGTTGTTTTAGCTGTTTTTTAAATATATACCTATTTATCTCGAACAGAAATATCTTTTTCAGTCGTTTCTGTTTTGAGTCATCTTCGTTCTTAGAACACAAAATTTGTACTAATATATCACTATGAACAATGAGAAGACGTGTTAATGCTTAATTATTCACTCACGCATTGCTACAACAAAAAGTATTTACTAAAAACGTACAAAAACAAAACGTCTCTTCGGGATCGACGGCGTTGTCCATTATACGATATCCTTCTTGATTTATTAATGTACCTAAATATCTCAACTCGAGGAAGAATAGCGCTATGATAATTTTCTCTTGTTTTCTTTCTTCTTTTTATTAAAGACAACATCCTGCACTAAGTAGTAGTCCTTGTATCGCAGGAGACTTTAAAAACATACAATTTCACGGACACATAGTACACCCAGATTCAGAACAACCATTTGTGGATCACACAAAGAGTGTCCTATATGGAAATCGAACCCACAACACTAGGGCAGGAGGCCAGTATCTAAACCACATCGCCATCTAAGCAGATTTATAAATAAAAGCTGAAAACGCTATATGACTTAATTTTCTTAATATAACAAGGGAATGCACATTATAATTGTCAGATTTATTGTCAACTCGTTTATACTGCGATGGAGGATGAGGTTTACGACGTTAGTTGGAAGAATCAAGTAAGGTAAATGCACGATGTTATTGGTCTAGTACGAAATAATATCGCTTTTACAATTCTCGGAAGCCTTAAAAATGATATTAATATGCTTTATGAAATAGGATTTGAAATAATATGCTTTATGATGAATGTCTAATAGCTTGAAAATAGATTTCGGCTATAACTTATATTAAAATTATATTATTAACTTATATAATTATTATTTTTATAGAAAACAAGGATCCTCCTTCATTCTTTATTGCAGTTTTTTTTATGATCACTACACATCATATCTATTATACAACAGTTCTACACTATGCTATAAACTAATTCGCAACTTTGTTTTGAAAACAGATTTTTGGCATCACGCCTGTATTCCCCGAAGGGGTAGGCAGAGGTGTATTACACACCCACGATTCGCTAGCTATGTTTGAGTCCCAGGTGATAGGGGGCGAGCCTATTGACGTCTAGGGGGCACATTTCCAAACTCCGGGCTACTACTGAGAATATTTTTTTTTACGAAAAATCTCTATAACTCTCCTCGACCCGGGGATCAAACCCGAGACCTCATGATCAGTAGTTGCTTACACTACCACTGCACCACAGTTAATACAAGATGTATATCTATGGCCCGAGCGGGTTGTTACCACTATCTCCCATGTTACCGGCCATGAAGCGCATCGTTGCGTTTTGGCTGTAGCAGGAGATAGCCGTTTATATTTAATTTCATATCTGTGAAATGAATTGGTGAGCAGCGGCTTGAAATACTCTCGGTAGTCGAGTCCATGGGCGACGGCTACCATTTACCATCAGATGGACCTTGGTTCGTCTGCCACTACATGAATAAAAAAAGAAATAGACAAACAAACATATAACCTTATTATATTACTTCAGTATACTGTGATTATTGGTAGTAATATAGTACGTATTCCGGCAAACGTGGACTGGAAAATGTGGTTTAATCAAAACTTTTAAAGCATGACGTTTGAAGACGTAAATTCGACAGAAAGGGATCTCACGCAATTATTCCAATTACCAAATATTTGAACATGGCTATTCAAAATTCACAGCCGAAAGGCAAATCAAGTAACACATGTTGCCACTACAACCTTAATTTATATAATTTACTTAGCACTCAATTTTGAAATAATGATATGTCGCTATGCTCGTTTAATCCGCCATATGTTCAGCGCCTTTGTGTCACCTACTAATGCAAGTTTGATAAATAGGTTGGCATATTATAGGCTACCTAATCTTATTGTCGTGTGGGGCTGGCTTTAGAATTGTCCCACCCCTTTCTACTCACGGGAGTCGTAAGAGCCGACTGAGGGAATATCGGGAGAGTGGGTAGCAGCACTTCCTTGAGTATTAACAACACCCACTGCGATCGCCAACCCGCCTGCCAAGCGTGGCGATTATAGCACTATCTCCCATTTCTTGGAGAGGCCTATGTCCGGCAGTGGACGTTGATAGGCTGATGGATGGATGGATGGAATCTTATTATACTATGTGTAGCTATGTCATTCTTTTATCACTGAATGTCATCTCACTAATATTATATACTAGCTCCTGCCTGTGACTCTGTTACGAGTATGAGCAAATATTTTTTTATTATTAACTCTATTGTGTCATGCAGCGCATTTCAGTAAAGCTTCCAGTCGGCTTTTTGACATTCAATCATCGATACTACTTTTGCCAATTTACAAAAAAAAATAATGAACTGAAGCTCTTTTAAATATTAGCCGGAATAAAAAGACAAACAAAAACTTAAAAAAATGTATTTTTTGCAGGTAAAGTATTAGAGATTGCAACAGCAGTCAGGAGCAATTGTCACGATGGCTGAATGGGCAAAGCATCTGTACGGTATCCAGGAGATGCAGGTTCAAATCCTGCTCGTGACTGTTATTTTCGAGTTCACATTTTTCACTTTGTGTTTACTGTATAGTGCTAAGCATGTCAAATGCTAAAAATATATAATATAAATAAATAAGAATTTGTTTTGTTTTTACCAAAGCTACCAAAGTGTATCTATCTATCTAATCTAAGTTGTTATGACAAGTTTAGTACCTACTTTAAGCTGCGTTATTAGTTTCTTATTTTAATACCTACTATGTTTTCAAATAGTCACTATAAGGAGTAAAGAGAAAGACCTGCTTGTTTATACTTATAAAAATGAATGATTATTAATAGGTACTTACTAATGTTACTTTTCCGTCCATAAGTAAAAGTAATCAATTCTGTATTAAGTGTGATTTCACTTTCTTTCATTTTTTCACTTAAGTGAGACTGATTATTGTGATAATTGTTCATATAAGCCAGTTTGAAATAAATATTAACCTTTAATCATTGTCTTTTTCCATTCATATATAGAAATGTTTCATAAAATACTTTAAAGGTTTCATTGCTAACACACAACCCGGCCGGCCGGACCCGGCCGGCTTGGCGACGAATGCGATTGGGCCTGGCCGGGTTGAGAAACATACCGGGTTGCAATCTCTATAAAGTATATATGTATTTTTAAAAAAATCTGTTATTAAGGCACTATAAACAGACACTTTAATTTTATTTATTTGTAAATATTAGAAAATGATAACTATATTATTTTTTATTATATTTTTTTAGTAAATTCACATGTTTATAGGTTAGCCGGATGAGAAATAATCACTGCTGTGGTTTAGCAAGAGTGAGAGAGCACGTGTTCTGAGATTCCAAACAAACATTCATAGTAGTGGCTGTCTTATAATGTGGTTATTCACGCCTGTAACATATGCTTAATGTAAGTAAGTTTCAATTGATTGACACCGTCTGGTTTCGTAGTCTTAAGTACCGACATATGTTTGTTTATTGCTATGAGTAATACATTAAGGGTAATAAAATTTAATAAGCTCTGATATAGTTCGTTCAAGGATGTTATTATGAATGAGCTGAGCTGGTTGCGAAATTAGCGTAGTTAATATAGAACGTTGGAATGTTGGTACACAGATTGAAAATTCTTACCGTATTTATCAATTTCAGAATTCTGTTAAGAAATTTTAATGTTACGCCCGTATTTATAAATAAGTCATTACTATTCTTAACTTTTTCACGCTTTATTCATTGAGTGCCACGTTTGAAATTATAAATTATATATTTTTTAATATTCAAACACTTCACTGGGAAGGGAGTATTCGCCTCGATACTTGTAAATAAACCTTGTACTGATCCAAAACGAGGTGGTACAGCTAGTTAATTAGTTTTCTGATGTTGAAAACTTATTATTGATAAGAGCCTTCTTGACAGTAAAATGTTAGTCATGAATCTAATACCTTCCCCCTTGTGCAGGATTTGGACGAGGATGATTCTGTCTTCTCTTTTACCACTGGACAAACATTATAAGTCATATGCACAAATGGCGAAGTGGTTTGGGTACCGTACTTCCATGCCGAGTGTTGCGGATTCGAATCCTACACACAAAAATTCTTTGTGTGATCCACAAATGGTTGTTATGGGTGTACTTTGTGTCCGCCAATTGTTTTTTTGTAAAGGTCCCAGTCAGGAGGGATTGTTCCCTAGTGCAGTGTTGTCATCAAAAAGAAAAATACTCACGGTAAATAAATGGAAGGAGTATTCAGCTTTGGTATATCCGTCTGAAAAATATATTAAGATAAGAATAATATATCGAGATATATTGAGATAAGAAGAATATAAGAGAAGGTAGGTTAGGTTTTATAAGTCACCGCTTTTTACCACCTAAGGTTATGTCGCCGCTTACCATCAAATGAGATTTAATCAAGCACTAGATTATAATAAGCAATAAGGTTTAGTACCTAAACCACTTCTTACGACATTCATTAGACATTTTTTTTTGTAATAGTAGTACATAATTTTAATTAACTTAAAATGCTAAAATGCATCACTCTGTTTTTTTTAGAATCAGTACAGTGCTAGGCGTTCAATGTCAGAATGCATCAAAACAATGTTTCTTACAAGCATCTAAAACGTCAAACAAAATCACTCGTCCACATTTATCTAATCACGGAATCGGCTTCCGTGGTAGGTATATTTACACATACAGCATATTACATTAAGCAAAAATCGAACAATAGTAAGTCCATCGAACACACTGGGTGGTCCAACATGGCACCTCACACAACGGTCCACTCATGACACGATCACTAAGCTCCTTATCCCAACGTAATGAAAATGAATACTGCGCTAATTTTACCTCATAATACTGTGTTGTTCATATTATCACTAAAGAAGATCATTAAAATAAACTCACCGTTGTTGATTATAAAAATAACATTTTATTTATCGAGTTGATCAATGAGATGATATCATTGTTTAAATGTGAAGCACTCATTCGAGCAGTAAGAATAATCCGGTATGGTCTAGTGGCTAGGATACCTGGCTCTCACCCAGGAGGCTCGGGTTCGATTCCCGGTACCGGAATGAAGATATTTTTGAAATTCAAATTTACTTTAATTTTTTGCTTTCAGCTCAAACCGTTAAACAACTAAATAAAAAGCAAAATCCAATAACGTCATGTTATGCGAAATTGGGTTTGTTTGTTTGTTACGATTTTACGCCGTAACTACTGAATTATTTTCGTTAAATTGTGTATACTTATAGACATTTTACTTTGGAGAAATAGATGGTTCCTGTGAAATAGCTATTTTTACATAAAGATAATTAATATAATATGTATATATATATCCTTATACTATATTTTAAATCCCGGACAGAATCAAGTAAAAGAATATCTTAAAATTTATTCTATGATTTTTTGAGATTAATATCTATTTTTTGCCTTTATTACTGTAGCTGTTGCAATATTTTTTATCCAATCACCCATCTCATCTAGGCTCTAACGAGACGTGCTAAAATATTATCGTTTGAGGAAGTAGTAGGTCTTCTGCCTTTATCCTTTGTCTTGAGTCTCATTAACACGTTCCGTGAATTCCATGGATAATGTTTATGAGCAGCTTCATCGTTTATTTTGTCATCACATTTATGCATTCTATTTATAAAGAATTTTTTAGACATTTTATGCGCTACAAATTTCGTTAAGCAGTTGATTGCATCTACTATTTTTTTCTATTAATATTTGAAATCAGAAACCTGAATTCTTTGCATTACTAAACGATTGTTTCTAATGTAGCATTCTTTTTACAGATTCTTCTGAGAACGGTGATTCTTAAAACGCGAAATTTGCATGAATAATTTATTGGTTACCGATTAGTGACTTTAGTTTTCGCTCCCATATCAGAATACAATTTAAATTTGTGGTTACTATATAGAGACATAATTTAGTAGGGATTCTAAGAATGCTCATTCGTTTACATGATTTAGAGATATTAAAAATTTTAAACTAGCTATATGTAGACCCAAATCCTTGATTAATCATTAATAGGATTTTGGTTATTAATCTTTATCCCACGAAATATACTTCCAAAGTTTATTATTGCTGTTATTTATTACTTACTTCCACGAAATAGTGTGAATAGTTCCACAGAGTATAACGTAAGTTATGAATAATGTGTTATTCATAACAATATTACCTACCTATGTTGTACGCTGTTATGTTTATTTGGATCATAATTGCTTGAAAGAATGCGTACTTGGTGTTGATAAGATTAAAAATTATGAAATATATTTGCATTTTTTTTTTCTTCTAAAAAGACAACAACCTGCACTAAGGAATAATCCTTGTGTCGCGGTAGACTTTACAAACATACAATTTCACGGATACAAAGTACACCCAGGCTTTACGGGTCACGCAAAGAGTTGTCCTGTGTGGGAATCAAACCCACTTCAACACTCAGGCCGGTATCTAAACCACTCCTCCATCTCTGCAGTCAAGATGTGATTAAATATGAAACTTACTCAGGGATAGTTCTATTTCAATTTCACTTTGTAAAAACCTGTATATGGTTGTTGAGTACCTCGATGTCTTTACCATTTATCGCACGCATTTCCTCTTCTATACCAGTTTCATTATGACTAAGATCTTTCGGCGCATGAGGCGTTTACATCATATATATACCGGTTGGATTGATCTACCTATTTCTGGAACGCATTAATCAAAATTATCAAATAATCTGTTTATTTGTTAATTACATGCCATTAATCTTATGATTTAAGTGATGTTAGCAATTAGGTGCATTGAATGCAGAATTTTGATGGCCAGCTTTGGAATTAATTAATGGCTATATGTATGTGAAATGTGGAAAAAGAATACTATAGTACGAGCCGGTGTGGTTAGAGCACTTCCACGGATTGGAAGGGGCGCAGGTTCGATTCCCACTCGCACTAAAGTTCTCTTTTTCCACATTTCACATATAATTTGGTCTTTAAAGTAGCTGAAAATGTTTAAAAAATTACACTATCAAATACAGTATGAATTTTAATTGCAAAATTAAACTTACTATATCAGATTAATGCGTGTAAATGTATCCGATAGGTGGCGTGAGTCGTAAAGACAAAATGTGATGTGGAGATTGGGTATGGCGTTGGTTAGTGCGATGCTAATTGGTTAGAGCGCTTGCCCGGATTGGAAGGGTTTGATTCCCGCTCGCACTAAAGTTCTCATTTTCCACATTTCACATATAATATTTTGTTTTTTAAAGTAGCTGAGCATGTCACGTGCTAAAATACAGATAAAAAAAATAATGAATGTTTTGTTATTTTTATAGGTATAATATACGTGACTTCGTCAGCTTGGATTATTCAGTTTATATTTTTTCTACGCTGACTCCTATTTTCTTCTTAATTATATAGGCTGCTTTAATTAAGAAAACAATAACTCCTTATAACATCAGATATTGCTAGTAAAAGTCTCGTCCAAATTGGTCCAGTTGGATGGGAGATTAGCCAGAACAAACAACCAGACAGACACTTTAAAAATTGTTTTTTGTAATAATTTTTGATACGTATGCGTATGTTCCACTTTTTGAAATAAAACAACGTTCACGGAATCAATCGCGTTTACTTGATTTTCTACTATACCGATGTTTCGAATACTTAACAGCATTCATAGTTATGGGTGGACTCAGTCACTGTCGCAATCCATCGGAATAGTATAAAATCAAGTAAACGCGATAGATTCCGTAGACGTAGTATTATTTTATTTGTACTTATGTTATAAGTATCTGTTTTATGTACGTTTATATGCATTCAGTAAAAAGCTATTATTTGACATTACAAACAGACACTTCAATTTTATTTAGTAACTTGTATAGCAATGAACAAATTATTTGTGAAGGTGGAAAAGGAGAACTTTACTGTGGGGGGAGATCCCGCTCGCAGAAAACTTCTCTTTTTCCATATTCACAAATCATTTGTTCTTTAAAGTAACTGAGCATGTCAAGTGCTAAAATACAGATCAAAATATTTGTATAGTATATATAGGTAGATTATATTTATATACGAGATGACAAGCCTTTTGGCACTCTGTTCTCTCTTCCTGCCTCGCAAACGAGATGGCGTGTTGATAAGTACTTAAGTAACTTTGTGTTCATTAATGACTAAATATTGTAACAAAATATTTTTTTTTATATATATATGCCATTATAAGCCTTATTACAAATACATAATTCCCTGCATGATAGATAATGTTTTAGTTCCAGTTCCATTGTCCAGTTTTTTTCTCGTGTTTTCATGACATCTGAAACTTAATGATGTCCTAGCGTGAACAAGCACTATGCGCCTTTTGTGTTTAGTAAAATAACTTCACGCTCAAAATCTTTCTGTTAAACTACTTAACTAATGTGCGAGAAAAATCATGGTTCAATGTCTTGTCGTGCACGCCACGCGATCTTTTCATTATTTCAATACATATTATTCTGAAATAACAAAGGCTTTGACTCTAAACACTTCCATTATTATATCCTAAATAGACAAAGCAACTTTGTTCAAGACAAAAGAGACAGATAAAAGGTTGTCGCAATTAATTTATACACTTCTGACACTTGTAACGGTGTATCTTTTGTATTACTCTTCTGACGAGTTAACCGCTTGGAGGCGAGATATTAGCACGCTGCGTGTGCGCAGTCGGTAAATAGGATTGTATAAAAAAGTTTCTTATGTTATTTGCGAGTTTCTCTTTCAATATACTTTTTTTCTCGAATTAGGAACGGTTCGGCGTCACCTGAGCCAAAAGATCAGACCCCACAGTCATCAAAGATGCGCATTCTACTGTTCAAACGACCATTCTTTATATAAAATATAATGTTTTGGTGTCACTTTACACTACTGGAATATGTAGAATCTACAAAATCCATTTTTACTTTCATAAATAACATGATAATTGTCAGATACACTGCCTTGTAATTATTTATGTCGTTTCCATTTTTTAGTTTTGTTATGAATATTTTATTGATACAACAATATTTCATATTACTTGGACTTGACTTCTATATTTTTATTGCTGATGGTAAATAGTGACTGTCAAGAACAAATTATTTGTGAAAGTGGAGTGAGACCGCTAAGCTTTCGCAGTCACCCAATCTCCACTTCTACACATGAAGGCTGCTGACATCATGACTGTCACTTCTGGACTTAGTAATGCCAGGGGTAGTACTGGTACTTCATAGGAGTAAGAAAGAAGGGCTATATTTTTCTGTAACTTAAACTCATCGAGATTCTTCCTACGTAAGAAATGAAAGCAAATTCAAAAGAGAGGAATAATATAATATGTTTCAACATGTAATACACACACACATATAATATATTTCCTTATGCATTATTTGAGTTATTGCTTATAATGTAGCATTAATCTACAACTGCTGCTACTGTTATCAGCAGCCCGGCATTGCCCGAAACTCGAATTATTTAATAAAATCTGACATACCTAAATTTAGTTTATTATTTTCTGTTTTTTTTTTATTGCGTGTGGTGGAAGACGAACCACGGCCCATCTGTTGGTAAATGGTAACCGTCGCTCATGGACTCAACTATACCCAGCGTATTGGCAAGCCGCTGCTCTCCATTTCATTTCACCGATTTGAAATGAAAGAATAAACGGCTATTTACCGCTACAGTCAAAACGCAATGATGTGCTTCATGGCCGGTCACACGGGAGATGGTGTTACCAACTCGCTCGGGCCCGATAGCAAGTGAGTATTCCCACTTGATATCCAGCCCTACCACCAGTCATGCAATGGATGATAATTGCTTACCTTCCTTAGTCACCTCATACGACACCCGTTGGAAAGAATGGGGTGGTGACACTAGTATTCTTAGTCCGTCACCACACGGACAAAACACATTGTTTAATTTTTTAATATAAATGAAGATATATTTTACAACGTTCATTGAGATAGATACATTTTTTCTAAAACGCATGACTATATTTATTTATAATACTTAACTTATAGGAATATTTTTTGAGATGTTGAAAATTTTTTTGATGTGAAACATCTAATGCGGAGGGAAGGTAAAATCGGCTGTTAGCGTGGCGACGCTTTTTTACTTGTTCCGTTCAAATCTTGCAAGTTAAATAAGACACATTTCCCGATTTACTATTGAGCTGAAATTTTACAAGCATATGTATATTGCGTAATAATGCAATATTATGATGACATGGAGCTGATCTGATGATGGAGCTGGATGGTGGATATAGGAACTTCATAATGAAACGGCATAACCCCATCGACTTTGGGCTCGTATGATTCGTCTTGACGAGTAATTTGCCTCTAGATGGTATCCAGGGTCTAATGGTGAGGCTGGAAGGTGGCCACAGTAACTCCATAATGAAACGATGCAACCCCATTAAGATTGGACTCGTTTGATTCGTCTTGATGAGTACTTTGTCTTTTGAAGGTATCCAGGGTCTGATGATGGAGCTAGAAGGTGGCCATAGGAACTCCGTCATAAAATGACATAACTCCATCGAGTTTGGGCTCGTATGATTCTTCTTGACGAATACTTTGTCTCTAGGTAGTATCCAGGGTCTGATGATGGAGCTGGAAAGTGGCCACAGTAACTCTGTAATGAAACGACTCAACCTTACCGAGTTTGGAATTTTTTGTTTCGTCTTGACGAGTACTTTGGTCCTAGATGATTTCCAAGACCTGATGATGATGATTTATGTCCATATCCGCTATTTTATACATGTCATAATTTTATGCAAGCACACATTGAAAAAGTTATGATCATTTTATTCCTACTCATTATTCCCACAAAATAATTTTGATGTTTTACATCTGGTAGACGTCCCGCGACGTCTATATTTTTTTTAGATCTGGTTAAAGCCACAGGAGCCTTTGGATGCACGCAATAAAGACCGCTCGATGTGGTGCGCTCTTGATTTGGTGGTTCCACAGATTTCGTCCTTCGTGAAGGAAACTTATTCCAAGTTTTATACACTTCCGTGTATAGATATAACTTAGAATTTATCTATTATAATTTACGACTTAACTGCTATTAAAAATTACTAATAAAATTCTACTATAAATGTGTACTTAAACCCCTTTTGGATGTAAAAGCAAAAGGAAAACATTTTGATTCGTTGTTGCTTGATTTTTACATCCCGCTGGGTGTCGTTGTCGAACGGCATCGTACGTACAAGACACACACAGTGTCGGCACAAAGCGAAGGAAACGCTTAACGCACACATTCTGCAGATCAAAGAACGTGCAATCTGTGTGAAAAAAAATAACGTTTTGGTCCCAAAAGGGCGGACCCGTTTACGCGACCCAATTCACGCGAACGGTTCGGACGTCGAAGAAATTGAATTGAAACCAGCCCAAACAACAAATTCAAACGCGTATCGAATTGTTTTACGTTTGACGAATTCGCATTTGAAATTTTTAAATTCTTCACAATAGGCTATAATGATGAAGGCCCTTTTTGTCGGTATCAAAATGTTGTAGGACACAAAGAATTCACAAAATGCTCCTTAACAGGAGAATTTCGTTTTGAAATAGGTACAGATGTTTGATATCGATCGTGTAAAAATAGCCCAAATAAAGCAGACTGTGTTTTATATCTAATATATAAAATTCTCGTGTCGCGGTGTTTGTTACCAAGTTCCTCCGTAACGGCTGGACCGATTGTATGAATTTTTGTGTGCATAACGGGTAGGTCTGAAAATCAGCCTACATCTTTTTTTCATACCCCTAAATATTCCATTTTTATTTTTTTATCACA
The DNA here is from genome assembly GCA_948253155.1 of Leucoma salicis. NCBI lineage: Eukaryota > Metazoa > Arthropoda > Insecta > Lepidoptera > Erebidae > Leucoma > Leucoma salicis. Next base: position 18,984,248 of record OX411815.1, on the reverse strand, counting down.
AATTTTTATTTTTATTTTATTATATTTCGGCATTAAAAAATACATACAACTCTAAATTTTCACCCTTCTACTACCGATGTAGAAATAATTTATATGGCAAAACAATGTTTACTGGGTCAGCTAGTATTTCTATAAATATGTACTCACTGCTTTGTGTATCGACATCCAAATTCTCCAATTAATATACATAGAATCACGCCTGTATTCCCCGAAGGGGTAGGCAGAGGTGTATAACACACCCACGACTCGCTAGCTATGTTTGAGTCCCACGTAATAGGGGGCGAGCCTATTGACGTCTACCGGGCACATTTCCAAACTCCGGGCTGCTACTGAGAATTTTTCTTTTTAGGAAAAAGCTCAATATCTTTGCCCGACCCGGTGATCGAACCCGAGACCTCACGATTAGCAGCCGCATACACTACCGCTACACCACCGAGGCTAAATATAAATGATATATACGTTATAAAGCTGGTTAAAATATATAATTACCTTTTATAAAAGTTTAGTGTAACTTTTACGATGTTGTGATAAACCATGCTAAGAATTTCCTTCAACAAATTTTGAACGTTTATTTCATATCGTAAAAGCAAAATTGGCCGTTAAGATCGTCGTCATTGCTAAGATTTCACTTGTTTCAAATTATTAATGCCCTGTTTAAAAGATTAGATCTACTAGACTTTAATAGCTTTCCTTTTGACAAAGACCGAGTTGACGGATACGCGTATCAAATCGCGCGATTCAACGCACTCCTTAGCACATCTGGTTTGAGCGAAACGAATTCACACTATTTATTGTTAAGTTATTCTTATGCGTTATTTATGAAATTTATAGACATTTAGCTACGCTACCCTGTCTGCTTTATGGAATGTGTGTCACCTTGTCTAGATTTAGTCACGCATCGCCAGCTGGAGTATGTTTTCGGAATATAATGCAAAATTTTTTGTTTGTCCTTATATGGTCCTATATCTTTTAATATGTACTAGTTTAACTTTTTGGATATAGGAATTACAACAAACTAGCTGCTGTCCACGTCTTCGTCTGCGTAAATCTCAAAATTGACTCGATATAATATGAGTACTCTATGGCACATTCATTATCTCTATGCAAAAGTCCCAAAAGAAATGGGCATCCCATAGGAACCTAACATATTTCCAGGATAAAAAATAGGTATCCTATAATAATCCAAGTAAAAAACTATCCAGTTCCCAAATTTCATCCAAATCTATTCAGCCGTTTTTTGCGTGATTGAGTATCATATAACTTCGGCATGTAGTTACCTATAATAATATTAGCGGAAAATTGATATTAAGTATGTCTGTAAACTATACAATCTCTTTTACAACAGGAATATTATTTAAGAAATAATTTCTTATTATAAAAATAATAATATATTATAAAAATGATAATACTCATATACCTAGCTATAAAATCTCTTTCACATCAGGAATATCTAGAAATAAGCTCTTATTTTTGAATGAAAGTTACATTTTAGTTACTAATTAATTACACTCAGTACTCACATTAAAATAATCTACAAAATTCTCATCGACTATCTTAATATCTATCTAGCATCCTATTGCCTCACCGTTATATTGACTGTGCCATCCCAGACTCCAAGTTTTTGCCGCACTGTAGCTGCAGCGATTTGATTGCTCCACTTTTTTTGCCCCTTTTCAAATAAACCAAAGTAATTGTTTGTTTTAAGTCTTCCACAACGGACAAAATCTATTTTACGGATTTGTAACAGACATTTTCGGTGCTACAATATAGAGACTTCAGAATGCTCGAATGATTCCAATGTTTCCATATAATATTTATTCATTGTATTTTCCCTAAACTCTTAACAACAATGTTTTGATTTCAAATGTAAAATTAATTCTAAATTACTGCGCGACGTTTGCTTTTTGCTCTAGAGCAGGTAACAGGAAACGGGTTGTCCGACGTTAATCCCACAGTGGGTGCGTGTGTGCGTGTCATGTTGTGTAATCAGAGCTTTGAATGCGTGCGTGTAACGTGGACGTCATTTCGTTTTTATGCAGTTGAGAATAGAATGCAGCGAGCCTATCAAGTATCGTCTGACTAATCACATTATAGCCCATCTCACTTTATCTAGTTAGTAAGGTCGAGATAGAAAATCTTCGAGGTACTGGGTAAGTACTGTATAGTGATATGTTAACCCTGATGTTGGGTGTTTGTGTTTGCACCGCACTCGTTCATCACATTGTTGCAGTGGTTTGAATTAATCTTTATGATTTAGATCCCCGGAGGTGCTCAACCAGGAGTTTCTCAGGCTACCGGGAACTGGTTTATTTCCGACATTACTATATAAGGCATATTTACACTTCATATTTTTGCAGCATGTGATTCCTATATGGATGCCATAGATGTGATTGACATATTATTATGTATTAGAAAGAAAATTATTCTGTTAACAAACAATATTTAGTATAGAAACATTATCTAATCTCTATTTTAATTTAGCACTTTGTTTTATATACTTCATAATTATGCTGTAGACCATAAATAAATATTCATTAAACTGCTATGTACTGCTGTATTGCTGATAATTTATGATTTTTTTTTACCAAACACCTCTTACTCTCCCACTATAGGGAACCTTTCAAAGTGATGGATATAGACCGTAGTCCGTCACACTGAGCCAACCATGCTGACAGACTTCAGAAGCCACAAGCAATGATAATTTGTAGATTAATATACACACAATTTCGAAAAATCTTGAAAAGTCAGAGGGTTGTGCAGTGCCAGGGCCTCGGACTGGGAATCGCACTCGATACCACCGACGTTGCAGCCCTTGATTTTACCAATAGGCTATCACTGAGGGCGCAGTTGACGATTACTTAATAAACATGAATATTACAGAACGTTATATTTTAGGATAAGAACACACTGATGGTCAGTCCCGGCTAGCACACATACAACTCACAGATAAAAGATAATGTAATAATAGAAAGGTAAATGCACAACAACAAAAATGAAATTATTATTATTCTCTCTGCCTACCCTGCAAGGGAAATGGCGTGATGATAAGTAAGTAAGTAAAGTAAAATTCACCAAATGCGATGCAGCCATGCAATGTGACACGAACCTCAAAACCATAAAGTGCAAAATTTCGCGTTATTTTGTAATAACAATGGCCGCTTCCGCCTCATTCAATTAATTATCATAACCATAGAAAATTTACGTATATTAAGTGTTATAATTAATTGTACATTAATAAATGAATGACAATTTATATGTCTAACGTCTGTATAGCAAATACCGAATGTTTAATCTTTAAAATGAGCAGGTGATTAAAGTGAGTTTGGTAGACTCATATCAGTTTCCACATCAATGACGTGGTAAATCCTCTATGAAGGCGGTTCGCCTTGACTGAAGGCTGTCAAGCAACGATTATGCTAAGACCAGGTTAAGGGAGGATAACCCTTCTGCCTTTCTCAAAACCTTCAAAGCAGTTATTAAATATAAATTTTATTGTCTCATTTACATGTTTGTGTAACGAACGTCAATGTGTACTAAGACTCGTGTGATTCATCAAAAGACTGAGTTTGAGTGTGTTCCTGAGAGCGAATCAAACCTTGTGGGTTTGACACCTAGCACGAGAGATCAATTATAGTCAGTAGGGTATATAATAGAAAGCAAAACATACATTTGTATTAGTATAATATACATACTAAGCATTATAAAGCTGTAATAGAGCTGTGTCCGTACATTTAAGATATTTGAGAAAAAGATATAGTATTACGATATATAGGCGTGATTAAACATAAATATTCTTTTTTTAGATTTTTTGTCTATTTAACTGTTTGTTCTTTCGTGCATCAGGCAAAAACTACAGAACGGATTTCGATGTAACTTTTTATTTGATAACTCTTGATTAGACTTAAAAAACTGGCATACATTATCCCGTTACTATATCGGGAACTTGAGATATAACCTATAAACAAGCTATTGGCTGTGGCAGAGCCACGGGCAAAGGCTAGTTTTATATAAATTTAGTATAACATACATTTATATTAGTACATAATTTACCTATATATTTAGTACGATAAACATAGGGATAAAATTCGTAATATTCTGAATGTCATTTGATTGGTATTCTGTGAATCATTTAGTATTTTAAAACAATTAAAATAATTAGTCTGATCTCACTTAATTTTAGATGTATACGATCTGAATATTTGTTTACTCTATAATTAACATAATGGGTCTAATTTTGAGACGGTTCCATTAAGTTCCCTTTACCTGCGTTAAATTCGTTGACTGATTTTTTGATAGCTCTTTGGTTCCCAAAACCTTTTTATACACGAATATAGATGCAGTTAGCTAGCCCCGCATTATTATGTTAACGATTAAGAACAGTTTAGTGTCTGTATGTGAAGAACATATAGATAAAAGTTGACGTGGCGACACATAATACTTTGTTTCTGGCGTGTGCTGGGCGCGCGATTTAGAGTGACAGTCATAAAAAAAGATTGCGTGCTGCCCTTATATTGATCTTAACCCTGTGTTTACTTCTGTTTATGTTTTAAATGATTTACTTAAATATGGCGATTAATCATACTTTTGGGCTATTTTATACTAGATAATGCCCGCGTCTTCATCTGCATGAAATGCTTCCACAGCATGTTAAAATATAGAGGTAAGTACCACACTACTATATAAAAAAATATTACATTGTAACGACCACTTTTCCCAGGATAAGATTTAGCCTATGTTCTCTTCGGGGTTTCAGAATTTACACATACCTAGGTACATGCAAAATTTTATGATAACCGGTTGAGTAGTTACAGCGTGGAAGTACTACAAAGAAACAAACAAACACTTATAATACTTTCTGATATTTACGCGAATGTTACACATTTTGAAATAAAACTTCGTTTACGGAATTTATCGCGTTTACTTGATATTTATATATATTTGTAGCATTTGACATGCTTAGCACTATACATTAAACACAAAGTGAAAAATGTGAAATCGAAAATAACAGTCAGGAGCAGGATTTGAACCTGCATCTTCTGGATACCGTCCAGATGCTTTACCAATTCAGCCATCCTGACAATTGCTCCTGACTGCTAATCTCGACAACACATCATACCTAACGTCTTTGGGTGACGCCTGCGCCATCTGTCGGACGTATTTTCATACATTATACCGACCAGGTAAACTTAATTTTACAATTAAGATTTTTACCTAATAATGACGCAAACCCTATAAATATTTATATATATTTGTAGCATTTGACATGCTTAGCACTATACATTAAACACAAAGTGAAAAATGTGAAATCGAAAATAACAGTCAGGAGCAGGATTTGAACCTGCATCTTCTGGATACCGTCCAGATGCTTTACCAATTCAGCCATCCTGACAATTGCTCCTGACTGCTAATCTCGACAACACATCATACCTAACGTCTTTGGGTGACGCCTGCGCCATCTGTCGGACGTATTTTCATACATTATACCGACCAGGTAAACTTAATTTTACAATTAAGATTTTTACCTAATAATGACGCAAACCCTATAAATATTTATATATATTTGTAGCATTTGACATGCTTAGCACTATACATTAAACACAAAGTGAAAAATGTGAAATCGAAAATAACATTGTCAGGATGGCTGAATTGGTAAAGCATCTGGACGGTATCCAGAAGATGCAGGTTCAAATCCTGCTCCTGACTGTTATTTTCGATTTCACATTTTTCACTTTGTGTTTAATGTATAGTGCTAAGCATGTCAAATGCTACAAATATATATAAATATTTATAGGGTTTGCGTCATTATTAGGTAAAAATCTTAATTGTAAAATTAAGTTTACCTGGTCGGTATAATGTATGAAAATACGTCCGACAGATGGCGCAGGCGTCACCCAAAGACGTTAGGTATGATGTGTTGTCGAGATTAGCAGTCAGGAGCAATTGTCAGGATGGCTGAATTGGTAAAGCATCTGGACGGTATCCAGAAGATGCAGGTTCAAATCCTGCTCCTGACTGTTATTTTCGATTTCACATTTTTCACTTTGTGTTTAGCGTTTACTTGATTTTCTACTATCCCGACGTTTCGAATACTTTACAGCATTCATGATCACTGTTCACGGGTCGATTTAGATGGTAGACGTCCAGAGCTGATAATGTTGTTTCAATGGTTTCATCTACCCACATTTATATGAATTTACAAAATTATTGGTTGTTAATATAAATATATTAACCCACCTAATATTCGTTTAGAAACACAATTGAAATATCTACTTTAAATTTTATGCTTACAATGTATGAGATTTTAAGCTAGTATATTAAAATGAGTATAATACTCCTCTTTAAATTGTAGTTTTTTTTGTTTATATTTAGTCATTTTGAAATAATACTACGTTTACGGAATCTATCGCGTTTACTTGATTTTTATACTATCCCGACGTTTCGAATACTTTACAGCATTCATCTACCACAAACTACTAATTAAAATTTTTGTAACAAAATAAGTACCAGTAAGAAGACAATCTTGATTATTAGTTTATATTATTAAATATATTGATTTTACCAGAAGCTAAGACTGGCTACCACCGGATTGGAACGCGGCCTGACTGAGAAAGATCCGACCAGAAAAAACGTTGGTATAGTATAAAATCAAGTAAACGCTATAGATTTCGTAAACGTAGTTTTATTTCAAGACAAACACTTATCTTTGTCTTGGTAATTTAATTTATATTTGTCAAGTAGGTAGAAATTATTTTTTTGCATTTCAAAGTAAAAGTATACACATGTAAATTAGTAGATACATACAAATTTAAACTAGTCCAACACGCGGAGAGCCAATAATGACTATTAACAAATCACATAATAACTATTAACGAATTTTGATAAAAAATTTAGTTTGATAGCTTTTCATTAGACTTAAATTTACAGTTAATTAATGTATAACTGTTTTTAAGTTATTTCTCGCTACTATATCGGGAGTCTAAGATATGAGTACTACTATTAGCTTTTGCCTGAAAATAAAAAAAAGATGTGAATTAATATTCATGGAATATTAAGTACTATTTATAGACATTTTAACACAACGTCCTCTGGCCCCAAACTAAGCTTAACGCTTGTGCTATGGGTACCAGATTACGAATATAAATACATATACTACTTTTTTTGTAAATATATACATATAATAGATAGAAAACACCCAGACGCAGTACAAATATCTGTGTTCATCACACAAATAATAGTCCTGAGTGGGAATCGAACCCACGACCCAAGGCCCGTCCTTACGTTAACCTTACAGATAGCAAGAAGTAATATGCAAGTCGAAGACATAACCTCCAGCTTACATAAAAGTACCAATGCCTAACCAGTAGTGATAGGTACATACAAAAAATCAGACATGCCATGACTTACTGTGGTACTTTCAGTTTGGTTTTTTTTTAGGTAAAAATTTTAATGTTCAACTATTCTAAAGGCACATCGCGATATATAGGATCATAGAGATAGGTATGTGCCATATTCCAAAACAAACCTACAAATTCTATATCATTAAAATTGTTTGGCTTTCTCATATATTGATTTTACGTCTTTAAATCAAGCTCCGAATAACTAATATGTATTCAGAAGCATCAATCTTCATGAGTTTAATCCGTCGGTAGGCGAAAATGCAAATAAGCTATTGAGCGACAAGAACGAAACATTGTTATGCTAAACACAAAACATTTCTAGGCCCACAGATTTTAATACAAAATGTTTATAGAATTATATTCTTTAGTAAAAATTGGCCGGATTAAATACGTAAATTATTATATTAATAAATTATTGTAATGGTAATACCTCTTTTTAAATCCTCTAACTGGTTATTATGACAAAAGGTGGATTTGGTATACAAGCATTTTTGTTATCATCAACTTTGTTCGTTTGGATAACAATTCTGAATTGGACATGTTGTGAAGTCTTTGTAGTTTGTTGTGACATATTTTATTTTGTGCGTATATTTATATTTTTTATAGAATATGGGTAAAATAGTTTTAACTACCTACGTATTTATGCATAAATAGTCTAAACTATGCTTACACGGCCGGATGGATTTTGAAATATTTATAAGTCGCCGTAATTTCCTTTTAACTATCGACTGCACAGTTGGTGGAGTGGTTTAGATACCTGGCCTCCCACCCTAGTGTTGCGGGTTCGATTCCTACACAGGACAACTCATTGTGTGATCCACAACTGGTTGTTCTGAGTGTGGGTGTACTTTGTGTCCGTGAAATTGTATGTTTGTAAAGTCTCCCACGATACAAGGATTATTCCCTAGTGCACGGTGTTGTCTAAACTATGGTACGTTGACAGACATGAAATTAATATTTTAGATTTAAGAAAACTAGCAGCTATATCGGTGTCTAGGTTGGATGATGGATGGTCTCAATAATATCTTAGCTAAATATTCCATTAAAATTCACAAATATTAGAGGAGATATTTATGAATATCTGCGGGATTTGTAAAAATGTAAGAATTGATAAAATATAAATCAATTTAATCTGGGAGTATACCTACGTAATAAAATTAAACGAAAGAGAAATAAAAATGTATTTAAAAGTGTTACATGATGTTGGCACAATTAAATAAATATGTAAATACAAGTATTGTAAGGTTTATAATAATTTAGTAAAATTATTTATTCTAAAAAAAATGTATAACCTAACTAAGATATTCAGAAAGAAAATTCTAAATACCACTGACTGCTTTATGTACAAATAGCCTTTGCCCGCGGCTCCACCGGTTTTTTGGTTATATCTCAGGTTCCCGATATAGCTGTGAGATAAAATTTTATTAAGAGCTGCCAAATAAAAAAGCCCCACCAAAATTCTTCGTTAGCTTTAGTATGTATGAGTATTTATTGAGTGTAACCAACTATGAATGCCTATAAAAATAAATTAATAACACAAGGATAAGCTAAGTTACTCGTGATTAATCTTTAGAATTCACTTATCAAATTACACCTGGAAACCCGCACTCCATTTTTATATCATAACCACGTAACCACAAAAACTGTTCTATATTAATACATCGAATGCCGTTCAAATTCTCGTCGCGTCTCCCTAAAAACTTACGGTAACGACATAATGACTGACACACAACGTCAAACCCGCTGTATCCCTAAATAGTCCTGGATTAATGTCGATTTAATTAAACCTGTATAAATTTGATTCAAGAATTATAGAAAGCTTTTCTTTGGAGGAGGCAAAATATTGCATTTATTTTTAACAGCAGAACATATTAGGTTTTTTAGTGTTAAGCGATGGAAAGATAAAAACAAAAGAAGAAACAGTTTAACCACACTCATTATTCTAATATCTTATTAAGAATTAATAAAAAAGTATAGTTAAGCTGATGATATGCATAATTATGCTAAACCATCTGTATATAATAGTAAAGTAGGCCAATTTTCTTTCCTTAGTCACAAAAACAAGAAGCCACAGTAGCAAATCACCAGTAAGTATGTTTGTTTGTCTGGCATTCATTTTATCTATTATAAAAATTAAACCTAGGGTAGGTTTAATTTTCCGGGATGCCGCTGGCGGACCACTGAAAGAATGTAATATGGTTCCGGTGGCCCGCCAATAAAGGCAGAGAGACGGCACACGGCGGGTGTCTTTGGTGGATGAGGGCCCCACACTACCCTCGTTTGTTGCCCCGAAAGAAGGGTTCTGCGGAACATTTTTTCCCGCCTTAAAAAAAAAAGGTGTGATACTATGTAAAAATTCAATGAAGAGCACTGAGCACGGGAAGAGGTCCCCGTTTATATACTACTACACATTTATTGATGGACACATTGTCGCCTTATGAAATATAATTCTTGTCAAATTTCAGAGCAAATTAGAAGTTTGTTAGTCTATGTATAACAATATTTACAAGTACTATAACAGAATATGTGCATTGAAAATGCATATATGTGTATAATTATCGACGTAAGAGACCGTAAATAGGATAGTAAGCAACGATATATTTGTGTCTATACTCAAGAAAAATTAAGATGTACATCAAAGCACTATTTGTGTAAAAATACCGCATCCAAACATTCTGCTTTTTATATTCCAACTTGTACTGAAGGTTGCGTGGGCAACCCTCAAAGAATGGTCTGTGTTGTAGGCGGTTCAACTTTATCAAATTACAACCTGTGCCGTTTTGTGTGCCGACAAAGCCCAATATCCAAACCCACCTTTTGAGTACCAATTTGACTGATGCAAGACTTTTCGTGTTTGTAATTTTATATAGAGGTCCAAGTGTTGAATTAGTTTAAACCGTTACACTGTAATCTCTGATATAATGTACATAAATTTCTTCTGATTTTTTCGTTTTACAAAAACTACTCAAATATTAATAATAAATATGAACAGATCTGTGGAACTGTAGTCGTATTACAAGCAGCCCACTTTTAGGGTAAAAAAGAGCTAAGCGAATAGCTTACTAACTCTTCACAAATATTAATTCACGTCTGCTTCCCAGTAGAGTAAGCAGGGACAATAGATTACCACTTTCAATGACCCTTGTTTACCTCTTTTGCCTTTATCACTGTCATAACATTCTTCACACAGGTCTGGTACGAGTACTACTAATCTGGCTTTTCTCGAGTACGTCTCCAATTTGATCAGATAGTTCGGCGAGGCCTTATCTACCCAATGATATAATTCACACTCGCCCTTTAAAATTATGTAGAATTTTATTTTATTTTATTGTAATTGTCCCATGCTACTAACGTAGTTTGTAAGGAATTGGTACTAACATAATTATGGATTAATTGATCTGAAATAAATGATTTATTATTATTATTATTAAAATTAGTCTATAAAAGGTAGAGACTTGCTTATCGCAGCTAAAATGGGCTGGCTCGATCGGAGAAGTACCACTCTCTCACAAAAGATCAGCGCATAAGAACGGTAGTTACTCCTACCGTTGTATTTAGTATGGTGAGTAAGAGTGCAGTAGGCCCAAAACCCCCCCTATTTTTTCCTTCTTATCTTTTCTATCTTCTCCTTAGTATCATACATATTCTCTTCTTATTATATATATATTCTCCCTTTCATTGGAGATAGCGACGCGCAAGTGATGTCTATGGTGTTGGTGTTCAGTGTCTTTAGGCTACGGTATCCACTTACCATGAGGAGGGCTGTAGGCTTATTTGCCACCCGTGTTGTACAAAAAAAGTAATTATAACTCTCCTTTTTAAGATATGTTCATCCATCCATCTATCAGGCCTTCATCGTCCACTGCTGGACATAGGCCTCCCCAAAATGGGGTTTTACCATAATCGCTTGGCAGGCGGGTTGGTGATCGCAGTGGTTGTTTTTAGTACACAGGGGAATGCTGCTGCCCGGTCCCCCGGTAATCCCTTAGTCGGTTTTTACGACTCCCATAGGAAGAGACGGGGTGGAGCTATTCTTAGTGCCGGCCCCACACGGCAAACATGTCTTACGTGTTATGACCCCGAAAACTTTGTGAACACGCAACTCCTATTTTCACGTTATGATGAAAATGACTACTGTATGAAGTTTATCTCTAGACATTTGTGCAAAGTCACAACAAAATATAACTTTGCAGCAAAAGATTCACATTTGTATGAATTTATAATATATATTATACTTGAACATGTGTTGACGGATTAAGGACACAATATGTTACCGCCCCATTTGATATTACGAGCAGAAAATAGAAAGGAAAACTTGGTAACAACTTGATAGAAGTTATAAAATTGTTTGGAAATTTGTGATAAAAATGATAAATGTTTACTTTCTCTATATAAAAACGTTTGTTTGTGACAATTTTGTGAGATTAGTGATAAATTTGATATTTTATATAATTTTTAACTATTTCACACGCTTAGCCATGTAGATGAAAACAAAGTGCGAACATGTGGAATCGAAAATAACAGTTACGAGTAGGATTTCAACCTCCGTCTCTTGAAAAACCTTCCTAGATACCTTACCAAATCAGTCGCCTCACAGCGTCACCCAAGACATAAAGAAGGAATGTGTTATCGAAATATTTTTTTTATACTACGTGATTTGCCAAATAAGCACACGGCCCACAGCTGGTAAGCACTTTCCGTAGCATCTACTACTAATCCACAATTCCAAGTAATTGTCACAATCGCTGAATTGGCAAAGCATCTGGGACGGTTTTCCAGGACACATTCGGATCCTGCTCGTGACTGTTATTTTCGATTTCACATTTTCGCAATTTGTGTTCAGTGGTAATTCTAATAAAATTTGCTGGTAATTTGATTTGTTGTCACCAAAACTGTAAACAATATCGAATATTTATTACTCTGTGTGGTCCACCACATATCTCGTGGAAGAGTTCTGAGAAAAGCTGATTCTGATTAAATTTAATACAATCAGCCATATTGGCTAATAGAATTTCAAAGTATATATTATAAACATAAGACAAGAATTTGGCAACATCTCAGGTGCAAGGTTCATGAAAGGGCAGTTATCACGTTATCTAATAAGCAACAGATATATAAATCTACACCTAACTCCACGATTCACACCTGAACTACTAGGTTTCGCAGAAGGTGCTTCCATGAACAAAATAGTTAGCACTATTGAAATATTAGACTAGACTTCAGTTTGGCGAAATGGTTTGGCACAAGGAAGTCGGCGTTTAAAACACTACTCTCTCGGCGCAGTCAGTATATCAGTACAGTTCCTAGAATCAAAAAGCATTCTATTTTTTTTTGACTGCACAGTTGGCGGAGTGGTTTACATACAAGCATCCCGCCTGAGTGTTGTGGGTTCAATTCCCACACAGTTGTACTGTGTTATCCACAAACAATGTCGTGTGGGGCCGGCACCAAGAATAGCTCCACACCGTCTCTTCCTATGGGAGTCGTAAAAGCCGACTAAAGGATTACCAGGGGATCGGGTAGCAGCGTTCCCCTGTATACTAAAAACATCCCCTGCGATCGCCAACCCGCCTGCCAAGCGCGGCGATTATGGTAAAACCCCCATTTTGGGTAGGCCTATGTCCAGCAGTGGACGATGAAAGGCTGATGGATGGATGATCCACAAACGGTTGTTTTGAGTCTGGGTGTATCTGTGTCCGTGAAATTGTATGTTTGTAAAGTCCCCAGCGACAGCGCTTAGTGCAGAGTAGTCTTTAAAAAAAATTTGGCGAAAAGATCATAATTTTGATGTATCCTCTACTTACATAAATAAAAAAATGGCTCGAGTCCGGTCATAAAATTTATAGTAAACACATGTTATTAGTTGGCATTTCTTTGCGGAAAGATTCTATAACTATCCTAATAAATTTGGGCAAACATTTTTTGCTGGTCCTAAGTTAATAACAAGCCCAATTTCACAAGGACCTCACAAAATTTAATATAAACAATACAAAAACTATTATTAAATACACAAAAAATGTTCACACCCAATTTAGACCGTTATTAGAGTATAAAGAATCTCAAATTTCTTATTAAAACGGAAAACATCAACAAAAAGTCTTTCATACCTGTGTTATTGGAGAATGATCTTGACCTTCCAAATGTAGTATGGGCTTTATTAATTTATGAATTAGGCTTGGAATGCTTTGGAATGTTGTTAATAATTGTTCTCTCTCAATGTTGACCTAAGTTTCATGTACATATTTCCTGTGGAGAATTTATTTTAGGTTTATACTACACAATCGTCTATCGCTGTAATTTATGTTAACCATTAACACAAATTGTGAAATCTAAAATAACAGTCACGAGCAGGATTTGAACCTGCATCTCCTGGAATACCGTCCCTGATGCTTTGCCAATTCAGGCAGCGTGACAATTGCTCAGGACTGCATTTTCCATAACACATTCATTCTTAACGTCTTCAGTGACATTTGCGTCATGTGTATACTGTATACTTCCTGTATTTGCATAACTTATGCTGATCAGGTAAACTAAATTTTACAATTAAGATTTTTACCAAATAATGGCGCATCAATAAATATTTTGTTATTTTTATATATAACTTTTAGCTTTTGTCATGCTTTCAGTATTTTAATTTCAAATGCTCAAAAATATATAAAAATAACAAAACATTTATATTACCTAATTGGAAGATAAATACATAATAAATTATATTAACATTCCTTACTAATATTATAAATGTGACGCCGTAATTACTTATAATATATTATTATGTAAAAATGTTCATTATATAGTCCGGAGCACAAAGAAGTAGGTACATATAGACCACTTTTTATTTCGTGATAAATGGGGGTTCATTTTGAATAGCTATTTAGGTATCAGTATTATTACGTACCAGATTTATACGTATCTAGCAGGTTTTGTATGAAAAACGGATAGTACAGTAGTTTTTGTTGTAATAAACTTTTATTTTAATTGCTATCTCTTTTGGTGGCAGATTTGCTAAGAAACAACTAACTAAGTATATTACTTACTAATTACTTTCTGGTATAATACGAGTATAAAAGAGAGTAATAGCCTTCCCTCTATAGAAAAAAGATAACCGCGTGATAATGCATTATATTATAATAATATACATTTAATGTTATCACATCATTCCATTCCATCGGTGTTGTTTTTTCGTAATAATTGAATACCTAATTTCATTCCATATAATCTCAAAATTAACTCAACTCAAAAAGAAAATTTCATTCAAATTAAAAAATTTGCCGAATCGTGTAGCCAGTATAAATAATCATTTTGAGCTTAAAGCGCATTCAGCTCATAATTATATCTAAAACATTATGATCTTCAAGAAAAAAAAGCCGTCAATTATATCGCTTAAGTATAGCTGACATTATAGTTAAGACTTTACTGCCTTGATTTTGCGGCCCATCAAATATTTCGGTTCCTCAGTGATAGGTACTGATAATGAATTTAACAAATACTGTGCAGTTTATGATTATGCACTCAACATATAAATTACCGCTGTAGGTATAGGCCGTGTGGGGCCGGCTTTAGAATTGTCCCACCCTTCTCTACCCATGGGAGTCGTAAGAGCTGAGGGAATACCGGGGGAGTGGGCGGCAGCCCCCCTCGAGTATTAACAACATCCACTACGATCGCCAACCCGCCTGCCAAGCGTGGCGATTACGGCATTATCCCCCCATGACGGGACCGCTCATTGTGGCGTTCCCTTGGGGAGGCCTATGTCCAGCAGTGGACCTTGAAAGGCTGATAGATGGATGGATAGATATAGATTACGTGGTCAACTGCCTTACTTATAAATACCAAAATGAGTTTATTTGTTTTTCTGTTAGGCTTTCATGCCCTACTACCAATCATTATGAAATACATACATATAATCAGGAGCCCAGAAAAATATTGGCTACGTTTTATCCTGAAGAAATGGTTGATTCCTGTAGTATAGCAATTTTTGCATTGATGTCATTAGTGCGTCGTAGAAAGGCGTATTATATTCTGAAGTGTACTTGGACAAAGTGGCAGGTAGAATCTGGTAAACCATTAAAATGCAATTTTAAGGTGAACGCACACTTATCCGAGCCAAACGCGTCGAACGAAACAAATTTTAGAATTCTGTATATAAAACCTCATGAAACCTCTTCCAGATTCGGACGATTCGACGCGGGAAAGTGTGCGAGGTTTCATGACATTTCATATACAGAATTCTAAAATTCGTTCGTTCGACTCGTTCAACGCGTTCGGCTCGGATAAGTGTGCGTTCACCTTTAAACTTACAGCATATGCAAATGCTCCTATTTTCTACCACTTAACTGTATATTTTTCTATACTACATTGGTGGCGAAGAAGTATACGATCCACCTGATTGTAAGCGATTACCGTAGCCTATAGACTCTAGCAACACCAGAGGTATCACTTGCTCGTCGCCATCTCCAAGGAATGGTATAGAAGGTGGATAAGAAGAATATTAAGGAGAGGATAGGGACGGGGTTAAGGACTCCAGCGCACTTACTCTCCATACAAAACACAACGGTAGGCGTAACTTCCGTTGTTACAGGTGGTACTTCCCCGAGCCGGCCCATAGTACTGGGATAAGCAAGGGTCAACTACTCGAAAATAGTCTAATTCGAAACTTCTGACGAGTTCAAAGGTGGCGATAGCCTGGTTAAGAAACCAATAGACTTCCGTGGAGGTCTAAACTTCGATCCCCTGGCACGTACCTCTAACTTTTCCAAGTAAGTTCCGGCGTCTCCGGCTCCTTGTGGTGAATCAATACCCTTAATATCTAAATTTGATCGAACATCACAATATCTTGATCCCTTTGGATTACGGAGATCAAATAGTAATCGCTCTGTAGAAATATTCCTGGCAAAATATTCAAAAAGGTTTATATCAAAAATGAAATGATATTACCCAACTTAAGAGAAGAAAATCCAGATATTAAAATTAGATTACTGAAAGGTTAATTGTATCTAATATATGATTTCATAACGGGAGGTCTACTTGTAATTAAGTTCTGATAATCAATATCAAACTGTTTACTAATTAAATTATCATACATTAATTTATATAAAATGCATTAGGTAGATTTTAAGAGCCGTAAGTGTAATAACTATATCTTCATTTGAAATTTCAGTAGTAAATAAGTTTTATCCAGGGGAAAGCACTTGCCCTATTCACCAAACGATTACGTTCTCATAACCGTATTCTGTGACCACCTACTTAGTATTACATTCAAGTCCATAATGATGGTTATTGAGCATTTCCTCCCGATCTTTATTACGAATCTATTGGGTTCTAAAATTTTATCGTCTTGAGCGTACTTTCAAGTTACTTCTTCAGATGTGTAGATACAAACGGCTCTTTTTGATCCTCAAGATGTTTACTGCCGCAGTGATATATGAAATGGATTATTTTGATAGCAACACTGTAATTATTGTTAATGCGTTTAGATATATGGTAAATACTCACACACGTAATATATTTGTTTACATGACTTTGTAACTGTTTTTTTATACAACGAGGGTGACAAACAAGTATACAGCCCATCTGGTAAGCTGTAAGCGTAGACTGTAGACGGTAAGCCCCACGCGTCGCCAACTCCAAGGAAAGGGATAGGAGGTGGAGTGGAAAGATAGTCAGTAGAGGATAAGGAGGGTTTAAAGCGTTCAGCATTCTTGCTCACCGTAGAAAATAAAACAGTGTTTACCGGTGTTTTACGCTGGTCTCCTGTGAGAGGATAGCACTTTCCTCGCCAAGCTGGTCTACTCATGTTAAGGTAAGCAAGGTTCTACCACTACATCTGATTTGAATAACCAATTTTTAATAATTGAATGAAATGCGTATTTTTCGACCATCTGTCCCACTTATTTTGGTTTTCTTCTCTTGCAGGCGGCTATATGTTAGTTGACCCATACCACACTCGTAAGAATTAACGGTTTGATATTAACATAATATGTAATCTTAGTATGTCTCAGGTAAAAAGTCCATGAAATATTCTAATATATAAAATTCTCGTGTGTCACAGTGTTTGTTTCCCATTTCTCCTCTGAAACAGCTTCACCGATTCTTATGAAATTATGTGTTTATTCAGTAGGTCTGAGAATAGGATGTAAACTATTTTTCATACCCCTAAGTGATAAGGGTGGTCCACCACAAATATTTTATTTTTTATTTTGTGGACAAAATTTTTTATTTTAATATTTTTATGGTTTGGAATTTAAAATTTTTAATAGCGATAAATAATTTTCATTGCAAAATATTCACGAAATATAATATGGCGGTACGAAGTTCGCCGTAAAAATAGTACCTACATTATGAAACTTCATAGTACCTCAACATTATACATATTATCTTGTTTTATGATTCCAAATAAAATTATTTTGCTTGAAGCTAAGTGAGTAACACGCTACCTACACGTTGATAATAACTTGCATAATGGAATTCTCACACCTGCGGGTTGCACGCGAGATTATAAGCAAACATAACTGCACTTACTGACTGTTATTCTAGTGGAATATTGTTTGATGAGTCTATGTTTAAGTTCTACACTCTGAAACTGCTCGATGGATTTTACTTTAAATTAAGAACATGTTTACATTTACTATAAGTCTAAAAATCAATCTTTATTGCCAGTATTGCTGGTAACAAATTGCTTTATTCTATATCTATAGACGAGATGAGAATCTTCTCAAGCGTTCAAATAAAGAAAACACGAAAAAATATCACTTTATTAAATTAAAATTTTTAATTATATTTTTAAGTAAGTAATAATTATTGTATTACATAGAATTCACAAATACTAATACATAAGTATTTGTAATCCTTTTCTTTTTATAATATAAAAATGCGAAAGAGAGCTTGTTTGTTTTTTTGTTAAGTTTTTATGCTGTAACTGCTGAACCAATTCATCTGAAATTCGAAACGCTCAAGACACGAAAAGTTAATTACTTAGAGCTATATATAACACTACTATTTACCACAGTCAGTAATACTATTCCAATTAAACGACTTCATTTAATTTTTGAAAGTATCATTTATATTACAAAAAGATAGTTAAGATGTTAACGAGTTGAATTCCTTTGATGACACTTCATCAGTCCAGTTGTCCCATCGATTGAAAATACTCAGAAATATTGTGACGTGATACTTTTGTTTCATATCTGGTGTGACCATCTTAAATAATATTAAGTATTACAGCTGAACCTCACTTCAATATAGAACAATAACAAAAAAACGCGTGACTAGCTTAGACATGTTTTTATTAGAACGATTTCATTCAACTTTGTTGAACATTATAAAAGGAAGTTTACCCAAAGCATGAAATTTTTAAACAAAAAAAAACATCAAGATTCATTATGTTTTATCTGACAGCCCACATGATACGGTATTAATTAAACACACCACGCCAGACTCATGAATTATCATAAGGTTAATAGTCACCAATGAGCTTGGAGTAATTATGTAGATGAAGCTCTTGCGTCTGCGCATGTGGTGGGGGACGTACACAGCCTGTACGCGGTGACGTTGACTCGTCAAAGAGTAAGTTGTTTACGAATAGAGCTGAAAAATTTAAGGTCCGGTATAGGCAATCTTTTTAAACGGCACCACTATTAGCATTATGTTTTATATATTTAAATGAAGTTAACTTGAATTTAAATTGATGAAAACTACATAAATGCCGCTGGCAATAATAATATCAACAATTTTCATACCTAATTTTGACAAATGACCTTAGTTGAACAATTATATTTTATTTGTGTACCTGTATAATTAATTTTAATAAATTATCAGTTCTGATAAAAAAGTGTATTAATTAAACACAAAGTGAAAAATGTGAAATCGAAAATAAAAATAATATTAAGTATAAATAGTATTAAGTAATATAAAACAATTAATTGGATTGGACACACGAATCCTTGTTTTGTTAATATTAACGATTTGTTATTATATATCGCATTACAGAATTGATTTTCAGTTGTCATAACATAATAATAAAAATGTCTAGTCCTTAAACTATATTTGTTATACGAAAAAAGCTGCGTACATAATAGGTATGAGGTAACTTGCATATCTACTTAAATAATCTGTGGCATAACCGCGCAGGAGGGCGGGCCCAACTCGACGTTTCTCGCGCATCGTTCGCGTGCCGCCGCGCGCGCCACCCAAGCGCGGCTACCGGCCGTAATCTCATGTCTGTAGGCACTTCACTCTACAGTGACGTCATCTCATCATATTATATTAGACATCATCTGCATCATTTTGGTTGAGATTTGAGTAGGTACTATTAGCTTGTATTTTGAATGAGATTCTTTAGAACTACTTATTGTTCAAATGTAGACTTTCTGTAGACCTATCAATTAGCAGATACGGTTAAATGAATATAAAAAATAGTTAGCTCGTACAGTACCTACCTATATAAAAAACTAAAATTGTAATACTTAGTATCAATACAACTTACTAACTTAGTATCATTACAATTACTTATATTAAAATCGACGTACCTAAGCTTTTACATACTTTTCTTAGAATTATATTACAATATATTTATAGTTTGTAGTATTACATGGAACTAATATGCCTATTGTAAAGAATCTGATAGTATAGAAACTCTCGGGACCACCAAGACTGACGCAGGTGCTCGATGGAGGCATTACACTGAATCGCCTATTTATGATTAAACGGAATTAGCTATAGTCTATGTTTGCAGTTTAGTCTATGTTTGAAGTACACGCTTAGGGTTGTGACATTCATGATATTTTTTTACAAAACAAGTAATGCTTTGTTTGTAAAATAAAAGCAAAAAGATATACTAAAAAATAATCAAGCATTATTTACTAAAATAAATAATTTGCAACGCACTTTACTATTGAGATCAATTAATTTGTTTAAATAAATTGGTTTTCTAGAATATTAGTGACTTAAAAATTACTTTATATTTTTTAATATATTCAAGCACAAAAGATTTAAATCTATTTTCCCGGAAGGCTTCTAGTCATCCCTACTTTAATTCCCCAGGGTTATTGATTAGCCATTACTTTACTTAAATGATTACTTTACTGATATAAACTCAAAGTTATAATTACAACGCAAACGTGCTTTGAAGTTTGAGCGATAAGAATTGTAGGAGGTGCCTCGATTAGACCAGGTATGACTTAATTGAAGACCAGAATAGCTGAATGGCTGCGACGATATTCCCTTTAGTATTTATTTGAGGATTGGAGCGTAATGTTACTACTTAAGTTAGAATTTGTGTTATTACCGATAAGGGAAAGTTTAAGACAGACTATTCATAACCATAAATATTTTTTTTTACAATTTTTAATGTAAGTGTATCGAATGTAAAGTATAAGTAAATTATTAATTAATGTCGATACAGTGGGGTTAGAATGTCAGATACATTCTAAATCGTATCGACATCGCATCGTGTCATTGTGATTGTTTGAGAGAATACCGTGATTGGCCGAGGGATTATTACGACATTACACGTCGGTTTCTCTACCAATCACAAGCGAGACGATACGATTTAGTGAGTTACATTCTACGAGCCCAGAAGACAGATTGTAATTTAAATATTTGCATCGATAATCCCAAGTAAGCGATCTTACTTCATGGACTCGACTGGATCGCCACTGCTGTTTTATTAACCAACTGCGAACCATTTTTGTGGGGTACTAATATAACCAACCTTACCTCCATATCTTTCTTTTGCATGGATTTTCACAACTGTAAGCTATTTAGCTGTGTCCTGACTATTGTCATATAAACGTTATCGATGAACGGCTATTTTATCTAACTGTGCGATTTTTAAATAAATGATCTTTAAGTATTCAACTTTCAAAAATATTTTTATACTTTAAATTTATAAAAATATGAATGTATCAACCCTAATTTCATCATCTTACTCAAAATTTACAAGTCCTATAACCCAAAATAAAAATTGTTATTTTAAGTAAAAACAATCTGCTCGAAAGGGGCTTCTAACTACGAATAATGGTCTGTGTCTACACGAAGAACTATCATAACTCTTGAAGATTAACATCTAGAACTTACACCTTAACTGCATGGGGTACTGGTAAGATAACAATATGCAAAACGGGTTGTTTTGATTCCGTTCATAGATTCACTCTGTAAAGAAAATACAGACTGGCTTCACTCATTTATATATTCTTTTATAGCACGGTGCTGGACATAGGTTTCTTCTATAAAAGGAGGAAAATAAACAGCTGTGATATTGTCTGCTTCAGTTTATTTCCTTATTCGCGTATTACGGTATCCGTGAAATTGAATGAGCTAGAGATACTATCTATATTTATAGTTCATTACCACAGGATTTTAGTTTCAATATTAACTGTGATGACGAACATAGCATCACGCCTGTATCCCCGAAGGGGTAGGTAGAGGTGTATTACCACAGTTCGACAGCTATGTTTAATTACCACGTAATATGGGGCGAGCCTATTGCCTTCTACCGGGCACATTTTCAAACTCCGGGCTGCTACTGAGAATTTTTCTTTTTACTAAAAAGCTCAATAACACTACCCGAATCCGATACCTTATGATCAGCAGTCGCACACACTACCGCTGCACCACCGAGGCAGTTGAATGACGTTAAATGTAGAATAAAATATTTCAAAAGCGGAATAAATATTCCGCTTATGAACCTTTTTTTTTTGCTAACCACTAATAAAACTGAAACAGTACAACTCTACACAAAGAATAGGTACAGACAAATGACCTATTAATTTCTAAGAACAAAAATAAAAGAGAATGTATTGTTGATCTTAGCGGGAGGTCTTATACAAGGAGTGTGTAGGTATTGCGTCGATTTAGCGCGAAGCGATAAATACCATTTGGCAACGGTGTCGCATTTCGTATTTTAATTAAACAATTACATTGAAAATTCCGATTTGATATACAGACATTACCTATATAATATTATTTTTAATTTCTATATGTGGAGTCAGGAGTATCCGAAACCAGCGAGCGTGTATGAACAGAATTGTGAATGCTGAGGAAGCGAGCATTGTTTGCAAGAATAGAGCCTCCTGGCACTCTGTTCTCTCTGCCTACGCCACAAGGAAAATGGCGTGATGATAAGTAAGTATAACGCTAAGTTTTAAAGCTCATGTTTAAAGTTTTACAATACAAGAAGACAAGGCTATTTACCTCGTATACCTACATGTTTGTGCCTACAGAACTCTGTATAATATTTTAAAAGTTATAGTTTACAAGTGAAATGTTATCGAAATTCACAGTCCCGAGCAATTGTCACGATGGATGAATTGGCAAAGCATCTGGGACGGTATTCCAGGACATGCAGGTTCAAATACTTTTCGTGACTGTGTTATTTTCGATTTCCCTTTTTGCACGTTCTGTATAATATTATTTTTCTGAGAACTATTTTTGTGCGCATAGTATTTTATAGTTTGGTCTTAGACGCCTAAACACTTTTTTTGAGAGGACACATACGTTTGCATGTCTGCTGTTTACTAGGATAGTTCCATTTGAAAAATTAATACGTACATGTGATATAGTCGTACATGTAACAAGGCTATAACGCTGACAATAGATATTCGATTACATACAATAAAATAGATATTGGTATTGCATACAACATTGAATCGCGCCAACGCTTGTCGCAACTAAATTGGTTTACAAAATTGTGTTGTTGCTCGGCGCTTTTGTAGTGTAAGCCATATCATTTAAATTTATGTAATGGCAAGTATTTATGGACTCGGCCATATCAAGAGCAATACCAAGCCCTTGTCTGATCAACCACTAGAGTTGGGATGAGTGGGATCGAGATCGGCTTCTGTTACAACCAATAATTATTGAGAGGCTTCATGGTGGTTTAATATTCAGAAGAACCTACCCAATCAGACCAGGAGGAAATGAGAGCTTTCACTTGGTACTATACTTTGGTACCTAGATAATACTCTGTACGTATTTGCATCCCAATATCCACATAATCCTGAATAATAATCAAATTAAAAACTTAAATATAAAAAATATGCCGTTATTTTTAAATATATTCTAAGCTTTTGCCTCGGTTGGCAAGAAAATGATAGCCCCAAGCAGGGTTTAAACTCACGTCTTGTAGATTACCGTTTCAGACGCTCTCGAAATTTGGATATTGTTATCTGAAACTATTTTATTGTCATTGCCTTTCTTTGTACACATCAGTGTAAAGTCCTCTCTAAGATGCGCCACCACAAGTGGTCGTATGCTGTCTATATCTGATGTCCCCATGACTTTTTTTAATGGGGGCAACAAATTGGTCCACCTGATCGTAAGTGGCACTACCAGAGGCACAGCAAAGCCGCCGCCTACCATGAGTAAATTACTCTTCTCAATTCTCGTTTAAAGAAGAATATGTCAATGTCGCAGCGCTGAGAAAACACCGCCGCTGGAAATTAATTCCAGAGCCTACACAAAAAAGAGCGCTGGAAATGTCTTGGATAAAATCGTTACCCGGTGGTGTGGATCAACCCTACGAAGATGTCTCGTGGTCCGATTATGAAAAGGGGATGTTGGTGCCAAACAGTTTAGAGCACTCCCCATTGTAGAGCTGATAGAGCACACAAAGACCCACCAAAGTTTCTCCACCGCGCCTTCCACTCCAGTCAATATTTCATCAGGTCTTTGTTCCTTATGATGAGAAACTGTTCTACGTAACATCGCTTCGTCGAGTGATTGGTCCGGTTCTATTTTCAATTCAGTGTACCAACTTTATCTGAACATATTGCTAATATGTAATATACCTTATAAAGCCTTTTAGCATGCACAAGTAACTTATAAACTACTATCTAAATTGCACTTCAAATTACAGCAATGTTGAATCTCGGTTTTATCGTAATTTCCGCAATAAAGGCGAGTATTTGCTTTATTTGCTAACGACAAACAAGTATACGAGTACAGGACAGTGATAAATATCATTAGATAGTTAATGTTATCAATATCATCACTAATCGTAATTTACCTTCTGTGTGACCGGAAGCCTGAAGTCTAGTAAGAATAAAATTTAAGAGTAAAATAACCATCAAAACTCTTAGTCTTAATCACATTGAGTTCAATATAATTACTGTTATATCTTGTTGAAGTCAAACCAGACATATATTTATACGTTAACTATATTGGAGATACAGTTTGCCATAAAAATCTCCACCTACTAAATACATTGACACCTCTTTTAAATTAGCATATATAACAATACTTGCACCTACTTCATAACAGATATCTATACAATCGTCTTCCGGATAGCCGTTGTTATTGTATACGCAAGCAGTTAAGATGTGGACTTGTGGACGAATGCAATTTGCACAAGCGATTTACATACGAGTCCATTTCAAGTAACGGGTAGTATCCGTCTTAGATCTCGTTTGTATGGAAATCATTTTATGGGTATCTAGGCAGTACAGAGTTATTTCATTTTAAAAAGGTAAGTACCTCTTTTATCTATCTATACTATTATAAAGCTGTAACAGAGCTGTATCTGTATTTTTCAGATAGATATTTCGGAAAAAATGACTTTATTAGGCTATATAGGCGTGTCTACACACAAAACATTTTTTTTTAGATTTTGTATCTTTGTTCGTTCGCGCATCACGCAAAAACTACTGAAAGGATTTTGATGTTATTTTTTTTATTTAGTAGCTCTGGATTAGACTTAAAATCTGGTTTACATTTTATTCCGCTACTATATCGGAAACCTGAGATATAACCTAAAAACTAGCTTTTGGCTGCGGCTGAGACGCGGGAAAAGGCTAGTTATTATATAAAATTTTATATTGTGTACATATTGTCGCATACTTTACGTATTACTGTATCAATATGCATAGGTATTCAAATTTGTAAACATTCATTGGAAATGCTGAAGAATATTATTGTCATACATAAATATAAATGAATGTACTAAACATGCATGGAAAAAAATTGAAAATTATTTTCATATTCTTTGTCACAAAAGATAGTTGATTAGAAAAAATAAAACCACCCAAGACGTTAAGAAGAAATGTGTTGTCGAAATTCGCTGTTTGTTACGATGGCTGAATTGGCAAAGCATTTGGGAAGGTATTTCAAGAGATGCAGGATCAAATCCTGCTCGTGACTAACTTACTTATCATCACGCCATTTCCCTTGCGGGGTAGGCAGAGAGAACAGAGTGCCAAGAGGATCTATTCTTGCAAACATCTCTCGCTTCCTCAACATTCATAACTCTCTTCATACACGCTCGCCGGTTTCGGAGACTCCTGACTCTACCTTCCTTCAATACATGACCAATTTGGTCTATGTAGGTGAGTCTCTGTCTCCCCCTGTAACTACATCCTTCCACTTTCGCATTGTATATCTTCTTAACCAGTCGCTCGTCCAACATTCTTAAATCGTTTAGAATGGCCTTGTCATTAATTTAGTAGAGTATATTTTTTATTCTTTATGGTAATTGGTTCCGCAACTTTATTATAACTATGTAGTTTAGGGCGTTTATTTAAACTGGAATGCCATCTTTGTAACACTGTTAATAAATGGTTAATGATTATGATAATCCTTCCAATCAGAAGTGCGAGTAGTGTCTTCATCTGACAGTTTAAACTCAATGGATCAAATAATTTGAACGGAAAGATATCCTGTGAAATATAAAATTTTAATAATTAAAACATTGAGATAAGATCCTCAGGATCCAATTACGTGTTACATTTACAGATCGCATGTTTCGTGACAGTTTGTTATCACGAAAGTTTACAAGCATCACGGAAACCTGTTATCCATTGACAACACTCGCCAACAACTTACGCTGTTTTTGTTTGGTTATTTTATACTAGCTGTTACCCGCGACTTCATCCGCGAAGAATTTCATAAAGGTATTTATCTTTTTAGCAACCCTTGAAATTAAAGTCTTTTGAATTTTAAGAGAAAATTCGACGGTATTATGGGAATTCCTGGTATAAACACCGTCTCATCTTTTCCACATCCGGATATTAAAAGTCCTTTTAGAAAGTTTCCTTGCAATGTTACTAATCGCAACCTAGTACCAATACAAAGTTGCGGTGGGTTTAAATTACGGAGTAGTATGATGGGTACGCCAATCTTAAGTTCTAGTTTGTGAGGGGGTAGATCAGGAACATTTATAGTGTTTAAAACTTCTATTGGATATTAACAGCTTCATTCATCATCATATTTTCTATTTCACATTTTTCACTTTCTTCATTCCGATTGCAAACTGAATTGACGGAAAGATAATATATGTTTGTGATTCACCAGGTAGTTTATACACTACTTTAGTTACCTAAATTAAATAATTATATCTAATCAAATAAATAAAAATTAAGTGTCTGTTTATAATGTTTAAATAACAACTTTTTACTACACGTATATAAAAATATAATAGCAGTGATAGCGTAACGGTAAAACTAAGAAGGTGTTCGTCCACGGCCTCCACTCTAGGACTTTCCATGCCCATCTATCTGTGCTCATCAGAGCAACATGACATGACATGGGCGTGATGTCCACTTTTGCCGCGCGATAGTTTCCACCATATCTCTCACGTGTGTTTTCCGGCTAATCCATACATTTCTCTTTCGGTCGCGCAAGGAGGACCCCGAGCATGGCTCTCTCCATGGACCCCTCTGCGCAACTATGAATTGATATATTTTTCTCAGAAACAAACATCCAATTTTATATATTATGTTAGTTATACCTATGTATAACTAACCTATGTATTACAGATAGGTACAGGTGTACCTGTGTGTATTTGTAGGTACAAATCCAAATGAATTATTGATTAGTATAGGTATTTTTACATTGTTTATATTGAATTCTTATCTGTATTCATAAAATTAAAATGTACCTTCCATCCATCCATCAGCCTTTTAACGTCCACTGCTGGACATAGGCCTCCCCAAGAATGGGGGATAGTGCCGTAATCGCCACGCTTGGCAGGCGGGTTGACGATCGCAGTGGATATTGTTAATACTCAAAGGAGTGCTGCTGCCCACTCCCCCGATATTCCCTCAGTCGGCTCTTACGACTCCCATGGGTGGAGAGGGGTGGGGCAATTCTAAAGCCGGCCCCACACGGCACAACCTAACAAAATGTACCTTACTCAAATGATATATCAACGCACAACCTTAACCACTGTTCTAAGAAGTTTGGCAGGTGTGTTCTTTGCTTACCACTGAATGTAACACAGTTCAGGCGGACAGACAGCACACAGCGGGTTTATTTTGTGGGTGAGGGCCCCACACTACCCTATCCGTTGCCCCGAATGACGGGGTTAGCGGTTAGGTATTTTTTTTCTCACCCTACCAAAAAAATAGGTGTATTCTTTGCTTAGTGTAGATATCTATTTAAGAAAGAGTTGAGTGAAATGGGGTATTGAGTTTTCTATGATTCTTTTTAGCTCTTCAATAAACGCACACCTTAAGCGCGCGATGAGGGAGTATTTACCTATTAGTAAGTAGGTAGGATTTATCGGTGTATCAATAATACCTATCTAACATATAATTTGCCTTCAGGCCACATGTGTGAAACCGCGGGCAGCAGCTAGTTGGAATATATTATGTATATTCGATGTAGGTAGGTACCTATATAGTTATCTATTTAAATCGGTATTCATTCACAATTTCATATATCATAGGTTTTATTGTTTTAGAGCGGATCCCTAATTATTTTTCCAAAATTCAAGTAACCTACGTTACTCCTTATAACAACAGCTATCTGCTAGTAGAAGTCCCATCCAAATCGGTCCAGCCGTTTCGGAGATTTGTCTGCCAAATTTGACAATAAAAAAAATATCTTTATAAATTATAGCCTATGTGTTATTCTGATGTATAAGCTATATTATTGTAAGGTTTCATTAAAATCCATTCAGTAGTTTTTGCGTGAAGGAGTAACAAACATCGTCACAAACTTTCACGTTTATAATATTATAGTAAGATTAAGTTAGGGCTTGCAGCTATTAAATTGAGAATTGAATGTCATTATTCCGTTTTGCAATTTTTTTTTGCCATGTATATTAGGAAATAATACTTGCATCTGGGGTGTTATATTACAATTGTTGGATAAATACATAAAACACTTATAATAATTAAATATTTTATGTAAATAAGAATATTCTTTGGAAGTACAATAGCTACTCAGCATTGCCCCTCCATCTATGATCGTTAGTGAAGAAATCTTTATAATTTTATACTACTTATAACTAATTATATATAAATTATATCTTTAAGATATTATATTGAAATTAGAACACTCGCACCCTATTTAGCCAAATACCTAGGTCTCGTAATTTTTCCAACTTTAACCCAAACTTAAGGCTGCTTAACGAAAGGGCACTATAATAAGGGAGTAGAATTATTATACGCAGAATAATTGTAAAACCATTACTTACATTTGAGAAAGTCAAGTGTGTTTTATCTATAAACGAATAAAAATGGGATCGATCGAGGTTATTGCTTTGAATTTTGTTCTTTCGTTAATATTATTAGGACCATTAACGATCCATTTCTACACATATTAAAGTACCCTATTGGTTCCTTCAACAGCATCCTTACGAAAGTGAGTTTGTTTGTTATGATTTCACGCAGTAACTACTGAATGTAACGTAATTAAAATTTGTGAATAACTGCGCTAATTTTTATTTCGGAAAAATGTATAGTTTCTGTGGTGAAGCTATTATTTAGAAATTATGCGGCGTAAAAATTCACCGCATTTCATCATTCCTCGCATTTGACTTTCATAGTAGTGGCCGGCAGAATCTAGTTGGCTATTAAATAAGATAATAAATGCTCGCTGTCATAATATGAGTATGTGTGACTTTGACACTGGATCTCAAACGACTAGTGGCTTGTAAAACGTCCCGGTGTTACTTGTTTATGTCTAGTTACGGACTGATAGTTTTCTTAGTATCCTATTACACTTTTATGGGCTCAAATGTCGTATACCGATAGCTTCTCTTTCTTTTCAATCAGTTGGAAGGGCAGTGTTAGGTTTTATGGTAATGGGAAGGTGAATGTTAGTAGTCAATAAAATTGTAAAAGAATTTAAATAGCTAACTGAATGACTTTTGTAGAGACCGAGTTTACGACATATTATAATTTTAAATATTAGGCATCCCTTTGTGTTACTTCTGAAATATCACCCAGTTCCAGTGATCCGCCAATACAAGCAGATAGTGGGTAATCCATCCATCTATAGCGACATCTACCTCGCCACATACAAACTAAGCACTGACGTATCCTACATCGCGATATTAAAGTTATCCGAGCGAATCAACATATATAGAAGAACCCGACAAACGACCGTCGGGCAGTTGCCCACCAGACACAACACCCATCTGGTCGGATGATCCTCCCTTTTCAATGGGGGATGAGGAACTACCTTGTTCCTCTCCTCCCTAAACTGGTGACCCCGAGCAAGAACGTCAGCGCAGCCTTCGCAAGCTACGTCATCGTGACGTCATCATCACTTCCTCACACTTTCAAGCAGCGAGTCATACAGCCAGCCAGTATTCACGGATACTACGGGTATCCTGACCACCAGCATGCAGCGGACGCGCATTCCTGGTCATCACCCACAGCCTTCTCAGCGACTTTGGCACAGCACACTGCACTTTGGCCAGTCAGCAAGCAGAGACGCACTTCTCTCC
The DNA here is from genome assembly GCA_948253155.1 of Leucoma salicis. Classification (NCBI taxonomy): domain Eukaryota; kingdom Metazoa; phylum Arthropoda; class Insecta; order Lepidoptera; family Erebidae; genus Leucoma; species Leucoma salicis. The sequence goes on along the minus strand of OX411815.1, from coordinate 18,954,185 downwards.
TGGTCTCGACGCATCAGCCAGCCACTACACAGCACTGCACCACTCCGACTCACTTGAGCATTTGCAGCGTCACCCCGACTCACTGGGGCATTACCACAGACAGTTCCGACTCACCGTGAACTATGCGGAATCTAGTTCCGACTCACTGGAACACTCCACTGGCGCGGCAAGCATCGCAAGATGTATGGACGACTCAACCTGCTATCGACCTCCGGTCTCGAAGGGGAGTGATGTAGCGACATCTACCTCGCCACATACAAACTAAGAACTGACGTATCCTACATCGCGATATTAAAGTTATCCGAGCGATTCAACATATATAGAAGAACCAGACACAACACCTGTCTGGTCGGAGGATCCTCCCTTTTCAATGGGGGATGTGGAACTACATTGTTCCTCTCCTCCCCAAACACCGATCAGCCTTTCAAACGTCCACTGCTGGACATAGGCCTCCCCAAGAGAACGCTACAACGAGCGGTCCCGTCATGGGGGATAATGCCGTAATCACCACGCTTGGCCGGCGAGTTGGCAGTAAATGTTGCAGTTGTTAATACTCGAGGGAGTGCTGCTGCCCACTCCCCCGTATTCCCTCAGTCAGCTCTTACGACTCCCGTGAGTAGAGAGGGGTCGGACAATTCTAAAGGCGGCCCCACACGGCCTGGGTAAACGCAGGTTTATTTAATAGGTGCTCCACTGACCTGTTCGTTGCCCCAAAGGAACCTTGACCTACGAGGTTTATGCCTAGGGCATTTCGTCACCCTAGCATAAGGGTCTTGGCGGTGCATATGTTCCGCAAGACCTACCTCGCCTCTGGCTAAAGACATTTACCGCAGGGTTTTAGCAAGGTATACCGGTTATTAAATCAGTAGTCCGGCAAAACCTCTTCATCCACTGGGGTCTGTAAAGTATTTATTTACGTTAAAAAAAGAGAATCTATCGCAGCATAATAATCAAATTTATTATTTAACTTAAATAACTAGGTATACCTATTATCTATGGAATATCACAACTTTGAACCCAGTTTTTACCATAGAATTTTGAAAGGTAATTTCAGCAAGAATCCGTAGTCACTCTCTAGACACAGAATAAAATATTATGAATAGCGACAATCCGTATTTGAGATATTTATTTGTTCTGTATTATTGCATATTTATAGTCGTCTCGAAATGAATTTTGTGTCCAAATGCAGTATTAAAAAATAAACGGTATATCTGATAAAATTTAAATTAATTACTATCTACTTATAAACGAATCTCGAGATTTTCATGTCAGCTTCTGGACCAGTATCTACGGTTCTAACATAAGCGTCATGTTTGTAGATTATTAACGATGCTTGTTCATATTAGAACATTGTTTTAATGTTCCACCCTTGTCTCGATAAATAATCACTACTTGTGCGGTACCAGTTTTGACCCATAGAGTACAGACGTCCAATACTCATGAACCACATTTTTCGAGTAGGTACATAGCTACACCTAATAAATATTTATAAGTTTCTATACCTATATAAATTTCATCATTTATTAAGACTCTTATTAGTCTGAATTAGATCAGGGACGCCTGCTAGATATGAATCTCTAACAAAAAATCTTATTAAAGTAAAATAGACATGAAAATTTCTAAATTATAAAAATAGAAAGCTAGTTTTTAGGCTATATCTCAACTTCCAATTATAGTAGCAAGATAAAATGTATACCAGCTACCAATTAAAAGAAGTTGCATCAAAATCAGTTTAGTCGTTTTTGCGTGATGCGCGAATGAACAAATAGACAAAAATCTAAAAGAAACGGTATTGGGTTGCGGAGCGCCTATTAGCCTAATAAAGTATTTTTTTCTCAAATATCTTAAATGTACACACACAGCTCTTTTACAGTTTAATAATAGTATTATAGATGTACATACAATAGAGATCTTTAAAACGAGACAACATTTACTTATTATACAGTTCCCTCAATCAGATGTTATAGAATAACATAAGCGTTACGAGTATTATGATCTTTGACGTTGTGTAATGCGAGGAGTAACGAGAAACAAACAATTAATGTTGATCATCTTAACAGAATGACGTTAATGACATACTTAGGATGTTTAAGCAGTATTGTAATATTAATGGCTGTTTCTGCGAACAATGAAATCTGTGTATCTTGGACCTATTTAGGTACACGTAGCTTACAGTAAACTTAAGGTTTTAGTTTATGTTAACATTGTTTACATTTTCATCAGATCAGATCAGAGAGAGAGAGAGAGAAGCAAGAAGAAAAATAAGCTTTTTTTTTAATTTGCGGCCCACCCTATGGTAACGCATAGGTACGCCTACACCAAAGAGTAAAGTAATACTAAAGGAAGCCTACACCAAAGGACGCCCGCGCGTCGCTAACTTCAAGATAAGGGATAGGAGGTGGAGAGGTAAGATATTATGGAAAGGTTGGAGGGTAAGGAGGTAGTTTGGGCTTCTGGCACTCTCACTTAACATACTGTAGGGGCAACTACCATTGTTTCATAATGATCTTCTATGTGAGGATGATGATGGATACTCACCCTATCCATCCATGCATCCATTCTGGGGTAAGCAAAGCTTTATCTTCTAAAGCTTTGCTTGTTGATTTAAGTAGATAACCTTACTACACTTACATATCGTACTGGATGTTATTTGGATTATTTTAAGTAATTATGTATGTAGTAGATGGAACTCGGTATTAATCAGTGGCTTGGCTGTCTTCGGTAAGTATCTCTTATTGGTCTATTAGCATTTAAAGTAGGGCTGATGATAATATAAAAATACGTAACGATTTTGTGGCCACGTAACACAGTTTTTTTGGTACAAGTATTTATAAAGGAGGCAATCAAACATTTTTTTCACAACAATCTTACCACTAGACAATGTTAATAGAACACTATACCAGAACTACACTTATTCCAGAGATTACTGGTCTACTCTGTGAAATTTGTCTGCAAGTACTCTACGTCATAATTCCTAACATTATAAAACAGTAAGTAGGTATAGGCTTGAGTATAATGAACCAGTTAAAGAACGGGAACGTCTAGCATGTAGCGTGGTAGTACACGGTAATTCCTTGTCATTAAGGTATTATTTATAACCGGAGCATAGCGCAGTAGAAAGGCGAAGCATGCTCTGTGGTACATAGATTAATAATGCAGATCTGATAAGGCTATGAAGTACCTAGATACGCTTTTTAAAATGATATTTCTGTAGTCAACTACAGAAATTCTTATGAAATACAAGAAAGTAATACTAGAAACGGTGTTCTGAGAATCCTATAAAATGTGAAAGTTTGTTAAGATATTTGGTTGTTGTTTGGACGTTTGTCCATCAATCATAGCCTAAAGTGCCTAAACGACTGAGTGGCTTTCAATGAAATTTCTAGTTATAATAGCTTACTATATGAGTTAAATAAAGCAGAGTATATTGTTGTGACAGAAGTAAAGAAAAAAACGATATAAAACGCTACACTAATCTTTTATCCAGCGTGGCCATTTTCCTTGTCACGGTAAAGGAGGAACAGTTCTATGTAGTGTTTATGTGCCCAATTAATATGAGTTGCGTTTCTAACATTCTATGTGAATATGCAACTAAACTGTAATCATTAATACTATTGGCAAAAATATAGGTTTAATGTACTATAACAGCTTGTTTACATAATCTATGTATTCAAGCAAGTCCGTCCGTAACGCCAGCGGCGTCCTAACCTGTTCCTCAGAGAGAGCAGTCATACGTCATTGGACTGCCTCAAAAATTATTCCCGCATTATATAATAAATCATAGTAAGCCGGTAATTAAGTCAGTCATAACCAGAACTTTCAAATAAAAAGAGTTCTGTAATTTTTTCACATTAAATAACCATTTCGGCGGTACCGCTCAACCTAAACGATCATCGATAAAGTTTTTTTAGTTCGTCCATTCGTTTCCTCTTACTTAATAAATGATGGTGCGTTAGAATGTGTAAATATATTGACTAACTTTTTAACTTGATTGTGAAACAGAAGCGGTTTTAAAAATATAAAAATTACATAGTTTAATAAGGAGGTTCTCATATTTGAAACTGATACTCTTAGAAGTCCGTACCTGGCAATAGATTATTCACTCAAATAGTAGCTACTGCACTTTAGCTACGTAAAACACCCGTAAAATAATATAATGTGCGCTTCATCTAGATATGTAAATATTTATACGTAAGAAAGAATCAAACTGTTGCCAGTTATATGCCATGGAAAGTTTTTTTAAACTTAGTTCACCTTTTGTCCAGTCAAGCAGTATTAGTAGTTTTTGAAGTCAGCATGACCATAGTTTCGAGATAATAAAAAAGCAGATTTAGGCTATTGATGCAGAAAAAGTGTATTTTATTATATAAAATAACAGATATAATTTTCCAAGCATACGAACTAACAATCCAAAGAGTCACAACTCTATTCTTGCCTGATTTACCTTTTATCAAAGGAGGCCACTCATTAAGCACCATTGGAAGAGAAAAATACCGGAAACAGATTTAGTATTGGTGATAAGGTTTCGAGAGGTGGCTTAGCATGCATAAATAGTCATACATATTATAGTACAATGACTTTAGTACATAGAATCATCAAAGCCATTTGTACCTAACTACCCAACGCTTAAACTCAACTTCAATTTAAAGAAAAAGAGCAATTCACACGTTAAGGCCTACAAATCACTCAAGATCCATCAAGAGCCGCTAAAAATCAGTCAAGACAGCAAAAAAAACTGCCGTCAATAAATCAAGAGGCTAATCGGCTGCAATACAGAAGCCTTTTTAAAAGGCTTCAACCCAACGCCCACATCACTGTAACTTATTACACATGTTACAGTACCGCATCGTTTCAATAGTACTTTGCTTTAATAACTTTAAAAACTCGTTAGGTATGTTTTAAAAAAATGTGTTGTACAGATAGTGAAGTTTCCACAACAACTAAGCTATATGAAAAGGCGTTAGCCACAATCAAATTTCATACATAGTATAAGTTTTGTTTTTGAATATTTAAAGATTTATATATTATCTACTATATTTTGTGTAGTCTTTTAAATATAATATATTCACCTGTGATAAAAATACTTCTTTACGAATAAAGACTTGGGCCTAGTGAACGTTTACTCTTGTTGTAAGTCCCAAACCGGCACTTGTACCTACTCTTGTTGTAAGTCACGTGAAATTGCCTACGAACAACGCCTAAAACTCCTACTTCAGCATCCTCTTGTGGTAGATCCTTCTAAGATGTGACTGTGGCTCCGAGTGGCCGTAAGTGATAGGATTTTCAATAAGTTATAGCTTGTACTCATTTACATTTTATATTACAGATATTTAAGCTGTCCAAATGTCTACTTGCGTTAATAACTATTCTATAATACCAGAACTCGAGCAACCATTATATATGTGATAAAGGACGGCAATTCAATTCACAAACCACTAAAGAATCAATACTCAATAAATTGACCGTGCTAAGCTGGCTTAGCTGCAGTATAGGTTGCGGATCAATAAGTGCAACTGACCCACACCAAGGATCTTAAGTGTAGCAGCACTTGTGAAATATAAAATTTTCACCAACACATTCTTCCATGCGGTTGTCGCACGTGACGACTAAAGAAAGAAAAGGTGGTTTAAATACCAGCCTCCCGCCCTAATGTTGCGGGTTCGATTCCCACACAGGACAACACTTTGTGTGATACACAAATGGTTGTTCTGAGTCTGTGTGTACTTTGTGTCCTTGAAATTGTATGTTTGTAAAGTCCTCCGCGATACAAGGATTATTCCTTAGTGCAGCGTGTGTCTTTAAAACAAAATATCACCCATTGCATTGCTGGTGGTAGAGTTGGGTACTAAGTGGGAGTACTTATTTGTTCTAGATCCTGATAGGGTCGCTACCACCCTTTCTCATATGACCAGCTATGAAGTACCTTGGTGCGTTTTGGTTGTAGCGGGAAACGGCCGTTCATTCTTTCATATCCTTGAACTGAAATAGTGAGCATCGGCTTGCCAGTACTCTTATTATAATGTTTGTTGTTTGTGTTAAATGATGAGTCCATGAGTGATGGTTACTACTTACCATCAGGTGGGTTGTGGCTCATTTGCCATCATAAGCAATAAAAAAAACACACGTCTGTATTCAAGTTTTAAATACCTAGCTGTTATGTCAGCGAAGCCTAGCTATCGAGAACTGAGAGTTCAAGGTTCAGATCTCGTACGGCATACACCTCTGACTTTTCAAGATTTTTCGAAACTATGTGTGAATTTACAATTTATCACTGCTCGGTGAAGGAAAACATCATCGAAAACCTGCATGCCTGAGAAATTTTCTCGATTGCTCGTGAAGACTTCAAACCTGCGCTGGGCCAGCGTAATACACTGTAGCATAACTCCTCTCACCCTGATAGGAGATCCGTAACCCAGTAGTGGGAAAGAAAAAGGATCGAAAATGTTTGTAACTAAACTTCCTCGGTAGTGTAGCGGTAGTGTATGCGACTGCTAATCATGAGGTCTCGGGTTCGATCCCCGGGTCGGGCAATGTTATTGAGCTTTTTCCTAAAGAGAAAAGTTCTCAGTAGCAGCCCGGAGTTTGGAAATGTGCCCGGTAGACGTCAATAGGCTCGCCCCCTATTACGTGGCACTTAAACATAGCTGGCGAGTCGTGGGTGTGTAATACACCTCTGCCTACCCCTTCGGGGAATACAGGCGTGATGCTATGTTTAAAGTTCGTTTACTGCCATTTTCTTTTATATTGACTTGTTTAAATAGAGTTATTCCCATTGAACGCGCTTTATCTACGCGCTACGGTTATTAGAGAAAGTGTGACATAAAATTTTATTAGCACCAGTAATGTCAAGAGATAACAAATTTCAAATTATTACGAAACTTCTCTAATAGATTTTTGACACCAGCTATTGGAGATAATGCTCAGTTACTGATTAGAGGTGTGGTTTATTGAAAATATTGTATGTTAAATATCGCTTTATTCTATCCGCTGCCCGTTATGATTATTTTATTGTAGACATATAATGATGAACTGAATAAAGCTAGTATTGATACTTACAAATATATAAGAACAAATTATATTTTATCTCATTAGAGGAAAGCTAACAAAGAGCTTCAAATCCGGAAGAGATCTGTCGGAATGAAAAAGAAAAAAAAACATTAAAAAAACACATAGCATCACGCCTGTATTCCTGAAGGGGTAGGCAGAGATGTTTTACACACCCACGACTCGCCAGCTATGTTTGAGTCCCACGTAATAGAGGGCGAGCCAATCGACGTCTACCGGGCACATTTCCAAACTCCGGGCTGCTACTGAGAATTTTTCTTTTTAGGAAAAAGCTCAATATCTTTGCCTGACCCGGGGATCGAACCCGAGACCTCATGATTAGTAGTCGCATACACTACCGCTACACCACCGAGGCAGTTAAAAAAAAATAGTTACGTAATTATTAATCCATAATGTAAATTTAGCTTTCATATGTTAATTCATAAAGTAAATTTAGCTTTCATAAACAACAGTAGCTAGTGCAATTATTCAAAATAGATACAAATTGATATTCTATTTATTGGATATATTGGAGTTACGACTAAATAAAGAAAACTTGTAAAAATTAAAACTGAAAAGGGACCTTTCTAAAATAGGTACATTTAAAAGCTGACGGTTAAAGCTCCTGAATAAATTAGTTTTCGGAACGGCCAGAGCTAATAAAAGTTTTAAACAAAAGAATCATAAAACGACCAGGCAAAGTTTGGTAGCAAAGCAAGCAACAGAAGTATTGGAATGAATTACGATAAAAGTGGAACACAATTGGCCCTTACTTTTTAAATTAACTAATAATTAATACGTCGATATTATATGTGTTCAATAGTACATCTTTTTCATGAGTACATGGAGATTAAACTACTAAACTTTATGGAGGTAGATTCTTTTTCTCACAGTATCCAGATTAGCTCGACCGGAAAGTACCAATATGTCATAGAAGATCTGTATGAAGCAAGGGTAGGTAGGTACTTCTATTACGTAATAGAATAGATATTTATAGTGTTTCATCCGGTGATTGAGAGCGCTGGGGGCCCAAACTCCTTACTGTAAACGTCCTCATTTCCTTTTTTTACATTTTGTTTTCTTATTTTCTTTTTAAATGTCTATGGAAATGGCCGAGTGATAAGTATAGTCTTCCTTCTATTTCTAAATAAAAACAATTACAAAAATTATCAAAAGTTACATAATTAATATGTTATTCATTCGGTGTAGGTTAATAAAAGATCTATCTAAGCTATGAAACCTTACCTTGGCTCTATTATTACTTGAAAACAATTACGTAGCACTTTAAAAACCTTGCATTTCATACCTATAAAAACTCAATTATACGGCCGAATACTACAGGGAGCGACCGAGCAAACAAAAGGCATATTAAATTTTATTTGATCCCTGCCGATAGCCATCGAATTTGTTTCGAGGGCTTCGTATCTGTTTGGCGTAAACAGGACGCTACAACTTTTGCTACTGAACAGTAAACCTATAAACATATAGAATTTATTGAATGCTGTCTATTGACAAAACTTTTTGCTTTGAATTTGGACTATTTTTATAGAAATAAAACATGAAACTGCCATGTAAAAAGATATCGGTATTTTATACACAGTCATATAAACAGAATGGTAGAATTAAAAAGAATTTATATAAAATAAAATTTGTTTACTAAAGTCAGCTCAAACAGTTGTCAGACGCCAGTAGGAATTTTAGTCATGGTCTGTTGGTTCTCCGTTTGTAATCGCACAGTTAAAAAACAACCCCTTGCTACTGTTTTGGGTCATAACACGAAGTTCTTCACGCTATCTTTCAAGTCAAGAATATTGTGTAGATACTTTGACGTTATAAAATTGCAAAGTAAATGTATAAAATAATGCTGCAAAAAGTATCTAAACGATCTTGATTGGCGATCATTGTTATTCTGAACATGTACTCGTATCCTTGCTACTATTTTTTTGATAGCTGCCAGACGAATATTAAAAAATAAATTATAATTTAAAATAGGAATAGGTGTCTCTGTTATTACCTATAACAGAATAACGGTACATTAAACAAACAATGTAAATGCTAAAGTTGCCTTTAGTGTGAACGTAATAGTTCATGTTTACAACATTATAATAAAATCTTTTTGTAAATAGCGTCTAAACAAAGTCATAAAGACAGAAGCTCTTTAAATCTTTTGTTGTTCTCCTCGTCATTATAAAACAGAAGCTAAAATTACCATTCTTTCACTGTCAAAACTTGTAGAATGAGAAAAGAATGTTATGTGTAACAATGTCGCAATAAACTTAGAAACGCATTTTACAACATCCCAAATATTTCTGCGCCGGTAGCTCTATGACTTTTGTCTTAGACGCGACGGGCCAGCGTTTATGGCCCATTTTGCCTTATTCTTTTCACGATGCGAGCTATTTTATTTTTTGTCGTATCTCTTAAATAAGACATAATGTTCTTAGAAATGGGACATTAGAATGGACCAGAGTGAGGCTTTCTCTTTTTGTGAGGGACACGTACGGACGATTTTATGGTCAATTGTTTTACTTAGATGTCGACGTGGCAAAAATACTGGTTGTTAGAATGTTAAAGTTAATTTAGAAACATGTGGCGCGTGTGTCAAATGTACGAGTATTGGTAATGAAACGAGTTTCACGGTTCGATGAGCCTTTTGTATCGCTAATGTGACGAATGGTAATCATTTTATTTTATGTTATAAAAGTTGCAATAAAATCACGCTCTAAAAATTGTGTTACGCTACCAATTTATTATGGGTATTGTCTTTTTGCTATTGTAAAGAGATATATAATTGAATTTAAGACACTAAGAAAACTTATTATAAATAAAATCTACTATCAGTATTGAGATATTTTTATATTTATTTTTAGCATTTTACATGCTTAGCACTATACATTAAACACAAAGTGAAAAATGTGAAATCGAAAATAACAGTCACGAGCAGGATTTGAACCTGCATCTCCTGGATACCGTCCAGTATCGGTATAACGTATGAAAATACTTCCGACAGGTGGCGCAGGCGTCACCCAAAGACGTTAAGTATGAATGTGTTATCGAGATTAGCAGTCAGGAGCAATTGTCACGATGGCTGTATTGGCAAAGCATCTGGACGGTAATATTCTTTGTGTTAATTTGCGGATAGCAATAAAAAAAAGAATATTTATAAAAAAAAAGGAATTAGTACTTGCAACATTTGATTTTTTTTTGCTTTAAAATCAAAACTTTTAAATCTTTAATTATTGAAGAAATTATTGGTGAAAATGTGGAAAATAAGAATTTTACTGTGAGCGGGATTCGAACCTGCGGATTCGAGGAAGTGCTCTAGACCGTTAAGCTCTTCACAGATAATTTGTTCTTTAAAGTAGCTGAGCATGAGATGTCAAGTGCTAAAACACAGATCAAAATATAATTAAATATTGTTATAAATTAAACACTCTTCTACTTGAATTATTTGCGGTTTTTTAGTAGCTTATAATCGAGCAGACAAGACGAGCCTCTTCCATACTAAGTTTCATACAACACAAATGAAATGCGATAGTGATGTGACGTATTCTTGATATCTAACTAAAGAGATCCTTTACATGTAATTTTATCAAAAGTCTTTTAGAATGTGACCAAGTGACCATGCCCATACCAGATACAAATCTATAAAAACTAAAACGTAAATAAAGAACGAGGTAAGCCATTCACCAACTTCTAATTGAAATGAAAGTGTATCTAAATATCGCACTGAAGCCAATACATTGTATAATACTAAATAACAACAAAAACACATTTTCTTAAGAGTAATTGACCAGATTGCAATCTTCGTGAAGATCTAGCTTTTTCTTGAACATTTTTATCACAAAAAGGTAGATGAGATATCCTAACTATTATAAAACAGTGTCTGTACATTTAAGATATTTGAGAGATAATGACTGTATTAGGCCATACCTACAGGCGTGCGTAAACACAAAACTATTTTTTATAGATTTTCGTCTGTTTCTTAATTCGCACACCACTCAAAAACTACTAAATAGATCTCGTACATACATTTTATCCCGCTACTATATCGGGAACCTGAGATATACCTAACCTAAAAACTAGCTTTTGGCTGTGGCATAGTCGTGGGCAAAAATACTGTCGGCGTTATCCGAATAAACGTATTTACTTAACATTGTTTTAATTTATTTATGAAATAAAAATAAAAAATATTAATAATCCAATTATGCTCTAAAATATACATATAAATATCTAATTAAATTAATATATACTTTAGTACTATATTGTATTGGTATTAAATTACTAAAATTAAAATCACATTGACAATATTAACGATATATTTAAAGTAGTGAGTACTGTAAGAAGATGCTTCATACCTGAATGAGAACGTAGTATTAACTTGCTGCTTAAACACAAATGCGTGACATCAATTTAGCTCGTCGTTGAAAAACCAAAAATTATGGAAAGTTCAATAATGAGCATCATTTGATTGAATAGAGAGAAAGTGAGGAAATCACATGAATGCAGTTCCTACTGGAGCGTAACAGATCTATTAACTTTTGTAACGTATGTTTATAATGTCTGAAACCACAAAGTGAAAGTATGGTCTAAAATTGTGAATAAGTTTTTAGTAACAGGTGAAAACAACTTTTAAATGAATGTTGTGCTATTGAATGACACACATTAGCCTCATAATCTATGAGAGATGATTGAAATGATTCATCGTGAGCCTTTGTTAATAATTTTATAGACGGTCTTCACGACTATTGAGCATGTTTAGAAATGATATTACGCCTTATGAATATTAGATTGTTATTTAAATTATATAGACAAATCATGAGAGCATAGTCATTTCAATTAGGTACGTTACTGAATATTTAAGATATTATATTGTAAACAGGTAAGTGGTATTAACGCAAAGATAGCATAGCGGTAAAACCAAGGACGCAAAGACACCCTTTAGCGGGTGAAGGCCCCAGACTACCCTATTCATTGCCCCGAACGACGGGGTGTGCGGTTAGGCACATTTTATCCCGCCTTAACAAAAAAAAAAGGTCGCAAAGACTCTGGTGTCGAGTTTGGTCCCCAATCCAAGGTCCTGACTTCGTGCGGCACAAACCTCAAGCTATTCGGGATTTTTTGAAATGATGTGTGTATCTGTTAACAACTTATTAATGCTCGGTGAAGAAAAACATCCCGAGGAAACCTGCATGTCTGAGACATACTCTCAACGGCCTGTGAAGTTTGTCAACTTGCACTGGGCCAGCGTGGTGGACTATGGCTAGATCCGTCTCATCATTAGAGGAGACCATTACCCAATAGTAGGGCAGGAGAAAAGTATTATAATGGGTAAACAATGGTCTATTTTCAATGTGTTACCAGTACAGATTTGTTCCTAAAATCTTGGCCCCAAAAATCAGCTAAAACTCGCGTAATGTGCCAAGGCTAGCGCTTTATGCGAGATCTCTTAAGAAGATAAGTTTTATAATAAAAACAAGGCATCATAAGACGGCCTCCCCTTACTAAGGTGGACTGACGATCTAGTCTAAGCTGCAGATGCTGTCAGTTCAAGGCGCTCTTTTTAGAGAGGTACCTATATACGGGGCCAAGTATAGGCCTCTCTAAGTAAAAGCCAGGTGTACGTCTCTGTAAGTCAGAGGTCTATAGCATCAGTAAACGAAATTACACAAAACTACTTAAAATATACTTACAATACTAAAAATGAACACGAACACTACCTAAACTTACTACAAACTAGCCTTTGCTCGCGGCTCTGCCGCAGCCCAACGCTAGTTTTTTTGTTATATCTCAGGTTCCCGATATACTAACGGGATAAAATGTATACCAGTTGTTAAGTCTAATCAAGAGCTATCAAACAAAAAAAGTTGCATCATAATCCATTCAGTAGTTTTTGTGTGATGCGTGAACAAACAAACTGACAAACAGACAAAAAATCTAAAAAAAATAGTTTTGTGTTTAGACACGCCTATATAGCCTAGTTCAGTATTTTTTTTCTCAAATATCTTAAATGTACAGACATAGCGGTGTTACAGCTTTATAATAGTACAGTTTAAAGCAGCAAATAAAGCAGATAGAAAATTTGTTCTAATTAATATTATGGAAGTTTAGGTAAGTATATTTTCTTTCTTTGATGTTTAGTAGATTCTAGAATATTATAGAGCAAAAATATCAAAACATAAAGGAAAGCTATTTACAAAATGTTTTAATGAATTGGGCAATGATCCGACTTTACTCAAAAGACAGGTAAGTGAAGCAAGTTGACAAAGATTCTAAAGCAAATGCTGACTGTCCATTTTCCTTATTGCTGTCTTGGTGATTATACCCTCGTCTTTAATGTTCTGAAAGTGGACGGTCTTATTAATAAAAAGTAAAACAACGAGTCTATCATTTAGTACAAATTTTTTTTAAACAAATTACAGTTGATCTTCCATTTCATTAGATCATCATTGTAAAATTAGGTTAATTTTAAATTTAGTCAGTTTAGAATTTTTTGATTGCCATTATAAGTATATTGATACCACTATATCGCAATTTGCGAACTATCGAAACAAATAAATATAATGTACGTACGTATTATTTTTATTTATAATTCTGACAATGTCTTGCGATCACAATAAAACCAATGTTTATTTCATATTCAAGTGTTATTTGATAGTTTCAATGTGTGATACGTGTTCAAATTGTAAGTAAAGTATCGGTTAAAGTCGAAGGTTGACCTTGTTGTTAAATTATTTTGTATGCTACTTATACCTTACACAGAATACTTGTTTATTTTCATGATAAACAAAAATCGCCGTGTGGGGCCGGCTAACCCCTCTCTACCCACGGGAGTCGTAAGATCCGACTGAGGGAATACCGGGGGAGTGAGCGGCAGCACTCCCTCGAGTATTAATAACATCCACTGCGATCGACAACCCGCCTGCTAAGCATGGTGATTACGGCATTATACCCATGACGAGCACACAATTTCAAATGGCCCCCAGTCACGGCAGCTCCGCTAATCCGTGGCCTAACGGTAGCGGGCCTGGTAACGGCGGAGCAGGGGGTGCGAAGAATCTCCGGTCGCGGAAAGGCTACCAAAAACAACGACCTCTGGCCCTGGTAACGCACAACGTTCGGACACTTCGGACCGACAAGAGAATTACCGAGCTGGAAGAGGAATTGAGCAAGATCCGCTGGGACATTATAGGGTTGTCAGAAGTCCGAAGAGAGGGTGAGGGCACGACAATCCTCCAGTCTGATTCTGATTTTCTGGAGAAGGAAGGCCTATACATGATGAATTCCTTCTTCAGGAAGCAGCATCAGCGGAAATGGACCTGGATAAACCCTGATGGTTCAGTTAGAAACGAGATTGACTTCATCTTGTCGGACAAACGACACCTATTCAATGATGTCTCAGTGATCAGCAGGATTAAAACTGGGAGTGATCACTGACTAGTCAGGGACATCTTGAATATTATCACGAAAGTCGAGAGGTCACGCTTGATGAAGTCTACGCTCCGACCAACACCTGCCCAATACCAGAACCCCGAGAGCTTTCAGCTCGAACTACAAAATCGCTTCCAATGTCTAGATGAGTAAGAATCAGCGAGCGATATGAACAGCAGGTTCGTGCAAACTGTCCACCCGGTCGGGTCAACCTACTTCAAGGCCCGTCGCGTCACTAGGACTCGTAAACTCTCGGACCATACTCTCGAACTCATGGAGAGGAGACAAGAAATGACAGTTCAGTGCTCAGCCGATTGGTCCTGCCTAAGGCGGTTAAACAGACAGATCTCCAAGGCTGTGCGGCACGATATTCGCCAATTTAATACTACCCGTATTAAAGAGGCGATAGAGCGGAACCAAGGCTCGAAAGTGTTCGCAAGAGATCTTTCTGTTGGTCAAAGCCAGTTGACTAAACTGAGGACCAACGACGGCACTGTCATTTCATCTCGAGATGAGATCTTGGGAGAGGTCCAGCAGTTCTCTGGACAGTTGTACAGATCCCAGAGGCCTGCTGTTGGCTTAGTCCAAGACCCCAGATCCAAGCTTACTCGGCACTTTACCGAGGATATCCCTGACGTCAGTCTGTACGAGATCAGAATGACTCTCAAACAGCTAAAGGACGGAAAGGCACCGGGTGACGACGGAATTACTATAGAGCTTCTGAAGGCAGGCGGAAAGCTGGTCCTCAAAGCCCTCCAGAGGCGATTTAATTCCGTGGCGACATTCCAGAATCGTGTACCAGAAGCGTGGTGGTGCTTTTCTTCAAGAAAGGTGGCAGAAACTTGTTGAAGAATTATAGACCCATCTCGCTGTTGAGCCACGTCTATAAGTTGTTCTCGAGGGTCATTACAAATCGACTCGCGCGCAGGCTTGACGACTTCCAGCCTCCCGAACAAGCCGGTTTCCGTAAAGGCTATATTACCATAGACCACATCCTCACGCTACGCCAGATAATACAGAAAACCGAGGAATACAATCGGCCTCTGTGCCTGGCATTTGTGGTATGAGAAAGCCTTCGATTCGATCGAAACTTGGGTGGTGCTGCAGCCCCTTCAGCGGTGCCAAATTGACTATCAGTACATCGAAGTGCTGAAGTGCTTGTATAGAAACGCCACCATGTCAGTCCGTGTTCAGGACAGGAATACGAAACCGATCCAACTGCAGAGAGGTGTCAGACAGGGAGACGTTATGTCCCCGAAACTCTTCTCCGCTGCGTTGGAAGATGTCTTCAAGCTCTTGGACTGGACCGGATTCGGCATCAACATCAATGGCGAATACATCACTCACCTTCGATATGCCGACGACATCGTAGTCGTGGCAGAATCGCTGGAGGACCTTGGCACCATGCTCAATGACCTCAGCAGGGTTTCCCGACTAGTGGGTATCAAAATGAACATGGACAAGACGATAGTCATGTCTAAAGTTCATGTCATTTCAGCACCGGTCCTAGTAGGGAGTGCGCTTCTCGAAGTTGTCGACCACTATGTCTACCTGGGACAAACAGTCCAGTTAGGTAGGCACAATTTCGAGAAAGAGGCCAATCGACGAATCCAACTCGGCTGGGCAGCGTTCGGGAAGCTAAGGAAGATCTTCTCGTCCAATATTCCGCAGTGTCTGAAAACGAAGCTCAACGACCAGTGTGTGTTACCAGTGATGACATATGGAACAGAGACGTGGTCTCTGAATGTTGGCCTCGTATCAAGGCTCAAAGTCACTCAGCGTGCCATGGAGCGGGCTATGCTTTGTATTTCCCTACGTGATCGTATCCGTAATACGGAGATCCGTAGGAGAACGAGAGTGACCGACATAGCCCGCCGAGTTGCCATGCTAAAGTGGCAATGGGCAGGCCACATCGCTTGACGAACCGACAACCGTCGGGGAAGAAAGATTCTCGAGTGGCGACCACGTATAGGACGGCGCAGCGTAGGACGGCCCCCCACCAGATGGACCGACGATCTGGTCAAAGGTGCGGGGAGCCGTTGGATGTGGTCGGCACAGGATCGCTCGTTGTGGCGTTCTCTTGGGGAGGCCTATGTCCAGCAGTGGACGTTGAAAGGCTGATGGATGAATGGAATCAAGAAAAAAACAAGGAAAAAAGCAATCATGAACTAAAATAAATTTCATCTTTCCTACAATTGTTAGAGATAAATAAATAAATACATGTATATTCACGGACATTTCACAAAACGTCCGTCAGCTTAGTTTGGGATCAGATCCCAAACTAAGCTTAACGCTTGTACTATGGGTACAGATATAATACATATATTACTTTTTTTTTTGTAAATACATACATTGTCATACATATAGTAGATAGAAAACACCTAGACGCAGTAGAAATATCTGTGTTCATCACACAAATAATTGTCCTGAGTGGGAATCGAACCCATGACCTCGTGCACGGAAGTCAATTACACTACCGACTACGCTACGGAGCCCGTCATTTGATTACTACTAATTATTTAATACTAGATTCTGTTCACGACTATATTTGCCTAGACTTCAGAATATAAATACCACTCTCTGGCATATTAATTAATGTCTCACGTAATAATATCTCACGGAAACCATTCATGTTTCCGGGACGAAAAGTAGCCTATGTCCTTTTCCGGGCTTCTGACTATATATTTTTCAAATTTTATGGTGATTGGTTCAGTAGCTGCGGCATGAAAGGTTAACAAACAAACAAATTCACTTTCACATTTATAATATTAATTAGTAAAGATGAAACATTCTAGTTTTGTAAACACGTTTACTAACAATAAACTACCTTAGACAAATTATTTTGGTCTAAGATTACAACAATAGTTTTTGCAGTACATGATATTCTAAATATTATAAAGCTGTAACAGAGCTATGTCTGTACATTTAAGATAATTGAAAAAAAAAATACTGTATTAGGCTATATAGACGTGCCTGAACACAAAACATTTTTTTTAGATTTCTTGTTTTTTTGTCTGTTTGTTCGTTCGCGCATCACGCAATAACTGCTGAACGGATTTTGATGCAATATTTTTATTTAAGAGCTCTTGATTCGTCTTAAATACTGGTATACACTATTTATCCTGCTACTATATCGGGAACCTGTGATATAGCCTAAACACTAGCTTTTGGCTGCGGCGGAGCCGCGGACAAAGGTCAATTTTAAATAAATAAACAATTTACTATGCCATGTGGGACCGGCTTTAGAATTGTGTTCAGGGGAGTGGGCAGCAGCACTCCCTCGAGTATTAGCAACATCCACTGCGATCGCCAACCCGCCTGCCAAGCGTGGCGATTACGGCACTATTCCCCATAATGAGCACGCAACAAAAAATGAGACCGATGATCTGGTCAAAGCCGCGAGGGGCGTTGGATGCGGTCGGCGCAGGACCGCTTGTTGTGGCGTTCTCTTGGGGAAGCCTATGTCCAACAGTAGACGTTGAAAGGCTGATGGATGGAATGGATGAAACAATTTACTTATAAATATAATATAGCGGCAGCATCGAAGTCACTCAAATCATTCTAGATTCAAGCCATTGCTTATCGAAATAATTCACTACTTACCTAGAGGGATTTTCTCTGTTATCAACCAAAACATACTAAGTTTCTTCACGGCTAAGAAAACTAGGATAGGTATAAATATAACATGAAGGATATAATGATAAAATCGTGATGTAAATTTTTCAGATTTTCTTTAAATAGCACTCATGGCGTAGGTTTAGATACTGACCTCCCGTGCCGAGTGTAGTGTTTATTCCCCCGCATTATTTTTGTCTACAGTACTAGAAAAAACAATATAGAATCTTATATAATGAAATAAGAATTCACATGCTGAAAGTGTTAAGTTGCTTAAGAATGCATATTAATCATAAAGACTTATGTATATTAATCATAAGGCGTTATAAAGAGATATATCCAATTCATTCTAAGTGGAAACAAATGAAATTATCTTGTCGTTTTATTACTAGTTTTTATGTTATATCTAAAAAAAATTGGTTTGTGTTCAGACACGCCTATATAGCCTAATAAAGTATTTTTCTCTCAGACACAGCTCCGTTACAGCTTTATAATACTTAGTATAGATAGATGAATTTTCTGTGATCACTTCTTATTCAATCATATAACACTTATTAACGATAGTTGTAAGCTTTGTCATGGCAATCACAACGCAATTTAATTGTCTACATCACGGTTTCCTACCACTTCAGCCCCTACCCATTCTATGTAAAGCCATTTTCATAAATCAAAGGCTCACAAATATATGTCGCTAGGCCATTACTTAACAAGGTCTCTTCAAACGAGTTTAAGTTTTATTGTTATTAACTTAACTCTAAATCATTTAAAATCTCAGGCAATGAACTTCGAACGAATTCGATATGCTCGTTCAGTATGATGAAGGTATCTTAATTGTGTTATTAATTGTAAATGCTTCCTAAGACCATCTATTTTGATGCGATTATTGATATATATATATATATATTGATCTATACATGAGACTATGAGAAATCCAACATATTTTCTTCATCTAGAGCCCTATAATCAGTGCTTAATTGTATATATATTCACAAGAGATTTGATCGGATACCGACTATAAAATTTACTAACCAATTCCGCTTCAATATGTTTTGCTGTTTCTCCACCTATGAATTAAATAATAAGGCATGCTGGACCGTTTTCAAGGTACCCCATACTCATACTAATATTACAAATACGTAAGTGTTTGTTACGCTTACACGCAATAACTACTTAAGCGATCATCATGAAATTTAGAATACATATATAGCCTAGCTAGAGCAATAAGGACATAGGCTACTTTTTTCCCAGAAAAATGGAAGTTTCCTATGTGATAACTCTTTTTGCATATATGTAATAAATCTAGTTAATGATCCAGGCACTGGAACAACGATAATGACAATAACAAACATTGATTAAGCTTCTCCCCATTGCCTTAGGGAAGTAATCAGTTCATAGTAAATTATAGATACCAATTTAATATGCTTATTTAGCACAATATATAGCAAATAACGATTTATAAAATCTTAATTATAAGAAAATGTTATCAATATTTGCATTTCAAAATAATCGAGTATAATTGTAACGTCCATTAGTAATGACTATACCATTTATTAAGCAAGAGCTTTGCGAAACATGTTCCGTTATCTGTCTAACGATGCATATAGAAGTGAACGGAATACAATCCTGTTTTAAAGCCTTATAATATGGATTCGGTTCGTGATAGTGAAATGAGTGGACACAATTAATATTTACGACATTAAAGATAGAAAACTACTTTCTGCTAGCGAACTCTTCTGCGCAGCTTCAGAATTGGGAAAGAAATTAAAAAAATTAGCCATAATGTTGCTTGCATTTTAACAGAGATAAATAGCTGCAGTAATGTTGAAGTAAAGGCGATGTTGACCTTATCGTAATTAACTTAATAATGTTATAGATGACTGACTGCACAGATTCGGAGTGGTTTAGATACCAGCCTCCCACCCGGGTGGTGTGAGTTTGATTCCCAGACAGGACAACTCTTTGTGTGATCCACAAGTGGTTGTTCTGAGTGTGGTACTTTGTGTTCGTGAAATTATATGTTTATAAAAGTTCCCCGCGATACAAGGATAATTGCTTAATGCGCAAATCGAATTTGGACTCAATCTATCTAGAGCAAAATTTTTGACCACCATGGCTGGTAAGATAAATCCACTTTTAACATAAAATGACCTGTATCAGTATTAATAGGAAACTATAGTACAGAATCAACCACTCCACTCATGGGAGTTGTAAGAGCCGACTGAGGGAATACCGGGGGAGTGGGCAGCAGCACTCCCTCAAGTATTAACAACATCCACTGCGATCGCCAACTAGCCTGCAAAGCGTGGCGATTAGGGCACTATCCTCCTATATGAGCGCACAGGACCGCTCGTTGTGGCGTTCTCTTGGGGAGGCCTATGTCCAGCAGTGGATGTCGAAAGGCTGATGAATGGATGGATGGAATAGTTTAGAGTACCTATACTATGAACTACATTGTACATTGCTGTTCACGTACTCATAGGAAAATTGTAGTTAATATCTATCACAGTTAATGTATGCGCACATAAAAAACAAACAACACACAGTTCACACTGTTGGTTATGACAATTATACTTGATTGGTCTCAACTGCTTAATGACAAGGAATGTCGAGATTAATAAAGTGTTTCAAACGTAGGATCATATTCACTCAGACCACTGGAGCAATGTAACATAGTTCCAGTGGCTAAAGGCGGAGAGACGGCACACTGCGGGTTTATTATGTGTGTGAGGATCCCACGCTACCCTGTTCGTTGCCCCAAACGACGGGGTGTACGGTTAGGTACAAATTTTCCCACCTAAAAAAAATAACATATTTATTCTGTTTTCTATTATTTTGCTTTGGAATATTTTAACTGCTTACAATTCATTAGATTTCTATATCTCCCGGTTTTAATATGAATCAAATAAAACACATAGCAATTACCAACACTTAATCTAGTATTGTAATTGCTCACATTCATTAATATAATAAAATCAGAGTAGTTTTGAGCGATTCCGTCATAAAAGTCTACCGCTTAGTAGCTCGAATATAATATTCTCTTAAATATGCTGTAAGTATATATATTATATTTTCATCTTGAACTATACGCAGTACAAAATTGTTGGGACAATTTAATACCAATTACTTTTAATCAAATGTAAATCTGTATATCTTTAATATAAATAAATGTAATGTTATGTATTGGTTTCGTAACGTAGCGTAGCATCATGTCTGTATTCCCCGAAGGGGTAGGCAGAGTTGTATTACACACCCACGGTTATCCTATGCTTAAGTCCCACGTAATAGGGGGCGAGCCTATTGCCGTCTACCAGGCACATTTCCAAACTCCGGGCTCCTACTAAGAATTTTTTTTTACGCAAAAGCTTAATTATACTACCCGACCCGGGGATTGAACCCAAGGCCTCATGATCAGCAGTCGCTTACACTACCGCTGCACCACAGAGGCAGTTTGGTTTCGTAATTTCAAAATAACAATTTTTAGTCTCTTGTTCTGGTAAACAATAAATAAACACAGTTATTTAATTATCAGTAATTACCTATATACGTAGGTACGACTACTAATTACGATAAGATCCGAGACTCACAATTGGCTATCATAAGTTACTTCCACAAACTAATACTTAGATCAGTCATAATAGTGTACTATCATTCAGCGCCAATAACTATTATTTTTTCTATGAGCCTGGAGTACCGGACGCGACATCCGTTTAGGATCGTGACCGCCGTCACCTTTGTCAGTCGGCTTAAACAAACTTCTGGACTTGAATGTTTAATGCTATATTAGCTCACTGTATCTGATTTGACTAAGAATTAGGATATTGTACCTCAATCGCTTCGAGATTTCGACCGTTAGTGGCTACCTGTATGCTATAAATCTTTTGATATTTATTATGGTGCATATCGTCTTAGCGTTATTGAAGCATTTAAAAATAATGCTAATAGTATTACTTACAAATATCTTTACGTTCGTGTGTTGGTAATAAAGTTAACGTTCATTATTTAATTTAGCTAGAGTTTGATAAAAACACTTATATCCAATTTATATTGTTAACATCAATTTGTTGCAATGACAGGCTTACAATATTAAACTTTATTTTTAGAAATTACTTAAGCTAAAATAATTTGCTAAATTTTAAAAGAAGTTTCCCGGATATAAATAAATTGTATTTTTGAGATAAGTAGGTACCTAAAATACCCCTACATCATGTTGTAGAAACCTATTTTACGTATATTACTAAGACTATATATATTGTTGATAGTTACTAATAATATTCTCACGTAACAGTTTATCCTTTTTTTTTTTTTTTGTTAAGGCGGGAAAAAATGTTCCTAACCGCACACCCCGTCGTTCGGGGCAACGAACAGGGTAGTGTGGGGCCTTCACCCACTAAAGAAACCCGCCATGTGCCGTCTCTCCGCCTTTCTTGGCGGGCCACTGGAACTATGTCACATTCCTTCGGTGGTGCGTAACAGTTTATCCTAACTATTATAAAGCTGTAACAGAGCTGTGTCTGTATATTTAAGATTTTGTGAAAAATGACTGCATTAGGCTATATAGGCGTGCCTGAATACAAAACTATTTATTTTTAGATTATTTGTCTGTTTTTCTGTTTGTTTGTTCGCGCAACACGCAAAAACTACTAACCAGATTTTGAAATAAAACTACGTTTACGGAATCTATCGCGTTTACTTGATTTTACTCCTATCCCGACGTTTCGAATACTTTACAGCATTCATGATCACGGGTGGACTTAGATGATAGACGTCCAAGGTTGATATGTTATTTCAACGGTTTCATCTACCCACAGTATATGATTTTACAAAATTTTTGGTTTATTTATTTTAACCCACCTAATATTCGTTTAGAAACACAGTGAAAATATCTACTTCAAATGTTTATGCTTACAATGTATGAGACTTTAAATTAGTATATTAAAATGAGTATAATACTCCTCTTTAAATTGTAAAATTTTTGTTTTTATTTAGTGCTCAAAAATTCTACCACAAACTACCAATTACTACCAGTAAGAAGACAATCTTGGTTATTAGTTTATATTATTAAATATATTGATTTTGCCAAAAGCTAAGACTAAGAAGCTACCACCGGATCGGAACGCGGCCTGACTGAGAAAGATCCGGCCAGAAAACTCAGTAGGCAACAACTGTTCTATCTGTTTCATCTTTTTCTATAATTTTTTAAGCAGTGATAGTTGCAAAGACAGTGGTATCGAGTTCAGTCCCCAGTTCGAGGTCTAGCTAGAGCCCGCTAGACACACACCTCTAAATTTTCTAAATTTTTCAAATATGTATGTGTGCTTACAAATTTTCGCTGTTCGGCGAATGAATGTTAAGGCGGGAAAAAATTTTGCTAACCCGTCGTTTGGGGCAACGAACAGGGTAGTGTGGGGCCCTCACCCACTAAAGAAACCCGCCGTGTGCCGTCTCTCCGCCTTCATTGGCGGGCCACCGGAACCATATTACATTCCTTCAGTGGTGGTGAAATATAACCTAAATGACACTACTCTGCAAGTTGATACCAAAAATGGGACAGCAACGTCTTGAAAAAAGTCTTAATTATTATTATTTGTAAAATAAGAACACACACAAATAACACAATAGCGCACCAATTCTGGAGATATATCAGAGTTGAAAAATTGAAATTCTTTAACAATAATCAATTTCGGTTTCGCTATATTTTCTAGCCAACACCACGCTGCTCACTAAAACACTTATACAGAGAATTATTCATTCGTAATGGAAACAAATCTTGTAGCGGTTGTATATTGAGTTTATATGCCGCTCACTGGACGCACGTCAAAGTGAATTTCCGATTACGGTAAACAGTATACAATCCGGATTTTGAGTGGCCTTAGAGGAGCAATTTAATGTAAGTACAGAATAGATTTCTAAAAACATTCGTCTTAATCGTACGTATAATTTTTGTTAGTATTTATAGATTAACGTTTGAAACGTTTGAAAGATATCACATTACAACCTGTATTGCAGTAGCTTTTCCCACAAAATACATTCACAGAGTTATTGAATTTGTAAAGCGCTCAAAATAATAATGATGACCTGCTATGGAATTCGACAGTAAAAATCATTGAAGTTTCTCGAAGCTTGTGAATGTTTTCGAATTGTATATTATTTTTATACCAGTAGGTAGTGCGTTTGTTTGTAACACTTTTACACCATTACTATTCAACCGATTATTATAAAATTTAGTTACTATTATAGAATGCATATTTTAGGAGGAGAGCCCACCACTCACCAACGGATTGTCAATGAAAATGAGCGCTCATTTGTTGCCGAGCATCGTGCATGCTAGCTACTTTGCTATAATCACATTCTCTTCTATCTGTGAGAGTGCGGATTGGCAATCTTAGGTTATTCTGTCCAAAGATAACTTGGATTGACAATCTGTGGTGGGCTCTCCTCTTAAAATATACATTCTATAATAGTAACAATGGACTTCCGCCAAGTGTCGCCTCATTCAATCAATTATATAAAATTTAGCTTACGTGTAGTTTAGAAAAGGACATAGGAGATACTTTTTATCCCAGAAAATTGATATTTCCTATGCGACAGCAATTTTTGCATAGAGATTATTAGTGTTCGGTGGAGTGGCGTACTAACATTCTGAAGTTCACGGGGACAAAGTCAAGTCGCGGGAATAATAGGTATAGTAACATTAAAGAACAAATTATTTGTGAAAAATATGTAAGAAGCTGAGCATGTCAACTGCTAAAATACAGATCAAAATATAGTAACCAATAAAATTTTAATTTGTGAATAAGGAAAAAGAGTGTTTTAGTACGAGCGGGAATCGAACCTGCGTCCCTTCCTTTCCCGGGAAAGTGCTCTAATCTACTGAGCTATCGTACTATTTCTCAGTGGATTAGAGCACTTCCCCGGAAAGGAAGGGACGCAGGTTCGATTCCCGCTCGTACTAAAATACTCTTTTTCCTTATTCACAAATTAAAATTTGTACTTTAAGAGTAGCTGAGCATGTCAAGTGCTAAAAATTAGAACAAAATGTTTAACCAATAAAATTCTTGCAATAAATTTTCCAAGTAGTCACTTATCAAGAATAGTGCACAAAAGCTTTCTATCTGAACTATTATAATAACACTTTAACTGAGCTAGATATTTGAAAAGAAAATGCTGTATTATGTTATTTAGTCGTATATGATCACAATGGAGAATCTCTGCTCTTTTATCTTATTATATAATTTGTGAGCACATACCAAAAATACTACAGAATAAAATTGATGAAGCTCTTTTGTTTGATAGCTCTTAATTAGACTTAAGAACCTTCGTCTCGCTACTATATTGGGATCCTAAAATATAAACTAAAAGCTAGCTTTGGCCTGCGGTGGAGCCACGGACAAAGACTAGGTCCTAATATTTCCTCTATAAACTCGGTTAAAAACCTTATTGGCTATTCGCCAAAGTATTATTTCCTATTATGGTAAATAATGTACAAGATAACTTTGAATTGCGCTTTAGTGCATTTGGTTTGTAAGTTATTGTGTTGTATGTGCCAAGATAATATAAAACTACGTTATACCTTTAGGTAGTGTTAGGAAAAATAAAATAGTGATTTGGCTTAGCTATATGCACTCAATGTGAAAATTTATTTTACATTCATATTATTATAGAGCTACATGATTTATGTACTACTACTATAAATAAGAATATCTTAATATTGTTGTGCCACTTGTATTTCGTACGGTGAGCGAGAGTGCCGGAGGGCCAAACCTCCTTTCTATACTTTCCTTATTATCTTCATATCCTCTCCTTATTATTCTCACCACCCTCTCCTTAGTATCCTTGCTATCTTTTCCTAATTATGCTTCCTGTCGACCTCCAATCCCTTTCCTTGGAAAGGTAATGCGCGAGTGATGCCTCTAGTGTCGCTAGCGTCTATAGACTGCAGCTTGCCACCAAGTGGACTGTTAAATTCTGGTTTGCCACCCATATAACATAAGAAATATAAAACGCAATATTCACATATATAGACTTTTTTATAAGAATTATTTAATTTAATAATTTGGTATTCCTAGTGTATTTCTTTTATTAATTTAATATTAAAAGACAACACCCTGCCCTACGGAATAATCCTTGTATCGCGGGGGACTTTACAAACCAACAATTTAACGGACACAAAGCACTCAGAATAAACATTTGTGGATCACACAAGGAAAAGAAAGTCCTGTATGGGAAACGGACCCACAACATCCGGGCAGGAGGCTGGTATCTAAACCACTCTGTCATTTGTGCAGTTAGATTTTAATCTCGTTAAATTCAGGCAGAAGATTTTACGTTAACTCAATCAAATTTTAAATTGCTATTGTGGAATGCTATCATACATATACATATATATATATATTTTTTTTTTGTTGTTGTCAACAAATAATTTGTTGTTGAAAGCAGCTGAGCATTTCAAGTGCTAAAATAAGGATCAAAATATTTTTCAATATTTTTGTGCTACTCTAAATATATTTAATCATGAAACAATTTGCAAATGTTTTATATAAAAGTAGTTTTACTTACAGATATTACACCCATAGCGTGTGCTTCAACAGTAACAACTTTCACGTCTCGGTGGTAGAAACTCGTGTACCAGTCGAGTGTAAACTTCCACATTAGAAATGGTGATCAAATTTAATTCCAAGGTGTGTAATAAATCAGTGTTAATCTTTATAATGTGTATTTCACAAAATATCTAAGTAAGGTTTGGTGTATTATGTACCACATCATACTTGGTCTTATAGTCTGTGATTGACACAAAGAAATTAATTCATTCTAAATGAAATTCGATGCAATGTATGTACTTACTCTTGTTGTTAAATGGCAAGTGACTTATAGAAAAGGAATTGATATATTTATAAATGCAAACAGCTAATAATAGTTGAATACTCAAATACCTATTTATGCAAACTTATTTTAAATGTGTGTAAGTAATACAGAAATGCGTCATAACTATTATAACAAACCGATTCTCATAAATATTTTATTTAATTCGCGCTATCATGATGTGAATGAATGTTTGCGCTTTGTACTAATAGGTATTAGTATTAGTTATAATGTTAATTTATATAATCAACTTTGAATTGAGAAATAATTATTAGGTATATGTTATCCTATACATGGAATCCAATATGAGTGTATCCCTATTATTTATATTATAATGTGTATTCAATAGTTAGAAATGTACTACATATTTGAAATAAAATACAAGTTTATAAATCTTCAATTAATTTTATTTGTATAAATAACCATATTACTGATAATATAGAATGATCACTTGTTTTTGCTATTTACAATAATATACTACAGCAGTCTTTAAAATTTTAATATCTACATATACACATGATAACGAACAGGCAATAATAGTTAACTTACATTTGGTTTAGCGCTTAAGAACTAATAATTACAATATTTACAGCGCATCACTAACATCTACATACATTACATATTTACAATTTTGACTGGAAATTGGGCTAATGCCCTCTAGACTAGGTAGGCTTGCACAGCATTGCCTGTATCAACGAGTTGCGGCGGTGGCGGCCACTGTCGCATATCTCGCCGCCTATTTGGAGCCATGCCATGCTCCAGAGAAGAATAATCAGAGTCTATTGAAGAATAAATATGATCCGAGATCGGCCTTCCATCAGGCCCATAAGCTACAGCTTGTGTTTGTCTCACAGCTAATGGCGACTGCCTCACTTCACTGGTGTATTCTGGAGGAGCGCTAGCACCTTGCGAGGAACTTAATACAGGGGACCTTTCAGGAAAAGGCAGGGTACGATTTCCACGACTCGGCACAGATGAATCTAATGTATATGTATTTAGATTTCGTGCCTTATGATTTGGTGGTATATCCGGCATCATATACCTCAGTCGCTTCCAAAACCTTTTCTCGCCCCATCTCAAACGCGACCCCGTTTTTAGATAGGGGCGTAAGTCGGGGTCGCACATTGCATCTGCGACAACTGAGTATTCTTCTATTAGTACTAGTTTATAAATACACCCTTTCAAAGCGTCGTGTAACCCTTGTCGGAATTCGTATCGGGACCATTCCGTTTGCATGAAATTTCTCGTTAGTACGATGATGATACGTTTTGATGCTTCCGCGGTCTCGACAACAGGCGGTGCACATTGCATGTATTGAGCTCCGTGGTGTGGAATGTCTCTATAGTGTAGACAGAGACGATAAGACGGATTTCCGTTTTCTCTCTCTAATTCATTGGCTAATAACTGAACGACAGATTCTTCATCTTTTGGACTATAGCATACGTATGCATCGTATAATTTCTGGCTCTCGACAAAGGCACCCGAGAATGAGAACACCCGTATGCCACAACTTGTATACAGCCATAGTCTTAAGGAATCTCTAAAAAGAAATAATACAACAAGAGCTAATAAAATTAACATAAAGCCGGTAAGTGTTGAGACCATCATGGGAACATAGTTCGATTCAAGCATATTTCCAATGACTGAATTATCAGCATAATAATCGCTGCAGGCGGTACCGTTTAAATTGAGCTCTTTTTTCTGTGGCGGCTTCGCGTCGCCGTTCCAACACCATACGTCGGTTATGTCAATGATTTTTTGTGCATTCTCCGCCAGGTATGCAGTTAATTCTTGTAAATAACGACATTTGCAAGACCACAAATTATTTCCGAGCGACAAAGCCTTCAAATTAGGGTTATTATTAAAACTCCATACACCAAAATCAACTAATCTATTACCGTCCAAGCGTAAAACTTCTAAAGACCTCAGAGATAAGAAAGATATGTTTGCGATATGACTAATCAGATTATTTTGTAAGAACAACTCCTTGAGATTACCTAATTGATGGAATTCATATCCTTTTAATTCTTTCAACTTGTTATTCCCTAAATTAAGTATCTGAAGTGTACTCAAGCCAGCAAATGTCCTATTTTGAATACTTTCAACATTACTGTTATTTACATATAACGATCTCATCTTCTGACGTCCAATAAATACATGGTTTTGTAATTCTTTTATGTTATTTCCATCTAGAAATACCTCAGTGGCATCCATTGGTATTTTATGCGGTATTTCATTAGAAGATTGCCCGGAGCAGTCTACAACGTTTGTATTCCACAATGGATCATGATAACAGGTGCAATTTTGAGGGCAAGTCATTTCACAGTCACACGCGTCGTAGTCGCAGCAATGGCAGATTGCAAAACAATGAGTCTCATACTTACAAAGAAAGTCCGTAGTTTTTAAATTGGTTAAGGGCACATGAGTTCCACTGCGAGCATTTGTCATTTTACACAAAACATTTTCTAAATCCATCACTCGGGGATATTGTCTCATTGCTGTCATATTGTTTATGATCGGTAACCACTCCATAGCACAGTCACATTGAAACGGATTGCCACCTATGTAAAACTCAGGTAATGTCTTATTACCCGGAACTGTAGATAAACGTAAACTATTTAATTCTAAATGTACAATTTCATTAGCATACATGTCCACACGCGTTAAGTTCTTTTTATCAAAAAACGTATTAACATGAATATTGTTCAAATAATTATTATTTATAAACAATAGTTCAACACTGTTAGGAATTGCCATGGGCGATATTTCCACTATACGATTATGACTAACGTCTAACGTTTTTATGCGGATTTCATCTTGTAACTTGTAGTAGTTACCCAAGTGTTCAATAAAATTGCCGTGAATATCTAACCACTTTAAATTACTAGGCACAAACGCATAATCGAACCACACTAGATGATTTTCTGATAAGTTAAGCCACAAAAGGCTGGCGAGCGTTGAAAAGACCCCGTTGATGTCTGACAGGAAATTCCCGTCAAGTCGTATGGCCTCTATCTGTATATTTCTGCTAAATGTTCCTCTCTCAATTGACTGGATCTTATTCTTAGCGATGTTGAGCACTTGTAAGCTTGGTAAGTCCCAAAACATTCCAACAGAAAGATTTCCAATTTGATTGTCAATCAGTCTAAGTCCCGTTAATTGATTTAAGTTTTTAAAGGAACCATTCCGAAAACTAGATATTTGATTTTCTCCGAGATCGAGGGTTTTTAGAAAAGATAATTCCCACAATGCATCTGGTACTTCTAAAAGCTGATTTGAACTTATATCTAATTCCTTCAAATCAGAGCAATTTTTGAATGCCTTTCGGTCTATGTTTACTAGTAAATTATTATTAAGAGTTAATTTACTTAACACAAACAATCCGTTAAATAAATTCTCATCTATGGTATGGAGGCGATTCTCAGCTAAATTTAGTGTGTGTAGATTATACAGTGGTAGGAATGCATTTTCTTCAATATATCCAATCGTGTTATTTTTAAGATTCAAAATTTGTAAAAAGAATAAATCTTTGAACGTTTTTCCATCTATTCTAGTCAAAGCGTTATTTGACAAATTTAAAACAATCAAGCGTATTAATCCTAAAAACGTTCCGTCGTCAATGTGATTGCTTGTTAGCTGGTTGCTTGATAAATCTAATACTATAAGCTGCTCCAAGCGATGAAATATCCCTCGAGCCAATTCAAAAATTATGTTGTCATTTAGATAAATTTCTCTTAATTCTCTAGCGTTGGCAAAGAGACCTTCAGGTAGTGTATGAAGGTGGTTATGAGATATGTTCAAAACCCTCATCGAAACAAGCCCATTAAAAGCTTCACTTGATATGTCAGAGATATTATTATGTTGCAGATATAGATGTTGTAAACTTCGCAATTTCAATAATTCTGAGTCTTCTGGAAGAGATTTGACTTCATTATGACTTAAATCTAAGCTGTGTAGATTTGACCCACAACCTTGACCAAATCCAAGTTGTCCAACAGTTCTTATTCTATTGTTCGTTAAATTCAAAGTACTCAAATTTTCTAGTGAACAGAATACGCCGGAAGGAACAAATTTTATATTATTTTGAGCAAGATCCAGCGACTGTAGTTCCGACAATCCATTAAAGGCGTTCAAAGATAATTCTAAATTCTTTGTGGGGCTCCACTCAAAATTTTTTGAGCGTATCTTTAGCCTTTTTAGTATTTTCAATTCATGAAATGTATTGTCCGGCAGATTTAATAGCTTACAATTGTTTATAGATAGTTCCGTGAGACTGGATACAGGGTTGAAGTAGTGAGCTCTCAAAGAGCTTTCAAATAGTAGTAGATGATTACATTCAATAGCAAGGCGGCTAGTATCCGATGTAACAGATACAATGCTACTACCATCACTGTCGAGGGTACGAATTTTGCAGAGCACTCCACTATCCACAGCTCGGTCCGAGGCTCGAACGCATTTGTCCGAGGCGTAAGGCAACGCCGTAGTTCCGACGTGCACTAGCGCACAAAATACAGTCACAGCAGTATACATTATCACAGATTTTTCATTTCACCAAAAATGTCTCATAAACATAACCCGTGGGTCGATATCACCATTTCCGAGTCCAAGTCCGTGGTGCACTTGAACGTTGAAGAAGTACTTTCTAACATTTCACTACACAAAAGTCGTCGTGGTTAAAGTCCTTGATAATTGTATTTGATTATAACTGTCACTCATAAATGTTTAACTTTTCATATCATTTTGTGTATTAAATATTTATTGCGTGTATTATAGACCGACGCATGATGTAACACGAGGTTTCCGTGGCGCGGTTGCGTTGTGACTGTCAAGCGGAGCGCTAGACTCGTGCAAGTGCTAGTGGGGGCGAACAACTTTGCCGCCTCCCGCCCGCAACCCGCGTAAGCTCTTTTAAGTTCAATGCAGACACGTAGCGCTATCTAGTATTGAGTAGTTACATTAAAATATAGCTTTGCGATCTTTCTCTCTATATTTGTATTAATTATATATTATTAGGTAATTTATAAGTTCATATAATATTATTTTAATTATAATAAATTATTAATTATTGGAAAAAAATACTTAAATATATTATGTTACCTGCTGTTGTTAAAAAAATACACACAAAAGAGTTATTGACTTATATCCTGACTTTCTTATGTTCCGTTATCCGGAGGAAATTTTAAAATATTTTGAACGCTTTGATCATGATCAGGATGAAGAGTAATAAGGGATAAGACCTTCGTGAAAAATTTAAAAACAGAGATTAATAAATATAACTATAACAATAATAGATACTTCTAAACCTATTCCTGTTAGACACAAACTTGAGGTTTTAGGAAACATTAAATGAAAAAAATTAATAATTTCTTAATTTTTTTTAATAAAAGAAACGGTGCAGTAGTTATGAAAAAATAAATAATAGAGGTGCCGCAACGCTCAAGCCCGCTTATGAGTCTTATGACGTAAAGCTGTTTGGTGGTAAGGAAATATTATAAAAAGAAAAAAATAGAAAAAGAACTAAGTGTGATTATTATTTATTTATCTACATTTCTTATTCCACTAAATAAATTTATGAATATAAATAATATTTATTTAAATATATTGATTGATTATTTTTATTTATTTTAGCACAAATTAAACAATAAAATCAAATTTAATTGTCATCACTTTATGACAATATTAAACTATAATTTATTATTAAGTAGTTGAAATATTTTGGTCTTCTTTCTCATTTTTAAATAGGCAGCAAATTATCTTGTATATACTGTCAACACGATATATAATAAATTATATATGCTCACATGAGAACTACATCCCACTGAGCAGTTACCGACTATCACAGCAGTAACCCTGAATGGTATTAGTGATCACTACCATGGGTGATGTGGTTAATGCAAATACTATAGACTTTGCTGTTTATATGCTTTGATTGAAGTCCTAAAATACAACCTTATATTATATCACCCCTTATACATACGATCAAATAATCTCAATGAGTAATTAGTCATCACATTCAAGTCAACAAACAGTAATATTAAACAATAAAAATAATTCAATTTCATACAACGGTGTATCCTCATTGTCTAAACAAGGAACGAATAGATACCTAATTATATGAAAAACTAAAAATTAATTTTTGATTTTTGATGAACATTGTTCAAATTTTTCGTATATCAATATATGGTTCCGATAAATACAGTCGGTACCTACACCATGAAACTGATAATTCAACAGCGAAAGAACAATAGGTAAATTTCTTATTATATCGAAACCTACATAATCTATAACTTCCGTAGTAGGTAGCTTCTTATTTTTTGAAAATTTAGTTCTTTTGATTTTCTGTATATTTTATCCTATAATATAATAACATAGCTACAAAAACTATGAAAAAATATTTCAAACAACTCTTCCCCTTAATAAGAGATGGCGCTGTCCTCCATGCAAATAGTCCGTAATACAAATCAACGGCACGCTATCTTTGCCCATTTAATAGACTTTAGAATTTTCAGTACACAAAAATAATTTGCATAAATCACGTTCACAAGCTCATAAAAGCCATTACGGAGGCATTTTCGAATTTTCAACGAAACACACAACGAAATTTGAAAAGTTCGCAAATGTTTTATTGTGTCCTAATGTTTTTATCGTCGGCAACTGTATGTTGAAACCGCGAGAGAAAAATGGAAAAATCTTGTTAACGCCAATGTTTGTAGTGTTATCTTCCTTACTTTTTATAGGTATGCTTAGAATGTATATATATAACCCTGCTATTTTATTATCCTGTTCTGTTACGATTTACGACTTTATGTATCGTTTGCCTGTGAAAAAGGAAATAAAATCACAACAAAAGAGAATAAGTAATTATTTTAGGCAGTAAACTACTTACAAATTATTTATAATTTGATTCAATTTTATCTATGACATTAATTGAATTTTGCTTCCTAAAATTTTGTAAATATCATTGTCAGTATATAAAACAGTACTTGCCCACAAGACTCAAAATAAAAAAGATGGCCAACTACTGGCAAGATGTTATTGAGAAAATAATCATGTAATATCAACAAACAATAGTCACGATTTATAACATGCAATTTCGAAAGTAAATTTCAAGTGGATTTTGAATTCCCGTAAATCTTTTTGCTAAAATTTATGCCGAAACCTATCACAAGGGTTATTAAAATATTCAGTTTATTTGTTTAAAAAAACAACAAACAAGCTCGAGATTCTAGAAGTTATATTTTTACAAAACAAAATAATATGTACAAATCAAAAATTATCGACTGAATGCTTCATAGGTCTTTAAGAACGGGTGTGCGTATTATTCAGAATTTTGTGTTGTGCACTTTTTAGGAAATTCTTAATGACAACAAGGAGATTGAAATTCTGCCTTGTAGACAATAATAATTACGGAATCCTCTTTGTAGTTTATATTTTAGCATTTAACATGTTCAGCTAAAATTATATATATATATATATATCATCTACTTTACTATAACAAATTATATGTAAAAGTGGAATTATTTGTCCTGCTTGCAGTAAATCAATGTTTTGTTTTATTGCTAATGCTGGCAGACGAGCCACGACCCACCTGATGGTAAGTAGTAACCATCGCTGATGGACTCAACTATACCAAGAGTATTGTCAAGCCGCTGCGCACCATTTCATTTTTAATATATGAAATGATAGAATAAACGGCTCTTCGGCTAAAGTCAAAACACATTAACATGCTTCATGACCGGACACACAGGAGACGGTGGTACCGACCCGTTCGAGCCTGATAGCAAATGAGTACTCTCACTTGGTACCCAGCCCTACCATCAGTAATGAAATGGGTGATAATTGCTTACTTCCCTTAGTCGCCTCGTATGACACACGCAGGAAAGGCTGGGGTGGTGAAACTGGTATTCTTAGTCCGTCACTACACGGACTTCATTCACTTTCACAAAAGATTTGTTCTCTTAAACTACACCACTTATTACGAACTCAAAAAGAGTTCCATAAACTATTTGTAATGTTCCATCAGCCTTTCAACGTCTATTGCTGGACATAGGCCTCCCCAAGAAAACGCCACAACGAACGGTCCCGTCATGGGGGATAATGCCGTAATCGCCACGCTTGGCAGGCGGGTTGGCCATCGCAGTGGATGTTGTTAATACTCGAGGGACTGCTGCTGCCCACTCCCTCGGTATTCCCTCAGTCGGCTCTTACGACCCGTGGGTAGAGAGCGGTGGGACAATTCAAAGCCGGCCCCACACGAACAATGTTACTGAAACGAATTTATCTTTCATTCATATTTTGCGTCCAATGTTGAACGAGTTTTGGTTTTCCCACTCTCTACAAAAAACGCAATACCATATACCTACACCCATTTTATAGACATAAAATACAACAAGACAACAAATAACATCAATAACACGATATTATTACCTACCGACTAATGAGCTGTATGAAGCTTAATCAATATTTATACCAAAACGAACTCATAAAATTAATCCTCATTCCTGCTTAAGTGTCATACTGAGACGCAATAATGGAACCATTAACAAAAATGGGACATTGCGGCGTGGGCGGTCTGTTAGACCACAAGCGAATCCTCAAATACGGTTGAAATGTAACCACATAAAATGTGTGAAGTGTTTGTAATTGCGTGGTTTGTGACGCTATAAATATTTCGTGGGTTCGTAATATAACAGTTAGAGGAAAGGAAAAAGTGACATACATCACTGGTCACGCTATTCTTTGAAAGGGGTACCTGATTAATTTCTCTATATATGGCTAATATTAATTGCCATTCTGTGAAAATATAACTAATCTACATTGCTATATTAATGTATGTATTCAGGTATAAATAGCAAAATAACATAATTAGGCAAATTATATTTTGCGATTTAATATCTACTGGTGGTAGGGCTGGGTACCAAGTGAGAGTACCCACTTGCTATAGAGCCCGAACTGGCCGGTACCGCCGTCTCCTGTGTGACCGATCATGGAGCACGTCAGTGTGTTTTGACTGTAACAGGAGATAGCCGTTTATTCTTTCATTTCATATCTGAGAAATGAAATGGTGCGCAGCGGCTTGACAGTACTCTTGGTATAGTTGAGCCCATGAGCGACGGTTACCACTTACCATCAGGTGAGCCGTGGCTCATCTGCCATCAACAGCAATATTTTTAATGTCTATTACCTACCTACTAAAATAATTGCTATGGCAGTTGATATAAGCATTGTATTATTAATATATTTTTCTTCAGTCCCTATAGGTATCTATTCCACTATTGCTCACGGAGCTTTGTCCACAATAGGTGTGGATTAGGTTTACTCTACCAGACTCGCGAGATGGGTTGACATAAAATTTCATTAAAATTTTCTCGCAGATATATTTTCTACTTCATTTTACTTTTTTTGTTTCCTCTTGTGTGCATGATAGCGACACTTTTACACAAAAAGTTTATGAATGCAACACTAAACCGATAAATAGTGACATTATTTGATCTTGAACGAAAATCTGCTGACAATTTTAATTATGCGGTCTCCAGTTCGGTCCAGTCACTTCCCTGGATTGGATGGGATGCAGGTTCGAATCCCACTCGTGGCAAAGCTCTTTTTTTCCACTTTCACAAATAATTTGTTATTTAATGAATGAGTGACAAATATTATACTTTATTAATATCTTTATTCAAATTCATTCCTCTAAAAATAATACAGATTAATTTTAACACGTTATATTGAAACAAACTCGTCAGTAGGTAAACCATTCCTTGGTACTATTACAACCTTTTTTACCAGTATATGACTTTTAATCATAGGTACATCGTATCGTACCTGTGTTTTATATCTACATATAGTAGAATATTTCTCACACCACTGAAGGAATGTAATATATTTCCGGTGGCCCGCCAATAAAGGCGGAGAGATGGCACACGGCGGGTTTCTTTAGTGGGTGAGGGCCCCACACTACCCTGTTCGTTGCCCCGAATGACAAGGTGTGCGGTTAGGTGCATTTCTTCCCGCCTAAACAAAAAAAAAGGATATTCCTCACGCATTATAAATAATGAGCTATATTGTATCTATCTACTATCTTCAGGAACAATGCTAAATCCGAGAACTTAACAACATTTATTTTGAACCCCACGCGGCTATTATTCAAAACCTTAATATTTATAATTATCACCTCCACTGATAACGTTCTTTAACCCTCCATTAATAACATCCGGTATTACACCATATTCTCAGGTAAGGGGCTTATCCGATACCATATTAGCACTTTTACCACTTCCACGAATGCTCTCTATTGTTTTGTGAATATTTTAAGAAAATATTTACGATTTTGTGGTGAATCATCCCCTGGGAACATTTTAATCCTTTTCTTATCGCAGTTCTATTTTTGTTGCGTTAAAAGCAAGTGCATATGATGTGGTGTACAATAAAAATACTTGAGTTCTTTTGAAATATCACTTTTGTTCTATGAATTTGATAGTTCGGAGGAATTATCCTGATTCTTTATAAATCTTTTGTTAGAATATTACTTACTTATTATCTAACATATCACTGATTTATTTTTGGTATATTTTTGTTACACTACGTGGGTGGCAAAGAAGCATATGAGCTACCTAATGGTAAGCAATTACCGTAGCTTATAGATGCTAGCATCACCAGAAGCATCCCTCGCGCGTCGCCATCTCCAAGAAAAAGGTTAGAGAGAGGAAGGATAAAAAGAAGAGGATAGGAAGGATATTAAGGAGACGATAGGAAGGATACTAAGGAGATGATAGGAAGAATAATAAAGAGATAATAGGAAAAAAATTAAGGAGATGACAGGGAGGGGGCTTTGCTCTTCAGCACTCTCACTCATTATAGGAAATACAACAGTAAGAATATTGTGCATAGTGTTATTTCACTCTAATCTTCTGTAAGACAGTGGCCGGCTATTTATGCTGGGATATTAGATATACAAGATGGGGGGGTACTTACTTTCTTATGTACCCCACATACCCTATATACGTTTTTGTTTTTAAGGAAGTGTGGAGCCCTTACCGTCTAAAGAAACCCGCCGTGTGCCGTCTCTCCGCCTTTACGTCATATACTATCATCGTCTTCTTTGTGATATTCAGATTATCTCACTCTTTGTGATATTCAGTCGTCATATAAGTATATTGGCTCTCTGTGTCTCTATATGAAACTTTGCAAAGGCATTGCTTTATGCCTGAATTCGCTTATTTTGGTCTTGTTATTAAGATCAAATCTTTAACCTAAAACTGTGAACATCGTTGTGAGTGTTACAATTGTGAATCTATTTAAGATGTTATTTCTGTAAGATATATTGTAACATTGTTTTTTTTTATTTTTCTTCCCCGGATTGGAAAAGACGCGGGTTCGTTTTTCCGCTCGTACAAAA
This sequence comes from Leucoma salicis, assembly GCA_948253155.1. Lineage (NCBI taxonomy): Eukaryota > Metazoa > Arthropoda > Insecta > Lepidoptera > Erebidae > Leucoma > Leucoma salicis. Next base: position 18,915,841 of record OX411815.1, on the reverse strand, counting down.
AATCTCTTTTTCCTTATTTACAAATAATTTGTATTTAAAAAGTACCGCATCATGTCAAATGCTAAAAAAAGAGATCAAAAATGTTTAAAAAAATCACGCCAACAAATAGTATGAATTTTAATTGCAGAATTAAACTTACTATATTGGATTAATGCATGTAAATGCATTCCGATAGATGGCGTTGGTCGTAAAGACAAATGTGATGAGGAGATTGGGATGATCGAAGGATCTGTATGATAGCTCAGTGGCTTAGAGCACTTCCCCGGATTGGAAAAGACGCGGGTTCGTTTCCCGCTTGTACAAAAAATCTCATTTTCCTTATTTACAAATAATTTGTACTTAAGAAGTCATGAGGTTAAAATATATAACATTAATATAAATTGCAGAATACAGTATATTACATAAGTAAATGTTTGGGGTTTACTGCGCTCGCTCTTAGCTCGACACGCCCGTAATGTGTTGACATCATTATACGACCGCAATAAGAGCCACAATGCAGATAAGATCCATGTTTCGAAGTATTCGGAGGGTTGAATGCGGGTGACATTATGTGGAACACCTTCGTTAGTTAGTTTGATATTAGTATGCGTGTTAAGTAATATTTGGATTACAGTGTTTGATTTTTGAAACACTTTTACGGAATATTCGGAGGCTGATTAGTCCCCTGTGTGTGCTGTACAGTATCCAAAACGCCGGAATAGTAGAAAATTAATTCATCAAGTGTTTTTATTACATAATAATTATATTTTGATGTTCCTATTATCATAAATAGGTAATTAGCATTAACGGACCAGCCTAACTACTGTTATACTGTTTATTGTTTTACAGGATACGTTCGAACACAATGAATTAAAAAAATATATATATTATTTATTTTATAATATATACCTATTACTCTGCAGAGAAAAATATATAGGACGATATTATAATACCTACCTAATTAGTTGAATTAGCTAGCGTAGCAGTATGTACGGAAAGCCTCTTTTATAGGTACTAGTGAATAAATCTAACTGAATATCATAAATAGTAGACCGAGTTTGTTTTTTTCTTGCTTATAGTGACAGAGGAGCTAAGGTCCTTCTGATGATAAGTGGTAACTGCCGCTCGTGGACACAGCAATACCAAGAATATGGCCAAGCCGCTGCTCACCATTGTAGTATAATTCCTCACTTAGTCGCATGGGGTGGTGACATTTGTAGGTATTCTTAGTTCATAACCACACGTATGCCGGCCTCACGACGCCATGTGAGGCCGGCTTTAGAATTGTCCCACCCCTCTCTACCCACGGGAGTCGTAAGAGCCGACTTAGGGAACACCAGGGGAGTGGGCAGTAGCACTCCCTCGAGTATTAATAACATCCACTGCGATCGCCGACCCGCCTGCCAAACGTGGCAATTACGGCATTATCCCCCATGACGGGACCGCTTGTTGTGGCGTTCTCCTGGGGAGGCCTATGTCCAGCAGTGCACTTTGAAAGGCGGATGGATGGAACCACACGTATAAAAATACTAAACTAACTGCCTCGGTGGTGTAGCGGTAGTGTATGTGACTGCTAATCATGATCGGGTTCGATCCCCGGGTCGGGCAATGTTATTGAGCTTTTTCTTAAAAAGAAAAATTGTCAGTAGCAGTACGGAGTTTGGAAATGTGCCTGGTAGACGTCAATAGGCTCTCCCCCTATTACGTGAGACTTAAACATAGCTGGCGAGTCGTGGGTGTGTAATATACCTCTGCCTATCCCTTTGGGGAATACAGGCGTGATGCTGTGTAAAAATACAAAATATTAGATATTATTTTAAGGAGGCCCATATCCACCCTCTATCCTCTTCTTATTATCCTTCTTCTTCGATTCCTATCTCTTTCCTTGGAGTAAGAACAAGGCGTTTTTGCGTGATGCGCAAACAAACAAACAGGCAAATAATCTAAAAAAAAATCGTTTTATGTTTAGACACGGCTATATAGCCTAATTCAGTATTTTTTTCTCAAATATCTTAAATGTACAGACATAGCTATGTTACAGTTTTATAATAGTATATAGATATAGATAATGTATTTCATCTACTCACATACTATACATGTATATACATATAAAGCTAGTACATTTACTAAGGACTCTTGTAATAATTATATGAAACATTTTTTAAGTTTTCACTTCATCGTTAACACGTCACGTGACCTTGTCGATGACGACTGACATGAATTTACTCCCTATCCTATATCAATAAACCCACCTTCCCCTCAATAAAAGTTTTCACTTCAAAAATTTGAAAAGAGAATGAAAATAATAATATTTGGATATATACTTACTTACTTACTTATCATCACGCCATTTCCCTTGCGGGGTAGGCAGAGAGAACAGAGTGCCAAGAGGCTCTATTCTTGCATACATCTCTCGCTTCCTCAACATTCATAACTCTCTTCATATACGCTCGCTGGTTTCGGAAACTCCTGACTCCCCCTTCCTTCAATACATGGCCGATTTGGTCTAGGTAGGTGAGTCTCGGTCTCCCCCTGTACCTACATCCTTCCACTTTCGCATTATATATCTTCTTAACCAGTCGCTCGTCCGGCATTCTTTCTACATGTCTGAACCATCGGAGCATTCCCTTTCGCATCTTTACACCAATACTCTCTTTCATACCTACTCGCTCTCTTACGTCATTGTTACGAATGCGGTCAGTCAGCCTCACTCCACAGATTCTCCGCAGAGATCGCATTTCGACCGCATTGATTTTACTTTTTACTTTTTTGTGTACCTTCCATCCCGACTGAATCCACATCCAAGATGTGGATGTGTATATATATATATATATAAGAATAACGTTTTAATAATATATTTTAGGCAAACAAGAAAAATCTTTCCACATTTTCGTATCAAATAAATACGACGGATCAAACAGTCCCCTCTTCCGGTAAACTCTCCACGATATGATTCTGTACAATGTACAAACTACTAAGTTGCTTAAGAAATTTGTAGACCCTTACGAACGGGAATTATTCTCTGGTATTAACGACTACGCTGAGTACCTACTGAATAAAATGTTATTTTATGGCGTCCATTGTTATGGCTTAAGATATTGCAGGCTGGAGGTGTAACTAGTCGGTAGCATGTTCTTTATCAACTAAGAATAGAAATTGCTCTACGAGGATAACGATTAGTTGTACTGTTTTTATGAAGAAAAGCTAAGCCATGTAACTTTTTAAGGTTAATTTAAATATAGAGATTTTTAATGAAACATTGTTGAAGGCATCATAACAAATACTTTTATTTAATGTCTTAAAACGTAACAAAATATAATTATATTAATTCTAGGAAAATACTTTAGGTTTTCGTTAGGTTTTACCTTTATCCTGTTCGTTGCCACGAATGACGCGGTGTGCGGTTAGGTACATTAATTCCCGCCTAAACAAAAAAGAAGGTTTCACCTTTATCACTGTTAGTATTAAGTATACATCACAAAGTACATTGACTATACGGAGAGTACACATCCTTTACTTAAATAAACATTTTACGTTACAATTACAATCTTACTTTTTCTTGGTAAAATTTAACTCACAGCGGATTTTTCGTCAGTATTCATGAAAAACTCGTCGTACTGAACAAAGTATTTCTAAATGTTGCTAATCCTTCGTAATAATTAACAAAAAAAAATTTTGTGCAGGTAATCGTTTAAACTTATTGAGGAGAAAGTTATTTATTGAGTACAATATTTGTTTTTTGTGTGTGTTTAATCCAAACAGCAATAACATTATCACCTTAACCGATTTCTATAATTCTTTTTGGAAATGCACCATTTAAGGAGTGATCCCATATATTATACCTAAATATATTTTGTTATGATATATTATCATTTCGTTATTTTGCTGTGATAATAATAATATATTAGGTAAGTAGTGTAAGCGACTGCTAAACATGAGGTCTCGGGTTCGATCCCTGGGTCGGGTAATGGTATTGAGCTTTTTCGTAAAAAGAAAAATTCTCAGTAGCAGCCTGGAGTTTGGAAATGTACACGGCAATAGGCACGCTCCCTATTACGTGGGACATAAACATAGTCGGCGAATCGTGGGTGTGTAATACACCTCTGCCTACCCCTTCGGGGAATAAAGGCGTGACATAGCGTCACGCGCTATGTAATATATTAGGATGATTTTTGTCATTATTGTATATATTTTTCTATAATTCACGTTATATAGCATGTGAACAATGTACAATCGCTTTTTTATTTAGTTTATAACTGTAAAAATAGCATATACCTACAGACATGGACAACAGATATGATACTGTACAAATTAAATAAATCTATCAAAGTTGTAACGAAATTCAATTAATTCACTGCAGTATTAAAAGGTTAATATTTTTTTATACATAGGTACGACGTACGAGTAAATGTCAGATTGAAAATGTTTATTTATTTGCGTGTCTTGGATGATTGATATTGAATTAGCAAATTATCTGGTTAGTTATTAATAAGATGAAGTTCAAAAATATATAAAAAGGTACTTTTTCCAGATTATAATACTTTTTCTTGTATTATACAAGCGATCAAATCGGGTGATCTTGATATCTTTATACTCCGGATTGGAGATTAAACTTGCAATCCCCAGTCCGAAGTCGAGACTTCAAAGAGGTCACCACCACTAAATTTGTGAACTTTAGTGTGTATTTTTGACAGATAATCACAGCTTTAAAGAACAAACTATTGTGAAAATGGAAAAAGAGCCCCCTGCTCGCAGTAAAGCTCTATCCAATTTTACAATAATTAGTTCTTAAGAATAGATAGTGTGAAAATGTTAGCACACATTTATTACTAGTGGCTCACAATTTACCGTCTAGTATTGAACTCAAATTAGTTTCAAATATTTTATTCACATTCAAACTAACACCACCATTCTGTTTATTTAAATTAGGGTGACGACTTCCCCTTCTAAAAATATTAATTAATCAAGATTAATAGCCTTACACTTTAACACTAGGATCGTAAGGAATACAATTAAGAAAAACGAAAGCACAATCGGATACTTTTTCTGCTAAGGGTGAGACATGTAGAGGAAAACAAAGAAACTCGATTTGGAACCCTTCAGAGGTCACAGGGAGCGTATTAAATTTGCATTAGACGAAATTGAAATACGCCCTCCGATGACTCGTTACGAGGGAAGACTAATAATGTCGTCAATTCACATCGGAAAGATCTTGAAAGTCACGCCGTGACTATTCGATTAATTGAATCATTTTTTGCCTTTCCCCCTTAAAGAGGTATGGTGAAAAATTTGTCAATATACTCTTTATGTATTCAAGTGTCCATTGTATTAAACAGTTCATTACTAAGAATTGATTTATTAATTGGGGATCTATTGTCCATTATACTACTAGGCATATACAAATAAATATCTTTATCGGTGTGCTTAACTAGCGTTATATTATGTCGAGAGTGGTTTTAAATTTGTTGATAGGTACAATTGAAAATGAATTATACTTAGATAACTAATGCAATTATTCATAAAATTCACTGAATTTATGACGCATTCAATAATATCTAGACCATAGATGTAGTATATAGATAGATCGGCTATAGAGTAATTATGACGAGACCAAAACTGACACGTACAAGTGTGCGTGTCATGTGCATGCGTGCACTTCAAATAGTGCTGGGACGTTCACTAAACGCGACTATCGACACATTGTATTGTTTTAGTGTCACGTGGTGCAAAGTGAATTCAAATAAATTTTATATTCGAGGGAATAGAAATAAAACTGAAATAAAACATGTTTTATTAATACGTGGGATATTCATAAAGTTTTGAGAAACTAAAAAAATAACTTCTATGGATAAAATATTTTAATTATTTTTTTTCAAAGAACTCTCCACCAGCCTCTACACAAAGTTTCATGCGTCTGAACCTATTTTCGAAACATTTTTCCAGTCCACGGCAGACACATCTTCCACGGCTTTCTCGAGCGCTGTGTATCTTCCGGCGATGAAAACTGTATCACTTTTTAGCTGATATTTTATTTTAGGGAATAAATAGAACTCACACGGTGCCAGATCAGATAAGGAGGGTGACCCAAGACTGACCGGTGTGTTGTCCAGGAAGACGCTCGTTTTGAGAGCTGAGTGTGCGGGCGCGTTGTCATGGTGAAGCAGTACACTGCGGAGCCCATTGTTCGGTCGCTTATTGCTCATTGCAGACAAAACTTCTGGCAAGCATTTTGTGGTGTACCATCCGGCTTTGATGCTGCTTTGGTATGGAATTGAAACCAGATATCCCGTCAAAGTGAAGAAACTAGCGATCAAAATTTTCCCTGCGCTTCTCGATAGCCTCACTTTCGTAGTCGTTTCGTAGCGTTGGTTCGTTTTGAAATAACGAAACTGTCGACTGACGCTTTGTTTCAGGATCGTATTGATAAATCCAGGATACGTCACCTGTCACAATGTCCAGAAGGTACACAAGGTACGTTAGTGAAATACAATAAATTAACAAAAACATAAACAAACAGCAGTATTGGCCAAGTGTGGTACACAATTGATATTGAAATTCTAAAATGACGTACCGGCATGAATAACGTGGGTATATAACCGGAACGAAGCTTTACTCTCTGTGTGCCTCTATGAGAAAAACATTTTTGTTCAAAGTGCTTACTGCATAATTTCGAATAATTTTTAGGAATCCAGTATGAAAGAGAGTATTGGTGTAAAGATGCGAAAGGACATGCTCCGATGGTTCAGACATGTGGAAAGAATGCCGGACGAGCGACTGTTTAAGAAGATATACAATGCTAAAGGGGAAGTATGTAGATACAGGGGGAGACGAAGTCTCACCTACCTAGATCAAATCGGTCATGTATTGAAGGAAGGTGGAGTTAGGAGTCTCCGAAAACCGACGAGCGTGTATGAAAAGAGTTATGAATGTTGAGGAAGCGAGAGATGTATGCAAGAATAGAGCCCCTTGGCACTCTGTTCTCTCTGTCTACCCCGCAAAGGAAATGGCGTAATGATAAGTTATTTTAGTTAGTTAGTTCAGTTTTCTCTATTAATAATTTTAAGCCATTTTTGTCGAACACCAATATTCTGAGGAAATCTAAAACGTTAAATTAAAATATAAACTTTAACCATCTAAAGATAAAAATACATAACCGTATAGAATGATCTTACTCAAATTTTTGAAAAAAAATTATAAATATACTGTTCTAATATAACCTTATCTTATATATATATATATATATAATACCTTATTTTATATATATATATATAAGATAAGGTTATATTTTATAACCAATTATTTGAGATTTTTAGTAGGGGCGGGAATCGAACCACGCATCTTTTCCAATCCGGGGAAGTGCTCTAAGCCACTGAGCTACCCTACTGACCTTTCATTCATCCCAAATTCTTAATCACATTTGTCTTACAACTAACTTACTAACTACGGGATGATCGAAAGGTCAGTAGGGTTCTTTATTCACAAATAATTTCTACTTTAAAAAGTAGCGGAGCATGTCAATTGCTAAAAGAAATAGATCTAAAATATATTATAACCTTTACTGAAACATAAATCAAGGCTTTGCCTTTCCCAATAATAGACACATCAAAGTCATTTTATCGATACCGAAATACCGATAGTGTCATTCTCTATCAAAGAAACATTGTAAATTTTATATCACAAAATTCACGTATCTGTTATCTTTTTATATTGAATTTGATGGCATTGCGGGCATGCATATGATTTAATGCAATAAAATTCCTCATCCGTGTATGAGCACAGCGTTTGTGCTAGTTCATAAGTTTTGCATATAAACAACAAATTACTTACACGTGAAATGTACAATTCTGTGTGTTTTCTTTCTTATATGAGTTACATCCGGGCACTGCACATGTAACTATGATTAGACACGTCAATTAATACAGAATTAAACGATAATTTCTCCAATTTACCTAAAATATGCGAAATTTGGATCGTTGACGATTGATGTTAGGTCCATACAGGTCCATAGCGTGTATGATAGTGGTCTCGTCTATCTATCTCGCTCTAACATACGCGTATACTATGTTCTTACTCTTTTACATCATCGATCTATCTATGATCTAGACTATTACGACAATCGATAGAATTTCAAAAGCACACAAAGTTATTTTATTGTAGCTCGTGAGAGCAGCGAGCTGACTTTCAGCAAAACTTCTTCTTGAGCTTACCATCGCGATAGTTATGTAGTTAGTAATAGTAGAACCTAGCTTGTCCCAGCATGGATGAGCTGGCTTTATCGGGAAAGTACCACCCTCTCACAGTGATCAACTGTGAAACAACGATAGGTGCTCCTTCTGTTGTGTTTTGTATGGTGAGTGAGATTGCCATAGGCTATAGCCCCCTCCTTATCTTCTCCTTAAGATCTTTCCTCTCCATCCCTTTCCTTGGAGTTGGCGACGCGCGCGTGATATGCCTCTGTACCGTCTATAGTTTACGCTAACCGCTTACGATTAGGTGCCGAACGTTGGTTAAATACATTTTAGGTCAGAATCTTATACTTTGAATCAACCGAAATCCTTTATTCCTTTCTGTCTGTTTGTTGGTCGACAATTTATAGCTCGATATCACCGCTATTCTTTGTCTTCAATGCTAGTATTAACCTTTAAAATTCGTCATTACGTTTATGATCAAGTTATAATGCTTATACGCGCAATTTACTTTCAACGTGTACAGACAAAACATTGAAATTCCACAGAAAACTGCAGTTAGCGGTGAGTCATAATGGTAACGTATCTTCATTGTAGATTATGCTATATCGCGCACCCATCTCTTTCGACCTCCTCGAGTCCGTCTTGACATTTAGCTCTAATTGTATCTGTGTAAGTTACCCGTAGAACATTTGTCATAATTGTTTAAAGACAAATATTTTGTGGGCTTATAAACCAGTCTTCTAGGATTTTATTTGACATGGAAAAGGATCGAATATTTTGTTCTTTGCATTCTTCAATGTTTCATTATACAACTGGTATAAATAAGGTCTTAAATAATAAGTGTACACGTATGTAGGTATAATAGCAAATTCGAGGGAATCTAACGAAATTTTATTTAAGGATATTTACTTTAGTTTTTTTTTGTAAATTAGAATAAAATTAAAATTACGTTTCCGAAGACACAAATCCAGTGTCTGTACGACCAATCAACCATTTATCATAACATACAAATTTAATTGAACTCACAGCCCTCTTATGATTTTTTAATCCTTCATTATATTAAAGAACAAAACATTATTTGTGAAAAAAATAATGACATCTAAAACAAATGTGCAGTAGACATTTGGAGTCGCCGTTGGGTGACTGCGATAGCTTAGCGGTCCAGAGTACTTCCCTGGATTGAATGGCACGCAGGTTTAAATCCTGCTCGCATTAAAGCTCTCTTTTTCCATTTTCACAAATAATTTGTTCTTTAAAAGTAGCTGAGCATGTCCAGTGCTAAATGCAGATCAAAATACCTTTATGTCTAACTTTATCTAAGTGATAATTTAACTTTAAAAACTACTACAGAATTGATTTCTTTAATGTATGAACTTTCAATTACATTATGCCATTACGTGTGGCTATCATTTAGAGAGAGAGATTGCCGTGTGGGGCCGGCTTTAGAATTCTCCCACCTCTCTCCACCCATGGGAGTCGTAAGAGCCGACTGAGGGAACACCGGGGGAGTGGAGAGCAGCACTCCCTCGAGTTTTGACAACATCCACTGCGATCGCCAACCCGACTGCCAAGCGTGGCGATTACGACACGGGGGATCCATATGAGCGAAATGAATTTTTAGAAAAGAAAATTATGGGGTCTCCTAGTTTATATCCAGCCAGTAACAATTGTGACACTTCAATATTTCTCTAACTTGCATCTGTACCAATCATAACACTGTTCTAATTTTAACCACAGCTCATTTAGTTTGACTGCACGAAGTAATGCTTACGTCCACGTCACGTCCGCAGCACGTGCTCTAATCACGTTCATCGTGTCACGCAATGCGTAGCCGACTTAATTTGTTGACTGAAGCTTGAGATTGGATAAATAGTTATAAACAGGAAGTTATACGTTTATATGGATGCAAATAGTTAATGCTATTTTTTTTATTGAAAGCAATAGTAGAAGCGTGATGGCCTAGCCAGTATTACCGCTAACTAGTGATCGTGAACTTAGAAATACCAAATTTACACCAACTAGCTGCAGCTTGCTTATGCTCTTTCTAGTAAGCCTCCGTGAAGATCTACAGGGCTCAGATAGGGAGGCAAGTATACGTTTTACTACATGGGTGGCAAACAAGCATACGGATTACCTAATGATAAGCGATTACCGTAGCCTATAGACAGTAGTATTATCAGAGGTAACACTGGCACGTCGCCATCTCTAAGGTCAAAAAATTCTCTTTGACATTTTATTCCGGCTGGTCCAAAATAGCTAGACCTATTTGGATGGTACTTTCACTGGCAGATAGCCGATGTTACAAGGAGTAACTTAGGCTACTTTTGAACACATAAACACAAAGTGCGAAAATGTAAAATAGAAAATAATAGTCACAAGCCAGATTTGTACTTGCATCTCCTGGAAGACCGTACCAGATGCTTTGCCAATTCAGCCATTGATCACACATTCCTCCTTAATGATCCAAGTCATTGAGGTCAGGGCCATGTCATTTTTTTTTTAAACAAAAATACATTAATATCTAAATTTTATTTTTCTCTAAGGAAAAATATTTCCATACATAATAGATTGCTAAAATACACAAAAAATTGCTAAAAATATACAACAAATGTCAAAATTATAAGCTTATGGAATCTGTCCATTAATAATTTTCAAGCAAAACCACCTTCAGTGTTGATGTCGTACTAATGAACATTTACATTTTTATACTCAACAAAAAAGTTCGTTGAAAGACGGTTTTGAGTGACAAGCAACGCTGTAGGTAAGGTGAAGGGCATCCTTTAATGGCATTCCCAGCATAATTCTCTCTAGATGAGTTCAAACAACGATTGTATGGTTTCCTGTTATGTGACTAATGTTTCCTATCATTTCATCATTAACACAAATCAATTTATATATTAGGTGTCGTTTTCTATGCTATTATAAAGTTGTAAACTGAGTTGTGTCTGTACATATTTAGATATTTATATATATATTTTTAGCATTTGACATGCTTAGCAACATACATTAAACACAAAGTGAAAAATGTGAAATCGTGTAGTGAAAAATAACAGTCACGAGCAGGATTCGAACCTACATCTCCTGGATACCGTTCAGATGCTTTGCCAATTCAGCCATCGTGACCCTTGCTCCTGACTGCTAATCTCGATAACACATTCATACTTAACGTCTTTGGGTGACGCCTGCACCATCTGTCGGAAGTATTTTCATACATTATACCGACCAGGTAAACTTAATTTTACAATTAAGATTTTACCTAATAATGACGCAAACCCTATAAATATTTAGATATTTTTATATAAATAACTACTTGCTTACATATCATCACGCCATCTCCCTTGCGGAGCAGGCAGAGAGAACATTCATAATTATCTTCATACACGCTCGCCGGTTTCGGAGACTCCTGACTCCACCTTCCTTGAATACATGACCGATTTGGTCTAGGTAGATGAGTCTCGGTCTCCCCCTGTACGTAAATCCTTCCACTTATGCATAAATAATGTTAAAAAAAATCCAAGTTTTTAGAAGCTACTAATAATAATTGATAAAAAATAAGTTGAAACAAGTTACAAAACATTTTAAGGGATCTAAGATAAAAAAATCTGTTTCAAAATTAAAAGGGGCTTTAAAACCAGAATATAATGTAGAAATCTTTACTACAGCAGCAGCAGTAGGTACTTGGAGGGCTTCAGGTATAAGAAAACTACCGTTTACGGCTCGATAAAGTCTATTGTACGAATCCCTAGGGTAGTTCCACGCTCGTTTCGTATGCCACTTAACGAAATGAGACAGCTGGAATTAGAATTAATCTTTTGGCCTATAGGTAACTACGAATATTATTTTAGTCCCTATTTGTGAAACTATGAAATTTTCTGATAAATTCTTTTAATATGATTTAATTTCTTTTAATCTATAATAATTTAAAATGTTTTTTTTTTTAAATTGGCATAATGTATAGATAATAAGTTCATGGATATTTTGAATCCATCCATCCATCCATCAGCCTTTTAACGTCCACTGCTGGACATAGACCTCCCCAAGAATGGGGGATAGTGCCGTAATCGCTACGCTTGATAGGTGGGTTGGCGATCGCAGTGGATGTTGTTAATTTTCGAAGGAGTGCTGCTGCCCACTCCTCCGGTATTCCCTCAGTCGGCTCTTACGACTCTCATGGGTGGAGAGGGATGGGACAATTCTAAAGCCGTGTGGGGCCGACACGGCATTTTGAATGACTTATAATTATTTCACTCATATATTTGAATTGCCTGCGACTCTGCCGCAGGAAAGAAATAGTTTTATGGCTATATTTCAGGTACGCAATATGGTACCGAGATAAAATGTATACCGGTTTTAAAAACAGGTAGGTATACATTTTATCAGATCATCTCATCAGATCATCTCAGTACAGATCTTTCGATCATCCCAATCTCCTCATCACATTTGTCTTTATGACCAACGCCATCTATAGCAATGCATTTAGGTACATGCATTAATCCAATATAGCAAGTTTAATTTTGCAATTAAAATTTATACTATTTGATGACGCAATTTTTTAAACATTTATGATCTACTACTACTAATTTTTCACAAATAATTTGTACTTAAAAAGTAGCGGAGCATGTCAAATGCTATAGATCAAAAACAGGTATACATTTTATTTATAGCCTTACGCGAGATAAGAGCTACCAAAAAAAATGTCATGAAATTCCGTTCAATAGTTTTTTGTGTGATGCGCGAGCAAGAAGAACATACAATAGTAGTAAAAAAAATGTTTGCTTTCGGAGACACTTAAAGAGTATTGTTTCTCAAATAATGTTAATGTAAGGACATAAAATTGTTACAGTGTTATAATTATAGTATGTACTAATGTACTAGCCTTTGCCAGCAGCTTCGCCGCAGCCAAAAGCTAGTTTTTCGGTTATATCTCAGGTTCCCGATATAGTAGCGGGATAAAATGTATACCAGTTTTAAGTCTAATCAAGGCCTTTCAAATAAAAAAAGTTGCATCAAAATCCGTTTAGTAGGTTTTGTGTATTGCGCGAACAAACAAACAGACAAACAGATAAACAGACAAACAGACAAACAGACAAAAATTCTAAAAAAAATTGTTTTGTTTTTAGACACGCCTATATAGTCTATTACAGTAATTTTTTCTCAAATATCTTGAATTTACAGACACAGCTCTGTTACGGTTTTATATATATAGTTTAGATTAAGCATGCATTAGGCGAAATAAAAAGTTGGATATTAAATTCTCGTAAGACAAAATGTAATGTGACTGCACAGATGGCGAAGTGACTTTTTTTTTTTTTTTTTTTTTTTTCAGGGTTTGATTCCTAAACAAGACAAATGTTTGTAAAAAAAAAAAACATAGCATCACGTCTGTATTCCCCGAAGGGGTAGGCAGAGGTGTATTACACACCAACGATTCGCTAGTTATGTTTAAGTCCCACGTAATAGGGGGCGTGCCTATTGACATCTACCGGGCACATTTCCAAACTCCGGGGCTGCTACTGAAAATTTTTCTTTTTAGGAAAAAGCTCAATAACATTGCCCTATCCGGGGATCGAACCCGAGACGTCATGATTAGCAGTCGTATACGCTACCGCTACACCACCGAGGCAGTTTAACAAGTTCAGTTTTTTAGACAACTCTTTGTGTGATACACAAATGGTTGTTCTGAGTCGGCGTGTACTTTGTGTCCGTGAAATTGTATGTTTGTAAAGTCCCTCGCGATACAAGGATTATTCTTTAGTGCAGGGCGAAAAAAAATGTGACTGTTTGTTTTAAGATTCTAGCCATAACAAAGTAATATTTTATCCATAATAACTATGTTATATAGACCATCACGTTGGAATGCTCTCAAATATAAAGAAATTGAGTCTCGAACCACGTAAACAGATGGTCCAATTTGCATTCCGGTAATCGAGCGTTGAATGGACTACGCACCATGAAATTAGATCATCTTATATTATACCCACCTGAAATATATGACATACCCGTATACTACTTGAATGAAGCTTAAAGGTAATCTTTAAAGCTGTGGATGCGATCTTTACGGCATAATCGTAATGATGTTATATACAAAAAAGAGTAGGTAGATATCGCACTAACGGTAATTGTTGCGCACGAATTCAGAAAATTTACCGAATTTGTTTTAGTCGGTGAATAGCAGTGTGCGAGGCGTAGTAACGTGTCGTTATTATAACAAAATGCCGAGTTGTGTCTTAAGTTGTAAAAACTATGGTTCCAAAATACATCAGAACGAAAGGGTTATTTATTTATTTATTATTCATATCACACGGAAGTATACAAAAAATTAACATATTTATATTTTGTCATTGTTTTATTCCTGATTTACCAAAATTTTCATCACAAACATAATGGCAACTGCCGTGCGATAAGGACTAATATCAGGCGCTTAGTATGCTTCATAGATTTATTAACCAGAAGCACGATCGTAGGCACAATACCTACATAGGGTTCATGCATCGCCAAACTGATCCTAATAGGTATAATATGAACTCAAATAATTTTACTCATCTAAAATCCACTAAACGCACCTGAACGCATGATACTTCATACTTCGCATCACAAGTCTGTAGTTAGTCTGTAAAGTAAGTAACAGTAGAACTTTACGTTTTTTTAAATACCTTTTGCTGTTGTCAGAAATAATATTTGCTTTAACATCAAAACAATTATTTAACAAAATTCCGTATCTGAAACAACTTTAACTTTAATGCAAATATTTAGACTTTTTTTTATCTGCCCCTTAGAAAAACTTTTTATTTAGTGGAGAATAATTCTTCTTAATTATATTAATTAAATAAATATATCCAGTGACTTCTCTCCTAATTTGAATAGTAATAGTATGATTATCGTAACAGACCGAATTTGCAATATATTCTATAAAAGTCCACGTTTTCGCATTGCCTAAAGCCACAACGTTTTGGTAGACTCAATTACTGATTTCATCAAAACCTTTTTTTGTTATGTTTTGGTATTATGTACAATGTTTATATTTGCCTTTAATACATTATAAGTGACTAAACATATATTTGAATAAAAAACATACACATTTAGTAAATTTTATAATTATTATTATCGATTAAACCATTCCTTCTTTTTATTGCATATCATAAAAAAAAATGAATGGAAATGAAGCATGAGAGTAAAATCAATGCGGTCGAAATGCGATCTCTGCGGAGAATCTGTGGAGTGGGGCTGCCTGACCGCATTCGTAACAACGACGTAAGAGAGCGAGTAGGTATGAAAAAGAGTATTGGTGTAAAGATGCAAAAGAGAATGCTCCGATGGTTCGGAGAAAGAATGCCGGATGAGCGACTGGTTAATAAGATATACAATGCGAAAGTGTAAGGATGTAGGTACAGGGGGAGACCGAAACTCACCTACCTAGACCAAATCGGTCATGTATTGAAGGAAGGTGGAGTCAGGAGTCTCCGAAACCAGCGAGCGTGTATGAAGAGTGTTATGAATGTTGAGGAAGCGAGAGATGTATGCAAGAATAGAGCCTCTTGGCACTCTGTGTTCTCTGCCTACCCCGCAAGGGAAATGGCGTGATGATAAGTTAGTTAGTTAGTTATAAAAAAAATCCTGGCTAACACTATATTATCATATTTACAATAAGGTAAGTGTGATAGTTACAATAAGATAGATAAAGGTATTTTGCTGTTTATTTATAACACTAAAAATAAAATATTGACAACGCACAATAGAGTAACAAATTATTAATTGCTCGAGATTATTTTGTAAAAATCTTAATTATAAAATTAAGTTTCTCTGGTTGGTATAATGTATGCAAATACTTCCGTCAGATGGCGCAGGCATCACCCAAAACGTTAAGTATGAATGTGTTATCGAAATTAGCAGTCCCGAGCAATTGTCACGACGGCTGATTTGGCAGGGCATCTGGACATGCTGCATCTGGCGTTCGAATCCTGCTCGTGACTGTTGTTTTCGATATCACATTTTGAAACTTTGTGTTGATTGTTAATCGGTTCCAAAACAGCAACATAACAAAGCAGATGGACTTTCCCACCAATATACAACACTTAATGTATCAGCAAAAACTATTTTATTAAATTCCGTGACCCCACATAAATAAGGTGGGGTAATCACGTTTCGCATCGCAAAGAGAGCAAAACAACCAGCCCAATTAAAATTGATACAGACAGCTCCCAGAAGGTGTCGCTGTTCGCATCACTCGCACGCGATCTCTACGACGGCGACGCCATTGCTAATCGACACCATTAATTTTATTCTGTCGGATGTTGTTTGCTCTGAAAATATTCACAAGTATTTTAATGAATATAATCTTATGAGTAAAAACCGGCACTGTAGACAACCCTAACCCAGATCAAAATAAAACTAGTAAATCCTTTTTTAAAACACATAATTTGACTGCCAGTTTTATAAGTCTAAATAAAGGTTAACTATATTAAGAGAACATTTTTGAAACAAATTGGCCGAGTAATAGGATTTAAAATGTAAATTCTAAAAGGGTAAGATAAGTTTTGTGTGGGGTGCGTAATTAAAAGAGACGCGTTGTGCGACAGTTGTGAGGTACATGGTGTCTTATCGGTTGGGTTTTAATTTGAGCCTGGCATGAGACACGCGATCACGCGACAGAACGCACCGAATGGGAACAGTTAGCGCGCTTTTAATATTATACTTTTTATTATTATCGAATATTTGAACTGAATTTTGTCGTGGAGCGTATCGATTTTTAAATATAATTACTTCCAATATTCGGTCGACAGCACCAGGCGTTGACATTTGAGAAAAAAACTGTAACGTTTGAGTAAGCATAGTTTATCAATCAGGCTATAGAACACACAGGGGAACCCTTTTGTATTTTTTTCTTTAAGTTTGGACAAAGTAAACGTAGGAAATGAGATTTCACGTAACAATTTTTTAGAACAAAATTCTGGTTGCGTGTCGGATTGTAAATAATTAACTCATTCAGGCGCACCTATAGGGATGCCATGCCGCCATTGTGTATTTGTTTTAAAAGTTAACAAACATATAATAGTAATGCTATATACATACTTGTTTTCTTAATATGTTCTAATAGAAATAATTATAACTAGTTATACTAATCTATAACTTTAATTCAATTATTACTATCTCAACATTACGGGCGCTTTCAGAATTCATCGTTCTTCAAACTTAATCTTGATTCATTATTACCGTCAAGAATTTAATTTATAACTTCTTAGAAATTTTAATGTTCTGAACTTCTACTATTAATTGAAGATTTGGAGTAAATTATAGGCGACACAAGTTGCTAATATTATGATCCCTCTATTTATTTGCATAGGTTGATTTAGTTCAGTCTCTACTTCAGAAATTGAGTTATTAGTTTGAAACTGGAATCATACATTTTTGGATACATATACAGTTATCCCCAATGTACAAAGATTATATTATTTGACCATATACGATATCAAAAATAAATTAATAAGAGAAAATATTGGCATCCATGTTAATTGCCACTATTATAAAAATAATATTGATAATTAAGATTGAAGATGAAACTCTATGAAACAAAATAACACCTGGTTTATGCACACAATACTATAACTAATCAAAAATTTTATCACAAGTCGTAAGATTTTATCAACTATATTTAAGCTACTATCTTTAAGATATTTCAGAAAAAAATTACTGTATTAGAGTATTTAGGCGTCTCTATCAACAAAATAATATTTATTTGAATTATTGTAGTTTGTTTGTTCGTGCATCCCGTAAAACTATATATAGTTCTCGAATCTGGGGTATGTTTTGGACCCGCTACAAATTTGGAAACCTGAGATACTCATATAACCTGAAAACTAGTTTTTGTCTACAGCAGAGCCGCAGAAAAAAAGCTGCTAAGTACATATTTCTAAGAATCCTTTACAGTTGGCATCCCCATCGTCTGTAATTTCATAGGAAGAAGAATTCAAAAAATTCAATTAAATGTACCCTATCAAAATATCGAATTGTTACCCACGGGAGCATATTGCCGCTGCCTATTGTTTATTAATATAGAGTCACGAACGTCTGGGGGTGGAGTTATTAGTTTACAAGTGTATCAAGCCCCTTTGTTTATTATTGACTCAGTACTCGCGGGAGCACAATATTACTTCCCAACCTTCAAACTCTTTCGGAAGTTTGCCTTCGCTGTTGACATCTGCCATCCTATTGCTTGCACGTTTCGTAAACTCCATCGTGTATTAATTCGCTTTGTCATTTACGTTATCTACATTGATCATTGTACTGCTGAGAATTTAATTCTTTGTTTATTTAGGATAGCGTTATTTCGATAGATATTTGCTTGTATATTGATATTCTGTTTACAAAGGACATTGAAACGTAAATAAACAGGAATAAAGTATAGTTTGTAGATGATTGTGCGATTCCATTTCGCTATGCGAAGTAAATGTTAGTTTGGAAGTTTGGGACTCTCACCAAAATGCATAATTAACAAAACGTATTATATAAAAATATCTACCTGACCAAAAAGTATTATAAAAAAACCTCTCTGTTTCTACTCTTATATTTATATGAGAAAAAATATAAAATTTGAAGGTAACTTATTTATCAAAACTACATATTTAATTCGAAGTTAGGATTACTATAAAACAAATTTAATTCGATATCCCTTTCTTGTAACATTTATTTTACTATTACATTTATTTATGTGAGAAATTTCATACTCTATAATATGTGTGTGTACTTATTTGTATAACAACGTTTCATTTTGTTACGAAATCATACCAAACGATACTACAAAGTAATCTCGATATTTATATTTAACAAACAATAAATATTTCGCTAAGTATATAATAAGTCTGACTGAATCAACAATCAGCGTTATATAAATTCAAAATATAATACCGGCATTTATTATAATGATGTCAGCTTCCGTGCACTCAAAACAAATTGTACAACAAGTAACAAGTATACCTCTATTACAGATTACAGAGATCATAACAGTAATTCACATTAGTGTGATGTGTCATGTTGCCAACAACCGACCGCCGATGCTCATTATGACCAGTTAGTAAGGGCTAATACATAATAACACGATTGGCAAATAACATTTCTTTTCCTTATTACACTTACTATTTTGTACACTTCTATTGACGGGCCTCATGGCGTAATCGGTAGTGTAACCGACTTCCGTGCACGAGTTCGCGGGTTCGATCCCCACTCAGGACAATTATTTGTGTGATGAGCACAGATGTTTGTACTGCGTCTGGGTGTTTTCTATCTATTATATGTATGTATTTACAAAAAATACTAATATATGTCTAGATACGAAATGTCCGTGAATATTTATTTTGTTTTTATTTATTTCCTTTTTTTATGTATTTGAAACAATCTGTAGATAAAAAGCAATGCAAAAAGCATTTGCCTCTGGAACAATCGACACGGTTAAACCATTTTCGACCGGCTGGTCTCTGATGGTGCCAAATGTGAGGACTATTTGTGAACTATCTTAACTTCCGCGTGCTTCAGAAGGTTTGGTAAGGTCCCCGTTATCAAATAACACACTGGCAGTCATATAGGTTGTCAGTCCTGAATAAAAAAATCTAACATCAGTCTTGTCCTAAGGTCACCAGTTTAATTGGATTATGGAGGTCAGCTAATCAGTCGCTCTGTGTAAATAATGGTACATCAGCTAAAAATTAAAAACAGATTAGACGCTTAACCCAACAGAAGTTTGGGATAAGACAATGGAGAAGATTAGCGGTCATCTTATCAAAAATCTGATTCAAATTCTGTTTTGGATTCGCTGCTCGTCGCAATAGTTCGATCATGGAGATAATAAGTACTGGTGATCAGGTTAAATTGAACAGAAAGGAAGCTAACCATAAAAAAACTACATGGTTGTCTGTAAAGTCGGTTTCCCGACGACAATTTTACGTGATAACGTCATATACGTGTATGTCGATAGATGCGTCACAAGCCGAACGCTTAGGCCGATTGTGCCTCTCTATCGCTTGATCCGCGCTCTCGCTTGCACGCTCGGCTCAGGTGGAACGTGACACTTTATCGTATGTGCAGCCAACGTTCATCGATTTATAAGACGTTTTTACGTCAAAAAAATTGGTAAAAGTCTAAGAAGATGAATATTTCTTGATGGTATAAAGTCTGCGATCTGCGTGGGAGGACAAGTGAGCCTAGCCAAGTTAGATATCGTTAAAGATATCAAATTCCCATGAGTATACATATTTGAATAGTTTTCTATAGCGTTAGCGATCATAGAATGCAACTTGGTTGGTGTCTAAGCCCACAGGTCACTGATAGATGATTTCTTATTGGTATGATAAGCCTATGATGACCAGAAAAGGCGAAGTGGTTGAGATAACGACCTTGTACCGAGTGTTGTAGGGTACGATTTACATACAGGACAATTATTTTTGAAGTACAAATTATTTGTGAATAAGGATAAAGAGTTTTTTTTTTTCATCAAGTAGTATGAATTTTAATTGCAAAATTTAACTTACTATATTGGATTAATGCATGTAAATGCATTGCATAGATGGCGTTGGTCGTGAAACAAATTTGATGAGGAGATTGGGATGAGCGAATAGGTCAGTACGATAGCTCAGTGGCTTAGAGCACTTCCCCGGATTGGAAAAGACGCGGGTTCGTTTCCCGCTCATACTGAAAATCTCTTTTTCCTTATTCACAATTATTTTCAAGATCTCCAAAGGGTTGTTCTGAACCGTGTGTACTTAAGTCTCCCGCGCTGTAAGTATTATTCAATAGCGCAGAGTATTGTCTTTTAAAAGTTACATAAAAATATATATATTAAGGTTATTACTGATAGGTACATCACTAATGATAGTTTCTTCACATCATGAGCCAGTTATAACATTTAAATCTTCTTTCCGGTAACTACGAGTATCATAGAAAATACCTATATATTGTACAAACACCAGTTGTTTTAATCTCATGTGGTCACACCTTTACAGAATGGTTTGTCCACTAATCTCGCCCATATTGGCTTGTTAGCACCACATACCCGATAGCTGACTTTATTGGTGTTTATGGAAACCTTTCGTAAACTATAAACATTACTTTATGTACACAGAAAAATGCTTTTTCCCGTAGCAACTTTCGATAGATAATATTATACTTACCAAACCTGCAAGTAAATGTTAATAAAAATATAGAAGATAATTGAAGCTTATTTTACATAAGAACTAGCAGCCTGTAACGACTTCCAGAATGTTATTTGACAGCTGTGACCCACTGCTTAGCACGTAGGCGGTCAGGTGTCCCCAAATAGTATTCACTTTTCACCCGTCTGATTGTCGCCCATCTGATTGCCAGTCTAGCGAAAGATGCTTAACCTTGCCGATCGTTCCAACTATAAGTGTACAACTATGCTATTACTTCCTCTCCTCAAAATTTTATGACGATTGAGAATTCCGTCATCGTAGCTAAGTACCTACCTACGTAATCTAGTGATAAAACTGTTGATAGTTTACCTTATATGATAGCTATTACACTATTTATGCTTCCGGACGTATAATAAACTCGCTTATATGGTTTTATATTAACAATAGATGCCTATTTTAAAGTTGTTGCTCTGATTCTTATGTGTTATGGGATGCATATATGATATTTAATGCGCAATGAACTAACGATATTCTTTATATCGCCTTGTGAGATCGAAAGTAACTCTTAAAATTTATGTTTTTCGGCAAATAAAGGATATGTGTCTGGGGAATACACATTTCTGTGTTCTTCCTCAAATAACTTTTTATTGAAACAAGCTAGCGACTCAGTTGCTTTTGTTAATTAATATTATAACTATTCCCTTTACAGAAATGTTAATTGATCCGCCAATGTCATATTATAAATATTTTTAAAAGAGCAATACAATAAAACTTCCTAATAAAGGTCACTTTTATATTAACTAAATGATTTGTTTGATGTACCTACTACTTTGATAAAGGTCCATTTCATTTTGATATTTTAATAGTAATAGTTAGTCCGTGTGGTGATGGACTAAGAATACAAGTGTCACCACCCCATTCTTTCCCACGGGTGTCGTATGAGACGACTAAGGGATAAGCAATTATCATCCATTGCATTACTAGTGGTAGGGCTGGGTACCAAGTGGGAGTACATCGTTGCGTTTTGGCTGTAGCAGGAGATAGCCATTTATATTTTATATTTCATTTCATATCTATGAAATGAATTGGTGAGCAGCGGCTTGACATACATACTCTTGCTATAGTCGAGTCCATGGGCGACGGTTACCATTTACCATCAGATGGACCGTGGCTCGCCTGCTACTAATAGCAAAAAAAAAAACGAATATTTGTCTTTTTATGTATTCAGACAGGTTTCTTCTGCAATTTTCTAAAAAATGTCAAATAAAATAATACAAATATTATTTTGGCTTTTATTTTAGATCAACACAGAAGTATGGTAGTAAACTAGAACAATCAAAAATTACCACAAATTAACATACTCAGTAGGTTATATTATTATTTATCCTTACAATTCTAAAAACACAGTTTTTTCTGTGATTTGGCATAAACGGTAGTACTTACTTAGTAACATAAAAATAGGTATTCTCATATAAAATGTACTTATACATCTACTATGTTATTATTAAATCAACATAACCAATTTTCAGTCTTTTGTTTACATGTTAATTTTTATAAATTAACATAAACTTATCGTGGCCATTATTGGCCGTAAAACAATGTTGGTTCTTCTGCCTATTAAATACTCATTACAAGTTATAAAAATCTTGTCTATATAGCACTATATATAATCACAACCGAATCAATAATCATAAACACCTTCATTATAAGTCTTCTGACTTATAACAATTCGTAGTTAGTAGCGTAAGAAACTGGTATTAAGTTTTGTCTTGCTAACTCCTTGAGATCGTTTTTCTTGTTCTCTTTTAGTTGAAGAGGGTTTTCAATACAAGGGTTTAAGCACAATTTCTTCGTAGGCTAACATTTTTTTTCTTGGGCCGCATATTCATAAGAGAAAAAATTGCCAAATTGGAGTGGTATGTATATAGGACCGGCTATTTAATATTTTTTAATCACCTCCTCAATCAAACTTTGTACGTTGTCGGCTTCATTATGCGTATGCCCTTTTATTAAATATTTGTAGGTAATGGTCTCAATATTATCGAAATGGATAACTGCATAAGAGTAATTACGAGCAATCATCTTGTTTTTGTTCTGCCTTGTGCAGTTATCTGATTAAAATGTTACATGCAATTTCTTGTCCAGGCTCTTTTTGCTTAGTATTTCTAGGTAGTCATAAACACAAGAACCAATTTAATTTGCCCCCCTTTGCCCTTGAGTTTTGTCCCAGAAGTAACAGTAAACTTCTCCGTAAAATTTCCCATCTTCTCCAGTTTTTAATTTTGTTATGGTAAAATTTAAACAGTTTATTTTAGAGTAGTCATAAAAATAACCAGGACTAGGGCACAACATGACAGACTGTAAATCAAATACTGCACAAACATGGGTTTCATCGACCTCTTGACGATCACTCCTTTTTTTCTTTTCGACATAGATCTTTCTCTTTCAAATGTTTGTCGTATTTAGACTTAAGTTGCGATTTTGTGTTCTAGAGGGCCAGTTGATAAGCTAAGCAGGTTTCGCACCTGCCCTTATTTGGTATGAAGAAACCTATATCATATTCTGTGTTGAAAGTTTTAAGATACAGCCAGTATACCGCCTGTGGGAGACTTTTCTCTTTCTGACCATTATTGAAATCGTGACACAGATCTTTAATAGTCTTGCTGTCAGCTATGTATTCTCGATTCATAGTTGCTCTCAGATAAATATAATGCGATTGACTGTTGATATATTGTAACATCGTCTTTTAGGTATCGATCGCAAATTGCTTGGTCTGGGATGGCTAACGTTTCAGGTGTCTTGGAATCATAAGAACTACTTGAAGATGAACTACTGCTACTTCAGATTGATGACGAGCTTGTACTCGAACTTCTTGAAGTTGGACGTCTGTTAGATCCCACTCTTAAAGCAGGTGGAAGGGAGATGGTTTTTGGATTTTAAAGTGTTTGGTTTGTGTGCTTTGTTTTAAAATCTGCAATTGCTTCTTAGTGGCAGATGGTGACATATTATGTCCAAGTTAGAAGCTTATTATAATAATATGTAGTTAGTTATATTTATTGGGAAATAAATTATTTTTAAATAAAAAAAAAACCGCTTTCATAAGACCCCTTGAACTAAAAACCAAAAAATAATTTAGTATTTACATACGATTTCCGTGTTAGACACCTGATGCGTTTGAAGTCGGTGCCAAGATGATGTTAATGTTATTATAAGTAGGTATGTATTTACTTAATGTTTTTGTTACTACCTATATGAGTATAAAAATTGTTTTTTTATTTTTAGACTAGGCAGGTTGGTGGTGCAGCGGTAGTGTGTGCAACTGTTGACCATGAGGTCTCGGCTTCAATCCCCGGATCGGGCAGTGATATTGAACTTTTTCGTAAAAAGAAAAATTCTAGGCAATGTACGGCAATAGGCTCGCCCCCTATAACGTGGGTCTTAAACATAGCTAGCGAACCCTGGATGTGTAATACACCTCTGCCTACCCCTTCGGGCATACAGGCGTGATGCTATGCCAACTAAACGCACTGCTCCAATGAGCCAGATAGTAAGGAATAGAAATCTGTATTTTTCCACACTATACAAGGTGTCTACCTCATTACAAAAAAATATGTTTTAATGACTGGAAGGAGTATTTTAATAAAAGATCAGTAGAGAAAGGTATTTGGTATAAAACCCTGCAATGTGAGCCTCTTCGCATACCCTGGTTTGATACACAAAAATTAAGTAGAAATTTAACAATAACAGCTTTTAGGCTGAGATCCGGACATATGCCACTAAACAAGTTTGCGCACATGATGAAGGTGAAAAGCTCTCCAAGCTGTGATTTATGTGGCACTGTTGAAGATGTGCAACATGTTCTGGTGGAATGTGTCCGATATCGGACAGACAGAGAGATTCTTACGAGGACTTTTCACTTAAATTTACTTAACATGGGCACCTTTCAGGTACTGTTAAGCCTACCAATATCAGATGCAGCGAAATACTTGTTACAGTATATGAGACGACGCTAGTTAGCATCTTGTAAAAGTTATTTTGACCCTAACGGGACTGACATGTCCATTATTGTATAAAAGATCTAAAAATAAATAGAAAAAAAAAGAGTCCTGACGAGTCGGAACTTCCTCACGATGTGTGCCGTGTCCAGAAGTACCGCTTTCTGTATCAAACCCTTGATCCAAATACCCAACGTGAGCCTCTTAAGATGTTGGTCGAGGCTCTTGGCTATGAGTCCGTTAACTGTAACCACTATCGGCACAATGATTGCTGAATCTACATCCCACATGTCAACAATCTCGTGAGCCAAGTCCAGATACTTAATCTGTTTATCTTTCTCGGCCTTTACAAGATTCTCGTCATGTGGGATGGTGGTATCAACTATCATTGCCCGGCGCTCAGATCGATCAACCAACACAATATCAGGTTTGTTGGCCGCAACAGTCCTGTCCGTGATGATTGATCGATGGTGTGACACGACCATTTTCGAGAACTGGCTCAGCTACATACCTGTAGTAAGGCACCTCTACGTCCACAAGGCTGTATTTCAGAGCAAGTTGTTGGTGGATGATCCTGGCCACTTGGTTATACCTGTGCAAGTACTCACCGTTAGCAAGACGAGAACAACCAGAGACAATATGTCTGAGGGACTCACTAGGATGGTGGCAGGCACGGCATATGTCAGCCGTACCATCCCTCAGGATATGTCTCCGGTAGTTGTTCGTCATGATAACTTCGTCAGCAATTGCACAGACAAAACCTTCGGTTTCCCCAAATAGGTTACCGAAACGTAGCCAGGCCACGGAAGCCATGAAATCTACGTCCGGCCCATGTAAGGCCCGGTAAAACCTTCCGTGGAGTTCCTTGCTGTGCCATACACCCCTGCGATCGTCAGTACCAAGAACCACAGGTCTGCGCCAATTCTCCTTAGCCAAAGAGAGTGGAGTAAGTCCGGAATCTACAGCGACCACATCACGATGCATATCGTTATCAGTATGAAGGAAATATTCCCTAAGGTTGAACACCTCACGATTGTGCAAGGTCTTGACATTTAAGAAACTTCGCACATTTATCCACACCAAATTTCATCCTAATGGAATTACTAAAGGATTCGGTTAACTTTAGGTACTCCATTAGTTGAAATCTGGTAGGGGCAAACAATTTGAGATCATCCATGTAATACAGGTGGGATATTTTGCAACCATCACCTCGCAACCTATAGCCTAGTCCTGAACCCTCTAATAAGGTGCTGAGAGGGTTCATGGCTAAACAGAACCATAAAGGACTCAGACTGTCGCCCTGAAATATATCCCGCTCAATCCTTACAAGCTCACCATGACAATCCGGGGTCTGCCGACATACTGGATAGCAAAGAGCTGTCTTCCAATGCCCCATACAAGACTTCAGGAAGGTGCATAAAGTTTTGTTAACTTTATACAACCCTAGCACTCTCAAGAGCCATGTATGTGGCACAGAGTCAAAAGCTTTTTTATAGTCTATCCAGTATATCATTAGATCCCTTTTCTTACGGCAAGCCTGTTGGCTTATGGCCGCATCAATAAGGAGGAGCTCCTTAGTACCACGACCCCCCTTCCTACATCTATTCTGAGAGTTGGACATGATCAAATAAGCATCAATATGTTTAGTAATTTTGGTTCTCAGAATGGCTGTAAGAAGCTTATAGAGTGATGGTAAACACGTAATAGGTCTATAATTACCTGGTTCCGTAGTACTGCCTGATTTATAGAGCAAATGAGTGATGCCAGTCGTCATAAAATCCAGCAGCAACCCGGATTCCACAGACGATTGAAACTGAGATGCCAAACAAGCATTTGAACTGCGTAGCCATTTAAGCCAAAAGTTGTGCAGTCCGTCCGGTCCTGGAGATTTCCAATTTGCCAAAGAACGGACTGTACTGACTACGTCTTGTTGTTCTATAATGATTTTGTCCATTGTTGGGATTGTTTCACATGCTTGTTTAACTTTCTCAATCCAATCGCCTTCGGAGTGTATGATAGGCACCGACCAGATGCTGCGCCAAAATTTATTTGTAGCTTCAGCATCGGGTATTTGCACATCACACACAGCTTCACGAGGTCGCTTCCATCTTCTATAGACTGACTTTTCATTACTTTGAAACATGCGGTTCACAGTATAACGATCCATACGGTTTTGTATCTGCGAACTTGATTTGCCCATGCATAGAGTTTTTGCTTCAGGAGGTCGATGCGCTCCGTTACACGGGCCATAAAATCTTGAGGCCTGACGCCAGTCTCCAAGAATGCCCGCTTTACGAAGCGCATTACTCGTGGGCGTGTATTGCCCAACCTGAAGCAATTGAGTTTGCTGATTAACACCCTTGTCTCTGCGATACGACACTCAATCCTACACTGCCATGCCGGTTTTGCGTTCAGAGGCCGCATATAGGATTCCCTTTTTAAGAAAGTGAGTCAAGCTATACGGCACGCAGCAATGGCTGTACAGTACAAGATGGAATGTGTATCGGCAAGACTGTCGCTAGTTTCTAAGTAATTAGATAAAAGCGAGTCAAGGATCTTAACCATTAACATGTTCCTTCTATGCATGGGTAATCGAGGCAGATGTGGCCTAAATTCTAATGGTTTGGATCTATACTAATGAATCGCATATTCCAAAGCAGCTCTTACTTCCTCTCAATACTGGGAGTCCACAGAATAAGACTCGTCACCCCCATCCACACATGCCCTTTGTGTAACGGATTCCCTTTGTGTAGCCGGTGTTTGCGAAAGAGTAGGGGTAACGTGACTAGTCTGTATAAACTCCGAGCGTAACCGATCAAGTACGGTGTCCTCCAACATATGAGATCGTTGAATGGCCCGCACTTGGTCCGATAGTCGTTGAGCCGAGACGTTGATAGACGGTTCAAGGCCCTGAAACAGAAGTAGCATGCGGTCGCGGTACGCGGTGAGATTGGTTACCCCCCCCCCCCCCTGTAGACCCGAAATATGCACGCATGACATTTTTATTTATTGGTCTAGTCCATTTCATGCGCCGCACATTACCACCGGCAGTGGGGACCTTGTTTGAGGCCGGTGGGCCTCGAGGTCCTAAGCTATCCGGTGGCCGTTTTCTCACGCCGACGTACAGGTGGCGGCGACGTCGGCGGTGAGAAGTACTCGTCGCTGGAGCTCGAGCTCAACGCGTATGGTGTGACCGGTTCCGCTGGTGCGGTCACCGGTGGCTGCGACGCGGAGCTGTGCGACGAGTCCGGGGGTAGTAGGCGTGCTGTTTTTGCTCTGGCTCTTGTTATCATAATTATAACGGGAGCTGCATTTTCATATTTTTCATTTTGACGTGGATGTCAAATGTCATGTTGCGTATATTTTCACTAGTTTATTAAATATTCACGGGGTTCTATTTGCATTTTATACTGAATTTATGATTTTGTGGTATTTGAAATATTGGGAACTTATCAAAAATGTATAAATATAGTAAAATAATATTTTTCGACAAAGTCTGTTTGCGAACACAACTCTCCGTTTCAGTGTTGCCAGAACTATTTTACTTATTATTATTATTAATTATGCCGTATAAATTTATAGATAGGCATTTATATGGAAGTCAAATTTGACTTAAAAACTCCAAAATATCAAAATTGGTATTAGATTATTTAGGCGCATTTGAACACAAAGATTTTTTTTTCTATTTTTCCACACAACGCAAAATATACTGCACTGATTTTGATAAAAACTATTTATTAAGTTTTTTTATTATATTTATGAACTGGTACCTATACCCTTTATCCCACTACTATATCGGGAACCTGAGATATAATCAGAAATATACTCGGCTCCCCCGCAAGTAAAAGCTGGTTTAAATCAGCATTTTACTCATACGATCACTTCTACTTCTTTTTCTCTAATAACCTTCCCATATAGTGTAATGATTGCGGAAAATAATCTTAGGAAAGAGAAAAGGAGAAATTATGCCACTTAGATAATATTGTATTATAGAAGTAAAAGTCATCGTATAATTTTTCATTTATTTAGCTATGTATGATAATAATCATCAAAATCATTCGTCTATGATACTACAATACCTATTTCTATAAAAAGAAACTACGCAATATGAAAAATCCAAAAGTGCACGCCTCATAATCTTCATTTTTCACAATAAGATTGATTATTTTTTAAGTAACTAATAATGTATTGGTCTTACTAAGTAGTTTTCAATAAATCACATAGATAGCGCTAATATCAAAAAATACTAATGTGGTTCTCATGTCTTATATGCCATCTAGCGCAAATTTTAAGAAGTACTACTATATTGGTCTATAGTTCTCACGAAATAAGGTATACCGCTGGTTTTAGTGTAACATCGAATTGACTGTAAATATTCACTATTTTTTTGTTTATTTAATAACAATTAAACCACATCGAATCAGACCGTGAAAACTGATAGGGCTCGGCTATTTGTAATTATACTGAAGCGTAAGAGAAAAAAAAGCCTCGATTAGGAAAGTATTTCGGTCGTTATCATGTTAACATACATTATCCGAACATACCTACAGACATACGGACGTCCTAGACAGAACTTTATTAAACGGTTTTTTAACTATGTTAGTTTAAATAACAAAAATGGCATCAAAAATATCGTGAGTGTTAAAAATAGTATTTTTTCTTGATATGTGTGTGTATATATTTATTTTACAAGTTGAAAAATCAGTTGTTCTGTGTGAAACGAGAGTAGTACCCACCTCAACGCTTGCTTTATGAGGCGTGCAAAAAACAAATACTTTTTGATATTACGTAACAGTTTTCCATTAAAGTAACTTTTAACGTGCGTGGTCAGGACTGCCCATGACCATTTAATTCTTAACAGGAACATGTATATATAAAACCAAAATTACAATGTCTTTCAATGTAGCTAATGGTACAATTACCGATTAGTAATAAAATTACACAACAAATATAATTAAAGCGGTTATTTATTAAAATAAACGCCCAACAATCATAAGACCATAACACAACGCTTTGCTTCTTCTTTACGTAAAATAAGGGTAGATAATCACCCCAATTTTATTGCACTTACATTTTATGAAAACAGGCTTCATATAAAAGCACGGAGCATAACAAAATTCAGCTCAGCACTATTAACACGCCATAATAACCGAAAATTTACATTAACCTATCTTAGGCCCCTGTCCAAGCCCCTTGAAACATAATTAAATCCTTTTTAGTGTGGCAATAAAATTTTATGGGGAACTAACCACCGTTTCCGTTATCACGTGAAGCGGGTTGGATCCATAATTAATTAAGGGATTTAGTACAGGTGTAATCTCTGTAAGCAGATGTGAAACTTACTCATTTGGGTAATATGAACGTAACATGAAGACAAAAGATAAACATTATTTACCCGGTAGACGTCAATAGGCTCGCCCCCTATTACGTGGGACTTAAACATAGCTGGCGAGTCGTGGGTGTGTAATACACCTCTGCCTACCCCTTCGGGGAATACAGGCGTGATGCTATGTTTTTTTTTTATTTACCTACATATAGCTTTAGACATTATATATTATGTTATTTTATCTACCTTCAAATGGCGTGTATGGGTGAATGAAGTTGGAGGTAAATTCCAGGTCGAGTCAAAACAGTAATTGGGTTTGCAATAGTAACTTTTAAAGATTCGCGAATTGTACACATATTTAAAGTAGCCTAGTAGTAGCCTGAACCACCTTAATTCTCTTCACCTAAAAATTAAATTCACATGTGAGGTGGAGACTGACAGATCAATTTCTTTTCTTGACGTGAAGTTGATGGCGAAACCTGACGGCACCCTTGGCCATACCGTCTACCGAAAACCGACACACACAAATAAGTATCTGCTCACCTCATCGCACCACCATCCGCGTCACCTACAGTCAGTCATAACTTCATTGACTACCAGAGCCATTGATATTTGTGACCCTGAACATCTACAACAGGAACTGCATAATGTTCAAGAGGTACTAAAACGAAATGGGTACAAAACTGGTCGTAGGCTTCAGCGGCGAACGAAAAGGGAAAGATATCCTGAAGTCAATAGACAACCGGCTTTCCTGCCATATATACGAGGAGTGACGGACAAAATTGGAACAGTACTTAGTAAATACTCCATGAAGACTGTATACATTCCGCACTGTAAGTTATCGAGTCAATTGCGTACACCGAAGGATATTATTCCCTTGCAATCAGCGGGAGTTTACAAAATAAACTGTAGCTGTGGGAGCGCTTACATCGGCCAAACCAAGCGATCGATTGCTGAAAGGGTTAAGAGGCCACATAACTGCAGTCAGGAAAGGACAGATAAACAAATCTGCCATCGCTGAACATCTCCTAGAAGCAGGTACTAATCACTGGATTGAGCTTCACCAACCTATAATCCTATCTCAGGACCGCCA
The DNA here is from genome assembly GCA_948253155.1 of Leucoma salicis. Taxonomy (NCBI): domain Eukaryota; kingdom Metazoa; phylum Arthropoda; class Insecta; order Lepidoptera; family Erebidae; genus Leucoma; species Leucoma salicis. The sequence goes on along the minus strand of OX411815.1, from coordinate 18,884,120 downwards.
TTACTACAAACGGTTAGTGCGCGAAGCTACTGAAATCAAAAAGCACAGAAATTTCAATAGAGGAGACGGATTTAATGTATCATCAGCGTGGAATCCAGTGATTAATAAGTGCAAACTACCTAATATATCTTCACATTCGTCTCGCGATATAGTGAGTGTTGTGTGACGGACAAACATCGGTGTAGATCAATCTACCCTACAAACTGTTGAGGAAAAATAAAGTAGCTCGCCTCTCCAGTTGTTCCGTGACCACGGCTGCTGCAACGCAGTTGAAACGTCGGGTAAAAGGTAGTTAATAATTTTACCTATTTTATACGCGAAAAAAGACCCGTTTATGCTACTTTAAATAAGTAATTGGGTTTTTCATAAATAAATTCTTAATAACAGCTCGGAGTTAGAAAGTTGGCGATGTTACACTCCCCTAGTATATCCTCCAAGGTCCTGCCTCGGAATGTATTTAAAGCCATTGATCCTGCACCTGATATCTCTCAGGTCGCGTCTATATGCCGTCTCATTTGAATATGAGAGTGAGGAACAGATAATGCACTTGTATTTGCGCTTACACTCGTGCACCATAATATCTTCTGTGTAGGTACATGAATGGTTTGTGTTGACTGAAATTACGTTCTGAAAATATTATAAGTATAGCTTATTTTATAGTAAAATATTAGTAATTGACGGGAGGATAATTTTCGCATTAAGTAAAATATGTTATCGTTGGTATGAAACAAACAACATAGAAGAGTATCACGGCAATTTCCTAGCAAGCCTCAAAACAAAGTAGACTGGAATTTCAACATGCCTGAGGTTATGGATCTTGGATGTTACGATTAACTGGGATAAATACCAAATTCTATTAAACACAAAGTGGAAAACGTGAAATCGAAAATAACAGTCACGAGCAGGACGACTTTGTGTTTAATGTATATGGCTAAGCATGTCAAATGCTAAAAATATCTAAAATACCAAATTCTATCCATGAAAATTCGTATCAATCAATCAGCCTATTGCAGTCCACTGCTGGACATAGGCCTCTCCTAACACGCGCCATTGCACACGGTCCTTCGCCTTCCGCATCCAGTCTCTCCCAGCGACCTTTTTGAGGTCGTCGGTCCACCTAGCTGGGGGCCGTCCTACCTTACGCTTAACAAGTCGCGGTCTCCACTCTAGGATACGCTTGCTCCATCGGCCGTCGGTCCTTCTGCAGATGTGACCAGCCAATTGCCACTTCAGCTTACTGAGCCTGCGAGCTATGTCGGTAGCTTTGGTTCTTTGTCAGATTACCTCATTACGAATTTTATCCTTCAAAGAGACGCCGAACATAGCCCGCTCCATAGCACGCTGCGCGACTTTCAATTTGTGGACTAGTCCCACTGTGAGTGTTCACGTCTCGGTCCCGTAAGTCATGACAGGTAGGACGCATTGGTTGAAGACTTCAGGCATTGCGGTAAAGACGAAGAGAAGACGTGGCGTAGTTTGCCAAATGCTGGCCAACCCAATTGGATCCTGTGGTTGATTTCTTTCTCAAAGTTGTTTCTACCAAATTGGACAACTTGTCCAAGGTAGACATACTCCTGAACAACTTCGAGCATCGAACCATCGACGTAGATCGGTCCCGGCGCGACATGTTCATTAAACATGATCTTGGTTTTATCCAAGTTCGTGCCGAGGCCGACGTCTCTAGTCTCTCCATTTAGGCTATGCAGCATTCCGCTTAACTGTTCCAGTGACTCCGCAACGATGGCGATATCATCGGCAAATCGAAGGCGTGAGATGTATTCACCGTTGATGTTGATGCTCCGCCCAGTCCAGTCCAGTGTCTTGAAGACGTCTTCGAGTGCATTGGTGAAGAGCTTGGGGGATATTACATCACCCTGTCTCACCCCTCAACGCAGCTCGATCGGGTTGGTCTTTTGGTCTTGGAGCTGAGCGGTCATTGTGTCGGTATCATATTGACATCTCAGCACCTCGATATAGCGCCAATCGATGCGACAACGCTGCAGAGCATCCAAAACCGCCCAGGTTTCGATGGAGTCGAAGGCTTTCTCGAAGTTCACGAAAGCCATACACAGTGGCTGATTATACTCTTCGGTCTTCTATACAATCTGCCGAACAGTATGGATATGGTCTACGGTGCTTTTTGAAACCCGGCTTGTTCCGGAGGCTGGAACTCGTCAAGTCTTCTGGAGAGGCGGTTTGTGAGTACCCTCGAGAACAACTTGTAAACGTGGCTCAGGAGTGAGATGGGTCTGTAGTTCTTCAGCGAGGTTTCGTCACCTTTTTTGAAGAACAGAACCACCGCACTCCTGCTCCACGCCTGGGGTGTTAAGCCCTGGTGGATGACGGAATTAAAGAGGCTCGCTAGCTCTTTTAGAATTGGAGTCCCGCCTGCTTTTGGGAGCTAAGTGGTGATTCCGTCATCACCTGGCGACTTATTGTTTTTGAGCTGCTCGAGAGCCACTCTAACCTCGTCCTGGTTGACATCAGGGATGTCTTCAGTGTAATGGCGTGTCAGTAGGGCTCTGTGGTCGTCAGCGCTGGGTCTTGTGGGCTTAGTCATCCGTGATGAGTAAAGGTTTTTGTAGAAACTCTCAATTCCCTCGAGTATCTCGCACCTGGAGGTCACGGTTTTGCCATCCGCAATATTAAGTTTCGTCAGATGGGGTCTACCTAGCTGGCGAGCGAAAACTTTGGTGCCTCTGTTCTGCTCAATCGCAGCCGCGACGGCTCGGGTGTTGGAACATCGGAGGTCACGCCGCACCAGCTTCCGGATTTTCCGGTTGAGGTTTCTCCCATCTGGCGAAGACGCCTGCGTGGATGACATTTGCCGTCTCTGCCTCATAAGTTCGAGAGTCTTGAGTGAGAGTTTAGAGTAACAGAGGGGTTACTGCTTTTTCCGGGAAAAACCCTTCGAGACACATCCTGTAGCGTTTTCACCACTGTGTCGGTTTTCTCGTCAACGTTGCCTTCGGTTTCCAGCAGGTCGAAACGATTTTGAAGCTCCAGTTGGAACTTTTCGGACCCCAAAGCTGTTTGAGGCGCAGTAGGTCTGAGAGTAGACCCCACTATGCGACGCCTTTCGGCCCTGAAGTCTAAATGTAGAATGCCTCGAACAAGTCAGTGATCGCTGCCGGTACTAAACCTGTTGATCACGGAGACATCTCTAAATACAGACCTCCTGTCAGTCATGATGAAGTCTATCTCATTCCTCGTCACAGTGTCGGGGCTTCGCCATGTCCACTTTCTGTGAGGCTTCTTCTTAAAGAAAGAATTCATTAAGAAGAGCCCCTGCGACTCCAGAAAATTGACCGGCATGCCCCCTGTGGTTTCGGCGCCCCACGCCGTGGAGTCCGATTTTCGTTTCGCCGCGTTCTTGTACTCCCACTTTGGCATTGATGTCCCCCATAACAACGCTGTAGTGAGCCTTGGTAATGTAATGTAATGCCTTGGCTATGTCTTCATACATGGCTTCGGCTACGTCGTCGCAGTGTGTCGAGGTCGGCGCATATACCTGTATCACCTTTAGGATGTACCTGTTAGTGATTTTAATTATGAGGTACGCTACCCGTGTCGACACACTGCTAACTTCCACAACGTTGCTAGTGAGAGCTTTATTGACCTGGAAACCGACACCGCCCTGAGAGGGCCGATCACCTTCCCGAAAGTAGAATAGGTGGCCTGACTCATGGGTTATCGTGTCCTCACCCTGTCTTCGGACTTCGGAAAACCCCAATATGTGCCAGTTTATGCGACCTAGTTCTACCTCAAGTTCAGTGAGGTGTTGGTCCAGCCGTAGAGAGCGTCCATTGTACGTAGCCAGGGTCAGGTGTTTTTGGTAACCTTTTGTCGTAGCCCGAAGATTCTTCGCATCCCCTGCCCCGCTGTTAACGCGACCGCTACCGTGGCAGCGTTCAGCGGGACTACCGGGAACTGGGGGCCTTTGTTTTAGGTGCCTTGTCATGTTAAGAGGTTTTGGCCTACTATACCACGCTGGCCAAACGGGTCGGTATAGGGTTTGTTTAGAATCTTCCTTTTCTAGTCGTTGATTGGATGACGTTTCTACCATTTGGTGGGCTCTTACCACCAGCCTAGCAAAAGTAAGGCTACTGGGGTTTTTCTTCCGCTTCCTGCCCAGTAAGGAAGCTTAAAAAATACGTATATAATTATTATTATTTATTTATTGATGTATATCTACATAAATAAACCTTAAATACATATTTTCATTAACACAATAAAGCTGAAGAGTTTGTTTATGGTGGCAGTCGGGTCACGACTACAAGCTGTTTTCGTGGTTTTGAAATGTCTTCCTTAATACTTTAACAAAATAAAATGTTTCATATGAAATTTTGATGATGTTATTTTCTTCTGATCCAGGAAAATATTATTAGATGATTATCTTAAAATTAATAGATTTGGTTAAAAAAGTTAATTTTATCACGCATAATTATGATAAACATACTGTTGCTAGGCTTTCTTGATTTCTTACTAGGTACTACGAACCCCATTATTTTTGACTTTGGCAAAACTCACGTTGTAGTGAAATGTGCGATTAAATATTATTAGAATGAACTATACCCGTTATAATGTACCTACATGTATCTTTATTTACCTATATATTACAGGAAAGCCTATAAGAAGTCTATGGTTCTTAAAGCAATGTAAGGAAACAAACAAATCATGTCTCTCTCAGAACTCGGATTTTTTTATTTATTCTATAAGAATGTCAAACTACTATGAACACAACGGACCTGATGGATAGCAGTTAAGCCTGTCTGCGCTGGTGATACCAATGGCATCACAGACGTGTTGCCAATCCTAGGCAAAGGGATAACAGGTGAAGAGATAAGAGGGATGACCTGAATTAAGCTGGAATCATCACAGTTCTACCACTAAGAATATTTATAAAACGATACCTTTTTTTTCTTTTTTTTTTGTTAAGGCGGGAAAAAATGTTCCTAACCGCACACCCCGTCGTTTGGGGCAACGAACAGGGTAGTGTGGGGCCTTCACCCACTAAAGAAACCCGCCATGTGACGTCTCTCCGTCTTTCATGGCGGGCCACTGGAACTATGACACATTCCTTCGGTGGTCTTATAAAACGATACCTAGCTGTTTTCGTTTGTATCGCATGACAACGGCGAATAACTTAACTATCAACGTTAAAGTAAAGTATAAAAAAATATAAAAATAACAGCCAACTTTCAATCTTAATCAAAAATTTTTGTAATTGTTCCTTCCTTTCAGTTTCTTTTTAAGACCACCGGGTCTCTCCATCCAATGTGGGTACAAAAAAGCGTGAAAAGGGTTACAAGGTAGCCAACCCATCCGGTGTTGCAGGTGTTGAGGAATCACCAGATGTTTTAGAAACAGTATAAAAAAAATTAAACAATATAGATTGCATATTGTGAAGGAGATTAATCGTAAAATACACCTTACTTACCTATTAGGCTTTGCTAACTCTTTACTGTCAATTGAGATATTATATTGCGTTGCTTTATATTGATACCTAGCTACAGTGATCGCGGTCTAGACTTAATAGCAATGTCGGCACGTAACGAATTCATTTGAAAATGATGGGTGTAGATGCGCAATGTGTTTGAGATCTTCCGCATAAAGAAAACGTATAAAACTCGAGAGGGATTCAGTAAGTATAGAGCTTATAACAGCGATTAAATAAAATGTTTAAAAACGTTTCAAAAGTATTGTATATTAAAATGAGAAATACTTTATGGATTGTCTGTAAGAATAAGTATGCATTGATACCATCTTGGACAAACAGTTTGAGGTAGTACTAAAATCATCCTTTTTACCTCCAAATCAACATCACGTGAAAACGATCTCATCCAAGATCATTTATGTCTTTCAAAGCCTTTTGTACCACGTATGTGTATGCTCTGAAATGAACTTCTTACTTGTTTCCTAGCCCTATGACAAGTCTTATTTAAACAAGGTTTGAGAGGAGCACTTTCTCACAATAGGCGGTGGCTTGGCTGTGCCCGTGATGTTGCCAAAGTCCATAAGCAGTATTAAAACAAAAAAAAAAAATTGTTCTGTATATATTCAGTGTGTAATAAAGTTCATTGCATCGTATCGTACATTGTTTATGTAAAGCAGTCTGATGAAACATAGAACAGGACCCGTTTGTATGGAGTTTGCGTGTCTAATAATGGTGGTTATTGCTATTGCATTCCCTCGGTGCGCTTTCTCTTTCTGACTGCTGTCAAGTGTTAACACAACATATCTTATTTTTTTATTGCATAAGGTGGCTTCAAGAATAAATATCGATGTATCGATATATATATATAATTATATTAGATGTTTTTTGTCCACTATATTGATATTTTATTATTTAGATTTATCGGTGTATCGACATAAAATTTTGAGTAGTATATAATTTGATATATTTCTAATTAGACCCCAAATATTTATAATGAAAAGGTAAAAAACCTTATTGCTTAATAATTAACTCGCTAAATGTTATAAGTAAAATATTCACGGACTTAACATTACTAGCACTTTTCATATATAATCTAAAATGAATAATATTATTAAACCTAAAACATGTTTTTTGAAATGTTAACGAAATGAACTTAGTTATATTTAAGTAGGGCAATATAAAACTATATAATTAAAATGAGTTCGTTTTCAGAACACAAAGTGCGAAAGTGATTTATTTCAGTTTACGAAAGTCATTCCACATGCCTACAATAAGAATTTGAATAATATTTTATAATAATGTAAATGAAGTTAATTTTGCATAATAATTAGATATTTTTTATATATATTTTTAGCATTTGACATGCTTAGCACTATACATTAAACATAAAGTGAAAAATGTGAAATCGAAAATAACAGTCAGGAGCAGGATTTGAACCTGCATCTTCTGGATACCGTCCAGATGCTTTACCAATTCAGCCATCCTGACAATTGCTCCTGACTGCTAATTTCGATAACACATCATACCTAACGTCTTTGGGTGACGCCTGCGCCATCTGTCGGGAGTATTTTTATACATTATACCGACCAGGTAAACTTAATTTTACAATTAAGATTTTACCTAATAACGACGCAAACCCTTTAAATATTTAGATATTTTTTATATATATTTTTAGCATTTGACTTGCTTAGCACTATACATTAAACACAAAGTGAAAAATGTGAAATCGAAAATAACGTCACCACCACAAATAATTTGTGATTTAATTTGATACTGGTTTTTCATGTAGTGGAGAAGAAGCCATCGATTTCCTGTCCTCAAAATGAAGTGGTGAGACTTAGTAGCATAGTATTAAATATTCATTAATATAATAGTCTCCTCTTTGAATAGAAAAAAATATTAAAAAAAAATCTATATAAGAATTTAAAGTAGATATTATAATTGTGTTTGTATTTCTAAGCGAATATTAGGTGGGATAAAATAAATAAATCAACGTTTGTAAAATCATATAACTATGGGTAGATGAAACCGTTGAAACAACATGGGCTTGGACGTCTACCATCTAAGTCCACCCGTGATCATGAACGTGCAGCGTTCGAAACTAACTGTTCGTTGCGAACTAACTGTTCAGTTATACGAAACGTCGGGATAGTATAAAACCAAGTAAACACGATAGATTCCGTAAACGTAGTATTATTTCAAAATCAATATTTTTTTTAAATATTGACTGAAATAAAACTGAAATATAAATTATTTTTTAAAATAAGGATATACATCGATACTTTCTGTTTCTTTTTAAAATCCTCAGATAAATTTTAAATAACAAGTCTTTAAATAAATATTACGTTTAATTACCTAGTTTATATACTGACTAACGTAGACACAGTATATAACTGAGTAAACTCAATGGGGATGTTTACTGCCATGATTTCACGACAGATGGCGTATTGTCGACATGGTCATTGAAAACTATGGTTTCCATACAATTTGTAACCTGTAATTTGGTAAAATTTAATTTTCTCGCAATCAATTCTCATGCAAACAAAACACAACACTTTACAATTTGACAAAGGCCATCTAGCTGATAGCGCCCTCAGCGCTAAGCTTTCCCATGGATCCCCATTTCAGCATTGTAAAAGAGGCCCTAATACATTGCTCTTGTATTAAGCTTATTTTTTATACAGAATTAACGTAAACTAAAATATTTTAAAAAGTTGTTTTAAGTCCGCATTTAACATGGTCCTAATACAGTGTTATATTGTATTAGGAACATCTCCACTAAACAACGTTATATAATGTGGAGCTTAATGACCACTATAAAGATTTAAAATAATGTTTTGTGGGTCGCTAAAAATATTTAAAATAATATTTTGTGGGTCGCTAAAAAAGTGGTAGGTATTAGCTCTGTTAGGTTGGCATTTGTAACGTAATGACATAATTATTATGTTCCTTGCTAATGTTGGTAATAGAATGCCATGCAATTTAATAAAAATATGTTGTTCGGAGTCCCGACTCTTAAAGTAGTGTATTATATTCTCTTTGATGTAAAGCTAAAGAAAACAGAATACATAAATGAGCCCATAGCAGTCTATTATACGTAATGAGCAATATTCCTTTACAATTAATAACTATTACTGAGTTGCACAATATCCTACGTATGTTTTACATTTTCTTAAGTAATTACAGAGCTGTGTAAAATGCACTTTATGTATCAACGTGGTGTTTAAAGGATTTGAAGCAGCATATCGATAAGGTAATTAGAGGTATTGCAAACATTGTTGTAGTATTCCCATGCACTATTTTTATGGAAAATACTGCAAAATTATCATAGCATATAGAAGAAAGTATTGAAAATTTATAGCAATATTGGTCTAGTTATAATTGTAGCGGAGAGTAGCTAAACTGTTATCCTTTTTTTTTTTTTTTTTTTTATTTTAGGTGGGCGAAAATGTCCTACCGCACACCCCGCTGCCCGGGGAGACAACGGGGTGAATGGGGCTCTCACCCACTAAAAACCCACCGTGCGCCTCTACCCGCCCTTGCTACGGTGGATCACGGGTACCGCGTCGTTACGACCGCGATCTGCAGGCGGCTGCCCCTTCGGGCACCCTCTCTTGAGCGACGCCTCGCGCACTTGGGCGTCGCACCTTCGCGGTAGGCTTCCGCGGACGGCAGGGTACTCCCCGACCCCACCGTCCGCAGCCTCGGCTAGGGCGGCATCAGGCGCAAGTAAGCGCGTGCACGCCGCCCCTCGCGCCGGCGGCGAATCGGGTCCGCGAAGGAGGATTCCTCACGGGCCCTCTCCGCCACCTCCTTCCGCGAAATGACAGCCTCGCAGAAGGTGGCGACCGCGGTCCAGGCCCTGTCACTGCCAACCATTGCTCGCGCAACGGCCGGCAGCGACAGGTCCACGCCTATGACTGCAACGAGTTCCCGGCGCTGCACATCCCAGGCCAGGCACGACTCGAGCGTGTGCTGCGCCGAGTCCTCGTCGCAGTCGCAGTGGTGACAGCCTGGGGTCGTCTCCCTCCTTGCCAAGGAGCTAAACTGTTATCCTAATTGTTGAAATAACAAAAAAAACGTACTAAAAATGGGTTTTATTAAGAGCAGTTGAAGAAAATGTACATGTGTGACAAGAGCGATATACAAGAAGAAAGATTCTGACATATATAAAAAAGCAAAGACAAATATGTAAAAAAGGAAACAAATATTTTATAAAAGAGTCCGCAACATGCTCCCCCTTTGTGCAGGAATGCACAAAATTAGCTAGGTTACTTGAGTCCTTAGGTGGACAACTTAACCAATTTTTTTACGGGGCGACGCAATGTACCTGCGGCAGTGAGGACGTCGACCACCCTTATAACACCATCTCTTCCAGGGAATGTGGCAATAATTCTACCTTTTGCCTACCTTACCTACCTTTATCTCCAATCTTAACGCCTTCGTCAACAGCGTTACTTTGTGTGGAGTTCCTAGGTTGCAGCGTTGGAAAAATCTCACGAACCCATCGATTCCAAAAATGGTCCGCGAGCCTAAGAGCTTTTCTCCAATCCAAGTGAAGAACACTAGATCATGATCGTCTAGTGAAGCAGGAACTGTTTGGTTTGAGGAGCTCCCAATTAAAAAGTGGAAAGGCGTTAAAGTCTCGTCATCGTTAGGCTCTACAGAAACATGGCCTAGGGGATGGGAGTTTACGATGGCTTCAGCTTCCAAAAGCAGTGTCTGCAAAACCTCTTCTTTGGGAGCTCTCTTTGAGAGTAGCATTCAATGCGACCTTTACAGATCTCACTAAGCGTTCCCAACACCCTCCAAAACTTGGGGCTGCAGTAGGTATGAAGCTCCATCTTATTACTCGGCATGCAGCAAATTCTGGTACGCTATCACCGTAGAATTCTCGTAAGAGACGATTTGCTCCTACGAATGCGGTTCCATATCTGAATAAATCGTGTCTGGAGTGCCTCTCCTGGCAATAAATCTTCGAATACTTATTATTGCGGAGTCCGCTGTAAGATTGTGTACTAGCTCCAGGTGAACCGCTCTGGATGTCATACATGTGAATAAAGCTACATATCTCTTTTCACGTCTAATCTTTGAGATGGTAGGTTGCCAGTAGGAGGAGTTAACGTTTTGGACTTTTTAATCCTGCATAGGAGACACCTGCTTGCTACGCTTCTCACTGTGTCACGAAGTCTAACAAACCAGTACCTCTGCCGTAATTCATTTACGACTATTTCGTTATTTGCGTGGCCTGCACTGCGATGATAATAGTGGGCAAGCATTCGTACGACTGAATGGTGACCGTTGAGGAGTACTGGTTTGTTAGACTACTTGTTTGGTACTTTTACCATCAAGATGCAGCAAACCATCTTCGCCTAATATAGGTGATAGGTTGATAAGACGGCTATTTTTAGGGACTGGCTGAGACTTCATCACGCATTGATATTCTTTATCGAAGCTCTGTATTTGAGTCTTTAATAGAACTTGCCTCTTTGCTTCTTCCATAAGATCCGCCGTTAATTGTCAAAGGGTGGTAGACGTCCTTTTTGTTCGACGGTTAGAAGAACCGGTGACCAAACGGAAAAGTTTCACCGCTTGCAAGATTCGAGCGGAAGCGCGAAGTAAACGAAGCCAGTCACTGAAAACATCAAAATTTGCAGTTACTGGCGTAGGTAATTTAATATTATTGATGTCGATTTGGCATACCATTTCAGCTGATTGATTGTGAGACTTTTAATTCATCGGTAAGTTGATCGACTTCAATATGTGGTTCAGAGGGCCAATCCTCGATAGACTTGTAAAGAAATGGTGGTCCGCTGAACCATCGGGAAGTTAAAGAAAGATCAATGGCTCGTGTTCGAGTCGCATCGTCCGCAACGTTCAAGTCCGTTGGTACCCATCGCCATTCCGTAACATTAGAGTTTTCTATTATTTCCCCAACGCGATGAGCAACAAAGGGCTTAAAAGTGCGCGCGTCACTACGTAACCATCCAAGAACGGTCATTGAATCTGTCCAAAAGTAGGTTCGTGAAGGTTTCTTTCGATGAGCGTTCTTGATGGTGATGATGACCCTCGCTTTACTTGAAATCAAAACGAGGCGAACTTTGTCTGTATATATAAAGCGCCAATATGCTACACACGCATAAGCTTGCTCGCTGGCGTCAGCAAAGATATGAAGTTCACGTCTAATCGGTTCCGATAGTTCCGATGAAGCATACCAACGAGGTACACTAATTAAGGTGACCTGCGTAAGTTCTTGAAACCATGCAGGTGGTCTTAGCGCCTCCAATGTTGGAAACTCCCTATCCCAATCAATTTGAGACCTCCACGCTTGCTGAAATAATATTCGACCCTTAATAACTAGGGGAGCGAGTAATCCTAACGGGTCAAATACTCGCATTAGTTGAGAAAGTACTGTACATTTCGTAAAACAAGATGGAACTGAATTATTCAGTCCAGTTCTGAAACCTAACATATCACGAGCGGGGTTCCAGATTACGCCTAATGCCTTAATATGGTTCAAATTTGATCCGAGATCGATTTCCGATATTGACATGGCTTGTAGTTCTGAGGGAACGAGTCTCAAAGCAGTTTTGTCGTTGGAAATCCATCCCCGCATCGCCAAACACGCGGCCCTATGAACTGTAATAATGTCAGCGGCTATCTGCGCTGCTTGGTCGACCGAGTCGGTAATGAGTCCAAATAATCATCCATATAGTGATTGTTTAAAATTGCACCTATGGCTTTAGGGTAAATATTTTCAAATTCTTTTGCATTTTTATTTTTTTAAAACTGTGCTACAAAGGGACTTGATCAAGCGCCAAATATGACTGAGGTCATCCTGTACTCCTTTACTGGTTGCTTGCTAGTCCTTGGGCATTGTAAATTAGGCTTCCACAGATAGCGTAATGCATCCCTGTCCTTTTCTCGAACTCTAAATTGAGAAAACATTTCTTTAATATCTGCTGTTAGCGCAATACGACACTCTCGAAACCGAAATAAAATATCCAAAAGCGACTGAAGTAGGTCAGGACCAGAAAGCAACAATGAGTTAAGGCTCACTCCTTCATTCAAGGCGGCAGCATCATGGACTACGCGTAACTTACGTTTTTGAGGATGGTAAACTCCGAAATGTGGCAAGTACCACCTAATGTTTTCGATATTACCGCTATTATCTTGATTACCATGATAATTATTCAAAGAACACTTCTCTGCGTACCCTTTCTGCAACATATTGAGCATGAATTTATCATATGCTTGCGCAAAATTAATATCTCTCAACATCCGTCGTTCTAGACTAATATATCGTGACAATGCTTGTCCATAATTGTCCGGAATGCGAGAGAGCTTCTTCTTCCAAGGTAACCCAATTTCTAAACGTCCGGAATACAAACGCCTCACTGAATTTTCTTAAATGTCAACAGCGAGCTGATTTTCAATACAAAACCCAGCCTAATTTTGTAAGACAAGCTACAGGTTCATTGCGGCTACCTTTCCTAACCTCGTGGCTGATAGACAGATGCCAGTTGTCAGCTCCAATAAGGACCATAAGAGTGGCATCAACGTAAGACAAAACATCCACTATGTCACATATGTGCTTGTAAGAAGCAATGTTGCTTCTATTAATTGTCTGCGGACGCAATGACAGAGAGTCGATTGACCTAGCGTTTTTTACTAAAAATACGTCTTGTGTGTGCCTACCCTTTATATAAAAATCAACAAAGGCCATTTTTGTATTTCTACTTAAACCTCCTATACAGTTTACAGTGACATTTTTTCTGGGCCATTGATTTCTATACATGAAGCGATACTGGAATCGATCAATGTGGCGGTGCTGCCATCGTCAAGCAGCGCAAACGTATCAACTTTGTCCTTAGGGCCAGTTAAAGTGACCGGTACAATTTTTAACAATGCACGTATATCTATATCCATAGCATCAATCTGCATGCCCGTAGCATCACTCTGCATGCCCGTAGCAGAGATTACGACCTTCTCGGACAAGGTTTGAATGTCGTTGATTGACCTGTCAAGTAGCGCATTAGCATTCTCAACACGAGAAATATTATGAGAATAACTCTGCTCACGGTGCAAAAACAACACTCCTTTAAAGAAGCATCTGTCACTCTTATGACATTACAATCGGAATGTTTAGAGGAATGAAAACTCTCATTTCTAGTAGTGTGCTTTCTTCCACTATTAGAATATTCATTTATACAAAATGTTGAAATCACATTCTCAGGCGATAAACTAAATTTAATATGTTGATCTAATTCATGCTTTAAATAATCAGACAGTATTTCTAATTTAGGGCGCTGCGATGTATCATTAGCGGCATAATCTACCATCGGAGTTTCATGATTGAATTTATTTTACCTAACACTGCGTAAAATAATTCAGGCGAGTATAAGTACTCAGTTTGATTGAGTAATCGTATAGTTGCAATACTGTTACGTACCCGATTAGTTTTAGTCTCCAATTCTTTGAGGTCGTTGCCTAGACGTGGCAGGGCTTTCAGAGCTGATACTTCTCCCATTACGATGACCTCAGGGCGTGAAAAGTTTTCCTCGCACGCATATAATTTCATCAGGATAGTTAGTAGCAACGAGTATAGTCTTCACAGTTACGCGGGCGCTACCACGAAGTGAATTTTGTAGCCAAACAATATTCTCTAATTCAGAAAAATGCGATTTAGTGATACTATGAATTCTTTTAAATTATAGCCATTTCAGGAAGTCACCGTAAAACGTGGGCAACTCCGGCCCTTTTGATTTTCCTGCTGCTGAGGAGGCTAACAATTTGGCTGTAGCAGCTGTGTCAGCAACTGCTTTAAGCAACGCTGAAGAATTTGTTAAAGAGTCCGAATTTAAGTGCGGGGTTCCATGGCCCTCCACTTTACCATTTTTGCTACATTCATGAGCATTGTCGTAATATTTACGAGATGCAGTGCCCCACTTAGTCGTCGGTGCTGGTTTACTAGGTGCCGAGGTACCGGGAGATGTGACAGGTACGTCACATCCTTCTGCGGAATGTTCATTAATATTAATGTTGCTCTGTACCCACTTACGTGTACGCTCCGTGCCCATTGATATGGCGCTACGCTGGCTGTACTGGCTGACAGACATTTCAGCGCGTTGATCTGCTTCTTCAGCTAACCTTTTCATCATCATGAGCTGCCTCTCTGCAATTCGCCTTTCGCGTTCAGCAAGCTGCCTCTCGCGTTCAGCAAACTACATTTCACGTTCTGTGAACTGCTGCTCCCGTTCTATAAGATCTTGTTCCTGCATTACTACGCATTAATGTGGCCTCGGCGAATGCCTTCTGTGCCCGTGCTGACCTGGATGCGTGGGACGACCGCGAAATATTTGTGCGAGCAGATACCTCGCTGTTGCGATCGCTGCCCCCCGCGGAGTTAGCCATGACAAACACTTCTGTGGGAAAAGTAGTTATATGCGTTGGGTTGATTGATGGGGTGGTTTTAGCCTTACTGCGAGTGATCATACCAATGAATCAATGGTTGTAAATGATGATTACTATTGAGAAACTAAAATGGGAATCTACAATGAAAAAATTAGGCACGCTGATAAATGCGATGAAGGACCAAAATATGTAGCGGAGAGTAGCTAAACTGTTATCCTAATTGTTGAAATAATATGGAAACGTACTAAAAATGGGTTTTATTAAGAGCAGATGAAAAAAATGTACATGTGACAAGAGCGATATACAAGAAGAAAGATTCTGACATATATAAAAAAGCAAAGACAAATATGTAAAACAGGAAACAAATATTTTATAAAAGAGTCCGCAACAATAATGATTTATGTATACCAGTTTAAAGTTTAATATGAGTGCATGTCCTTAAATGGATGCCGCGAATCAAATGACCTGAGGAAAGCAGCTTGAGTTGGTTTGAAGTAGAAAGCGCTAATATAGATTCAATAAATGTTGGCAAATGCATAACTACTAAATCCTATTCTCTTGTAGACAGCTCGCTCTTGACTATATCTACATTTTTACCCAGCCTTCTTATTTTATATAACTACTACGCCTATCTGATGGTAATCGGTTACTATACGCTAGTAACACCGGAGGCATCACTCACGCGTTGCCAGCTCCAAGGAAAGAGACAGTATATGGGGAGGAATGCTAAAAAGGAAAGGATGGAGGATAAGAAGCGGTTTTGGGCCTCCGGCGCTCTCACTCAGTATGCGAAATACAACAGTAGGAGAACTACCGTTACCCTTTTTTTTATTTTTGTCTAACCTAACCTAACCGCACACCCCGTCGTTCAGGGCAACGAACAGGGTAATGTGGGGCCCTTACCTATTTAAAAATGTGCATTCACACTGCGAACTACTATTTGTGAATAGTTACTCTGTAGGTATGATAATGCAGTTATGGCCAATGCCATAACTGCATTATCATACCTAAAAAAAACCAAGGACTACTACTAGGTAAACCCTAGGACTGAAACGACAGTGGTATTGAGTTCGATCCCCAGTCCAAGGTCCAGACCTCGTACGGCACACCTGAGACATTAGAAGATTTGTAAAGATACTTACTTATAAAGGTACTTTCTGAACAGACCACTAAATCTCGCAATAACGAGACCGTCCGTGTGACTGTATGACTGTAGGCTCTTGTATCCAGAATTTTACTTCGGAGGCGACTGTCTACCAGAATTAAATCTATCATACTTCTCTGTTCATTCCTTCTTCATGTATACATATGGATGTCCTTATGTTGAAAAAATGTGTTTGACACAATAAAGTTTCTCTCCATACATACATCCGCAATGAGCTTACCTGCATCATTCAATCTCTTATCACCAAATGAACCAAGGAAGTCCTCGAAGTCTGGACGCATGGTCCCAACCCATCCATTCAAGCCTCCGCATACGATCACGCGTTCACTAGCTTCTGCCAAATCCAGAACTTCCCTAACATTATCCCAGAACTTCTCTAGATCAGATGCCACCGAAGAGCCTACGGAAGAAGCTGCGACCATGAAGACCCTGATGACACCTAGTTTTATTCGGAACCATAGAAGTCCCCTATCGTTGCATCCGCCATTGTTCGTACCGACGGGGGCGGGTCGGTACGCGTCGCCTCTGGGGCACGCTTGAACCCGCACTGCGGTACGCATTCGAGCCGGATTGCAGCCTATGGATTGCAGGCTGGCAGGGATCGCGACGAGCACGCTCCGGACTATGATCACCCAAATGCAATGCATTTTGTTTACCATTAATCTCTGCAAGATCTTATGACAGCTTGTGAAGTCTGCCAAACCCCACTGGTCCATCGTGGTAGACTAATCCCTCTCACTATGAGAAAAGTCCCGTGGTCCTTTGACAGTAAAAGGTTAGAAAAAAATAGAACGCAATCCACATACTCAGTGCATTAAATTGGTACCTAAATCATGGCACTAAGTCACTAACATTACCGTGACTAAGTTCAAAATCGTTACGATAATAACCTACTTAATTTTAAAGAATGTTCGGTTATCAAACAAGTAGCATGCATCAAACTAAACCTCAAACAAAATGCAGTAGATTTATGGCACTATTTTCCGTGTTAAGTCTTCAGAATTAAAACATTTTAAATTCACAAACAAATTGATGTGGCGTTCATCATCAAGAGCGAAAGCAATCTCTTATAGCGGCCGTTGTAATAGCTGGTAACCGCATGATGTGAAGACGTTCTTTGACAGTTAAACTATTCGTGAAATGTACTAGACGGTAGGGTTGGCAGATACTTAGTTTAGATATTTTTATATATATTTTTAGCATTTGATATGCTTAGCCATATACATCACATTTTTCATTTCGTGTTTAAAGTTACTTAGATGTTAAACGTGCATCCTGCTAGATAGGAGATATTTAAACGTTACGATAACGTTATTAAACGATATTTACAATGAATTATACAATTAAGGCGATGAAAAGAAATTATGATCATGAGGTCCAGATTTCAATAACTTGTAAACACTATTACTTGTCCCTTTTGTTTTTTATTCAGGAAATTGAACAGCCAGTAGTAAATTGTATTTACGAAATTAGTATACTTTATTTTTCAAAATTTTCATTGTTAACCCGTTATTGGGCACGGGTCTCCTCACAGAGTGTGAGGGAGGGCTGTAGTTCACCACACTGGCTCAGTGCGGGTTGGCAGACTATACATGCAAAAGCTTTTCAAAAAAATTCGGTAAGTCCGAGGTGTGTGCCATGCGTGGACTAGGGTTTGAACTCAATACCACTATATTTGCAGTCAGTTTCAATGCAGTAGCTAAAATGTATCGTACCTGTACCTGAAATTTCTGTACGTTTCAACCCTACCTCGATTGACGGGTTTTGAATCTCTGCCAGCCAAGACGTAATTACTTCGCGAACAGTTGTCAGCCAATTAAACACCTTTGCTTTATTAAGAAGCCACACCGAGTACTCCGGTAAACAGCAAATCAGAAGACTCCATTCTAAATACTTAAAAGGATGTTCTATGTCGATGTCAGCGGTTTATGTTTAATGAGTTTCAAGAATGTTAAAATAAATACATGTTACATATTCTCTGCGATGTAGACTTGGTTTTTTCTGTGTTATGCAATCAAGAAACTGTTTTGTTGTTCTTCTAAGTAGACTAAGACAAAGCCATGTCAGATTATGAATATGGCAACACATTCAGAGTATAATTAAAAAATTATTTAAAAAAGAATAGCATCACGCCTGTATACCCCGAAGGGGTAGGCAGAGGTGTATTACACATCCACGATTCGCCAGCTGAGTTTGAGTCTCACGTAATAGGGGGCGAGCCTATTACCGACTACCGGGCACATCCCAAACTCCGGGCTGCTACTGAGATTTTTTTTAGGAATCAGTAGTCGCTCACATTACTGCTGCACCACTGAGGCAGTGTTATTAGTTTGGGGAGAAAAATTAAAAGTAATTTTCATATATTTTTTTTTCCCAAAGGTATAACACAATAAAGTTTTCATCAATTTAGCTAGAGATCGGGGATATACCACCTTCTTACAGAAGATCAGCGTGAAATAATAGTAGATAAGTAGCGTTAGATCCAAGTTAAGTTTGCTCTAGGATCTATATAGTTATCCATAAAGCCTACGGACGGTACGCATTCGAGTTAGATTGCAGCCTGTACTAGGCGAGCAGGGATCGCTATGAGCACGCTCCGGACTATGACCCCCAAATTATTTTATTAATTATTTATTTATTGCTTCTTTAATATCATTTTTTCCTTTTACGGCTCATTCTCCGTAAATCAAGAGTTTTCTTTATTTTAAATAATATTCCTAAAATCTGGGCAAGAGTACGTATAAGTAGCCAGATTTTTTCCTTTAATTATACACCAAGACCTGTCACCGTGCTAATATTGTCTGTGTGTGACGGACTAAGAATACAATTGTCAAAACCCCATTTTTTCACACGGGTGTCGTATGAGGCGACTAAGGGAAGTAAGCAATTTTCATCCATTGCAAAACTGGTGGTAGGGCTGGGCACCAAGTGTGAGTACTCCCTTAGTATCGGGCTCGAGCGGGTTGGTACCACCATCTCCAGTGTGACCGTCTGTGAAGCACATCGTTGCGTTTTGGCTGTAGCAGGAGATAGCTGTTTATTCTTTCATTTCATATCTGTGAAATGAAACGATGAGCAGCGGCTTGCCAATGCTCTGGGTATAGTTGAGTCCATGAGCGACGGTTACCATTTACCATCAGATGGGCCGTGGCTTGTCTGCCACTATACGATACGACGATATTTTCGATTTCACACTTATGACTTTGTGTTTTTATGTATAGTGCTAAGCATGTCAAATGCTAAAAATATCTAAATAACCTAAAAACTAGCTTTTGGTTGCGGCAGAGCCGCAAGCATAGGTTAGTTTATAATAAATATGGAACTGCCTATTAAGTTTTCGTGTAGAAAGTTCTATAGGTTATGTTAGATTAAATATCAGTAGGATCTGTGTTATAATTTATATTTATTAGATACTATTAGTTTCTCCGTAGCTCATTTTTAGTAGTTACACATCAACAAAAGGCAGTAAATACCATCCCACACAGATTTTTTCGTCAAACAAAGATATGAGAAGTTCCTCTATGTATCTATAGTAGTTGAAATAAAAGACTAAGGGTATATATAAAAAGGATTATTGTTTTAGTTTTATCTTAATCTTGCGATATGAGCTTTGGTGTGGGATGACGTGGAACAAAATTGGTGTGGAAACGCTTGCAGTGTGATTTTGTTACAATTTGTATTTTTAAGACTTACTACTCTGTCAAGAAAGTACCGGGAATGGATGACTCGTTTATGGTTCCAAATTCAAATTTTTGTTTTTTTTATTGTTGTTAGATTGGTTGTTGTTGGTGTGTAATACACTTCTACCTACCCCTTCGGGGAATACAGGCGTGATGCTATGTTTTAGATTGGCACAACTGTTATACATTTTGGCGCAAAGTTTGAGTTGCATCTGTTATTTATATTAAATACAGTGCTGTTTTTAGTTATATCATATCTAGTGTGTATTGCGAATTTCATAATGGACAAAGACAACGAACAAGAATTTGTCTTAAATTTTGCATCGCCAATGGAATTTCGTGTTCGGAGTCACTGAAAATGTTACAGAAGGCTTACGGTGAATCGATTTTATCAAAAACACGTGCTTATGAGTGGTACAAAGTGTTTAAAAGCGGTCGAGATGTGATGGAAGATTTGCCTCGCTCTGGTAGGCTATCAATGTCTGCAACTGAAGTTAACATTGCAAAAGTGAAGGAAATAGTGACTGAAAATCCTCATTCAACTTTGAGAGACATAGGCGCCGAAATTTCTGTGTCTCACGTGTTGATCCGTACAATTTTAAATAATCACTTGGGTATGAAACATGTTTCCGATCGGCTAGTCCCAAAAGACCTGAATTTTGTCCAAAAACTCAATCGCATGAGAGTCGCTGAGGACATGCTAGAACGAGTCAATTCCAACCCAAAATTCATGAAACGCATTTTTACTGGTGACGAGACGAGGGTTTACGAGTTTGACATGCAAACTAGTCAACAAGCTTCGGAGTAGCGACTTGCAACTGAACCGAATCCGAAAAAAACCACGCCAAAGTCGATTTAAAGTCAAAGTCATGTTGACTGTTTTCTTTGACTATCGCGGTGTTGTGCACTTGAAATTCTTGCCAGAAGGTCAAGCTGTTCAAACTGTAAATAAAGAATATTATTTGAGCGTTATGCGGCGCTTAAGAGAGCAAATTCGACGAAAAAGCCAGATTTGTGGAAAGAAAATTCTTGGATTTTGCACCACGATAATGCGCCTTCGCACAAGGCCATCATTGTGAATGAATTTTTGTCCAAACACTCAAAAAATACCATCGAGCAATCACCATATTCACCAGATATGGCTCCAGCCGACTTCTTTCTTTTTCCTAAACTCAAATTACCACTTCGTGGCACCCGTTTTCATTCGGTAGAAGACATAAAGGAGAATTCGTGGCGAGAACTGAACTCAATTCCGGAAACAGCGTTTAAAAAATGTTTTGATGATTGGATTATTCCTCGGCGTAAGTCTATCGTTTCTGAATGAGCATACTTTGAAGGTGATAAAATAAATTTGGATGAATAACAAAAATTTTTTGTATTATTGATCTTTTCCCGGTACTTTCTTGTCAGAGAGTATAACCAAAATTGGTACATATTATCTGGTCATTATTATTTAATAAAGTACATTATAGCGTTGATTATATAAACATGAATTAAAAATCATGATAGTCACGGTTACGTTTCATTTGGATAAAGTTTGCTATGATCGCATCTTACGTGAAGTACGCACCAATGATTTATTATATGGTATGCATTGTGACTTCACCAGATGGACTGACGATCTGGTCAAAGCCGTGGGCAGCCGTTGGATGCAGTCAGCGCAGCACCGCTCGTTGTGGCGTTCTCTCGGAGAGGCTTATGTCCAGCAGTGGACGTTACAAGGCTGATGGATGGATTGTGACTTCTCTTGAACTAATAAATTATATTTATGATTAATAGCTATAATAATACCTAACTTAAATTAACTTATTAGAAGCCATGTTAGAAATTAGTTTTAAATTAGGTACAAGTCTAAATTTAACTAATGAATATTCTAAACCTTCTCTGCGGCTCTTCCTAGCCTTCATCTGCTCATAGCCGTCGCAAGACGACATTTCGTAGTCTCAGTCATTAATTATACGTTGCTCTTTGTCCCTCAGGCACTCAGTTCCATTGTGACAATTTGGGTCGCGTCTTTCAAACTGATCTAACAATAGTCTACATAGACGGATCATAGCTACAGTGGAAAAGTCCAGGTAACCCTTAATAATATTACATTACTTGACGTTTATTGAGAATGCAGTTAGTTAGTGATATGGTGAGAAATATTATGTATTACTGTTTAAGATTTCGCGTATTAATTTCACAATCAGATCTTTCGTAACAATGGTTAATAAAACTAAACCAAAATGTTTATTGCCTAATTTAAAATATTTTTTTGTATTTTGCTGTTTATGCTATATTGAGGATTAATCAAAGTATTTCAGATTAATAAAATACAGGTTTCTCCTTTAAGTATATATATCTAGTAAGAAGAGAATTGTGTTTTTGTAGACTAAATGTACTGGCAGAATTTTATTACTACGACAGAGTCCACCAATTTGTTTTGCGTACCATTTTCATGAAATCCAAATTTAAATATAATATATATATTAGGATTAAATAACGCATCTTCTATAATAACTTTGAAAAATAAAATACATATAATTAAGGTGTACCAAAGGGTAGGTACAAAATATTATCCCTAAGTTAATTTCAGCGGAAGTCGTATGAGGCAATTAAAGAGATTAACCAAATAATGCTAAGATTTGAAAAAAGAAAATAGGAGAAAGGCCCGCAAGTGGTAGAGCCTGAAATATTAATAGCTTTTGCTTCTTGCCGGATCTAAATGTCTATTTACCATAAAGCATCTCACGATGTCACCTATAGATCACTATTGAGTGCAATAGAGGACATTCCAGAATAGCTTCCTATTGCTAAAATGTAACTAGGTATCACTAAAACTAAGTACATGATTATTTTCGGAAGTGGAAAAAGAGAGATTTGTTGCGAATAGGATTTATAAATAAATTAATATAGGTACTTGATTATAGGCACATAACTAATAATAATATTCACGGACATTTCACACAACGTCCTCTGGTCCCAAACTAAGCTTAACGCTTGTGCTATGGGTACCAGATTACGGATATAATACTTAAATTACTTTTTTTTTGTAAATACATACATATAATATATAGAAAACACCCAGACGCAGTACAAATATCTGTTTCATCACATAAATAATTGTCCTGAGTGGAAATCAAGCCCACGACCTCGTGCACAGAAGTCGGTTGCACTACCAACTACGCCACGAAGCCCGTCAGATTTGATACTTCAGACACTACGTGGGTGGCAAACAAGCATACTCCCACCTAATAGTAAGCGGTTACTGTAACCTATAGACACTAGCGACTCCATATGCCATACTATATTTATATCCCGTATATATCCTGTGTTTTCCGGTAGACAGCAGTTTGACTGTACCTCTGGTATTACCGAATATAAGACTGTCTTACATTTTTTTTTTGTTTAGGCGTGTATAAATGTACCTAACCGCACACCCCTTTGTTCGGGGCAACAAACAGGGTAGTGTGGGGCCCTCACCCACTAAATAAACCCGCCGTGTGCCGTCTCTCCACCTTTCTTGGCGGACCACTGGAACTATCTTACATTCCTTCGGTGGAAGACTGTCTTACCTAACCATTAGGTGGGCGATTGTCTGCCACTACAGCTAATAAAATAACCCATATAGATATTGTCATATCTAAAATATTGCAGGATAATTATCCTGCAAAAACAATAATTGCCATTTCACAATATCAACTCTACTATTGCCGTCTACGTCTTTTTATGGCTGACGATTTTATGTAAATGAATACAACTACATATTACTTAAATGAAACTTACATATTCACGTTATACCAGTCAGATTGGGATTGGGATCTGTCTAATTTTCTTTCACAAAATAAGTCTGTAACGTTCTGTACCGTAAAGTTAGTTTTTAAACCACACTCCCCGGATGGGACGCAGGTTCAAATCCTGCTAACAGTAACGCCCTCTTTTTTCACTTTCACAAAGAATTTGTTGCATAATATCTCATTTATTATATTTTAGTTTTCAGAAGATGTTATTCTCGTATGGCGACAGAATAAAATTGTAAAATTACGCGCGTCCTTGCGTAACACATTTCATTTCTCTATAAAATTTAATTCTGAGGTCCATGAGATGAAGTCGCAGGCTGAAGCTAGTTTGATAGATATTTCCATTAATTTTTTTACTAACCGCCTGAGCAATAAACCTAAGTTATAGTTTCGAACATGCAGTTGGAAATTGAATTGCAACGCTCATAAAAATATTTGTTTATACTTAGCGCATATTTCTCGAACACTTTTAATGTCTGAAATAAAAAATCTTTACGGTTTTGTTCTTGTGGTGGGATTGACCTACATTTTGTGCTATGAACATTTGTTGATAAAAACTACACGCAACTTCCAAGCGTTAATAGTAATTGTTAATAAAACTACGGGATCACGGCACAGACTAAAAATACTTTATTAAACCTTTTTGTAGTATATCTATTCTAATCATAGTGTAGAAGGCTGGGTGACCATAGATACATATTTTGTTACCTTAACACCCCCACTTAACAAAACAAACAAACAATTTATTCCTTAAAACAATGACAAAAAATGTTTAGTTTTACATAATCCTTTAGTCAATAAATCTGCAGCCATTTCTCAGGAGAAACCTACAGGTAGGTAAATAATTAATTTCAACAACTTTATCTGCAACCTTTTCTCTACAAAAATGTTAGCGCACATCAATATGTTTAGATCTTTTATGATATATAGGATTTGCAGCAAGTTTATGAGCAGATTGATTGTCATTAAAAATGGGTATAGTATATCTTACATCAGTAATTTTATGTATTTTATTACTTAAATATATTGCCTCTTTGCAGCACTCTGATAGACCCATATACTCAGCCTCAGTGCTGGAAAGAGCCACAGTCCCCTGCTTCTTTGTCTCCCATGATATAGCACAATTGGATAACTTAAAGAAATAACCTGTATAACACCTCCGGTCAATAACATTGCTTGCCCAATCTGCATCAACAAAGGCTTCTAATTTACTATTCCCACATCCACAAAATTTAAGGCAATATGACATAGTCCTTTTTAAGTATTTTAAAACTCTTTTTGCATAGCCCCAGTGCTCATCATTGTAACAGTTATTAAACTGGCTTAAATAATTAACAGAGAAAACAATGTCAGGCCTAGTAAGTACAGCAATGTACATGAGACAACCAATCAATGTCTGATAGGGTAATCTAGTATCACAAACTTCACTCTTTGTTAAATTAATTTTAGGTTCAATTGGCATATTTGCAAACTTACTTACTTACTTACTTATCATCACGCCATTTCCCTTGCGGGGTAGGCAGAGAGAACAGAGTGCCAAGAGGTTCTATTCTTGCATACATCTCTCGCTTCCTCAACATTCATAACTCTCTTCATACACGCTCGCCGGTTTCGGAGACCCCTGACTCCACCTTCCTTCAATACATGACCGATTTGATCTAGGTAGGTGAGTCTCGGTCTCCCCCTGTACCTACATCCTTCCACTTTCGCATTGTATATCTTCTTAACCAGTCGCTCATCCGGCATTCTTTCCACGTGTCCGAACCATCGGAGCATTCCCTTTCGCATCTTTACACCAATACTCTCTTTCATACCTACTCGCTCTCTTATTTCGTCGTTACGAATGCGGTCAGTCAGCCTCACTCCACAGATTCTCCGCAGAGATCGTATTTTGACCGCATTGATTTTACTCTCATGCTCTTTTTTGCACACTCAACTCTCGCTTCCATACAATAACGTTGGGACAAGCACTGCGTTGTATATTGCGACACGTGCCTTCTGGCTGAGGTGATGAATGCCGAGAAATTGTCCCAATGCTCCGTTCAGTCTATTTCCCGCATTCACTCTTCTCTCTACATCAGTGGTGTACCTTCCATCCCGACTGAATCCACATCCAAGATATACAAATTCGTCCACTTGTTCTAGCACACAATTTCCTATTGCTACTCTAACATCTGTTCTGGCTTCTTCTCTTTCAAAAACCATTATTTTGGTTTTGCTCACATTCACACGTAGGCCCCTTTTTTCACAATCTTCTGCCATTACGTCAACTACGGTTTGTAGGTCAGCCGCGGACTGCGCTAATAAAACTGCATCGTCTGCATATAGCAGAGATCTAACCACTGAGTCGCCCATCTGAACTCCTACATTCATTGCATTCAACCTTTGTAGACAATTATCCAGATATATGATAAACAGTCTGGCTGATAGAACGAAACCCTGTTTAACGCCGATATTGACATCAAACCAGGGTGACATTCCATCATCCAGCCGCACACAAGCTCTGCAGTCCATATAGTTGGACTGCACCGCTTGTAGCAGTCTACCGTTAATACCATATTCCGGCAAAATGTCCCAAAGTTCCTTTCGTACAACCGTGTCAAATGCTTTCTCCAAATCCACAAAAGTGCAGAAAACCCTCTGGCCTACAGCCAGTTGTTTTTCCACAATGTTGCGCAGAGAAAACACTTGATCCATGCATCCCCTTCCACACCTGAAACCTCTTTGTGCCTCACACAAAAATTCATCAGACACCATCCTCATTCTCCTTTTAATAGTCTTACCATACACTTTGGCTGCCAAATTGGTCAAGCTTATGGCTCTGTAGTTTGTAAACAAGGGCACGATGACTGCGCTTCTCCAGTCCTTGGGAACCATTCCTGAGCTCCAACATAAATTGTGAAGCATCAGGAAGAATTCCCAGACACATGAGCCTCCAAGCTTGATCATCTCAGCAGACACCATATCAATACCTGCTGCCTTACCATTTTTCAAACTTCGAATCGCCCATTCAACTTTATCCATACTAATGTCATCAGAGGATGCCGGTGCCGAATGCTGATCTGTTAGACCACATGTGGCACTGGCATCACCCTGAACATCCGCATACATATCTCCAAAATATTCACTCCATCGGCTTAACACATCTTGTGCTTGCGTAAGAATGTCTCCACCTTTATACCTTATTATATTCATACTGAAAGCTGACCAACCACTCCGAAATTTCTTCACCTCCCTCCAGAAAAGTTTGGTGTTGCTCTCGAAGTTTTTGGTCAGCCTTTCTTCTGCAATCATATTTGCTCTATCACGCTTCTCTTTCACTAAGGCTTTGGTGTCATTCTTACGTTGCCGGTATATTTCTGTCTTCTGTTCTTTCATACTTGCACTCAGGTTCAAAGAAGATACATAGTTCAGCCATGCTTTCTTCTTTTGGTCTACGGAAAAGGAGAACTCGTGGCCACTGCAGATTTAACGGGAGGTGTATAATAAATCAAGAGTTAAACAAATAGACTATTTGTTGACATCTTCTGGAGAATTGTGGCATCGACGATTTGGTCACATAAATAATAGGTAATATCTGAACATCATGCGAGATCGTGTGGTACATGGAATTGTGTACAGAGAGAAAGCACAGGCAGGTAAAGAAAACTGCATAATATGTTGTGAAGGAAAGCAGACAAGATCACCTTTCACCCATGTTGGTAACAGGGGCCAAGAGGTACAAGATGTCATTCATTCAGATATATGTGGCCCAATGGAAGACTTGTCTATTGGTAAAAAGCAGTGGAAGCGTGCTGGGGTCATAACCTGTTAATAAAACTATGGGATCACGGCACAGACTAAAAATACTTTACAACAACATAGCGTCACGCCTGTATTCCCCGGAGGGGTAGGCAGAGGTGTATTACACACCCACGACTCGCCAGCTATGTTTAAGTCCCACGTAATAGGGGGCGAGCCTATTGACGTCTACCGGGCACATTTCCAAACTCCGGGCTGCTACTGAGAATTTTTTTTTTAGAAAAAGCTCAATAACAGTGCCCGACTCAGGGATCGAACCCGAGACCTCATGATTAGCAGTCGCATACACTACCGCTACACCACCGAGGCAGTTAATACTTTATTAAACCTTTTAGTAGTATATCTATTTTAATCATAGTGTAGAAGGCTGGGTGACCATAGATACATATTTTGTTATCTTAACAGTAATGAATAGATTAATATCTAGCAACAGTTCATTTCAGCCTGGAAGATTTTTCGACTAATTAAAAAATAGTTATCCAAGCCAGAATTTATCTACATACCAAGTATTGTTCAAATCCGTTTAGTATTTGGGTCTATATACTACGAATAGCTATCTTTCGGACACAATTTTTTTTAGTAATAAAATGCTTAGCTTTTGTGTTAATTCAATGTCACGTTCTTCCCTTACCTACTAAATTTTATCTGAATCAAATCAGTCATTAACATCCAAATGTTGTCACAAACTTCGTATTTAGAATATTAGTAGTCCCAACTAGATAGGTTAAAATTTATTGTCCACATATAGAAGTATATGCACACTCCATGCTGCTGCTGAGAATAATTGATTGCTGATTGAAAAACTCACTTATTTACAGGACTCAGAATTGAACCCGAACTCTCGCAATAGAAACTGCGGACAATACCAATGAACCAAAAGGCTTTCATTAAAAAATTGAAAAAAGTAAACTAGTAATGTTGAAATTCACGAGTTAAATTTCACGCGGATGGAGTCGCAGCTAGCACATGAAATAGTAAAAATTCACCACGATGATAGGATGGGTGTAACAACTCTTTAAGAATTAAACCACAGAATAGATACTGACTAAACTCTTTCTTCATAGGAGGACAGGCTATTCCCACCTATACTGCGCTGTTCAGTGCATGAGGATGCAGAATAATATAGTTTATTAGTTTATTTGGATAGCAGCACGTATAACACAGTTCTATCACCGGTGCTTTTAGTTACCAAAACGTTTAAATTAGTCTAATTTTGTTTAAATTAACCAGACCATAAATGCACATTCTGCTGTAAACCTAAAAGAGTTTTAAAATTCAATTTATACACACGGCAAGAAAACTAATTAAACAAATTGTGAAAATCTACTGATGAGTGTACTGGTGGTAGGGCTGGATACCAAGTGGGAATACCCACTTGGTATCGGGCCCGAGCGGGTTGGTACCACCATGTCCCGTGTGACCGTCCATGAAGTAAATCATTGCGTTTTGGCTGTAGCGGGAGATAGCCGTTTATTCTTTCATTTCAAATCGGTGAAATTAAATGGTGAGCAGCGGCTTGACAATACTCTGGGTATAGTTGAGTCCATGAGTGATGGTTACAATTTACCATCAGATGAGCCGTGGCTAATCAGCCGCCACATGCAATAAAAAAATGTGAAATCGAATATAATGGTCACGAGCAGAATTTCAACTTGCATCTCCTGGAATACCGCCCCAGAGGCTTTGTCATTTCAGCCTTCGTGAAAATTGCTGGCGACTGCAAATTTCGATAATACATTAATTCTTAACGTCTTGAGTGACGCCTGCGCCATCTGTCGGAAGTATTTACATACATTAAATCGACTAGGTAAACTTAATTTTACAATTAAGATTTTTACCAAATAATGAGGCAGGCCTAGAAATATTTTGACTGTGTTTTAATTTATATCGATAAGCATGTCAAATGCTGAAAAATAAATAAATATGTTTATTAAAAATATCAAAATAAAAAAACTAATTACTAAAATAAAACAGATGATTTTCGATATGATTAAGAACAATAACACATATAAACAATAATTAATTCCACATAACAATTCCTATGAAATTCCTACAATAGATTAAGTGATATTATTATAATAGCCCACGGGCAGTATTCTTTGTATAAATACTCTGTCAACAGCATGATTTACACAAAACGTTCCACTTTTCTTTGTACTCAAAAACGTATTTTCGGATACAATATACCAAATAACACATATAATGAGGAAGATGTCACCTCAAAACGGATCATTCATTATTTACTTAGGCAATGTTCACGAAATTTCCGTCTTACATAAACATGAGAAAGATATTTATTTATCCAGATAAATAATGAATTCGCCAACAATACAAAAGCGCGGCTTTTATAGAGTGCTCGGCAATTTACACTCCAGGGCTGCGTTTGAAGTTCAAAATATCCTCAAAGCTATTTAGTGGTATATATAATTCTAGCCTCAATTTATCTTCGCCAGGAGTTGAGACACGTGGGCAGTTTATTCGTCTTTGTCAACGGAAATAATTATCCAAGGAAAGTTAAAGACACCACGACGCTTTCTTGTATCCAAAACATTTAGATAATCAAGCTTCGGATAACAAAGGACTGGTATGTTATTATGTCGTGACATAACCTCGAAGAATTTTATAACGCTTACTAAGTTTTGTGTCATTATCGAGATTTCGATCAGTGATGCATCAAAGGGCAGCCACACACGACGCATGTGTCCTTGTTAGCAATTAATCTGAGCATCTACGAGCTGTAATGTTATTGTGTTTATGCATGGTCATTCTCAGAAATGTAATTTTGTGAGAAGCCTAATATATAAGATGTATTGTCAAGTACTGTCCAGTGTATAATTAAATAATTCAGAATTGTAGTGTATTACTTAGGTAATGTATTTGTTAAAAGAGCAATTATAATATTACTCTCTTCCTACAACGTCACTTTGTTTTCTTGGTATTCTTTTGATTATACATCATTCTGCGATTTCGTTGTTTTATTTTCTAAAAGTACCCACCTACTTAGTTACGAAATAGTATGTAACTGTTACGTTGTTATGCCGTACTTAACCTCAGATGACTCGGCGATGATAAGATCACCACAAAATGTGGGACAATAGAGGACAGCCGCTTATGCCTGCAAAAATATAATAACCAGTCGAAACACGTGCTCCCGACAAACACCAAAGAGATTCCTGATAACTTGACAACTTACTCAAAGAAAAAAAGTACATTTTTTTACCTCAAATGTGTTTATCGGCTTTCGATCTTAGATTTGTAAGGTACACATTGTGGGCCTTGGGACTCTTATCCTCAGATTAATCGAAGTATGAAAAGCTTTGGGACCCGACCACAACTTAACACGTAAACCATGAGCAAACACGGTGTTTGCGTAATGAATTTCATTTTTCTTAGGAAAAGATCCTTTTGATAAATATTCACTTATACTTCGCTACCTGAGCAAATAAATGTATCTAGCCGAACTTGAATTGTCCTATATGCTTTGACGAACACGATGGAGATTTTTGTACATAATTATCAATCAATGCAATGGCGATGAGGTTCGCCATTGGTCACATCTTGTTCCACGGGGGCTAAAAGTTGGCAGCACAACCTTTTTATAGCAAGTGGCTACCGGTTTTCGTTGACTACCCGTTCGGGAAATAGGGGTGAGCCTATGTATAACAAACCACAGATTCAAATATATGATCTTTTTGAAAGATATTAAAATATCTATGAAATGAACATATATATATATTGAGAGTGCTTTATAATTGACTGCACAGAGGAGTGCACAGTCCGAATGTTGTGGATTCGATTCCCACACAGGACAACTCTTTGTGTAATCTACAAATGGTTGTTCTGAGTTTGAGTGTATTTTGTATCCGTGTATTCAATAATAGATTATTTTAATCCGATGTGTAATTTTATTCACCTTAGAATGTTTGAAAATTTACTAATAAATTCAAAAATGTATACTACTACATTTAAAATCAAGCCTGAAATTTAATTTACTCCCAAATCAATTGAAGCTGTTTACTGACAAATTTTAATAACAAATTCTATTTGCTATGAATGCAATATATAAAAAAACAAATTGAACGCCAAACATCCGCACAATGCACTGTAAGGTAGGCGTGTTTTATTTATAGTCTGTTGTGATCAGTACACAATTGTATGAAAAACGTTTTGTTAGGGCCATGACGGAAAATAATAGGCGTTTATTGTATGAACATTTTTTGTGACAAAACTATGGTGCAAAGATCTATGGTCCGTTATAAGCTTGGGTTTAAATTGTGCATTTGATTTGTTTAAATCGAATCACGCAGAATAGTGTAGATAGATATAGAGAGAGAATAGTGCTAGAGCCTTGCTTATCCCAGCTCGAATGGGGTGGCTCGATCGGGGAACTACCAACCTCTCACATAAAATCAGCGTGTAACAACGGTAGTTACTCGTACCGTTATGTTTCGTATGGTGAGTGCGAGTGCCGGAGGCTCAAACCCCCTCCCTATCCTCTCCTTATTATTATTCCTATCCACCTCCTGACCCTTTACTTGGAGATGGCTGCGTGTGAGTGATGCCAGTGGTGTTGTTAGCGTCTGTAGGATACGGTACCCATAATCCCTGTTCGCCACCCATGCAGCATAAAATGCACAAATTCTTGAATATCTTTATGTATAATATACTAAAAAATCTAAATAGGTACCTATTACAATTAGGGATTCAAAAATCATTCACACGTCACCGTGTTTATTCAATTAGCATGTAGGTTCTGAACCCGTAATTCACGGTATACTTTTACATCTTATCTCTTTACAGAAAATAAAACACTGAAAAATAATGAGATATGTATATAATTTTATTCTTAATAATAACTAGAAACATTATTAAACACAAAGAGAAAAATGTGAAATCGAAAATAACAGTCACGAGCAGGATTTGAACCTGCATCTCCTGGATACCGTCCAGATGATTTGCCAATTTAGCCACCGTGACAATTGCACCTGACCCCTAATTTCGATAACACATTCACACTTAACGTCTTTGGGTGACGCCTGCGCCATCGGCCGGAAGTATTTTCATACATTATACCAACAAGGTAAACTTAATTTTACAATTAAGATTTTACCTAATAATCAGCGGTCAGAAGCAATTGTCACGATGGCTAAATTGGTAAAGCATCTGGACGGTATCCAGGAGATGCATGTTCAAATCCTGCTCGTGACTGTTATTTTCAATTTCACATGTTTTACTTTGTGTTTAATGTATAGTGCTAAGCATGTCAAATGCTAACAATATATATAAACATATCTAAATAGAAAAATTGTGAGACTTAATTAAGAGTTTTTTTAAGATCAAACAATGAAAGTTCAAAATCAAATGCAGTACCTACCTACTTTATATTAACTACAATTCTACATTATCGATACTGGTACTAATAATCAAGTCCAGAGCTAACCTACGATATTAATAGACTGTGCCATACCATGTTAATAATGGCTACTTGCTCGGTATTGTCGACATTGTTTGTGAATGGAAGGCGGAGGTAGGCGCGTCATTATTCCGTCAGATCAATGCGCTGAGGGGTTGATAGTGACGTTGTTCACGTCAAATAAAAATGTCGATAAATTTATCAAGTAACTTCATTGGGTTTTCTAAAACCTGATTACAAATTTATGTTATTTTTAATATTATCGGATCCGACAAACGTTGTCCTGAAATAATTTATTTTGAAATACTTGAAGGTCTTTTTTTGGTTAAAAATAATTTAATTGGGTGGTGGAATTTTGTTAAATATTGTTCTTATTTGCTTTTATATTAAAAAAAACAAGAAATATAAATAATTATTCTCGAACCTCTACCGTGGATGTCATATTTCCTAATGGGTCCAATTGTAAATCTAAATCATCCCGGCTCCCGTTCAAAGATACACAAACATTTTGCTAAGATCGATCCAACGGCTATGCATCATTAAAAAGGTAGTTTTGTAATGTTATTGATATTTTGCAATATAACATTGCTTTCAATTGTGGAGACTTTATAACATTTGTCCGTGTGGTGATGGACTTAGAATACAAGTGTCACCAACCCATTCTATCCTTTTACATGCAATAAAAAATATCACCTATCTGCTAGCGTAAGTTACATCAGAACTGGTTTAGCCATTCCCGAGATTAGCCCGAATAAATAGAAATAGACTAACAGAAAAAATCTTATAAAATTTGTATTTTGTTAAAGATTATAACGTACATACTCTCACATGCATTTAATAAAAAGTTGTTATTTAGATATTAAAAAAATACACTTCAATTTTATCTATACTATTAACTGTAAGAGAGTTGTGTCTGTTCATTTAAGATATTTGAGAAAAAATGTCTTTAATATGCTATATAAGCGTGAGTAAACACAAAACTATTTTTTTAGAATTTTTGTCTGTATGTCTGTTTGGTTGTTCGCATATCACGCAAAAACTACTAAATGGATTTTGATGTAACTTTTTTATTTAATAGATATTGATTAGACTTTTAAAAACTGGTGTTCATTTTATCCCGCTACTATATCGGGAACCTGAAATATAACCTAAAAACGGAGCTGCAGGCAAAGGCTAGTTTATATGTGTAAATGTATAGATTAATGCTATTTATAAAACAAAACTATAAAACCCTTAATCACATTACTAGATTATTAAATTATTCAACTTCATAACCAGCCATCATAAATTTATCGATAGGAATTCCCACCACTAAGTTCCAACATTGTAGTTTCCCACATTTTTTGTACCAGCCCACAAGGATTACCAAACAATGTACTAGCGCAGGCCACACATCACATTGCAAACGCATTTTTTGTCGTTACTTTTAATGGGATTTCTAAATTTATTGTGCAATTCGTGCAATTCTTATAAACATGTTATTGTAAATTTAATTTTATACCAGCCGGGTAGCCATACTGCATTAAATATAGGCGATTTTGTAATTTAAACTTTGGATCATTTAATAAAAAAAATCCGTGATTTATTGAAGTACCTTACACTTTCTTATGCAGAGAATTTTCGATATCACAATTTTCACCGAATAATCGTATATAGACAAAATAAATTATATTGGTATCTCCGAACTCTCACAAAAATATATAGTTATATTATTCGATATATTTTCACTGTTGTCTTTAGATGTATACTGTACATACAAGACAAATATTTGAGCAATGCTTAAATATTTGATATAAATCATAGGCTACTTTGTGTTGTTTGTTATACCCAAATACAAAACATTTTTTTTTAATTGCTAATGAAGACAGACGAGCCACGGTCCACCTGATGGTAAGTGGTAGCCGTCGCTCATGGACTCAGCTATACCGAGAGTATTGTCAAGCTGCTATACACCATTTCATTTCAAAGATATGAAATGAAAGAATAAACGGCTACCTTCTGCTACAGCCAAAACATACTGACGTTCTTCATGACCGGTCACACAGGAGACTATGGTACCGACCCGTTCGGGTCCGATAACAAGGGAGTATTCCCACTTGGTACCCAGCCGTACCACCAGTTATGCAATGGGTGATAATTGCTTACTTCCTTTAGTCGCATTGTACGACACCCGCGGGAAAGGATGGGGTGGTGACACTTGTATTCTAAGTCCGTCACCACATATAAATTAATATTCTGTTATCTGCATATGCCTATGTAGTTAGAACATTATTTAATGAAACAAACATATAAATGTTTACAGTGTTTCTGCTAGTAATCAACTTTGAATAATACAATATAACAGAAATGTGAGAAAATGAAAGAGGAAATCAGCTGCTTATCCCAGGCAAGTCGTAAAAGTTAACTACGGGAACTGGTTAGTAATGAACCAGTATATAATGTCGGTTCTGGCTTCTGTCATTTTGAGTGGTATAGTGCAACAATGTATAGATTTTATAGTCTGCTTTTTTGATTCTTGATTACTGTGAGTCTTAATTTACTTTAGTATCTTCAACTTATTTGGTTCACGTGACTGAGCTTAGAGTTTAACTTAAATAACACGATAATTGCACTGAAATAATCCTATTACAGCTTTATAATAGTTAGGATATATAGGAAATACCACTGAAGGAATGTAATATGGTTCCGGTGGCCCGCCAATAAAGGCGAAGAGACGGCACACGGCGGGTTTCTTTAGTGGGTGAGGGCCCCACACTACCCTGTTCTTTGCCCCAAACGACGGGGTGTGCGGTTAGGAACATTTTCTCCCGCCTTAACAGACAAAAATGTATATATAGGTATTGCAGTTCACAAACAGAAGCCTTTTTGTTATATATAAACTCTAGTAATCTATAGAGACATAATTTGGAGTGTCTGTTTGTAAAATTTAAATAACCGCTTTTTACTAAATGCATATGGAACTATATACACATGCACCTTTAGCAGAATAATATTTTTTTTAAATTTTTGTCTGTCTGTCTGAGAGTTTGTTCCAGCCAATCTCTACTGCTGGACCGATTTGGATGCAACTTTCACTGGCAGGTAACTGATGTTTTAAGAAGTAGCATTGGACTAATTTCATTTTAGGAAAATAATTAGGATTTTGCACAAAAAAAAGCAAATAAAATAACAAAATCACACGCGGACGAAGTCGTGGATAGCAGTTATTAAGTTATAATAATTTAAAAAAGTATACGCTGCCAAGGACTTGGGTATGAGGACTATGAGGGAACAGGGCTATTAGTTCGTTCCTTTCTCTGAGATCAAGAATTTGCTAGAAACGCACCTCTTACTCTCGAAATTATTTGTGTGTATGATCAGAAATCAACACTGCCTGATAAATGAGTACCTACTTTTTGAGGAAACCTGCAAGCCTGTGAGATTCTTTCATCAGTTTGTGAATTCCAGCATATGGAAAAAATATGAAAGAAGACTTGCGCCCAACAGGGCTGTAAGCAAGATCGACTCCAAAGAGTTCCTAATATTATCTAAATTCAGTATACATCAATTAACTCTAATTCTACAGAAGCTTATATTTTGTTTAAATATATTTTCACTACCTATATTTCATATAATTTTATTTTACATCTTAAGCTTAAATATATAATGAAATTGGAAATATGTAGGCATAAACGTATCCGTTTATGAAAAACAATAAATAATCTTTAGTATGCGAAATGAAGCAAATATGCAATTCAAAGTACAAAGAACTTTGTACTAAATCGGATTGGCAACAAACGAGGTTGTAGTAACATATAGTCGACAAGTAGGCTTTCGCGCTTAAAGCTTCTACGCACGTAGCATAGATGGCGTTGATATTTATTCCTCTTGACGTTTGTTGTTACAATAAACATAAAGTAAACTAACGTAACGTAACTAAGCGTCTTTTATATTGAAAACTAGATGACCCGGTGAACTTTGCATCGCTTACTTTATTTTATCAGCGATATTATCAATCCTTATTAATTTGAATCGCCGAACATTTGGATTTTGATAGGTTATTAAATGAAACTAAACTTTCTTGTAATGCAAATTAATTAGAAAGAATTACAGTAGCTGTAATTTTGTCGTCTGTTAGCCAAATTTTTGTGTCCATTTCAAATTAGGAAAACAATTTTTAAATGAAAGTATCGGGTTTTATATTTTTGCCTATTTCCAGCTGTGGACGTGAAAAGGCTGATGGATGGATAGAAAACTTTCAGTTTTTTTTTGGAAAAGTCCAGCGCAAGACATTTACATTTAGTTTTCGTAACCGTAAATACTGCCGTGTGGGGCCGGCTTTAGAATTGTCCCACCCCTCTCCACCCATGGGAGTCGTAAGAGCCGACTGAGGGAATACCGGGGAGAGTGGGCAGCAGCACTCCCTCGAGTATTAACAACATCAATTGCGATCGCCAACCCGCCTGCCAAGCGTGGCGATTACGGCACCATACCCCACATGAGCGAAACACATGTTGTGGCGTTCTCTTGGGGAGGCCTATGTCCAGCAGTGGATTTCGAAAGGCTGATGGAACCGTAAATTAATGTACTATGGATTTTAATATAAAGCTAAATACGTATAAACTAACTCTGGTGATAGCTTTAATTAAAGTAAGAGGTACAAAAATATGAGAAAATGTTACATAAGTCTTGTGATATCCCACCTTGATTTAATTAGAAACCTTCGCATAAAGAGGAAATTTCAAGTAATAAGATATCTTTTACAAAATGTGTTAGGTTACTTTCAAAGACTTGGTTTATCTGATAAATTTCGGTTTCAATCCATTTGGAAGCTTTACTTTTATCTTGCCACAACGAAGACGGACCGAAAAACAAATTTCTGTATGCTTACGCCAAACACAAACTTTGCTAAAATCTATTTTATATTCAATCTTACAAGTCAGTGTACGTGGTTGATAAGGAGAGATATCCTTCTTTTCAGTTTTTATCTAATGAAAACAGTTTCATTTTATGCTGAAAATATCGAAAATAAATATTTTCGGTTACGTAATTTGCAGCATAGTAGATATTGTGTTGAAATAAAAACATGTAGCTGATAAATATCTCCTTATGTATATATTTGGAAGGCTTATCATGACTACCAGACATTTTTTGTTATTACTTAAACTGATTTGATAGTTATTTCTTCTTCTATGTAGATCATATATTTCTTGACAGAGTTGAACATGAATCTCCGCCATAAGTAAATTGTCGTAATAAAATAAAAACAATGATATTCTTGCTGAAAAAGGACATATTTTATTGTACTTTGTAGTGTTTAACGATTATTTATATATTTCATTGGACGGGTTCAGATAACATTATTATTAAATTTTATTAACTAATATACATAATGTAAATGTATTAATTAATCTTTGGCTCATTCAAAAAATTTTTGTTTTATTTTAACAATGGCAGTTTAGCAAAAGACGTGCTTGCCCATGGACTTTGGCAACATAAGGGGTACAGTCAAAGCGCCGCCTACCGTGAGTAAAGTGCTCTTATCAAACCTCGTTTAAAGAAGGACATGTCATAGCGTTAGGGAAACACCACAGTTTCCCACTCCGGCACCACTGCTACTCAAAGGAAATTACGCCGGTTAAAGACAGCTTCCCGAGGTAGGACATCCCCGGCTTTGGCTCCCCTACTAAGCGGAAGGTGGCTGTAAAACCATGCCAGCCCCTCACACCCAAGATCCTATCCTCGATCCTATCGAAGCCCGAGTACCAAGCATTACTGAGACTTACCACGCGCTCAGGAAAGGAAAATGGGACAGAAACGACTGTCTCCCGCTACAACTAAAACCCACCGATGTGCTTTACGGTTGGTCACACGAAAGATGGTGGTACTAACCCGCTCGTACCTGATAACAAGTGAGTAATCCCACCCGGCAAAAAACCGTACCACCAGTATTGCAATATGTGAAAAGCTTACTTGCTTTAGTCGCCTCCTACGACACCCGTGGGCATGAATGAGGTGGTGAAACTTGTATTTTTAGTCCATCACCACACGGAGAACTATAGAATAAGGATAATAAAACAACAGGAATAATCGGATACAATTATAATGAATAATCGGATACGATTATAATGATGGAAGATGTCGAAAAATTGTATAGAGAGAAGAGTAAATGCGGGAAATAGAGTGAATGGAGCATTGGGACAACTTTTGGGCAGTCATCACTTCAGCCAGAAGGCACATGCCGCAATACACAACGCAGTGCTTGTCCCAACAATAATTTATTTATTATATGGAAGCGAGGGTTGGATATGCAAAAAGGAGTATGAGAGTAAAATCAATGCGGTCGAAATGCGATCACTGCGGAGAATCTGTGGACCAAGGCTAACTGACCGCATTCGTAACGGCGATGTAAGAGAGCGAGTAGGTATGAAAGAGAGTACTGGTATAAAGATGCGAAAGGGCATGCTCCGATGTTTCGGACATGTGGAAAGAATGCCGGACGAGCGACTGGTTAAGAAGATATACAATGCGAAAGTAAAAGGATGCAGGTACAGGGTGAGGCCCAGACTCACCGACCTAGCTAGACCAAATCGGTCATGTATTGAAGGAAGGTGGAGTCAGGAATCTCCGAAACCCGCGAGCGTGTATGAAGAGAATTATGAATGTTGAGGAAGCGACAGATGTTCTTGCATACATAGAGCCACTTGGCACTCTGTTCTCTCGGCCTACCCCGCAAAGGAGATGGCGTGATGATAAGTAAGTAAGTATGTCGAAAAATACAACTGTTCAACTTATTTATCGATTATAATATCAAAAACTTTTACTTGCTATAAATAAAACTATGAATACAAGTTTTTCAAATAAGATTATAGAATACCGTTAAATGCTCTCATGTCGATCGGTCACTTTACATACTTGTATGTCTACAGCTTTTTTCGCTCAGCATTGTGCGATGCTCCAAGTGCGAAATTGTGGAGCAATATTTAAATTGAGGATTAAACTTGTTTAAAAGGCAAGTTTCTCGTAGAATATAAGAGGACATAACACATGTTTGAACATATTTTGCGCTTCGCTGTGTTGTGATAAACATGCATTTATCAACATTATTGTGTTGTTGTGTTTTCGTTGGAGTTCAATCGAGACTAAGTAAGTGCTTTTTTGATTTACAGTGCAAGTCGTTGCTAGAATAATGCTGTGTATGTAAACTTTTGTGAGTTTTACTTTAGGATTTGCAAAATATTTTATAAAAAGTTAAAGATTAATATTAAAAAACCAAAGACTCCAAGGATAATGGTATCTAATTTGACCCCAGTCCCAGGTCCACGCACGGCACACATACCTCAAACTTATAGAGACTTTTTGAAATTATATTTATGTTATCACTTCTCGGTGAATGAAAATATCCTGAGGAAACCTTAATGCCTAAGAGGTTTTCTCAACTGGGCCAGCGTGGTGGACTAAATCGCATGCACTGAGATGAGATCCGTGCGCAATACGAAAATAGAGTCCATGGCCCCGTGGTTAGTGACTGGTGGTAGGGCTGGGTACCAAGTGGGAGTACTCACTTGGTATCCGGCCCGAGCGGGTTGGTACCACCATCTCCCGTGTGAACGGCCATGAAGCACATCGTTGCGTTTTGGCTGTAGCAGAAGATAGCCGTTTATATTTAATTTCATCTGTGAAATGAATTGGTGAGCAGCGGCTTGACAATACTGTCGGTATAGTCGAGTCCATGGGCGACGGTTACCGTTTACCATCAGATGGACCATGGCTCGTCTGCCACTACATGCAATAAAAAAACCCATATTGACGATTATCCGTTCAAAGATTTTTATGATATAGGACATGAGGTTGATAACGCGGTAGTTAGTTAATAGGCTAACCTATTGTCTTCTATCTATACTATTTTAAAGTTGTAACAGAGCTATGTCTGTACATTTAAGATATTTGAAAAAAAATACTTATTTAGGCTATATAGACGTGCCTAAACAAAACAGATTTTTTTAAATTTTTTGTCTGTCTGTTTATCTGTTTGTTTGTTTGCGCATCACGCAAAAACCACTGAACGGATTTTGATGCAACTTTTTTGTTTGATAACTGTTGATTAGACTTAACAACTGTTATACATTTTATCCCGCTACTATATCGAGATCCTGAGATTAATATCTAGGGATATCAGAAGACTTATGTAACATTACCTAAAACTAGCTTTTGGCTGCGACGGAGCCGCGGACAAAGGCTAGTACTATTATAAAGCCGTAACAGAGCTGTGTGTGTGCTGTGAACATTCAAGATGTTTGAGAAAAAATTACTGTAATAGGCTATATAGGCGTGTCTCAATCCAAAATATTTTTTTAGAATTTTTGTCTGATTGTTTGTTCGCGCATCACGCAAAAACCGCTGGCCGGATTTTGATGCAATTTTTTTATTTGAAAGGCCTTGATTAGACTTAAAAAGTGGTAGTTATACATTTTATCCCGCTACTATATCCGGAACCTGAGATATCACCTAAAAACTAGCTTGTAGCTGCGGCGAAGCCGCGGGCAAAGGCTAGTATATCTATAAATCTGGTACGATTGAAAATGTTTATTAATTCCAGGTTCCTATATTCCATGCAAAAGAAGTGACGATGAATGCATCACAAAACTTGCTAATGATGTATACAGTGCAGCTATTGAAGGTGACCCTTCATTGAATATGGAAACTCTAGACCCAATGAAGCAACCATACATAGAAGGAAAATTTACTGTAGCAAACTATACGGTTTATGACAGTACTGTATACGGTTTCAAGTCATGCTATGTTGAAAATGCGCAGTAAGTGTTGAGGTGTATTATATTATATTTTTGAAGTGAAACTTCTTCAGCCGCGGCCTGAAAGTAACTTCAATCTTTTTTCGGACTGAAGTTACGGTTTTAAACGGAAGTGACGTTCATTAAAATTATTTCTCTATCAAGATGGACGTACTAACGTTATCATTTTACTTAGTTTATTGTCAATGTAACAGACTCAATTTCTACCGGAATATTTATACTGGTTATACAAGCCTTTCTTTTTTTGTTAAGGCGGGAATAATGTTCCTACCCGTACGCGTACCACACACCCTGTCGTTCGGGGCAATGACCAGGGTAGTGTGGGGCCTGCACCCACTAAAGAAACCCGCCGTGTGCCATCTTTCCGCCTTTGTTGGTGGGTCACTGGAACTATGTTACATTCCTTCGGTGGTTGGTTATACAAACCTGAGACGCAAGCATAACGTAACTCGTTCTTGTCATTTTCTAGTACGAGTAGCAGTGTCAGTGTGTTTGTGCGAGCGTAGTTAGTGACTAAAACATTTATTAATATTTAGATATTTTTATATATATATTTAGCATGTGACATGCTTAGCCATATACATTAAACACAAAGTGGAAAATGTGAAATCGAAAATAACAGTCACGGGCTTTGCCAATTCAGCCATCGTGACTATTGCTTCTGACTGCTAATTTCGATGACACATTTATACTTAACGTCTTCGGTGACGCATGCGCCATCTGTCGGACGTATTTTCATACATTATACCGACTAGGCAAACTTAATTTTAAAATTATGATTTTTACCTAATAATGACGCAGCCCTATAAATATTTAGATATTTTTATATATATTCTTAGCATTTGACATGCTTAGCCATATACACGTCACCCAGGGGGCTGAAATGGCAAAGCATCTTGACGGTATCCAGGAGATGCAGGTTCAGATCCAGATGTTATTTTCGATTTCACATTTTCCACTTTGTGTTTAACATTTATTAAAACGTCACGGAAGCAACAGCGGTAAATAAATAGTTATTATAAATATTTTGACAAATGGGTGTAGAATGCTTAGAATTCTTAGAATTATTAGGTCCGTGACCGATGATTATCACTTAGTCTTATCATCAGATTGGTCGATGCCCTCTAAAATAAACCTTTACATAACCCAAGTTAAGTGATTTTATACTATTAGGTTTGAATACTAAATGTACTCAGTGTCCTTTTAATATTTATAGTTGAAATACTTCGCGATGCAACAATAAAACTATTATCCGAATTTCTCAATTGCAAAACACCATGTCCTTTTTGTACAAATATTTTATTTTATTATTCTTCAGGATTGCTCTGGAGAGGAATGCGATAAACATTAAATTATTTTGTCCTTGCGTATATATGAAAGGACTCTATGGTATATCAGGAACACTTATAGTGGTTCCAATTAAAGGAAATGGAGACTACAGCATCCAATGCAGTAAGTATACTTTAAAGAGTACTAAATAAGGAGATGTAGTTTGGTTTTGTTCTACTGTTTTGTTATTTGCATACCACATGTTTGTGCAAATATTTTAACTACCATCGACTATTTTATATATACCTTTTAACGCCTTTTCAAATAGGATATAAACACACATACCTGATATGTAATAACTATATTGTTCATCCGTTTCAAGGCTCCCATTGAAAATCAGCGTTGCAGTGTAATTTACGTTACACTGCAGCAATATTGCTGAATGGGCGCCTTATTGTCATGTAACTGTGTTATATTTTGCTTTACCTAATTATGTTATTCTAATTGTGATTCGTGACAATAAAACTTGGTTTTCTTTCTTTCTTTCTTCTTTCTAGATGTCCCGTGCAAA
Source organism: Leucoma salicis (assembly GCA_948253155.1). Classification (NCBI taxonomy): domain Eukaryota; kingdom Metazoa; phylum Arthropoda; class Insecta; order Lepidoptera; family Erebidae; genus Leucoma; species Leucoma salicis. The sequence goes on along the minus strand of OX411815.1, from coordinate 18,840,796 downwards.
TACTTATTCAAGTATTTTAGGGTTCGTACTCGTAGTTTAGTAAATATGTTTTCATTTTATTTACAATTAGCTGGTACTCACGACTGCGTTCACGTCGGATCCTTATTATTAACGGCAGGTACTTCTACTGTTGCGTTTCGTATGGTGCCAAAACCCCCTCCTTTTCCCCTCCTTATTAGCCTTCCTGTCGTCTCCTTAATCCTTAGGAAGGATTACTACCCGCTTCTTATCATTACTCCTCTCCACCTCCTATACCTTTCCTTGGAGATAGCGACATGCAAGTCATGCCATCAGGTGGGTCATATGCTTTTTGCCACCCACGTGCCGCCTAGTGATGTATTTATATTCTGAAGTCCACGTGGACTAAGTCAGCATCTATTTTAATATATTTTATTTTCTTATTAAGTTTCTGCACAGGACCCTAACTCTTTTTCCAAAACAAATGAAAATCCCATTCTATTTGGTCATGTCATTTAAAAAAAAGACAAATAGGGTAAATTATATAGGTAAAATATTTAAAAGTATATTTGGGTATAAGTACCGTGTCTAGTGTCATATGCAAACATCTGTTTATTATAGCATGATTCACGCAACAGTTTTTTTTTTCAGATTAAGTAAATTACAGTTTTGAAAGATGAAAATATTGTTTTGATATTTTTTCTTTTATCAGGTTAGATAATTACTATCTATATGTAGCCAGCATCAATAATTTTTATGCGGTATTATCGGAAATAAAAACTATATTTTGAAATAATATAAACGGAATATTCAAATTATATAAAACATTCAAATAGGCTTTCTTTTTCGATCTATAATAGAATTGTAATTTGGTTGATTTTTACTGTCAAAAATGTGGATATGCAAGACCTAAAGAATAATAAATCTCTTTTTACAGAAGATTACGATATTTATGTAGAGGCTGAAACAATTATAAAACAAATTTACGGCGAAAAGTATTTGCAACTTAAGAATTTTGAAGTAACCAGTGATTTAAAAGGAGGCGCAGTTTATGACATCAAAAATTTATTTAATGGAGAAAATAAAGAATTAGGTGAGAATCATGGAGTTTTATTAACTAACTAGCCTTTGCCCGTGACTTCGCCGCAGCCAAAAGCTAGTTTTTGGGTTATATATAAGGTTCGCGATATAGTAGCGGGATAAAATGTATACCACTTTTTAATTCTTATCAAGAGCTACCAAATAATAAAAGTTGCATTAAAATCCGTTTTCTAGTTTTTTCAGACAAACAGATAAACAGACAAACAAACAAAAATCTAAAAAAATCGTTTGGTGTTCAGACACGCCTATATAGCCTAAATCAGTGATTTTTTCTCAAATATCTTAAATGTACAGACATAGCTATGTTACAGCTTTATAATAGTATAGATTATTAGAATCTAAATATAACATTGAATATATAACATCAGATTATGATATACGGGGACAAAGCAGTGCATAGTTAACTATGCTAGACATAGGTGAATAAGGTGTCTCAACCACTATGTTACCCAGAGTAAAAACATTGAAGTAAAATAAAACTCTTAGGTGGCATGAAGGACACAGCACAACGCTTACGTAAATCTATATTGTATAAAGCTATAACAGAGCTATTTCTACACATAATTATAAGTATTTAGAAAAGTATTAAACACAAAGTGAAAAATGTGAAATCGAAAATAACAGTCAGGAGCAGGATTTGAACCTGCATCTTCTGGATACCGTCCAGATGCTTTACCAATTCAGCAATCCTGACAATTGCTCCTGACTGGTAATTTCGATAACACATCATACTTAACGTCTTTGGGTGACGCCTGCGCCATCTGTCAGAAGTATTTTCATACATTATACCGACCAGGTAAACTTAATTTTACAATTAAGATTTTACCTAATAATGACGCAAACCCTTTAAATATTTAGATATTTATATATATATTTTTAGCATTTGACATGCTTATTAGCACTATACATTAAACACAAAGTGAAAAATGTGAAATCGAAAATAACAGTCAGGAGCAGGATTTGAACCTGCATCTTCTGGATACCGTCCAGATGCTTTACCAATTCAGCCATCCTGACCGGTTTTTCTAAGTAATGCTAAGCATGTCAAATGCTAAAAATATATATAAAAATATCTAAATATTTAGAAAAGATTGTTTGTACATATTAGGTTATGGCATCTTTGAACATGAAACAATTAATATTTTAGAAACCGGCGCCGTAGATTTTAGACTCACTCATGCAAACGTTTTTCTTCTTTTTATTACCTTTTGCAATAATTATGAAATAAATGAATTGCTATTATATTAATGCCAGTGGTTTACCCTTTCGGGTACACTTTACTGAGCAATGCATCCACATACCGACGCGTCGCAGGTTCACAGGATGCTTTGCGTGTGGTGGACGTTCCTCAACCCATCTAGCCGCAGCCACAGTTAGAGTAGCAACAACCGCAGGTACTCGCACCTGCACCGCTGGCCCTCTCCGCCGTTTCCTACTGCCTACAAATTCGCAAAAATTAGCAACCATGGCCATTGGGTCAGCAATGGTCCTATCGCTACCCAGCATCATTGCCGCGACAAGTTCACGGCACTGCTTGGTCCAAGCCGGACATGACTCAAACGCATGCCGCACCGTGTCCTTGTCACAGCCACAACGGTGACAGCACGGAGTCGCTTCCCTCCTTGCGCCTATGTGCAGGTATCTGTCGAAGCAACCGTGTCCCGACAGAACCTGCACCAGTTGGAAGGTAAGGACTCCGTGCCGTCGCTCTGCCCACTTCTCCAGCATCGGCTGGCTCTAACATGTACCAATCAATGCAGTTTGAGAAATGACGCCTTCTTCTATCATACTGTAATCCTAAACTAGGATATACTATGTATTGTGCGTTGTAGTGCGTGTAGTGGCGTTTCTATAGAAACACACCAATACTTCGTGTGGTGATAGACTGAGGATACAAGTTTCACTGCTCAATCTCTCCCGCGGGTATAGTACGAGGCGACTCAGGGAAGTAAACAATTTTCTTATAAGAATATTTCTGTTTTTTCAGCCGATGCAGTCTTGAACTTCGCTAACAAATATTGGAAAGCAGTAGCTGATCTTTTTCAAGAACCTATAGTTACTAGTAACATCTTAAAAATCATCAAGAATTTTAATCTGTATTTGAGAAGTGTGCCCATTAATACTTTGATTATTGCATAACTAATAATTTTATATAGTAAGCTATCTGACTGGCAAAAACACGGCATAAAGATTAACAAGACACACCTAAACTAAACGATTCGGGGATAATCTGTTGTTGTTATCTGATAAAGAGCAAAATTACAATTCACTATCAGCCTTTCAACGTCCACTGCTGGACATAGGCCTCCCCAAGAGAACGCCACGAGCGGTCCCGTCATGGGGGATAATGCCGTAATCGCCACGCTTGGCAGGCGGGTTGGCGATCGCAGTGGATGTTGTTAATACTCGAGGGAGTGCTGCTGCCCACTCCCCCGTTATTCCCTCAGTCGGCTCTTACGACTCCCGTGGGTAGAGAGGGGTGGGACAATTCTAAAGCCGGCCCCACACGGCCTAAAAAAATACAATTACTTTAGAATATTTTGATATTTTTATATATTTTTTTAGCATTTGACATGCTTAGCGATACAAATCAACACAAAGTGTGAAAATGCGAAATCTAAAATTATAGTCACGAGCAGGATTTGATCCTACATCTTCTGGAATACCATCCCAGATGCTTTGCCAATTCAGCCATCGTGAAAATTGGTTGGGACTGCGAATCTCGATAACACTTTCATTCTTAACGTCTTGGGTGACGCCTGCGCCATCTGTCGCTAGTATTTGCATACATTATACTGACCAGGTGATCTTAATTTTACAATTAAATTATTTTTATATTTTTTTAGCATTTGACATGCTTAGCGATACAAATAAACACAAAGTGTGAAAATGTGGATTCTAAAATTATAGTCACGAGCAGGATTTGAACCCGCATTTCCTGGAATAACAAAGTATGAATTTTATTGGCAAAGCATTTGGACGGTATTCCAGGAGATGCAGGTCCAAACTGTCCGTGAATGTTATTTTCGATTTCACATTTTCACACTTTGTGGTAATCATTAAATAAAGTCAGTAAAATAGTAGCATTTCAAGCGAAACTATTAAAAACTAATACTTAAGACCGACATCATCAGAATACCTTTTTCTATCGGAGGAGAACTTCTCAAATATACCTACATATAATTTATCTCATTATAACACATCTAACGGGTATCTAATGCGCATTAAACTACTGAATATTGGCTATGGAGCGGGCTATGCATGGGATCTCTCTACGTGATAAGATCCGTAATACGGAAATCCGTAGGAGAACGGGAGTGACCGACATAGCTCAGCATGCTGAAGTGGCAAATGGCAGGCCACATCACTCGACGAACCGACAACCGTTGGGGAAGAAAGGAGAGAGTGGCGACCGCGTAACGGACGGCGCAATGTAGAACAGCCTCGCACCAGGTGGACTGATGACCTGGTCAAAGTCGCAGGCAGCTGTGGCGTTCTCTTTGGGAGGCCTATGTCCAGCAGTGGACGATGAAAGGCTGATGGATGGATGGAAACTACCTACTCAAAATACTATTAGTAGACTTAGTCTGCTCGTGACTACAGCTGGTGTAACTCAGCCAAAACGTCGAGATTAGTTAAAATAATAATATTCTGATTCTGAGTAGTTTATTGCGCGTAGACCGGTTAGATGTGTTATAAAGAATATAAAACGCAAAAGTTTAAAAAAATCTAATTTATCACAGCAACTATATTTGTTTTGACCATAGAAACAACGGATGGAAGTAGAAGACTACAATTACCGTAAAATAAATATTGGGGCGTAAAGGATATGTTTCATATCCAAACTGCCTCGGTGGTGTAGCGGTAGTGTATGCGACTGCTAATCATGAGATCTCGGGTTTAATCCCCGGGTCGGGCAATGTTATTGAGCTTTTTCCTAAAGAGAAAAATTCTCAGTAGCAGCCCGGAGTTTGGAAATGTGCCTGGTGAGACGTCAATAGGCTCGCCCCTATTACGTGGGACTTAAACATAGCTGGCGAGTCATGGGTGTGTAAAACACCTCTGCCTACCCTTTCGGGGAATACAGGCGTGATGCTATGTTTTTTGTTTTCTTTTTCCAAATTCAAAAATGCCTTTATTTTATATAATTATCATAAAGCACTTAAAATCGTCAAGAATACACTAATAATTAACTCGAGCGCCTGAGACGATTTCATCCGCAGTAACACAGTGGCGATTGTAATCGCCACAAGCGGCCAGATTGCATAGTAAGCCTTTCTTGAGAGGAACCCGGCAAGAAAATCATGGGCCACTTTTTTAAATTGCCAATTTATTACAATGTGTCTTTCTAAATAATTCTTATAACTGAAACGACAATTTTGAATATTAATGAATGAGGAGCGTCTCAAGCCCATTTTATTTATCCTCAAGATAATCCGAAACAATGTAATAACCTTTATTACAAAGTCTAATTTTTATGGCTTCCTTAAACTTATTTAGTGGCAAGTTTTGGACATTTTCAGGAATTTTATTGTAGAAGCATATACATTGCCCCATGAAAGCTATATTAATTCTGTGGAGACGTGTACTGTGTGCAATAAAGGCAATCGCCTTTGGTGCTAGCATTAATGTGATGAATGTCGCTATACTTATCAATGCTTCTAATGTTTTTCTTGACGCTTAACAAATTTTTATATATAAATTAAATAAAAAATAAATAAACCGCATATGCCGCTGAGCTAAGCCTACCTGACAATTTTTGAATATGGGGGCCCCATTGGAGTTTTTTTTATATATAGTGATATCTAGGACCGTAGACTCCATAAGGCCCAGTTCGACGCCATTCAATTCTACATGGCTTACATTGGGTGTAGTAAAGTTTATGCATTTAGTTTTATTCTCACCTAAAACTAGTTTATTACTCGTAGTATTGAACCAATGAACAACGACCGATTGTGCGTTGCCCACATCGTCATAAGATTACAAACAGACGTTCCGATTTGGCTGGACGTGGTCGGCTCGGCGGCGGGTTGTCCATTAATAATGTGAGGTGGTAAAGGGAGGGGGTTTGACAAAAATCACGAAATATCACAAGGTTGTAGTGAGATATCACGTGTATTAATTTTTTTGTTGATCGTGCGATTTCTTAACAACCGAAAACCGGCGTGTGAGCTTGAATTAGATTATACTTACCTGAAATAAAAGATAATATTATGATTTTTTTAAGATACTAAGAAAATACACATGATATTGAGGGGAGGGGGTTAGTCTTAAACCTCACCACGTATGATCTCAATACGGTCGACACGTAAAATATGACATTCTGCCTAACCTCCCTGGGCGAAGAGGGATATCGATGTCATAAAATGTTAAAAAAACATCACATAATTAATGGACTACCCCCAAGCCGGCCGTCCTGCATTTTTCAACCAAATGCCTGTCAGATAGGGATATCCACGTACAACAAATATCGATATTTTTGTCGATATTTTATATCGTAGTGTGCTATCGATACTTTGTGATAATATCGTAGAATATATTGATATTTCCGATATATCGTATATCATTTGTTTGTATTGAAAACAAAATATTGGGGAATTTAATTCAAATATTAAGGCAGTTCCGTTATTGCACGCCTCATAAGCGAAGCGTTGAGGTGTGTTCTACTCCCGGTTGACACAGCACAGCTGATTTTTCAAACATAAAATGTCTCTATTTATCATATATTGCACTTGTAAAATAATATCTACACACACATATAAAGACCAAACACTATTTTTAACACTCATGATATTTTTGATGCCATTTTTGTTATTTAAACTAGTTAAAAAACCTTTTGAAAAAAATCTGGCTTGGACGTCCATGAGTTGTAGGTAATGTATGTTTACATGATAACGACCAAAATTCTTTACTAATCGAGTCTTTTTTTAAGACCGCGTTGTCAGCTCTGACTAAATTTGCTGGAATTTAGAGCTATAAAAAGTCCGTGAAATGGTATGTTCGTAAAGTCCTCCGCGATACAAGGATTATTCTTCATTGCAAAGTGAAAAAAAAAATACCGATAAAAAAATCACCGATATATCGATATTATTTTGTCGAGAAAACGTCTTATAATTCGATGAATACCGGTTGCACGCACGAAAAAGTCTCACGGTCCGAAAAATGTATGTCGACCGATGCATTGTTTGTGAAATTAAGAAAACGTATAAGACGTTATTACGTAAAATTATCGTCCGTAAACCGACTTTACAAACACCATATAGTTTTTTTCGATATATCGAAACCGATATTAATATTTAAAAAAATATCGATACGATGTATTATTATATCGATACTTTTTGGTTCTTCTTGCATCCTTAGACGGTTGTACAGCCGACTGTCGGAACGTCTATAGCAATGTCGGAATGGTTGGCCGGCCTAATTATGGTCGGAAGCAGCCAAATCGAAACGTCTGTTAGTAGCTTAATTTAGCAGTTGTCTTCTTAGCTTGAATAATAAAGACATATCATCTGCGAACAATACAATATTTTGATTATCTCCTACGTAGTATGGTAGGTAATTTATGCCACAAAGACAGTCACTTTGGACAAAGTCTAACGGGCTGTCAGCAGTTACCATCCCTTTAAAGCACTGGGCCCGGATGGAGTTTTCCCCGCATTACTACACTGGGGTATAATCCAAATCGAGGACAGACTGGTGCATATCTAGAAGGCATGCCTGGCTTTAAGATATGTCCCAATAGGATGGACCCCACCAACCAATTAGTCTGACCTCCTTTCTGCTAAAGACCCTTGAAAGGCTCTGCAAAAGGGAACTAAGAGATGGGGCCCTCAAAGCAAGCCCACTTCATGAAAACCAACACGCTTACAGTGCGGGTAAGTCTACTGAGTCAGCTCTTCACCTAGTGATAAGCAGGATAGAGGAGGCTACCAAAAAGGCTTTTGTCTAGGTACCTTCATAGATATTAAAGGCGCTTTAGACAGAACTAACTTCTCTAGTATATGTGCAGCCCTAACTATATATGGGGCACATCCCGTACTGATTGACTGGACAAAAACATGCTTAGTAAAAGAGTGGTTCGTCTAGAACGAGAGGAAGAAATGACAATGATGACTGTCCACGAGGAGGGGTCCTCTCACCCCTATTGTGGAATTTAGTAATAAATGACTTAATCAAGCACAAATACACGATAGGATATGCGGACGAACTTACAATCTTAATCTCAGGTCAGGTAACCGACATCTTTAGCTTAACATAACAAGCACTAAGAACAGTAGATACTTGGTGCAGGGAATACGAATTCACGGTAAATCCCGCTAAGACCGGGTTAGTAATGTTCACCAGAAAGCGAAACCTAGGAAACTATAGCCTTCCTAAGCTGTTCGGTACGGAGCTACAAGTATCAAATGAGATATATAAAAGGAGATAATTAAAATATTAACAAAAAAGCAATTAAAATATTTGGTTACGTTTTTTAAGAGCTAAATTCGTTATATTATTTTTTGTGCACTATAATTCTTATAATATGTGTTTCAAGGTGACCTGAATTCACATTTTTAAAATAAATTTGCGAGTACCAATACCAGCATAATTTTGTATGTTTTTAGATTTATTTAATTTATTTTTGTATATTGAATGCGTACCGCATTGTGGGTTAGGGCGTGCCCCGGAGGCGACGTGTACCGTCCTGCCCCCGTCGGTACGAACAACGGCAGATACGGCGATGGGGGCCGCCACCCATCACGCCTTGCCCAGTCTGGCGAGTCGAGGGGAGCAGGGTGCCGAATAGGCACGTGGAATGTAAGATGTGGTGCGGAAGGTAAGTTACACGAGCTGTTAACCGTCATATCGAATAGACAGCTTGACGTGCTCTGTGTAACAGAGACCTAGCGAAATTATAGCGACGCCTGTGATCTTCCTGGTGGCGGGATAGCTCTGTGGTCCAGTGTACCGCAGAGCGGTCGGGCCAGCATGGGGGTAGTGGTGTTGCTGTCCACTCGCTTGGCCTCAGGTGTGAAAGACTACGGAATGTTCGATCCCAGATTTCTATGGATCCGAATAAACCTAGGTGTCACTAGGGTTTTTATGGTAGTAGTTTATGCTCTAGCAGGCTCTTCGGTGGCATTGGATCTGGAAGAAGTTCTAGGATAATGTTAGGGAAGTTCTGGATTTGGCAGAAGCCATTGAACGCGTGATGGTATGTGGAGACTTGAATAGATGGGTAGGAACCAAGCGTCCAGACTTCGAGGATGTGCTTGGTTCATTTGGTGATAAGATTCTATCGGCTAGACTGTTTATAATATATATGGATAAATGTCTACTAAGGTTGAATAAAATGAATGTGGGAGTTCAGATGGGCGACTTAGTGGTTAACTCTCTGCTATATGCAGACGATGCGGCCTTATTAGCGCAGTCTGCGACTGACCTGCAAACCCTAGTCGACGTAATGGCAGAAAATTGTAAGAAAAGTGACCTACGTGTGAATGTGAGCAAAACAAAAATTATGGTTTTTGAAAGAGAAGAAACCAGAACAGATGTTATATGCTACTCGCAATGGGAAATGGTGTGCTAGAATGAGTGGATGAATTTGTATATATGGGATGTGGATTCAGTCGGGATGGAAGGTATATCTACCACTAATGTAGAGAGAAAAGTAAATACGGGAAATAGAGTGAACGGAGCAATGGGACAACTTCTCGGCAGTCATCACCTCAGCCAGAAGGCACATATCGCAATACACAACGCAGTGCTTGTCCCAGCGTTATTATATGTAAGCGAGAGTTGGGTATGTCGAAATGCGATATCTGCGGAGAATCTGGAGTGAGGCTGACTGACCGCATTCGTAACGTCGACGTAAGGGAGCGAGTAGGTATGAAAAAGAGTATTGGTGTAAAGATGCGAAAGGGAATGCTCCAATAGTGCGGACATGTGGAAAGAATGCCGGACTAGTAACTGGTTAAGAAGATATACAATGTGAAATTGGAAGGATTTAGGTACAGGGGGAGACCGTGACTCACCTACCTATACCAAATCGGTCATGTATTGAAGAAAGGTGGAGTCAGGAGTCTCCGAAACCGGCGAGCGTGTATGAAGAGAATTATGAATGTTGAGGAAGCGAGAGATGTATGTAAGAATAGAGCATCTTGGCACTCTGTTCTCTCTGCCTACCCCGCAAGGGAGATGGCGCGATGATAAGTAAGTAATTATTTTTGTATATTGTTATTAAGTAGGTAAGAGGTTAACTTACACAATTTATACATGATCTACAAAATTGAGAGCTGGAACTTCCAAAAACAGATAACAGAAAACAAGGAACTCTATTTTGTCCTCAAGTTTGTAACAGATACATCTAAATCTATAGTGGGAGGAAGGCACAGACCACTTATCCAAGCAAAAGACGTGAAATCGATGTATTATTTGACGGGCCTCGTGGCGTGGTCGGTAGTGTAACCGACTTCCGTGCACGAGGTCGTGGGTTCGATTCCCACTCCAGACAATTATTTGTGTGATGAACATAGATAATTGTACTGCGTCTGGATGTTTTCTATCTATCATATGTATGTATTTACAAAAAAAAAGTAGTATATGTATTATATCCGTAATTTGGTACCCATATAACAAGCATTAAGCTTAGTTTGGGACCAGAGGACGTTGTGTGAAAATGTCCGTGTATATTTATTTATTATTATTATTATTTATTATTATGCCTTTTTTCTCAAGTAGGTAGGTATGTTCTCTAAGGATTTTCTCAAAGAAAACATTTAAAAACATAGCATCACGCCTATATCGCCGAAGGGGTAGGCTGAGGTGTACTACATACGTAATAGGGGTGAGCCTATTGCCGTCTACCGGGCAAACATTCAAACTCCGGGCTTGTATAGAGAATTTACTTTTCGGGCTTCAATGGGGATAAGACATAAATGAATAATAAATAAATATTCACGGACATTTCACAGAACGTCCTCTGGTCCCAAACTAAGCTCAACACTAGTTCTATGGTATGATACGGATATCAGATTACAGATATAATAATACATCTATTACTTTTTTTGTAAATACATACATATAATAGATAGGAGCCGTGTGGGGCCGGCTTTAAAATTGTCCCACCCCTCTCTATCCACGGGAGTCGTAAAAGCTGACTGAGGGAATATCGGGAGAGTGGGCAGCAGCACTCCATCGAGTATTAACAACATCCACTGCGATTGCCAACCCGCCTGCCAAGCGTGGCGATTACGGCATTATCCCCCATGACGGGACCACTCGTTGTGGCGTTCTTGGGGAGGCCTATGTGCAGCAGTGGATGTTGAAAGGCTGATGGATGGATGGAATAGATAGAAAACACCCAGACGCAGTACCTACAAATATCTACTATAGTCGGTGAACCCTAGGGGTTAGTTGCACGAAAGCTCCAGTTATAGTTAACGTGAAAATTAACTATAAAAATGACGAACGGCCCTAACTATTACTTTTACCAAAACGCGGTGCACCGTCGAAGACATCGTCTATGTTAAATTTAAAAGAGTTGCTAGTTTAATGAGGTACTTAGACCCCAAAGTTAACTAGGAAACAGTTTTATCGTGTGGTAATACTGTATTTAAACTATCAACAGATGACAAGAATTATAATAAACGTAGTGTTATATGCCCTTTAAATTATAACGTCAATCGCTGTCATATCGATTTGTTTGCTTTCGTGATTTTATTAATATTATCAATAATGGGAATGGGTGACTTAAAAACAATTAGTACAAATGTATTAGAAAACTTTTACGCCAAGTGAGTAGAGACGCTTATTATCATTTCACTTTTCTACAAGCGTCCGCCTTGGGCGGGCGTTGTAACGAATTGTATGGCTACATATATTAATTTCACATTATCTAGACAGAATATGAATTGAAGTCATTTTTTTATCAAAGTATTAGTGAAATTAAACCTTACTAGGTTCCCATTTGTGTTTCAGGGAAAGAAGTACAAATTTTAGCAAAAATGAGGTTGGTAGACTCAATCTCGTCTAGGAAAACAGATTGCAAGAAGACAGATGGCACCAGCACTAAACAAAAGGATTATGCCTGGAACAGCATTGAAAGAGTTTAATGCTAATGGAGAAGCTCCACGTTCATTAAAAAGCAACTTAAGTACAAATTTGATAACATGAAAATGGCTTTAAAAAAGGTATATACAAATTTGCTTATTAATACAATTAGTCAAATGCTTTGTTTATTCATTTTCAAAGTCGATTGTGAAATGGTAACTTGTGTACACCCCATTCTTTCTCACGAGTGTCGTACGAGGTGACTAAGGGAAGTAAGCAATGCGTTACTGGTGGTAGGACTGGGTACCAAGTGGAAGTACTCAAGTGCTATTGGACCCGAGCGGGTTGGTACCAATATCTCCTGTGTGACCGGCCATGAAGCACATCGGTGTGAAATCGAAAATAACAGCCACGAGCAGGAGAGCCCTAACACCAGTGATGCGAAGGGTGATCATTTATTACTTCCCTTAGTCGGCTCGTATGACACCCGTGGGAAAGAATGGGTTGGTGACATTTATATGCTTAGTTCGTCACCACACGGACTATAGGTATACTAATACCTAAATTAATCTGGCCTGAGAGTCATTCAAGTTTAGTTACAGATTTAAAGTTGAATGATATGTAGATATACATCATTTTTTTTTTTTTTTTTTTTTGTCGATGTGGAAATGCATTTATGCATCCCCTCCGTCAGTGACAAACGAAGGGGTATGTAGGACTCGCCGGGTGCTCAGATCTTAGTTGCGCCCGGAATACCGACTAAAACCACAGCGGCCCCTTCCACGCCTGTTAGCGGGGCGCCAGAGGGTCGTCTTTCGACATTCTACTCCGACGCCCCAGGCATATGGCCAACCGGCCACGTCCTGTCGTAATCAAGGCGGTGGGAGAAGGTGAGCGTAGCGACGCCTCCTGCCCCCCGGTCGCCGCCGGCGGAGCGAGTCGGCGTGGGCCAACGCCTCACGTTCCCGCTCCGCGGCCTCCTTCCGTGCAATTACAGCCTCACAGAAGGAGGCAACGGCCGACCAGAACCCGTCACCGTCAAGCATTCGGCTTACTACGGCCGACAGCGACAGGTCTCTTCCAATTGCCATCGACAGGGCGTGGCGCTGGGGCCCCCAGGCGGGGCATTCCTCCAGAGTGTGGCGCACGTCATCAACTTGGGCGCCACACTCGTGGCATCCGGGGGCTCCTTCCCTACCAATACGATGCAGGTACTTACCGAAACACCCGTGTCCGGTAAGTACCTGCGTCAACCGAAAACTGAGGTTGCCGTACCTTCGATTTAACCAGCGGTGGAGGTGCGGTGCAACCGCCTCTAAAGTCTCCCGTCCTGCTCCGGGAGACTCCAGCTCCCCCCTCCACCGCCGGATCAACGTCCTTCGAGCCGCTTCACGCGCTCTGCCCAGACTCCTTTCGGAGATTTCCTCACCCCCGGCTCGCGCCGCAGCACAAAGCCAGTAGACCTCTGCCAGTGCCTCAGCCTGGAGAGGCCAAGGCGGGTCGCCTGCCAGCAGTGTGGCTGCGGCCCAGGACACCGTTCGGTACCCCCTAATTGTCCTCACCGCTATGGCCCTCTGCGGACGTCGCAAGAGGGCCCTATTAGAAGCGTTAAGGGAGTCCGCCCAGATTGGTGCACCATACAGTGCCATAGACCGCAGAATACCACTATAAAGTCGGCGGCAGGACGACCCTGGGCCTCCAGTGTTTGGCAGAAGCCTACCCAAGGCCGCGGCAGAATTAACGAGCCTAGGAGCGAGCTGGGCAAAGTGCAACCCGAAATTCCACTTACTATCTAGGTGCAGACCCAGATATTTCATCTGGGCAGATATTTCATCTGGGTCTGCACCGGCACGGCAACCCCCTGCACCTGTAGGCATGCTCCTCGGGGGGGACCTCGGCGAGGGCCATGGAACAGGAGGGCCTCAGTTTTAGCTAACGAGACCCTCAGACCCAACATGCTGATCCGGTCAACGACGAGCGCGACTCCAACTTCCGCCGATCGGGTGGCCTCCTCGAAGCCGGTCCTCCTCACGGTGACGAGGGTGTCATCTGCATAGCAAACGACCCCCATCCCGGGAAGAAGCCGGCCCCGCAGAACCCAGTCGAATCCGACGTTCCACAGGATCGGGCCAAGGACGGATCCCTGTGGAACGCCGCGCTCTACCCGATGGCGGTATAGGCGCCCGTCGCCCCCCTCCCAGAGCACATGCCTCTCCTCGAGGTATGCCTCCAACAGCCTCCGGAGATACAGAGGCACTCCATGGAATCGGAGCGCCTCCTTCAACGTCTCGTGAGGGAGACTGTTGAAGGCGTTCTCGATGTCGAGCGAGACTGCCAGAACGACCTCCCTTCTGGCCACTGCCTGGGTGGCCAGGGTTTTCAGGGCAGCCAATGCACCTATTGTGGAGCGGCCTGCCCTGAATCCAAACTGTGATTCTGACAGCCCCGGCCCGACATCCTCGAGGTGCCGGACGAGACGGTCCGCGAGCACCTTCTCGAACAGTTTGGCCGTCTCATCCAGCAGCACCAGCGGCCTATATGCGGAAGGAGAGTCTGGTGGGCGACCCTCCTTCCGCAGCAGATATAACTTTCCGCACTTCCATTGCTCCGGGAACCGCCCAGACCTCAAACATGCGTTGAGCAGTTCCCGGAGCCCATCCTTGATATATTCAGCGGCGACGCCGAGTGCCAGTCCCGGGACGCCGTCCGGACCGGGTGCCTTCCTTCGTCCACGACGGCGGGAGAGGGCCACTTCCAGTTCCGTGTCAGTGACAGAAGGGATTTGTGCCTCTCCTTCAACCACCGACGGAGGAGCCATTGCTGGGGGGACATGTCCCATGGACCGCGGGAACAGACCCCCCACCAGCTCTGACAGGAGATCTCTTTCCATCGAGTCTATGATGGGGGCGCCGTGGGCACGGAGCTTGTTCCGCGCCCGTTGGTATGGGCGCCCCCACGGATCCCTGTCGAGGCTCGCCAATAGCTCCTCGCGGGCCCTTTCCTTTGCCCGGCTGATGGCCAGCTGCAACTCCTTTTTTTTGTTGCAATATTCTAACCGCAGCTGGCCCTCAAGGACAGCGTCTCTAGCACTCCTTCCTCGGCACCGGACGTAAGCACGCCGCGCTCGGTTACTGGCCACCCGAAGATTAGCTATCTCGGATGACCACCAATAAACTTGTTGGCGCGGCGGCCTCCGCCGGGCCCTCGGCATCGCCGCGTCACACACTGCCGTGAGTGTATTCTTCATTTGGCCTGCGAGCTCATCTACGCTGTCGCTGCCCTGCCTGCCTGCAGAGCTCCAGCGCTGCACTATGGCAGACTCACGGGCCATTTCGTGGTCAAACTGACCCAATACCCATTTGGGGAGTCTGCCAGTCCCGCGCCGGGGCCCTGGTAGCCCCGGAGGGGTGGAGAGCCTGAACTGGATATATCGGTGATCCGATAGCGTCTCCACCTCCTCTTCCACTCTCCAGTCACACACACCCCGCGCAACATCAGGGGTGGCGAACGATAGATCCACCACGGACCCCCCCAGCTGCCGCACGCAGGTGTGGACAGTCCCTCTGTTGAGGAGGGACAGACCGGAGAGCAGGGACCACTCTTCGACGGCCCTACCTTTGGCATTCGTGGCAGGGTTCCCCCACGCCCGGGACTTTGCATTGAAGTCACCGAGGACAATAGTAGGCCTCGGCGACTGTCTGCGAACCGCGGCGCCGACAGAGTCCAAGAATAACTCGAACTCTGCCAGGCCGCGGTTGGGGGAAAAGTAGATACCTACTATGCTTAAGCCCCTCCACCCCGCCACGACATAGCCAGATCCTCTCTCAAGAGTGGAGAGGGGAGGGCCGACACTTCCTCTCGACAAGACAGCGACATCCTCATTAAGGTCCCCCACCCAGTTGGGCTGATGGGGGACAAAACAGTGCTGAAACGGCTGAACTGTATTTGATGAAGTATCCTGTGGGAATACTTTATGACCTGGAATAACACAGGACATGTTTGCAAACATGTCCTGTGTTATCATTAACATTCCGTGGTTTTACAATACTTACCTACATGGTTCATATAAGTAAAAACGCGGAATGAAACTATTTATTAATAAATCTAACAGTGAGTCCATGAGTGCACATCACGCGACTAGATCGGTGCATGGGTGCAATCAATAGCTCCAATTACTTTTGGAAAGGCACTTATATCATAGAATTTGTGGCGGATCTTTCCATTTGTTTTGCATTCTGAGGCATTGATACCCATTGTGACCGTATCCTTACGATAGCTTTGCTAACTCTAAAAATAATTTAGGATTCACTTCATTAATTTACACCAGCAGTACCTAACTGCAATACAATGAAATGAGCCACGCGCATTGTCACTCTAATGTAATCAGCACTTGCTGTATCGGAGTTATAGCAAAATTACGGAAATAAAAAGAATCATAATTGAGCTGGACATTGGTAGTTTGTTAATAAAAGGCATTTCTTTTATAAATGTATACCTAATTACAATTGTATGTAGTTGATCATACGGGACTTACTTATTTTTTCTTTAGGATACCTGGCTTTCACCCAGGAGGCTCGGGGTTCGATTCCCGGTATAGGAAACTCTTTAATAACCTCCGTGGTGCAGCGGTAGTGTAAACGACTGCTGATCAAAGAGGACTCGGGTTCGATCCCCGGTTCAGGCAGTGTTACTGAGCTTTTTTTGAAAACAAAAATTATTCTTAGTAGCAGCCCGCAGCTTGGAAATGTGCCCGGTAGACGGCAATAGGCTTGCCCCCTATTACGTGGGACTTAAACATAGCTGGCATGCCGTGGGTGTGTAATATACCTCAGCCTACCCCTTCGGGGAATATAGGCGTGATGCTATTTTTTTTATTGCATGTAGTGGCAGACGAGCCGCGGCCCATCTGATGGTAAATAGTAACCGTCGCTCATGGACTCAACTATACCGAGAGTATTGTCAAGCCGCTGCTCACCAAATTAATTTCACAGATATGAAATATAATATAAACGGCTATCTCCTGCTACAGCCAAAACGCAACGATGTGCTTCATGGCCGGTCACACGGGAGATGGTGGTACTAACCCGCTCGGGCCCGATACCAAGTGAATACTCCCACTTGGTACCCAGCCCTACCACCAGTCATGCAATGGATGATAATTGTTTACTTCCCTTAGTTGCCTCAAACAACACCCGTGGGAAAGAATGGGGTGGTGACACTTGTTTTCTAAGTCCGTCACTACACGGAAAATGCTATGTTTGTTGTTTTATGTACCTAGTTGATCAATTAACCTACTTCATCGTTCGCGTTTTTATCAATGGTTCCAAATGTAATAAGTGAACGCACGCGCTAGGTTTTTAATAACACAAAATCTTGCCAAAAACGATTTTTCATCCCATTTATTGAACGACGTATGTCATTTAAATACTCCTCGTCAGTTTCATCGTCGGTAGAGCTAGCTTCCCACAGGATTTCTATTAATAGAGCCATTATTATTATATATATGCGACACAATCAACAGCTACTTAAACCTTATCTAAAAAAAGAAAGAGTTAGGCACTTTTCAAAGCATCGGAGAACAATATTCGTAATCGTATCATTATTATTGACTTATGATGATGATATGCTACTATTTAACTTTAACGAGTCAGTAATGGGCGGTAATAGTTAACGTCAAATAATGACGTCATTTTAACTATAGTTAAATGATGCATCCCATTTGTAGCAAAACCGTTGAATTGACAGTAACTTTAACGATAACGTTGGATCGTGCAATCCGCCCTTATATTTGTGTGATGAACAGAGATATTTGTACTGCGTCTGGGTGTTTTCTGTCTATTATATGTGTGTATTTACAAAAAAAAGTAATATATATGTATTATATCCGTAATCTGGTACCCATTGCACAAGCATTAAGCTTAGTTTGGGACCAGAGGACGTTGTGTCAAAAATTCCATGAATATTTATAATTTTATGCATTTGCATAATTTTCTTTATTTAAAGAAATTAATTACAGAGGCTTTATGACATTTAAATTCAATAAATTAAAATGAATTCGACAAAATATGTAGTGTTGAATGAATGGTACCTACTCGTACCATTAAATAATATTTACAGTGAATAAAACTGTCTGTCTGTAAGTCTATAACTTCAGACTCATTTCATTTAATAATTTCAAATACAAAAATGACATATAAAAGTACCATTTTTATTGTTTATTTGCCTTTTGTCTCACGGCTTCCTGCATACAGTAGCCATCTTGCTTTTTAATTTCACATAAAATAAAATCCGAGTAAATTACTGACGTCAAAAAACCCCAACCTTCTCATGTCAACGTCAACGTTAAACGCTCCAATATTGGCCATGTCACTTCTTCTTCTTGGTCTCCTCTCAAAGTAAGAAGGATGTCGTAGTTCTCCACCCTGAACCAGTGTGGGTTAAGAATAAGAATAAAAATAATTATAATTTATTTGCAAAGAATATAGGTACAACCAGATAACATTTAGCAGTATTACATTGGTTTTTTGCCATATTCTGTCTATAAAAGACATGCAAATATATATATACAAAAAATAAATAAGAAATATATGAACATTAATAAGAATTTTCAATTAAATTCATAAATATACGGGCAATAACCCAATTTAATTCTTATTATTGTATATGCTATATTAAAAAACAAATGTCATTTATGGAATATTATAGATTATGTATATTCTTATTAATGAATTTAAATATTACAAATTTTGTGTCATATTATAGAATATTCCTTACAACTATATATATTATATTTCTTATAACTTTATCTATTTTATGATTCACACATATCTATTATTATATTTGGTGTCATCAAAAAAATCTCTTAAGCTATAAAACGCCTTATCTTTGGTTGACACAAATAGTCCAAAAAAACTCTCTAGCATGCAAGTTTCCTACGACGTTTTGGTTTACCCAGCAGTGACAACTCGTGAATAATATACCTACACTTTGACTGCCTCTGTGGTACATCGGTAGTGTAAGCGACTGCTGATCATGAGGTCTCGGGTTCAATCCCCGGGTGTTATTGAGCTTTTTCGTAAAAAGAAATATTTTTAGTAGCTGTCCGGTGCCCCAGTTTGGAATTGTGCCCGATAGGTAGACGGCAATATGCTCGTCCCCTATTACTCAAACATAACTGGCGCACCGTGGGGTTTGTAATACACCTCTGCTTACCCCTTCGGGGAGTACAGGCGCGATAATATGTTTATACACATATAATTAAAAAAATCTTGAAAAGTTAGAGGTGTCTGCCAGCGAGGTCTGGACTTCAGACTGGGCATCGAACTTGATACCACTGTCTTTGCAGTCTTTGTTTTTACCGCTAGGCTATCATTGAACACAAAACTTAGATACTACTAATTATTATTTAAAACTCAAAATTAATTGTGAATGGATTGTTAAAACGAATTCGATATCGGTAGTTGGCTACTCTTCCTGTTGCTTAGAATTATGATTTTTAGTATTCGCACAAGTTAATCTTTTTAGTTTTTGGAATTCAAACATCGCATTTGTATTTATTTGAACAAAGAACAAATTAATTATATCATACAATATTTTTCAAGGTTATAAGATTATGCGTGATATTTTTTTTATGCTACGTTGGTAAGCGGTTACCGTAGCCTATAGTCGCTAGCAACACCAAGGTATCACTCACGCGTCGCCATCTCCAAGGAATTGGGATAGGAGGTGAATAGGAAGGATAATAAGGAAAGGATAGGGAGGGGGTTTGGGGCTGCGGCGCTCTCACTCGCCATACGAAACACAACGGTAGGCGTAACTTCCGTTGTTATACACTGGCCTTTTGTGAGAGGGTGGTACTTCCCTGACCGAGCCGGCCCATTCATGCTCGGATAAGCAAGGCTCTACTAGCAGTAGAGCCTTGCTTACTTGACTTCTACTTTTAGCCAAGACCAAGAAATTGCTCTCTGTTTTGGATACTATTACCTACAAATGTAATAATTAAATGTTGTAGGTTATTGGTAACCTCATTGGCTGGTTTTGTTTTTAGGCAGAGTGAATGTACTATATTACCGTGAATGGTACTTTTTATGTTATGTTTCTCATAATAAATCCAGTTGAAGCTGGTTAGATTTACCTAGTAAATTCCTCTAGGTGCATTTTGATCTATATTTTAGCACTTGACATGCTCAGCTACTCTTAAAGTACAAATTATAATTTGTGAATAAGGAAAAAGAGTATTTTAGTACGAGCGGGAATCGAACCTGCGTCCCTTACGAAAATTTAACTTACTATATTTTAAACTTACTATATTGTGTTAATGCATGTAAATGCTTCCGATAGGTGGCGTTGGTCGTTAAGACAAATGTGGTAAGGTGGTTGGGTATTTCTAACAAATAGTACGGTAGCTCAGTGGATTAGAGCACTTCCCCGGATAGGAAGGGACGCAGGTTCGATTCCCGCTCGTACTAAAATACTCTTTTTCCTTATTCACAAATTATAATTTGTTCCTCTAGGTGTTTATTATTTTGTTTTTCATACAATCCAGATATTTTTTTTTTCCGATCATCCTCTTCCAAAATTCCTACCTACATTAATTCCGCATAACATGTCTATCTATACGGAGAAAACCATCTTTTCCTTCGCGGCGGAGCCGCAAGCAAAGGCTAGTCTCAAATAAAATAATAGTTCTAGTAGTACCTATAAATATTTTTCGCATAAGCTTAAGTGCTTAAACAGAATATTTTTATTCTTATACAGATTTTCGGTGAGATAGCATTAATGATATGAATTTTGCAAGATATTAATGATATGAATAATGTATTTGAATTTTGATTTTCATGCACGAGCAAAAACTATTAAAATATAAAAAATAAATTAGTGTATATAAAGGAAACGAATTGTTATCATGCACCATTCACTGTTGAATTGGTTTTGAAATAGGGTATATATAATAGGGGTATATATAATATCCATATAAGTCATGATTTCGTTTTCATTCATATTATTTTGTGCCATTAGCCAGGTCCTAACTAGCCCAGGTAAGTAAAAAAATATATTGTAAGTTTCCTAATCGTTTAATTACTCACTATCAAGCCTTTGGAAGTAGCTCACCGTCCATCATCCATCAGCCTTTTAACGTCCACTGCTGGACATATGCCTCCCCAAGAGAACGCCACAGCGAGCGGTCCTGTGCCGACCGCATCCAACGGCTCCCCGCAGCTTTGACTAGATCATCGGTCCATCTGGTGGGGGGCCGTCCTACGACGTGGTCGCCACTCGAGAATCTTTCGTCCCCAACGGTTATCGGTTCGTCGAGCGATGTGGCCTGCCCATTGCCACTTCAGCATGGCAACCCGGCGGGCTATATCGGTCACTCTCGTTCTCCTACGGATCTCCGTATTACGGATTCGATCACGTAGGGAAATACCAAGCATAGCCCGCTCCATGGCCCGCTGAGCGACTTTGAGCCTTCATATGAGGCCAACATTCAGAGACCACGTCTCTGTTCCGTATGTCATCACTGGCAACACACACTGGTCGTAGACCTTCGTTTTCAGACCCTGCGGAATATTGGACGAGAAGATGTGCTCACCTATCGGCATTGAAAGTCACAACATTTAAATCCATCCGATATTCCACGACTTTATTGTATAGACTGGAATGTACTTAATGTAAGACAACTATACATATTACAATTATTACTTCACCAGCACCAAAGAGTACCTTATGCACACCTTTCCAAACGACGTAAAGATAAAATCTGTGCCATTCCGTCTATTAACTTTATTTTTATATTATTTGTGCATAAGTTGACTTCTTCTAAATTTAAATCTGCTGTCCGTGAATATCTTCTCAATAAATCTTATGATGATACCGAAATATTTTTAACGGACTTTACATTCACACACATGAACTCTCACATTCACATACACACATACACACACACACACTCACACACACACCAAGGACCATCTAAACTGTGAAACATCTTGATGAGTGTTGTTTGCTTTTTTGTTTAGACCTATCGCTACCCAGCTTTGTTAGAGCGAAGCTCAACTGTGACATGAACTGGGCCGCGGTGATGAAGGTCCATCGGCTGACCTAAACAACCGCCAGTGACTGGGGCAGCGCAGGTACGAGTGCCTATGCCAGCCTGGTTCCACCCTAATTAAGGCCGCGGGTGGATGGACGCGCCGCCACTCACATGGTCTCCTGCGAATGTTGTCGCTCAGTAGAGGGTAGCCACCGGCGGACCACTGAAATAATGTGACACAGTTCCAGTGGTTCGCTATAGTCCAGTACAGCGAAAGGGATGGCACACTTCGGGTTTATTTAGTGTGTAAATACCCCACACTACCCTGTTTATTGCCTCGAATGTCCCTGACTGTGTTGTTATGATGATAATAAGGGGACGAATCTTAACTATTTAACCGATCATCATACATATAGTCTGTAGTACAGAGATGTATACATGCTACTGTTGAGAAATACTATTTTTGTGTAGATTCCCGCCGCCGGCATAGCCTAGTACGCATACCAACGAAAATACAGTACTTCTGAGTTGGTATTGTTAGTTTTATTTTGAGGCTTACAGTACTGAAATACAATATAATATGATGTCTGCTAATATTTCAAACCTTTATGTATACCCACAGAATATCATTACCAATATAAACTTAACCATCATTTAAACTTATCAAACTTTTCCAGCTTTGAGATTTATACAATGTAAGTCCAGTGATAATGAATGCGTAACGAAAGCGGTGAAGGCCGCATATTCCATGATCCTTGAAGCTAACACAGCTATAGGTGCTGAAGAAATGGATCCAATGTATCAAAAAGTAATCCAAGGTGACTACTCGATCCTGAAGTTAAAATTTATAAACACCACTATCACAGGCTTTAAGTCTTGTGAACCAAGAAATCTAAAGTAAGTACTTTGTAGTGACGTTTTATATTCTGAAGTCAATGCGGACGGAGTCACACACAGAATATAGTACATAATATCTTGGCATTAAATATACAAGTACACAATGTAAACTTAACACACATTTAAAACTAGGAATAATCATAATACAAACTGAGAAATTAACAACAAATCTTAATTTGCTTTGAACAAAATGGTTAAATTACATAAAGAAGGACAAAGGGAAGTGCTCTAGACCGCTAAGCTATTGCAGTCAGTGGTAAGTAGTGTAATGGTGACACCCAATCTCCACTTCACACTTGTTTTAAATGTTCTTCCTCGGATTGGATGTAACGCAGGTTCGAATCCTGCTCGCAGTAAAGCTTTCTTTTTTCACTTTCACAAAATAATATCTGTATTTAAAGCTGCTGAGCATGTCAAGTGCATATCAAAATATACAATTTTCTTTTTACACCAATGACAATGATATTACATCTATATGACAATTGATATAGATAAATCATTATCTTAGATACGATGCAGCAATGGAAATAATCCGCTTCGAACTTTTCTGTCCAATGCTTATGATGGAAGGACAGTATGACATCAATGGTACTCTAATTACAGTACCTGTGAAAGGAAATGGAGACTATATTATAAGAACAAGTCAGTATATTGTATATTTAAATTATGCTTATTATGTTACACTACCGATTACGCCACGAGACCCGATGACTTTGCATCTCACTCGATAATTTTATTGAATGCATACTTTTTTTTATTGCATATAGTGGCAGACAAACCACGGTCCATCTGATGGTAAATGGTAACCATCGCCCATGGACTCGACTATACCGAGAGTATTGTCAAGCTGCTGCTCACCAAATTCATTTCACAGATATGAAATGAAATATAAACGGCTATCTCCTGCTACAGCCAAAACGCAATGATGTGCTTCATGGCCGGTCACACGGGAGATGGTAGTACCAACCCGCTCGAGCCCGATACCAAGTGAGTTCTCCCACTTGGTACAGCCCTACTACCAGTCATGGAATGCATGATAATTGCTTACTTCCCTTAGTCGCCTCATGCGACACCCGTGGGAATTAATGGGGTGGTGACACTTGTATTCTTAGTCCGTCACCACTCGGACATAAATATATTTTGATCATGATATATTTTAACCATCCCTAATCCACACGTAGTTCTTGCTTACGTTAGATTACAGGAAGTGTTACGAACAAGAAGAGCACAGGCTGCAAGTTTCGACTAATCGACGTCACGAACGGCCACAGCTCGGTGTGCCTAAGTATGAGCATCAAAAAATACAAAAGAGACGACGTCTCGTTGATCTTTCGCAGCATCACTATACCGTTAGAGTGCAATTGCGATAGCTTCTAACTAACTTTCCCGATATGCTCTATCACGTAACTCACCATACACTCTTGCTCAAAAAAATGCAGGTTACCTAAAATACTCGCACCCGCGCCAACCTGTCACTGGCGGCGGTTTGGGTCAGCGGAAGAACTCGAATAATACTCATGAAATAGGAAGTGTGCTTGCACGCCGCTTGATGGCTCTAATATTTGTAGTTTCCTTTAAGACATGTAGGTATGTATGTGCTTATAATTATTAAATATTACAGAAAAGTATATTTTTGTGGCCGATCTGAATTTGAAGACTATTACTAAGGATGGAAAGAGCTATTTGAGTGTCAAAAACTTCCAAATAACAGGAAAGCCTTTAGAAAGTCTTTCCTACGATTTCAAGAACTTATTTGATGGACAACAGGATTTAGGTAAACTCGTTCTTATACTCTATAGACTTAAAAGGAAAGTAAATCTGTAAATACAAGGAACTTATGAAAATGGCTGTGGTAGCTAAATTCTGATCACACACGACCCACGTTCACCGGCACTTGCAATGGCTTTTCTATACTATATAGTTTACATGGAATTGTAGTGATAAACGTTACAATCTTCGTGTAAATACAATTTTCTAACATTAATAAAGTTTCCTACACCTTGTAAATATATCATAAAGTCGACTACGGAATTCTCTCATTCATTAACGGTAACTCGTCTAATAATTATAATTTTCTGGAATTATTATTATTTGTTTTCTTATTAAGAGTTGTGCCCAGCTGTTCTTCTCTTTTTTTAAATCTGATTATAGGTATATAGCATTTTTTAGTAAAAGTAGTTTAATCTATAAATATATATGGGTGTGTAATACACCTCTGCCTACCCCTTCGGGGAATACAGGCGTGATGCTATGTTTTTTTTTTTAATATATATTTTAGATTTCGCAGTGCAGTTTTAAATTTATGACGTCAAATGCTGCTTATTTAATTTTGATTACTTAGTATTTTGGCTTAGTGCTTAATGACCTTAGCGTTATACTAAATAGCCTATAGTCTTCTTGGAAAATGTTTGTACGTTAAATATACCACAAACTTATCAGCTTTATTATATTACTAGTCTTTGCTTGCGGCTCCGCCGGAATCAAAAGCTAGCTTTTAGGTAGTATCTCAGGTTCCCGATATAGTAGCGGGATAAAATGTATACCAGTTGTTAAGTCTAATCAAGTGCTATCAAACATAAGAAGTTGCATCAACATCCGTTCAGTAGTTTTTGCATCATGCGCGAACGAACAAAAAGACAAACAGATAAACAGACAAACAGACAAAAATTCTAAAAAAACTGTATTGGGTTTGGACGCGCCTACATAGCCTATTACAGCCATTTTTTCTCAAATATCTTGAAAATACAGACACAGCTCTGTTACAGCTTTATAATACAACATAGTATAGACCATGGCCCAATAATAAAGGCCTGCTCAAATCGTGAAGTGACATACAAAATTTTGCCGTGCATACGTCATCAACAAGGCAGCATTGGCTCTCAAATTTTTTTCCCCACAATTTACCCACAAACCCCTTAAAGGTTGGAAGTCTGAAATAAAAAAGTATTAGTGTCTGTAAAAGCTAAAATATATTAAACTAGACTCTACCCACAACTCCGTCTGGGTTGTTTCAGAATATAAATATGTCGCACTACTGCACTTTAATTAGCTTTATGCAAAAATAGCTAACCCGAAGTAATCATTCATTTTTCCGGGATGAAATGTAGCCTGTGTCCTTTTCTGAGCTCTAGTACTCTGGGGTTCAGTAGTTACGCCGTGAAAGTGTCACTTTCACATTTATATTACAGTAAGGATTAAAAATTTGAAGATGAGTCGCGAGTTATAAACGTGTTATATGCCCAGAGGCATCAATCGCGCGACTCCTGCTCTAAGGAAAGTAATAGGCAGTGAAAAGGAAGGAAAACAAGGAGAGGATAAGGAGGGTCTCAGCGCTCTCACTCACCATACGAAACAATAGTAGGAGTATCTATAATTGTTTCACTTATTAGTTTGTATATTTTTCATGTAACATATCACTATGTTTGGAAAAACTTTGAGAGTCAATGTTAACAGAAAGAGTACGAGCTAGTTTTCTCGTTGGTTTGAAAGAGAAACGGCTAAAAGCGATAGTTGTCATGTATCTGTCATATACAACAAGCACGCTATACTGCCAGTCTAATAGCTACGATTCTGCTCATATTAATCAGTAAGATTCCTTTTTATAAAAATAAATCAATTTAGATTAGAAATTTTGAAATTATAGTTACTGTAAACAATTAAACATTCATTTTTGATGAGTAAATGATTGGTATTATTATTTTTAAAATGCTGTCATCTGTTATTATTTACCCTAAATAATTTTATTTGAAAAACGGCAAGGAAAATGTGTCGTATATACTATCGTCGGTATAGACTATATAGATATTGATTGTCATTCAAACAACGTTGATGTAGTTACATTAGCAGTAAATAAGTGTGTTCAAATAGTGGATGTTTGAAAAAGACGATGTTTAGTTGAAGTAATGTTAGATGATATTATGTTGAAAGTTTTGCTAAAGGTTTTATAAATCACCTGCTTTTAATAAAAGAAAGGGAATTAGTGCTCATGAGCATTTTGTAAACTGAAACACCAGCTAAATTACGTCGAAATTATGAAATTATTTTATTGTTATTGATTTTTATCTTATGTATAACCACTTAGGTGTAATCACATGCCTGAAAGATAGTGAAAACTTATGCTTAAAACTCCATATAAAACATGTTAAAAGATAATATTCTCTCCTTTTTAGTAAAATGTATTTTGTTTTCTTGTTTGTAGCTGAAGTTGTTCTGAAGTTCGCCAACACACACTGGAAAGAAGTTGCTCTGGCATTTCAAGATTCAATATTCAACGCAAATTTCAAGAAAATTGTGAAAAATACCAATAAATACTTGAACGATATCTCTACAGATCAATACATTCTCCAATAAAAAAAAAAAAAGGAAAAACGTACATACTTAATGATTTTACAATAAAAATGGCTTGGTATTATAATAATTCTTTTTTTATTTTATTTTTTATTGCAAACCAGCCCCGGCCCACCTGATATAAAGGGGTAACCGTCGCTCAAGGACTCAACTATTCTAAGAGTTCCGTTAAGGCGCTGTTCACCATCCCATTTAGCGGATTTGAAATGAAAGTATGATGAACGGCTCTCCCGTCACAACCAAAACAAAGAAGATAGACAATGGAACTCTTATCAATAACTAACAGAAAATGACGCGCACTTGCTGCGAAAGCAAGGCTACTTATTGTTTTTTTTATTACGTTCAGTGACAATACTTGCTTTGTTGGGGTAAGAGCGAACGGTATTTTTATGTTCTTGTAAGACTTTAAAATAATATTTTTATTTCAATAGTCTGCTCGTTAACAAAGCAGGCTTCTAAAATATTTTATGAAAAAAGAAAAAGTACATTTTGTGTATATAAATAATTGAACCCTTTATAATTAATGCATATTTATGAAAACTGGATCTAATTGAGAAGATAGTGTTTTTGTTTACCCGGCAAAGTGCGGACCATATCAGGGGAAAAGCGGAGTATATCCTTTCCCAATTCTATTCATCTTATTGATAAAGTACATAAAGAATTTTATTGCGGTCTAACCCCAGTCAAATTTTACTTTTGCAATAGTCTTGAATGTTTCGTATCTTGGCCGGAAATGACAATTTTGTTTTTTCAAAAGCATAATACGTCCGCTCTTGCCCCGTTCGACAATGAAACAAAAATGTGATTCTCAAACTTTATAGGAATGAAAATCAAAAACTTAAAAAAAGTAAAACAAATGAAAATTTTCAATTAATTGAATGAGGCGACACTTGGCGGAAGTCCATTGTTACTATTATAGAATGGATATTTTAGGAGGAGAGCCCACCACACCCACAGATTGTCAATCCCGGTTATCTTTGGACAGAATAACCTAAGATTGCCAATCCGCACTCTCACAGATAGAGGAGAATGTGATAATAACAAAGTAGGATGCACGATATGATAAAAAACTCACCAACGCGACACAACCATGCGATACGGTAGAACTCTCAGAACCACAATATTGCAATATTCCGCAAAAATCCGAACATAAATTCCACACGTGTTTCGCCTCTAAGCGAGGCATTCTCAAGAACGCTCATTTGTTGCCGAGCCAAGAGACTCTATTCTTGCGTACATCGCTCTCTTCCTCAACATTCATAATTCTCTTCATACACGATCGCTGGTTTCAGAGACTCCTGACTTCACCTTCCTTTAATACATTACCGATTTGGCCTAGGTAGGTGAGTCTCGATCTCCCCCTAACATTATTGTTATTTTCATTACTAGACTATTTGATGTGATTTTTGATTATTGCCTGAGTGAGTTTAGTTGTAATGCTATGACAGAAGTCAGGCGGTAGATGACGGCTGACAGTTGACAGCTGACGGATAGCAGTTAGTCAATTTAAAAGGAGGACAGACGTCCCTACGATATTCATTCGATTGGCAAGAGCGCGTACAGTTGGTCGTGGTTGCGATATAACTGCTCGCAATAGGGCCCTTCTGTGGCGTCCACAGAGGGTCGTAGCGGTCAGGGCAATACGCGGGTACCGCACGGTCTCGACCGATGCAGCCTGCGCGTTGGCCGGAACCCCCCCGTGGGATCTGGAGGCGGAGGTGCTCGCCGACGTCTATCGGCGGGCGTCGACGGCGCGGGCGGGGGGCAGCCGCCCCTCGCCGAGCGCAATGTCATCGTGGCGGGAAGATGCCTGCCGCGCCACTGTCCTAAAGTGGAAGTCTCGGCTGGAGACGCCCCGGGCCGGTCTCTGGACCGTTGGGGCGCTCCGGCCGATCTTGGAAGAATGGGCAGGGCGGCAGCACGGGGTCCTCACCTTCCGGCTGGTGCAGGTTTTGTCGGGGCATGGTTGCTTCGGCAAATACCTGCACACGATCGCAAGGAGGGAGACGACCCCAGGCTGTCACCACTGCGACTGCGACGAGGACTCGGCGCAGCACACGCTCGAGTCGTGCCCGGCCTGGGATGTGCAGCGCCGGGAACTCGTTGCAGTCATAGGCGTGGAGAGGGCCCGTGAGGAATCCTCCTTCGCGGACCCGATTCGCCGCCGGCGCGAGGGGCGGCGTGCGCGCGCTTACTTGCGCCTTATGCCGCCCTAGCCGAGGCTGCGGACGGTGGGGTCGGGGAGTACCCTGCCGTCCGCGGAAGCCTACCGCGAAGGTGCGACGCCCAAGTGCGCGAGGCGTCGCTCAAGAGAGGGTGCCCGTAGGGGCTGCCGCCTGCGGATCGCGGTCGTAACGACGCGGTACCCGTGATCCGCCGTAGCAAGGGCGGGTGTAGGCGCACGGTGGGTTTTTAGTGGGTGAGAGCCCCATTCACCCCGTTGTCTCCCCGGGCAGCGGGGTGTGCGGTAGGACATTTTTGCCCACCTAAAATAAAAAAAAAAATGGTTGCGATATAACTAACTTCACTGCAATGACACCAAAACAAAAACCTCACTCAAATGCTCTTATTTTGAGAATTACATCCTAAAATATTGTGAGCATCACTTGTTATTTTGTTACCAAAACTAAGCTATCCATAAAGATTAGTGTATTGAACAATAACCCAGTATAATTTCAAGATGGGTAATCTTTTGAAATCACACTGCGTCATGTCTGACCATCATAATGATACATGAAAATGAAGATGTGCCCTTGCCCTCGTTATATTTATTTGTTTCTAGCATAACTAACTATCATATATTTGTAATGAGTGGTTTAGTTATAATACACGTACCTATGTAATTTTTTTGAATTACTTTTTAATAATGATGCTTTTTATTTATTTTTATCATTGGATATCGATAATCGAGTCCAAAGTCATTTTAATATGGTAATAATAATTTAATAATTCACGGAGCTGTCACGTCATCTCATGTCACCTGATCCATCACAACACGAACAAGGGGTGAGTGATAAAGTATTTTTTTCTGTTTAAAAAAAATATGATGTGCACTCACTGTGACTGTATTATCACTATGGTACCTGAGTTGGGGCCGATTAATGATGTAACTGCTCCAGCTCGATGTTTAGACAATATCTTCGACAAACAAAATCAAATGTCATGGGGAGAGTTTTGGTGGGAACACGAAAGAATCATGTGGTCGCTTTACATTATTATCCAAAACTTGTGTAATGCATTAATACTCAATATATTAATGTGTAAAAGTGGTGGCATTTACTAATTAACTACTTTTTTATGTGCATAAGTGTTAATTGGCAAGTGACATAATGCGCTGTAACTTGTTTTTTCGTGTTTCCTCCAAAACTTCGTAGAAGCTTCCAGTAAAGCCGCCACCGCTTTACTGAGGTATGACTTACTTGACTATGACTTATTTTCTAGGAGTTTGACTTGTGTGACATATTAATTTTACTATACTTATTTAGATATTTTTATATATATTTTTAGCATTTGACATGCTTAGCACTATACATTAAACACAAAGTGAAAAAGTGTTAGTTTAAGTGTTATTTTCGATTTCACATTTTTCACTTTGTGTTTAATGTATAGTGCTAAGCATGTCAAATGCTAAAAATATATATAAAAATATTTAAATATTTAAAGGGTTTGCGTCATTATTAGGTAAAATCTTAATTGTAAAATTAAGTTTACCTGGTCGGTATAATGTATGAAAATACTTCCGACAGATGGCGCAGGCGTCACCCAAAGACGTTAAGTATGATGTGTTATCGAAGTTAGCAGTCAGGAGCAATTGTCAGGATGGCTGAATTGGTAAAGCATCTGGACGGTATCCAGAAGATGCAGGTTCAAATCCTGCTCCTGACTGTTATTTTCGATTTCACATTTTTCCCTTTGTGTTTAATGTACAGTGCTAAGCATGTCAAATGCTAAAAATATATATAAAAATATCTAAATATTTAAAGGGTTTGCGTCATTATTAGGTAAAATCTTAATTGTAAAATTATGTTTACCTGGTCGGTATAATGTATGAAAATACTTCCGACAGATGGCGCAGGCGTCACCCAAAGACGTTAAGTATGATGTGTTATCGAAATTAGCAGTCAGGAGCAATTGATAGGATGGCTGAATTGGTAAAGCATCTGGACGGTATCCAGAAGATGCAGGTTCAAATCCTGCTCCTGACTGTTATTTTAGATTTCACATTTTTCACTTTGTGTTTAATTTACTATACTTACTTGATTCAACATGAAACTTGATACTGGCAACAAATGGCTTAGGCTGATTGCCATACTCAAAAAAGAAGAAGAATATAATAAAACTTTTAAAAATAAGGTTTTGTTCATTATTTATTACACAGATATTTTTACTGCGTCTGGGTGTTTTCTAACTATTATATGTATGTATTTACAACATTTTAGACGTGTGGGGCCGGCAGCAAGAATAGCTCCACACATCTGGGGATCATGATAAAACCCCCATTTTGGGGAGGCCTATGTCCAACAGTGGACGATGAAAGGCTGATGGATGGATTTACAAAAAAAAAAGTAATATATGTATTATATCCATAATCTGGTACACCACTAGCAATAAAAGCTTAGTTTGGGACCAAAGGACGTTGTGTGAAAATTGTCTGTGAATATCTGTGAATATATTATATTCTAGAGTCAATAAATAATAGTCCAATATATATCCTAAACTTGAGATATTATTTGTTCATTAGTGTGCTCATAGCATGGTTGTTTTTTTTATGTATGGATAATTTTCTGCGTTCTATATTTTGCTAACTACCTCACGCGATTTAATCCGCGTCAACTTGGTTTACTTACTAATATAGCCTGTTAACCTTCCTCAATAAATAGGCTCTATCAATAGGATCTTTTTTTTCAACCCTTATTTATGTATAACTATTGGGCACAGGTCTCCTCTCATGGTGAGAGAGATTAGGCTATAGTCCACCAAGCTGGTCCAGTACGGATTGGCAGACTTCACAAGCTGTTGAGAAAATCACTCAGGCATGCAGGTTTTCTCAAGATATTTTCTTTCACCGAGCAATGATAAATGGTAAAAAAATACACACATAATTTAAAAAAATCTCAAAATGTCAGAGGATTGTCTGTGAATAAATAGACAAATAGGCTGCCTAACGCACAGGGATTCTTTTGAAATCGTAAAGATAGTTTCTGAGACTACTGCGTCTAAACATACACACTCTTCAGCTTTTAAATAGTACTATAAGATAGGGCACAAACGGCAAATATGCACGTGGTTATCAGCGCGCGTATTCTGCTTAAAATGCAGCAAACGGCCTGTGATGACTAGGTACAGGTATCTAACATTATTCAGAACATGGCTACTACAGAACTTCCCCCTTTTTTTGTTAAGACGCGAAGAAATATTCCTAATCGTACACCCTGTTGTTTGGGGCAAAGAACAAGGAGGTAGTGTGGGGCTCTCACCCACTAAATAAACGTGTCATTTGACCGCCTGTATTGGCGGACCACTGGAACTGTATGCCATTACTTCAGTAGTCCGTCGGTGGCTTACCCTCAGGTACCCTCTCCGAGTGACGCATCTGCAGACCTAAGTAGGTATGGCATCACTCTAACGACGTGTGCCGCGCCGTGTCCTCGCCGCAGCGGCAATGGTGTCGGCACGGAGTCGCTTCCCTCCTTGCAACTATGTGCAGGTAGTATCTGCCGTAGCATCCATACCTCGACTGCACTTGTACCAGTTGGAATATAAGGACTTCGTGCCGTCACCTTGCCGACTCCTTCAGCATCGGCTGAAGTGCCCCTATGGTCCACACTACAAGACACCTACTCCCATTGATAAATATTCTGGCCATTCTAACTAGGTATAGACTAGTTTTCTTTTTTAATAAGTCCCTATAAAACATAGGTAACTAGGGAACCAACTTAGGTATAAATACGCGTCGTGGTTTCAGTCTGTCTTCGAGCTATTACTGATTAGTTTCCTGATTGAAATTATTGTTCTGAGCAAATAAATCATAAATGCTAGATTTTTAAATAAATTCAATTTAAGCCATATTCATATAAATAAATTCAGTTGAAGGCGTATTATAACCTCACTTTATATAATGAAAAACGCGAATTTCTCTTAAACTCGGGTACCGAAATGAAAACTATTTATGATTATAAAACAAGGCATTTTTTTCTATTAGCTAGATGAGAAATCAAGAAGGCACATGGATTATTGTACTGGGCCTAATCGCCTAACAAAATTGTCATTTTCCAATTTCTTTCACAATATAATATTTATTCCCAAAATCAAAAATTAACACTTAAACTAGTACTTCTTCTGTTTTATGTTACATGGCAAACAAGCATACCTACGGCGCATCTGATAGTAAGCGGATAACGTTGCCGCCAGCAACAACAGAGACATCACTCGCATGTTGTCAACTCCATGGAAAGGGATAGGAAGTGGAGAGGAAGGATAATAAGGATGTAATAAGGGCTCCTACTGTTGTGTGTTAGTAGTTAGTAGTAGTGAGTAGGTACCTACTCTTGTTTCACGCTGATCTTTTGTGAGAGGGTGGTACTTCCTCAATCAAGCTGACCTTTTGATGCTACCTCCCGATTTATTTTTATGTTAAGAAGTACTACGATACGTCTCTCTCTCTCTCATATCTATGCAAAATTACTATCTAATCGTTCATCTTACCAGGATAATAAGTAGTCAATGTCCTTTTCTGGATTTTGGAGTATATGTATAAAAAAAATTTGTTCATTGGTTGAGTAGTTAGGCATGAAAGCGTTACAAGAAAATGCAATTTCTTATTTATATTATTAGTAAGCATGTTTTCATCTAAGTGAAAATAGAACATACTATTTGTTTACACTTACTTATCATCACGCAAGCGCCCTTCTTAGAATTGTCCCACCCCTCTTTACCCACGGGGGGAGTGGTTAGCAGCCCTCCCTCGAGTATTAACAACATCCACTGCGATCGCCAACCCGCCTGCCAAGCGTGGCGATTACGGCATTATCCCACATAATGAGCACACAAAAAAAAAGGATGCGGTTGGCACAGGACCGCTCGTTGTGGCGTTCTATTGGGGAGGCCTATGTCCAGCAGTAGACGTCGAAAGGCTGATGGATGAATGGATGGAAGCTCCTTTGTGGGGTAGGCAGAGAGGACAAAAAAAGGCTCTATTCTTGTATACATCGCTCGCTTTCTCAACATTTATAATTCTCTTTATACACGCTCGCCAGTTTCGGAGACTCCTGAATCCACCTTCCATCAATACGTGACCGATTTAGTCTAGGTAGGTTAGTCTCGGTCCCCCCCTGTAGAAATAGAGTGAACAGAGCATTGGGATAACTTCTCGGCAGTCATCACCTCAGCCAGAGGGCACGTGTCGCAATACACAACGCAGTGCTTGTGCCAACGTTATTATATGGAAGCGAGAGTTGAGTATGCAAAAAGGAGCCTGAGAGTAAGATCGAAATGCGATCTCTGCAGAGAATCTGTAGAATGAGGCTGACTGACTACATTCGTAACGACTACGTAAGAGAGCGAGTAGGTATGAAAGAGAGTATTAGTGTAAAGATACGAAAGGGAATGCTCCGATGGTTCGGACATGTGGAAAGAATGCCGAACGAGCGACTGGTTAAGAAGATTTGCAATGCAAATTGGAAGGATGCAGGTACAGGGGGAGACCGAGACTCACCTACAACGCAATGGAAATAGCGTGACGATAAGTTAGTAATAATTAAAATATTTTAAAATAAAGTCTTTGTTTTATGAATGTAAATTAAGACTGTGGTATAGCCTGCGGCTATATAAATAGCGTCATCATCGCGGCCTCTGCTAATTAATTTTTAACAATCGCTTATAGTTGGAAGTATTAAGAGAATAATATGATTTTATATATATTTCTTTTGTTTTGTGTTAGCTTCGGAGTTCATTCTAATCCAGGTAAGTGATAATATAGAACAAGTAACAGTAAATTTTGAAATTAATAATCAAGAGATACAGTATTTTATCCGTAACCAGCCTTTGCCCGCGGCTCCGCCGCAGCCAAAAGTTCGTTTTTGGGTTTATATCTCAGGTCCCTGTAAAATATATAACAATTTTTAAGTCTAATCAAGAGCTATCATATAAAAAAAATCTCAATATCCGTTTAGTAGCTTTTTCGTGGTGCGCGGACGAAAAACAATCGAACAGCCAAAAAGTTTAAAAATTGTTTTGTGTTCAGACACGCCTATATAGCCAAATATTGTCATTTTTCCTCAAATCCACAGCTCTGTTACAGCTTTATAATATAGTGGTACAATATTCCCCAAATTTTTGCCACATAATATCAATTGTAGATTCGCCAAAAATGTGCTCGTAAGAATCTACAAAGAACAAACGCTTTTATGCAAAGTTCCTCCTTCCATTTCTCTCTCTTAAAGTTGTAATTCCCTAAATTCGTTACGTTATAATTAAACAGTGGAAAGAACTTGCCATAAAGCTCAATTACTATGGTTTTGGATCATCAAAATCTGGTGAACTGTTACACATTTTTTATTAAATTAGTTCTCAAATAATAGCTATTTATGGTATAGTAAGACTTAAAAGACGTAGGACTAAAATATTATAGCGCTATGTTCATTGGGATCTAGCTGTAGAGCAAATTGCTTGGCCTAAAGACAAAAGGTTTTTCTTTAGATTTGAATAAAGAATACAGGCAGAAAATAAATACTAGCACAGTATTTTCGAGTCATAGTGGCAACCGTCGCTCATGGACTCAACTATACCGAGAGTATTATTGTCAAGCAGCTGCGCTTCATTTCATTTCTCAGATATGAAATGACAGAATTAACGATTATCTTCTGCTACAGCCAAAATACACTGACGTGTTTCATGACCGGTCATATAGAAGACGGTGGTACCGACCCATTCGGGCCCGATAGCAAGTGAGTACTCTTACTTGGTACCCAGCCAGTAAAGTAATGGGTGATAGTTTCTTACTTCCCTTAGTCACCTTGTACGACACTGGCTGGAAAGGATGATGACCCTTGTATTGTTAGTCCGTCACCACACCTAAACCTGCCATTCTAAAGCAAATATTGTGTGATTTTCGCCGTTGCTAGTCTTCTACAAGATACGTAATAGGCCGGTGAGTTCAGCGAGTCATACTTTTTTTAACAGAGTCGTTCGCGGTAAATTATATTAATATATGGATATTTGACGCTGCTAACTCCCAGACAACGTCATGGATATTATTTTTTATTACTAATTCATTATATGTTTATTTATAACATTCCAGTGGCTTCTATAACAAATTGCCCAGCTGGTTTTAGTGATTGTGTCACAAATGCTGCAAAAGAATTATATGCTTTAGCTATGGAACCTAATGCAGATATTGGTGCTGAAAATATGGACCCACTTTACCAAAAGCTAGTTGAAGCAGACCTAGGAGTGTTACAATATAAACTTTTAAACAGCACTGTTACAGGATTTAGATCTTGTGAAGTAATAAAAGCATCGTAAGTTTTTGGATTTTCTTTTAAAACACATTATAAATTGTAAGAGATACAATATTTCTGGAACCTTCTATATTACAAAATTAAATAAAGTAATTATGATGATGTATTATTATTATAGCAAGACAGCAAATTGTTTACCTTCTGACTGTAATGATTAGTGATCTAGAACACTTTCCCGATTAGATGGGACGCAGGATTGTATCCCGCTTGCAGTAAAGTTCCTTTTTTTCACTTTCACAAATAATTTGTTAAGCATATCAAGTGCTAAAATGCAGACGAAAATATTTAAAAAAATCACATCAGATAGTATGAATTTTAATTGCAAAATTAAACTTACTATATTCAAATAATGTATGCAAATACATCCGATAGGTGGCATGGGTCGTGAAGACATCAAAACAAATATGTGAAGTAGAGATTTGGAATCGTCGTTGGGCGACTGACAATAGCATAATGGTCTGGAGCACTTCCCCAATTGGAAGGGATGCAGGTTCGAATCCTGCGCGCAGTAAAGTTCCCTTTTCCACTATCACAATTAATGCTTTAAAATTATGCATCATACAAAATTGATCCACTTCCCTAACTACTTGAAAAGTCAAAAATAAAACAAAAAATGCAATAAAAATGGCATACCTACTTCAAATCCAAAACTTTATGAAATTATAATCTTGGTAATTATAATTATAATAATTATGTGCTAATGAGGTATAATTAATTTAATTGTAAATTGTTTTTATAATAGAAAAAATAGTGAGGCCGTATCAGAGATGGAATTATTTTGCCCAAAGTTTGCTATGCAAGGACAATACAGTATAAATGGCAAACTAATATCTGAAGAAGTAGTAGGGAACGGCGAATACACCGTGACTATTGGTTTGTTATACTTATCTAATTATTTATACATATTATTTAAATTTATTGGTTATACATCGACGGGGCTCGTGGCGTAGCCGGTAGTGTAACCGACTTCCGTGCACGAGGTCGTGGGTTCGATTCCTACTCAGAACATCAGAACTCAGAATGTCATTGTATGTATTTAAAAATATATATATATATATATATATTATGTATTATATCCGTACTCTGGTACCCATAGCACAAGCGTTAAGCTTTGTTTGCGACTAGAGGACGTTATGTGAAAATGTCCGTGAATATGTATGTATTTTATTTATACATATAACAATAATTATTTTAATAAAATAGGGCTTATTAGGTAATGTAATTAGTTGTAACGTAATTAGTCTCAAACCAAACCCTCAGAGGACGTTATGTGAAAATGTCCGTGAATATTTATTTGTTTTATTTATACATACCTATAACAATAATTATTTTAATAAAAAAAGGGTTTAGTCGGTAGAATTAGTCTCAAACTCATTAATTATGTTTATCATAATTTATTCAGTCCCGAGCAATTATCACTATGGCTGAATTGGTAAAGGCATCTTGGGCGGTATCCAGGAGATGCAGGTTTAAAGGCTGCTCGTGACTGTTATTTTCGATTTCACATTTTTACACTTGGTTATAATAAGTTATATATGTATATTCTCTCATTTTAGTGGTTGAGCTTTGTTTTTGGTATGTCATAGATGAGACAGCTCGATTTTTGAAGTACCATCCTCTCACAAAATGCTAAAACAAAGGTATGTCTTGTGTCTACTGTTGTGTGTTTTGTATGGTGAGTGAGAGCGCCGAATGATCAGAGCCTTATACTATCCTTGTTATCATTAGGAAAGGAATAGTGGATTCCTATCAGTTTCCTTGGATTTGACGACGTGTGATTGAGAGGCATCACTTGCGCTACACCTGATGGTTACCGCTTACCATCAGGTGGGTGCTTGTATACCACCTGCCAACAAGTATATACAAAAAATACCCGTATTTTGATTCCATCCGTTAAAGACTTGTGACAGGTCATTGTGGTGCTTCCTCAGGGAGAACTAGGTAATACATTAGAACATAAAAGGTCGATGGACGGGTGGATATCACTAGAAAAATATTTAGAAACTGTTTTTAAAGTTATTAATAATATTGTATGTTTTTATTTGAAAGACGCAAGGCGTAATTTCTAACCTAGTATTGCTAGCCATGGCGTTAGATATTTTTTTATTACAGAAAAGATGAAATTAATCTTGACCCTCAACACAAAGACGATATCAAAGGATGGTAAAAAATACACAAAAATCAAGAGCTTTAGTTTCAAGACGGAAATCTTGGACAGAGCGTCTTATGACTTCACAAATTTGTTTGGTGGTGATAAGCAACTAGGTAATTATATCTTACTCATCTATATAAGTAAACACTTAGGGCCACTTGCGCGAGCGGCCTGCGCTTGGATCGATGGACCGGGGAACGTTCACCACCCGCAAGGCCTCCCGCGAAAGTGTGACGCTCCGTGGGCAGATGCGTTACTCAGTAGAGGGTACCCGGGTAAGCCGCCGGCGGCCCACCGAAGGAATGTAACATAGCTCCAGTGGCCCGCCAATAAAGGCGGAGAGACGGCATACGGTGGGTTTCTTTAGCGGGTGAGGGCCCCACACTACCCTGTTCGTTGCCCCGAATGACGGGGTATGCGGTTAGGTACATTTTTTCCCACCTAAACAAAAAATAAATAAAAAAAGGTCCACTTGCACGGAAATTTTGAAATAATTAAATAGCTTTGAGTTTACTAACATAATATTAGTTGATAACTATTTAACTCAGAATTTATTTTGCACGTAAGGAAATTAACCCAGGTTTTACTAACCTTTGATTTGAATCATTCCAATTACATCCAGCTAAATACAAAAGAACGAATGATGAACGACACGAGTATTTTTCACACACCACAGTAACTTGCATAAGTTTATCTTTAACGTCAGATTTGAATGAATGCCAGGTGTTTTTGGTGGTTATGTTGAAGGGCGATCTGTCAAATCGTTATTTGTTTACTATCAGAGTGTATTTTATGTTGTATGTCTGTATTATTTTGTGAAATGTGAAGGAAATCTTATATACATGGCCCTAATTTAGCCCTAATATAGATAAACGTGTTATTGAAAATAAATAAGAAACTGCTAGTAGTAACCTGAACTGACCAGGCCCTGTAGATGCCACTTAGGCATCATAGATGATGCACTATAACTAGTAAATGTAAGTAAATGGTAGTAGAGTAGAATAAAACATAGGAATAGAAGAATTTTGTAATAATCAATGTATGGGATTGACATAAGATTAGCCGTAGCAAATTGAAACTAGTTATTGCAGTTTTAAAATTTAATTTGTTGATTTTTTCATTATCATTATTATTCTGTTAAGGCGGAAAAAAATTACCTTACCGCACACCCCATCGCTTGGGGCAACGAACAGGGTAGTGTGGGGCCATCACCCACTAAATAAACCCGCCGTGTGCCGTCTCTCCGCCTGTATTGGCGGACCTCTGTAAATATGTTACATTGCTTCAGTCAGGTGATATGTTCCAACCTAAAAGATAGGATAGTTTTTACTTCGATTATATTCTTTTTTTATTGCAATAACAAACAAATTACGTGTTACATGTGTACGCGTGGCCGAATATACTAATAATAATATAAAAATACTAGCAAAGATAATATATAAAATCGTACATTACCTATTATCTAGATTTATTATATAGTTATAATTATTTGTGCTTCCAGGTGATAAGTTTATCAAGTTTGTCAACCAACAGTGGAAACCAGTTACTGACATTTTGCATGGGCCTGTCTTTACATCTAACTTGGAGAGAATTATTGATAATGAAAATAGATATTACAAAACTTTTGCTCTTAATTAATGTACTCATGATAAAGAAGTAATTGCTAAAATGAACTATTTTAATGCATATTAATTGTATAATGTATTTATACATAATAAATTTAATAACAAAATGATGTATGCTTTGTATAATAAATAACTAAGTTCTTAAACTGAAATAAATGAAGAGGATTTAATTGTTTCATACTGACATTAATTTAGGATAAATAATACTTATCATTTGTTTTTATTTATTAGTAAATCTTAAATTTATGCGATATTGGATCGGGAAGTGTTAATCCAGTCTTTCATCTATCCATCAACTTTGTGCAGATTATTTAAAAGTACCGATCTTTTACCCTGTTTTAAAAACCAGCCACCAATCACTCCTATAGTGATTACTCTGACCGTTTATTTATTCTCTACAAAGTGAAAAAACTTTGACTATAGTAGCTGATCACATAGATCTTCTATGGATTTGCCTTTGCTCGTTACGCGGGATTGCCGACGCCGTGGGTGACAGCTAGTCTTTACATATAATAAATATAAAGACTAGGTGTTTCTGTATATGAAAAATATTAATTTTTTTTTTAGTGTTTAAGGGTATCTGGCAAAACCCATTTCTATTTTATTTTTTGGTTTTTTGTGTGCTTGCTTGGATTCCTGTTATGGCAAAATATTGTCCACAGCCATCTTCAATATACACACTATCAAGTGTCATTGCTCCACTGTAAAAGGAGACTGGCGGGTTTCTTAGGAGCCTTTGGCCTGGTCACCTACACGGATAATTTTAATGTTTCCTAATAGTATTATTAATCAGAAAACCACTAATGGTTGTCACTTTTTCCAGAAACTTGTCTGAAAGTAGGTATAAAACATTAACTTATGATATTGACATAAGGTTATATCATGCACGAAAAATTCTAATTTTAACTATGAAGTTATTTAATTCATATGAATTGAATATTATACAAGACGTGTTATCAGCATCGAGTACCTTCATCTGTACACGTTATCACAATAAAGATTCCAAGCCCAAGCCACATGTTCGACCTATTTTTCTGAATAAGCAATCGCTATGAATATCAAAGTCCTATAGTATTTCACCAGATCATCGTTTATGCATGAGTGTATCTTGTCCAAATCCAAAATACAAGGCCAAAGTCGAAAATAATAATCGATAGCACAAAGAAAAATCTACGAAGTGCCGGCGCAGATACAATATCGACAACATAGAACATAACGTAAATGTCTAAAAAATAAAATAATTGACTGGTGTAGTAGGTAGTTTGCTGCCATCCTAAAAAAAAATAATAGTTAAGTATTGAGGAGTATTGAGAATGATTGATTACGAAAACCTGTAAATTAAATTGAAATAAAAAATCTTTAAACCACCTTGGGAAATACCTAGGTATTTTATACCTTGGGATGTAAATAATAAAGTAACCAATCTGATTAAAGGTACAAAGTAAGTTGAGTCGTGTCATGAAAGTAAATTGGTTTGTATCGATGATTTGCAAGTATGAATTTTTTACAATATTGGAAAATATTTCCACTCAGACAAGTTTTCTGCAAGCAGTACTGAAGTATGTTATGAATAAAAATGTAAATGTTTTTCGTATAACTTTCATTTCTGTAGGAGTTTAGGCTGAAAATCGTCAGTCTCCTTTGAGCAGCCGATTTGGTAAATTTTGCTAAGTCCAGGAAATTGTAATTAATCTCTCATTAGTGCTTTTTGGACACTAAAGTGGGGATCCCTTTTTGAAAAAGCAGAGATAACATCTTTGACTGAGCTGTTAACGCCACTTTGATTTCCTCCATGCTCTGTTCAGAACTCTAAGTCACTGACCTGGGGACTAAGGCGCATTGTTCTTCTGTAGTATAGGTCCCTCTGTAGTGTAGTGTATTGTAGGCATTTATACTTCGTGGGTGGCAAATAAGCATACGGCCCACCTGATGGTAAGCAGTTATCGTAGCCTATACACTCGAGCAACACCAAAAGTGACACTCACGCGTCGCCTTCTCCGTGGAAAGAGATAGGAGGTGGAGAGGAAGGATAATAAGGTCAGGATGAGAAGGATAATGAGGAGAAGATAGGCAGGATAATAATCAGAGAATTGAAGGGTAATAAAGAGAGGATAGGAAGGATAATAGGAGAGAATAGGGCGCCCTCACTCACCATACAAAACACAATGTTAGAAGTATTTATACCGTAGGTTCACGGTGATCTTCTGTGATGTGTGTGTGATCTTCTGGTGGTACTTCCCCGGGCAATCCGGTTTTTTTCATGCTGGGATCAGCTAAGCTCTACCACTAGCATCTTAAAGATTTTATTGGAAGCATTAAAAATATTCAAATATATAAAACTACAAGTACAAAATGTTGTGTCCTGAAGTGAATAATAATTATAATTGCAATGAATAAAACAGTTTGTGTTTTCCGAAGACGGTTCTTTTTTCTTAAAAACAAAATAATATATTCTGAATAAATTTGAGTAAATCAGCCAGTATTTTTAATTGAATTCAAAAAAAGAATAGGTTATGTATGCAACCCATGTACTTACATGTTAATATGTAAGGGTTCTAAACGATACCTACCACAGAATAATCCTCGTATCGCGGGCGACTTTACAAACAAACAATTTCACAGACACAAAGTACACTCAGAATCAGAAAATTCATTTGTGGATCACACAAAGAGTTGTCCTATGTGGTGGTGGTGGTGGGTTTGATATCCACAACACACGGGTGTGAGGCTGATATCTATGCCACTATCTCGTGCATTTGTTTGCTGTTCACAGCCTCGAGTAACTCCTTGATCAGCTCCATTTTGAGGGCATCGTAGGTTCTAAATGCTTTTCCTGTCCGAACCAAAACTTCGCCATACCGGCTAGACATAGTCTGGCTATATTTTTGTTGTTGGCGTGAAGCCAAAAATATCAGCATTATTTTCCAAGCCTTGTATCCACTTCGTTGAGGAATACGTTACATCATCTTCAGTGAACTAAGGTAAGACGTCGATCTTATTTAAAAACGGATAACTAGCAAGAGTCGTGTTTGCTTACAACCATTGTGAAAATCTTGCTGAAACGTTTGCCGTTGTAATAATTGTCGGCTGATGCACGAGTATATCATTTTTTTTTATTGCATTTAGTGGCAGACGAGCCACGGTCCATCTGATGGTAAATGATGAAAACAGCCCGGACTTTGGAAATGTGCCCGGTAGACGTCAATAGGCTCGCCCCCTATTACGTGGGACTTAAACATAGCTGGCGAGTCGTGGGTGTGTAATACACCTCTGCCTACCCCTTCGGGGAATACAGGCGTGATGCTATGTTTTTTTTAAATTTTTTTATTATTATTCAATTAATTACATCTTATGAACAAAATATAATATGTTTTAAATCCAGGGATTTCGTATTCTATTTACCTTAAAGGTTAGATATAATATGAGTTTTTTTTTTCAATCCTTCAACTGTTGCGCTAATGGGCGGGTTACCTCTCATATACATAAGAGGGATACGAGTATATTTAAATATTGGTGACACACTCATTCATAATTGAAGACGAAGCCTAAATTTCAGCTTTCACAAATTAATATTTATTCCCAAAATCAAGACTTACACTAAACGCGAATTTATACACTAGAACCTATTTTATTTTTAGTGTTTGTACCCAAAGGGTCAAAACGGGACCCTATTACTAAAACTTCGCTGTCTGTCTGTCTCTCTGTCCGTCCGTCTGTCACCAGTCTCAAGAAGAGTAGTCAGTACCTCAAGAACGGCGATAGCTAGACAGTTGAAATTTTCACAAATGATGTATTTCTGTTGCCGCTAAAACAACAAATACTAAAAACAAACAAAAAACAATATTTAAGGGGGGCACCCATACAACAAACGTGATTTATATGCCCTTTTTTGCTCGCTATTTATAACGGCAACAGGTAGACGCTTGAAATATTCACGGAATATTTAGTTATATATTCACTTTAAAAATACATAATTAAATTAAAATAAAACAAATATTTAAGGGGGGCTCCCATACACAAACGTATTTCTTTACTCGTTTTTGCTCTGTCTGTCCGTCTGTCTCTCACCTGGCTGTACCTCAAGAACGGCGATAGCTAGACAGTTGAAATTTT
Organism: Leucoma salicis; assembly: GCA_948253155.1. Taxonomy (NCBI): domain Eukaryota; kingdom Metazoa; phylum Arthropoda; class Insecta; order Lepidoptera; family Erebidae; genus Leucoma; species Leucoma salicis. The sequence goes on along the minus strand of OX411815.1, from coordinate 18,796,018 downwards.
CACAAATGATGTATTTCTGTTGCCACTATAACAACAAATACTAAATAAAAACAAAATAAAACAAATATTTAGGGGTCCTATACAACAAACGTGTTTGCCCTTTTTGTTGTTTTATTCGTCCATAGTTGATTGTACTTTTTTAACATTGCAGAGTGTTACAATAGTGTAATGTTGTTTACCTAGTCAATGGTACGGAACCCTTCGTGCGTGAGTCCGACTCGCACAAGGCTGGTCTTTATATTACGTGGGCGGCAAACCGGTATATTATGGCGCATCTAATCATACCAACGCCGATATCCTAGCCACTAGTAAGAACAGAGGCATCATTCGTTGTCGCCAACACCAAGGAAACGCATAGGGGAAAGAAAGGATATGGTAAGGAATGGGTTTGGGCCTCAAGTGCTCTCGGTCACTGCACCCAAAACAACAGTAGGAGTACCTCAGTCTGATCTTTTGAGAGAGGGTGGCACTTCCTAGATCGAGATGGCCCATTTATGCTGAAAATTTTTATGTATTATTAATTGATTGATTTTGAAGTTAGGACGTTTATATATTTGATACTAGATTCGCGACTTTTGAAAATTGAGGTGGACCACCCTTATCACTTAGGGGTATGAAAAATAGTTCACATCCTATTCTCACACCTATTGAATATACACACAAAATATCATAAGAATCGGTCAAACTGTTTCGGGGGAGAATGGCGACAAACTGTGACACGAGACTTTTATATATTAGATAACAAGCTCTTTCCAAAGTTATACGTAATTTATGTTCATGCATTGTTATGCCTTACTTAACATAATCCTGCACCAAGATGGCTGGCCTGAGGATGATGGACCTAGGGCAGTCCGCCACCCTAGCAGAAGCAGGGAGATGGCGGCGCACGTGTTCCGCGAGCGACTCTCGACGAGGGAGAGCTAGACCCTCCAAACCAGACGGGGCCACCTGCACTAAAGGCCCAGACCTGCCAGGGGTGAAGGAAATTATTTGAAGAGCGTATACCTCGGCCCTGGCCACAGGAAATCTGAAGGAGCACAACGGGGTTTTAGCAGGTAAACAAAAAAAGAAGGTTAAACATTACAAGTTAAAATCTCGTTACATCGATAGATATCACTAGAAAAATAATATAAATAATTTTCGAAGTTATTTATATGTTTTGTTTAGAAAGACATGATGCATAATCTCTAACCGAATACTGACTGAGCCATGGCCTTAGACATATTTTTATTACAGGAAAGATGAGAATTACCTTAAACTAGAACCTCGAAACTATGTCAAAGGATGGAAAAAAATACAGAAACATCAAGAGCTTTAGTTACAAGGTGGATTTCATGGAGAGACTGTCTTATGACTTCACAAACTTGTTTGGTGGTGATAAGCAATTAGGTAATGTTTATGTCTTACTCATGTATACAAGTAAACATCTGAATAGTTATTCAGTGTTTTGTCTTTGCCACTCATTAATATGACAGTTTGATTTGAAAGAGCGGAACAAAACACTGAATAATATTCGGAGCTTATACAAAGTTTATTAGTAAGGGGGTCAGGGACTCATTCATAAAAACTAGCAAAGCTCGTTTAAAAACTTAACTTACTTTAAACTATTTTACTATTTTGTCCCTTTTCAACAAAGTACGTTGAAAATTTCACAGAAAGTGACAATAACATCTGTCAGCTTAAACAGTTGGGTTATCATAGTCCGGAGCGTGCTCGTCGCGATCCCTACCAGCCTGTAATCCACAGGCTGCAATTCGGCTCGAAAGTGTACCGCAGTGTGGGTTAGGGCGTGCCCCAGAGGCGACGCGTACTGACCCGCCCCCGTCGGTACGAACAACGGCAGATGCGGCGATGGGGGCCGCCACCCATCACGCCTTGCCCAGTTTGGCGAGTCGAGGGGATCAGAGTGTCGAGTAGGCACGTGGAATGTTAGAGGTGGTGTGGAAGGTAAGTTACACGAGCTGGTAACCGTCATGTCGGACAGACGGCTTGATGTGCTCTGTGTAACAGAGACCAAACGAAAGGGTAGCGACGCCTGTGATCTTCCTGGTGGCGGGTTAGCTCTGTGGTCTGGTTTACCGCAGAGCGATCGGGCCAGCATGGGAGTGGGGGTGTTGCTGTCCGCTCGCTTGGCCTCAGGTGTGAAAGATTACGGATTGTTTGATCCCAGACTTCTATGGGTCCGAATAAAACTAGGTGTCACCAGGGTCTTCATGGTCGCAGCTTATGCTCCCGTAGGCTCTTCGGTGGCATCGTCTCTAGAGAAGTTCTGTGATTATGTTAGGGAAGTTCTGGTTTTCGCAGAAGCTAGTGAACGCGTGATCGTATGCGGAGACTTGAATGGATGGGTTGGGACCAAGCGTCCAGACTTCGAGGACGTGCTTGGTTCATTTGGTGATAAGAGAGTGAATGATGCAGGTAGGATCATTGCGGATGTATGTATGGAGAGAAACCTTATTGTGTCAAACACATTTTTTCAACATAAGGACATCCATATGTATACATGGAGAAGGAATGAACAGAGAAGTATGATAGATTTAATTCAGGTAGACAGTCGCCTCCGAAGTAAAATCCTGGATACAAGAGCCTACAGGGGTCCCACTGTCGACACGGACCACTATCTCGTAATTGCGAGATTTAGAAGTCTGTTCAGAAAGTGGAGACACTGGCGAGAGCGTGTCCACTTCGGAGGGCTTTAAAGAATAAAGATTGAAAAGCTGCAAGAAGAGAGTGTAAAAGCAAAGTATGTAGAGGGTGTCCGTGAACGGCTGACAATGGCAAGTCAGCCGGAATCTGACATAAAAGAATGCTGGAGAGTATTGAAAGATAGTATGGTAAAGTAAAAATTTTAATTTGTGAATAAGGAAAAAGAGTATTTTAGTACGAGCGGGAAACGAACCTGCGTCCCTTCCTTTCCGGGGAAGTGCTCTAATCCACTGAGCTATCGTACAAACGTACGTCGTTTCCCGCTCGTACTAAAATACTCTTTTTCCTTATTCACAAATTAAAATTTGTACTTTAAGAGTAGCTGAGCATGTCAAGTGCTAAAAATTAGATCAAAGTAGTATGGTAAATACAGCGAAAGAAGTATGTGGATGCTCAAAGAAGCATAGGAAAGTGAAAGGTGATGCATGGTGGGATACGGAAGTAGCAGCTTACGTAGACCAAAAGAAGAAAGCGGGGCTGGACTATGTATCTTCTTCGAACCTGAGTGCAAGTATGAAAGAACAGAAGAAAGAAATATACCGGCAACGTAAGAATGACACCAAAGCCTTAGTACAATAGAAGCGTTATAGAGCAAATATGATTGCAGAAGAAAGGCTGACCAAAAACTTCGAGAGCAACACCAAACTTTTCTGGAGGGAAGTGAAGAAATCTCGGAGTGGTTGGTCGGCTTTCAGAATGAATAAAATAAGGTCTAAAGGTGGAGACATTCTTACGCAAAAACAAGATGTGTTAAGCCGGTGGAGTGAATATTTTGGAGATATGTATGCGGATGTTCAGGGTGATGCTGGTGCCACATGTGGTCTAACAGATCAGCATTCGGTTCCGGCATCCTCTGATGACATTAGTATGGATGAAGTTGAATGGGCGATTAGATGTTTGAAAAATGGTAAGGCAGCGGTTACTGATATGGTGTCTGCTGAGATGATCAAGCTTGGAGGCTCATGTGTCTGGGAATCCTTCCTGATGCTTCTCAATTTATGTTGGAGCTTAGGAATGGTACCCAAGGACTGGAGAAGCGCAGTCATCGTGCCTTTGTTTAAAAACAAGGGTTCACATAATGAATGCGCAAACTACAGGGCCATAAGCTTGACCAGTTTGGCAGCCAAAGTGTATGGTAAGCTCATTGAAAGGAGAATGAGGATGGTGTCTGATGAATTTTTGTGTGAGGCACAAGGAGGTTTCATGTGTGGACGAGGATGCACGGATCAAGTGTTTTCTCTGCGCAACATTGTGGAGAAGCATCTGGCTGTAGGCCAGAGGGTTTTCTGCAGTTTTTTGGATTTGGAGAAAGCATTTGACACTGTTGTACGAAAGGAACTTTGGGACATTTTGCCGGAGTATGGTATTAACGGTAGACTGCTACAAGCGGTGCAGTCCAACTACATGGACTGCAGAGCTTGTGTGCGGCTGGATGATGGAATGTTAACCTGATTTGATGTCAATATCGGCGTAAAACAGGGCTGCGTTCTATCAGCCAGACTGATTATCATATATCTGGATAAATGTCTACAAAGGTTGAATGAAATGAATGTGGGAGTTCAGATGGGCGACTCAGTGGCTAACTCGCTGCTATATGCAGACGATACGGTCCTATTAGCGCAGTCTGCGACTGACCTGCAAGCCATAGTCGACGTAATGGCAGAAGATTGTAAGAAAAGGGGCCTACTTGTGAATGTGAGCAAAACCAAAGTAATGGTTTTTGAAAGAGAAGAAGCCAGAACAGATGTTTGAGTAGCAATAGGAAATGGTGTGCTAGAACAAGTGGATGAATTTGTATATCTTGGATGTGGGTTCAGTCGGGATGGAAGGTACACCACTGATGTAGAAAGAAGAGTGAATGCGGGAAATATAGTGAACGGAGCATTGGGACAACTTCTCGGCAGCCACCGCCTCAGCCAAAGGGCACGTGTCGCAATACACAACGCAGTGCTTGTCCCAACGTTATTATATGGAAGCAAGAGTTGGCTATGTAAAAAGTAGCATGAGAGTAAAATCAATGCGGTCGAAATACGATCTCTGCGGAGAATCTGTGGAGTGAGGCTGACTGACCGTATTCGTAACAATGACGTAAGAGAGCGAGTAGGTATGAAAGAGAGTATTGGTGTAAAGATGCGAAAGGAAATGCTCCGATGGTTCGGACATGTGGTAAGAATGCCGGAAGAGCGACTGGCTAAGAAGATATACGCTGCGAAAGTGGAAGGATGTAGGTACAGGGGGAGACCGAGACATACCTACCTAGACCGAATTGGTCATATATTGAAGGAAGGTGGAGTCAGGAGTCTCCGAAACCAGCGAGCGTGTATGAAGAGAGTTATGAATGTTGAGGAAGCAAGAGATGTATGCAATAATAGAGCCTCTTGGCACTCTGTTCTCTCTGCCTACCCTGCAAGGGAAATGGCGTGATGATAAGTTAGTTAGTTAACTTAAACAGTATTTTACTTATTTATAACTTTATCCATATTAATGTCATCAGAGGATGCCTGTATCGAATGCTGATCTGTTAGACCCGATGTGGCACCGGCAAAACCCTGAACATCCGCAAACATATCTCCAAAATATTCACTCCATCGGCTTAACACATCTTGTGTTTGCGTAAGAATGTCTTCACCTTTAGACCTTATTATATTCATTCTGAAAGCTGACCAACCACTACGAGATTTCTTCACCTACCTCCAGAAAAGTTTAGCGTTGCTCTCGAAGTTTTTGGTCAGCCTTTCTTCTGCAAACATATTTGCTCTATCACGCTTCTCTTCCACTAAGGCTTTGGTGTCATTCGTACATTGCCGGTATATTTCTTTCTTCTGTTCTTTCATACTTGCACTCAGGTTCAAAGAAGATACATAGTCCAGCCACGCTTTCTTCTTTTGGTCTACGGAAGCTGCTACTTCCGTATCCCACCATGCATCACCTTTCACTTTCCTATGCATCTTTGAGCATCCACATACTTCTTTCGCTGTATTTACCAACAGTGTTTTAAATCACTTTTATAATATTATGAATAACGGGGTTAATGTTCACAACATGATCAGTGTGTTGAACAAATTAAGTGCTAAAATGCACAAATCAAAAAGTTGGACTTGGACTCATTGATATTATTTTTTTATAAGTACCTACCTACAATAAAAAAAAATTAACAATTTAAAGAGGAGTATTATACTCATTTTAATATACTAATTTAAAGTCTCATACATTGTAAGCATAAACATTTGATGTAGATATTTTTACTGTGTTTCTAAACGAATATTCGGTGGGTTAAAGTAAATAAACCAAAAATTTTGTAAAATCATATACTGTGGGTAGATGAAACCGTTGAAATAACATATCAACCTTGGACGTCTATCATCTAAGTCCACTTGTGATCATGAATGCTGTAAAGTATTCGAAACGTCGGGATAGTAGTAAAATCAAGTAAACGCGATAGATTCCGTAAACGTAGTTTTATTTCAAAATGTGTAACATTCGCGTAAATATCAGAAAGTATTAAAAATGTAAAAGTCAAAATCAACAAATATTTTGCAAAGAGGTTGTACGACTAGGCGCATGTTCGCAAAGCCTCTAGAGTGTGAAACTCTTTCAAGAGAGGCGTTACGAGCATTTTTAAAATTTTGTTTAGCTGATGCACGTGTACAATAACATACTAACTATTCTAACGCTTCGCATCTCAAGCAAGGGAGATTCACACGACACATTCTTACAAAAATGTCCTCTATTTACCGGTTTTTTTTCTTTTTCTTTAAATTATAAAATCCATCCATCCATCCATCCATCAGACTTTCGACGTCTACTGCTGGACATAGGCCTTTCCAAGAGAACGCCACAACGAGCGGTCTCGTCATGGGGGATAATGCCGTAATCGCCACGCTTGGTAGGCGGGTTGGCGATCGCAGTGGATGTTGTAAATATATAATAATCAAGCTTAAAAAAGCATTGCATATTTTCCTTGTCAGATTGAAAATAGTTATGGCAGTTTTACTGGCGTTTGAATATTTTAATCTTTATGCATAAAATTATTGCTACACTCCGAACAGCAAAAACATTATATTTTCGTTTTTATTAAAACAATATGTACAATAATAATAATATTTACAAATAGGCTAATTCTAGGCATTGAAGAATTCCTCTGCGTCACCGTCATTGGGTAACGTTCCCAGAAGGCTGGCAACATTGCCACGTTGTATGGCAATGCTTATTCTTTGTGCAAAGTAAAGGCCAGCCCTCTAGTCACGCGAAAATTCGACTAGTTTTTTCGATATTTCGGTATATAACGAAAGTGCACTAGTACCCCATGACCTAAGCGTCTCAACCCCAAACGGTTCAAAAACATAATCTTCAATAAGATTATATTTGCGCCGTTTGAGCGTCTCCGCTGAAGCAGCAGCAGCAGCACCGGCACATACCGCGGTACTTGGAAGATGCGATGGCGCTAGGAAGATGCGATCTGGTCTTTTGCCATCGTCACGTACCAAGCCGTTAGGTTCAAGCACAGCTGGTACGCCGGCGGCGACAAGAGCACGACGAATAATGTCATTAAAATGAGCGTGTCGTGTGGTATACAACCTGCGCTCCTACTGTATGATAAGCCATGGTGTCCTAGGCTTTCGACCCTTTCCCCGCAATGACAGTGATGCGGAGCAACACTTAGTGCAAATAAAAAAACAATAATATCAAAAAAACTAGTCGACTTTTCGCGTGTTTTTACTTTTACCGCGGTATGTGCCGGTGCTGCTGCTGCTGCTTCAGCGGAGACGCTCAAACGGCGCAAATATAATCTTATTGAAGATTATGTTTTTGAACCGTTTGGGGTTGAGACGCTTAGGTCATGGGGTACTAGTGCACTTTCGTTATATACCGAAATATCAAAAAAACTAGTCGACTTTTCGCGTGACCAGAGGGCTGGCCTTTACTTTGCACAAAGAATAAGCATTGCCATACAACGTGGCAATGCTGGCAGTTCTTAAATTTAATTTGTTAAATTTTTGTATACTACGAGAGCGACCCACGAGCCTACGGCCCACGTTATGATAAGAGGTTACCGTAGTCTAAAGGCTAGCAACACCAAAAGCATTAGTCGTGCCTGACCAGTTTGAAGGATAGGGATAGGAGGTGGAGAAGAAGAATACCAAGGGGACGATGAAGAGAGGGTTTATCCATCCAATGACACAAATTAAAACTTATATTGTTTATCCTCTTCTATAAACTATAAAATGACGTAACACATCACGAAGCTCACCACCATTGACGTAATTATATATATTTATGTATATATCCATCCATATATATATATATTTTTAAAATGTGTGATTCACTGCAACTTAAAAGATGGTTATTTTTTATTCCGATTAATTACTTTTATTATTGCAATTATTATATTACAAACACATTATGTTGTGCCACAACGCGTGGCCGGTCTGATAGTTATAATATAAAAATACTAGCAAAGATAATATATAAAATCCTACATCTAGATTTATTATATAGTTATAATTCTTTCTGATTCCAGGTGATAAGTTTATCAAGTTTATTAACCAACAGTGGAAACCAGCTACTGAGCTTATAAAAGACCCAATTCTAGCAGCTAACTTGGGGAAGCTTGTTGATAATTTCAAAATATACTGCAAGACTATGGCTTTTAACTAATGTACTCATGATAAAGAAGTAATTGTTAAAATGAACGTAATGTACATTGCCAATACATAATAAATATAATAAGAAATGTATGTTTTGTATTATTTCCTCGACCGACATAAATGCATAGGACTTAATTGTTTACCAGCTCATGCAATTAATGTTAATTTACGAAAAAAAAACTCATAATTTTTTTTAAACTTTAAATTTATTAGGTAATGGATCAGGAAGTATTAATCCAGTATCTCATCAATCCATCAATTTTGTGCAGATTATTTAACAAGCACCTGTTCTTTTTTGTTTCTTTTTTATACCATTTTTCCGTCCCAATATTGGGTACGGGTCTCTCATGGTGAGAGGGATTAGGCCATATCGCACCACACTGGCCAAATGCGTGTTGCCTAAGTTTACCAGCATATGTTTACCAGTATCTATGTTTACCTTGTTTTAATATACGAGAATATGCAAAATAAATATTGTGGATATTCGAGTAGTTAAATAGTTTTTATTGCCTACGTTGGGGGATGTGCAATATGCCGACCTGGTGATGAATGATAACTGTTGCAAATGGACTTCTGTAAGACGAGGAGAACAGCCAATCCGTCGCCTATCGCGGTTAGAGTGCTCTTGTCATACCTTGTTTAAATAAAATGACATGTTATAGCGCTAAAGCAATATACATTTTAGAGCCATTAACATAATACATGTCTAAAATATAACTGACCATACCGCGAAGTTTGGTGGTTCGATGGTAACAAGGCAACTTAGTAACCGTCAAACAGTCCCTCAGAGTGCTCTGAGGAACCCCCTGAAATTGTCGGTAGATCACAATAGTGGCCCCAAAGTTGTTCAACGACTCCGGGCTGCAAGATTGTATAAATTTATTTCTGAATCAAGCAGGAATTGCGTTAACCAATGTTCATATTTAAAGGTTAATGCCCGTTATTGCTTGCTATAATTCACACTTTCATTTTTGAAATAAAACTACGTTTAAGGAATCTATCGCGTTTACTTGATTTTTCTACTATCCCGACGTTTCGAATACTTTACAGCATTCATGATCACAGGTGGACTCAGATGATAGACAGCCAAGGCTGATATGTTACTTCAACGGTTTCATCTACCCACAGTATATGATTTTACAAAATTTTTGTTTTATTTATGTTAACCCACCTAAAATTCGTTTAGAGATACAATTAAAATATCTACTTAAAATTTTTTATGCTTACAATGTATGAGACTTTAACTTAGTATATTAAAATGAGTATAATACTCCTCTTTAAACTATATTTTTTTTAAACATTTTGATCTATATTTTAGCACTTGGCGTGCTCAGCTACTCTTAAAGTATAAATTATAATTTGTGAATAAGGAAAAAGAGTATTTTAGTACGAGCGGGAAACGAACCTGCGTCCCTTCCTTTCCGGGGAAGTGCTCTAATCCATTGAGCTATCGTACCATTTCTAGAAATACCGAATTTCCTCATCACATTTGTCTTAACGACCAACGCCCTCTATCGGCAATGCATTTACATGCATTCATCCAATGTAGTAAGTTTAATTTTGCAATTAAAATTCATACTATTTGATGGCGTGATTTTTCAAACATTTTGATCTATATTTTAGCACTTGGCGTGCTCAGCTACTCTTAAAGTATAAAAAACTCTTTTTCCTTATTCACAAATTATAATTTATACTTTAAGAGTAGCTGAGCACGCCAAGTGCTAAAATATAGATCAAAATGTTTGAAAAATCACGCCATCAAATAGTATGAATTTTAATTGCAAAATTAAACTTACTACATTGGATGAATGCATGTAAATGCATTGCCGATAGAGGGCGTTGGTCGTTAAGACAAATGTGATGAGGAAATTCGGTATTTCTAGAAATGGTACGATAGCTCAATGGATTAGAGCACTTCCCCGGAAAGGAAGGGACGCAGGTTCGTTTCCCGCTCGTACTAAAATACTCTTTTTCCTTATTCACAAATTATAATTTATACTTTAAGAGTAGCTGAGCACGCCAAGTGCTAAAATATAGATCAAAATGTTTGAAAAATCACGCCATCAAATAGTATGAATTTTAATTGCAAAATTAAACTTACTACATTGGATGAATGCATGTAAATGCATTGCCGATAGAGGGCGTTGGTCGTTAAGACAAATGTGATGAGGAAATTCGGTATTTCTAGAAATGGTACGATAGCTCAATGGATTAGAGCACTTCCCCGGAAAGGAAGGGACGCAGGTTCGTTTCCCGCTCGTACTAAAATACTCTTTTTCCTTATTCACAAATTATAATTTATATATTTTTTTTATTTTTATTTAGTTCTCAAAAATTCTACCACAAACTACCAATTACTACCAGTAAGAAGACAATCTTGGTTTTTAGTTTATATTATTAAATATATTGATTTTTCCAATAGCTAAGACTAAAAAGCTACCACTGGATCAGAACGCGGCTTGACTGAGAAAGATCTGGCCAGAAAACTCAGTAGGCTACAACTCTTATGGATTATTAAATTTAGTACGGAATTACTGAAAGCTAATTAAGTTTAAATTTTTCAATAAAAGCAATAACTAATCACTACTGTGGGTTTTATCTACACAATAAGCGCTAACTGTGTCTTGCAATCTTGTGGTGTGCCTTCTTGTATTCTGTTTGGTGAGGCCTATCACAGGATTCCAGCTTGATGGAAAGACCCATCCGTCTTCTCTATTGAAATTGGGATGTTTCTTAATTTCAATAGCCTCGCGTATCATTCTAGGGCGATATCGATATTCTTTTGCGAGGATTTGAGGTTTGTCAAACCTAATGTAATGGCGGGTGTGGTCCTGTGTGTGCTCACAAATTGCAGACTTTGTATAGCGACGGTGCTTCACATCAGCTACGTGTTGTTTGATCCGAGTTGTTATGGATCTCTTTGTTTGCCCAATGTAGGAGAGACCACAATCGCAATCCAACTTGTATACTCCTGCATCCTGTAAGGGTATATGGCACTTGACTGGTGGTAGACATTGACTAATTCTTTTGAGTGGCTTATAGTAGGTTTTAATTGAAGCTTTTTTGAGAATATAGCCAATCTTGTCAGTGACTCCTTTAACATAGGGCAGGACTGCAGGGAGGCGCTCAACTGTGGTTGGCTTCAATCGGTTTCTGTGACGGCGGCATGGAACCTGCAGCTTATTAGCATGTAAAACTTTCTTCACATGCTGTAACTCCCCAGTCAGGTGTTCTTTATCACAGATTCCTTGTGCTCTCTGAAACAAAGATTTAGACACGGTAGCCAACTGTGAAGGATGGTGGTGAATTTCTCCATTCAGGTACTTATCAGTATGGGTTTTTTTCCGATACACTGTATGTTGTTGATTACCATAACATCTAAGAAAGCCAAAGAGTTATTTGACTTCAGTTCCATAGTGAATTAAATTTTAGGATTGATGGAGTTCAGATGGTTTATAAATACGGTTACTTTATCGGTTACTTTATCAAAGTGTCATTTACGTATCGCTTGTAGAAACGGGGGACCACAGGTGAGGTTTTTAGGGCAGACTCCTCGAAGTTTTCCATGAATATGTCAGCAACAACGGGAGAGACTGGCGAACCTATGGCCATTACGTCCACTTGCTTGTAGAAGCCATCATTCCACATAATGTAGCGAGATGTGAGGCACAGGGCTAACAGTTCAGCGTATTCCATAGGTATGTTGTTCTGTGAGCGTTTCTTAGATACAATTCTGATGCAGTCTTCCACAGGTAAGCAGGTAAAAAGTGACTGGACATCAAAACTCACCATAGTTTCATTGTTAGCACGATGAAGGTGTTTAATCTCACTTACAAAATGGTATGAGTCTTCTTCGATCACACAGATGCGTTTAAGAACGCATCTGTGTGTCCTCGGAGTTGTGAGAGAACTTTGTTGTTTGATTTTTTTTTTGGTTCTTCAACGCCAAATATTGTGTGACAAATTTGGTTTCGGCCGTTTGCTTCGACGTAACAGTGATGAAACGTCTTTGCAAATATCCTCCATATCGTCCAGTTTTATGACATTTTTGGCCAGCACGTCCTCAACAGCACAGATTCCTAACATGGAATTCGGTTTGGCGCTACAGCAAAATTTAAACCTTTATTTAGTACCTGAAATGTAGGTTAAAATCATATACTGTGGGTAATGAAACCGTTAAAATAACATATCAGCCATAGACATCCAATGTCTATCATATAAGTCCACCCGTGATCATGAATGCTGTTAAGTATTCGAAACGTCGGGATAGTAGAAAAATCAAGTAAACGCGATAGATTCCGTAAACGTAGTTTATTTCAAAATGTGTAACATTCACGTAAATATCAGAAAGTATCACACTTTATCATCTAAGACCACCCGTGATCATGAATGCTGTAAAGTATTCGAAACGTCGGGATAGTACAAAAATCAAGTAAACGCGATAGATTCCGTAAGCGTAGTTTTATTTCAAAATGTGTAACATTTATTGGACTGATTGCCTGGGTATATGGCTCTCAAAATTCTATTTATATTAACGAACATCTTACAATAAAAAAAAAACAGCTTTTTCGAGAATGTCGTGAGACTGCAAAGCGCTGGGGCTTTAAATACATTTGGGTCAAACATGGCAATATACGTGCATGTAAATCTAATAATTCTCCAATATTTGCTATTCGTTCTCAGGCGGACATCAACAAAATTAAATAAAGTATTTAATAAAAAACAAACAATGACTAGCGCTAGTGACGAAAAGCTTAATTCTTTTAATAATAATATTAGTCATTTCATTTATTATTTACACATACTAATTATTACATTTATTTTAGATTTTTATAACGATAACACATTGTTTGGTGACATTTCACATACGGCATTGGTCTACATTAATCATAAAAATCACTTCTTTAATTTATGTGCTATTTATATTCTCATTACTGTTTTAGAATTTCGTGCTATCGAGAATTTTATTTATAATAATTATTATTTTTCTTATAATTTACAATTTATAATATCTGTGGTTCTATTATTTTATTTAATCATTGTTTATTTAATATTTATATTCAGTATTGGATAATTGATTGATTTATTATCAAAACTGCGGTGGTATGCGTACTAAACTCCACGATTTCTATAAATATGAGTGTACTTGCTTTTTCTTATGATGTTATTATTTTAACAGCCTGGCTTTTTCCTGATATTTTTGATAGTGAATTCATTGATGGACGATACTCTGTTTTTAGATGCGACCAGGATCGTAACGCGACTGGTAAGATGGATGGAGGTGGATTGTTAATAGCCGTACTTAAAACCTTGTACCCAACTGAGGTATATGTGTCTCAATTAGCTCAAGTAAATAAGTATTTTGAACATATTTCTATATACATCCCTAGTTCCCATGCAATGAAAAAACATATTATTATTACTGTGTATATACCGCCTAATATGCGCATTGATACTTATCAATTACATTTTGATATGATCCTTATTTTTTTTTAACCTAAGGATATAGATAATTTCCTCATAGTTGGTGATTACAACTAACCATTCACCACATAGGCCAATAAGAGTATTTCACCGGGTATGCAATGCAGTAGTAACTCACAACAAATATGTGATAAATTAAGAAATTTCATGACAAAAATTAATTTATCACAATATAATACTATTACCAATTCTCACTATAGTGGAAGGATGCTTGATTTAGTATTGTCCAATATTAACTGTCAAGTTTATCAGCCAAATACATTTCTATTTAAATGTAATAGTCATCATCCTCCACTCCTTATTCAATCTCTTTTTCCTATCAACACATTTAAGATAAAACTAAACCCACCGCGCAGATTTAATTTCCGAAAGTCCAATTATGATTTAATAAAAAATGATCTGAATAAAATTGACTGGGCTCTAGTATTGAATCACTTGTCTTCGAAAAATGTGAAATCGAAAATAACAGTCACGAGCAGGATTTGAACCTGCATCTCCTGGATACCGTCCAGATGCTTTGCCAATTCAGCCATCCAGGAGATGCAGGTTCAAATCCTGTTCGTGACTGTTATTTTCGATTTCACATTTTTCACTTTGTGTTAAATGTATAGTACTTAGCATTTAAAATGCTAAAAATATATATATAAATATCTAAATATATTAAATCAGAATGTCATAAATGCTACAATAAATATATCAATACAGTAGAAGAAAGCATAAATAATACTTACGATAGTAAATATTTTTGGTCGTATTTATCGAATAAAAAAAGAGGCATGGTGTTTCATCTAATATGACATATAAATCAAAATTTTCAAGTAATCCATCTGATACTTGTGACATGTCCCGTGACTTTTTCAGCTCTGTTTATGAACCATCAACTTTAATTGACAAATGGCCACCAATTATAAATGATTCTTGTAATAACATAATACTTTCTGACATATCTATTGATTATAATAAAATCTTAAGAGCTCTTAAAAATATAGACTCTAACAAGGGACCTGGCCCAGACAGCATTCTTGGCCTTTTTTTAAAACTTACTGCCGATAGCATAGCTCAGCCTCTTTACATTATTTACAATAAATGTCTAAATGAGGGGATTTTTCCAACAGTATGGAAATCAGCTAATATCTGTTCTGTTTACAAAAGCGAATCTAGAAACGACGTGAAAAACTATCAACCTATCTCAATTCTATGTCTAAACTTTTTGAAAGTCATGTTTATGATGAAATGTATCCGCATCTTCACAATATTATAATACCCCAACAACATGGATTTGTCAAACGTCGATCTACGACCAAAAATCTTATGTGCTTTACACCACTTTATTTGAAAATATGGATAATAGAATTCAAACTGAGGCTATATACTTTCAGAAAGCTTTCGATAAAATTGATCATAGTATACTAATGAACAAATTATGCTTCAACGGAATTAAAGGCAATGTTGGTTACGATGGTTTGCTTCTTATATATCTAATTATACTCAAAAAGTAGTAATTAATGGTTATCATTCCAGTAATATAAAAATTACCTCTGGTGTTCCTCAAGGATCTATTGTTGGGCCATTACTCTTTATTATTTTTATTAATGATATAGATAAATGCTTCCAACATTCCAAATTTCTGTTATATGCGGACGATCTTAAAGCATATTGAAGCATTAAAACTTTAGATGATTGTAATCTCTTCCAAGAGGACTTAGATAGACTATCTATTTACTGTGAACGTAATAATCTACAACTACAACAGCATTAGCTTTACAAAGAACAGAAACCTAATAAACTTCACATATAAGTTAAATCATACGCAACTCACAAAAGTGACATCTCTGCGAGATCTGGGCATTCATTTAGATTATTAGTTACATCTCATATAGAAATTATCATAAGCAAAGCGTTGCAATTACATAGATTCGTAATGAGGGCAAGTAAAGACTTTAAAAAAAAAGTACATTTATAATCCTTTACAAGACAATTATTAGACCACAATTAGAATATGCCTGTAGTATTTGGAATCCCATATACAGCAAATATGTGAACTAGATTGAAAAAGTTCAACGTAAATTCCTCCGATCTCTATACTACCGCTTCCACCGCAGACGCCTTGAACATCAACAATTATTAAATTTATATAATATAATATCTTTAAAATCTAGGCGGATTCAATTAGGAGCATCGTTGCTCTATAAAATATGTAATAATTATAGCGATAGCACAGAAATGGTAAGCAAATTATGCTACTTAGTTCCTAGAGCTATATATCGTCGTGAAGTGAATACCCAGACAATATTTGCACTTGGAACATGCAGAACTAATGCGGGATTACGCTCGTATGCTAGTAGAACAATATAATATTATACTTGTTGATGTTGATTTATTCGCACAGACTGTAAGTCAATTTAAAAATCAAGTTTTTTTTTTATTGCATTTAGTGGCAGACGAGCCACGGTTCCTCTTATGGTAAATGGTAACCGTCGCCCATGGACTCAACTATACCATATATAGTATTGTCAAGCCGCTGCTCACCAATTCATTTCACAGATGAAATGAAATATAAACGGCTATCTCCTGCTACATTCAAAACGCAACAATGTGCTTCATGGCCGGTCACACGGGAGATGGTGGTACCAACCCGCTCGGGCCGGATACCAAGTGAGTACTTCCACTTGGTACCCAGCCCTACCACCAGTCGTGCAATGGATGATAATTGCTTACTTCTCTTAGTCGCCTCATACGACATCCGTGGGAAAGAATGGAGTGGTGACAGTTGTATTCTTAGTCCGTCACCACACGGATAAACCATTTTTAAAGTGCTTAGTGAATACGTGGACGATGATGCAACACATATACATTCAGTTCAACAGCTGTTTTAATGTTTTTCTTTATTTCTATCTTTTTGTATTTTTTTAAATCTATTAAATATTCTCTTTAATTTATTATTAATAAAAAATACGTTATGTTAAATTTCGACATAGAATAGTTTTTTTTTCTCTTCTGTCTACATTAGTATAATTCATTTTCATAATTTTGTTTCTTTTAGGTATACCTAGTATCTAGTTAACATTATAATATTTATAAGGCGGAAGTGGTGTTGATTGTACATTTTTTTAAGTTTGAATTGTTAACTATTTTTTATTTCCATTACTGGCAATGTACAATTGTTAATTTTCCTGAATAAATAAATAAATAAACATTCGCGTAAATATCAGAAAATATCACACTTTATCATCTAAGTCCACTCGTGATCATGAATGCTGTAAAGTATTCGAAACGTCGGGATAGTAGAAAAATCTAGTAAACGCGATAGATTCCGTAAACGTAGTTTTATTTAAAAATATCACACTTTAATTTTATTTTAATTTTCAATAAAAAATTGCTGAGTTGCATCATTATAAAGAACATAATTAGTTGTTAAAATAACTCCTTTGTGAATTTCAATTTGCGAATTTAAGTTAACGTCGGCAAGACTAGAACTAGACCTCGAAGTTTATTCTCAAAAAAGAGAAATTTTCTACGAGTAGGATTAAAACTAGCGTCTTTGTCTATCTGGCAGAATGCTTTTTTGTTAAGCTGTCGTAGAAGCCTGCTAAAACTCCCAATTTTCACCTTCACACTGTAGTCTTACGAGACTCGCGCCATCTATCGGATTTTATTTGCATAAATATTTATTCCTATATAGTAAGCTTAATTATTACAAATCAGAATCGCAAACTTCTATCCCTGAGTCGAGGTATTTACTATGTCCGTAAATAATTTCATAGGCCTGCTATATATTAGCAATCGAGTCAACAATCCACAAAACGATTGCAATTGGCACGAGCGGCTGGATTTCATAGTAGAGTATTTCATAAAAAGAACCCGGTAAGAAATTCATATGGCACTTTTTTAAATCGTTTATTTGTGACAGTTTAATAATGATTTCTTATAACTGAAATGATATGAAGGATACTGAAATTTGTTATAGGTACTATATAGGTATTATAACATACTACCTACTAATAATTATTAAAGTATGCCACATAATTAGCAAAGGCGAAAAGAAAATAACTCACTAATAAAAAAACTGTATTTGTGGTACAGCGGTAGTGTGAGCGACTGCTGATCATGAAGTCTCGGGTTTGATCTCCGGGTTGGGGAGTGTTATTGAGCTTTTTCGTAAAAACAAAAACAACAACAGTAGCAGCCCGGAGTTTGGAAATGTACTCGGTAGACGGCTATAGACTCGCCCCCTATTACGTGAGACTTAAACATAGCTGGCGAACCGTGTGTGTGTAATACACCTCTGCCTACCCCTTTGGGGAACACAGGCGTGATGCTATGTTTTATATAGTACTAGTAATCCTTCCAAGGACGCCATCCATGCCCACAATAGTGAAACCAGTCAGGCACCACCAGTAGCACTCGTTCACGAGCCTGACGCTTGGCTTAGCCTCACCCTCTCACCATATTAGAGAAAAGGCTGTGACTGGTATCTATTTATTAATACGTGAATCAAGTACCCCTTTTACGATAACTACATAAAATTTATAAATATTTGAAGTAAATTAAGAAATCGCTGTATGTATAATGACCGTACATAAAAGTGTATATACCTATTCTATTATAAAGCTGTAACAAAACAATATTTTTAGAGAGAAATTTGAATAAATCAGCCAGTATTTTTAGTCAACTTCAAAAAAAGAAAAGTTTCTGTATTCGACCGTTGTATATGTTAATATGAAAGGGTTCTAAATGATACCGCACTATTTTAATATATTTTTTTAAAGAAGATCACGCATTATTTAATAATCCTTGTATCGCGGGAGACTTTACAAACATACAATTTCACGGACACAAAGCACACTCAGAATCATAAAAACCATTTGTGGATCATACAAAGAGTTTTCCTATGTGGTAATCAAAGCCACAACACTCGGGTGTGAGGCTGATATCTAAGTCACTATCTCGTGCATTTGTTTGCTGTTTACAGCCTCGAGTAACTCCTTGATCAGCTCCGTTTTGAGGTCATCGTAGGTTCTAACTGCTTTTTCCGTCCCGAGCCACAACTTTTTCATGCCGGCTAGACATCGTCTGGCTATATTTTGTTGTTGGAGTGGAGCCAAAAATATCAGCATTATCTTCCAAGCCTTGTGTCCACTTCGTCGAGGAATACGTTACACCATCTTCAGTGAACTTAGGTAGGACATCGATCTTATATAAAAACGGTTAACTAGCAAGAGTCGTGTGCATCGTAAAAATCTTGCCCCCCTTAGAATGAAAACCGAAACGTTAGACGAACTTTTGTTTCGCTTCATTGTGATTGGTCGCCTGAATCACGTGTCGAAATCTCGACTAATCAGGAATCACGCGTCGGACTCTTGATCACTCCCAATGCCTCGAAACGAAAGTTAGTCTAACTTTTCGTTTTTTATTCTAAGGGGGCGATTGCCGTCGTTTTGCCTATGAGTATATCTACATAATATACTACTGTAACGTGGATTAGGGTTTAATTTAAAAATACGTGAATGTTTTTTTTTTTGGGAAAAGTCAATTAATATTATTTTAATTATAAATACTAGCGGCCACATTTTGATTGGCATCTTGGCAAAAATATATTCCTCCTTTTTATTTTCACCCTGCTAAGGAATAATCTTTATATCGCGGGGGACTTTACAAACATCTAATTTCACGGACACCAAGTACACCCAGATTCAGAACAACTATTTGTGGATCACAGAACTATTTGTACTTTGTGAGAATCGAACCCACAACACTTGGGCGGGAAACCGGTATCTAAACCACTCCGCCTTGTGTATAATCATACATAAAAAAATAGATTTTGATTACATATTCGATTAATATTGCAATTTAGCAGCTGGATCTCAGACTATTTTCTCACAATAATAATTAAAATGTACCTACAAACATGTTTCTGAAGATGTGTCTTTTTTCACATATAATAATTAAAAGACGAGCACTTTATAAAAGCATCAAAAAGTTTGATTGCTTCCTTATTATTAAAGCACTATTTTTAGAACTGCACTTTTTTAATTTGTTTGTATGAACAAAATATATTATATGTTTTAAATCCAAGGGCTTCGTAGTCAATCAACTTTAAAGATTAGATATATTAGTATTTTTTTCAATCCTTTTACTGTCGCGCTAATAATAGGAGGAGGAAAGAAAGATCATGGGTTTTAGCCTCAGGCGATCTTATTTGGCAGAATTGACACTAGAAGTAGCTCAGTCTGATCTTCTGTGAGAGGGTGGTGGGTACTTCTTCGATAGAGCTGGCCTATTTATGCTGGGAATTTTTATGTATTATTAATTGATTGATTTTGAAGTTAGGCCGTTTATATATTTGATATTAGATTCGCGACATAGCTTGCGTGGACTATATACAAAGTATAAGTACATTGCAAAGCCACATCTATTATCTCTAAGAAAAAGTTAGTAGGTATCTCATAGAAACCGTTCATTTTTCCGAGATTATACTTTTGAGTTCGAAGAGTTCAAAAACATAATGAGTGCAATTTTGAGCGCTTAAGTATCAAATTAGCGGGAAGTTGCAGGGATGGCCCTTAGGGTCAACCGTTTTCCAGATTTTTATTTTATATTATTAGTAAGAATATTTTTCTGCAAATGAATATAGAAAAACTAAGAGATTCAAACTCAACTTTCAATACTCTGATATTATAATATTATACTAGCTCACCCGGCTAACTTCGTACAGCCATATTTTTTTTTCGTGAATTTTTTGCAATTAAAATTACACTTACTTACTTATCATCACGCCATTTCCCTTGCGGGGTAGGCAGAGAGACCAGAGTGCCAAGAGGCTCTATTCTTGCATACATCTCTCGCTTTCTCAACATTCATAACTCTCTTCATACACGCTCGCCGGTTTCGGAGACTCCTGACTCAACCTTCCTTTAATACATGACCGATTTGGTCTAGGTAGGTAAGTCTCGGTATCCCCCTGTACCTACAACCTTCCACTTTCGCATTGTATATCGTCTTAGCCAGTCACTCGTCCGGCATTCTTTCAACATGTCCGAACCATCGGAGCATTCCCTTTCGCATCTTTACACTAATACTCTCTTTCATACCTACTCGCTCTCTTACATCATTGTTACGAATGCGGTCAGTCAGCCTCACTCCACAGATTCTCCGCAGAGATCGCATTTCGACCGCATTGATTTTACTCTCATGTTCCTTTTTACATACCCAACTCTCGCTTCCATATAATAACGTTGGGACAAGCACTGCATTGTGTATTGCGACACGTGCTTTCTGGCTGAAGTGGTGGCTGTCGAGAAGTTGTCCCAATGCTCCGTTCACTCTATTTCCCGCATTCACTCTTCTCTCTACATCAGTGGTGTACCTTCTATCCCGACTGAATCCACATCCAAGTTATACAAATTCATCCACTTGTTCTAGCACACCATTTTCTATTGCTATTCTAACATCTGTTCTGGCTTCTTCTCTTTCGAAAACCATTACTTTGGTTTTGCTCACATTCACACGTAGGCCCCTTTTCTTACAATCTTCTGCCATTACGTCGACTAGGGTTTGCAGGTCAGTCGCAGACTGCGCTAATAGGACCGCATCGTCGGTATATAGCAGCGAGTTAACCACTGAGTCACCCATCTAAACTCCCACATTCATTTCATTCAACCTTTGTAGAGATTTATCCAGATTTATGATAAACAGTCTGGCTGACAGAACGCAGCCCTGTTTAACGCCGATATTGACATCAAACCAGGGTGACATTCCATCATCCAGCCGCACACAAGCTCTGCAGTCCATGTAGTTGGGTTGCACCCCTTATAGCAGTCTACCATTAATACCATACTCCGGCAAAATGTCCCAAAGTTCCTTTCGCACAACAGTTTCATATGCTTTCTCCAAATCCACAAAACTGCATAAAACCCTCTGTCCTACAGCCAGCTGCTCCTCCACAATGTTGCGTAGAGAAAACACTTGATCCATGCATCCTCGTCCACACCTGAAAACTCCTTGTGCCTCACACAAAAATTCATCAGACAACATCCTCATTCTTCTTTCAATAATCTTACCATACACTTTGGCTGCCAAACTGGTCAAGCTTATGGCCCTGTAGTTTGCACAGTCATTACGTGAACCCTTGTTTTTAAACAAGGGCACGACGACTGCGCTTCTCCACTCCTTGGGAACCATTGCTGAGCTACAACATAAATTGAGAAGCATCAAGAAGGATTCCCAGACACATGAGCCTCCAAGCTTGATCATCTCAGCAGACACCATATCAATACCCGCTGCCTTACCATTTTTCAAACTTCTAATCGCCCATTCAACTTCATCCATACTAAAGTCATCAAAGGATGCCGGTAACGCATCCTGATCTGTTAGAGCGCATGTGGCATCAGCATAATCCTGAACATCCGCATACATATCTCCAAAATATTCACTCCATCGGCTTAACCCATCTTGTGTTTGCGTAAGAATGTCTCCACCTTTAGACCTTATTTTATTCATTCTGAAAGCTGACCAACCACTCCGAGATTTCTTCACCTCCCTCCAGAAAAGTTTGTTGTTGCTCTCAAAGTTTTTGGTCAGCCTTTCTTCTGCAATCATATTTGCTCTATCACGCTTCTCTTTCACTAAGGCTTTGGTGTCATTCTTACGTTGCCGGTATATTTCTTTCTTCTGTTCTTTCATACTTGCACTCAGGTTCAAAGAAGATACATAGTCCAGCCACGCTAAAATATTAAAATACTAATATCGTTAATAAAAATAGGTGTTGGCAGTAAAAGGGTGAAAATTTAGGCTTGTATGTATTTTTACATGCTGAATCATATAAAAAAATAAAAATAAAAAATTGTGACAACCCTTATTACTTAGGGGTATAAAATAGTTTACATCCTATTCTCAGACCTATACTGAATATACACACAAAATTTTCATTTCAGGTCAAGCTGTTTCGGAAGAGAATGGTGACATACTGTGACACGAGAATTATTATATTAATTATTATATATTATTATATATTGAATAACAAGATCTTTCCAAACGTATACGTAAGTTATTTTTATGCATTGTTATGCCTTACTTAACATAATCCTGCACCAACGCGTAGAGATAAAATCCTTTACGTACTGTATATAACTTCCAAGTATTTATTATATTTTATAATTACTAATAATTTACAAGGTATGAAATAAGCTTATAATTCTTTGTCTTATAAATGCAAATTAAAGACCTGTGCACAATATAAATATGGTCATCATCGCTGCACATGCAGATAATTTTTTAACAATTGCATACAGTTGGAAGTATATTAAGTGAAAAATATGATTTTAAGCGTATTTCTTTTGTTTTGTATTGTCTTCGGAGTTCAATCGAATCCGGGTAGGTAAAAATATATAACCAGTAACAATAAATTTTGAAATTTATAATCAAAACAAAACATAGTTAAAACCCAGATCCAGAACAACCATTTATGTTTCACCATTAATGGTGTTTTACATCATCACGAGTGGTCTGTGACCAAAACGCGAATAAAATGAACCGTATCTAATATATTCCGTAAAAGTATTTTTATTTTATAATGTTTTTACATTAATTTATTTCTACCCATTACTCTCTTACTATTTATTGGGCATGGGTCAGTGCAGCAGACTTCACAAGCTTCGAGAAAATTTCTCTCGTGCAGGTTCTCTCACGATTTTTACTCTCAAATATGTGACTTTGCACAAAATCTTACATGTACAAACATAGCTCTGTTACAGCTTTGTAATAGTAGCTATCTACTAGCTATAGCCAGCAGAGCTATGCAAGCGTGCTTCAACAAGATTTATATAATAAATATTATAAACATTTAACTAAATATTACTATAGATATTTACAGTTCTAATTAAGAAGACGCTAATCCCATTCAAACATTCATCAATAATTTTCACTGCCCCTAAATAGAAAAAAAATAAAACCCCAATTCGCGGCTTTATTTATTGATGAGGAGTAAAGCAATTTCCATTTTTAAGTTCCTATGTGTAAAATACGGCACTCTTACAAAAACTCTTCATCCTCTGAACGTCCTGCGTGTGGGTACGCAAAATACGCGCTCAGACGTGGAGTTGCGAAGAACAGCCCGCCGAACCAATACCAATACCAATCCTGTACCTTTCATTAATATGTTAATCCACTCAGTCTACTTAACCGCAATGGGCCAGCGTGTTGAACATACAGCCTAATAGCTCTCACAATGAGAGAAGACGGCAGGACGGAACGGTCGGACAGTAAAAGGGTTAAAAATAATGTGAATATCTAAAAGAACTGAATGTCCACATTTATTTGTGATAAGTAGATACAATTCCAATTTTCCACCAATTAGACTAAAGTCCGTGTGGTGATGGACTAAGAATAAGTGTCACCACCCCATTCTTTCCCACGGGTGTTGTACAAGGCGACTGGCGACTGAAGGAAAATAAGCAACTATCACCCATTACATTACTGGCGGTAGGGCTGGGTACCAAGTGGGAATACTCACTTCCTATAAGGCCCGAACGGGTTGATACTGCCATCTCCCGGTTGACCGACCATGAAGCACATCAGTGTGTTTTGATTGTAGCAGAAGATAGCATTTATTCTTTCATTTCATACCTGTAAAATGAAATGGTGAGCAGCGGCTTGACAACACTCCCGCTATAGCTTAGTGCATGAGCGACGGTTACCATTTATCATTAGGTAGACTGTGGCTCGTCTGCCAATTCAAAAACATAATTCTCGTTTGTCGTCCGTCCTCACGGCTCATATTATTCTCAGTTCTACTGGAGCCGATTGTCTAACCAGGTTCAGCGAATCATACTTATGTTAACGGAATGTTTCCTATCTGCCCCGTGTAAGCTAAATGATAACTATTTTCTCTACAAAATAAATTTTATATTCTACAATACTTTCTGATATTTACGCGAATGTTACACATTTTGAAATAAATCTACGTTTACGGAATATCATCAACCTTGGACGTCTATCATCTAAGTCCACCCGTGATCATGAATGCTGTAAAGTATTCGAAACGTCGGGATAGGAGTAAAATCAAGTAAACGCGATAGATTCCGTAAACGTAGTTTTATTTCAAAATTTATATTCTACAGTAAATTATGTTAGGTACTTAGATATTTTTATATATATTTTAGGATTTTAATTTGCATCTGGACGGTATCCAGGAGATGCAGGTTCAAATCCTGCTCCTGACTGTTATTTCCGATTTCAAATTTTTCACTTTGTGTTTAATATATAGTGCTAAGCATGTCAAATGCTAAAAATATATTTAAAAATATCTAAATATTTATGGGGTTTGCATCATTATTAGGTAAAATCTTAATTGTAAAATTAAGTTTACCTGGTCGGTATAATGTATGAAAATACTTCCGACAGATGATGCAGGCGTCACCCAAAGACGTTAAGTATGAATGTGTTATGGAAATTAGCAGTCAGGAGCAATAAATTGTCAGGATGGCTGAATTGGTAAAGCATCTGGACGGTATCCAGGAGATGCAGGTTCAAATCCTGCTCCTGACTGTTATTTTTGATTTCACATTTTTCACTTTGTGTTTATTATATTAGGTACGTTATTTTATTACAATTTATGATGTTTTTATATTATTTTCCAGTGGAAATTATAAGAAATTGCCCAATTGGTGTTAGTGAATGTTTCACAAATGCTGCAAAAGAAATATATTCTTTAGCAATGGAACCTAATGCAGATATTGGTGCTGAAAATATGGACCCACTTTTCCAAAAGCTAATCGAAGCAGACCTAGGAATATTACAATATACATTTACAAACAGCACTCTTTTAGGATTTAGATCTTGTGAAGTTACAAAAGCATCGTAAGTTATTCTTTAGCATATTATAAGCTCTAAGAGTGAAAATATTTCCGTACCTATTATGTATATTCCAAAATTAAAGAAAGTTATTGTGAAAATTGCAAGACAGACAACTACACTATTATAGCAAGAGGAAGAACACACACAAGACTAAAAGCTTTGTCTTGTTTTACTCATAACATATATTTGATTTAAAAATGATTTGTTTTGAAAAAATTGCACATCTATAAGACTGATCACGCTGTAATTTTAGAATTTGCATTTTTTTTTTTCTTAAAAATATGGCTGGCGATATAATTAACAGTTGGTTTTGAAACTATGCGAAGGTGTATTTATTCTTAAAACTAACGAAAAAAAAAAACTCGAAAGGCTTAAAATTATGCGTCAATATTTCCATCTACATCACTGACTACTGGCAAAGTGAGAAATATCAAATAAAAATCACCAAAAAAAAGACACAACACCCCATAGAAACAAAAATGTCATGTACTTTAAATGCAAAACTTTACATAAATATTATATCTTATATTTATTATATCTTTGGTAATATATGTATCAATTCTTTTTTACACTAGAAAACATAATGAAGCCGAAACAGAGCTGGAATTACTTTGCCCAAAGTTTGTTATGCAAGGACAATACAGTATAAATGGCAAACTCTTGTCAGAGACAGTAAAAGGAAACGGCGACTACACCATTATTTCTGGTTTGTTATACTTATCCAATATTTAACTCATATAACTAAAATTTATTGCTTATACATAAATCAATAATTACTTACTGTAAAAAGTATTTTTCCTAATCCTAGACTTTTTGAGGAAAATTAACCGATTATTTGAGGATTATACTTAAATGGAATAGTGATGATAAAATAAAAACAGATAGACATTGTGGTAACAATGAAAACAATACTATCACAATATTTTGATATTTTTATATCCTGCTCAAATGCGTACCGCAGTGCGGGTTAGGGCGTGCCCTAGATGCTGGAGGGTCTCGAGCGTGACCCCTGGGGACGCCCGTACCGCGCGGCGCTTAACAAGCTCCGCGCCCAGGGCCCCCCCCTTACGGAGACCCTCCAGCCGGGCTTCCTCTCTGAGGTGGTCGGGGGACTTTTCCCCTCACGGGCGGTGCACACGCCCCCAGTCATGGCTCCGCCAGATGGTGACCGGGAGGCCGACGACGGAGAGGTACCGCCCGTGACGACGACGGAAATGGGGGCGGCGGCTTCGCGTATGCGGAGAGGCGCCGCCCCCGGGCCGGACGGGGTTCCCGCCCGAGTGCTGGCCCTGGTCCTCGACCACCTTGAGCCCCGCCTCGGGGAGCTGTTCGGCGCTTGCCTGGTGTCCGGACGGTTCCCTGACTGCTGGAAGGAGGGGAAGCTCGCGCTCCTGCCGAAGCCGGGACGGCCTCCGAATACGGTCTCGGCCTTCAGGCCCATCGTGTTGCTGGACGAGGCGGGCAAACTCCTCGAGCGGGAAGTCGCTGCCCGCATCGTCCGGCACCTAGGAGCGGTTGGCCCCGACCTGTCCGACGCCCAGTTTGGATATCGGGCGGGTCGGTCTACGGTCGACGCCATTCTGCGCCTGAAGGCCGCGGCTGCGGAGGCCGTCACCTCGAGGGAAGTGCTGTTGGCGGTGTCGCTCGACGTCGCCAACGCCTTCAACAGTCTGCCATTCGGCTGCATCAAGGAGGCACTCCGGTACCATGGAGTGCCCCTCTACCTAAGGCGGCTGGTGGCAGACTACCTGGACGGCCGCAGCGTCCTCTTCGTGGACCGGGAAGGGGACGTTGTAAGGAGGGCTATGTCGTGCGGCGTCCCGCAGGGTTCGGTTCTTGGGCCGCTCCTGTGGGACATCGGCTACGACTGGGTCCTCCGTGGCCGGCTCCCCCCCGGGCTGGGCGTAATTTGCTACGCAGACGATACGCTCGTCGCAGCCCGGGGCAGGACCCTCGAGGAGGCGGCAACGCTGGCCACCTCAGGTACCGCGGAGGTGGTCAGGCGGATCGAGGCGCTGGGGCTTAGGGTGGCCCTTGAAAAGTCGGAGGCCCTACTCTTCCATGGGCGCCGACGGGGCCCGCCCGCCAGCGCCTCGATAACTGTCAACGGTGTGGGCTTCCCAATCCAGGCCCACATCAAATATCTGGGCCTGGTATTAGATGGACGGTGGCACTTTGACGAGCACTTCCGCCGTCTTGCGCCAAGGCTCGTCAACACGGCGTCCGCCCTCGGGCGACTTATGCCGAATTTGGGCGGACCGAGTCTTGCGTGTCGACGACTTTACGCGGGGGTAGTACGGTCGATGGCGCTGTACGGCGCGCCTGTGTGGGCGGAGTCCCTGGCCGCTCGCAATAGGGCCCTTCTGTGGCGCCCACAGAGGGTCGTAGCGGTCAGGGCA
This sequence comes from Leucoma salicis, assembly GCA_948253155.1. Classification (NCBI taxonomy): domain Eukaryota; kingdom Metazoa; phylum Arthropoda; class Insecta; order Lepidoptera; family Erebidae; genus Leucoma; species Leucoma salicis. The sequence continues at coordinate 18,767,928 of OX411815.1, read as the reverse complement.
ATACGCGGGTACCGCACGGTCTCGACCGATGCAGCCTGAAGATGCCCGCCGCGCCACCGTCTTTAAGTGGAAGTCTCGGCTGGAGGCGCCCCGGGCTGGTCTTTGGACCGTGGGGGCGCTCCGGCCGATCTTGGAAGAATGGGCAGGGCGGCAGCACGGGGTCCTCACCTTCCGATTGGTGCAGGTTTTGTCGGGGCATGGTTGCTTCGGCAAATACCTGCACACGATCGCAAGGAGGGAGACGACTCCAGGCTGTCACCACTGCGACTGCGACGAGGACTCGGCGCAGCACACGCTCGAGTCGTGCCCGGCCTGGGATGTGCAGCGCCGGGAACTCGTTGCAGTCATAGGCGTGGATCTGTCGCTGCCGGCCGATGCGCGAGCGATGGTTGGCAGTGACAGGGCCTGGACCGCGGTCGCCGCCTTCTGCGAGGCTGTCATCTCGCGGAAGGAGGTGGCGGAGAGGGCCCGTGAGGAATCCTCCTTTGCGGACCCGATTCGCCGCCGGCGCGAGGGGCGGCGTGCGCGCGCTTACTTGCGCCTGATGCCGCCCTAGCCGAGGCTGCGGGCGGTGGGGTCGGGGAGTACCCTGCCGTCCGCGGAAGCCTACCGCGAAGGTGCGACGCCCAAGTGCGCGAAGCGTCGCTCAAGAGAGGCTGCCCGAAGGGGCAGCCGCCTGCGGATCGCGGTCGTAACGACGCGGTACCCGTGATCCGCCGTAGCAAGGGCGGGTGGAGGCGCACGGTGGGTTTTTAGTGGGTGAGAGCCCCATTCACCCCGTTGTCTCCCCGGGCAGCGGGGTGTGCGGTAGGACATTTTTGCCCACCTAAAATAAAAAAAAAAAATAAAAAAAAGGGCGTGCCCCAGAGGCGACGCGTACCGACCCGCTCCCGTCGGTTCGAATAATGGCAGATGCGGCGATGGGGGCTGCAACCCATCACGCCTTGCCCAGTTTGGCCAGTCGAGGGGACCAGAGTGTCGAGTAGGCAGGTGGAATGTAAGAGGTGATGTGGAAGGTAAGTTACACGAGCTGGTAGCCGTCATGTCGAACAGATAGCTTGATGTGCTCTGTGTAACAGAGACCAAGCGAAAGGGCAGTGACACCTGTGATCTTCCTGGTGGAGGGATAGCTCTGTGGTCTGGTGTACCGCAGAGCGATCGGGCCAGTATGGGAGTGGGGGTGTTGCTGTCCGCTCGCTTGGCCTCAGGTGTGAAAGACTACGGAATGTTTGATCCTAGACTTCTATGGGTCCGAATAAAACTAGGTGTCACCAGGATCTTCATGGTCGCAACTTATGCTCCCGTAGGCTCTTCGGTGGCATCTTATCTAGAGAAGTTCTGGGATAATGTAAGGAAGTTCTGGATTTAGCAGAAGCTAGTGAACGTGTGATAGTATGCGGAGACTTGAATGGATGGGTTGGAACCAAGCGTCCAGACTTTGAGGACGTGCTTGGTTCATTTGGTGATAAGAGAGTGAACGATGCAGGTAGGCTCATTGCGGATGTATGTATGGAGAGAAACCTTATTGTGTCAAACACATTTTTTCAAAATAACACATATGTACACATGGAAAAGGAATGAAGAGAGAAGTATGATATATCTAATTCTGGTAGACAGTCGCTTCCGAAGTAAAATTTTGGATACAAGGGCCTAAAGGGGTCCCACTGTCGACACGGACCACTATCTCGTTATTGCGAGATTAGTAGTCTGTTCAGAAAGTGGAGACAATGGCGAGAGCGTGTCCACTTCGGAGGGCTTGAAAGAATAAAGATTGAAAAGTTGCAAGAAGAAAGTGTAAGAGCAAAGTATGCAGTGGGTGTCCGTGAACGGCTGACAATGGCAAGTCAGCCGGAATCTGACATGGAAGAATGCTGGAGAGTATTGAAAGAATGTATGGTAGATACAGCTAAAGAAGTATGTGGATGCTCAAAGAAGCATAGGAAAGTGAAAGGTGATGCATGGTGGGATACGGAAGTAGCAGCTTCCGTAGACCAAAAGAAGAAAGCGTGGCTGGGCTCTTCTTTGAACTTGAGTGCAAGTATGAAAGAATAGAAGAAAGAAATATACCGGCAACGTAAGAATGACACCAAAGCCTTAGTGAAAGAGAAGAAGCCAGAACAGATGTCAGAGTAGCAATAGAAAATGGTGTGCTAGAACAAGTGGATGAATTTGTATATCGTGGATGTGGATTCAGTCGGGATGGAAGGTACACCACTAATGTAGAGAGAAGAGTGAATGCGGGAAATAGAGTGAACGGAGCATTGGGACAACTTCTCGGCAGTCATCACCTCAGCCAGAAGGCACGTGTCGCAATACACAACGCAGTGCTTTTCCTAACGTTATTGTATGGAAGCGAGAGTTGGGTATGCAAAAAAGAGCATAAGAGTAAAATCAATGTGGTCGAAATGCAATCTCTGCGGAGCATCTGTGGAGTGAGGCTGACTGACCGCATTGGTAACGACGACGTAAGAGAGCGAGTAGGTATGAAAGAGAGTATTGGTGTAAAGATGCGAAAGGGAATGCTCCGATGGTTCGGATATGTGGAAAGAATGCCGGACGAGCGACTGGTTAAGAAGATATACAATTCGAAAGTGGAAGGATGTAGGTACAGCGGAAGACCGAGACTCACCTACCTAGACTAAATCGGTCATATATTGAAGGAAGGTGGAGTCAAGAGTCTCTGAAAACGGTGAGCGTGTATGAAGAGAGTTATGAATGTTGAGGAAGTGAGAGATGTATGCAAGAATAGAACCTCTTGGCACTCTGTTATCTCTGCTTACCCCGCAAGGGAAATGGCGTGATGATAAGAAAGTATATATATTTTTAGCATTTAACACGCTTAGTCATATATATAAAACACAAAGTGGAAAATGTGAAATCGAAAATAACAGTCACGAGCAGGATTTGAACCTGCATCTTCTTGATACCTTCCAGATGCTTTGGGCTGAATTGGCTGAATTGGCTTTTGGGCTGAATTGGTGCTGATTGGTGGCTAAAAAAAAAAGATACAAAAAAAATAAATAACAAAACACATTTTGATCTAAATTTTAGCACTTGACATGCTCGGCTACTCTTATAGTAGAAATTATAATTTGTGAATAAGGAAAAAGAGTATTTTAGTACGAGCGGGAACCGAACCTGCGTCCCTTCCTTTCCGGGGAAGTGCTCTAATCCATTGAGCTATCGTACCATTTCTAGAAATAACGAATTTCTTCACCACATTGCGAAAAGCTTCCCTCTCGTACTAAAATACTCTTTTTCCTTCTTTTTTTTTAGTTTAGACAAGGCTCTTCTTTGGCAAGGCATCAAGAGGCTCGATCGTCGAAGTACCATTACTTTCACAAAAGATCAACCTAAAACAACGGCATTTACTCTGTTGTGGTGTCTCGTATAGTGAGTGGTAGTGCCAAAGCTCCATAATCTTTCCTTACCCTATCCTTGTTATCCTTCCCCTGTACTTTATAGCCTTTTCACCAACTGTTATTTGACGACGCGTGAGTGATGCTTCAAAATGCAAAATCTCTAACCTAATACAGTCTGAGCCATAGCGTTTTTTTATTACAGGAAAGATTAGAATTATCTTAAACTTGAACTCAGAAGCGATGTCAAAGGATGGAAAAAAATACAGAAACATCAAGAGCTTTAGTTACAAGGTGGAACTCTTGGACAGAGTGTCTTATGACTTCACAAATTTATTTGGTGGTGATAAGCAATTAGGTAATATATATATATATATATATATATATATATATCTTACTCATGTATGTAAGTGAATACCTACTGCCTTACTAATAAACGTTGTATAACCTCTGAATAGTTATTCAGTGTTTTGTATTTGTAAATAATATGCTATTTTGTCGTTGAAAGACCGGAACAAATTACTGATTATCTATTCGGAGCTTATACAATGTTTATTAGTAAGGGTGTTAAGGTCTCATTCATAGAAACTAGAACAGCTCTTTAGCACTGACTAAACTAAAATACTACTTTGTCACTTTTCAACAAAGTAAAAGTACGTTGAACATTTCACAGAAAGTGACAAAAACATCTGTCACCTCGTGTTTCAAATCACTTTTATATTATTACTAGCCTTTGCCCACGGCTTCGCCGCAGCCAAAAGCTAGTTTTTAACTTATATCTTAGGTTTCCGATATAGTAGCGGGATAAAGTGTATACCAGTTGTTAAGTCTAATCGAGATCCATCAAATAAAAAAAGTTGCATCAAAATCCGTTCAGTCGTTTTTGCGTGATGCGCGAACTAACAAACAGATAAACAGACAAACATACAAAAAATCTAAAAAAAAACGGTTTTGTGTTCAGACACGTCTATATAGCCTAATACAGTCTTTTTTTCTCAAATATCTTAAATGTACAGAGACAGCTCCTTTATAATAGTTGATGATGAAGTTAGTCATTTTTGATCTATATTTTTTTAGCATTTGATATGCGCCGCTACTTTTTAATGTACGAATTATTTGTGAATAAGGAAAAAGAGATTTTTAGCACGAGCGGGGGCGTAAAGACAAATGTGATGATAAGATTGGGATGACCGAATAGGTCAGTACGATAGCTCAGGGGTTAGTGTCCACAATATTATCAGTATTTTGGACAAATCAAGTGCTATAAAAATTCACAAAATTGGACTTGGACTCATTGATCTCATTTTTTTATAAATACTAAAAAAATATAAAAGTCAAAATCAACATAGTTTGCAAAGAGGTTGTAGACTTGGCGAATGTTCGTAAATTCTCTAGAGTATGAAACTCTTTCAAGAGAGGCGTTACAAGCTTTATTAAAATTTTGTATAGCAGATGCACGTGTACAATAACACACTTACTATTCAAAGGCTTCGCATCTGAAGGAAGAAAGAGGCACACGATACAATCTTTAAAAAAATGTCTCTTCTCTATATAACGTATTTTTATTTTTCTTTAAATTAAATATTTAATAATCAAGCTTAAGTACTGCCTGTTTGCCCTGTAACATTAAAAATAGTTATGGACGTTTTTAAATTTAATTTATTATATTTTTGTACACTATGTATACAGTGACAAACGAGCCTACGGCCCATGTTATGATAAAAGGTTATCGTAGTCTAAAGGCTAGCAACAGGAAAGAATTAGTTGTGCTTCACTAATTTGAAGGATAGGGATAGGAGATACAGAGGAAAGGTAACAAGGAGAGGATGAAGAGAAGGTTTATCCATCCAATGAAATAGATTAAAACTTATATTGTTAATCCTCTTCTATAGACTATAAAATGACGTAACACATCTCGGAATTCACTACTATTGAAGTATATATATTTTTTTTTTGTCACTGCAACTTAAAAGATGGCTTTTTTATTCAGTTTATTTGACGGGCCTCGTGACATAGTCGTTAGTGTAACCGACTTCCGTGCACGAGGTCGTGGGTTCAATTCCCACTCAGGACAATTATATGTGTGATGAACATAGATATTTTTACTGCGTCTGGGTGTTTTCTATCTATTATTATATGTATGTATTTACAAAAAAAAGAAATATAATGTATTATATCCGTAATCTGGTACCCATAGCACAAGTATTAAGCTTAGTTTGGGAGCAGAGGACGTTGTGTGAAATGTCCGTGATTATTTTTTTTTTACAATTCTTTGTGCTTCCAGGTGATAAGTTTATCAAGTTTATCAACCAACAGTGGAAACCAGCTACTGAGTTTATACAAGACCCCATTTTTAGAGCTAACTTGGGGAAGCTTGTTGATAATTGCAATATATTATACTACAAGACTTTCGCTCTTAATTAATGTACTCATGATAAATAAGTAATTGTTAAAATTAACTCTTTGAATGTACATTCCAATACATAATAAATATGATAAAAAATGTATGTTTTGTATTATTAACTATGTTCCTCAACCGACATAATGGATAGGATTTTTAATTGCTTACCAGCTCATACCAACATTAAAGGAGATATAAATGATTCCATACATTTTTGGGCTTGGGTGTTAACAAGATGAAAGCTTACATCTAAAAATTTCATAATCTAAAATTTAGCGAGATTTGGCATTCTAGGAGCTGAGATATGGAAGATTATATAAAAGTGAGGTTAAGTATCAAAGTACACCCACTAAGTGTTGTCATAACATTTAAAAACCCAGAAACACGTTATTTATAATCTCGCAGGATGTATAATACTATCAAGATGATAGTTAAGATAGCTTAAATAAATTAGTAAATAGATCTACTTCGCGTTTGATAGGTAGTTAGGTTCTAATGCTAGAACCTTGCTTATCCCAACATGAATGGCTTGATCGGGGAAGAAGCAACCACTCACAGATCAGCGTGAAACAACGGTAGGTAATTCTACACTTGTATATCGTATGGTGAGTGAGAGCACCAGAGCTTCCTACCTTTGGGAGATCTTCTACCCCTTTCCATCGAGATGGCGACGCGCGGACGATACTTCTGGTGTTGCGAACGTCTATAGGCTTCAGTAATCACTTACCATTAGATAGACCGTATGCTCGTTTGCCACCCACGTAGTATAAAAATGGTAGTAGGTAGTAGGTACCTTCTAAAGTACATTTGCTAAATAATTAGGTAGGATAGCGAGGGGAAACGGAAAACGGAGCGACACGCGATTTATACTTGACAAACTTTTATTATAATACTCAAACGGAAATACTAAACCAGGTTATCCCAGCGGGAGGTGGAAGTACACGGGAGTAGTATTCTATTTAGCTAGTAGTATGACACTAAACGTATCAACAAGGTGAAAGCGTAAAGCGTGCAGTTTACTAGTTCCCTACCTAAAGCACACCTAATGATTGATATAGGTCCAAGGTCAATATTCTGCATGAAGCAAACCATAGCGCGATCTAATTTTGACGAGTAACGCCATCTATCGCGCATCAATGCAAACGGCGCGACGTGGTATGGTTGTGTTACAACTCTCCCCTCCTGTTCATGAAGTCAGCCCGACAAGTGTGACAGGACAAGCTTGGTTTATTGACGAGCTTTGGGAGGTCTTCCACGAGGTCTCTTCGTTGGAGTCTGAATGACAGCATGCCTCTTGTCGATACTCTGCTTCTTCGGCCTTCCTCTTTTTCGGATCGGCAAAGTGGGTTCTGGTACAATATGATGAGCATTTTCAAATTGGTACGGAACCAAGGCCGACACATGGTATATACCAGCAGGGGTTTTGGAATCAGTGCTGGCGATTTCAAATGAGCTAGTACCTTGTCGTCGCACAATTATGTAAGGTCCATCGCATCGTGGGGCCAACTTGGAACTAAATCCTTGACTGGATTTACTCAGTGCATGGGTAGTAACCAACACCAGATCTCCTGGTTGATAGTTAGGACAAGCTTGTCTTTTCTGATCAACATATATCTTTCGTTTTTCTTCTTTGGAGTCTTGTATTTCCCGGGCTCTGTGCAAGGTATCAGCCATCATAAGTAAGTGAGGAGTAATTTCTTTAATAAAACTCTCGTTTTGTGCTATATGTCGAAGATCATGGTTAACATCATCTGGCGTTCGTAATTCACGTTCAAACGTAAGGTATGCTGGTGTATAACCAGTAGAGCACAACGTCACCGTATTCATTGCGAAGCGAATACTAGGCAATTTCTCTGCCCATGTCGTGTGGATGTCCTTAACCAAAATAGCTAATTGGGTCTTCAAGTCCCGATTCCTTCGTTCAACCGGGTTGGTTTCGGGATGATAGACGGGAATGAATCCATGTTCCATGCCGAGGCAGTATGTTAGCTGTTGCATAACATTACTGACGAATTGTGTGCCATTATCACTAATAAGGCACCGTGGAGCGCCATATCTCAATATAATTTCATCGAGCAGTGTTTTGGTACATTCCTCCGCAGTTGCTCGTTCGAGGGCAAATAGTTCCACCCAACGTGAAGCAACATCTTCAACAATGAAAATCCAGTTATGGTTTCCAGGAGTTCGTGGCAAGGGTCGGAATAAATCGAATGCTACTACTTCAAAGCGTTGATTACGTGCCGTAGTCTGAAGTAAACCAGCAGGTTTCTGATTCGAAGGTTTATAGCGCTGGCATTGGATGCAATTTCGGACATAAGGTTCTATATCTTTCCTCATTCCCTTCCAAAAATTACATTTTTCTATGCGGTCAAACGTTTTGTCTGTTCCGTAGTGTCCAGCAGCAGCTTCGTTGTGGTGAGCATTCATTATTTTTGCTTGTTCTTGCTTAGGAATGACTAATTGGTTGGTTTCTAATGCAGCGTATGGGTTATAGCGGTACAGCAGACCATTATTCATGTAGTAACCCTTTCTACTCCAGTACCTAGCATTTTCTTCATCATTGCTTTCCAATACCTGCACTCTATCTTTACAATGTCTTCATCTTTATGCTGTTCCATCCTTATTACCTCTTTTCTCTTTGCAGGCATATCCACTATCACCGTGCCAATTCCACATTCTTCCTCTTTCGTAGGTTAACAGTTGGGCCGAGATAGAGAGTCAGCAACGACATTTACTCTCCCAGCAATATACTTGATGCTGATGTCATATAGCTGCAAAAGTAAATCCCATCAAGCTTATCTCTCAGTTGGTGACTTTAAGGACATGAGCCATCTAAGGGCTTGGTGATCAGTCATAATAGTTATCTTTCCACCTTCAATATAGCCTCGAAACATGTTTACAGCCCATACTACCGCCAAGGCCTCACGCTCCGTGGTCAAATAATTGCGCTCGGGCTTCGTCAAAAGGCGGCTCGCATATTCTATGGGGTGTTCGGTTTCTCCCTCCCCCTGGACCAGAACCGCTCCAAGAGCATAACTACTGGCATCAGTCTTGATAGTATACGGCTTTGTATGGTCAGCTTGGGCAAGAACCAGAGATGAAGCTAAGAGCATATGAAGCTTCGCGAAAGCGTTAACTTGGTCGTCATCCCATTTCCAGTCGGAATTCTTTTTAGTGAAGCGCGTGAGTGGCTCTGCGACTTTCGCAAACCCAGGAATAAACCTTCTATACCACGAGCACATTTGAATAAACGACAACAAGTGTTTTAGGGTTCGTGGAGGTGGCGTATACAAAATCGCGCTGACTTTCTCGGGATCAGGTTGCAATCCATCAGGAGTGATGTAATGACCCAGGTATTTTACCTTCTGACAGCAGAAGTTACACTTGTCTCGATTTGCTATCAGGTTTAATTCTTTGAGCTTATCTAACACATACTGCAGATCCTTTAGATGTTCTTCGAATGTAGAAGACATTACAATCAAGTCATCCACGTATATCATTAACTTGATTTGGCTAAGCGAGATACGGAATCGATTCATCATTCGCTGAAATGTGGCTGGTGCATTGCGTAATCCAAATGGCATTCTTAAGAATCGGTACATCCCAAATGGAGTGACAAACACTGTTTTATCCTTGTGTTTCTCTTTCACGGGTATTTGCCAGTATCCAGCACGAAGGTCTATAGTACTCATATGGGGCATAGATTTGGCACTATGAAGCAAGTCATCAATTCTTGGCATAGGATAAGCATCGGGTATTGTTATGGCATTGAGCTGTCGGTAGTCAACGCATACCCTTATACTCCCGTCTGCCTTGGGAACCATTACCACAGGTGCAGCCCACGGGGATGAACAGGGTTCGATTACACCTTCAACCAGCATCTTATCAATCTCCTACTTAGGTATCTCAGCCTTAACAGGTGACAAACGGTACGGTGGGACTGAAATTGGTTTGTGATCACCTGTGTCAATCGAGTGTTCAAAATTTCTTACCGGACTTCCGTTGGGTGCGAACACGTCCTTATTCCTTTTTAGGAAATACTCTTACTCTCTGATTTCAATTGAGAACATGGATGTTGGAGGAAAGAGAGCGTCGTCATGTCCGTGCGACTCTTCATCATAGTTCTGAAGATTGATTCTAGCATCTTCATACAAGGCATCTAGAATAGGCGAGTAGTTGGTAGGGTATCCAGTGTGAGCTCTCTTCCTAGATGGAGGCGTTGGAGCGTCAATCCTTACTAGAGGACCGTAGGCGCGTACCGTGTTACTCTCCTCTGGTAACGAATGTTAGAGAGGAGGGTCCACATCAGGGGTCAAGGCAGCAAGTGCAACCCATTCTCCAAACACGAAGCTCTCTTCATAAAGCTTGAATATTTGGGATGGTTCGGTATGAAATGCCATGTACACTGGGGCAAACTAAGGTCGATGTGGACATCTCGGATAAACCCAACGCCTAGAAGTGTGCGATTACGACGAGATTCTGGTAGTACCAAAAATGTTGTTTGTACCGTGCGCTCATTCACCTTCACAGGAACCTGGGTAACCAAAACATCCCGATGCTTTGTAATACCATCGGCTAATGTTACACCAACTCGGACCTCCTGGAACTTGTATCCCTGTCTCTATAGTTAACAGTATAAGGAGTAAGATGCAATGCTTGATTTGGCGCAACTATCTAAGTAAGCGGTGTCAGATAATCCCTCTATCTTAACGTAAATAACTGATCGATCCCTTGCGTCGATGACGGAGGCGATCGAACAAAATCCCAATTCGGGTGCGGGTTGTTGGATCTTGTTGGAGTTGCAGTTCGGGCAGTTGCTCATAACTACCCTAGGAGTACTGCAGCCATAGCATTCTAATCTCGGTGCAGATGGAGATGGATACTGAACAACCGCGTCTGTTGTTTTAATCTTCGTCGGCTCTTTTAATATGTAATCCTTGCGAGCTGCCAGCTTTATACAATTCTCAGCAGCGTGTCCGTAGTTTTTACAATATCTACACCGGGGTTTACGTGTTGATGTTAACAGGGTATCTGATTTGCATTCGTTCAATTTTGTTTCGCTTGAAGGTACAGCCACTTTTTCGTTCAAGACATGTTCAGCAGCTCGAGCTGCTTTGAGTAGTTCTTTAAAATCCTTTACACTTGCTCGCAGAACCTTGTCCCTTATATCCAAGCGCAGCAATCCATACGTTATGTCTAGCTGTGCAGTTTCTGTTTGTCCAGGGCTCGGTAGTTGTGAAAATAGCAGTCGCTGGCGTCTTATGAAGTCCTCTGTTGACTCGCCTTGAAGGTGCTTTTCTACTATATCGATGTACAGCAGGTAAGGTTCGCGAACAGGTGCAAAATTTTCACGAAGTCGTGTTGCAAAATCTGACCAGGACGTTTCACGCTAAGCCACCAAGCTCAAGCGACGATTCTTCACGCCAAGCCACCAAGCTCCAGCTTCGCCTTTCAGCAAGACGGGTAACTCACTGAGTGCTGTCTGGTCACCGATATCAGCTGATCGCTTGAAGATATTTATTGCAGACAAGAAAGTTTCTACTATTTCAGGATTCTTAACTCCGTCATAGCTGTAGCGACAATTTATGAATGAGCCCATACTAGGTTGTGACGGAGCTGGCAATCTCTGCAGAAGTTGTTAAAATTATTCAGATGAAAGCATTTTACTCGCTTGAAACGCGTTAGACTCCCGGGAGTCTCGGATCAATGACCTCGACAATTGATAAAAAAGTCCAAAAGAATCTCCAAAGCTTGCAATAAGAGTCAACATCGCAAAAAAAAAAGGGCCGAGCCGCGCGCGCGGTCGCAAAAAAATTTGGCGCTAAAAATTTATTTCCTACTCCTTAACTTTCAATGCTATCTACTCTAAAATTTTTGCCCGATACAGACTGTTCATTCTACAAGCTGTTCATGATTTTTGCCTAAGCCTATATATACTGTATCAACGAGAAATAAATCCCAAACGTAAACGTCAGCCAGTTGCGTCAATGGACTCGAACGGGACGGTAATAAAGTCGAGATTTCAACGCGAAAGTGAAATAAAATTAAAGTTTGTGAAAAGTTTTCGCTTTATAAAGTCAGTGTTATTATAATAATTAGTGGATAGTGTTTTTAAGTGTTTTAGTGCATAAAATAGTTATTATACTTGACAATAAACATGGATTTTTCAACAATGGGTAAGTAGTTTTTTTTTTAGATTTTTTTTAGAAAAATACGGCCACCCGTTGCGGCGCGTGGCCTCTCGCGGCGCCGCGTGGCCTTGGCGCGCTATTGGCCGGCACGTGTAAGACTCCCGGGAGTCTAACGCTCGTTTAGAACTTGTTGAAATAATAGTAAATAATAATCCTGTCAGTTGACGGGTTACTTGTGATATTTCTTTTGAAAGTAGAAATACGTCCAGAGCGCGTAACATAAGTTGGGCTCTTATGCTTCGAAGTCCCGAAACCTCCTTGGCTCATTTATGTTGTAGGTCAACTAGCGTGTCGTAGCGTTGTTCGTAGCGAAGCGGTGGGATCCGTAGCTGGCGAGACGCGTAGCACTATGACGTCACGTAGTCGGGCCCCACGTTGGGCGCCAGTATAGCGAGGGGAAACGGGAAACGAAGCAAAGACACGCGATTTATACTTGACAAACTTTTATTATAATACTCAAGCGGAAGCACACCTAATGAAATGCGAGACCCGTTGGGGCCTCGGGGTAACTGTTATCTGGGCGTTGGCCCATCTCAGTGGTGGCAGCGCCGCCTGCTACGACAGGCGGGTCACTGGGTGGGAACTGAGTTTCGTAGCATCAAATTTACAGAAGGTCGTCACAGCGCGATCGAGCCCGCAGGAAGGTCCCGCGAGCGATCAGCGGCCGGCAACAACCTTGTTCAATCTGTGGGCTACAACCCACCGCTCAGCGATGTCGAGCTCACCGGAGCGAACCCCGGCAAGCGCCCATCAGCCAGCGGTGAGGAGCGGTCTCGTCAGGGAGTTGTGACGTCCCCAGAGACGAGGTCTCGTGGCAGGCCTCTTCTGTCCGGCGGTCGCCGATGGTATGGCGCGATGCCCCGCAGGCTGCGGGTTCGCGCTCCGTCGGCCCGCTCGAACATCGAGGTGCTCAGGCGTCTGATGTAGTCATCGAGGCTCTCCATACGCAGATCCCTGGCGATCACCTTGTTCCGCACATAGCGCGGGGCATCCGTGATCGTGCGTAGCGCAAGCGACTGCTGTGTACGCAGCAGCCTCCAGTTGGATTCGCTGACCAGCGCATACCACGCCAGGGCCGCGTACGTGAGGCGCGAGCAGATGTAGTGCGTGTACACGCCGAGCTTCGCGTGGAGAGGCAGTTGGGATGCCAAAACAGGGCGCAGGAGAGCGCGCGCAGTGCGCGTCTGCGAGACCACATGTCTCACGTGGGGCTGCATGGTGAGGTTGCGGTCAATGATCACTCCGAGGTATTTCACCGTCGGGGACCAACTGACGGGTTCTCTCAGCAGCCACTTGAAAGCGCCTGTCCTGCAGGAAGCTGGCCACAGTCTATTCGACGAGGAATAGTAGACGTAGACGTCCAAGACAGAACTTTTTAAACAGTTTTTTAACTAGTTTAAATAACAAAAATGGCATAAAAAATATCATGAGTGTCAAAAATAGTGTTTTTTCTTGATATGTGTGTGTATATATTGTTTCACAAATGCAATATATGATAAATAGAGACATTTTAAGTTTGAAAATTCGGTTGTTCTGTGTAAACCGAGAATAGTACTCACCTCAATGCTTCGTTTATGAGGCGTGCAATAACTAAGTATACATTAGAAAAGCTGGAAACTAAATGAAGTCATTAACATGAAGTGAATCAATCAATACAAAGAGAAGTTGAATTGCCAAACTGTCAAGTGTAATGTTGCCGTATAGCGTTCAGAAACGAGGATTTCACTAGTGCATCGATATATAATGTCAATCGATATGTTAACATAAAACATGTTCTATATTATTTTTCCGAAAAAAATATGTGGCATCCCATGAAGGTTTATAGCGAGTGTCAGACCTTCGTGGACCGCTGATTTACTTTTATATTTTTATATACTTTTTGATTGTCAGATTAGAATATTAGAGAGATAGATAGAAAAGGGGAAATTAAAAGAATGTTGTACAAATAGATAATTATTTATTATTATAAGATTGCATAATGAGTATTGTGGCCTAATATAATGCATATTATATTGAAGTAAAGATACTTGATTTAAATGAGTCTGATTTGTATTATTATAGCGGCCATTGCCAAATATATAGATGGAATCCCTTGGTCGCTAAAGTGGTGACCTCGAACACAGGCCCTAAATCAGTATCTAACGCTTCGCAAATTTCGCAGAATCTCTATCTGGTGTGCTGATACTGCGAACGAGGCGGCTCACCGTTGACGACACTGACGTCGTCCCTCACGGCTGACGGCAAGGACGTACTACGTATTACGCGCCGCTGACGTGTTACCTACGAGCGTTGCTGATGAAAGCTGCGAGTATAGGCTGCGAGTAAACATAACCCGACTGCATGTGATCCGATTATCAGGACGCACCCTTGAACATTTATTTCACTCTGGGGGTGAGACATTATTAGTGCATGTGGTTACTAATAGACACTATCAAAGTGTACGCCCACAATTTTCTTTTCGCATTTGCATCTTGTATTAAGATATTATTAACATATGTTTGTTTATACACGTCGTTGCTCACACACTATTTAAGGTGAATGTGCACTCTGTTTATTATAGTATTATTTTGCTTTTTCCTGGTAAAGTTGTAAATATATTTACTTAAAGCCAAGTTGCATGCTACTATTATACAACATATACTATACTTAAGGTGACGTTGTTTTATATATTATTTACTTTAGTCGCTAAATAATTTTAGGCTTTTTTTATGATTATTATATTTTTTATTGCATGACGTTTACACTATCTAACCATTATTTTTCTCCTTAGTTAAATTTTTCCTTTGTTTTTATCAGAAGTCTTTTTCTTTATCTCTTCTCTAGCTTTGGTGGTACATCATGAGCGATAGCGAGGTAGATGAATTTAAATAGGCTAACCTGACGTCGAAGGTTGTATCGATTCCCGACTCACCATATCCCACGATCTTAGCTAAATTCCCTAGCATTACTCGGCCACCTAGAGCACCTCGAGCACCAAAACATACTACCATGCATTTTATTAATACTACAGATGGTCCCCCTGTAACTGCGCGACCACGCCGATTAGCACCTGTGAAACTCCGCATTGTAAAAAAAGAGTTTGAAGATATGGTTCGCGCTGGTACTGCTCAACCTTCAAGCAGCTCATGCCGCCTTTACAACTGGCTCCTAAAAAGGACTCAACGTGGCGTCCTTGCGGTGATTACCGTGCATTGAATGCTCGCACAATACCAGACTGTTACCCCGTTCGTCATATTGGCGATTTCGCACACAATTTGGCTGGTCCTTCCGTATTCACAACAGTAGATCTCGTTAAGGCTTATCAACAGATTCCTGTTAATCCAAGCGATATTTGCAAAACAGCAATTACTACCCCGTTCGGTTTGTATGAATTCCCATTCATGACTTTCGGGTTACGAAATGCTGGGAAAACATTTCAACGATTTATAGATGAAGTGACCCGAGGGCTTGATTTTTGTACTAATTAAGTCGATGACATTCTTGTTTTCTTTTAAAATGAGAAACAGCACGCAGAACACCTGCAAAAATTATTTCAGAGACTACATGATTATGGTGTAGTCATCAACATGACCATGAGTGTGTTTGGAGCAGAAGAAGTATCATTTTTAGGCTACCGCATTAACGCTGCAGGCACGCGTTCACCAGAGGACAGAATAAAAGTTTTGATGGAATATCCACCACTCAAAACTGTGCAAAGCATGCGTAGGTTTTTAGGAATGGTAAATTACTACTGCCGTTTTTTACCCAATACCGCTATGTACCAGGCGCCGTTAATCGACGCCGTTACAGCTATTAAGGGTAAAGGCGCTAAACCTTTCATATGGTTGCCTGAACTAGAACAATGTTTCGAGGCCTGCAAGAAAAGCCTAGCGTCCGCAACTATCTTTACTCATCCGGACTGTAATGCTTCCCTCGGTCTATTCACTGACGCTTCAAGCACTCACGTTGGTTCATGCCTTCAACAATATGCAAACTTTACGTCCCATAGCCGCTTCACATCACACGGAACAGTCGTCTTTTGTTTTCAAGGACTTAGCGACGGCAACACATGTCCTACTCCGTGACGATACAGTAAGACGATCACTTCAACCCCCATACTCTGGACCGCATCAAATTCTGAAACGGGCTGGCAAAACGCTGACTTTACTTATAAAGGGGAATGAAACTACTGTCAGCGTAGATCGTGTAAAACCTGCACATATGGATTCTGATTTATTATCAGAAAGTAACTCATCGGCGACATCGCGAGCGCCAGCTCCAGTGTCAGTTGCAACCCTTCATTTGCCTGCTCCAATTACCACCAGGGCTGGCAGGAGAGTAAAGTTTAGGGATATCCTAGACTTATAATTATGATTTTTTTTTTCTTCTTTCTTTAATTTAACTTTTCTTTCTCCGTGGGGGGGTGATGTGGCGTCCCACAAAGGTTTATAGCGAGTGTCAGACCTTCGTGGACCGCTGATTTACTTTTATATTTTTATATACTTTTTGATTGTCAGATTAGAATATTAGACAGATAGATAGAAAAAGGGAAACTAAAACAATTTTATACAAATAGATAATTATATATTATTATAAGATTGCATAATGAGTATTGTGGCCTAATATAATGTATATTATATTGAAGTAAAGATACTGGATTTAAATGAGTCTGATTTGTATTATTATAGCGGCCATTGCCAAACATATAGACGGAGTCCCTTGGTCGCTAAAAATATGTAGTATATAATAGGGTTGCAATATTGGTTTCAAGCTTTAAAACTCACCTCGCTACAAATCCACTCGCAAACAAGATAGCACACATTTTCAGTTCATTCAGAAAGTAATTGTCTTTGTACATTACGTTGAAACACAATTCACACAACGATTTACTGGAAAAGGAGCTGATTTCAAAGATTTTTTTGAAAGAAACAGTCATTGCTGTCAGTGTCAATAGGATATGCGTTTAATTCTACTGTGATCATTATATATTATTTATTATCATAACAAAAACATTCTCAAAAATGTAATTCAAATATTTTAGATACAGGTAAATTCAGTTTAATTAATTTATAATATTAAATAATCTTTTATGGCAATATTATTTATTCACTACATGCGTATTTAAATATGATTTTTTTTAATTTGAATTACCCCGATTTTCCTGTACGCTATTTATTTATGCGTGTAACCTTTTAAATGGAAGATTAGTTTATTTCATAGATTTAATATGGTTTATTTAAAATCAATACTATTACATTTTTTTATAGATTTCATATTCCGGTTTCATTTATACTTCAACTTTTGGGAAAACACATTAAAAAACGAGCTATTATTTTAGAGTATAATGTCATCATTAAACTCAACGTTTTCTAATGGACCCAGAAAAAATTGACCCCTTTAAGTTCTCGTCGACTAGACTAGAACTAGACCTTGAAGGTTATTCGCAAGTATAAAAACTAAAGTTGTTTGACATAATATACATTAATCGAACTGCGGCGAATTGTAGCTTTGTATATAACTACTCTAATTAATAATAATAAATGGCAAAATTTCTGGAATATAATTAATTAACACGTGAATAATAATTACTAATTTAATAATTATGTAATAATTATTTATCATGAATGCTACAAAATGACTACGAACCAGAATTAAATGACTTCGTCTAATTGAAAGGTATAAAAATAATTTTAAGCTTTGTAAAAATTAAAACACGGGTATTTTTAATGTTTTTGTTTTTTTTTTCCAGATTGTTAGGCTTAGGGCCATAATGATTTTTTTTTGAATTTTCCAAGAGCCAAAACACATTTACATAAATCTCATTAGTGTTTTTTGTTTTACTGTGATTAGTGGGATTAATTTATTTTATTTATTTATATCTATATAAATACGTAAGCGATATATAAATATACGCATTACACTCTAAATACATACTCTATACTTATAAATATAACATATATATATATATATATATATATATATATATATATATATATATATATATATATATATATACATATATTACATGAAAAAAAAAAAAAAACGTACCTGTGAGGGTCTAGACTGATTCATCCGTTGTCAATAGATCAATGTATAGCTTCCGAACATTTAATTTAAACACATTCCGATTTGAGGACATCCTGATTTCAAGAGGGAGAGCATTCCAAAGCAGTATAGATTGGATATAGAAGGAAGAGTGAACAAGACTAGAAGTATGTGAAGGGCAGGATAGTAGAAGATTATGTGAAGATTAATGACAATTATTTGTTATAAATTATGCTTAAGCTTAAGTTATAACTTAAGTTAAGTTTTCTGCGTCATCATTTCTGTCGTTAATTTTTACCTTGCAAGTAAATAAACCCGAGTAATTATCATTCTGTGTTTTCTTTTTCAACTTATCACAGCAATAGTAACAACAATAAGACATTGGATGTTGCAGGTCATATAGATGACACTAGTCTTAAACTGTAGTGGGCCGGATTGATGGCACTACCGGCCAGATTTGGCCCATATCCGTAGTTTGGAGACCCCTGCTTAAGGCCACTAAGCTATCGTAGAAGCCGGCTAACTATTTCAATTTTCATCTTCACATTGCAGTCTTATAAGAACCTTACCGGACGTATTTGCATACATTTCTGTTCCGATATAGCTTAACTATCACAATTTAGAATCATAATAAAGATAGCGTGATTCACAAAATAATCGTATTGTGATTTTTACAATTTGAAATGATATTTTACTAAAAATATTTTTTGCGAAAGTAGAAAAAAGATAAATTTTCTAGGGGCAGGATTCGAACTTGCGTCTTCGTATATCCGGCAGGATGCTTTTTGCTAGGCTGTCCTAGAAGCCTACTAAAACTCCCAATTTTCACCTTCACACTGTAGTCTTACAAGACTCGCGCCATCTTCCGGATTTTATTTGCATACATATTTGTTACGATATAAACTATTATATCGCTTAGGTACTAACCTAAGCTTAATTATTACAAATGAGAATCTTTATGTAACCCACAAATTTATGTACCTGAGTCGAAGTATTTTCTATGTCCGTAAATAATTTCACAGGCCTGTTATAATATATATTAGCAATCGATTAAGAACCCTCGAACACATGCGCCTGAGACAAATGTATCCGCAACAGCAATGTGGCGATAGCAATCGCCACGAGCAGCTAGATTTCGTAGTAGTCTTTCATAAGAAGAACCCGGCAAGTAATTCATGGGCCACTTTTTTTAAATCGTAAGTTTTTTACAGTTTAAAAGATTTCTTATTATTGAAATGACATGAAGAATACTGCAACCTATTATAGTTACTATATATTATAATATACTACCTACTAATAATTATTAAAGTAGGATACATAATAATTAAAAAGACAAAAATAAAAAGAAATACAATTTTAAAGGTAATATCGAATTCGACAATTTCTCTAATAACAAATATTGTACGTTAAACACAAAGTGAAAAATATGTCAAATGCTAAATATATATATAAAAATATCTAAATAAATATTGTACGTATTTAATTCTGTTTTCAAATATATAATACTTTTCCCTTTAGTAACAAATAAAGTTTAAAAAATAATTCATGGAATCGCAGAATTTAATGGATTACATCCATCCATCCATCCACCAGCCATTCAACGTCCACTGCTGTACATAGGCCTCCCCAAAAGAACGCCACAACGAGCGGTCCCATCATGGGGGGTAATGCCGTAATCGCCACGCTTGGCAGGCGGGTTGGCGATCGCAGTGGATGTTGTTATTACTCGAGAGAGTGCTGCTGCCCACTCCCCTGATATTCCCTCAGTCGGCTCTTACGACTCCCGTGGGTGGAGAGGGGTGGGACAATTCTAAAGCCGGCCCCACACGGCGCATAATGGATTACACCTACTCGTAATTAGCAAAAAGTAAAAAGTATTCATTATTATATAGGTACTTCACAAAACAATAGGTACAGAATATTAAATATAAATTGCGCTTCTCAAATTAAAAAATTATGCAAATCCAAAAAAAAAATTACAGAATGTGCAAAAGCATACCAATTAGGTAGCATTTAATATGCACTTCAATTTCCGTGTGAATATAAATTAGGTACATTCGGTGGTTATATAAGTCACAAAGAGTATAGTAATAAACCGGAAAATCAGTCCGCGGCAGTTCTATCTGCAGCACTCATTTGCAATTTTTGGGTTCAAAACGACTGAACCATGTTTGCGTTTGTAGTGTTGCTATTCTGCATTATTGTTGATGTCCAATCCAACCCAGGTAAATTATTTTTGAATTATGTTTAAATTTAAAAAAGAGCAGAAACATTTTACAAAAAAATATTATTTTTGCCCAGGTAAGTATACTAAAAATCTTCAAATATTTTATGTAACTTCAAATTAGTTATAGTAACTTTTAAAGATTCGCGAATTGTACACATATTTAAAATAGTATAAACGGGTCTTTTTTCGCGTATAAAATAGGTGAAATTATTAACTACCTTTTACCCGACGTTTCAACTGCGTTGCAGCAGCCGTGGTCACGGGACAACTCCCAGTTGCACATACTTCAACAACTCCCAGTTCCCAGCATATTTCAAATTAATTGTTGGAAAAATACGGCGGAATATGATAACCATGAGGTTTTAAATTTTTTGGACCGTTTGGATCGTTTTGGATTGATTGATTTGGATCTTGGGGTCCAATCGCATTCGCGATACGACTAATTGATGCTTTACGCAATGTCGATAAAATCTCGGCAAGTTAGAGGTGTATTCCGTGCGAGGTCTGGACCTGGAAGTAAGGATCGAACTCCTTGGTTTTGCCGCTAGCATTTCACTAGACTAATCTTTATCAAATTTGGAGGAAATAAATCGACAGATCGTTTTTTGTCATAGTAACAGTCTTATAGTGATTATTACTAGGTACTAAACAGACAGCAACTTATCTATAATATACCTAATACAACCAATGATGTTATTTACAAAATAAAATAGATATCATATACGCCATAGATATACGCACTAGCGCGCGGTAATACTACTGAACGGATTTTGATGCAACTTTTTTATTTGATATCTCTTAATTAGACTTAAAAGCTGGTATACATTTTATCTCGCTATTATATCGGAAACTTGAGATAAAACCCAAAAATTAGCTTTTGGCTGCGGCGGAGCCGCGGACAAAGGCCAGTTAATTTATAAATTTGTATTGCGGACGGATAGTATTTGGTACGAATTGTTTCGATAGATGATGTTATATGTCATCTATACTATTATAAAACTGTAAACAAAGCCGTGTCTGTACATTTAAGATATTTAAAAAAAAATACTGTAATGGGCTATATAGGCGTGTCTAAACACAAAACAAAAATTTTTAGAATTTTTGTCTGTTTGTCTGTTTATCTGTTTGTCTGTTTGTTTGTTCGCGCATCACACAAAAATTACTACACAGATTTTGATGCAACTTTTTTTATTTGAAAGGCCTTGATCTGACTTACAAACTGGTAGACATTTTATCCCGCTATTATATCGGGAACTTGAGATATAACCGAAAAACTAGCTTTTGGCTGTGGCGAAGCCGCTGGCAAAGGCTAATATTCTATTAGCGGTGGTGTTAAATTATTTGCGCGCACATCATATCAGCGATGCAACTAATTAGATGTTACCCATCCAATGTTTACCAAAAACAAACGTGTCTATACAAATTTCCACTTCAAAAATGTGGTACACGTATATCGGAAATGTTATTATTCTTTTGCCTTACAGTTTCATCCATAACAAATTGCCCGTTCGGCACTAATGACTGTCTCAAAAATGCTGTCAAGGAAGCTTATGCTTTGATACTTAATCCTAACAAAGATATTGGTGCTGAAGAAATGGACCCTCTTTTCATTGAACTAGTCGAAGCAAACTTAGAGGTGTTCAAGTATAAAGTGACTAATAGCACTTTTAAAGGATTAAGATCATGTGAAGTTCAGAAAGCATCGTAAGTATCTATACTATTATAAAACTGTAATATAGCTAAGATATTTGACAAAAAATTACTGTAATAGGCTATATACGCGTGTCTAAACACAAAAAATTTTTTTTAGAATTTTTGTCTGTTTTTCTGTTTATCTGTTTTTTGTTCGCGCATCACACAAAACCTACTGAACGGATAAACGTGTAACTTTTTTTATTTGAAAGGTCTTGATTAGACTTAAAAACTGGTATACATTTTATCCCTCTACTATATGGGGAAACTGAAATATAACCGAAAAACTTGAAAATTATTTAAACTTGATTTTTTTTAGAATTTATTTAAAAGAACTACTAGATGGATTTTAATGCAACTTTTTTATTTGAAAGGCCTTGATTTTACTTAAAAACTGGTAGATATTTTATCCCGCTACTATATCGGGAACCTGAGATATAACCAAAAAACTAGCTTTTGGCTGCGGCGAAGCCGCTGGCAAAGGCTAGTTATTATATAGAAATAGTAAAATGTTAGGAAGTTCCAATAGTGTGCATTTAGCGCCTATTGAAATGTAGAAGCTATATAGGTAGATATATGTACGAAAGCAAGTCATTTTGTCCACATTAGTTCAACATAGTTTACATAATATTATAATGTATATAATAGGTACGTTGTTACGTAATTCACACAATTATACTTATTATCATCTTTGATAATTTTACAAGTCAAGTTTTCTATGCCACAAGAGCAGCACCAGTTGTAATCTATCTATCTATATTATTATAAAGCTGTAACAGAGCTGTGTCTGTACATTTAAGATATTTGAGAAAAAATTACTGTAATAGGTTATATAGGCGTGTCTAAACACAAAACATTTTTTTTAGATTTTTTGTCTGTTTATCTGTTTGTTTGTCATCACGCAAAAACTACTGAACGGATTTTAATGCATCTTTTTTTGTTTGATAGCCCTTGATTAGACTTAATAACTGGTATACATTTTATCTCGCTACTATATCGGGAAACTGAGATATAACCAAAAAACTAGCTTTTCGGTGCGGCGGAGCCGCGGTCAAAGGCTAGTACAATTATAAACCTTTAACATAGCTATGTCTATACATTTAAGATATTTGAGAAAAAAATATTGTATTAGGCTATAATAGGTGTATCTAAACACAAAACGATTTTTTTAGATTTTTGTCTGATTGTCTGTTTGTATGTTCGCGCATCACGCAAAAGCTACTGAACGGATATTGATGCAACTTTTTTATTTGATAGCACTCGATTAGACTTAAAACTGGTATACATTTTATTCCGCTACTATATCGGGAACCTGAGATAGGTATAACCCAAAAACTAGCTTTTGGCTGCGGCGGGGCCGCGGGCAATGGCTAGTAAACAATAATAATATAAACAAAGTTTGATTTTGATTATTTATCACTTTTTATCATTTTTAAGTATTGCGTTAATAATTTAATATTTATGTATATTGACATGATAGTCTTGCTTGTCCCAGCATGAATGGGCCGACTCGATCGGGGAAGTACCACCCTATCACAGAAAACCAGCGTGAAACACTGGAGGTATTCCTACTATTGTATTGTATGGTGAGTGAGAGCGCTGGAGGACCAAACTCCTTGTTATTGGCTTCTTATTATCCTTCCCCTACACCTCCTGACCCGTTCCTTGGAGTTGGCAACGCACGGGTGATGCCTCTGGTGTTGCTAGCGTCTATAGGCTACGGTAACGACTTACCATCATGTGGGCCGTATGGTAGATTGCACGCGCGTATTATCGAAAAAAGAAATACTTTATTTGCAAAATTGGGCTGTAATTAATCTTGCCATGTCCAGATAAAACGTGGTATTCGATGATGGAAACAAAACGCCTACACAAAACTAAAATTACACCTGAAACCTAAATATTATAAAGCTGCAACTTTAAGAGATTTGAGAAAAAAAAAATTAATATATATAGGCGTGTCTGATTACAAAACCTTTTCTTTTTTAGATTTTTTATCTCTTCGTTTGTTTGTCAATTTGTATGTATGTTTGTTCGTGAATCACGCTAAAACTGCATGTAATGCTTGCCGGTAGAAGGCGTTAGTCGTAAGACAAATGTGATTAAGATTTTGGGATGATCGAAAGGTCAGTAGGGTAGCTCAGTGGCTTAGAGCACTTCCCCGGATTGGAAAAGATGCGTGGTTCGATTTCCGCCCCTACTAAAAATCTATTTTTCTTTATTCACATATAATTTGTACTTTAAAAAGTAGCGGAGCATGTCAATTGCTAAAAGAAATAGATCTAAAATGTTTGAAAAAATCGCGCCATCAAATAGTATGAATTTTAATTGCAGAATTAAACTTACTATATTGGATGCATGTAATGCTTGCCGGTAGATGGCGTTAGTCGTAAGACAAATGTGATTAAGAATTTGGGATGATCGAAAGGTCAGTAGGGTAGCTCAGTAGTTTAGAGCACTTCCCCGGATTGCAAAAGATGCGTGGTTCGATTCCCGCCCCTACTAAAAATCTCTTTTTCTTTATTCACAAATAATTTGTACTTTAAAAAGTAGCGGAGCATGTCAATTGCTAAAAGAAATAGATCTAAAATACTTTCTGATATTTACGCGAATGTTACACATTTAAAAATAAAACTACGTTTACGGAATCTATCGCGTTTACTTGATTTTACTACTATCCCGACGTTTCGAATACTTTACAGCATTCATGATCACGGGTGGACTTAGATGATAGACGTCCAAGGCTGATATGTAATTTCAACGGTTCGTACGTTCAGTTATGTTTCCTTAGTTCGTTTGATTTGTACGCAGCAGTAATAATATATTTTTTTAATATTGAATCAGTTAAATCTTTAAAAATATTTATATCCATCCATTCATCCATCAGCCTTTTAACGTCCACTGCTGGACATAGGAGTAAATAAAGAATCAATATATAATATTTATAATATTTATCAATATATCAATAAATATTTATATATTGATTAGATTATAAGCATAATAAAAAAATATTTTTTAGAAAACAAGATAAGACACCGGATATGCTTCAAGTTGAATTCCTCTGCCCTAAATTCCATATGCATGGAAAATACGAAGCAAAAGGCATTTTGATCTCTGTACCACTAGAAGGGGACGGTGATTTCATCGTGGTAACTGGTATGTACTTAGCACTTGTTCTGTGTTATATAATATTTATAGTTTACACAGCAAACTAGTAAACGAGCTTTATTAATGCTTAGTCTTAGATGGGCCTAGTTAATTATCGTTACCGTGAGGAGGGCTTCTGGGATGCCGCCCTATTGGTGGAGGTTAGAGTCACCCTCGTCTTTGACCAAAACTCTCGTTTCTGAAAACTAAAGCCCTCAATTATCACGACCTTTGCCGAGGCCCTTCAGTGGCATGCTTGGTTGTGCAAAGGGTTTCTGTGCCTGTACAGGCTCAGATGAAATATTTGGGCCTGCACCTTGATTGTAAATGAAGTTTCTGGCCACACTTCCTTGCCCATCTCAGTCCTAGGCTCGACTACTATGCCGTGCCCTTGGGTAAGCTTCTGCCAAATATTGGAGGGGCACCTACCACTAACTTTACAGCGTTATTCTGCGGCCCACGGCGCTGCTGGAAGGCGACCCACCTTGGCTTCTCCAGGCTCAGGTACTGGCAGAAGTCTACTATGATCTGCGATGCGAGCGAGGGCTTAGGAAACCGCCGAAAGAAATCTGGGCGGAGCTCGGAACCACCCGAAGGACTTTAAATTGACTGTAGAGGGAAGAGTTGAGTCCCTCGGAGTAAGACTGGCGACTAGAGAGGCAGTTGTATTGCACCTTCACCGCTGGTTAAATCGAAAGTATGGTAACTTCAGCTTTAGTTAGATGTAGATACTTACTGGGCATGGGTCCTTCGTTAAATACCTGCATCAAATTGGAAGAGAAGAGGCCCCTGGATGTCTTAAGTGTAGCGTGAGTCGTCAACTTGCGCTTTAAGGTATACCTTATCATAAAGTTCTGACATGGACGCTATGATTTTTTAGTTAACTATAGAGTTGGATAATAGTGTACGATAGTTAGCTGTACTTTTGAAATATGATTGTTTTTTTTTACTGTATTATCTGTTTTAGTAAAGTTTTTGTGCAATTATTTGGCTAACACTAGGGAAATATGCAAAGCAAAATTTTAACTAAATTCATAGGAACTAAAAAAATTAAAGAATATCTGTCTTGTGATATCAGCTAGCTTAATTTATAACAATTTTCTTTCTTTATTAATAAATCTTTGACAAATTTTAAACTAGCTGAATGTGATCGTGGCTAGGCGATTATTATACAATCACCTGAATGAATTTGACATCAAGTAACCTAGTTCTCTCGTGACCATGGACGCTGTAAAATATCAGAATAATAGAAATCTGATTAAATTCTGAAATTGTCATTTTATTTCGTAATACATAAAATATGAATTATTTCTTGCAGGAAAGTTTAAAATGACATTAGACTTGAATCTGGAGACGGTAACTAGGAATGGAAAATCATATAGGAACATTAAGAGCTTCAGTTTCAAGGCAGAACCCCTAGAGGATGTGAAGTACCAACTAACAAACTTGTTTGGCGGTGACAAGGAATTAAGTAATACAAATTTTATAGTTCATTACAGCTTTTATATGTAAAAAGATATCCTTGGGTAACTGCTCAGTTGGCCCTATTCTATTTGGCCTTGCGATGTTAAACGACATTTCAAGAATATATAGGTACCTAGACTAGCTTAAAACTCATGTGACAAACAGTCGTTTCTGTACGAGTTAATATTTTTTCATTTCTATGTACTTTTATCTATAATATTTATTAATTACAATACATGCCTTCGAGGTAATTATTTAGGATTATAATTATTTTAATTAAGATTAAGTTCACTCTTATTTGTTTTTAGGTGAAAAGGTCATGACATTTATGAACGGAAATTCGAGGGCAGTTGCTTTTGTGGCACAAGATCCAGCTTTCAGAGTTGCCATAAGAAAGTTTGTAAAGAATGCAAACAAATACATGAAGACCTTGGCACTAGCCGTGTAGAAAGTTTTCTAAATGAAAGAAGACCTAAGAAGACATAGTATAGTTTCAACCGATATTTACTCGCAGACTAAATGCAACGTATTACATGAAACAAGATTATTGTAATTCACTTACATTACAATGAAGTAATTTTATTTTTCTTAGCACACAAGTTAATGCATACAAATTATTGCAGTTTGTATTTGTATTTTTCAGCCAGATACAACGTTAAAATGATCAATGTCTCTGTGTGTGTCTGTAACGGCTTTATATGAGGTTTCCGGTGTTGTCGAGCCCCTCATATCTCGATGCGTGTTCTTTATATATATATTTAAATATATATATACATATATTCAATGTATTCAAGAATATTATATTGCAAGTTGTTTCAATAAAGAGTTTCCTATCCTAAATTTATCTAAGAAGTTTGAATAGAAATACCTACTAATATTCCTACTCGCTTATGTGATCACAGATCATCTCATAACCATATAGACTAAGTATACTTATGTCATTTTTTTTATCAACCCGTTACTGTGTCCAGAACTTAAACTGTTGTCCACCACGCTGGGTCGTGTGATTTTGCACGTGCGTGTGGTGCAGGCTTGAGAGCCGCGGCCGCGGCGGTCGTCGCTGGCGGTGGAGTGCTGTTGGCGGTGTCGCTCGACATCGCCAACGCATTCAATAGTGTGTCATTCAGCTGCATCGGGGAGGAGCTCCGGTATCACGGGATGCCTGCATACCTGAGGCGGCTAGTGGCAGACTATCTTGAGGGCCGCAGTGTTCTCTATGAAAGAAAGAAAGAAAATGCTTTATTCACAGAGGGGCAAATTAAAAGTATAAATAACTAAATGATAATACACACAAGTGAAGTGCCCCCACTGGAAAGGGTCGCCATCTCAGCATAAGCTGGACGAGGTACAGCGCTGGTTTTCAGTTTGCAACCAGTAAATAAAAATAAAAAAAATATATACTAAATAAATAAAAATGAATAGTTAAACAATAATATATAAAGATACTTGGACAAATAATTATTTAAAAGATAAATAAATTAAAAATTATGCATACAAAAAGTAATCTAAACTGGATACCAAATATATAGAACTAGCACAGTTAAAAGACTTCTGCGGCTAGTTCGTGAATAGAAACAAGTAAATATTAAAAAAAAAGTTAAATAATGGAAGGCAAATGTAAGACATCGCTGTCATGGAGTTAGGTATAATATTGGGTACATAGGTGCTATGACTACACAAAATTTAGTGCGCATTCACGCAAAATAGCAACTACCATTTTGCCAGTTTTAACAAGACCAACTAAGTTTTCAAATTAAATAATGGATGATGAATTATTAGATGATCGATAAATTATAATTAATTATTCATACAAAATTTGGGTTGTAAGAAGGTGTTTCTTCAACGATTTTTTGAAACTATGAATGCTTTTTTGATCTCTGATGGGAGGAGGGACAATATTCCACATCTTAGAAGCTGCATACTTGAAACTACCACGAAATGCTGCAGATTTATGCTGAGGAATAGCTAACTGCAGAGCGCATCGACGATGCGTAACCTGACGATGCCTATTCGCAGAAGCTAATTTACTATATAGCTACGAAGAGCATTTAATTGTCATCATACCATATAGGAGACAGGCCACGTGCAATTTTCTACGTAGTTTCACTTTCAACATGAGATTCTTATTTATATATATTTTTAGCATTTGACATGATTAGCATTATACATTAAACACAAAGTGAAAAATGTGAAATCGAAAATAACAGTCACGAGCAGGATTTGAACCTGCATCTCCTCGATACCGTTCAGATGCTTTGCCAATTCAGCCATCCTGACAATTGCTCCTGACTGCTAATTTCAATATCACATTCATACTTAACGTCATTGGGTGACGCCTGCGCCATCTGTCAGAAGTATTTTCATACAATATACCGACCAGGTAAACTTAATTTTACAATTTAGATTTTTACCTATTAATGACCCAAGCCCTATAAATATTTATATATATTTTTAGCATTTGACATGCTTAGCACTATACATTAAACACAAAGTAAAACTCTCTCACTCACTGACTCGCTCTATTTTAACTCCCATAACATTTACATCCACTGCAGAGGCAGATACTAGCTCCAATGTTGCTATTCGTTCTTTTCTCCCATCTACATTTAGTTTTATAAGGATTAAGGATGAGAGAGTTACGTTTTGAACATTCAACTACTCTATTAAGTTCTTCGTTAATAGTGTTAACTGCGTTACTTAAATAATTATGTGACTTGAATAATAATATATGTATAATTGCAGGTCATTAGCATAAATATAATATTGTCAATTTTTAATCACCCGTACTATGACTGCAGTGAAAAGAATAAACAAGGAAGGTCCTAGATTTGATCCTTGAGGGACACCTTTAGTTACTGCAGCTATATAAGAGGAATAATTGGATCCTTGAGAACCGCAAACTTTAACAAACTGCGAACGGTGAGACAGATAACTGTTAAACTAGTCCAGTGCACCCTTATCAAAACCATAGTATGCCATTTTAGATGCGAGAAGCGATAAATCAATGGAATCGAATGTCTTGGAATAGTCTAGCAGCACCAGAATGGCACATAACCCTTCGTCTTGAGCTGTCAGTATATTATTCGTTATATCGAGTAAGGCCGTAGTGGTACTATAACTTTCTCTGAACCGTCGTTTTTTTTTCTTTAATTTTAATGATTGTTATTAATATAAGCTTTACCTACATGTATTAATACGGATCCAATTATTTTCTGTGCTTATAGCTTGAGTTAGTTTTGATAATTATTTTTGAAGATTGTACCTCCTTTCTTTTTTCTTTTATTTATCTGATAGTTTTTAGTGCTGTAGATTTATTAAATGTTATTTTTACTGTTTATATTAGCATAAGCCTTCAATATGAATGAGACAATAAATTAATTTTCTTTCTTTCTTAGAAATATTATTCTTTTCTGCAAATTTTGCAGTTTTGTTATTTTGTAATATGATTACAACGATTAAAAAATCAATTAAAGAATCGCTGAACTCAATTATTTTCTTGAACTCCAAAAGCACATCATATTAATAGTTATATCTGCAATATCAATATACCCTCTAGAATTACCAAGTAACTTGAGATAACTACAATTTTGGTGTTAATCATAGTTACCCTTTATTTATTTTGATAGTTAAATATATATTATAAAAAATTATAGTAATGAGTCCTTTTATAATTAAAATGATTTACGTATTAGTAATTAGATATCCCTACGTAGAAGCGAACATATGGTAGTTGACTCAGTTGGTTATTTATTTTGTACGAAGTAGATAAATAGGTATATCTACCTTATTTCGAATAAAATATATACCTATATTAGTTAATTGACTATCACTATTATCTTTGAAATGCCGTATTAATTAACTGTCACAAATTTGAAGAAGCTAGCTATGTTCTTGTAGAAGTTATTACATTTTTGCGTTAATAACGCTCTCCTGAAAACTAGTGATTTTGTAGATAGCCGTTTATTCTTTGCTGCCGTCGATATGTTGTTAATTATGTGTTAACTACCTTTTCTAAAACTTTGGATAGGGTAGAGAGAATACTTATTAGTCTCAAATCATTAAGATCTAGTGGATTATTATTTTTTAGTATGGGGCGTACAATAGCGACCTTCCAGATATTGGGAAAAACAGATGTAGTAATGGACAAATTTATAATGTTAGTTAGGAAATCCAATGTTTTAGGCAAACTTAATTGAATCATATCTAAGGAAATAAGGTCATAACCCAGTGCCTTAGATTTAAGCTCAAACAGAAACCTTTCTACGAGTGATGACTCAACTGGCTGAAGAGAGAATAATTGTTACTAAACCTGTGGAATTCAAAGTATGTCAGATCTGATATAGAAACAACACCATGCAAAGGAAAATTTAAGAAATGAGTATTAATTTGTTTTGGATCACTTAAATGCGAAGGCAATTCTATTTCTTTTCTACAAGGACGTAAAGTTGATTTTAGGTTTTTCCAAAGTAATCGGGGGGACTTAATTTTTCTATTTATATTTTGTTTAAAGTGTGCGCATTTTTCGTGATACATTGCTTTCTTAACTAATTTTTTAAGCTCTAAATAATAAGCTTTCTTATTATCTAACCTTCACTTTAAGTTGTTTCCGAGCATGATCTCGCAAAAAAATCATGAATTTGATATTAGACGTAATCCATGGATGTGAGATTTCTGTTATGATCATCTTTATTGCAGGGGGGGGGGGGGCATATTTATTAAATATAGCTTTCAAATTCAAATTAATATAGTCTACCAGGTCATTAACATTATGATTTGGAAATGACATATCCCAGTTGACTAAATTCAGATACTCATTAAGACAATCAAGAAGCATATTATTGAAATTTCTATAGGTAATGGTCTTCGGTTTTAATATTTCTCTCTTAAAAAGAAAAGTTGCTACTAAGAGTGCGTGGCGCCCAGAGCGCACACGTGGTCAACTTCAACACTACGTACTACAGCATCCGTGTACACTAGGTCAATAAGTGTCTGGCTGTGGTCAGTGAAGGAGTAGCCGTGGTGACATGTTGCTTCAGATTGACCCAATTTAAAAACAACATGACTTTATTGGTTTTGGAGTCCTTCTGGTTTAAATAATTTATATTAAAATCGCCAAGGAGTATTGTGAGTTTGCAGAAAGACAAGGAGTTTACAGAAGAGGTTAGAGTATCAAAAAATATTTCAACATCCTGCCAAGGCGGTATGTACGCTGCCAACCCAATGCCTAATTTGTACCCATTAACACCCAGGACAAGCCACATTTGTTCAACCGATTCATGCAAAGGGTCAACAGGGTGGTTATGCATATGTACATTTGTGCCGCACTTAAAATAAAAGCCTACGCCACCCTCACGACCACCTCGCACGCGCACAGAACGAAGGACGTGCCTCAGTCGGTAACCAGGAATAACGGTCGCGCGGCCCTCTTCACCCTGTCTCAACGACGTTTCGTTTATGGCCATAATATTTACATCATGACGCTGCATCGCAACAACAAACTCGTCGTGTTGAGAGCCTAAGGAGTTGTGAAAACCAATTTAAAAAAAAATATTAGTTATTGAAATACAAATTATCTACAAACAATATTATAACTAGAGTAAAAAGAACTACCACTAAGTCGCCATAATGCACGCAACAAATACATTGGGAACTAAATAGGATGATAGTATAGGAATGGCTGGGAACTACTGTACGCGGTAAAAAACATAAAATGTATATATCCCACGCTTGGCCTACCTGTTTATAATGTTTATATAATATGCAATTAATGTGTAACATCAAAATAATGAAAATGAAATATATTATGTAAAACTGCTGGTAAATACACTTTAACGTAAAGTAGATTTAATAATAAATAAAATAATGTATAAAATAGTTTTTATTATGAAAAGGAATACAACTCACAACCAACGACTCCGACGCACTACACCCTTGCGCAGAATAACACTAAGAGTGTATTCGACCAAACTCGAATATATACAAGAATAACTATACCGAGAATAATCTATTCCAAGATTTTACTCTCTTAGATAATCAACAGAATAGCGAAGTGAATGTAATACCCAGTAAAAAGAAATTGTTCTACAAACGGGATAGTGTATAGCTTAACTCATCTCAACTCTTATTTGTCGTATTATAGCGTGAGAAAGTAGCTGTCACGCGCCCGAAACCGATATTGGTTTCGAAAAATGACAGCACAAAAAAGATGACGCCATTTTTTTAATTCTGGGATTAACTCCTTATTTGATGCTTATCGGTGGTATAGTGACTATTCCCAAATAGGCTCGCTATTCTTCGAATTGTTGTTGGTAAAATGTAAAATTGATTTACTCTCTAGTAAGTAGCGATTTATTCTAGGAATAAAATGTATTCTTGTTTGGTCGAATCCGCCCTTAGACAAATAATCTATACATACAAATAAATAAAATTGAAGTGTCTGTTTGTACAGTCTAAATAGCAACTTTTTACCAAATGTATACGAGAGTATATACGTTACCTATCACAAACTACCAATTTTTAAAGTTTTTGTCTGTCTGTCTGTTTGTTCCGGCTAATCTCTGGAAGGGCTGGACCGATTTGGACGGAACTTTCACTAGCAGATATCTGTTGTTACAGTGCGTAACTTAAGATACTTTTGTTTTGAAAAAACAATTAGGGTTCTGTGAAAAAAACCCGTGAAATGAATAAAATCTCCAGAATGGGTCGACCGATTTGGACGAGACTTTCAATATCAGATAGCTGTTGTTACAAGGACTGACTTAGGTTACTTTAATTTTGGAAAAATAATTAGGGTTCCACGCAAAAACCATAAAAACCCACGATGGCGGACCCCAGTGTGGCATTTTATCACCACCGAAGGAATGTAACATAGCTCCAGTGGCCCGCCAATAAAGGCGGAGAGATGGCACACGGTGGGTTTGTTTAGTGGGTGAGGGCCCTACACGACCCGAACGACGGGGTGTGCGGTTAGGAACATTTCTTCCCGCCTTAACAAAAAAAGGGTGGCGTTTTATCCCCTCTACTTTTCGCAATTCCATCTAAAATAACCTACTTTCTTCAGTCGACTACCACCTTTTTGCAGATGATCTACAAATTTCCTTACAGGCACCATTAACAAAACTACCGAAAACCATGGAACTACTCAATGACGATTTGGACAAAATTAGTGCGCGGAGTAAATCTCACGGCCTTACTGTGAATCCTTTAGAAACACAGGTGACAATTGTAGGCGCCTTTAGAATTATCTCAAGAATTGCTTGGGCACCGTTACCCCAGGTCATTAGTGAAAGTGTTAAAGTTCCTTTTAGTGATAGAGTTAAGAACTTGGGTCTAACAATTGACTCCAATTTTACTTGGGATCCACAGCTGCAAGAGGTTAGTTAACATTTTTTTGCATCTGCAGGTTCTCTTAAGAAACTACGCAATTTTCTCCATACATCCACCAAAATTATGCTTGAAACTTCATTGCGTCTGCCTATCCTCGAATACGCTGATACTAGCTATCCTGATCTCACCGTAATCCAATTAGATAAATTTGAGCGCCTCCAAAATTTCTGTATAAGGTTCATATTTGGTCTTCGCAAGTACGATGATGTTTCACAATATCGATCTCGGCTTAAGTGGTTACCAATTCGACTTCGCCGGCATACTCATATTCTCTCTTTACTATATAATGTAACCCTTCATCTCCTTCTTATCTCAAAGTTCGTTTTGAATACCTTCATGACACACATAGCAGTTGTTTAAGGTCATCGGAAAATATGAAGTTGAAAATACTTTTACATTTTATAAACTTTTATGGCAAATCTTGTACTGGCTATTAGTCTGTGGAATGCTCTGCCAGTGAAAATAACGCGAGCAGAGACCCTAACTAAATTTAAAGTATTTAAACAATAAAAAAATAAGATTAAATTTAAAATAAGGTTGCCTGGAAGAAATTACTTTTAGTAATAAGGCCGCCCATTGTACCACTTATAGGTTAATATTTTTTTTCTTGCTTTTTACCTATTTATTTTATATAAACATAGGTGTACAATAAAGTGTAAATAAATAAATAGATATATATGAAATTGTGAATGAGTACCGATTCAAATAAACATTGAATATACATCAATTATACATAATATATTCCAATTTGCTTCTGCCCGCGGTATTAGATCACGTGGTGTGCAGGCAATAAATGACATTTTTTTCTCAGAAACAAACATTATATGTTAGTGAAACTTAGGTATTACTGATACACCAACAAATATTACCTACTTACTAATAGGTAAATACTCCCTCGCCGTGCGCTTAATGGGTGCGTTTATTGAAGAGCTAAAAAGAATCATAGAAAACTCAACGCTCCATTTCACTCAACTTTTTCTTAAATGGATACCTACACTAAGCAAAGAACACACCTGTTTAGGGTTCCGTACCCGAAGGGTCAAAACGGGACCCTATTACTAAGATTACGCTGTCTGTCTGTCTGTCCGTCCGTCTGTCAACAGGCTGTATCTCAAGAGCGGCGATAGCTAGACAGTTGAAATTTTCACAAATAATGTATTATTGTTGCCGCTATAACAAAAAATACTAAAAACAAAAAATAATAATATTTAAAGGGGGCTACCATACAACGTCTGTCTGTCCGTCCGTCTGTCACCAGGCTGTCTCTCAAGAACGGCGATAGCAAGACAGTTGCAATTTTCACA
The DNA here is from genome assembly GCA_948253155.1 of Leucoma salicis. Taxonomy (NCBI): domain Eukaryota; kingdom Metazoa; phylum Arthropoda; class Insecta; order Lepidoptera; family Erebidae; genus Leucoma; species Leucoma salicis. The sequence continues at coordinate 18,732,733 of OX411815.1, read as the reverse complement.
AATGATGTATTTCTGTTGCCGCTATAACAACAAATACTAAAAACAAAAAAGAACCATATTTAAGCTCCCCTTAAATATTGTTTTTTTTTTGACACACACGGCCTTTTTGAAATTTTCCGATATTATGTGTGTGTTTGTTTACAAATGATCACAGCTTGATGAAGGAAAACATCGTGAGGAAACCTGCATGTCTGAGAAATTTTCTCGGTGGCTTGTGAAGTCTGCCAACCCGCATTGGGCCAGCGTGGTGGAGTACCTCTAACTATGAGAGGAGACCCGGGCAGATAGCTGATGTTATAAAAAATAATTTAGGATACTTTTATTTTAGAAAATAAATTAGAATTCCGCTACTAATCTAAATGCCACGTGGAAAGAGTTGCGGGTAAGAGTTGCTCAATTAATTCATCATCATCAGTCTCTCCTGGTGCATAACTGTACACAGGCCCCTCCCAATTTCTTCCAGGCCACTCTGTCTGCTGCTTGACAATCCAGTCACGGCATGCATGTCATCGGAGGTCGTCAAACCCTCGCTTAGGTGGGCAACCACGTTGTCTGATGTTCGTCCACAGCCTTCACTCTATGACTTTCCATGCCCATCTATCTGTGCTCATCCGAGCAACATGACCTGCCCATGTCCACTTTTTTCGCGCAATGGTTTCCACCACATGTCTCACGTGTGTTTTCCAGCTAATCAACAGATTTATTTTTCGGTCGCGTAAGTAGACTCTGAGCATGGCTCTTTCCATGGCACTTTGCGCAACTATGTATTAATACATTTTCTCAGAAACAAACCTTATATATTATGTTAGTTATACATAGGTATTACAGATACACCTACAGATCCAAATGAATTATTAATTAGTATAGGTATATTTATATAGTTTATATTGAATTCTTATCTGTATTCATAAAATTAAAATGTAAATTACTCGAATGATATATCAATGCACAAACTAAACCACTGGTCTAAGAAGTTTGGCAGATGTATTATTTGCTTACCACTGAATGTAATACAGTTCAGGCGGACAGACGGCACACGGCGGATTTATTTAGTGAGTGAAGGCCCCACACTACCCTGTCCGTTGCCCCGAACGATGGGGTTAGCGGTTAGGTAAATTTGCTCCCGCCCTAACAAACAAAAACCGGCCAAGTGCAAGTCGGACTCGCACACGAAGGGTTCCGTACCATTAACTAGGTAAACAACATTATACTATTGTAACTCTCTGTAACCATGGTGTTTGGCTGTTACCAAATTTTGCAAGTAAAATTTGACTCATTTCGTGGTTTTCAACTTAGACTTAGATGCGCATAACGAAACAGTTTTAAATGTAAGGAATTATGTTACCATTAGAGTCATTCGAGATAACTGTGCGCAGTGGGTAAGCGTGCGCAATATCGCCATTCTTGAGATACAGCCTGGTGACAGACGGACGGACAGACAGAGCAAAAACGAGTAAAGAAACACGTTTGTGTATGGGAGGCCCCCTTAAATATTTGTTATAATTTTAATTTAATTATTTATTTTTAAAGTGAATATATAACTAAATATTCTGTGAATATTTCGAGCGTCTACCTGTTGCAGTTATCAATAGCGAACAAAAAAGGCCATAACATCACGTTTGTTGTATGGGAGCCCCCCTTAAATATTGTTTTTTTTTTAGTATTTAATGTTATAACGGCAACCGAAATATATCATTTGTGAAAATTTCAGCTGTCTAGCTATCACCGTTCTTGAGATACAGCCTGGTGACAGACGGACGGACAGACAGACGTTGTATGGGAGCCCCCCTTAAATATTCCTGTTTTTTTGTTTTTAGTATTTTTTGTTATAGTGGCAGCAGAAAAACATCATTTGTGAAAATTTAAACTGTCTAGCTATCGCTGTTCTTGAGATACAGCCTGGTGACAGACGGACGGACAGACAGACAGACAGACAGCGAAGTCTTAGTAATAGGGTCCCGTTTTGGTACCCTTCAGGTACGGAACTCTAAAAATTAAAATATAAATGCAAATAAGTTTGTTTGTTTATTAATTTGTTTTTTTTGTTACGTTTCCCTTCGCGGGAGGCCTTGCGGGTGGCGGACTTTCCCCGGTCTATCCACCCGCATAGGCGCAAATACTCAAGCCTGCGCCACCCCAGTCGCTGGTGGCGGTTTGAGTCTACGGAAGGCAGATCAGCCTCCCTGGCCCTCTCCGCCGCTTCCTTCCGCGAGATAACCACCTCGCAGAAGGCAGCGACCGCGGCCCAATTCCTGTCGTTGCCAAGCATCGCTCTGACGACGCTCGACAGCAAAAGGTTTTTTGCCGCGATGAGTTTACAGCGCTGCTCGGCCCAAGCCGGGCACAACTCGAGCGTGTGCCATGCTGTGTCTTCGTCATAACCGCAATGGTGACAGCACAGAGTTGCCTCTCTCCTCGCGACTACATGCAGATATCTGCCGAAGCAACCGTGCCCCAACAGCTCCTGCACCAGTCGGAAGTTGAGGACTCCGTGCCATCGCCTTACCCACTCCTCTAGCACTGGCTGAAGCGCCCCTACAGTCCAAAGACTGGCCTGGGGCGCCTCAAGCCGTGTCCTCCATCTGGCCATGGCAGTGCGACGGGCGTCGCCCTACCACCTCCCTGGATGGGGTGCGAACACCCCCATCCCACTCTTGCAACGCCCACCGATACACCTTGGCGAGCACCTCCGCCTCCAAATCCCACGGGGGTATTCCTGCCAATGCGCAGGCCGTCTTCGTCAACACCGTGCGGTATCCACGTATGACCCTGGACGCGACGTCTCTATGTAGTTTCCACAGAAGAGCCCTGTTCGGTACGTCCAGGGCCTCCGCCCACACGGGTGCACCGTACAGTGCCATCGACTAGACCACCCCCGCGTAAAGCCGTCGGCACGCATTGTTGAGTCCGCCCATATTCGGCATGAGCCGTGCAAGGGCGGACGCCACGCTGACGAGCCTCGGGGACAATTGGCGGAAGTGCTCGCAAAAGTGCCGTCCAGCACTAGGCCCAGATACTTAATCTGGGCCGGCACCCCAATTTGTACCCCGTCTACCGTGATCGAGGCACCAGCAGGTGGCCGACGTCGGAAAAATGGAATGCCATGGAAAAGTAAGGCCTCCGACTTATTTAGGGCAACCCTAAGCTCCACCGCTCCGACCCTCCTGACCACCTTCGAGGTCCCTAAGGTGGCGTGTCATCCGCATAGCAGATGACCACCAGCCCAGAGGGGAACGGACAGCGTAGTACCCAGTCGTAACCGATGTCACACAGGAGCGGCCCTAATTTGTAATGACCCTCAAAAACAACTTATAGACGTGGCTCAAGAGCGAGATGGATCTATAGTTCTTTAGAAGAGGGTTCTGTCACCTTTCTTGAAGAACAGCACCACCACGCTTCTAGACCACGACTGTGGAACGTCGCCCCCGAGAACGACGGAATTGAACAGCCTCTGAAGAGCTTTTAAGAACGGCTTTCCGCCTGCTCTCAGAAGCTCCGCGGTGATTCCGTCATACTTTTACCAAACCCTGCCATCAATGGGAAACGATATGTGGAAATGATATACCTCTTAAAGATAAAGGATTATAAAAATGTATTCTGTTATTTAAATATTCTTTGTATAAAAATTATTATATATTATTTAAGTAAGAATAAAAATCATTCACCGTAAAGTTCAAAGAATCGCTCTGAGGATTTTGAATTTTTAATAAGGCCAATTAGTGTTTTACGTCAATCTTAAAGTTTAAATGTAATCTATTTTTTTTTGTATTCATTTTTATATTTAAAGCATAATATACGTATATAAATAAAGTGTGTAAATTTCGCCTTGCCGTCAACATTTACGCACAAGTTGCGGGTGTAGCTGGAAGTTAAACGTGTTAATAATGTTTGCGTTTATATTGCTTTCTTTTTGTATCATCTTTGAAGTCCAATCTAATCCAGGTGAGTAAAAGTATGCATTATTTGTAATAAATAAGTTTAAAGTCTTTAAAGTTGTCTATAAATTAAACTGGAGTGATCACTCGATAGTTATCTTAAAATGTTTATTTGAGGCGAGCACTGTGAAGTTCCTCATTTTTGCGTCATGGGATGATAAAACAAAAGATCTTCTTAATATTAACAAGTTGTTGTTCCATTTGTTAAAACTAAATTGGAACTAAAGACAGAATCACATCATCTTTAATAACACAGTTTTCAGATAATTATAATGTTTTACCACGTTGGTGCACTTACCCAATGAAATCGTGGAAGCTTAACAAAGAGGCTGCACTAATATGCTTATGAAACATAAATATAAATGCTGAATGAGTGAATATGAAATTTGCAAAGCAGCTGACATCAATACTGTAGTATCCCACACAAAACAGCTGACCCCAAAACAAATATAAAAAAACATAACCGTTGAGGGTGAGTAAATATATAACCGAGTATTTTCTTTCAGTTGCATCTTTAAAAAAATGTCCGTCTGGTACTAACGATTGCGTCAAAAATGCAGCAAAGGAGCTGTATGACTTAATGTTAAATCCTAACTCAGATATTGGTGCCGAAGAAATGGACCCAATGTACCAAAAGCTAATCGAAGCTGATCTAGAGTTTGTTAAATTTACACTGCTTAATACCACAGTTATTGGATATAGGTCTTGCGAAATACAGAAGGCATCGTGAGTATAATTTGAAAATATAATTATTGTACACAATTATGAAAAATACCAACATTTTTGTAAATTTGGAAGTAATGAGATGATTTTCTATTTAATTGTTGTTCAATATGTAGTGGAAGGAAATACCAAGAAAATGAGAGTATTAAAGGTGGAAGAGGGTATGAATAGGTTTGCGATACGCAAAGTTTAGACTTACAAAAGTCACTCATGATCTGGTCAAAAAAAACCGATAAATACCTAAATTGGGTGTTGCTTAGCTTGTACTAGCGGCTCATCCAGCGGCACCTGGCTCTTACAAGAGCAGGCAACCGATAACTTGAGGCTGTTGTGAACGTCCCACAATTTACGTATGGTCACAAATGTTCATACATTAACTATTATTAAAAACTAGCTGTGGCGACCGGTTTCACTTGCGCAAAAACTTAAAAAAATCAAGATACTCGTGTTCTTACCGGCTTTTTGTTTGCGCGCCGAGTTGAGTGTTTATTTTTTTATTATCTCTTAAATTATCCGTCCAATAATAAAATCAAAGCTTATTTTTATAAAATTATCTTGGTGATGAAATAATTTTCATTCGTAAGGATTAATATGACGTGCCTAAAAATAACGCTCATAAATAGCTTTTTAATATATTAAAAAACAAAATACACATAGAGTATCGTGACACTTTTTTAGATGGAGTAAAGATCAATCTTTTTGTAGAACATTGTACTACTCTGTCAAGAAAGTACCGGGAAAAGATCAATAATACACAAAATTTTTGTTATTCATCCAAATTTATTTTATCACCTTCAAAGTATGCTCCTTCAGAAACGATAGAATTATGCCAACGCACAATCCAATCATCAAAACATTTTTTAAACGCTGTTTCCGGAATTGAGTTCAGTTCTCGCCGCGAATTCTCCTTTATGTCTTCTACCGATTGAAAATGGGTGCCACGAAGTGCTAATTTGAGTTTAGGAAAAAGAAACAAGTTGGCTGGAGCCATATTTGGTGAATATGGTGGTTGCTCGATGGTATTTGTTGAGTGTTTGGACAAAAATTAATTCACAATTATGGCCTTGTGCGAAGGCGCATTATTGTGGTGCAAAATCCAGGAATGAATTTTCTTTCCACAAATCTGGCCTTTTTAGTCGAATTTGCTCTCTTAAACGCCGCATAATGCTCAAAAATATTCTTTATTTACCGTTTGACCTTCTGGCAAGAATTCCGAGTACACAATACCGCGATAGTCAAAGAAAACAGTCAACATGACTTTGACTTTTGATCGACTTTAGCGTGGTTTTTTCGGTTTCGGTTCAGTTGGAAGTCGCCACTCCGAAGCTTGTTGACTAGTTTGCATGTCAAACTCGTAAACCCAAGTCTCGTCACCAGTAACAATGCGTTTCATGAATGTTGGGTCGGAATTGACTCGTTCTAGCATGTCCTCAGCGACTCTCATGCCATTGAGTTTTTTCAGACGTTGATGGCCTACCAGAGCGAGGCAAATCTTCCATCACATCTCGACCGCTTTTAAACGCTTTGTACCACTCATAAGCACATGTTTTTGATAAAGTCGATTTACCGTAACATTTTCAGTGACTCCGAACACGAAATTCCATTGGCGATGCAAAATTTAACACAAACTCTTTGTTCGATGTTTTTGTCCATTATGAAATTCGCAATACTCACTAGATATGACATAACTAAAACAGCACTGTATTTAATATTAATAACAAATGCAACTCAAAATCCCGCGCCAAAATGGATAACAGTTGTGACAATCTAACAACAACAAAAATTTCAAATTTTTCAAATCTTCCATTTCCAATACTTTCTTGACTGAATGTATTTAAGTATCATAAACCTTAAAGCCAGCGCACGCAAATAAAGCGATTTGTTACCGATTTATCTTGCGACTTGCTTCACGAAAATCAAAATTTAAGACCATAGTCGCGCGCGGTGCAGCATACACGCACGTATTTACTGTTTATTGTTAATCCGCGCTTTGCTAATTTATTACGCACCAGTAATCGTCTTATCTACAATAATGGACGAAGCCCATTGTGATCGTCTGCCCGATATAAGTGATGTAATGAGTGAAGACGAAGTCCCAAATACCACTATTTACACACAAGCTGTAATAGAAAATGTAGGACAACGATGCAGCGTCGAATCGCCCGCTTTGGCGGTTATAAGTACGCCCCGCGGGGAGAAACGACAACACGCGGCAACGGATGAAAGCGGCGAAGCAGTAGATGAGGAAGGTTATACTTTGGTCACGAGAAAAACGAACCGTTATTTGCTAAATAAACACCTGGCGTCTCTTAGAAATGACTACAATAAAAACGATGTTTGCCTTTCATCATCAAAAATGCTTCCCAAACAAATAGGTTTGGCGCGATTATTCAAAATTGAAAATATTATTAATGTGTCGAGAATTAACCCCTTGAGCGACCCGTGGCTCATAGATGTGAACCTAAGAGACCACTGTCATATATTTCTTCTTTTTTCTCTATCGGCTTAGACGTAGTAACGTTATCAATTTACTTAGTCGATTTTCAATGAAACAGACTAAATTTCTAGCACAATATTTATACTGTGGACACAAAATTGTTGAGTAAGACAGACTCGTAAGCGCAACGCTACAGCAAATAAAAGCGTTTCGCGCCATTTTGGGTATCATGTTTCAGTTCAGTGGCGTCGTTCGTCGCGTGTGTACATTACATTAGAAGCAAGAGCGGTCAATAAGTAGTTATAATCTTTAGATAAATGTCTGTAGAATGTGCTAAAAGTGTTTTATTATGTGTTCATTGTGTATTTTTTAAATGCAAACATAAAAGTTTTTGAAGACCTTCCGAGCGGGTTCATACTAAGAATTCTGTAGAATTGTTTATATAATACAATTCTAAATGTACATTTAAACAAAGTTTTATTGCTTGTAAAATTGTTAATAATTATTTAACAACGTTTGAAAATAATAGTTTCGTATTGTAAGCGATTTCTAAAAAATCAGTTTCATTTTGACTACTCGACCGTAAGTACTATACACAGCGTTATCTCCAAGATTAGTCAATTGAAAGTAACAAAGCGCCCGCCAAGCGCACAGTGTTTGCTTTGGCAAAAGCCGCCATTTGTTTATATTAGTGTAAAATGTCGTTTTTGTTTAGATAATAGTAATGTGTACGTAAAGTGAAATATTAAAGTGATTGACAATGAAGTGTGCTAGCTGATACAATAATTGAAATTATAAAATTTCAATGGAAAAATACAAAACTGTTTCAAATAATTCGGCAGATCGTGAGAAATTAGGTATGTACTAGATTTTAATTGTTTTTTTGTAGTTTAGAAAAAATGTAAGACTTCATAATTCACTTGTATTCGCTAGTATACTTCACAAGGAATCTTGTGATATACGCAACATAGTATGTAATTATAAAAATAACGAGATATCGCCGTTTTTATAAATCGATATCCAGAAAAAACAGGTAAATGGGACGCTTAAAGGGTTAAATACAAGAATGCATACAAGGTGATCATTAGTTTTAAAAATAGAGAAGATGCTTTGCAATTAATAAAAAATCAGAAAATTCAAGACCTTGGGTACCGTTGCCATTTCACAGCGGAGGTGGATTTAAGCTATGGAGTTGTGAAGTACTTGGAGCTAGATATTACTGATGAAGAGCTTATGAAAACCTTTAGTGCTGATTGCAAAATCGTGTCGGTGAAGCAACTAAAGCGGCTATCTGATAAAGGCGAATGGGTCGCTAGTGAGACAGTGAGATTTGGTTTTAAAAGCCCGACGCTGCCAGCTTATATTCATGGATATGATTGTAGATTCAAGGTCGAATCATATACATACCCAGTATCACAATGTTGTGTTGGAGATACGGACATACAAATCGTACATGTACAAGTACCAAAAAAGTCTGTCCAAAATGTGGCGCAAATCACAGTAACTGCGATACAACTATATATAGGTGTGTCAACTGTAAAGGTCGTCACATATCATTCAGCAAAATGTGCCCTATGTTCTTGAAAGAAAAAGATATTCGAGAAATTATGTCTAAATTCAATGTGATGTACAAAATGGCCTTATCTAAGTACATAGAGAATGAGTATTACGAAGCAGACACAGAACCTAATGAAGCTCCGGTATACGCTGAAGACAGACGCCGAGCAGGTAATATAGGCACGTCATACAGCGCCGCCTTGCGACAGCCAGCGAAGATCCCTAGAATGGAACCTGTGAGTTCAAGTGAAGTAGAAATTGACAAATCATCACCGTTAGCACAAAATAAGAAGAAAAATAAAACATAGAAAAGAACGGACACAAGAGTACACAGAAAAGTCGACCTATACACCACCCCCAGCAGCAGAGAAGAACGAAAAAGAAGAAAAACGGAGGAATCATTTTATTACGGTTTTATATAAACTTAAAGAAATAGTAGCATCTAATAGTAGTTTTGAAGAAAAAGTCCAGAATGTCTTTAAAGTAGTGTTTGATGAAGTTGTATCATTTGTTGTGAAGTATATTAGTAATGGTGAAGTTTGGAGTAAATGGTTAGGCATCCTTAATTATGTATAGTCACAACTATGTAAATCACGCTATAAGGGCATCGGATTCTGGGGCTTCTATTGCGCAATATATTCATATTGCGCAATGGAACTCACAGAGTCTCATGCCTAAACGATATGATCTCGAATTACTTTTGAGCCAGGAGAAAATCAGTATCGCCATATTGAGTGAGACATGGCTAGAACAAGATACTAATTTACGAGCCAATAATTATAACATTTATAGAGGGGCTAGGTCTGATAGGTGGAGCGGGGTAGCTATTTACCTTCACAAATCTTTAAAAGCTCACTTAGTACCACTTGATGGCATAAATAACGGAACTAATATAGATATTATATATGTTAAAATTTTAAACTGTAGCTTTTTAGAACACATCATAGCAATCTACTGTCCACAAAGTCCACCCACTTTACAAAATGTTTGGGATATGATATTTTCTAAATTTACGTCAAAAACCATTATTGCGGGCGATTTCAATGGCCATCATAGAAATTGGTCTTACAAAAATGACACTAGGGGGCGTCAACTATTAGATGCTTCCATTGATAATGGGTTTATGTCAATAAACAGTGGAGATTTTACAAGAGTTAAGCTAGTGAGTGGGAGATTGCAGCAATCATCTCCAGACATTACTTATGTATCATCAGATTTGGTGACATATATGACATGGAAAGTGACGCGTGAATGTCTAAGCAGTGACTATTTGGTTATTAAGGCATCCTTACAATATCAAGATTCACGTAATTTTGTTATAGGACGCAATTTCAAACTGGCTAACTGGCAAATGTATCAAGAAATGTTGAAACCTAGAATTGATCCCAATTTAGTAATTAATGAAAATAAAATTAAAACTGCATATAACTTCTTCATTGATGAAATCAATCAAGCTGCCAGTAAAAGCATCCCAATGATTAAAAACTGTACAAATCCGTCACAAAAATTTCGTCCTAAACCGTATTGGTGCCCGGAGATATCATTAGCGATAGTGGAGCGTAGACTTCCAATGAAAAAATTTAGACGCAACCCTACTACAACAAATTTTGACGAATTTAATAAAAATACTGCAGCTGCGCAACAAGTCCACAGGCATTATTTCAAAACAATACATTGCCAGCAATTTGTTACCGGAATAGACGAAAAAACAAATGCCTCAGATATGTGGCATAAGATGCGTTGGGGAAAGGTATTAAGAGGCAATTTTGCCAGTTCCCAAATGACAAAAAAGAGGAGTTACTACGAACTCTGGCTCCTGACTATGTAGCATCTCCACAACCGGTTCTAAATCCTAGCAATGTATTGCTAAATGGGGAATTTTCATTTACAGAATTTACTTATAGTTTAAAAAAGAAAGACATTGCTCCCGGGTACGATAAAATTACTTATTCGATGATCTACAATATACCACTAGAAGGAAAACTACAATTATTAAAAATATTTAATTCTATTTATAAATCAGGTTATGTACCAGATCAGTGGAGAAAGATCAAAGTTATTCCGATACCTTAAGTAAATTTTAACCCTAATAGCGCACCTAAATTTAGACCTATATCTTTGATTTCGTATATATGCAAAATATTACACACCATGATAGGCAAACGGTTAGAATGGTATGTAGAAAGTAACAAAATTTTTCCTTCCACCACCTTAGGCTTTAGGAAAAATCAGTCGTGTCTCGATTGTTTAGCGCGCCTAGTATCCAAAATACAGATAGGGTTAACAAATCGTATACTTTTTTTTTTATGTGGGCAAAAATGTCCTACCGCACACCCCGCTGCCCGGGGAGACAACGGGGTAGTGTGGGGCTCTCATCCACCAAAAGCCTACCGTGCGCCCTCACCCACCCTTGCTACGGCAGATCACGGGAACCGCGTCGTTTCACCGCGATCCGCAGGCGGCAGCCCCTTCGGGCACCCTCTCTTGTGCGACGCCCCGCGCACTTGGGCGTCACACCTTCGCGGTAGGCTTCCGCGGACGGCAGGGAACTCCCCGACCCCACAGTCCGCAGCCTCGGCTAGGGCGGCATCAGGCGCAGGTAAGCGCGCGCTCGCCGCCCCGCGTGCCGGCGGCAAATCGGGTCCGCGAAGGAGGATTCCTCCCGGGCCCTCTCCGCCGCCTCCTTCCGCGAGATGACAGCCTCGCAGAAGGCGGCGACCGCGGTCCAGGCCCTGTCACTGCCAACCATCGCTCGCGCAACGGCCGGCAGCGACAGGTCCACGCCTATGACTGCAGCGAGTTCCCGGCGCTGCACATCCCAGGCCGGGCACGACTCGAGCGTGTGCTGCGCCGAGTCCTCGCCGCAGTCGCAGTGATGACAGCGTGGGGTCGTCTCCCTCCTAGCGATCGTGTGCAGGTATTTGCCGAAGCAACCGTGCCCCGACAAAACCTGCACCAACCGGAAGGTGAGGACCCCGTGCTGCCGCCCTGCCCTTTCTTCCAAGATCGGCTGGAGCGCCCCCATGGTCCAGAGACCAGCCCGGGGCGTCTCCAGCCGAGACTTCCACTTTAGGACGGCGGCACGGCGGGCATTTTCCCGCCACGCTGAGATTGCGCTTGGCGAGGGGCGGCTGCCCCCCGCCCGCGCCGTAGACGCCCGCCGATAAACGTCGGCGAGCACTTCCGCCTCCAGATCCCACGGGGGGGTCCCGGCCAACGCGTAGGCTGCATCGCACGAGACCGTGCGGTGCCCGCGTATTGCCCTGACCGCTACGACCCTCTGTGGACGCCACAGAAGGGCCCTATTGCGAGCGGCCAGGGACTCCACCCACACGGGCGCGCCGTACAGTGCCATTGACCGTACTACCCCCGCGTAGAGTCGTCGACACGCGAGACTCAGTCCGCCCAAATTCGGCATCAGTCGCCCGACGCCAGATTTTTCAATGGATTAGAGCACTTCCCCGGAAAGGAAGGGACGCAGGTTCGATTCCCGCTCGTACTAAAATACTCTTTTTCCTTATTCACAAATTGTAATTTGTACTTTAAGACACATATAGTTCTAAAGTATTGAGATTTCGTTCCTCAAGAACTTTGCCAACAAAGAATATCTTCTGGTTTTTAAAACAAAGTTGTGATAGTACGTATTCACCTTCGTTTGGTAATCGCACAGGTGGTTCTTTTAGTAAATCCTCTGTTATTATGGTTTCTTCATTTTCTATCCAGTCTCCTTCATCGTCTGTTTCGTCGTTCAATATCATGCCATCTTCATCTTCTGAATCACTTTGCAGCACCTGACGAATGGCTTTCTTTCCTAACCCTTTAGATTTATTTTCTTTCTTCCTTTTGGCTGCCTTCTGTTTTGCAATAGCATTTTTTCCGTCCGTAGCTGTAAGACTTTTACCTAGTTTTCTTGGCTTCCTCTTTCCAGTTCTAGTGGGTGCTTTAAGTGGCTTCCGAAACTGATCAGGTGTTATGAGTGACTTAATTCCAGGCGAATTAGTTAACTCACTTTCAGGAACATTAGTGGGCATAATAACAGCATTTCGATTTGCAGAACCATCAAAAGAGTGTGGTATAACATTAGATAGATCTATTAAAACAGATTTTTCTGGAGTAGAACAAACCGGCATTGAAGGAATTGTTGAGTAGTCACCCAAATTTTCCAACGAAGATGGACTCGTTGTACCTATAGATGTTTCTTCAGCAGTGATATTGAAAGGTCTTGGGGAGGTCATTATTTGTAGATGCAGCGAGTGTTCTACGCTGGAATCATTTACAGATTGAACATTTTCCGGTCTATCAGTAACACTGTTAGGCACGAAGTCCTCATCATTAAAAACATGCCGATCAAAAGGAAAAATTCCAGTTTTTCTAAATGCTTGTGTAATATTAGATGGTGTCATAGACTTTGCGAAAGCTTGGCCTATTAAGGATCCCACATCATAAATAGTGACAGGGCATCCAGGATTGTGTAACATCCAGGAACTCATAGCGGAATAGTAAAACGTTTTGAAAGGTCCATGAATACCAACATCCAGTGGTTGAAGTCGCGCAGATGTATGTGGATGCAAAGTCAATACAGTAACCCCAGATTCTTTCGCAAGATCGAGGGCTTCGATAAAAAGATGAGACTCATGGTTATCCATTATCAAAATCGATGGGTATTCTTTCGAAGTTCCCGTTCTTCGTATGAAATGCTTAATAATGTCTTAAAACAGTTCGCTATTCATCCACCCCGATGGATTTGTCAAAATCAGTGAACCAGGTGGGGTACTGACAGCCATGCGTGGGTTTGTATTTTTTCTAGGGAATACAAGCACTGATGGAACTGCTTGACCCCCAGCGCTTATTATGTTGCAGGTCGTGAGTGTGAGTATCCCCTTCTCACCACTGGTCACTTTCCAAAGGTTTCGTCTACCTTTTGGCGCCATAACCCGTTGGGTCTTTTGTACAGTGGTGGTGCTGGTTTCGTCTAAGTTGTAAATTCTTGTTCCATCAGCAAATGCAGGATGGCGCTTGATCACACCCTCCAAATTATCGTAAAAATGATTGACAGTCTCCCTGTTAAATGCCGATGCTCGTGCTAAGCTGCACGCCTCGGGTTTACGCAACGTCAGATCCGGATGTCGTTGGCGGAAACTCCTTAGCCAATCTACACCAGCCAATTGATTGTCTGTCCAGGTTTTAGGCATTCTGATGCCATTAGTTTTAGCCATTTCGTACGCCACTTGTCTACAATCCTTAACAGACAGACCATAAAAAAGACTAGCGCATTTTATGTAATATTGTTTCAATATCAGCTCTTGGTCTCTGGAAAATACTTGATTTACAGCGTAGTTTAGGGTCAACCTTGTTAGCTGGTTTTGCGTATTTTTTGTTTAGTTTGATACCTTTGTAGTGTTGTGAAAGGAATATTATGGTCAACAGCAGCTTGTCTAATACTGTGTGTGAACACCTACTTTTCTTTCTTCTACTCTTTTCCTTGGCATTTCTGCACCTAAAGATAAACATCCATTCAGTTCCCAAGTTAAAAGTTGTTTAGTATAATTTGGAATTTAGTTTTTTAATTAAAAAGTTGAAATGTATTAAAACTATGAGAAGACCCGTGAGGGTACACTCTGGATCATATATTCATAGTGTACACAGTGAATCAATCCACTGTTAACCATATCTCCACTACATAGTTAAAAATTAAATTTCTCAGCAACCTCAAATTACTGCGTAAATTTCTAAGCACTCAATCATACTACATACATCTACAGAAACAATTAGAATTAAACAAATAGCAACACAGTTTTAGTATTAGAAATATAAACAAAATTCAACTTACTTTATCGGTGATTTTTACTGCCGAAAACTAAAATGGCGTGCTTTCACGTCTACCGTTGAGCGCGTCCGCGCAGCGACTGTGGGAGTGAGAGGGGTATGCAAACAAGACACGATTGCAGATTTATTTTACTCGTAAATTAATAAATGGCGCAAGTGCGTGTGTGATCCTCTGTGTACCACTGATTCACTGTTGACCATGTTACCCTAAACGTATTTTAATGATCAAAAATGAATATGAAAGCGATGAAATTAGAATGAGGTGGACTAGCAGAGGTTTAACACAAGGAGACCCTATCTCTCCCCTTTTGTTTAATATAGTGTCATATAACATAGGATGTAGTATAAATAATGCAAGTATACTTCAATATGCAGATAATTTAGTAATATTTACACAGATAAAGGTTAGATATTTGATCGAAATTTATTTACAAAACGCTGTAGATTCAAAAACACAAGTTTGCCAATTCAAGAGAGGGCGGGGTATATGTGAGCTCAAGTTAAAAGTAAATAATCATGATGTAGGCACAGTCGATAATGTTAAATACTTAGGAATGTGGATTGATAAATCACTAACTTGGGGGAAACATATTAAAGAAACAGTTGATAAAGTGAGTAAAACTATTAACTTATTAAAAGTGTTAGCGGGGACATTATGGGGACTTCACCCTAAACACCTACGGCGACTATACATTACATTAGTACGAAGTAAAATTGATTTCGGTAGCTTTCTGTATGATACTGCATCTAAAACTAATTTATATGAATTGGACAAAATACAGAATAGAGCAATGCGTGTGATTGGTGGATTCATTAGGACCACACCCATACATGTTATGGAGAGTGAACTGTGCATTCAACCATTGTATTTAAGAAGGCAGTACCTCTTTTTTTTTTTACGCGTTGAAATCCTTTATGCATACCCGACCGTCGGGCAGACGGAGGGGTTATGCCGGACTCCCAGTGAAACTGGGCTACCTGCTAAAACCACGTGGTTTTCCTTCAGACTACCTTTCGCCAGAACTGAGGTATACGCTCTACGCATGAGTTCCTCCACCCCTAGCAGGTCTGGGCCTCCATTCCTGGTGGCCCCATCTGTTTTGGAGGGCCAAGCCCTCCCTCATCGAGAGGCGCTCGCGGAACACGTGCGCCGCCATCTCGGGCCTGCTTCTGCTAGGGTGACAGACTGCGCTAGGCCTATCACCCTCAGGCCTGCACTCATGGGGGCCGGAGATCGACTAGCGCCCTTTGACGCCCAGTGCGTCTTCTGCGGGACGGGAGACGGCTGGTCATCTCCCGCTCACGCTCTGCCGCCTCCTTTGCATGCACCACCTGCTCGCAGAAGGAGACGGCGGCGTCCCACCCACTTTCACTCCGGACCATGGCCTTTACCACGGCCGGGAGCGATAGGTTTTCCATCTGACTGCCACGGTGAGTTCACGTCGCTGCTCTGCCTAAACTGAGCAGTCCATCAGCGTGTGCAGCGCCGTGTCCTCAGGGCAATCCCCGCAGTATTGGCACCGGGCCGTCTCTTCCCGGCCTATGCGACACAGATACTTCCCGAAGCAACCATGCCCTGAAAGTACCTGCGTCAGCTGGAAAGTGAGAGCACCATGTCGTCTCTCCAGCCGCTCATGCATGACGGGACTTACCGCCTCTATAGAGGCGTGCCCTGCGCTTGGTCGCACAAGTCACCCCTTCCACTCCACCAGCAGGATCCGGTAAAGCTCATATCGATGAGCCCTTATCTCACGGGGTGCTGGAGGGGTGGGCCCCTTGCTCACGCGCCTCCTCACGCCACCAAAAAAGTGACGCAAGGGCCTTCGCCTCCAGATCCCACGGTGGAGTTCCGCCAAGGAGGCTCGCCGCTTCATAAGAGATCGTACGGTATCCCCTGATTACCCTAACGGCCATTGCTCTTTGCGGTTTCCGCAGAAGTTCTAAAGGCGCCTCGATAGCGTATGAAATTTTAAGAAAAATATTATTACTAATAAGTAGTGATGTGGATTTGAGACTGCAGTGGAACCCTTCACACGTCAATATTAAAGGAAACGATGAAGCTGACAAACGCGCTAAGGAAGCTGTGCTCACTGGGTCTGAAATTTATATAATGCCAGAAAATTCAGAAATTCTAACTTCTACTTTTCTAACCTTCCAATCCCTTGCGTACCGAGCTCGGCACGCTCAAGATGGCCGCCGCTATTTCACGCCATTCTCCTCGCTCCCAGCGTGCCGAGCTCGGCACGCAAAACCCATATTTTATTTTATTTTTCATATTTTTTTGGTGAAACATACATGGTCAAGGTTTTTTCCTAAAAAAGTAAAACAATTGTTTATGGTATTGCAACTCTTACATCTCTATGGTTCCGATGTAAACACAGATAAAAAAATTGTACAAAGTGAGCTCTGCCTCTTAGTTTTGACGTCATTTTTTTGCGCATGCGTGTGGGTCAAGTGACTCAAGTGCCGTAAAAAGGTTTGTTTATCTTTCTAAAAGTTTTGTGATTGTATTGTAATAGTGTTTTGTTTAATATAAACGATACGATAAAGGTGTTTACATAAATGGATTTGTGATTTTAGTTTTAGTTGTTGTGAAGTGAAGTGTAATAGATTTGTCAAGGATTGGCGCCATTTTCGTCCAATGTACCAAACAATTCAACATTTCGGTAAGTAATGTATAATTATATTCTAATTAGAATCTGTTATAGTTATACCCACATAATGTATTATAAATATGATATATGGCTGTATGTGGCTATTTCTATACATTATATTAGTAATATGACACTAAACATATACCCGCTTTCGTAAATAAAAAAAAATATGCCAAATTCAAGTAATTATTTTATTTTTTCATTGTAATATACAAAATTAATATTGAAATATGGAAACTAGACTCTGCTTATGCATTTGAACCAATTTTTGATATAATATCTATATAACATTTATAGAATATTGCTTTGACAATTCTTGTGGTCAAGGTCATTGCACGAGTATTTACGTCGTACGTTCGTACTTCGTATTGTTTATTTTTTATAGGCGTAAAGTGCAGACACTTTACTTCTATACATAAAGGAACAATTCATAAAGCCGATACCTTATACAGAACTAAGATAAGTGGTCTAGTTATTTTTTTATACCAGTTTACCTAGAAATAAAAAAAATCCAGCCCGCTTTTCCGGGCCCCTGGATTAAAAAAAAAGGGACTTTTGAACAAATTTTTTTTTATATATATCTGTAGGTATAAGACTCCCGGGAGTCTAGGGGTTAAGAATAACATATTCGAAAAATGGAAATCGTATTTTGACACAATTTCGTGTACAAAGGGTATTTGGTATAAAAGTTTGTAGCAGGAACCTTCCAAAGTACCGTGGTTTACAAACTGTAAAATGAAAAGGCGTTTGATAGTGATGGCTCACAGACTGCGGTCTGGTCACATGCCATTAAATAACTTCAATTATTTTTATAGCAGAATCCAATACCTGCGATATTTGTGGAATTGTGGAAGATGTGTATCACATGCTAGTCAAGTGCTCACGGACTCGGGCTGTGAGGTTGCACATGCTCACTCAGTATGGCTATGATTTTCAAGATTTCGGTGTGATTCAATGTGTTCCGTCTGCTCCATTGAGTGAAGCAGCCAGAGTACTATTTAATATGTTAAGTAATTTAATTAAGTAGAACGTAAGAAAAGAGGGTACATAATGGAGCTGTCATAGTCGCTAAGCGACTAAAGCGCCTTAAAAACTATATTAAAAAAAACATTAAGACTAACAGAGAGGTGGACTCGATCGCTACATAGCGTAATAGCGATAGCGTAAACTATTCCTCATGAATCTGCCTAACATACATGAGAATAGAATAATTCGCCTAACGCGCAGGCTGCATCTGTCGCCGTACGGTACCCGCATATTGCCCTCAACGACCCTCTGTGGATGAAAGCTAATTTTCATGAAAGCTAACAAAACCTTAAATAGTCGGCCAAATATGAGGGGACCAATTCTAATATGTGGCCACTACTTAATATATGTCCCAAAAACCAATAAATGGCTTTATGTAATCCGTGTGGTGACGGACTAAGAATACAAGTGTCACCACCCCATACTTTCCCACGAGTGTTGTACAAGGCGACTAAGGGAAGTAAGCAATTATCACCCATTGACTACTGGTAGTAGGGCTGGGTACCAAGTGAGAGTACTTACTTGCTATCGGGCCCGAACGGGTCGGTACCACCGTCTTCTGTGGGATTGGTCATGAAGCACGTCAGTGTGTTTTGACTGTAGCAGAAGATTAAGCCGTTTAATCTTTCATTTCACATCTAAGAAATGAAATAGTGCGCAGCGGCTTGACAATAGTCTTGGTATAGTTGAGCCCATGAGCGACGGTTACCACTTACCATCAGGTGGGCCGTGGCTCGTCTGCCATCATTAGCAATAAAAATAAATATTGTCGTTTAATATCAGGTATGATCAGGCAACTGAAATACTACAACTCGAACTCCTTTGCCAGCTATTTGACCTGCAAGGACAATATGATATAAAAGGCAATGTCCTCGGATTGAATGTAGAAGGAAGTGGAGACTATACACTTATAAGTGGTATGTATATGTGGACACTATTATATTTATTCTGGTTCATATTTAAATGTTTTATGCAAAAACTAAAATAATCTCATTCAATTCCTGTTTAAAGTGCCATCTATAATGGAATATGTAAGAAATTTGAAAATTAAAAAGAGTGGCTCACGAGTTTCTTGCCGGGGTTCTTCTCATGAAAGCCTTACTACGGAATCCGGCTGCTTGTGGCGATTGCAATCGCGACATTTCGGATGCACTTGCCTCAAGCGCTCGTGTTAGTTATTAGCAATTTTGACGATTTTCAGTGCTATATTATAAGCCTATGAAATAAAGTTTTTTTTGAATTTGAATTTTTTGAATGTGTTACCTAGTTAACGGAACAAATTACTATATAAATTATAAAGTCGCATATTCAATTGATACCGCATACCATATTCGCAAATTTAAAATACGCGCGGTTGCCTAGGCCCCTGCCCAGTTAGATTATCGCCAATGGGTCGCATGATTTCACTCCCAGAAAGACCAGAATCAAATATTATTACCATATATGGCCAGCATGCGATCCCGGATGCGAGCAGAGTACGCCAGGGTTCAAGAACGTTCAATGGCTACTCCAATCGCAAGCGTATGGATAGGAAAAGTTCTAGAACAAAAAACTATCCACCAATGAGAAAGATAGAAGGGGGTATTATTAGGGAAAAAATATAAAAAAGATAACATGTTTTAATGTTATATTAACAGGAGGTAGATTGTTTTTTCTCGGACTCTGAATTATCGTGTGTGTCAAGGCAGATAACACTGCTTAAATTAATATAGTAATTAATTAAAATATTTTTGCCTAGGGCATTTAAAAGTAAAAGTGTGTGACTAGGAAAACCCCAAAGGTACGTTTTATAATCCTCTCTATTGTAGGACTCATTTTCTTTCGTTTACTTTATTGTTATAATCATATTTGAAAAGTAGATTTTACGTGTAAGTAACTGTTCTATAAAGTTTGTTCTAACGAGATGATTAGACGTATTGTATTGTACATTCCCACGAATCATTTGTTTCGAAGGTATATAATTGTCAAAAAAACATCATACTGTTCGTACAGAGATTATTACCTATTTATTTAGTACTACACAATATTTCGTACCCACCATATAATGTTTTATTTGTTAACGCCTCCAGGTCATAAAGTTTAAAAAAAGTAGAATTCCTAAAAGTTTTGACACTGTACTTTCCCCGCAGAACTGCTGGTAGCGCGCCCCCAAATTTAAATTAAGATCTGAATAAAATGTAACGTAAATTTCTTTTACAATTCGAAATTAACCTCTAAAAATAGCCCATGTCTGCTGCACAATTTTGTGTGTGTTAAGATTCTTATGGAGGAATATTTCACCCTTTGGCACATATGTGTTTTATTGTTACTACTCGTTATTTTATTACGTAAGATAATTTTATTTTACATATATCTAAATTGTTACACTAATTTAGTTGACCGAAACTCCTCCAATAGAATTCTTATTATAATATCTATACTTTTTAATTCTTTGCAAAATGCCTAGTAATACTCGTAACATAGTTGTCATTCCATAGAATTTTTATTCCCAAAATTGTCAATACTAATTATTTAAGATTGTAACATACAACTGCATTTAGAATTTACCTGTAAAATATAATAGTTCGCATACAGTATATAATTTAAGAATATTGCTTTATGCTACTTGCTACTTAAAATCACGCTGTCTCCCTTATCCCCATAAGACAGGCACTTTTAAAACAGTTATTTCATAAATGTTATACATCATCACGCCGTCTCCCTTATGGGGCAGACAGGCATTTTAAAACTATTTTTTGTTAAATGTTATATATCTTCACGCCGTCGCCCTTATGGGGCAGACAGGAATTTTAAAACAGTTAGATGTTACTTATCATCTAGACTATTATGCAACTGTTTTTTTTATTTAAATGTAGGAATACAATTATTCTGTTGTATGTTGCTATATCATCTCACCGCCACCCTTAGGGGGCGGTCATATATTATTCAACTATATTTTTTGTTTAATCGTAGTTAAAAATTATTCTTTATTGCGGAAAAGTGGATGGTTCCTGACGAATATTTTTTACACAGAAATAATAAGTGTGAAGTCAACGTGGACGAAGTCGCGGGCATAATCTACAATAATAATTTATTTATTTTTAACAGGAAAGTACAATTTAATGACTGATTTCAATATGGAGACGACACCAAGGAATTTGAAGCAATACATGAACATCAAGAGCTTCAGTTTTAAGGCCGATCCTCTGGAGAGACTAACTTTCAATCTAACAAATCTGTTCGGCGGTAACAAAGAATTAGGTAAATAACAAAGATTTTACTGCCATAATACGTTTTCATTTTGCATATCTCGTGAACAAATTTTGTATTCAGATAGAATTTTACTTTATAACTGTATCTATACACGTGTTTATTCTGAAAAATCCCAATTTACACGAAAAAATAACAAAAGACATTTTTTACGTCATCTCATGGATGTAAGCATACCTCAAAATTTTAGTATACGTTTTGTTTTTTGTTTGTCTAAATTAGTATCGTGTTCGAAAAAAATACAAAAATTAAACGCCGAGCACGGCTCAGACACCGTGGTACTTAAATTAATAATATTTACCTCATTTACTTCGTTTTTAATGGGAGATTTTGGCCTAGTTTGACTAGACTGCTTATGATTGATTTTTCAAGGTGTTTTTCTACTAGTGCTATTTGCTTAATATTACTTCCTTCAGCGGCTTATGCTTCAACTTTAAGTCTAATCCAAAGAGTGATGATTATATACAATATTCCAAGTTTATCATTACACACCGTGTGGTGACGGACTAAGATTACAAGTGTATTCTTTCCCACGGGTGTCATACGAGGCGACTAAGGGAGGTACAAGCAACAAGCAATTGCAATACTGGTGGGTAGGGCTGAGTACCACGTGGGAGTATTCACTTGCTATCAGGCCCGAGTGGGTAGGAATCGCCATGTCACGTGTGACTGGCCATAAAGTAATAATAATAATAATAATATATTTATTTCGCAAAATGTAAAATGTTTACAATGCACAGTTTAATTGAGCATTATATAGGAAAGCCAATATAAGTTGTGCAAAATGTTTGAATCTTTGCCTCTCAAACTAGGGTAATGCCTGTAACTTAAGAGACAATATTCCGCCAGTAAAACACATTTATTTATATAATTTTACACACAAATAGCAGGTAAGTATACATTGCATAAATGATTTGTCTCCGGCACCCAAACTAAGAACAAACTTATGTTATGGGAGCCGGTAACTCTCTCAATAGGACTCTATAATATCTAAAACGTTTTAGTTTTAAATTATAATTTGCTGTTTACATTATGATACCTACTTATTTGTATTTAGAGAAGTACATCGGTGTGTATTGGTTGTAGAGGCAGAGAGCCGTTAATTGTTTCGTATCTGTGAAATAAAATAGTAAGCAGTGGCTTGACAATACCCTCGAGACAGTTGAGTCCATGAAAGACGGTTACCATATATCATCAGTGTGTCTTAGCAGACACGCATTAAAATAAGATCATAATAATTTTCACTTTTTAAATTTGTTTTCAGGAGATAATGTTTTGAAGTTTTTTAATGAAAACTGGACAGCAGTAAAGTAGATTACTACAAGATCCCGTTTTTAAAGCTAATATAAAGAGAGTTATGAAAAATTGCAACAAATATATGAAAACTCTATCAATCGTTTAGTGTTAATCTTAGAGGGAGATGAAATCGAAGTATTTTAATGACACTGAAATAGTTTAATGATTCCATTGAGATGTTTTTGATATTAATGAAATTAAAATAAATAAATATTCACGGACATTTCACACAACGTCCTCTGGTCCCAAACTAAGCTTAATTACCGCTTGTGCTATTTAGGGTACCAGATTACGAATATAATACATATACATATTACGTTTTTCATTTGTAAATACATACATATAATAGATAAAAAACACCTAGACGCAGTACAAATATCTGTGTTCATCACACAAATAATTGTCCTGAGTGGGAATCGAACCCACGACCTTGTGCACGAAAGTCGGTTACACTACCGACTACCCACGAGGCCCCTCAAACATACCTAATAACTTGTTGTTTTCTTTGCGTGAACTTTATTTGCTGCCAAAATCTGTTTTTATTTTGTTTTTTTTTACTATCATTAGCTCATAGCTTTATCACTTGTCACCTGCTAACATTTTGTTATAAAAAAAAACTAGACGTCCAGCAGATGTGAAAACATTTAATAAGAAATATTTTGTAGAAATAAAATTATCATAACTTGACAAAGTACTCCTCAAGACAAATAAAACGAGTATAAACTCGATATGGTTGCGTCGTTTCATTACAAAGTTATTGTGGCCACCTTCTAGCTCCATCGTCAGGCTCTGGATATCACCTAGAGACAAAGTTCTCGTCAAGACAAATCATACGTGCCCAAACTCGATGGAGTAATGTCGTTTTATAACGGAGTTCCTATGGCCACGTTCTAGCTCCATTATCAGACCCTAAATACCATCTAAAGACAAAGTACTCGTCAAGACAAATCAAATGATTCAAAACTCGGTGGGGTTGCGTCGTTTCATTACAGAGTTACTGTGGTCACCTTCTAGCTCCATCATCACACCCTGGATATCATCTAGACACAAAGTACTCGGCAAGACGAATCATACGAGCCCAAACTCGATGGGGTTGCCCCGTTTCATTATAGAGTACCTAGGTCCACCTTCCAGCTCCATCATCAGATCAGCTCCATGTCATCATAATATTGCATTGTCACGCGATATACACATGCCTGTAAAATTTCAGAGATGATGTTTCACATCAATAAATAAACTTAATCGCATGCGGGATACCACCATCATTTTATTGTCTTATATAAAATACACTCTATCTTTTGTTTTCTTACTACGTAGGTGGCAAACAAGCATACGGCTCACCTGATGGTCTAGTTGTAGAGCCTTGCTAATTTCAGCATTAATGGGCCAGCTCGACCAGGGAAGTTAAGAGAAGTGAAGAGGATGGCCTCTCATAAAAGATCAGCATAAAACAATGGTAGGTACTTCTACCGTGGTGTTTCCCATGGTGAGTGAGAACGCCGGAAGACCAACCTCCCCCTATCCTCTCCTTATTATCATTCCTATCCACCTGCTATTTTGTTCCTTGGAGATGGCAACGCGCAAGTGATGCCTATGGTATTATTAGCATATA
This sequence comes from Leucoma salicis, assembly GCA_948253155.1. Classification (NCBI taxonomy): domain Eukaryota; kingdom Metazoa; phylum Arthropoda; class Insecta; order Lepidoptera; family Erebidae; genus Leucoma; species Leucoma salicis. The sequence continues at coordinate 18,708,418 of OX411815.1, read as the reverse complement.
TGGGCTACGGTAACTGCTTATTATCAGTTAGGCCGTTTGCTTGTTTGCCACACATGTAGTTTAAAGAAATGTGTATCGGATGCCGTAGCCTATAGATGCTAACAACACCTCCTTAACTCCAAGGAAAGGTACAGAATGTGAAGAAGAACGATATTAAGAAAAGGATTGAGAATGAGGAGGGATTTTGGAACTCCACACTCTCACTCACCACACGAAACACAACAGTAGTAGTACCTGCTGTTTTTTATCACTTATTTTCTGTGCACATTTAAAAATAATCCATCCATCCATCAGCCTTTCAACGTCCACTGCTGGACATAGGCCTCCCCAAGAGAACGCCACAACGAGCGGTCCCGTCATGGGGGATAATGCCGTAATCGCCACGCTTGGCAGGCGGGTTGGCAATCGCAGTGAATGTTGTTAACCCCACACGGCCAAAAAGTAATATTAAACTCTAATTCCATTAGCTTATTTCTGAATGGGGTATTCAAGTACATCATATGAGAGTCAGAACAAGATTGTGGATAACAAGTATTAACAAAACAGTCCGAGTATGCAGACTTATTAAGAGGAGCAGACCAAACAAACAGCACTAAAGTGTCAGTGCTAAAATAATAGTAAAGGAGCGTGTTACGTAACTCTGGACTAGAACTGTATTTTTACCATATTTCATGGCAATTGGTTGAGTGGTTAGGGTCTTAAGAAGTAATAAATAAAATAAATTCAGAACATAGCTTCACGTCTGTATTCCCCGAAAGGGTAGGCAGAGGTGTATTACACACCCACGATTCGGCAGCTATGTTTAAGTCCGACGTAATAGGGGGCACGCCTATTGCCGTCTACCGGGCACATTTTCAGACTCGAGGATGCTACTGAGAATATTTTTCTTTTTACAAAAAAGCTCAATAACACTGCCCAACCCGGCGATCGAACTCGAGAGCTCATGATCAACAGTCGCTAACACTACTGCTGCACCACAGAATCAGTTAATTCAGTTTACTTATAAATACCAAAATAATAATTTCCCAGAACACAAAGTGTGAATACAGTGACATTGATCTATTCTTTACAAATAAAAATCTTTATATAAAAGTATTAGGAAATCAGACTAACTTACCTTAAGTGACGTCTGATGGTAATTTTATGATGGGTCATCCTGAAAACAATTTACATAGTAGTATCCCGTTTCCACACGCTCGACGCGATTTTATGGGAGTCCTATAAACAAAATAAAAATAATACGCGGCCAGGCTCACCAAACTTCTACTACGAAATACATTCTATAGGCGGAATCAAATTTTGATGGCGAGTAATGGCGACTATATCCTTCTTGCTCACACCTACATGTCCTTGTCTAGCGAGTACCGGCTATGACAGATGTCAGTCAGTAGGAGTTCTTTTGGGAGTTCTTTGTATAAAGCAAAGAATAAAGTTTATCTAAAGAGCGCGGCTATACAGTCTAGGTGTCATGGGTGACATTGGCTGTCAAATCACTTTTTTAGAGTAATAATGCCATTTTCCGATGAGTGGGTGAAACCGGTCACTCACGATACCTATTTTGTATCCGGTAGGGAGGGAACTTAATTGTTTTCAGGATGAGCCATCATAAAATTACCATCAGACGTCACTTAAGGTAAGTTAGTCAGATTTCCTAATTTAATAGATGTTTAGAGATCAAAATGGCAATATACTTACTTGTGTGTTATTAATAGGATTGAGAAAAGTGAAATCCAATACAGGTTACAACCTTTATTTTGGAATCACAATTAATTTATAAATTTTCACCCTTGGAAGCCACCAATGTAATAATATTTAATACCTAATATAAAAGAAAATATATTTAGGTAGGTAGCATACCAAAATTAAAAGAACTCTGTTTTGTTACATGTTAATTAGCAATAATATTCAATGAAAAATTTTATTAATATTAATGATATTATATAAATAAAATTTGCAAAATTAAGATCATTTCTGTCAATTTTTGAAAATTGCCTGCACTAAGAAATAATCCTTTTATCGCAGGGGACTTTACAAACATAAAGTTTCACAGACACAGCACACCCTGACCCAGAACAACCACTTGCGGATCACACAAAGAGCCTTCCTGTATTCCCCGAAGGGATAAGCAGAGGTGTATTACATACCCACGGTTTGCAAGCTATGTTCAAATCCCACATAATAGGGGGTGAGCCGATTGTCGTTTACCAGGCATATTTTCAAACTCTGGCCTGCTACTGAGAATTTTTCTTTTTACGAAGAAGCTCAGTAACATTTCCCGGCCCGGGGATCGAACCCGAGACCTAGTGCTCAACAGACGCACGCACTACCGCTGAATCACCGAGGTACAGTAGCTTGAAAATAATTAATATTGTCGGTGTGGCAGGGTGTCCACCATTTTTTGTATGAACAATTATAATTTGTTACTGGAGCTAAGTATCTGGGCGTTACCTCCAAGGAAGCTTGAAGTAATAGTCTTAACTGGAATGCTAGGAGCAAAAGGAAAACCATGACTGTGCTGACCACCAGTGAAAAACAAGAATTTCCTCAGTTTGATATTTTTTTGATTTTCCCTAACATTTAGTTATTACTGAAAGGGGGGGAAATCCATAAAAGAAAATTTGACTACAATCTAATGTTAATAGTTACTTTATCATGTCATAGGCAATTGGGTCTCCTATTCGAAGACACATTTTCATTTCTGGTTATAGTGGCAGCCGAACCACGGCTCACCCAATGGCAATGGCAACCGTCGCTCATGGACTCAACCATACCAGGAGCATTGTCAGGCCAGCGCCCATCAATCCATTTGACAGATATGAAATTAAAGAGTAAATGGCTATCTCCCGCTTCAACCAAAACACAGCAATGTGCTTCACGGCTAGTGTAACGGGAGATGGTGTTACCAACCCACTCGGGCCCGATAGTGAGTGAGTACTCCCACATGGTATCCGGCCATAAAGCAAGTGAGTACTCCCACCTGGTACCCAACCCCACAACCAGTAATTTTAGTGGTGACAGTTGCTTACTTGCCTTAGACGGAATTAATAATATACCAAGAAATTTACACTGTCTACTAGAGTTAAGTTATTATTTTAACAGTTTAGTGTAAAACCTAAATATTTGAGATCTGTTTAATATGACATTGGCATCTGCCACGTGTTGTTGCTAAGCGTTAAATGCCATTGAAACAAATTACTGTTTTATACCCATACTCCTCATGTATGACATCACAGGTCTTAAAAGTGCTGTACACAATAGTACATTGTTACCCTAGGGATGAAAGCAACTATTGAAGCCCTCGCTACGCTCGGGCGCCAAACGCCGTCTCGGCAATAAATAGTCTTTATCCCGAGGTAAACACTGTGCTTTTCATTACGAATACAAGGAAACTAAAAATAAAAATCATGAATTAGCTAAAGACAAAATGGGAGACTTTAAAAAATAGAATTTGGCATCGCCGCATTCCCGCCAATTTTGTTTTTTTTCTGTGGCCTGTCAGCTATTCAGCCATTATTTTTCATTTTAATCATTGAAAAAATATAAATCTTCGTTATTTTAAAGATATAGTTGAAAATGTATTTAAATAAAGTCATATAAAAAAAAAATCTTTAATAAATAGGTACTTAACTTTCCATCCATCCATCCATCAGCCTTTCAACGTCCACTGCTGGACATAGGCCTCCCCAAGAGAACGCCACAACGAGCGGTCCTGTGCTGACCGCATCCAACGGCTCCCCGCGGCTTTGACCAGATCGTCGGTCCACCTTGTGGGGGGCCGTCGTACGCTGCGCCGTCCGATACGTGGTCGCCACTCGAGAACCTTTCTTCCCCAACGGTTGTCGGTTCGTCGAGCGATGTGGCCTGCCCATTGCCACTTCAGCATGGCAGCCCGGCGGGCTATGTTGGTCACTCTCGTTCTCCTACGGATCTCCGTATTACGGATTCGATCACGTAGGGAAATACCAAGCATAGCCCGCTCCATGGCCCGCTGAGCGACTTTGAGCCTTGAAACGAGGCCAACATTCAGAGACCACGTCTCTGTTCCGTATGTCATCACTGGCAACACACACTGGTCGTAGACCTGCGTTTTCAGACACTACGGAATATTGGACGAGAAGATCTTCCTTAGCTTCCCGAACGCTGCCCAGCCGAGTTGGATTCGTCGATTGACCTCTTTCTCGAAGTTGTGCCTACCTAACTGCACTGTTTGTCCCAGGTAGACATAGAGGTTGACAACTTCGAGAAGCGTACTCCCGACTAGGACCGGTGCTGAAATGACATGGACATTAGACATGACTTTCGTCTTGTCCATGTTCATTTTGAGACCTACTAGTCGGCGAACCCTGCTGAGATCATTGAGCATGTTGCCAAGGTCCTCCAGCGATTCTGCCATGACTACAATGTCGTCGGCATATCGAAGGTGAGTGATCTATTCGCCATTGATGTTGATGCCGAATCCGGTCCAGTTCAAGAGCTTGAAGACATGTTCCAATGCAGCGGTGAAGAGTTTCGGGGACAAAACGTCTCCCTGTCTAACACCTCTCTGCAGTTGGATCGGTTTCGTACTCCTGTCCTGAACACGGACTGACATGGTGGCGTTTCTATACAAGCACTTCAGCACTTCGATGTACTGATAGTCAATTTGGCACCGCTGAAGGGACTGCAGCACCGCCCAAGTTTCGATCGAATCAAAGGCTTTCTCATAGTCCACAAACGCCAGACACAGAGGCCGATTATATTCCTCGGTTTTCTGTATAATCTGGCAAAGCGTATGGATGTGGTCTATGGTACTATAGCCTTTTCGGAAACCGGCTTGTTCAGGAGTTCTTGTTCGGAGGCTGGAAGTCGTCAAGCCTTCGCGTGAGTCGAAAACAACTTATAGACGTGGCTCAAGAGCGAGATGGGTCTATAGTTTTTCAAGAGGGTTCTGTTACCTTTCTTGAAGAACAGCACCACCACGCTTCTGGTCCACGACTCTGGAACGTCGCCTCCGAGAACGACGGAATTGAACAGCCTCTGAAGAGCTTTTAAGACCGGCTTTCCGCCAGCTCTCAGAAGCTCCGTGGTGATTCCGTCGTCTCCCGGTGCCTTTCCATTCTTTAGTTGTTTGAGAGTCATTCTGATCTCGTACAGGCTGGCGTCCGGGATATCTTCGGTAAAGTGCCGAGTTAGCTTGGATCTGGGATCTTGAACCAAGCCGACAACAGGACTTTGGGATCTGTACAACTGTCCATAGAACTGGTGGACCTCTCTCAAGATCTCATCTCGGGATGAAATGACAGTGTCATCGTTGGTCCTCAGCTTAGTCAACTGGCTTTGCCGATAGACAGATCTCTTGCGAACACTTTCAAGCCTTGGTTCCGCTCTATCGCCTCTTTAATGCGGATAGCATTAAATTGGCGGATATCATGTCGCACGGCCTTGGAGATCTGTCTGTTTAACCGCTTCAGGCAGGACCAATCGGCTGAAGACTGGACTATCATTTCTTTTCTCCTTTCCATGAGCTTGAGAGTATGGTCCGAGAATTCACGAGTCCTACTAACGCGACGGGCCTTGAAGTAGGTCAACCCGACCGCTTGGACAGTTTGCACGAACCTGCTGTTCAAATCGCTCGCTGATTCGCACTCATCTAGACATTGGAAGCGATTTTGTAGTTCGAGCTGAAATCTCTCGGGGTTCTTGTATTGGGCAGGTGTTGGTCGGAGCGTAGACTTCATCAAGCGTGACCTCTCGACTTACGTGCTAATATTCAAGATGCCCCTGACTAGTCGGTGATCACTCCCAGTTTTAATCCTGCTGATCACTGAGACATCATTGAATATGTGTCGTTTGTCCGACAAGATGAAGTCTATCTCGTTTTTTACTGAACCATTAGGGCTGATCCAGGTCCATTTCCGCTGGGGCTGTTTCCTGAAGAAGGAATTCATCATATAGAGGCCTTCCTTCTCCAGAAAATTAGCCAGCATCTGGCCCCTGTGATTCCTCTGCCCGAAACCATAGTGCCCCACTTTTAGCTCATCGTCTGTCCTTTTGCCTAGTTTCGCGTTATAGTCTCCCATAACCACCGTGAAGTAGGTTTTAGACGAGTGGATGGCCTTCGAGATATCCTCATATAGGGCCTCCACCTCGTCGTCGGATTGTGTCGAGGTCGGTGCGTAAACCTGTATGACCTTCAACGAATACCTTTTGGTTATTCTGAGTATAAGGTACGCTACCCTACTCGACACACTCTCAATCCTCTCCTCGTTGCCTACAAGAGACCTGCGAACGATAAACCCGACACCTCCTTGGGACTGGTGGTCGCCCTCCCGGTGGAAGAGCAAGTTCCCGGACTGGAGGATTGTCGTGCCCTCACCCTCTCTTCGGACTTCTGACAACCCTATAATTTCCCAGCGGATCTTGCTCAATTCCTCTTCCAGCTCGGTGATTCTCTCGTCGGTCCGAAGTGTCCAAACGTTGTTCATTACCAGGGCCAGAGGTCGTTGTTTATGGTAGCCTATCCGCGACAGGAGATTCTTCGCACCTCCGGCGTTACCGGGCCCGCTACCGTTAGGCCACGGAATAGCGGAGCTGCCGTGACTGGGGGCCAATTTTTGTTTTGTGCATTATCATGGGGGATAATGCCGTAATCACCACGCTTGGCAGGCGGGTTGGCGATTGCAGTGGATGTTGTTAATACTCGAGGGAGTGCTGCTGCCCACTCCCCCGGTATTCCCTCAGTCGGCTCTTACGACTCCCGTGGGTAGAGAGGGGTGGGACAATTCTAAAGCCGGCCCCACACGGCACCACCACTTAACTTTATGTTATTTCAATTTTACATCGCGCTGTAATTGACTGGCTGTACAGAAAATAGAACTGTTAATTTTTTTTGTAATTACTTAGCTGTCATTTGAAAGTAATTCTTCCTAGGGCTGAAAATTATTACTTTCAACCCGCTCCTCAAGCAACTTCAGGGCTACTTTCAGAGTATGAGTAATGAAAACCATATTTATTGTAGTGCTGTAAATCCATACGACTGTTAAAATTGGAATCTAAAATATTTCCTGTGTTGTACAGCTATTGGGACTAACAGATATGCTTCTTTATAATCACGGTTGTCATGAAACAATCTTTTATGCAGAAGTTCAAAATGTTTCATCTTACAGTAAGATGTGTAGACAGAATTAATAAGAGATTTTAGATTCAAAATTAACCTATATCTACCGATAAGCTTGGGTACTAAGAATATATTAGATAAATATTGTCAGTTTTCAGGCTGACAGGGTAGTATAGCACCCAACTGGATTAAATTATTAATTGAGCTCTTAATATATGAAGTTATACAAATTCAGAGATAAAATTATTAAGAGTATTCTTGTTTGAAGATATAAATAGTTTGTATTAGGTTAGGTATTGTTGAATCCATACCTGTATGTGTACTGTACCAGGATTTTGTACCTGTTGTGGGACCAGCGACAATTAATATCCTCTCTCAGATTGGTTCGCCGGTGCTCCATTCAGTGTCTTTTTGGGTGCACGTCTTTTCTGTTTTAGACTGCACTGTGGATGCTTGGGCCATTCAGTCATACTGTTCTTCTGCTGCGTATTCTGGCGTGAGAGGCCACTCCAGTTTCCCAGACATTTAATTGCAGCAGGGTTAGATTTCCGTAATTTCTTTTTTGGAATTGATTCAGTTATTTTAATAAATGATCTATCCAGAAGCGATACCAATAATAATTTCCTGATGTTGGTTTCATTATGATGTAGAGATGTCAAAAGTTTTGTTTCATCACTAAGCAATTTTAAGACCTCAAGAAATTTTTAAAAAAATTTTAGTAATTTCCTGACCAAAGCAAGACAGGGATAATACCCAATTGTTGTTGTTTTTCTTGCAGCACCTCTGCAAAGAGATCCAGTGCTTCTGGGAGGGTACATCTTTTAGGTATCTTGTATACCATCAGAGTATCTTTCACCTCTTCACTGTCCTTAGGAACCTAGGTTTTCCACCTTCAGCTTATAAGACTATTTAGCGCCGGTCGGATTTTTATCACCAAAGGTGACCATAATAACTCTTCTAATATTTATTTATATGACGGTCCTGTGACTCAAGACCAACTACCATAAGGTAGGTAGGTACCTATGTATGTTAGGACCATCATGACCATCATATTGTGTCACGCAGAATATGACAGTCTAATTTACCAGAATTGATATCTCGTATCAAAAACTGATCTTCGTGCGGGAAGTATCTCGTACTGGCATGGACAGCGGTCAAGGCCACTCCAGATTCGTCATTCTGAACAAAGAAACATTTTGGAATCTCTGTGTCACATACAATATGATGGGATATACCAGAATTGATATCTCGTATCAAAACTGATCTTCGTGCGGAAGTATCTCGTACTGGCACGGACAGCGGTGAAGGTCACTCCAGATTCATCATTCTGAACAAAAAACATTTTGAAAGCTCTGTGTCACGCACAATATGGATAGAGTATACCAGAATTGATATCTCGTATTGAAAACTGATCTTCGTGCGGATGTATCTCGTACTGACACGGACGACGGTTAAAATTACTCTCAGACTTTTTGGAATCTCGTTCCATTGTTCTATTTCCTTTTGTGAATAAATAAAGGCATCTCGCAGTGAAATTTCGTTTTCCGTAACCTAAAACAAGTTTGAAGTACTTACCACTTACTGACATTTTTCTTTGTCTTGTTGTTCCTCCATAGGTGGTAAAGGGGACATGGAGTGGTTCTGACGGTGAGACTGCATGGGGCTTGCCGATCGGTTTGTTACCTATCGGGTCCGGCAACTAGTAGACTGTCGGAAACCGATAAAGAAAGCGATGGCGGCGTTGGCGAGATAATTTCTGTTTCTGTTTTATTCTCGCTAATGCTTCTAACACCAAGTTATCCACGTCAGAGCTAGGCATAATTCATTAAAAACACACAAATTACGCAATATTGAATTTCTACGCGTATATGCGCGAGCGCGCGAATTCGGAAAGTGATTTGACAGCCAATTTCACCCATGACATCTAGACTGTATAGCCGCGTATTATTTTTATTTTGTTTTGTGGAAACGGGATACTACTATGTAAATTGTTTTCAGGATGAACCTGAAATAAAATGTGTAATATATTATTATTGTATTATTATTATACATCTTTTTATTGTTTACATTTTGATATTTGTAAGTTAATTGTTTTATGGTTTGCTGTGCCCATTGGTTTATAAAGCAAGCTACTGAAATAAATAAACAAGAGATTTAAAATAATAGTCACTGTCAGGAACTGCATCTGCATCTCCTGGATAGTTCTAGATACTTTGCCAACTATAACCCTGCTGAGATCAATGAACATAGTATCCATTTTATTATTATATATTAATCTACAAATTGAAGTTTAGCTATTATATACATCATTGATATTAATGCCGAATTGAGTCCTACTTAAGAGCTTCAAAATATCTTTCGATGGAGTGGTAAAGCGTTTCTAGAACATAACGTCTCTTTAAACAACACCTATTTATAATTAGATCATTTTTGTGCTCTTGTCCTAAACATGGAAAAACTCAGTGGCGCATCAATTATATACGGTCTCAAGTACTATTATAGTATTTTTAAACCCAGCTTATTACGCTCTGGAAATTGGAAGTCATCAACCCTGCGTGCGAGTCGATTTGTAATGATATTTTAAAACAACTTATGACACAAGAGTATCTATTACTTTTCAAGGGGATTGTTATTACATTTCTTAGATAGTAATACATACTACCTCACTCTCGGATCACGAACTTAAGAGGTTACTTCCGAGAATGACGGAAGCTCTTTAGTAATTTTGTCATCTCCCGGAGCTTTTCTCGTAGAGCCTGTGTTCTAGTATATCTTCGGTATAACACCAAGGAGATAATGCCGTAATCGCCACGCTTGGCAGGCGGGTTGGCGATCACAGTGAATGTTGATAATACTCGAGGGAGTGCTGCTGCCCACTCCCCCGGTATTCCCTCAGTCAGCTATTACGACTCCCGTGGTTAGAGAGGGGAGACCAAGGCTCAATACAAAGAGAAACAGAGTTCTTTAATCTGTATAGCTGTACATTTATGGAACTCTTTCAATATTGTCCGTATGGTGACGGACTAAGAATACAAATGTCACCACTCTATTCTTTCCCACGGGTGTCGTATGAGGCGACTAAGGGAGGTAAGCAATTATCATCCATTGCATGACTGGTGGTAGGGCTGATACCAAGTGGGAATACCCACTTGGCATCGGGCCTGAGCGGGTTGGTACCACCATCTCCCGTGTAACCGGCCATGAAGCATATCATTGCGTTTTGGCTGTAGTGGCAGATAGCCGTCTATTCTTTCATTTCAAACCGGTGAAATGAAATGGTGAGCAGCGGCTTGCCAATACTCTGGGTATAGTTGAGTCAATGAGCGACGGTTACCATTTACCATCAGATGGGCCGTGGCTTGTTCGCCACCACATACAATAAAAAAAAATCTTAACCTTGGACGAAATGATGGTGCCATAATCTTCAGTTTAGTCGGTGGGCTTTAATTTTTTTACAAAACACTTTGGAACTCGGTCATCCGTGTTGATGACATATCTCTAACCTCAAAAATCATAATAAAAACAAGAGTGCAACTTTATTATTAGTTTTGTGCTGACAATTTATCAAAATGTTGTCCATCTAGTACCCCAAATAAAATAATACATATCTACATCACAAGAAAACCCATCCTAGAGTAGGTAGCAGGAGAAGGCTAGAGTAGCAGGAAACGAGAATTTTACTCCGTATCGAACAATAAAAAAAAAAAAAATTTTATCCAACCATCAGCCTTTCGACATCCACTGCTGGTCATAGGCCTCCCCAAGAGAACGCCACAACGAGCGGTCCTGTGCTGTTTCTCTCATATGGGGGATAGTGCCGTAATCGCCACGCTTGGTAGACGGGTTGGCGATCGCAGTGGATGTTGTTAATACTCGAGGGAGTGCTGCTGCCCACTCCCCCGGTATTCCCTCAGTTGGTCTTACGACTTCCATGGGTGAAGAAGGGGTGGGACAATTCTAAAGCTGGCCCCACACGGCATACATTTTATAGGTAAGTACAATATAACAAAAAACTTGACTTCAACTTGGAGGCATATACATCAAGAGCATCAGTTCATGTTCTTCGATCATGATCATTACTAGTACACGTGAACACGTCTACTAGTAAGTACTTTATTTGTAAATATTATTTGATGGGCTAAAGAACTTCTACATTTGTAATAAGTACGTAAAACTACGCAGTATCATCTACATGTGTAAGTAAAACAGATTTTTATTGGTTGCCTAAACTTTAAACCTTAGCAAAAATATGTAATGAGTCGTGTTACAAAGCCACCCTTTAATGGTAACATTTCACATACTATTTCTCATTCAAGTCCTATCTTAATTGAATAACAACGTGAACAATCTATTTCAATGTAACACAATCTTGAGGAAACATGTTGAGATCGAGCCGCTGATTAAGATTTAATACAACAATCTAATTTGGAAATTGAGAAGTCTTTGCAATTCCTTTCGGATCAGTATGACAGTATTTCGGCAAAAGTCGATCTCTTCGAGAGAACATTTATTAGGCATTTTCCCTCTAGAGTCTAAGTAGATGATATAGAAAGGTCTCTAATCCTATGTTTAAATTAGAAACGTTTCTTACACATCAAAGAACGAGAGCAAGACCTAACTTACCAACGTAATACAAAGACCTTGTAAAGTAATTGCTGTTGAAACTCAACGATATGATGATATTAAAGACATTTTCTGCATTCATGATTAATTAGGAATATCTATCATCATTTAGATATTTTTATATATATTTTTAGCATTTGACATGCTTAGCACTATGCATTAAACACAAAGTGAAAAATGTGAAATCGAAAATAACAGTCACGAGCAGGATTTGAACCTGCATCTCCTGGATACCGTCCAGAAGCTTTGCCAATTCAGCCATCGTGACTTTTGCTCCTGACTGCTAATTTCGATAACACATTCATACTTAACATCTTTGGGTGACGCCTGCGCCATCTGTCGGAAGTATTTTCATACATTATACCGACCAGGTAAACTTAATTTAACAATTAAGATTTTTACCTAATAATGACGCGAACCCTATAAATATTTAGATATTTTTATATATATTGTTAGCAAAAGTAAAATTAAGTTTACCTGGTCGGTATAATGTATAAAAATACTTCCGACAGATGGCGCAGGCATCACCCAAAGACGTTAAGTATGAATGTGTTATCGAAATTAGCAGTCAGGAGCAATTGTCACGATGGCTGAATTGACAAAGCATCTGGACGGTATCCAGGAGATGCAGGTTCAAATCCCGCTCGTGACTGTTATTTTCGATTTCATATTTTTCACTTTGTGTTTAATGCATAGTGCTAAGCATGTCAAATGCTAAAAATATATATAAAAATATCTAAATATTTATAGGGTTTGCGTCATTATTAGGTAAAAATCTTAATTGTAAAATTAAGTTTACCTGATGGATATAATGTATGAAAATACTTCCGACAGATGGCGCAGGCGTCACCCAAAGACGTTAAGTATGAATGTGTTATCGAAATTAGCAGTCAGGAGCAATTGTCACGATGGCTGAATTGGCAAAGCATCTGGACGGTATCCAGGATATGCAGGTTCAAATCCTGCTCGTGACTGTTATTTTCGATTTCATATTTTTCACTTTGTATTTAATGCATAGTGCTAAGCATGTCAAATGCTAAAAAATATATAAACATATCTAAATATTTATAGGGTTTGCGTCATTATTAGGTAAAATCTTAATTGTAAAATTAAGTTTACCTGGTCGGTATAATGTATGAAAATACTTCCGTCAGATGGCGCAGGCGTCACCCAAAGACGTTAAGTATGAATGTGTTATAGAAATTAGCAGTCAGGAGCAATTGTCACGATGGCTGAATTGGCAAAGCTTCTGGACGGTATCCAGGAGATGCAGGTTCAAATCCTGCTCGTGACTGTTATTTTCTACTTCACATTTTTCACTTTGTGTTTAATATCTATCATCGTTGTGAATTTCACACAAGCTATGATTAAACAAACTATTGTTAGAAACGACACAAAGAAAAATTGTAAAAGACGTCTAAATTAATCTTGGCCTGGACGGACACCCAATGTCGGTATATTTTTCTGAGTCTCCTACAAATAGAGCTTGTTGGCTCCTGTACCTGACTCGTGACAGTATAAGTTTAGCTATTTCATTCTACAATATCGAATTCAAATCTAATCAAATCCAAAGTTACTTTAATTAAACTTAAAAATATCAAGTGATCTAACCCTTCCTTCCTTCGTCTGTTTCAACCCTTTCAGACCTAAATTATATAAGCGTGCACCTGTAAAAAGTAAATTTATGCCTAACCATTTATTTTTTCGGATCGAGACCGATACTCATCTAGCGTTTGGTTCGTAGCGTGTTCAAAAATGTTATTACTACTTGTGATCGCTCCAGTTGCGTCAGAAACTTCCTGAAAATTGTTGCGTATTTTGGGTGAAAAGTCCCACTCAGGTATCTACTTAAATTATAACAATAATGTTTTATTTTTTTTCATCGTGATAACGTTAGAGTCAATACTATTTATTAGTGATTAACTATTTATTTAAAAGAAATTAATATGTTTTTAATTTATTTTGATGACTTCAAAGTAATAAGTACAATCGTAAGAGTTTGGCCTTAAAGTAGATGTTTATGGTTAAAAAAATCTCGGACAGATTGAAATCCAGGGTCGAACAGTGCGTTGGTTTGTAGAGTTAGCTCCGTAAACTTTAATGTTGTGTGGCGCTTGTACCACGTTGCTGCCTCGACGGTACTCACATTCCACAATTACTCGAATTTTTAACGTATCCATGATGAGGAAAAAGATTCAAATGCGATTTTTTCTTGTCGTGCCTCTCCATTACTGAAGGTTGACGGTCAGTTTTTTGAATTTTTGTCGATCTAATGCAAGTCTGAATAGCTCTTCAATAGACTTGATGCCAGTCCACGCTCTGATGTTACGGAGCCAAGACATTTTTATTCTGCCAACTTTCCTTTTGCCTGCAATCTTGCCCATCATAATGGTTTGTAGCAGCTTATATTTGTTATGCCTGAGAACATGCCCCAGATATGCCGCTTTCCGCTTCAAATGCGATGAAATCATATAAATAACATTTAGAAAAAAAAAACATGTTTTTAAAATAAAAATATTTTGAAATTATAATTCTTAGCTAAAAAATTATAATTTTTATTTGAAATGGCCAGTAGTACAGAATGGCAATTTCATAGGTAAACTTTACTACAAGCTACAATAGCTTAGTTCCCTTCTTCTACTTTCACAAATAATTTTGTTATTTAAAGTAGCTAAGCATGTCATGTGCTACAAATACAGATCAAAATATTTAAAAAATCGCGTCATCAAATAATATGAATTTTAATTGCAAAATTAAACTTACTATATATTCGAATGTTGTATGTAAATGCATCCGATAGGTGGCGTGGGTCGTAAAGACAAATGAAGAGATTGGGAATCGTCGTTGGGCGACTACAACAGCTTAGTATTTTCTAAATTTTCGTGTTTTATATTTATCATCTCTTCTCGTGGCCATGGCTGGTGCAACTCAGCCGAAACGTCGAGGTTAGTCAAAATAATCACATTTTGAGAAGTTTAAGGCGCGTATAGACCCGTTAAATGTGTTATAATGTATGCTTAGTGATCTAGAGTACATCCCCGGATAAGATGGGACGCAGGTGTGAATCCTGCTTATAGTAAAGTTCCTTTTTTCAACTTTCACAAATAAGTTATACCTTCCCTACTATCGATACGTGCTCATCACCCCGACCATAGTGTAGCTTAAACAAAAATACTGTATCTACCGTAGTTTTGAAAGCACCTCACACCGATCATTCTGCTGTTATAATATATTTGGACTTTTTACCAATACTCTTGAAAACAAATATTATGTCTTAAAGAAAATCATGTAGGCTATTGTATTGCATCAGAAATCGCTATACGCCTAAATCTTAGCCTCATAATGATATTATGAATATACATATACAATTTAAAAAAAATCTGCAATGACATATTTAAGAGACAAAAGAGAATTCACGAGCAAAATTAATTTAAAACATATTCAAAAAAAATCCTAATAAAATATGGAAATAAAAACGGATAAAAATCTTATGAGGAAATACAGAATTTATTCTTAATAACAAAATAACATAAATATTATTACATAGGTACTCACATGTATATATATTTATTAAATAACATCCATTCGTAATTTAAAATAACATAGGTATATTATTATACATAATTATTTAATTATATTATATTACTTAATATACGAGTATATAATATTCTATGTTTCTATGCGCAGAATACTTAAATATTTTATATACGTTTTTTATATTTTTAGGAGCTGGATAGGTACCTAATTTTACCGTTACTGAATAGGATAATCTCTCGATTATTCCATCTTGGAAGAATTAAATTAATTATATCCAATTGACTTCATGGCAGTGTTTCAAGGATAATACGTAAGCGGCTCGTATTTTTGCACGCCTCATAAGCGAAGCGTTGAGGTGTGTTCTACTCCCGGTTGACACGGCACAGCTGATTTTTCAAACTTAAAATGTCTCTATTTATCATACCTTGCACTTGTAAAATAATATCTACACACACATATAAAGAACAAACACTATTTTTAACACTCATGATATTTTTGATGCCATTTTTGTTATTTAAACTAGTTAAAAAACTGGTTTGAAAAAAATCTGGCTTGGGCGTCCGTGAGTTGTAGGTAATGTATGTTAACACGATAACGACCAATATACTTTACTAATCGAGTCTTTTTTTTCGTTTACGAATTATTATGACTTGGAATGTTGGAATAGAGCCCTATTACTTTCACGTTCTGATTCGATGTGGTTTTGTTGTTATTAAATAAACAAAAAAATACTGAATATTTACGGCATTCATGCTAGACGTGACACTAAAACCAGCGCCTTTCATGAGAACTATCTACCTTTTTACGTACGCATAGCCACAGGTGGTTTTACTATCGTCAACAGAACAGAACGCCATTCGCCCGGCCGGTACATTGTTTTTTGTTAAAAGAAAGTTTTTACCTTTGCTTGACATTTGTCAAGTGTAATAACTTAAACACAAAGTGAAAAATGTGAAATCGAAAATAACAGTCAGGAGCAGGATTTGAACCTGCATCTTCTGGATACCGTCCAGATGCTTTACCAATTCAGCCATCCTGACAATTGCTCCTGACTGCTAATTTCGATAACACGTCATACTTAACGTCTTTTGGTGACGCCTGCGCCATCTGTCGGACTTATTTTCATACATTATACCGACCAGGTAAACTTAATTTTACAATTAAGATTTTTACCTAATAATGACGCAAACCCTATAAATATTTATATATATTTTCAGCATTTGACATGCTTAGCACTATACATTAAACACAAAGTGAAAAATGTGAAATCGAAAATAACAGTCAGGAGCAGGATTTGAACCTGCATCTTTTACCTGGTCGGTATAATGTATGAAAATACGTCCGACAGATGGCGCAGGCGTCACCAAAAGACGTTAAGTATGATGTGTTATTGAAATTAGCAGTCAGGAGCAATTGTCAGGATGGCTGAATTGGTAAAGCATCTGGACGGTATCCAGAAGATGCAGGTTCAAATCCTGCACCTGACTGTTATTTTCGATTTCACATTTTTCACTTTGTGTTTAATGTATAGTGCTAAGCATGTCAAATGCTAAAAATATATATAAATAAGTGTAATAACTATTTTATCCATAACAATAATTAAAAACACTAAACACACGTAAATAATAACACACCAACGTTATAAAACACGAAAAAAACATATTTTACATTCCACAATTTTTTTTTTTGCGTGGCCTTGGCGTCACGGTCTTTTCACTTAGAACAAAGTATAAAATTATAAGGCAACCAAGTTAGGAAAATATATGGTTTAGAGATTTCTTGTTGAACTCATTGATTTTAAATAAGTCGTATAATATTGTCCAAAGTTGCAATTTGCTATTGATAGATGTCACTGTTTTAAAGTAAAAGAGATATTGACAAATGCAGCCCTAGATGTCGCAAGTGGCAATTTTAGATGTATTCAGTTGCTGTTGTATATATAGAACCACAATATTGCTTTTTTTGTAAGGAAACTAGCGATGTCTTTTTGTTTTCTTAAATTGTTTTTGTTTACAGTTTAATAAATTATTCAATTTTACATGTTTATATATATTATATGCACTTATGCAGGTATATATGTAAACTCATGGATTGTTGTTCTTACTAATTGCCACATGATGCCTTGCAAAATGACAGAGGTAGACCAATATAGAAGTACTTCTTAAAATTAGCGCTAGATGGCGTATAAGACATGAAACCCACATTAGTACTTTTTGAAATTAGCGCTATCTATGTGATTTATTGAAAACTACTTAGTACTACTCAATACATTATTAGTTACTTATCAAATAATCAATTTTATTGTGAAAAAAGGAAGATTATGAGGCGTGCAGTTTTGTATTTTCCAAAGTATTTTCTTTGTATTTACTGCCTCTTGCATACGTGCAAGTTTCACTGTTACCTTATTTACATTATCTTCTATATTACATCTTTTTAATGGCGTATAAATTGACCCTATACCACACTGGTTAGATAGTACGACATTGGGTGATTTTCTTGAGGTTACATTTTTCTGAAGCGATTTTTATCAATAAAAACTCTTAGTGATTATATATGGCCTAATCATCAAACATTAACGGCCTCGGTGGTGCGTGTAGCGTGAGTGACTGCTGATCATGAGGTATTGGGTTCGATCCCTGGGTCGGGCAGTGCAATTGAGCTTTTCCCTGAAAAGAAGCATTCTCAGCAGCAACCTGGAGTTTGGAAATGGGCAATAGGCTCGCCCCCTATTACGTGGGACTTAGACATAGCTGCCGAACCGTGGGTTACACGTCCACCATGCACCTCTGCCTACACACTATACAGGCGTGACGCTATGTTGTATTTTATATGAAATTTGAAATTCTAAAAGCTCAATAACATTGGCCGACCCGGGGATTAAACCCTAGACCGTATGAGCTACAGTAGCTCACGCTACCGCTGCACAACAGAGGTCGTTAACTTATTAAATCTTACCACTTTTAATTTAACTTCTATTGGAAAGAAAAAGGGTTAAAATTACATGCGTGGCAGTCTTTGGGGACTGCCGATAGAAATGAAAACTAAGTAATTTGTGAAATTAATTTGTCCATAATACTTCTTACTTACAAACCAAAAATAATTCAAAAATAATAATCTAATAGCTCGACGATATACTTCACAAGTTACTTAGTTTTCACTTCTATTGGAGCGTTCGGTAACGATGACGCGAGTTCCATGGTTTTTGTTCACCCAAAAAGTACTCACGCGCCTAAAGAAGACCGGAGCGTTCGGTGACGATGACGAGAGTTCCACGATTTTTGTTCACCCAAAAAGTGCCCAACGCGCCTAAAGAAGTTTTCACTTCAAATATAATATAAACAAATAATTTAATAAGTATGTTCATGTGTTAACACCACGGAGTGCGGAAGGTTAACACTGAAATAGTTTAAAAGAGATATTATATACTCGTATACTATTCAATAACCTATTTTACCCACAATTAATAGATAGAATTAATAGAGAATTGATTTATTGTACTTTTTCTTTTTTAACCCTTTTTCTATTGGGCACGGGTCTCCTCTCATTGTGAGAGGGATTAGGCTTTAGTCCACCACGCTTGCCTAAATGCAGGTTGGCAGACTTCACATGTCGGTGAGATAATCTCTTAGGCAGAATGTTTCCTCAGGATGCTTTCCTTTACCGAGCAGTGGTGAATTATAAAAATACACACATAATTTTGAAAAATCTCGAAAAGTCAGGGGTGTGTGGCGCACGAGGTCTGAACCCTGGTATTGGGTTTGAATTCGCTACCACTGTCTTTGCCGTCCTTGGTTTAACTGCTAGGCTCTCACTGCTATATTCATATTAGATTTGATGATTATTTTATTTTAACACTCTTAATTTCATTGTTTCATTAGGCGTTCTTATTTTCTTTTCTTTTCTGAGGTGGTATTGTTTTTATGATATATATAGTATATACTGTACTTGGCCGTGTGGGGCCGTCTTTAGAATTGTCCCACCCCTATCCACCCATGGGAGTCGTAAGAGCCGACTGAGGGACTACCGAGGGAGTGGGCAGCAGCACTCCTTCGAGTATTAACAACATCCACTGCGATTGTTTTGTTTTTGTTCTCATTATTTTTGTTAATTTAGCTAGTGGGTGGCGCGGAAAAGGTTTCTACACCTAACATTTTGGTAAAATATAATAATTATATAATAATTTGCTGTAATTTAATATATTTTATAATTATTAACTTACAAGTATTTAATATATTTAATACTATTAAAGTACAAATTATAATTTGTTAATAAGGAAAAAGAGTATTTTAGTACGAGCGGGAAACGAACCTGCGTCCCTTACTATCCGGGGAAGTGCTCTAATCCACTGAGCTACCGTACTATTTGTTATAAATACCTATCCAATCTCCACCACATTTGTCTTAACGACCCGACACTTCCCGTTCATACTAAAATACTCTTTTTCCTTATTCACAAATTATAATTTGTACTTTAAGAGTAGCGGAGCATGTCAAGTGCTTAAATATGGGTCAAAATATTTAATACTATTTACCTTATGATTATTCTTCCTTTCACTTCGTATAAATAATAGTTCCAATACTTGTATTGACTGAGATCCTTCAGTAACATCATACGTCAAATGTTCAAGTCGACTACTAAATATCTGTCCTATTATGCTGCGCGTCCATTGTTCTACGCCGGCCGCAACGCATGCACGGCACGCAACAGATTTTTGTTAGTTTTGTATGAAATAGCACTGCATCCACTGTCCTAGCCACATGCATGGCGCGCGGTCGGCATATGTTAGCTTTCTGGCTATTGCTGCGCGTCCATTGCGCCAGCCGCAACGCACGCACGGCACGCAACGGATTTTTGTTCGCTTTGTATAAATTTGTATAGCACTGCGTCCACTGTCCGAGCCGCACGCACGGCACGCCGGCATATATTAGCTTTCTGGTTATACGTATTCTTTGATTAGTGAAAAATGCGGGTGACGTCACTCTTACGGTTCACCGTAGGGTTGTCTTTGTTCTGATATCCAGATATTTTATTTTAAATTTATCTCAATAACATAGTAAATATTGTAAGCTTCAATGTACTCGCCAAACTTTAACGTTTAATGGTAAGACACGCCCATAAACTAATAGATTATAAAGTAAATAATTAGTTTATAATCTAGGCTATTCTAACTGTTGTATCACAATATATCCGAAGCATGCCTTTAAATAAGTTTGGAAACCAGTAAAAGTCAGACTAATTAGTAAAGGTTATTGTATAATTTCGGATTATTTGGAATATAAAACAAAATGGCCTTAAACTCCTTTCAAAATACTTACCGTTTTAAATAAGAACATACCCCATTTTATAAATGACTGCAGATCACGCTTTCCTGCACTCCTTTCGTTTAGTATTATTTCGACGCGCGAGTAGACGAAGTGTGTCAAAATGTCTAATTGTTCGATGAATAAATGCCGAAATAGTGCATTAAAAGTACAAAAAAAGGAAAGCGTTTCTTATTTTCGGTAAGTATTAATAGACAGTATTTTATTACATACATATTTTGAGAGAGTCGCATTTTTTTATTTTTCAATATATTTTGTTTCAAATTATCGACGATGGCCCTGTATGAACCAGTCAAATAGAGTATGTATTAAAACAAAGGAAGTCTCGAACTATGCTCACTTTGATCGCATAATACGACGTTCTCGGTTCTAAAAACGAATAGAGTCACCTTGTTGAATGTATTTTTTTTATATATTAAGTAATTAGTTCTCTCTCTTATTTAAGAGCTATGCTCTTGTCGGTGGACCTTCTTCCATTCGTTTCGCTTTTCAGCAAGCGCTTTGACTTCTTGATACGACATGATATTAGCTTTTTCTTTTATTTGATCCATGTTGGTCCTTCTAGGTCTTTCACGTCCTGTTCTTGCCTCTATTTTGCCTTCAATTATGTTTTTTTATAAAAGTGTCATGTCGTATCAAGTGTCCTAACATCTTTCCCCTTCTGTTTTCTATGGTTCTTAGTATCGATAATGATGATTTTTATTTTAGTTTTCGTAGGGACCCAATCAGATGATAAAGCTTGCTCTAAATTATTTATAAATATGTATTTATTTTTAATTAAACGGCGAGTGAATTTGAAGGGCACAACTAGTCTATACTTCTATACTATATACTATCCCCCTTACTAATAAATATTGTATAAGCTCCGAATAGTTACTCAGTGTTTTGTTCCGTTCTTTCAACATCAAACTGTCATATTAGTGACAAAGACAAAACACTGTGTAACTATTCAAAGGTAATATAAATAGGAATGCCAACTTTTAGCATAAGGTAACATAGGGAGGTAAGCCAGAAGGACTCAAAGAATTTAAACATTCTTGAGGATAGTGCACTGTATCCTAAATATTACACACCGTGTCAATGGACTTATAGTGATTGACTTGACTGGGAATTTTTCCTAAAATTATTTTATTTATCTCATTCACTGAATCGTTTCTGGGTGAGACTATTGCCCTAGAACAAAGCCAATGATAATCTATTTCCATTAAACTTCCAAGACCGGGATATATTGCGTCTATCAGATCTTCTAACCTGTGTAATATCTGTGTGACCTAACCGATTGTCAAGTTTAATGTCATCCTTACTGTTGGTGTTAGCACAGCAAATTTTTCCTTCTCCAAGATTCAGTAGTTGATACGGAAAGTCGTTATCGTAGTTGTCGCTCGAGTGGGCTCTCATGTTTGTTGGTAAATTGAGAGTTTCAACGGAACTCCATAATCATGATGATTTTAAGCATGCCCTGATGACATCGGCGCGTGTTTCTTTTGTTATTACTGGCAGCGTTTGCCGAAAATCGCCCGCAAAAACAAAAGTAACACCACTCATATCAGCGTCTGAGTTTCTGATGTCTTTTAGCGTACGGTTCACGGCTTCAATATGAGCTCTATGACTCATGGTACATTCGTCCTATATAATTAAGGATGTATCTTGTAAACGGCCGGGGCGGTGCGCACCGCACGTTTTTATTTTGCTAATGTCTTTGAAGATATTTGTTTAAACTGTATAGAGTAAAGGGCACAGATATTCTACATTGAATTTCCGTTCTAAAAACATATTTATAAAGATATATGTATATTAATACCATATGGGCTAAATAAGCTTCACAAAAATTATTTTTAATTCACAATTTTAACAGTAAAAGCAGTTATTGTGAGTTATCCGTAGGAGATAGGCATATATTATTGCGGACTTTTTTATAGATTTTGATACGTTCTTTAATATTGTAGTACATTGTTTTGATCTATCCTCAATAGTTTCCGCAACGCACGCGATGAAAGCAATTTTTATTACAACTTGGATTACATTATTCAAGTTTAAGTAAAGATGCGTAATTAATTTTGGAAATTATTATAGCCTATGACAATCCACAATAACGTAGTTTTCTATTGGTGAAATAGTTTTGAAAATCGGTTCAGTAGATCTAGAGATTACCCTTTACAACGTCACAAACTTACAAACTCACGAACGTTACCTCTTTATAATAATAGTGTAGATATAGATAAATAAATATTCTACCTAAAAACATATTAATATGATCAGATAAAAGTATAAATATGAGTTTGAAACACATTGATAAATTAAACAAATTTAATAAACTAAGTAAATGTTCATACATGAAAATTTTATAAAAATATTCGTCTCCACTCCGTCCTTGTCCTGCCCGCGAATTTCGGTCATAAAATTTTATTGCTTTTTGCATAATGCTTTGTAAATACAACTTTCAACCATACGTGTAAAGTTGAATTTTGGAAAGAATGCATTTATATCATAACTATAACTACTTATGTACAACTGGCGACAGTTTTGGACGTTTCTTTTCTTCGAAACTGTGCATCTAGGATTTAATATCAATGGCCTGACAAGTGACTGTTAACAAGTTGAAATATTCTTTAAAAAATTGGCAATATTTTTCTAATGTAAAATACAAAAGACTATTTAGATTTTTTTATATATATTTTTAGCATTTGATATGCTTAGCCATATACATTAAACACAAAGTGGAAAATGTAAAATCGAAAATAACAGTCACGAGCAGGATTTGAATCTGCATCTCCTGGATAGCTTCCAGATGCTTTGCCAATTCAGCTATCGTGACAACTGCTCTCGACTGCTAATTTCGATAACACATTCATATTTAACGTATGTTAATACTTCCGACAGGTGGCTTAGGCGTCAACCAGGACGATTGATTGAAGACAATCGTATTTCGTACTTTCATACGTATCTGCTTACGTTATTCATTCTACAGTTACGAGAATTGCAAGCATGAACGAAAATAGCGAAAGAAGATTGTAATAATAAGTATGAAATTGCCGTTTTATTGTAATATGTACTTCGAATTGACATAGAAGCTTCATGATTTGAGAATTTTGAGAATTATGAGGTTCTTCTTTTAAAAAACTGTACAATATTCGATTATCGACTTTCAGTTGTTTTTTTTTATTCAGTTTAGACAAGAAAGATGGATACTTCGAAAATTCGAGTGATTTTTGAATACGAGTTCCGGCGCGGAACTAAACCTGCAGAAACAGCTCGCAATATCAATGTTGCGTTTGGAGAGGGGACTGCTAATTAACGCACCGTGCGATTTTGGTTTAAACACTTTCGTGGTGGAAATTCTGATTTGAAGAACGAACCACGTGGAAAACCGCCCATACATGTGAATAACAATGAATTGAAAGGGATGGTAGAAGCCGATCCGAGCCAAACTATCCAGGAATTAGCGGCATGGTTTAACGTTACCTTACCAATAATATTGACTCATTTGCGTGAAATCAATAAAATAAAAAATATGAAAAATGGGTGCCACATAATAAGACTGATCTGCAGAAAGAAACACATATTAAAACTTGTGTTGCCTCGTTGAATCGATACAGAAATGAAAGAATATTGGATTGAATTGTGACATGTGATGAAAAGTGAATTCTTTACTATAACCGTAAGCAACAAATGCAATTTCTGACCCCAGGTCAAACGCCGCAACAGAGCCCTAAAGCAAAGCTTACCAATAAAAAGGTAATGGTAACTGTTTAGTGGTCTCAGCATGGTGTTATTCACTATAGCTTTCTCCGATCTGGTCAAGCAATAACGGCAGATGTCTACTGTGCCGAACTGTGAACAATGATAGCAAAACTTGCAGTGAAACAGCCCTGAAAAAGACAAAACACTGTGTAACTATTCAAAGGTTATACAACGTTTATTAGTAAGGCAGTATAACTATAAGAACAATATCCAATTGTGTTTCTACATTTTGATTCGATTTGTATGAGACACGGCAATTTTTCAGCTTTTACCACAAAACGCGGCAACCAATTTTTAATTAATGGCGACGCCACCGTTAAAACTTTGACACCGGCAGTATCCGTTGCGTCCTACGCGGAACAATGTACGCTCAGCATTAATTTACAAAGTACTCCACCATAGCGATTTATTTGACATTTTTAATGGGGCATACGTTCATGCCATAGATATAGTATAACGTATTCTATATCTATGGTTCATGCTATATTGTTCTTAGAGAGCTGGCTCAAACATCATCTACGATGAATGGTTCTCAAGTAGCAATATTCTACTCTTTGGTGGCAACTACGTATCGGACCCAGGAGGAGGACAATTTCCTTTGCAAGCATAGTTCCTTACAAAAACGCTACCTTTCTCGACGCCCCAGTTTAAATATACCTTTACTTTTTATTGTCAATAGATGTCACTTAAATAAGTAAGATAATAATAAAAAAAGTTTATTAAATTGAATTAATTGTATTTGAATTTACTAACTAATTCAGAAAAGATATGAGTAAAATACAAGGGGACATGAACTAAAACCTAAAATATTCCAGTATAGCTAGCTATACTATTTCAATGTATGATATATAGATACACTCGCTACCAGCGCGGATTACGGAGCAGAAATCGAGATGGCGCTTCAAAATGAGCTTCAAAATAGGTACGTAAGAGGGCTCTCTTTTCATTTAGCGTTACTTTACTCTTTGATCGGACGGCACATCGTAGGACGTCCTCCTACCATCTGGACCAATGACCTGGTCAATGTCACAGGAAGCCATTAGATAGAATTGACACAGGACTGTCCATTGTGGCGCTCTCCTGGGGAGGCTTATGTACAGCAGTGGATGCTTTTGCATGACAACAATATGATAGAAAATGTAATAAAATGTGGTTATAATTCCTTATTACGTTTTTGTTGTATAATTCCAATAACAAAATTAACAGTTTTTCTGCTAAATACGATTGATTACAAAATAACTGTAATATTTATTGAAATTATGTATGCTTTCATCTCTTGGCAAGTAAGTAGATTATCAACCCTTACATTTTTTTTTAGCATTTATTATTAATTTTATTGTAATATTTATTGATGTAATTTGTTGTATTTAACAGTTTTTACTATGACTATCTTTTAAAGTATTTTACGTAGTGCTTAGTCGATTTTATTAGTATCATAACTACATCTATACATTTAATATATAAAATTCAACGTTTGTTTGTTCATAATCATATGCGCTGCCACTCTGTTCGTCCTATTATCATGAAATTTAACATACATAAAACTCGGTCTACAGAAAATTACATAGATGGATGGTTCCCGTTGGATAGCTTACAATAACTGGGCCTCAGTAACGCGTGTGGTCTTACTTTCCATCCATCCATCCATCAGCCTTTTAAAGTCCACTGCTGGACATACGCCTCCCCAAGAATGGGGGATATTGCCGTAATCGCCACGCTTGGCAGGCGGGTTGGCGATCGCAGTGGATGTTGTTAATACTCGAAGGAGTGCTGCTGCCCACTCCCTCGGTAGTCCCTCAGTCGGCTCTTACGACTCCCATGGGTGGATAGGGGTGGGACAATTCTAAAGCCGGCCCCACACGGCCTTACTTTACTTGGCTGTAATTCTTTATTAATACCTTTTTAATAAGTATACAAGTTTTGTTAGTTTAGCAGTCATAAAAAAGGATAAGCAAAGTGAAAAAACTTAGGTAGGTAATCAAAATTATAGTGATTGATTATTCGATTTTTTTTTTTCATTTATTCAGGACATTTTTCTTGTCGTGATGACATATAATATTATGTTATTATTAAATGTTTCTTATTTTTCTTTCATAATATGATAATCGGCAATAACCAGTCATAGAATGCGTTTATTTAATACGTGATTACTACATGCTAAACTTCAATCAATAGGTTGATCGTAGATGCTGCTAATCCTCGAACTAAATAAAGAGAGAGAGAGTAGATATGATTGCAATAAAACTTTTGTATATGGATCTAATCATTTAATTGGTATTTTTCATATGGTATTAGTTCATGGAGTCACGTGGAGTAGATGTGGATATTGACAACATACTTAAACCAATTAAATAAACAATCTTAAAAGTGTATTTTAATAAAAAAAAAACAGGTGAATAAGCGTTTTTTTTAAAGAGCCAAAATTATATGTAATTTTGAGACTCCTTATATATAATAATAATGGCAACATATTATTTCTCGTGTTGCTAACTAAATATAATTTTCCTACGCAAATGCTAAGCGCAAAAAAATAAATAATGATAACAAAGTAGGTAGGTATGTAATAAGAAACTTTTCGTGTGTATAATGATACAACAGAGATCATTCTAATTCAAATTAAATAAGTCATTACTAGACCACGTATGTTTCTGGAGGTATTGACGGAGCAAACTTACCCAAGCGTTATAACCTTCAACTAAAATACCAACTGGTTGATTATAATGTAGATAGGTTATAATTCTATTATACCATATCATAGGTTCCCATAGCATAAATTATATAATACAATTTTAGTCCTTTTATTGTGATGACTGTAAGTAAATTATAGGTCCTACTCCTTACATATGAAATTGGCGTTATGAATGCAAAAAGCATTTTTTTTAAATGAAATTATTTTAAATAATCAATCAAAGTGTGTACCATTGTTATCTATGCACTTTCGCCATTTTATCAGTTAGCTCATTGATTTCTTGCTGAAAAAATTGTGGGAGCGAGAATCAATAAAATCTTTGAAGGCGGTTTTGACAGCCTCATCAGTATTTAATTTATTTCCTTGGAAGAAGTTGTGCGAATTTCGGAAAGAGTGGTAATCTATTGGAGCAAGGTCCTGGGAGTACAGTGGGTCTCGAAGACATTCCAATCGCAGCTCCTCTAATTTAACCATCTGTTGTGCAGTGTGTGGTCTAGCATTGTCGTGAAGCATCAGTGGACTAGAGCAATCGACCAGTCTCGATTGTTTAAAGGCTTTTCCATCGTGGTTTGCAATTGTTGACACCACAGATCTGCCGTAAGCGTCTGGCCAGATTGTAGGAAGCTGTAGTGAATGACACCAGCACTAGCCCACCAGACGCTTACCAGTACCTATTTCTGAGTCAACTTTCGGTTAGGCCAGGCTTTGGCCGGATCTCCTGGGTTCAACCACGGTAATTAGCCTATCCGGTTATCGTACAGGATCCATTTTTCATCACAAGTAACAATAATATTTAATATCATCTCGTTATTGTGACGTTTGAGTAATGTAATGCAGTACTCGACTCGTGTTTGTTGGCTAGCTTCACTGAATTTATACAGTACCCACATTAAAAGCTGGAAAAATTCCAGCTTTTTCGCTTTTCCAGTTTGTTTCAAGTGAATTAAAATTGTTTTATTAATCACACAGAAGCCTGCCGCTAATTCTGACGTAGTTTGCGATGAATCCGCTTCCACGGTCACTTCTTCTTAATTCTTCATTGTCAACTAGGGTCTCCGGCCATCTACGGGGTTTGTTCTGTAGGTCAAAATGTACAGACATAGTACTATTACAGATATATAGTGATCATTAATAATTAATGTCTTTAGAAGCACTTTGGAAGCACCCATACCCCACTAGCTTAGAACATCAATATAATATCTACGGTGATCGACAGTCATTTGTTCAAAATATGACTTTTAAAAACTATCAACTCAAAGTACAAAACTAAGAAAAAAATTGTATTCAATTGTGTTTAAGTAGGTAATTTTTAGAATTCCGCAAGCGCCTCTCGATGAGGGAGGGCTTGGCCCTCCAAAATAGACGGGGCCACCAGGAATAGAGGCCCAGGCCTGCTAAGGGTGGATGAACTCATGCGCAGAGCGTATACCTCACCCCTAGCAAAAGGAAGTCTGAAGGAACACCGCGTGGTGTTAGCAGGTATTCCAGTTCCACTGGAAGTCCGGCATAACTCCTCTGTCGTCTGCCCGGCGGATGGGAAACCAGGTAATAAAGGATTTCCATGCGCATAAAAGGTGTATTTTGAAATGCCTTCAAATGCTAGAAAATGAGTATAAAATGATTTTTTTTGCATTTTCTACAACTTACGGATTGGCTCCGCCGCAGGCAAGGGCTAGTTATCAGGTTATATCTCAGGTTCCCGATTCCCGATACATAAAACATATAATACTTACCAGTTTGTTATTCTAATCAAATTCAATAAAAAGTACGTCAAGATTTAGCCAGATTTTTTTGCTTGCGCAGCAACAACACCAGAGGCGTCATTCGCACGTGATCTACTCCACGGAAAGGGAAAATAAGTGGAAGGAAAGTATAATAAGGAGAGGATTAAGAAGTTTAGTAATAGAGCCTTCATGAGGAGGGGATTTAGGCTTTAGGCATTAATTCTCACCATTCAAATCACAGCAATAAGAGTACCTTCTGTTGTTTCATCCTGATCTTCTGTGAGAGGGTGGTGCTTCCACCGTCATGGGTTCAAGCGGGGTTTATGCGAGGATAAGCGATGCTCTACCACTGGTACTGTTAATCTCGTATTTTTACAGATAATAACTATACAACGTCACTTTTCAAATAACAATGTAAAATGGATATTTAAAAAACATACGAATTTAAATATAATAACAGACTAAAGTCTATTAAACTAGTTTAATCAGAGTGTCCTTGAAAAGACTGAATTATAGGTACAAATTAAAGTTATGAATTAAATTTTAATTATTATATACCTACCTATTAGGTATATCGTTAATAAAAAATAATTATGACATTAAGACTACTTTTGGCCTTGTTCTTTTGTTTGCATTTTCCTTATTGAAATACATATTTTACTCATTTGAATCATTGTTATGTTTATTTATAAAACGCCTAAGCAAGCGTAAAAAATTTCACAACCGGTAATATAAATTCGGTGAATTGGCCTCCCGACTGAGAAACTCTTCTTAGACTTCGAAATTTTGTGGTATCCCTCTAATTCTGTTCACACCACCACGTTGGTCAGTCGGAGACAGGTAAGATCTCTAAGAGCCCTGACAGCAATAGTGGCACGTCAAAGGGGCACTATAAACTAACAATATATACAGGTTCTTACTGAACATCGAGGACGTTGTCCTATCCACATAAAATTCTACTCAAAAACACACAAAAAATTTCATCAAAATCGGTGCAACAGCTTAGGAGTTCAGTGGCATACGATACGTACAGAAGAGTTCTATATTTATAATATGCCTTTGCCCGCAGCTTCGCCGCAGCCAAAAGCTAGTTTTTAAGCTATATCTCAGGTTCCCGATATAGTAGCGAGATAAAATGTATACCAGTTGTTAAGTCTAATCAAAAAGAAAAAAAAAGTTGCGTCAAAATCCGTTCAGTAGTTTTTTCGTGATGCGCGAACAAACAAACAGATAAACAGACAAACAGACAAACAGACAAAAATCTAAAAAAGACGTTTGTTATTCAGACACGCCTATATAGCCTAAATCAGTCATTTTTTCTCAAATATCTTAAATGTACAGACAGCTCCATTACAGCTTTATAATAGTATAGATTTGAACTACTATACATAGACTTTTTTATGAGAAGAGCGATTATGTCGTATTTGATATATGTTCCAATCGACAAAACATGATATGTAATTTAAAGTAATTAATTTAAATAGCCGACAATTTGCCAGAATTCTAGCCTATGTTTTTCGTCCACTGATTTTATAATTAAAATAAACTGACATAAAATATTATTGCTGACCATCAGTCGAGATTAATTATCTACTTAACTTTGGTCTAGTGATAGTATGACTGCGGATCATGAGGTTTCGGTTTAGATTCCCAGGTCGGGCTAACAATAAGTTTTTGGGATTTTCTGTCAAGAAATTCTCAATAGCAACCCGAAGTCAGATCATTAGCGGTGTTTCACCCTCGTGTCACGTAGACTCGTTGCTCACACACTTGTGCAATATAATATCTCCTGCGTAGGTACATGGTTAGTGTCTGTTGATACTGATCACCGTGACCTTGGAGATCATTATTATTCCATCCATCCATCCATCAGCCTTTCATCGTCCACTGCTGGATATAGGTCTCCCCAAAATGGGGGGTTTTACCATAATCGTCACGCTAGGCAGGCGGGTTGGCGATCGCAGTGGATGTTTTTAGTACACAGGGGAACGCTGCTGCCCGTTCCTCCGGTAATCCCTTAGTCGGCTTTTACGACTCCCATAGGAAGAGACGGGGTGGAGCTATTCTTGGTGCGGGCCCACACGGCAAGATCATTAGATATTATTATTAGGTATTAACTTTGAAATTGTATTTCTAGCACTTGATATGGATATAATATAATATATTTATTATGATACCTCTGCGAAGAATCTGTGGAGTGACGCTGACTGAATCTTCGTAATGATGGCGTAAGAGAGCGAGTAGGCATGAAAGAGAGTACAGATGCGAAAGGGAATGCTCCAATGATTCGGACATGTTTACCGGTGGTAGGGCTGGGTACCAAGTGGAAGTACTCACTTGATATCGGGCCTGAGCGGGTTGGTACCACCATCTCCCGTGTGACCGGCCGTGAAGCAAATCGTTGCGTTTTGGCTGTAGCAGGAGATAGCCGTTTATTTTTTCATTTCATATTTGTGAAATGAAATGGTGAGCAGCGGCTAGACAATAATACCTAGAGGTATAGTTGAGTCCATGAGCGACGGATACCATTTACCATCAGATGGGCCGTGGCTCGTCTGCCACTAATTGCAATAAAAAAAAATAAAAAAAATGTGGAAAGAATGCCGGACGTGCGACTGGTTAAGAAAATATACAATGCGAAAGTGGAAGGATATAGGTACAGGGGGAGACCAAGACTCACCTACTTAGATCAAAACGGTCGTATACCGAAGAAAGGTGGAGTCAGGAATCTCCGAAACCGGCGAGCATGTATGAAGAGAATTAAGAATGCTAAGGAAGCGAGAGATGTATGCAAGAATTGTGCCTCTTGGCACTCTGTTCTCTGTGCCTACCCCGCAAGGTAAATGGCGTGATGATAAGTAGGTAAGATAATTATGGATGGGTGTGCGGATCTTAATAAGATATCAGAGATTTGTCCTAGATAAGTAGCGGGTCCCAGTATGCGTACTACTAATTTAACTACGTTAAAAATTAATAATAATGTAGCGAATATGTAATATTTTTTTATTTTTCTATACTATTATTATAAAGAGGTAACGTTTGTGAGTTTGTGACGTTGTAAGGGGTAATCTCTAGATCTACTGAACCGATTTTCAAAATAATTTCACCAATAGAAAGATACGTTATTGTGGAGTGTCATAGGCTATAATAATTTCCAAAATTAATTACGCATCTTTACTTAAACTTGAATAATGTAATCCAAGTTGTAAAAAAAAATTGCTTTCATCGCGTGCGCTGCGGGAACTATTGAGGATAGATCAAAACAATGTACTACAATATTAAAGAACGTATCAAAATCTGTAAAAAAGTCCACAATAGCATATGCCTATCTCCTACGGATAACTCACAATAACTGCTTTTACTGTTAAAATTGTGAATTAAAAATAATTTTTGTGAAGCTTATTTAGCCCATATGGTATTAATATACATATATCTTTATAAATATGTTTTCAGAACTGAAATTCAATGTTGAATATCTGTGCCCTTTACTCTATACAGTTTAAACAAATATCTTCAAAGATATTAGCAAAATAAAAACGTGCGGTGCGCACCGCTCCGGCCGTTTACAAGATACATCCTTAATTATATGGGACGAATGTACCATGAGTCATAGAGCTCATATTGAAGCCGTGAACCGTACGCTAAAAGACATCAGAAACTCAGACGCTGATATGGGTGGTGTTACTTTTGTTTTTGCGGGCGATTTTCGGCAAACGCTGCCAGTAATAACAAAAGAAACACGCGCCGATGTCATTAGGGCATGCTTAAAATCATCATGCTTATGGAGTTCCGTTGAAACTCGTAATTTAAGAACAAACATGACAGCCTACTCGAGCGACAACTACGATAACGACTTTCCGCATCAACTACTGAATCTTGGAGAAGGAAAAATTTGCTGTCCTAACACCAACAGTAGGGATGACATTAAACTTGACAATCGGTTAGGTCACATATTACACAGGTTAGAAGATCTGTTAGACGCAATATATCCCGGTCTTGGAAGTTTATTGGAAAGAGATTATCATTGGCTTTGTTCTAGGGCAATAGTCTCACCCAGAAACGATTCAGTGAATGAGATAAATAAAATAATTTTAGGAAAAATTCCCAGTCAAGTCAATCACTATAAGTCCATTGACACGGTGTGTAATATTGAGGATACAGTGCACTATCCTCAAGAATGTTTAAATTCTTTGAGTCCTTCTGGCTTACCTCCCTACGTTACCTTATGCTAAAAGTTGGCATTCCTATCATGCTTTTAAGGAACTTGAGACCCCCAACATGTGTAATGGCACAAGGCTGCTCATAAAAGAGTTGCGGGAGACTATAATCGTGGCGACCATTCTCAGACCGCCAGCAGTGGGACAACTTGCTTATATTCCGCGGATACCCATGATTCCGACTGATTTACCTATACCGTTTAAAAGTTTACCCGTCAAGGTCTCTTTTGCCCTCACTATTAATAAGTCCCAGGGTCAAACATTTTCTCTGGTGGGCATTGACCTGAGAAAGCACTGTTTTTCTGCCATAATTATACTTTTAGCTTTCAGTTATATGTTGGCTCATCTTGGGTTGGAACTCCTCCTCCAACAATATATTTTAGTACGAAATGACAACATTACTACTAATATATTGACAAGTTTTGAACAATTAAAATAAGTAAACATGATGTAAATAATGTAAATAGTGTATATTAACATCAAGTAATAAAAATAACAACAAAAAACAGTAACATAAAAAACACAAAACAAACAGAAAACTATAAAAAAAAATCAAAACACAATAAAAAAAAAACAAAAAACCAAAATAACAAGAAAAAATCTTCATCATCATATTTTTTATTTATCCCGAACTTTTAACCTGAAGTATTACGCGGGACAAACAGGCCGGTACAAAAATATTTCTAACGCGGAATGGAGTCCGCGGGCACTGCTAGTCTATTTTATAAACCTAACAAGAACAAAAACTGCATATAGGGGAGTGGTTTAAGTACCGACCTCTGAAAACTGTTTGAATTAGGCTAAATAGGCGTGTCTAAACACACGATTCTTTGTCTGTTTCTCTGTTTGTTTGTTCGCGCATCACGCAAAAACTACTGGACGGATTTTAATGCAACTTTTTTATTTAACAGCTCTTGATTGGACCTAAAAACTGATATACCTGCATTTTATCCCGCTACTATATCGGGAATCTGAGATATAACCCCAAAACTACTACAACTAGTATTTAGTAATATAAACCATAGATGGTTGTTCTGAATCTGGGTGTGCTTTATGTGCAAATGAAATTTTGCGTTTGTAATGTCCCACGCGATAAAGGGATATTTCTCACATAGAAAGAAAAAAACTGCCTCAGTGGTGCAGCGGTAGTGTATGCGACTGCTACTCATGAGGTCTCGGGTTCGATCCCCGGGTCGGGCAATGTTATTGAGCTTTTTCCTAAAAAGAAAAATTCTCAGTAACAGCTCGGAGTTTGGAAACGTGCCCGGTAGATGTCAATAGGCTCGCCCCCTATTACGTGGGACTTAAACATAGCTGGCGAGTCGTGGGTGTGTAATACACCTCTGACCTACCCCTTCGGGAAATACAGGCGTGATGCTATGTTTTTTTTTTGTTTTAGAAAGAAAATACGATGTGACTAGCGCCACCGAGGGCGCTATTATGGTTTTAACCATGCTGGCGTTCTAGGTTCACGACTGATTTTTATGGGCAGCACGCACGGTGCTGCCCTTAAAAAAAATCCAAAAATTATATCTAATCATATCGTTTTATTGGATGGCAATTTGAGTTTTTAGCAGATATTGGGAAAATACGTTAAGTTTTCGAGTCCCCTATATCACTATGTCCTAAGACTTAGATCTTTGCAGGGAAAAGAATATATATGGTAAATTTAGTCTTGGGTATCTATTTAAACTCCCTCAGTCCATTATAGCGTAACATCCGACTAAAAACTGGTGCTGGTGACATAGGTCATAGAATCAACAATCTGCTTTTGGACTCAATAATCCCAGGAACACGAAGAAGAAGAGGGGAATAACCCTTTTAGGCAACTAAGAACTTTCACTTGGCCTCTTTTCTCCACCACCAATCTAAAAATTATCTTTATTGAATAGGAAAATACTTAAACTTCATTGTTGATTGACTTCCCAAGATATCGAGAAAATCTTTCATAAGTGCAGGTTTCCTCACGATGTTTATGATTATTTTAATGGACATTAAATCTGTATATTGTTACAGACGAATCTCATATAAACATACATAGCTAAAAAAACAAAAGCTATAAATATAATATATTTCTTTTTAGATGTTTCTGCTGTATAATCGTTTAAATGTTTCACCTTAAATACGTGTCTATATAAGACTGGTCATAGCTTGTTGCGGCGGAAAAATACAATAATTCACTTGTTGTTCGGTCGCGTACACACTCGCTTTAACCATCATGTGGATACTATTATTTTTGTGTTTACCTTATATTTGTTCAGTGGAATCAAGTAAAGGTATATTATTATTATTATTTTATTAAAAAATATTTATTTTTTATTTAAAAAGATACATTATTTTATTTTTTCGAGGATATTTGCACATTAATATGTAATTACCGCTTAGTATTAATATACCAATAATTACTGGTTAGTAATAATAACCTATATTTTAAAGTGCTTTAGATAACTAACTAACTAACTTATCATCACGCCATTTCCCTTGCGGGATAGGCAGAGAGAACAGAGTGCCAAGAGGCTCTATTCTTGCATACATCTCTCGCTTCCTCAGCATTCATAACTCTCTTCATACACGCTCGCCGGTTTCGGAGACTCCTGACTCCATCTTCCTTCAATACATGACCAGTGCTTTAGATTAATATAGAAAATATCTTTAGTATTGTTAAAATCAGATTCTAGTCGCTTCATAGAAACACTAATGTCTTGCTAAACAGTATAAGTGAGGATAATATTACTAATCTACTTTTGATTACGTACACGTAACAAGAATATTAAATTAATAGCGGCCTGTAGTTTCCTACCGGCTCCGCACGGGTGGACATTTGTTTTTAAAACATTTTGAAATAAACGTTGAGTAAATGTATCTTTATGGAGGACATAAGTCTTTTTAAATATTTTTTATAATAATTAATATCTATCTAGCAATAAATATAGCCTATGTCATTTGTATACATACAAAAATACAAATCTTTTAGCTTCATAATCTAAGTAAATGTAACCTATGTTACTCAGGGATAATGCAGCAATCTAACGGTGAAAGAAATTTTGAAATCGGCTCAGTAATTTTTGAGTTTATGCGTTTCAAACACATAAAAATACAAACTTTCCTCTTTATAATATTAGTATGCAGGGTCTATCGTAAATAATGGATAACCCGTTAATCGGAGATAGCTCTGATGTCAAGCTACAAGAAAATCGTTGCCGTTGGTGTGAAAACGATAGACAATTTTGTATTTTTTTGGATAACGAAATTTTAGGGGGAAATATAGGAGTTAGAAACTAGAGTACGAGTTTAAATTCTATTCATTGATTGATTGAAAATTTATTACTAAATAGTGATTTTTCAAATTACTGCACTTAATAACTTGAACATCCTTGCGATCATCTAGAATGATACATAACAAGTCTATGTGCGATAATTTTATAACACACTGCAACAATAAACTCGAGTTATAAACAAAATATAATAATATTTATATATTTATCTATTTCAGCGCCTTTTATCACAAAATGTAAGATGGATGACGCAGCATGCCTTAAAGAATCGACGATTACAGCATTGCCGACGTTTGCTGGTGGTATACCTGAACTAAATGTAGAAACATTGGATCCAATGAAAATAAAACGCGTAAATGCTTCCAAACCTGATTTGGAATTAATCGTGACCGATATTGTTTTAACTGGACTGAAGGGTTGTGAAGTTTTGAAGATAACGTAAGTATGCATTACACAGAAACACATAGTCACTGCTTAGTTCCATCCATGCAACATTATTTTTACATAGACATACCTACCAAAAAGCAAAAACTTATACAAACTAAATTAGATTTTATTGTATTAACAATGTACATCCAAGATATTGCCTACCTACTATATAAATATTATGTCACGAATATTCAGTAACTATTCAGTAATCGGCTATTCGACAGTATTGTTTCACCATTCGGTATTCGGCCGAATATTGCAATCTATTCGATCGAATAGTAAATCACGAAAAAAAATTGCATAATATAACTCAATAAGAAATAATCTAATAGTTGATATAATCGTTTTAATGAGTGGGCTATGCAGACCTTGGATGACAGGCTATTTGATGGGATCAGAAACTGCAGGCGAACTGTTGATCTGTGGGGCCATTAAATTACACTGCAACGCTGATAGCAAACATACTACGATCAACAAATAAAGTGGGTTGTGACACGACTCAATCACAAATGAAACAAAAGCGCTCACGGCGCGTCGTCATCACACGTACTCGTTCTTTAGTGATGCAGGTTAAAACCTGTCACCCACGAACGGTACTAAGTATCGCCGAATATTCGGCGCTTCGCCCATGAGCCTCGCCGAATATTCAGTATTAGATATTCGCGGCATCTCTAATAAATAATTATCAGCTCTAAAGTAGAAAAGGTTAACTTTTAGTGAGCTACTTCTATCTACTACTCTACCACTATTTTTTTTTAAGTAAATTCGTTGAGGAAGAATGTGAATGTTATGGTGCGAAAAAGCAAAAAGAGTCTCTCTCTTTCTGCTCTTCTCTATCTAAAATATAGAGATGAAGCATTAGAAGTCCAGGTATTTTTCATTAGTGCTACTTGTATAATAATTTAATCTTCATATATTTTTTTGTAAAATATTTATTATAAATTACTTAATAATTTTTTTATGTAAAATTAAAAAACGACGGCATTTTCCAACAGTGCCTAATTATTTGCAAGGAATATGTTATTATGTTCATAAAAGTATGCAGTCACACAGCTGCACTCTTACTCTCGCAGTCCAAGAGACAACAGTTTATGTTTCAAAACTAGCAGTAATTGTTATCTCATAAAAATCCCTAATGTATTATGCTTCTAAATGGTAACCAATCCATGCGCCATCCTAAAGTAACTCAACTCATGCTCACTAAGTATCATAAAATTACTACTTATTGCTTACATTTTGATCTGTATTTTAGCACTTGACATGCTCAGCTACTTTAAAGAACAAATTAATTGTGAATGTGGAAAAAGAGAACTTTAGTGCGAACGGGATTCGAACCTGCGTCTCTTCTAATCCGGGGAAGTGCTCTAAGTCGGTCGTAAAGATAAATGTAATGTAGAGATTGGGTATGACCGTTGGTCAGTGCGATAACTTAGCGCTAGGTCGAAGCAGGTTCGAATCCCGCTCGCACTAAAGTTCTCTTTTTCCACATTCACAAATAAGTATTTGTTCTACTTATTACAGCTTTATAATAGTACAGATCCAACAGTTCGTGAAAAAGTGTTCGCCAAATTAGTTCTATATGAGCTATTAAAATTTATTCATGCAAAAAATAATTACACTCGTGAATTACATAACGACCACCTGATATTTGTCTTTAATATGAAAAATCTTACTAGTAATATTATAAATAAAGAAAGAAAGAAAGAAAATTTGTTTATTTGTTCTCATATCAGGAAACATAAAATTTTACAAATATAATAATGACAATTTCAAAATACATGGAAACCATCTCAGCATTGAGCTGCACCAGAGTAATGCAGCGCTGATTTTCACTTGCAACATTAATAGTGAGGTCACGGACAGTCACGATAAACTATAAAACACGTCTAAATAGATAGGTACATATACACTACATGCCATGAATTTAGGCAAACTATTAATAAAAGTATTTACATAATATATCAACACATACATAGTCGTATAACGATGTACATACAATAGGAATATTTGAAATAAACTAAATATTATGCGTGTAGATTTATTATAACATGCAACGAAGCTATGAAGTGTGACATGTTCTCGTTTCTGTGATTCTATATATGGGGTTTATGTATTACTATTACTGTACTAGGGTCAGGACACTACATTTTCCATCATTTACAAAGATAAATCATGACGAATGAAAACAGTATTCTCTGACGCCAACAAGAGTATGCTAATTTAAAAGGACAACATATACCTACCTATGTAAACAAGCAAATTGACGATTCAAGGAGGAGAAAAATTAAGATAATGTAAATTAAATGACAACATTAAACAAAAGTACATTCATACTTAAAAATATCTCAATATTTATAGGGTTTGCGTCATTATTAGGTAAAAATCTTAATTATAAAATTAAGTTTACCTGGTCGGTATAATGTATGAAAATACTTCCGACAGATGGTGCAGGCGTCACCCAAAGTCGTTAAGTATGAATGTAATATGAATGAAATTAGCAGTCAGCAGCAATTGTCACGATGTGATGATGATGATGATTGATTGTGTTTAATGTATAGTGCTAAGCATTTCAAATGCTAAAAATATTTACAAAAATATCTAAATACCATTAAACAAAGTTAAAAACTCCGCTCTGCATCAAGATTCCTTTTTCCAATAAATAGTTATAGAATTGTATTTTGAAATTTGAAACTGATTTAAGATTTCGTAGTGGAGGCAAGGGGTCATTCCAATAACGAGTTGCAGAGAACTTAAAACTGCCTCGAAACGCCATAGTTCTGTGCCTAGGAGTTGTTAACAAATATGACGATGCGAAAGTGCGTTTCTTTGTTAAGCATTCACACCATAACTGCGCAATTTATCATCATGAAAGTACATGGTGAATTCGAGGCTCACCCGTGGACAACTTTATGGCAAAACGCGAAATTTACCAATAATGTTTTAAACACAAAGTGAAAAGAAAAGTGAAGCATCTGGACGGTATCCAGGAGATGCAGGTTCAAATCCTGCTCGTGACTATTATTTTCGATTTCACATTTTTCACTTTGTGTTTAATGTATAGTGCTAAGCATGTCAAATGCTAAAAATATATATTAAAATATCTAAATATTTATAGGGTTTGCGTCATTATTAGGTAAAAATCTTAATTGTAAAATTAAGTTTACCTGGTCGGTATAATGTATGAAAATACTTCCGAAAGATGACGCAGGCGTCACCTAAAGACGTTAAGTATGAATGTGTTATCAAAATTAGCAGTCAGCAGCAATTGTCACGATGGCTGAATTGGCAAAGCATCTGGACGGTATCCAGGAGATGCAGGTTCAAATCCTGCTCGTGATTGTTATTTTCGATCTCACATTTTTCACTTTGTGTTTAATGTATAGTGCTAAGCATGTCAAATGCTATAAATATATATAAAAATATCTAAACGATAATGTTTTGTTTATATTATTAGGTACATATATTATATTTTTGATCTCTATACGGTAGTGTCAAAATAAATAAATTGAACAAAGTAAAAAAAAATGATTCCTATGGAGCGTTTCCGGAACTGGCTACCTAGTGTTGCCCGATAAATAATATACATATTGTTGGGAAAACCATAATTGTTGTGTTGATATGTACTATAATTTATTTATAAATTATGAAAACAATGTTACAAGGTACTTTTACTTTTTATTATCATTTCCGTTGATGTTTAATACATATTCCATCTAACTATAATATATTTTAACAAGAACATAGCACTTGACATGCTCAACTACCTCCAAGAACAAACTATTAGTGAATGCGGTAAAAGAGAAGTTCCGATAGGTGGCATGGGTCGCAAAGACAAATGTGATGTGGAGATTGGGGATGCCGTCGGTCTGCGCGATGGCTTAGCGGTCTAGAGCACTTCCCCGCATTGGAAGCGACGCAGGTTCAGATCCCGCTCACACTAAACGTTTCTTGTTGTTAGTTTGTTCTTTGAGAAGTGGAATCAATTATACAGAAATAAATAAACAGTCACATTTGCTTGGAATGTTGTGATTCTACTTTAACACAATTTACAAAATATTTTTTTATCATAATTTTGTTAACTGAATCATCAACGTAGAGGCTAATGCTTGAAATAATTTCAGTCGTGACTTTATTGCCGGTACCTGGAACAAATTTCATACATACATCTACATAGCATCAAGCCTGTATTCCCCGAAGGGGTAGGCAGAGGTGTATTACACACTCATGGTTCGCCATGTTTAAGTCCCACGTAAAATGGGGCAAGCCTATTGTCGTCTATCGGACACATTTCCAATCTCTGGTCTGCCACTGAGAATTTTTCTTTTAACGGAAAAGTTCACTACCCGACCCGGGGATCGAACCCGCATGATCAGCATGAACCTCATGATCAGCAGTCGCTTACACTACCGCTGCACCACCGAGGCAGATACAGTACAAATTACATGATTGCCTTAATAGATACTAGTACCTATTACTTGTAAATGTCCAAGTGCCAATTTCTTTGTACGCCGTATAACAATGAAACTATGCCAAATAATATGATATTCTATTTTTATTTTTACCCGTGTGGCTTTAGAATTATCCCACCCCTCTCTACCCACGGGAGTTGTAAGAGCTGACTGAGGAATACCAGGGTGAGTGGGCAGCAGCACTCTCTCGAGTATTAACAACATCTACTGCGATCGCCAACCCACCTGCCAAGCGTTACGGCATTATCCCCCATGACGGGACCGCTCGTTGTGGCGTTCTCTTGGGGAGGCCTATGTCCAGCTGTGGACGTTGAAAGGCTGATGGTCTTCATTTAAGACATTATCTGTAAATAAATGTCTTTAATTAGTAGAGGCTTAACCACTGCGCATCAAATTTTACCACTAAGGTGGGGTTGTATTCACCATGGGCGCGTAATGCTGGCATATTCATATATGTTTGGAACTTAAACGTTAAACAGTAACTAGTTTCCGTCTTGCGGTCGAAATTCGAACGTAATCATTATTGAATTTGAGAAAAACGAAAATATGAATTTGTTCATGTTGCTGTAGTTATACGAATTGGAGAGGAAAAAATAATATAACTACTGATACTTACTTACTTATTATAACGCCATCTCCCTTGCGAGGAAGGCAGAGAGAACAGAGTGCTAAAAGGCTCTTTTGCATACATTGCTCGCTTACTAAACATTCATAATTCTCTTCATACACGCCCGTCTTTCGGAGACTCCTGACTCCACCTTCCTTCAATAGATGACCGATTTGGTCTAGCCAGATGAGTCTCGGTCTCCCACTGTACCTACATCCTTCCACTTTCGCATTGTATATCTTCTTAACCAGCAGCACGTCTGGTATTCTTCCCAAATGTCTGAACCATCGGAACATTCCCTTTCGCATCTTTACACCAATACTCTCTTTCATACCTACTCGCTCTCCTACGTCGTCTTTACGAATGCGGTCAGTCAGCCTCACTCCACAGATTCTCCACAGAGATCGCATTTCGACCGCATTGATTTTACTAACCACTGATCTTGCAATAAAATTATGCATGAGATATGCCGTTATGGTTTTAAAAAAGAATAAGACGTAAATTTAAATCTACATGAAGCAACATGGAAGTATAATATTCACAACAATTTTAAATCAAGAACAATGTCCTTGTTTATAAAATACTTACGCGACATCGCACATAACACATAATGGGGTATACTATATCATGTAACTTCATACAGTTATTACTATTGAGAATGATTTTATGTGACCACAATGACATAACATGCTTACCTATTTACCCTATGATTGGCATCTTAGGTCAGCTGCATGGACTTTAATCTAATACTTATATAGGTAAGGAAATCACCTTACTAAGAAACGTATGATTATCTTAAAAACCATGGAATAACTCATGTATATCGGTGATTTAATGAATATAATATTTCCTTAACATCAAATAGCTTTTCCTCTTAACAAAATAACATTTTTGGGATGTTGTTTTCGGAGCTTTCTAATGTTGTCTAGGAACATACGAGTAAATGACATAACAATGTAACTCAATCACGAAGTGACGTGTTCAGATTGGGATAAAAAGAACTGACTAAAAACGAAGGACCTTAATTAGTTCAGGGATCTTCAGTTATCGTCATTTAAAAAACTTTAATAAAACGAAATTTTCCTCAGCGTGACATACACACAATAAAATATCATAGTATTATCGCGATCTACGTTTGACGAAGAACTAACAAAAAATTATGTCACCATTCTAGAATGTAGTACAAGGCAACTAAAGGTAGTTACAAGGAAAGGAAAAAAATGAAACAAAACAGTACAGGCAATATTTGGTACAAATAGACATTTCTGTCAACGATAATAATATAACAACGCATAGAGAACAACAGATTTTAACTTATAAAATTAGGTTCCTATTAGTCCTTGATATAATAAGCTACCTGTGATTACCTGTAATTAGCTTCCTGTCACTTATATAAAATTTATGTTACTTTATTCAAACTATTGGTTTTCCATAAATAAATAAATTATAAATTCATGCTTATGGGTACAGATGGTGGTTTTAAAATGATGGGCCAATAGCGGTTACCGTAGCCTTTAGATGTTAAAAACACCAGAAGCATCACTCGCGAAGCGCCAATTCCATGTAAAAGGGTAGGAATTGGAGAGGAAAGATAATAAGGAGGGGATTTGGGCTTCCTGTACTCAACTCATCGTATGAAACACAACTGTAGAAGTATCCACAATTGTGTATCATTGATCTTCTACTACTTACTTTCTGGATCGAGCCGGTCCATTCATCCTTAGAACCTAACTATATGCTATTATTTTCTACCAGTTATACAAAACTACGTGACAACACTAATATACAATACAACTAAATAGTAAATAGTCCCACCCCTCTCCACCCATGGGAGCCGTAAGAGCCGACTGAGGGAATACCGGCGGAGTGGGCAGCAGCACTCCCTCGAGTATTAACAACATCCGCTGCGATCGCCAACCCGCCTGCCAAGCGTGGCGATTACGGCACTATCCCCCATATGAGCTCAGGACCACTTATTGTGGCGTTCTCTTGGGGAGGCCTATGTCCAGCAGTGGACGTCGAAAGGCTGATGGATGGATGGAAATAATAAATGATCTAATAATGAAATATTTCTTTGGGCACATTTCAGAATATAAATTCATTTCTTTCTTTTTTTTTAATACATCACCCTGCTCTACACAATAATCCTTTTATTCCGGAGGACTTTACTAATATACAATTTCACGGACACAAAGTACACCCAGAATTAGTTTACAACAATTTGTGGATCACACAAATAGTTGTCCTGTGTGGGGATCGAACCCACAACACTCAGGCTGGAGGCCGGTATCTAAGCCACTCCACCAGTGCAGTCAAATTGAGTAGTATTTTTTCAAGGAAAACCAGGTTTCTGGTGTATGTAAATAGTTGAGAATTATAATTGTCTATTATTAAGTATTATACATTTAAAAGCCACTGAATGTGAACAGTATTATTATAATATTGAATGATGTGAAAAACTTCAAGGAAAATAAACATATACATTCTAAAATTTAAAAATTGTTAACTGGTATTATTAAGATGCATAAATAGTTTTAGAAAAAAGATAAATGTGA
Organism: Leucoma salicis; assembly: GCA_948253155.1. Classification (NCBI taxonomy): domain Eukaryota; kingdom Metazoa; phylum Arthropoda; class Insecta; order Lepidoptera; family Erebidae; genus Leucoma; species Leucoma salicis. The sequence goes on along the minus strand of OX411815.1, from coordinate 18,664,135 downwards.
GCGGTGTTCGTACCCGCATTTCATGGATCACCGGTCCTTACTCCGGGTACTGGCAATGGTAGTTTAAATTATTATTTGTATGTCAAATAAAGTACAAATTATTTGTGAATGAGGGAAAGGAAAACTTTAGTGCGAGCGGGAATTGAACCTGCGTCCCTACCAATCCGGGGAAGTGCTCTAAGCCGCTGAGCTATCGCACTGACCTTACGGCCATACCCAATCTCTACATCACATTTGTCTTTACGACCACCTTTTTCCGCATTCACAAATAATTTGTACTATAAAGTAGCTGAGCATGTCAAGTGCATACAGATCAAAATGTAAAAAAATTGCGCCATCAAGTAGTATGAATTTTAATTGCAAAATCAAAAGGTCGAAAAAATTAATGTGATGTGGTGATTGGGAATGGCCGTCGATCAGTGCGATGGCTTAGCGGTCTAGAGCACTTCCTCAGAAGGGACGCAGGTTCGAAACCCACCCACACTAAACTTCTCTTTTTCATTCTCAAATATTTTGTTCTTTAAATTAGATCACCTTCTATCCCGACCTTGTGAAAAGTAAAAAAAAAATCTGTGTATTATTTATATAATTTACTTTTTGTAGGATTTTTTTTAATCCGCTTAATAAACAAAAAAAACCTTGCATTTAATGAGACAGCAATTCGCCTTACCAATTATAACAATCATACATTTTATATGTAAGGAATATCGAAAGAATTTTGCGTGCATTCTTATTTTATAACCTTTATCGTATCTACGTGTTTGGTTTCCGTAGTCACTTACTTACTTATCATCACGCCATTTCCCTTGCGGGGTAGGCAGAGAGAACAGAGTGCCAAGAGGCTCTATTCTTGCATACATCTCTCGCTTCCTCAACATTCATAACTCTCTTCATACACGCTCGCCGGTTTCGGAGACTCCTGACTCCACCTTCCTTTAATACATAACCAATTTGGTCTAGGTAGGTAAGTCTCGGTCTAACAAAATGTATACCTCCGGAGGGTACCGGGCGCAATGCGTTCGGAGAATCCCTCACAGGGCCGAGTACCAAGACCGGCCCTGTCAGCCCCGCGTATCGGAGGGGGGCAACCAACGCCTGCGAAGAAAAGAAAAAGGAGATTGCGAGGAAGGGGAGGACCCGCGGGAGGAAACCCACACCCGCGGCAAGTCCTGTGGATAGCGGCTCAGCCCTGGAAGTGACTTCGGGCATGAAGACGGATGGCGGTGATCGCGGCACAACGGCCGCAGGCGCAGCTCCGTCTGCATTGGAGTCCCAGCGGAGGGTAGCTGGTTCGGCGGAGCGGCCCTCACGAGTCCTGAAGCGCTCGATAGTGCGGTCGGTGGGTGCGTCTGAGTCGGAGGGCAGCTCCACTGAGATGCCTCCGCCAGGGAAGCCGGGAAGACCGGCGAAGAGGGGCCGAGGCGCCACCAGACGCACTGTGCCACGAGCCTTATCTGGAGTGGACAAGGCTTCAGAGGACAACTTAGGAGTGGAGCTCTCGATGGAGGAGCGGATTACCCTCCTCAAATCGAGGCTCCGAGAGGAGCCTTCCGAAAAGGCCAGTCTTTTGACCGCCGATGAAATTGCCCAGAAGGTTTCCGACGCCTTGGCGATTATGTTTACGGTGGCCAGCGGGTCGCGGAGTCTTCGGGGCACCTACTCAGAGGCTCTCAACGAGGCATCACAAGTTGCCTTAGGAGCGGTGGAGTCACTCCGGCGGCACTCGGCGTCAGAGGAGAGCAGGAGGCTGGAGGCGCGTTGCAAGCGCCTTGAGGCTGAGGTGGCGGAGCTCCGCAAGGAGCGCACCGGCCCGCGAGACAAACCAGAGCTCGCCAAGATCGTGCCGGGAGCCTCGGACTCAGCGGCGGGCGCGGGGCCTCCGGCCCCTGGACTCCTCACGGAGGAGCAGATGCGCCAAGTCATTGATCGCATTAGCGAGATCTATGACCCGCGCATCAACTCCTTGAGCGCCGGGATGCCGCCGGAACCACGACTCCGGCCTCCACTGGCCGCAGATAAGAAGAAGGTCGCGCCGCCTTCAGGTCCAACGCCGCTGCCTTGTCAGGGCGGCCGCGTGGCCAATTACTCCGCGGCCGCAGCCACACCACTCAAGGGGCCGAGCAAAGCTTCCCCCAAGGTGAAATCAACACAGAAGGCTGGGCAGCGCTCTAAGGGCCAGCCCAAGGAGGAGTTCCCTCCTCTTTCGCTTGCTGGCCAGCCCTCGCAGGCCCTAGTAACCATGCCTCGGGACTCTCGAGTCCCACCCCCTGTGCCGTCCGGGCCTGAGCCCTCTCATGAGGGTTGGCAGACAGTGGGCGGCGGGAGGAAGAAATCCCGGGGCAAACGGAAGAAAGGAGCCGAGACAGGGACTGCTGCCCGGGCTGAGGAACCTGGGGCGCCAGGGAGCAAGCCCGGCCGCAAGAAGCCGCGCAAGCTTCAGACGCCAAAAACGGCAGCGGTGGTCATCACCATGCTGCCGGAGGCGGAAGCGGGCCTGTCGTACCAGGCCATCTTGAGGAAGGCCCGGGATGAAATTGACGTCTCCGACATTGGAGTCGTTGCCGCCCGGACCCGCCTAGCCCGCACAGGGGCTCGAATTCTCGAGTTCCCTGGGGCGGAGGGCCCCAAGATGGCTGACGCCGTGGCCGAAAGGCTAAAGGGTCTATTTGGCGAGGGGAGTGGAGTCCGCGTCACCAGACCGGTTAAGTGCGCCGAATTGCGCATTTCCGGTTTGGATGACTCGGTGACGGCGGACGACGTCCGGGAGGCTATAGCCTCGAAAACCGGATGCTCGAATGCCGTCAGAGTGGGCTCCATTCGGACCGGTCCCGGCGGTGTAGGTTCCGTCTGGGCAAGTTGCCCTGTCGCGGCGGCCAAAACCTTGGCTGACGCAGGCAGGCTCCTCGTGGGCTGGAGTTCCGCGCGGGTCACCGTGCTGGAGCCCAGGCCCGCGAGGTGCTTTAAGTGCATGGCAGTCGGACACACCCGGCCGACATGCACTAACTGTTTTGACTGCAGCGGTCTTTGTTTCCGCTGCGGTCAGGCAGGGCACCGGGCAGCAACCTGCACCGCCATCCCTCATTGCCCCGCGTGCGCGGCAGGCAACAGGCCTGCCAAGCACTGCATGGGGCGGGAGGGATGCAGACCCCCGACGACAGGCCCAAAAAAGGGGGGGACCAGCCAATCGGCCCAGGCTGCCCCCCCTAACGTGGCTTCACCACCGTCTCGGGTGGAGGAGGATATGGTTACGGCTTAAAATTCAACCGTGACACTATCCTCCTCCAGGCGAATCTCAACCACTCCGCCAGGGCGCAGGATCTTTTCCTGCAAACCATGGTGGAGCGGTTGATTGGTGTAGCCGTAGCTGCGGAGCCTTACTGCATTCCTGACCGCCCTCATTGGGCGGGTAGCCGCGATGGCTCCGTGGCAATCGTCAGCTCCACGGCGCTACGTTCTCAGCCCTTGTCAATCAGAGACAGGGGCACGGGATACGTGGCAGCCGACTGGGGGGGAGTTACGCTGTACGGCGTCTACTTCTCCCCCAACCGGAGTCTGGCTGATTTCGAGGTCTGGCTTAACAGCCTGGAGACCTCGATACGGCGACTGGCACCTAGCCACGTCCTAGTTGTGGGCGACTTCAACGCCAAATCCACTGCGTGGGGGTCCCCTGCAACGGACGTCCGTGGAGCAGCGGTGGTAGAGTGGGCGGCGTCGACGGGCCTCTGTTTGCTGAACAGAGGCTCCGTCAACACGTGCGTGCGGCGAAGGGGTGGGTCGATAGTGGACCTTTCGTTCGCTAGCCCTGACGTCGCAGCACTGAGGAACTGGTGTGTCCTGGAGGAGGTTGAGACCTTATCCGATCATCGGTACATCCGGATTGAGGTCTCCCGGTCCCTTCAGGGCCGCAGTAGGGGTCACGCGGCGCGCAGAACTCCCGCGTTCCCGCGGTGGGCTGTGGGCAGGCTGGATAGGGACCTACTGGCGGAGGCAGCCATCGTACAATAGTGGCTGTCCTCACCAGCCCCATCCGAGGGGGTGGACGTTGAGGCTGGCCGATTTCGCGCTGCGATTACGCAGGTTTGCGACGCGGCCATGCCCCGTGTGCGACGTCCTCCTCTGAGGAAGGGGCTCTACTGGTGGTCCCAGGAGCTGGCAGACCTCCGTGCGGCGTGCATTCGTGCCCGGAGGTCTTATACCCGCAGTCGGCGGCGCAATCGCGATGGGGAGCGGGAGAGCCAGCTTTACGAGGCGTACCGCACTTCGCGGGCCGCGTTCAAGCTGGCCATCTGCCGCGCCAAAACTGAGAAAAGGCAGGAGATGCTGGACGGTCTCAACCGTGACCCCTGGGGTCGCCCATACCGTGCGGCGCTGAATAAGCTCCGCACTCAGGGCCCCCCCCCTCACAGAGACCCTTCAGCCCAGCCTCCTCACCGAGGTGGTCGAGGGCCTATTCCCACAACGGGTGGAGCGCATACCTCCGGTCATGGCTCCGCCAGGTAGCGACCGGGAGGCTGACCTCAGTGTACCACCCGTCACCACGTCGGAAATGGGGGCGGCTGTTTCGCGGATTCGTTCCAAAAACACCGCCCCCGGCCCGGACGGGATACCCGCCCGGGTACTGGCCCTGGCTCTGGACCACCTGGAGCCCCGCCTCAGGGGACTGTTCGACGCGTGCCTGGCGTCTGGACGGTTCCCTGACTGCTGGAAGGAGGGGAGGCTGGTACTCCTGCCAAAGCCGGGACGAACGCCAGATTCGGTCGGGGCCTTCAGGCCCATCGTGCTGCTGGACGAGGCGGGTAAGCTACTGGAGAGAATCCTCGCTGCTCGCATCGTCCAGCACCTGCGTGACGTCGGACCCGACTTGTCGGACGCCCAGTTTGGTTTTCGAGCTGGTCGTTCGACGGTCGGCGCGATTATGCGCCTGAGGGCCGCGGCCGCGGCGGTCGTTGCCGGTGGTGGAGTGCTGTTGGCGGTGTCGCTTGATATCGCCAACGCATTCAACAGTCTGCCATTCAGCTGCATCAGGGAGGCGCTCCGGTATCACGGGGTGCCTATATACCTGAGGCGGCTAGTGGCAGACTACCTAGAGGGCCGCAGCGTTCTCTATGAGAGCCGCATAGGGGACGTTGTGAGGAGACCCATGTCGTGCGGTGTCCCACAGGGTTCGGTCCTAGGGCCGCTCCTGTGGGACATCGGTTACGACTGGGTGCTGCGATGTCGGCTCCCCCCCGGGCTGGCGGTCATCTGCTATGCAGATGACACGCTGGTCGCGGCTCGGGGCGGAAACTTCGAGGAAGCGGCGTTCCTGGCCACCTTAGGGACCTCGGAGGTGGTCAGGAGGATCGGGGCGCTGGGGCTTAGGGTAGCCCTGGATAAGTCGGAGGCCCTACTTTTCCATGGGCCCCGACGACGACCACCTGCTGGCGCCTCGATCACAGTGGACGGGGTCCAAATTGAGGTTCGGACCCAGATCAAGTATCTGGGCCTGGTGCTGGACGGGCGGTGGCGCTTTCGCGAGCACTTCCGCCAACTGTCCCCGAAGCTCGTCGGCGCGGCGTCCGCCCTTGCACGGCTCATGCCGAATATGGGCGGACCCAACAATGCGTGTCGACGGCTTTACACGGGGGTGGTCCGGTCGATGGCGCTGTACGGCGCACCCGTGTGGGCGGAGTCCCTGGACGCACTGAACAGGGCTCTTCTGTGGAGACCACAGAGGGTTGTCGCGTCCAGGGTCATTCGCGGATACCGCACGGTGTCGACGGAGGCGGCCTGTGCATTGGCCGGAATCCCCCCGTGGGACCTGGAGGCGGAGGGGCTCGCGGAGGTGTATCGGCGGGCGTCGCAAGAGGGGGCGGGGCGCAGGCGTCCCCAACTCCGTGAGGTGGCGAGGTGGCAGGGCGACGCCCGACGAGCTGCCATGGCCAACTGGAGGGCGCGGCTGGAGGCGCCCCGGGCCGGTCTTCGGACCGTGGGGGCGCTCCAGCCGGTGCTGGAGGAGTGGGCAGGGCGACGGCACGGAGTCCTTACCTTCCGACTGGTGCAGGTGCTGTCGGGGCACGGTTGCTTCGGCAGATATCTGCACATTGTCGCAAGAAGGGAAGCGACTCCGGGCTGTCACCATTGCGGCTGCGACGAGGACACGGCGCAGCACACGCTCGAGTCGTGCCCGGCTTGGGCTGAGCAGCGCCGTGAACTCGTCGCGGCAATAGGGGGGGACCTCGCACTGCCGAGCGTCGTCAGAGCGATGCTTGGCAGCGACAGGAATTGGGCCGCGGTCGCTGCCTTCTGCGAGGAGGTCATCTCGCGGAAGGAAGCGGCGGAGAGGGCCAGGGAGGCTGATCCTTCCGCAGACCCGAACCGCCGCCAGCGACTGGGGCGGCGCAGGCGTGAATATTTGCGCCTAATGCCGCCCTAGCTGGGGCTGCGGGTGGATGGACCGGGGAACGTCCGCCACCCGCGAGGCCCCCCGCGAAGGTGTGACGCTCCGTGTGCGGATGCGTCGCTCAGATGAGGGTACCCAAAAGGGTAAGCCGCCGGCGGACCACCGAAGGAATGCAACATAGTTCCAGTGGCCTGTCAATGGAGGCGGAGAGACGGCACACGGCGGGTTTCTTTTGTGGGTGAGGGCCCCACACTACCCTGTACGTTGCCCCGAGCGACAGGGTGTGCGGTTAGGAACATTTTTTCCCGCCTAAACAATAAAAAAAAAAAAAAAGGTAAGTCTCGGTCTCCCCCTGTACCTAAATCCTTTCACTTTCGCATTGTATATCTTCTTAGCCAGTCGCTCGTCCGGCATTCTTTCCACATGTCCGAACCATCAGAGCATTCCCTTTCGCATCTTTACACCAATATTCTCATTCATACCTACTCGCTCTCTTACGTCATTGTTACGAATGCGGTCAGTCAGCCTTTGTCGCGTCCAGGATTCTCCGCAGAGATCACATTTCGACAAGCACTACGTTGTGTATTGCGACACGTGCGTTCTGGCTGAGGTGGTGGCTGCCGAGAAGTTGTCCCAATGCTCCGTTCACTCTATTTACCGCATTCACTTTTCTCTCTACATCAGTGGTGTACCTTCTATCCCGACTGAATCCACATCCAAGATATACAAATTCATCCACTTGTTCTAGCACAACATTTCCTATTGCTACTCTAACATCTGTTCTGGCTTCTTCTCTTTCAAAAACCATTACTTTGGTTTTGCTCACATGCACACGTAGGCCACTTTTCTTACAATCTTCTGCCATTACGTCGACTAGGGTTTGCAGGTCAGTCTCAGACTGCGCTACTAGGACCGCATCGTCTGCATATAGCAGCGAGTTAACCACTGAGTCGCCCATCTGAACTCCCATATTCATTTCATTCAACCTTTGTAGACCTTTATCCAGATATATGATAAACAGTCTGGCTGATAGAACGCAGCCCTGTTTAACGCCGATATTTACATTCCATCATTCAGCCGCACATAAGCTCTGCAGTCCATGTAGTTGGACTGCCCTGCTTCTAGCAGTCTACCGTTAATACCATACTCAGGCAAAATGTCCCAAAGTTCCTTTCGTACAACAGTGTCAAATGCTTTCTCCAAATCCACAAAACTGCAGAAAACCCTCTGGCCTACAGCCAGCTGATTCTCTACAATGTTGCGCAGAGAAAACACTTGATCCATGCATCCTCGTCCACACCTGAAACCTCCTTGTGCCTCACACAAAAATTCATCACACACCATCCTCATTCTCCTTTCAATAATCTTACCATACACTTTGGCTGCCAAACTGGTCAAGCTTATGGCTCTGTAGTTGGCACAGTCATAACGTGAACCCTTGTTTTTAAACAAGGGCACGATGACTGCGCTTCTCCAGTCCTTGGGAACCATTCCTGAGCTCCAACATAAATTGAGAAGCATCAGGAAGGATTCCCAGACACATGAGCCTCCAATCTTGATCATCTCAGCAGACTCCATATCAATACCTGCTGCCTTACCATTTTTCAAACTTCTAATCGCCCATTCAACTTCATCCATACTAATGTCATCAGAGGATGCCGGTACCGATTGCTGATCTGTTAGACCACATGAAGCACCAGCATCACCCTGAACATCCGCATACATATCTCCAAAATATTCACTCCATCGCCTTAACACATCTTGTTTTTGCGTAAGAATGTCTCCACCTTTAGACCTTATTTTATTCATTCTGAAAGCTGACCAACCACTCCGAGTTTTCTTCACCTCCCTCCAGAAAAATTTGGTGCTACTTTCGAAGTTTTTGGTCAGCCTTTCTTCTGCAATCGTATTTGTTCTATCACGCTTCTCTTTCACTAAGGATTTGGTGTCATTCTTACGTTGCCGGTATATTTCTTTCTTCTGTTCTTTCATAAGTATGAACAGCACTCAGGTTCAAAGAAGATACATAGTCCAGCCACGCTTTCTTCTTTTGGTCTACGGAAGCTGCTACTTCCGTATCCCACCATGCATCACCTTTCACTTTCCTATGCGTCTTTGAGCATCCACATACTTCTTTCGCTGTATTTACCATACTATCTTTCAATACTCTCCAGCATTCTTCTATGTCAGATCCCGGCTGACTTGCCATTGTCAGCCGTTCACGGACACCCTCTACATACTTTGCTCTTACACTCTCTTCTTGCAACTTTTCAATCTTTATTCTTTAAAGCCCTCCGAATTGGACACGCTCTCGCCAGTGTCTCCACTTTCTGAACATACCACTAAATCTCGCAATAACGAGATAGTGGTCAGTGTCGACAGTGGGACTCCTGTAGGCTCTTGTATCCAAAATTTTACTTCGGAGGCGACTGTCTACCAGAATTAATACTATCATACTTCTCTGTTCATTCCTTCTCAATGTATACATATGGATATCCTTATGTTGAAAAAATGTATTGGACACAATAAGGTTTCTCTCCATACATACATCCACAATGAGCCTACCTGCATCATTCACTCTTTTATCACCAAATCGACCAAAGAAATCGAACCAAGCACGTCCTCGAAGTCTGGACGCTTGGTCCCAACCCATCCATTCAAGTCTCCGCATACGATCACGCGTTCACTAGCTTCTGCCAAATCCAAAACTTCCCTAACATTATCCCAGAACTTCTCTACATCTGATGCCACCGAAGAGCTTACGGGAGCATAAGCTGCGACCATGAAGACCCTGGTGACACCTAATTTTATTCGGACCCATAGAAGTCTGGGATCAAACATTTCGTAGTCTTTCACACCTGAGGCCAAGCGAGCGGACAGCAACACCCCCAATCCCATGCTGGCCCGATCGCTCTGCGGTACACCAGACCACAGAGCTAACCCGCCACCAGGAAGATCACAGGCATCGCTACCATTTCGCTTGGTCTCTTTTACTCAGAGCACATCAAGCTGTCTGTCCGACATGACGGTTACCAGCTCGTGTAACTTACCTTCCACACCACCTCTTACATTCCACGTGCCTACTCGACACTGCTCCCCTCAACTCGCCAAACTGGGCAAGGCGTGATGGGTGGCGGCCCCCATCGCCGCATCTGCCGTTGTTCGTACCGACGGGGGCGGGTCGGTACGCCGTCGTCCGATGGATTCTAGAGAAACCTGTCGATTATGATCCAAGTGCCGAGCACGAACTCTCTCATTTAGTAAGGAGACCCACAGTGGGACAGTAATGGGTTGTCTTCTTTTGAATTTTATATCTTTTTAGTAAAAAATAAGGTTTTTACATTTCTCTGCTTCCTCGATAAGTATCTTATTAAACATAGTATTAAATAAAAATACTGTCGTTTACATATTTTTTCAAGGAGGTTTGTATATAAATCCTGATTATTTTCTTTATAAAGTACAGTAATGTGATGTTTTATAATCAAATGTCGAAAAACTCTATTTAGGCCTAAATCTTAAGATATACGTTAAAATAATGTACCTACTATAGTTTTCCAAAAATTGCAGAGATTGTCCTAATTAATAAATTTCATCCATAACGAGTTAAGGCGGGTCTCCGTTTATGATGTTAATATGGAACAATAAGATTTATATTATAAAACGCCGTAGAAATGTATTTAATTTTATATAAATATAAACGTATGAACCTTCATGCTCACAATTAAATGTACCGAATATCTAAATATTTTAGCTCACTACAATAACATTTTGATCTATATTTTTAGCACTTGACATGCTCAGCTACTTTTAGAGTACTAATTATTATTTGTGAATTAGGAAAAAGAGAACTTTAGTACGAGCGGGAATCGAACCTGCGTCCCTTCCTATCCGGGGAAGTGCTCTAATCCACTGAGCTACCGTACTACCTTGCGGTCATACCCAATTGCCCCATCACATTTGTCAGTTGTGTTTTTTGGATAGGAAGTGACGCAGGTTCGATTCCCGCTCGTACTAAAGATATCTTTTTCCTCATTCACAAATAATAATCACTACGATAATTGAAGACATGGTCGTATTTATAATTTTTTATTTAATTTACCCGTGTGGTGGCGGAATATAAGCGTCAAGATTCGAAATAATCAATTATAATCCTTTTTTATCAATTTTTTTCCATCCCACTATTCGGCACGGGTCTCCCCTCATGGTGAGAGGGATTAGGCCATAATCCACCACACTGTCCAGTGCGGGTTGGCAGGCTTCACAAGCTGTCGAGTAAATAAATCTCTCAGGCATGCGAGTTTCCTCACGATGTTTTCTTTCACTGAGCAGTGATAAATTCGCAAAATCTCCAAAAGTCAGAGGTGTGAGCCGTACGAGCCCTAGACCTGGACAGCGGACACACGAGTAGACACACACTATCACTATAAACGATAATGGTAAAGTTTTAGTAGCATTTTCTTATTAGTGAATTGCAGTAAACTCTCAAGACCACAAAGATTTTCTCTATCTTTCTTTAGGGGATTATCTCTTTTGTAGGGCTCCATTAACCTGTTTATGTTAGGAAACCGAATTATTCAATCTTTTGCTCCAGTATGGATAACAAGATTTTGGACACCAGTGGTTACTAGCATAACTACTATAAAAAATCATTTTATGATTATTTTTAATAAACTTCCAGACGGGACCCGGTAAAAGAGACTCTTTTCTTGAACCTCCAGTGCTCGTGCATAGCGACAGGGCAGTATGATATGAAGGGTAAATTACTCTTCATACCGCTTAAAGGCAATGGACCCATGCGCGCAAATATTGGTGAGTATTATACTTTGATCATTTTCTTTTTACCTTATTGCTATTCCACGATTGGGCACGAGTCTCCTCTTATATTGAGAAAGATTTAAGCTATAAAGTCTATCACGCGTTTAGGTCACGCTGGCAGACTTTATAAGCCGTCGAGAAGTTCTTCCAGGCATGCCGGTTTTTTCATGATGTTTTGCTTCACAGAGCAGTGATGATTTGTAAACTAACATAAATTATAATTTAGAAAAATAAAAAAATGTCAGACGTTTGTACCGTGTATGTCTAGAATAGGGACTTGGGATCGAATCCAATAGCACTGTCTTTGTACCTACTTAGTTTTACGGCTAGGCTGTCACTGCACTATCTATAACCTTTTCACCTATATCACAGTAAATTTTAGAAATTTTAGGTTTACGACACCAAAGCAGTTAGATAAACTGCCTTGGTGGTGCAGCGGTAGTGTGTACGACTGCTGATCATAAGGCCTCGGATTCGATCCCCGGGTCGGGCAATGTTTAATAAGCTTATTCGTAAAAAGAACAATTCTCAGTAGCAGCTCGAAGTTTGGAAATGTGCCCGGTAGACGGCAATAGGCTCGCCCCCTATTACGTGGGACTTAAACATAGCTGGCGAACCGTGGGTGTGTAATACCTACACCTCTGGCTACCCCTTCGGGGATACAGGCGTGATGCTATGTTGATGTGAAACATCTAATGCAGAGGGAGGGTAAAATCGGCTGTTAGCGTGGCGACGCTTTTATTGTACTTGTCCTCTTCAAATCTTGTAAGTTAAATTTGACACACTTCCCGGTTTCCGATTGACCTGAAATTTTACACTCATATGTTTATCGCGTGACAATGCAATATTACGATGACATGGAGCTGATCTGATAATGGAGCTGAAAGGTGGACATAGCAACTCTATACCTAATGAATCAGCGCAACCTCATCGAGTTTGGACTCGTATGATTCATCTTGACGAGTACTTTGTCTCTAGGTAGTATTCAGGGTCTGATGATGAAGCTGGAAGGTGGCCACAGTAACTCTATAATGAAACAACACAACCCCATCGAGTTTGGACTCGTTTGATTCATCTTGATGAGTACTTTGTCTTTAGATGGTATCCAGGGTCTGATGATGGAGCTGGAAGGTGGCCATGTGAAACTCTGTAATTACCTAAATAGCGCAACTCCATCGAGTTAGGGCTCGTGTAAAATATCTTGACTAATACTCTAGTCCTAGATGATATCCAGGGTCTGATGATGGAGCTGGAATGTGGCCACAATAACTCTGTAATGAAACGACGCAACCCCATCGAGTTTGGGATTGTTTGATTCGTCTTGACGAGTACTTTATCTTTAGATGGTATCCAGGGTCTGGTGATGGAGCTAGAAGGTGACCATAGGAACTCCGTTATAAAACGACATAACTCCATTGAGTTAGAGCTCGTATGATTCGTATTGACCAGTACTTTGTCTTAAGATGGTATCCAAGGTCTGATGATGGAGCTGGAAGGTGGCCACAATAACTCTGTAATGAAACAACGCAACCCTATCGAGTTTATATTCGTTTGATTCGTCTTGAGGAGTACTTTGTTTTTTATGATCATTTTATTTCTACAAAATAATTTCGATGTTTCACATCTGGTAGACGTCCCACGACATCTAATTTTTTCTATATTTGTTTCTTCCAACTTTGCGAAACAGATCTCGATGAGAAACAGATGATGCAACCAGAATTACAATGTTTTATTACATTACGAATAGAGTTTTTAACACTAAAGTAATTAATGTTCACTACAAGATTTATTGAAGTAGATAATACCTACCATTAGACCTTTTTTACAAATAGAATTAAATAGAGCGGGTATTGTTAATACATCCAAAGAATTCAGAGGAGCAGCTTAATCGCTGGTGGCTTTTGTCTGTTTCTCTCTTAATTCTTTTTTGTTAAGAAAATGTTAGCAGAGAAATATTGATGCGGTAATCACTGTCATTTACGTAAGAGAAGATTTATTCCATGTAGAAATTGAATGTATTGTAACTAAGTTGCAGAAACCAATCTTCATAGATTAAGCCAGCTAGACCTTCATTAAAAATAATATACTAAGAATGTTGTTCATTGAAAATCCTATAGATTGATGAATAGTAAATTGCACCTGTAAGAAGTCAGAGCGGGTCACTAGTTGTTTTTTCAATTATTTTCAACTAATATAACGCATATTTTTAAATACTAGCCTTTTTCCGGAGCTCCGCCGCAGTCATAAGCAAGTTTTTAGGATATATCTCAGGTTCCCGACATAGTAGCGGAATAAAACGCATGCCAGCTTTTAAGTCGAATCAAAAAGTTTCATCGAAACCCATTCCGTTGTTTTTGTGTGATATGCTGATACAGTATTTTTTTCTCAAATATATTTATTGTATACACAGCTCTGTTACAGGTTTATAATAGTATAGATACTGGTTGTATATTTTACTGTGGCATATTAATCAATATTTTTTTGGCCATATAGTATTAACTGAAGTGTAAAATTGAAACGTTATTTCATGTTGTGTTATTCTTTTGTTTTAGATAAAATATTGATAAACGTGGACGTCGTTTACACAACCACTACTGGTAACGAAGATGGCCAAAAACACTGGAAAATAAATACATGGAATTATAATTACGACTTAAAAGGCAAATCAACAATCAGATTTGATAATTTGTTCCCAGATAATGAAATTATGCGTACGTAATTCTTTATAATATCCCCGTTATTCATAAAAATATAACACTGATTTAAAACATCGTTTAATAGTTTCCGACCGAAACAACACTTTCTACCGAAACCGAAGTTGAATCTTTGGTATCTGTTTCAGTTCCGGCCGAAACAACACTTTCTACCATAATCGAAATTGAATCTTCGTTATCTGTTTCAGTTCCGGCTGAAACCGATTTTTTTTCAGATATGTTAATAATCTATTGTTTACTAAAGAACAATGGCAAGTTTTACCTGAATGTTTTAAAAGGCGTTTAGATTAAAACATAAATATATAAAACTTAATTATTTAATTTGCTTGTTTTTTACGGCGTTAATTTTTAATGGCAAAGCGATAAAAAAATGTTTACACATTAAACTACTAATTAGTTCTTATTACTTCCGGTTTAGCCATTCGTAAAGGATGATGTGAAATATGATGCCACAGAAGAAAATAATCTGCGGTATTTATTTAAAAATATTTTTATTAAGTGTTAAATATAATTACGCCCAATAGGCGGCAGTAGGCTCGCCCCCAATTACGTGGGACTTAAACATAGCTGGCGAACCTTGGGTGTGTAATATACGTCTGCCTACCTCTCCGGGGAATACAGGCGTGATGCTATGTTTTTTTTATATGTTTAAAAATAATTCTTAATATTAGTTATTCTTTAGAATTAGGAACCTGTACGGGCCTCGTGGCGTAGTCGGTAGTGTAACCGACTTCCGTGCACGAGGTCGTGGGTTCCATTCCCACTCAGGACAATTATTTGTGTGATGAACACATATATTTGTACTGCGTCTGGGTGTTTTCTATCTATTATATGTATGTATTTACAAAAAAAAAGTAGTATATGTATTATATCCGTAATCTGGTACTCATAGCACAAGCGTTAAGCTTAGTTTGGGATCAGAGGACGTTGTGTGAAGAATGTCCGTGAATATTTATTTATTTATTATTTATAATAAAATAATTAACTATTATATTATAAGATTAATTGAGTACGGTAATTAAAATAAATAATAGTAATTCCTTTTTAATAACTCTACTCCTTGAATAGTTATGACAATGCAACATATGATAATGAGTTTTACAAATAATATTATTATTATAAAATAAAAATATAAATACCTTTTTTTTTGTGACTTCATATTAAAAAATGATTCTGGTTAAACTTATGTCATATCCTTACCTTTTTAGTATTTTTTCATTATAAGACGCCACATATGGGTATGAGGTAAAACGCTGTATAGAAAGCTCAGCCATTGTTCTTTGGCTTATTTTATACACTTATAAACAGTAAAAGCACGAAGGAATAATCCTAGTATCGCGGGGGACAAACATACGATTTCACGGACACAAAGTACACCCAGACAGAGAACAATTATTATTTTGTGAGTCTCCCAAAGAGTTGTCCTGTATGGGGATCGAACCCACAACACTCGGGCAAGAGGCTGGTTAGATACCAGCCTCTCCGCCATCTGTGCAGTCTCTTCCATTATTAGGCTCGGACATATAGCTGTAAAATAAGAAATAAAACATAATTTTATTTAAAAGTTAAGCTTTCAGAATATAATCTACATTTTTTTACAATTACAGAAAAATCAACAACCGAGTTATTTAACAATAGTGGTAACGAAGTCATCAAAGAAATGGGGACCCCTCTGATCACAGCTGTCGTCACTAAAATCGTCAAGAGTATTGCGAAATTCTTGCTTGCAGTGCCCGTTGAAGATTTAACTTTTTAATTAAATTTGTTATAGATCAGTTTTATACAAATTTAATACAATAACTATACAGGTTGCTGTAGAAAATCTCTTATGAATACATACATGAAATGAACTCAAAAATATATATTTATTTAAAATAACAATCCCTGAAGAGCAATAGGTGTGCGTGAAGTGCAAGAGGAATGAGGTAAAAGAAGATTAGGCGTGATGGTGGACATGAGTCCATTGTGATTTTGCTTGACACTTAATCCTCTTAGTATAATTTACTAGAGAATTCAGGCCTATTTATTGGTGGCAGAGAAAAAGCCATAGCCTATCTCACCTAGTCACCACTCACTCACTACGGGTTGAGCCTAGCTTATCGCAGTATGAATGGGCCAGCTCTATCGGGGAAGTACCACCCTCTCACAAAAGACCAGCGCAAAACCACGACAGGTACTTCTACCGTTGTATTACGTATGATGAGTGAGAACACCGGAGGCTCAAACCCCTCCCTATTCTCATCTTAATATTCTTACTTTCCACTATTATCCCTTTCCTTGGAGATGGCGACGCGCGAGTGATGCTTAATTCTGTTGTTGCTAGTCTATAGGCTACGGTAACGGTCCGCGACCAGAATTCACTTACTTAAGGTAACTGAAACTTTTAGTATTAGAATGTATTATGGTGCGGATAAATGTGCAGTGTTACTATGAAGTGGGTGGGATTGTGGAATCTGAAGGGATACAATTATCAGATTTCATACATCTCCGCATTTTTTATAGTAAGAAAAAGGGCTTGCGTGTGAATGTGAGCAAAACAAAATAATGGTTTTAAAAGAGAAGAAGCCAGAACAGATATTAGAGTAGCAATAGGAAATGGTGTGCTAGAACATGTGGATGAATTTGTATATCTTGGATGTAGATTCTGTCGGGATGGAAGGTACCACTGATGTATAGAGCAGAGTGAAATAGAGTGAACAGAGTATTGGGAAAACTTCTCGACAGTCATCACCTCAGCCAGAGGGCACGTGTCGCAATACACAACGCAGTGCTTGTCCCAACGTTAGTATATGGAAGCGAGAGTTGGGTATACAAAAAGGAGCATGAGAGTAAAATCAATGCGGTCTAAATGCGATTTCTGCGGAGAATCTGTGGCGTGAGGCTGACTGACCGCATTCGTAACGACGACGTAAGAGAGCGAGTAGGTATGAAAGAGAGTATTTGCTTTTTTTTCTCTGTGTGTTGCGTACGCGTCATAGAGTATGCGATGTCAAGCGTCGAAAAAAGAAAAAGGGGATGAATTGAAAATCAGCAGCTGTGATGTCACACGACAAAACGGTAAATGCTGAAGTTTTTCCTTTTTGTGTCACAAAAGCCATACAGTAACCCATCCACTTTTGTTTTTTTTTCTTGTTTGTTATGGTTTTATTCTGTTTTTATTTTATTTTTTATTTTTTATTATTTTGATTATGTACTCCAATATATAATTATGTGTGGCACAAATAAATATTTTTTTCTTTCTTTTCTTTCTATATTTTTTCTTTCATTTGTGTAAAGATGCGAAAGGGAATGCTCCGATGGTTCAGACATGTGGAAATAATGCCGGACGACCGACTGGTTAAGAAGATATACAATGCGAAAGTGGAAGGATGTAGGTACAGGGGAAGACCGAGACTCACCTACGTAGACCAAATCGGTCATGTATTGAAGGAAGGTAGAGTCAGGAGTCTCCGAAACTGGCGAGCGTGTATGAAGAGAGTTATGAATGTTGAGGAAGCGAGAGTTGTATGCAAGAATAGAGCCTCTTGGCACTCTGTTCTCTCTGCCTACCCCGCAAGGGAAATAGCGTGATGATCAGTTAGTTAAGTTATTTCACACATCTCCGATCTCTGTCTGCTACTGACATTTACAAACATCTG
This sequence comes from Leucoma salicis, assembly GCA_948253155.1. Classification (NCBI taxonomy): domain Eukaryota; kingdom Metazoa; phylum Arthropoda; class Insecta; order Lepidoptera; family Erebidae; genus Leucoma; species Leucoma salicis. The sequence goes on along the minus strand of OX411815.1, from coordinate 18,646,586 downwards.
GGTATGTCACAGCCATTATGCACCTCTGAGTCTTCTTTAGTTGCTAAAGAAAAGTGTTCACGTGTACACGTCAATATTGTCGCTCTATGCGACATTGTACATAATTTTTCATAGAAACTAGAGAGACGTCTAATAACGTTTTGCAAATAGTTGATAATATCAATATTAGTGTACATATTGCAGTGACGTCTTAGGACGCCGACGCAAACTGCGAAAGGCTAATGTTACAAAAGCTATCATCGTCATTTGCATCTATTTGCGGAAGACTTTAACATATAAAGTTGCATGATGCCTGTCTTGACGTATTTCGTTAGCATATTCATATGGACTCAGTCTGAGCAAGATGTCCTTGATAGAAAGGCTTAAACAATTGTCTGAATACCGAATGGGTAGTTACCTAGGGTCATAAGTAATGAGGCTTTATACACCGCGGATATGAGAGGGATATGGTTTTTTAAATATAAAACCCCTGAAAATATAGAGAAAATATCCTCGGAGGTCATTATTCTGACAGGGATGTGCACTATGATGAATCGATCAAGGACTTAGCCCGCTTGCTTTGGCATGAGAGAACTGGCACAAACCTATAGTACATAGCATTAAGGATCATCGGGAGGTAACGAGTAGCAAGGAGCTGCAAGGATTTTTTCATCGGGCCTTACACGGGCCTGTAGGCTTTGCCGCATCTGTCTCCTAGTGAAGCCCTAACTAGAACTTTTCCTAAGAGCTAGAAGATCCTAGCTTCTAGCTCTTAAGAAAATTTGAAGGTTTTGTCTTTGCAATCATGGATGAAGTTGTAATGTCGAATAACTACCGAATATATATCCTGAAAGATGGTATGTTATCTGTCGAGTAAGCCACCGTCCCGGAGAATCTCTTGGACATATTGTTTCTGGTTGTACAAAATAGCTATTATTTATAAGTAGCCAGGATTGTCCATCAGCAACTTGGTCGTTTTCTTGTACTAGGATCGGTCTTTAGGAATCGGCGCCATGCGTATTCGCAACGCAGAAAACTACTACCTACACGAATTGCTGCGATGCGATTTCGTGCGGCAAGGCGTTTCTCTTCCACGATTTGGGTGACCATTCCTTTGATAACCGTGTGACGTAACATCGCAGAAATGCGCGATGCGAATCAATGCGCAAGTTCTTGCGATGCATCGTGAGAGCTCGTAGATTTTTTCAATGCGACGTCGCATCGCAGTTTTGTGTACAAGCCCTATGGGTACCATCAGGAAGTTAATCTCGTCGTCGAGATCCCATGTCTCGAATGCGTGCTCTGAAGAAAATGATACTCGATATCTTGTTATATGATTATCTAATATATAAAACTTCCATGTCACAATGTTAGTTACCGTACTCCTCCACAACGGCTTAACCGATTCTCATGAAATTTTGTGTGCATATTGAGTAGGTCTGAGAATCGGACAACATCTATTTTTCATCCCTCTAAATGTTAAGGGTAGTCCACCCCTATTTATTTTTTTTAATTTCTAGACATTTTTTTTTTTATGATTCGTCGTTACAAAATACATACAACCCAAAAATTTTCAACCTTCTACAGCCGATGTAAAAAAAATTTATATGGCAAAACAACGTTTGCTGGGTTAGCTAGTAATATTTATAAGAACCACATAATAAGATGAAGTTTACACCATAGATATAGTATACCTCAGTATACCTATGGTTTTACACTGTTATACAGATGACATGTTTATATATAAAATTGCCACAATAGAATAACATGACACCACACTTGATAGAAAGGCTACTTTGGTACTGAGACCAGAGGGGTCCTTCAGGAAGGCTTTCCCTTTTAAGTTTCGTTAATCTTTTTTCATCCATCCTCTCTACGTGTCCAAATCTACCTAAGCATTCCTTTCCCTTTTTTTATCACTACATCTTCTTTCACACCACAGCATTATCGTATCACACTATTTCTCATTTTGTCCATTAGAGTCATTCCGGCTATGCTTCTCAGACTTCTCATCTCCACAGCACTTATCATACTCTCAGTAAAAGATGATAATAAAACTCGTTACAAAGCTTTTCAATAATCACGAAGTCCCGCCGAACGCATACTCACTCAGGCCGTATACTTGTCACGTTTATTTCGTGTATTTATATAAAGACACATAAAAAAAAACGATCCAAGCAAAGTAAAATAATTTTAATTAATAAGATTATGGAAAACATTAGGTAGATTAAGTAATCTCAGGGGGTGGCTAGGTCAATTTATCCCAGCAGTGATGCCGTAATTCCCCCTTCTTCCCCTGAGCAGCTTTGAGAGTCTCCGCAGTCCTTCGTTATACAAGACTCCTCTGAGCTGATTTGTGAGCCTCAATAGTCGTCCGCTTCCCAGCCAGAAGCGTTGTCTATAGGATGCCCTCCAGATAGTTGGGTAAGCACGGTCAAATAGGGCGGCAATATCCAATCCCGACAGAGTTCCTGTGTATTCGAAAATATGTCTTAGAGTCAAGTAAATAATACATAATAGAGGAGACTGCCGCTACTTGAGTGAATATTTCCCAATGGTAATTTAGCGAGCGAAGCACAAGAAAGTTATTAGCTAGCATAATAAGACATGGCATTTACAATAAAACTGGGTGAAAGTTGCAGTTATAAAGCGATAAATCGAAACGGTTACAGAACTACCTCGCAAAATGATACATTATATTTTAACTTTTTGCTTATGCGTATATGAAAATTAATATAACAAACAAAGTGTATGTACAGCTATAAACCAAGCATTTAGGTCACAAATAGCACGAACAGAATCTACTGCAAGCTTTCAATACATTACTTAGCCTATTTTCAATAATAAAACGTAGATAAGTATGCACAACTTACGCAGCACGGGAACTACACAAATCAGAGTTACACTGTGAGACAGCTGTTTTAAATTATCTATCTATACTATTATAAAGCTGTAACAGAACTGTGTCTGTGTCATTTAAGATATTTGAGAAAAAATTACTGTAATAGGCTATATAGGCCTGTCTAAACATAGAACCATTTTTTTTAGAATTTTTGTCTGTTTGTATGTTTGTTTGTTCACGCATCACACAAAAACTACTGAACGGATTTTGATGCAACTTTTTTTATTTAAAGGCCTTGATTAGACTTAAAAACTGGTATACATTTTATCCCGCTACTATATCGGGAACCTGAGATATAACGAAAAACTAGAAAATTATTTAATCTAGATTTTTTTTTAGTATTTAAAAGAACTACTAGATGGATTTTGATGCAACTTTTTTTATTTGAAAGGCCTTGATTTGACTTAAAAACTGGTAGACATTTTATCCCGCTACTATATCGAGAACCTGAGACATAACCGAAAAACTAGCTTTTGGCTGCGGCGAAGCCGCTGGCAAAGGCTAGTACTATTATAAAGCTGTAACAGAGCTGTGTATGTACATTTAAGATATTTGAGAAAAAAATTACTGTAATAAGCTATATAGGCGTGGCTAAACACATAACGATTTTATTTTAGATTTTTTTGTCTGTTTGTTTGTTCGCGCATCACGCAAAAATGTTTGATGAATGCTGATCTGGTAGACCACATGTCGCACCGGCATCACCCTGAACATCCGCATACATATCTCCAAAATGTTCACTCCATCGGCTTAACACATCTTGTGCTTGCGTAAGAACGTCTCCACCTTTAGACCTTATTTTATTCATTCTGATAGCTGACCAACTATTCCGAGATTTCTTCACCTCCCTCCAGAAAAGTTTGGTGTTGCTCTCGAAGTTTTTGGTCAGCCTTTCTTTTGCAATCATATGAATCAGAATGTATTATGGTGTGGATAAATGTGCAGTGTTACTGTAAAGTGGGTGGGATTGTGGACACTACCCTGTTCGTTGCCCCAATTGGCAAAAATTTGGGTACTCTTCTATCAGATAAGGGACACTCAGTTATCAATCACTGTATGCCAGGACAATCATATCACAATATTATGCTAAAAATATTCGATTATAATTTTGTCCCTGATAATATACTTTTATATATTTATAGGAAATAGGGAGAATGTGAACATGAGACAGTTATTGCAATATAGTAAGAAACTTTCTAATCTAAATGTAAAGAAAATAGTTATGTTCAGATTTGCCTATAAAAGAAAATTAACGAAGTTGGAAAATGAATATACTTACAGTTTGAATATGACATTGGATAATATAAAAACCCAATGCAATTATGTTAGAAGTGACAAAATGCATGTCATTGACATTAACAATTATGTTAATAAGCATTATTATTATTTGACAGAAGATAGATATTATTTTTGTAAATATTTTAAACAACAGGTAGCTGCTTCGCTATCATATTTTTTTTATACATCAGCCAAGAACTTGGCTAACAACTTTGCTTTTATTGAGCAATCTGATGTTCACATTTGTAGTTTAAATGATGACATTTATAGTAATAAAAATAATGACATTTCATGTACTAATTTAAATTACAATATGAGACAATAGAGATATCCTCTTGCTTTAAAAATAGTTTATCAACCAATTATAATCTAATAAAGACAAGAGATATCCTCTTGCTCTAGTAATAGTATATTGTGTAATAATAATAAATTAAAGCCTATCAACCTGGTACATCAAAATATTCAAGGTATGTTTCGTAAAGAATTGGAAATTGAATTATTTATTAATGATTGTGAATTAGATATTCTTTGTATTACAGAACATTGGCTCAAAAACAATTAATTCATTTTCAATTTTCCCAATCACCAGGTTGCTTGCTCATTCAACAGAGACATTAGTATACGGGGTGGTGCTCTAATTATTATAGATAATAAAATTAAATATAAAGTACGTAATGATATTATGAGCCTCTCTGTTGAACGGGTTATTGAAATTGCTTGTATTGAGTCTGAGCAGTTCATTGTCGCTTGTGTTTATAGACCCCCATGTTCACCATATGATGATTTTGAGAGGCACTTAGAGGATATTTTATTTAAAACCTCCTGTTCAAATAAAACAATTGTGATCTGTGGAGATTTTAATATAAATTTACTTGAAAATAGTACTATTACTCAAAAATTTATAACTATAATGAAATCTTATAACATGTAAAATGTTTTTCTGGAACCTACTAGGATTACTTCTTTGAGCGCAACTTGTATAGATAATATATTTACAAATGCAAAACCAATTAATAAATCTATCATAAATAAACTGGAATCTGATCACTGTGGACAACCTGTGGTATTTCCTGGAACTAGTAGGGTTCATAAAGATAAAGTAACCTTTGTTCCAATGAACTCTAGCCGCTTAGAGCTTTTTAAATGTAATCTATCTGAAAATGTACCACGGTTGCCTTTTCATGACAACCCTAACGATTTATATACTGCTCTATTCCAGTTGATCAGTAATGAATTCAGCAAGAATTTTAAACCTAAAACTGTAACTATTGGCGCTCGCACGGGCTTTAGTGAATGGGCTACCTGTGGTGTTTAAAACCTATAATCACAATCCAATATTTTTGGAATATGTAAAAAACTATTCCAAAACATTTAAACGAGCCTGTTCCTATGTCCATGTTGGGGCCATTTATGTTCTTAGTCTATATTAACGACCTACCATACTACGTAGGAGATAATCGAAATATTGTGTTGTTCGCAGATGATACATCTTTATTATTTAAAATAAGAAGGCAACAACTTAATTATGACGATGTGAACAACACACTATCTAAAGTTGTTCATTGGTTCAATACTAATAACCTAGTTTTATGTGAAAATAAAACGAAATGTATAAAATTTACTACACCCAATGTAAGGCATGTAGAAACCAATGTACAATTGAATGGCGTCGAACTGGACCTTGTGGAGTCCACGGTTTTCCTAGGTATCACTATAGATAACAAACTCTAATGGGGCCCCCATATTAAAAAATTGTCAGGTAGGCTTAGCTGAGCGGCATATGCGGTAAAAAAAAAATTAGATTATTGACTGATGTTGAAACGGCTAGAATAGTTTATTTCAGTTACTTTCATAGTATTATGTCCTATGGCATACTGCTATGGGGATGCTCCGCCGATTTAAATTCTATATTTGTACTTCAGAAAAGGGCCGTTCGTGCAATCTATAATCTGGGCCCGAGAGTTTCCCTTAGACAGAAATTTAAAGAAATAAACATTCTAACTGTCGTGTCTCAATTTATATATGAAAATCTGTTGTATGTCAAGAAAAACATCAGAAGCTTTGATAAGTATAGCGATGTTCATCACATTAATACAAGGAACAAAGGCAATCTTGTTGCTCACAGTACTCGTCTCCACAGAATCAGTAGATCTTTCATGGGGCAATATATATGCTTCTACAATAAAATTCCTGAAAATGTCCGAAACATGCCACTAAATAAGTTTAAGAAAGCCATAAAATTAGACTTTGTAATAAAGGTTATTACACTGTTTCGGATTATCTTGAGGATAAATCTAAATGGGCTGCTCCTCATTCATTAATTTTCAAAATTGTTTTATTAGATATAATGTAATTTTTAGTTATAAAGATTATATTAAATTGTAATAAATTGGCAATTTAAAAAAGTGGCCCATGAGTTTCTTTCCGGGTTCTTCTCATGAAAGGGTTTACTACGGAATCTGGCCGCTTGTGGCGATTGCAATCGCCACTTTGTTATTGCGGTTGCACTCGCCTCAGGCGCTCGTGTTAATTATTTTAATTATTAGTGTATTATTGACGATTTTAAGTGCTACTTAATAGGCTTATGAAATAAAGATATTTTTGAATTTGAATTTGAATTTGAACCAGAGGCACAGCCAAGCCGCCGCCTACCGTGACTAAAGTGCTCTTCTCAAACCTCGTTTAAAGAGGGACAAGTAGGTAACGCTGGGGAAATACCACAACAGGAAGATCATTCCAGATCTTACACGTGCGTGGTAGAAAAGAACCCTGAAAACGAACCGTTTTGGCGTCTCCAGGGGGTACGGATGAACTCTATTACTGTGGCGTCTCGTGATCCGGTGGTAAAACAGCAATATTGGTAACACCTCAAACAGTTCTTCAAAGCACTCCTCATTCAGTCGATAGAGCACATAGAGAGACGTAAAGTCTTTCCACGGCTCCAACGACTCCAGTTCATCCGTGAGATTGGGATCGTTGACAATTCAAACAGCACGCCTTTGCAGAGAGTCAAGTGGCTCAAGCTGGTATTTTTGTGCGCTTGCCTAGGGATGTGAGCAGTATCCCACGTGAGGCTGGACTTGTACTTCGCAACAAGCTTCGTACAAATCACTGCCTCAGTGTGAAAATTTTCAAAAGTTGGGAAGTTATTTGTTTTACCCCGTTTTTTGAAAATCGAGTTTTCAACGGATGTTGACGTTTTGAGATCCTAAGAAGCTTCCCCGAATGTTTCCGCGATGATGTTTGTATGTATGTGTGTGTGTGTGTGTGTGTGTGTGTGTGTGTGCGTGCATGTGTGTGTATGTGTTTGTGTGTGTGTGTGTGTGTGGCCGTATGTAAACCTTTCATAACTTTTTAACGGCTTAACCGACTTCATCGCAGTTGGCGTCATTCGAAAGGACTCGACCAAACTTAGATTCTGAATACAATTAAGATCGGTAGATCTTGAGAAATCTCAAAAAAACTACAAAAAATCATTTTTCAAATGTAGTTTTTTTGGAATAATCGCTTTTACCGATCGATTCCAAAAACTTATCAGCTTTAACTTAACATCAAAAAACCAGTTCGGTCATAATCGGTTGATATGTTCGTGAGATATCGTTACCGAAAAAAAAAAAGAAAAAAAATTGTATCTTATCAGTCTGACCAGGTCGAGCTTTAAAGATTATTCTCTCAAAAAGCTGTGTGATGTGTTGAATGCCGTAAACTACGAGAAAATCGGTGCATAGATTAAAAAGTTATTTCAATTGAAATATTCAAAAATTGCTGTTTAATAAATTTTTATCAAACAGTCGAGCTCGACTACCTTGGGTTAATTTCCAGAAACTCAGATATTGCATTCAGAAATCTGTTCATTCATTTAATAGTTATTGCAATTTGAAAATTCAACGAAAAGTGTTTTATGAAATCTCTAACAGAGTTTTGAGCTCGAAGAGCTCAAAAGCCTAGAACAGTTATCTCTTTGAGCTTGGAGAGCTCAAAATATTGCACTTATTACGTTTTTGAGCTTGGAGAGCTCAAAAATGTAATACCTCATTTTTCTTTCTTACAAAGTGCGTCCTCCGAAGCGCATAGCGTCTTGCATAAAAATACATTCCATCCATCCATCCATCCATCAGCCTTTCAAAGTCCACTGCTGGACATAGGCCTCCCCAAGAGAACGCCACAACATGTGTGTTTCGCTCATATGGGGGATAGTGCCGTAATCGCCACGCTTGGCAGGCGGGTTGGCGATCGCAGTGGATGTTGTTAATACTCGAGGGAGTGCTGCTGCCCACTCCCACGGTATTCCCTCAGTCGGCTCTTACGACTCCCATGGGTGGAGAGGGGTGAGACAATTCTAAAGCCGGCCCCACACGGCAAAAATACATTCACTCTACGCTTATCCCAAAATGTTTAAAAATAAATGTTCATCCATCCATCAGCCTTTCATCATCCACTGCTGGACATAGGCCTCCCCAAAATGGGGGTTTTACCATAATCGCCACGCTTGGCAGGCGGGTTGGCGATCACAGTGGATGTTTTTAGTACACAGGGGAACGCTGCTGCCCGGTCCCCCGGTAATCCTTTAGTCGGCTTTTACGACTCCCATACGAACAGACAGTGGAGCTATTCTAGGTGCCGGCCCCACACGGCATAGTTTTTGTTTCACGGAACCCTAACTATTTTTCCAAAATAAATGTAGCCTAATTTACATGCTGTAACAACAGCTATCTGCTGGTGAAAGTCCCGTCCAAATCGGTCCGGTCGTTCCGGAGATTAGGCAGAACAAATAGACGGACAGAGAGACAGAATGACAGTCAGACGAAAACTTTAAAAAATGCTATTTTGTTATAGGTAGCGTATAATACTCTCGTATTCATTTAGTAAAAACCTGTTATTTAGACATTACAAACAAACACATCAATTTTATTACCTATATCGGATGTCCGTTAATTAATGGATAACCTTGAAATGGCTTATAGTAGAACTTATGGCCATTTAGAAAAAATACGAAACAAAAACTATAATAAGTAGAACCTAATATAAGTATTAAAAAAAAACAATATTTTTTTAAACACAAAGTGTATGTAAAATGCAAGCATGTAAAATGCTAAAAATATCCAAATATTTTTTTTTTGCCTTATTTTACTTTATTGAACACAACGACGAGAAATGAATGAAATTCATTAGGTTTTAGTTGTTTTAAAATTATACATTAACTATTCTGATAGATAGATTAGTAAATAGTAAAACTAGTTATTGTACTTTCTTTTTAAATATGCAATTTCATTTATTTTGGAAAATTAGCATAATTTATTTTTTAAACAAAGTTTAAACAAAAAATATGAATAGATGAGTGACCAATAATTTTAAAATAATGTCAGTTTCAATTAGATTTGATAATAGTATAATTCACAATTGTATTTGTCTTAAATAGTGAATTATTGCTATTAATATAGAAAAGGAGAAAAACTACAGAAGCAAAAAAAATTTATATGGGAACTGTTTTTTTAATTCAGTTGTACCTGACCCGTAAGAATTAATAAAAAAACACATCAGGCATTGATGATTAATAAAAATACCTTATTTAAATAAATTGAAACTAAATGGTCAGAAATTAACTACATAATTTAAATGTACGTTTACATAATGCTCATATAGCTCGACACACAGGTATAGGTAAATCGACCTTGCACCGTATTTTAAAAAAGAATAATTTCCACCCTTAGATGTCACATGCGTTCACACTCTCTAACCAAGAGATTATGCAAATAGATTGCGTTTTTTCCGGCAAATGCTGGCAAAGATTGAAGAAGACCCGCAACTTTTTAATAAAATTCTGTTCAAGGTTACCTATCCATTAATTACCGGACACCCTGTGTATATAGATTTCATATGGTATTGTAATATTTTTTATAGTTTAGATTAAATTTATTTTACAAACACTTAAAAACAAGGGGTTTGACTTCATGAAACTAATTAAACAATATATGCAAAAATTATGATTACGTCACATTTAAAATAAAACGAAGTGTAAACAAGATGACTCATTGTCACCAAAACTGTGCCTTTCAGTATTGGAATCTATTTTTAGAAACCATAATGAATTATGATAACAAATGGACTCAAAAATAGCTTCAGTACTAATAGAGTATGTAAAAGAATGATGATTTCTGAACGCAATGACTATGAAAGAGACAAGTGAATGAGGACGGGTGTCTAGCTCTCTCTCTCACGACGAACGATGATTACAGTGTGTTAGGTAATTTCTCAGGTTAAAAATAAATTCATATAATTAAAATATATGGTGTAAGTATTTAGGCCCACGCCTACATGTATGTATGACAGGTACCATACATATCTTTTCTAAAAAAAGTATAGGTATGCCGACTCATGTGTATTTTATAGAAGGAAAATACAAAAACATAAAATTAAAGGATCTGCGCACCAGAAAAGGACTAAGGCGAATGATGTAGTAAAATACTTTGGAAAATCCAAAAGTGCACGCCTCATAATCTTCTTTCTTCACAATAAAATTGATTATTTGATAAGTAACTAATAATGTATTGGTCTTACTAAGTAGGTTTCAATAAATCACATAGATAGCGCTAATTTCGAAAAATACTAATGAGGTTCTCATGTCTTATACACCATCTAGCGCTAATTTTAAGAAGTACTAATGTATTGGTCTATAGAAGTAGTTCTCACGAAATAAGGCATAGCCACAGAATAAACACTGGTCCTACGGACAGAAACCTCACTTCCATTAAAACTCGTCCAAAGTATCTGTATAATAGCCTACAAAATCTTAATAATAATAGTAATTGTTCGTAGCGAGAAGAAATGTACCTTATGAACACAGAAATACAGTTGTGATCGTTTTGCCCGCCGCATGATCCTCGGGCAACCGCGTCATTCAACGAATGCGCTAGGGTTGCACCTATGATGATTTTACTTACTTACTTATCATCACGCTATCTCCCTTGGGGGGGTAGGCAGAGAGAACAAAGTAACAAAAGGCTCTATTCTTGCATACATCTCTCGCATCCTCAACATTCATAATTCTCTTCGTACACACTCCTGTTTCCGCTCGCCGGTTTCGAAGACTACTGACTCCACCGACAGCAGCAAAGCTGTCGTTTATAAAACTTAAAAAAATATTTTTCTAGTAGATTCTATGTGATTACTTTTTATATCATTTTAAATGTTATTTTCAAGTCGGATTATTTTTTTATAAATTGTTTTTTTTTTGTTGTTCATATACGTTTAAAATTTTAGCTCTGAATTTTCGGTTATTAAATTTTATTGTCGAAATACCCTAAATCGCGTAAATAATTTAATTTTAAACAATACTACAAGCGCGAGCGCTTAGGCGCGCGTGTGACATCTTCTGTCGGTTGTACCGTGGTCGGTACGCGAAGCGGTAGGCATTTAACTCGGGGCCTTGAGCAAGTGATGTAGGCCTGGTATAGCTCTGGTTTTAGTGTACCACTGTGCCATCGAGTCGAGCATAAAGATTCACAATTTTTTTGTTTATTTAATAACAATTAAACGACATCGAATCAGACCGTGAAAAGTAATAGGGCTCTATTCGTAATAATTCGTAAAAGAAAAAAAATTACTCGATTAGTAAATTATTTCGGTCGTTATCGTGTTTACATACATTATCCGAACATACCTACAACACAAGGACGTCCAAGACAGAACTTTTTTAAAAAGTTTTTTAACTAGTTTAAATAACAAAAACGGCATAAAAAATAATCATGAGTGTTGAAAATAGTGTTTTTTCTTGATATGTGTGTGTATATATTATTTTACAAGTGCAATATGTGATAAATAGAGACATTTTAAATTTGAAAAATCAGTTGTTCTGCGTAAAACGAGAGTAGTACCCACCTCAACGCTTCGTTTATGAGGCGTGCAATTAATGTATGGAAATGGGCCGGTGGTATATATAGCCGTGGTAGGAGGTGGCGAGCAAGGATAATAAGGAGTGGGCCTCCTACGCTGCGCCTTCCAGTACGTGGTAGCCACTCGAAAACCTTTTTGTTTCCTCAACGGTTGTCGGTTCGTCGAGCGATGTGGTCTATTATTACTTTTGCCTACTGACCCGGTGGGCTATGTCGGTCAATCTCATTCTCCTACTGATCTTTAAAAAAGTATGGGATCCATCGTAGACTGCTTTACAAATATTTATTTTTTCAGCCATTTTTTATCTTTATTTTTTTTAGCATTTGACATGCTCAGCTACTTTTAAAGTACAAATTATTTATGAATGAGGAAAAAGAGAGCTTAGTGCAAGTGGGAATCGAACCCACGTCCCTTTCAATCCGGGGAAGCTCTAGCCACTGAGCTACCGCGCTGACGTGTTAAATTCATAAACTAATGCATCGGTCTAGTGGTAGAAAATCTACCCCTTACTTACGAGACATCCGGCTTCAAATCTTCTATCGGACTAGAAGTAGGTATATTAAGAATCTGAATTGATTATAAATAATTAATACTAATAATTCTATAACTCCTTCAGTCAGTTGAACATGTGGATAAAAAAGTAAAGCCGTCTACACCTGATCTGCACGGATCATCGATTACTGCCCTATCCAATTACGTAACTAACAATCACAACACGCCAGTGAGCTTATTGCTTTTTTTTTCTGCGCTAATTAATAGAGCATACGTTTTATTAAACGAATACAGCTTAAAGTTATTATACGTGTATGTAAATCGACCTAAAAAGAAAATAAAAATAAATTAATTGAATTGTCCGGTGGTACCTATAGTCTGCCAAAATAGTAATCAACGTATTTAAATTAATTGGTACTCCATAGCAAAATATTTATTAATTTGCTTGTTGAGTATGAAACGTGCACAGAAACGTGATCGTAGAAAAATGATGGGAATAACTGGTTGGGTATTCCAATAACATTTTATAGTTAACTAATTTTATATTGATTATAACATTATCCTTAATTTGGTTTATGGATAGCGGACATTAATAAAACGCTAAAATGGTTATTATGGATTATTTGAAAACAAAAAAGCCTTCTATCTCATTGAAACTGTCGAGGTTCCGTATGCTTTGCAATGTTCTTGAATTGATTCGCGCTACTTGCAACTAATGGTATATCATATTAAAAACGCCGATATACCTGTTTGTAAATACCCGACTCTCATGTAACCGCTACACTATTCAAATCCAAAATGAGCTGATGTCACCTTTAAACAAAAAGTAAATGAGTATACGTCCACCTTTTTGGAAGTTATGATACTAAAGGCAGACAAGCAGACTACCTACATGAACGGATGCATAGATACAAAGTAACGCAATTACATACGTTAAACTTAGAACACCCCCTGTTGGCTTAGAAGTTATCAGCGGGACCACTTCTAGTGACCCATTCCGATTACTGGGCTATCATCTGAAGAAATATAAAAGCAAGGATCTCATAAACTAACTTGAAAGTGATTTTTCCCTTGTTATTTGTGGAATATTATATTAATAAAAATACAAGAAAATATCTAATATATATAATTCTCGTGTCACCCCTAAGTGCCTCTAAGTGACAAGGGTGGACAACCCAAAATTTTATTTTTTATTTTTTGGACAAATATATTATTTTAATTGTTTTATGATTCGGCAATAAAAAATACATATAACCCAAAATGTTTATCCTTCTACTGCCAACCCCTATTTTTAATAGCGATATCAGTACTTTAATAATAATTTTCATTGCAAAATATTCATGAAATAAAAATATGGCGGTACGAAGTTCGCCGGGTGAGCTAGTAGGTATTTATATATAATTTTCCGCTGGGAGATTTCACATACTTTCAGCTAAGATAGATAAAGTAAAGTAAGGCTAAGAAAATATTAATTGCGGATAATTCAATTTTCAAAGGCATCCTTTATCCTGTAAAGTAAAACTACTTTCACGAAATCTATCGCGTTTACTTGGTTGGTAACGGATGGATCCACCCACGACCATTATTGCTTGAAACGGAAATTAAAGTAGGCAAGTACTTTTTAAGTAGATAAAGTATTGGAAACGTGGGGATAGTAGAATCTCAAGTAATTATCACAAATATGTATAATAGGTATCTACATTTAATAAATGTAATTTATAGTTACCATCTCTTTAGAGCTTAAAAAACCACATGTTTTAATGTCATTGCACTCTATCATTAATATTTTTATTATCTATGCATATTATAAACGTTGACGCTGGTCGAAATATAAAAAAAAACTAGTTTTTCTACATTATCTGCTTATAGATAGAGATATTAGGAGTTATCGTATATATTGAGTCGTCCTTTGGTCGATCACACAATCCCGCAGATTTACTCAGAAGCTCACTGGTGCCGTGTTCGCTCTTAAATTATAAAAATGGTTTCGCGAATTATATTTTTAGTGTCTTTATTTTATTTAGCAAACTCTGTATCAGGTATTTATTTACAAAATTTTATAATTATATTTACGTGAATTTTATTACTTATAATCAAAATGTTTAGTAGATATTAACTACTATTTATTTTCGCTCAATGCTTAATTAGGTAATTCATTGGGCTAATACACTATTTATTGAAAATCGATTTAGAGTTAATTTTATACCGAAGTCAAAAAATGAACTAAATAAAATTATTGAAAATTTTAAGCTAACTTAAGCATTTTAGGTATATCCTAAATAAATTTAATAAATTAATAATAAAACAATTTCTGTCATATATTTTTAACAATACATGTTCTTTCTAAATTTAGTTGAAGCAATTAGAATACTATATGAAAATAATATTTTATAATTTAATTATTTATTTTCCAGTTCCCTTTATTACAAAATGTAAATCAAATGACGACAAATGCATTAGACAGACGACACAATCAGCTATACCAGTGTTTGCAGCCGGCCTACCTGGTTTTGGTGTAGAACAATTGGATCCATTTTACATGAAGACCTTAGACGCTAGTTCTAAAGGACTTACTTTAAAGCTAAGAGACATTACTGGAAAAGGGCTTAAAGATTGTATTGCTAAAAAAATGCAGTAAGTATTATATTTGCGTACATTTGATTAGTGCAATGATTTTACTCAATTTTCCAACTGACCACATTATCGATTCTTGCAGCCGCGATGTATTGAAATCAAGCATTCTCGTCAAACTACAGTGCAATGTGGATTTCGTTGGTAAATACGAGATGAAAGGGAATCTACTCGTTTTGCCCATAGAGGGCAAAGGAGACGCTCACGTAGTCCTAAGTAAGTTATCTGTTTTTATTGTAAATCTTTACTAATATTTTATTATTTATTTGGTTATTTATGCTTTGACCCCATAACTACTGAACCAATTTCATCATAAAATGTTGTAGATGTGTAGTCAGGAGCCCAAAAAAGGATATGGGCTTTTTCATCATGCCAGAAATAACAATTTTTTTTTGCATGGGATAGCTATTTTATATATGTATATATATTTAGTATATCGTAAAGTAATATATTTAAATTCTGAGGTCCAAGCACAGTCATGGGCAGAATCTCATTCTAAATAAAATAACCTGAAATAAAGTTTATGTTATGTTAATGCGCTAAAAAGGGACGTACAACCAAAATAAATTTGATTACGAAATCTTTTATTATTAGTAATCTTCCTAAAAGGATTTAAAAATAATCAATGTGTGATTAGGAACACTAACTAACTAACTTATCATCACGCCATTTCCCTTGCGGGATAGGCAGAGAGGACAGAGTGCCAAGAGGCTCTATTCTTGCATCCAACTCTCGCTTCTTCAACATTCATAACTCTCTTCATACACGTTCGCCGGTTTCGGAGACTTCTGCCTCCACCTTCCTTCAAAACACGACCGATTTGGTCTAGACAGGCGAGTCTCGGTCTCCCTCTGTACCTACATCCTTCCACTTTCGCATTGTATATCTTCTTAACCAGTCGCTCGTCCGGCATTCTTTCCACATGCCCGAACCATCGGAGCATTCCCTATCGCATCTTTACACCAATACTCTCTTTCATACCTACTCGCTCTCTTACGCCGTCATTACGAATGCGGTCAGTCAGCCTCACTCCACAGATTCTCCGCAGAGATCGCATTTCGACCGCATTGATTTTACTCTCATGCTCCTTTTTGCATACCCAAGATTAAGATTAGGAACACGAAGAATAATAAGACAATTTTAGAATGAATTCGGTTTAGATCATTGTCACAATTATGCAAAATCAACTGTACGTGGTACTGTTTGGAATAGATTATAAGATCAAATATAAATATCGAATATACGCTGAACTAGGAAGTTGATTGATAGGTTTTATTAAAAGTCAATTAGTTGAAGAATATTTGAAATAATATTGATATAATTAGAAATACCGATAAAGCATAATATACTCAAACACAATATTTATCAATACTTTTAAATAAATTCACGCCTTATTAGCTAGTTGTTCCAAATATTCATGTATCTAGTAGTAGAGCCCTGTCCACTTTTCAGTTCAATTCTTTTCACTTTTAATAGTTTAAAACTTACTAACTTCTTAAATTATTGTATTTTCATCGGTCCTTGATAAGTGTGCTACGTTTCAATATAATCCAACGTTTTGAAATTGGTTAAATGGTTAAAAGATTCCCTTACATAGATAGATAGATAGATAGATACAGGTGAAGCTAATATAAAATGTGTTAATAAACAAAACTAATAGAAAACTATAAAGTACTCGATTAGCAGCAGTATAACGTCCAGATTTTTTTTTGGACTCAAAATATTTTGCGTTTGTTGCCTAGTGGTAAAATCAAGAACAAAAGGTCTTTACAAACTTTTGTATTTATAACATTAGTAAGACTAGTAGGGCTATATTTGTCTACATCTAGCGCGACTGCAGGTTATGCCTTGTGAGCTAAGATATCGAAGCTTGCGATCTGATAGTCGGGTTATTACACACAAAAATCACTCAGCTAGCCACGAATGAAGTAAAATGCTTCGGAATTACTCTAAATGACAAACTTTACCACATATCAAGCATATAATTATTATATCTGACAGAAAACTAGAATCAACTACATGCAAAAAGTTACATGATTTCTCTGTATTTTCAGATAAGGTTGTTATCGTCGTTGAAACTGATATGGGTGAAATCGAAAAAAATGGCCAAAAGTACTGGACTATTAAGAACTGGGAACATCAGTTTGAAGTAAAAGAAAAGAGTATTATCGAACTAGGCAACTTATTTAATGGAAATGAAATACTTGGTATGTGTAAACTTTTTGTAGTAATAGTATATTTTATAGATTTTAAATTTAGAATAACAGTTACATAATATAGTCATATTAAATAAACGTTCTTAGAATTATATTAACCATAGATGTAGCCTAGACCATGATTGCCACATATCAATCATATAATAAGAAGAAAAAAAATGTTGCTTCAGGCAAATATAAACAATTTAAATATAAAATGGTAGTTCCTCCTGATTGCGGATATCATTACTACCAGACACTACAATAGACAAAATTTTAAAAATGTGGGTGTTGTAATATTAATTTGATGTTTAATATTAATAGTGCATGGATGGAAAAATACGTGTACGGCAGCAGTGAAATTAAATAATAATGTTTCTCCTGATCTAAAAAACATCGACTATCGAAAGATCATTAGACAAACTGCATTATCGATTTTAGAGTCTGAAAATTTAAATTAGCTAGGCCAAACCTCACATATTATAAGTTTTTATTTTTAGTAATGATCCATGCATTAAAGTGGGTCCACAATAGAATAATCTATTTTTATATCCTTCATAATTTGTGGTATTCTTCTTGCTAATGGTATTGGAATTTGGTGGAATACGATAACTCCAGCTTTTGTATCACGTATTTAGATTAACCATTAAAGACAATCAAGCCGCTGCCCAGAAGATCGTAACAATTAGGAGACAGTAGTACTTAGATATTCGCTAAAACAAACTTTCTGTTTACAGCTATAGCTGCACGGGAATTACTTGCAACCAGCAGTAATGATATAGTGAAAGAAGTTGGACCCCCAATTGTGAAAGCCGTCGTTGAAATAATCATTGAAAATGTGAAAAAATTCTTTGAGTCTGTTCCTGCTAGTGAATTATCTTTAGATTAATATAACACATTTTAACTAACGAACGACTTAATTGGAAGTCGTAGCCTAATAGTAAAGATCCTGTTTTTTCAACGCTAATTATAGCAGCTTACGACAGTGATAATGCTGCTACTGCTATTAGAACTGATTGGAATTGTAAATCTAGCAACAGAATATTGTCTAAATAAATGACTGCAATTCTGAGACATTGTTTCATTTATTTCTAAGCATTATATAAATATTTCTTTAATGGTATGTACACCGATGTATGGAACAAACCAGCGCACGTCATTGTTCACATTCTAGTACAACACTCTCTCTAAAAGATAATTCAGACTTTATCTCTCACGACTATATATATTATTAGACTTTGCCCTCGGCTTTGCCGCAGCCAAAAGCTAGTTTTTAGGCCATATCACAGATTACCGATATAGTAGTGGGATAAAATGTTTACCAGTTTTTAAGTCTAATCAAGTACCAAATAAAAAAAGTTGCATCATTATTCAGTAGTTTTTGCGTGATGCGCGAACAAACAAACAGACAAAAAATCTAAAAAAATCGCCTATATAGGCTAATAAAGTCATTTTTTCTCAAATATATTAAATGTTCTGTACATTTAATATAATATATTTCACATCTCTGTTACAGCTTTATAATAGTACAGATATGGGGATTTTTGCTATTGCGATAAATAGAGCGACACATAACGAAGATTCAAGTGTATAAATAATTAAAGTTTTATGTAAATTAGCTTAGAACACATTCATTGTTTTATTAAACCGATATATTTGTCGGAAAAATAATACCGACTGGAAGCATTACTGATGAGCGCTGGATAAACTCATAGTTTTTTAAAAATTAACCAGCCAATGCTCGCGGCAAAGCGCCAGGTAAAAGCTGCTCATCTTCAATCCTTTTCTTCTGTAAGTATTGACCAGATGGCAAAGAATGATAGACTGGTCTAGACACGTGGTAGCGTCTCAAGCCAAGTTCAAGCTAAAGAATTGGCAAGTGTGTAATATTACACGAACCATTTGGAGTCACTTTAACCCCCTCATAACTCAAAAACTATTCCACATAATCATGTCCAATTTGGCTCATATATTAAGACTTGCAAGATACGTATGTGCCCCAAATTTTATAAACACACCTTAGATATTAACGTCAAAAAAACGTCATTTTTATCACTGACTGACCTATACCTAGATCAAAATTCTAACCCAGTTCCAAATGACCTAGAAAGTTCAAATTTGTCATCCAGATAGGTATTTGGGTGAATAGTAATAAATAATAATAAATAAAAAACTAGTCAATTTTTATAATTTTATTTTAATTAAAAAAAAACATTTGGTATTAATAGGTACCTATTTTTCCGTACTCCGTGGTAGGTACTTAGTTTTTGTACAGAAATGATTAGTAGGTAGGTACCTACTAATCATTTCTGTACAAAAACTAATGATATCCCATCAAAAACATAAATATGAAATGAGAGCCAAGTTCAATATTATGATAATGCCTTGGTTGTTGACTTCAACGATAAAAATAGTGAGATCTAAATGGGTGCAAAGTTCAATGGTCAGCCTGAAATTTATTTATAAACATAAAATATTATCATTTCCTCTTATAACTTAGCATAATACCTATATTGAAGCCTAAGGTCTGACTTGGCTAGTTCTAATATACGAATTATTATTAAGTACCTACTAAAACAGTCATGGGAGAGTCCTATGTGCGATGGCTAGTTTCTCCCAGCATGTAAAATTTTCAGAAGTATAAAATAAGAACTTACAGCTTTAGAAATTGCGAAGGCTATAATATAATGTGTATATGAAAACTAGCCAAGTCAGACTTTTTTTTGTTAAGGCAGAAAAAAATGCTCCTAACCGTACACCCCGTCGTTCGGGGCAACGAACAGGGTAGTGTGGGGCCTTCACCCACTAAAAAAACCCGCCTCTCTCTGCCTTTATTTGCGGGCCACTGTAACTATGTTACATTCCTTCGGTGGTGGCCAAGTCAGACCTTAGTCTTCAATATATTATGCTAAGTTATAAGAAGAAATGATAATATTATATTCAGTTCAGCTTAAACCTCGATGTTTGTCAAAATAATAGTGTCTATTTTGGTAAATGCGATGGGCATATATACCTTTTGGATATATTACGAGTGTAAAGAATTTAAAACGCTAAAATTTATGAAAATGTACAGTTGTGTCACAATAAATAAGTATTAAACTAATATCAAGTATTGCTCTAATAATAATCGATAAATAGTATCTATTATCTAATTTAAGCTGTCATCAACGATAAACACTGCGTTGGTAATGCAATAAATAGTAAAAATGACATTATTTTGGTTCTTCACACGGAGTCAGAGAATATAAAAATGTCAACACGTTGTGGATGTTATAAACACATGGTGGCAATGAATGTCATATGGTTTATTTACAGACAAAAGGGGAATACCGTCGTTAAACACAATATTTAGATTAAAACAATTACAAATGACTGCAAACAAAACAAGTTTATAAATTTTGATATTTTTATTTCATTGCTATAAACTTTAACTTTAAAGTCCTAACTATTATAAGGCTGTAACAGGTCTGTACATTTAAGATATTTGAGAAAAAGTGACTGTATTAGGCTATATAGGCGTGTATCATCCATCCATCAGCCTTTTGACGTCCACTACTGGACATAGGCCTCCCCAAATTGGAGGTATACTGCCGTAATCGCCACGCTTGGCAGGTGTGTTTTTATTTCTTGACTGTTAAAAACTGGTATACATTGTATCCCGCTACTCTATTGGGAACCTAAAAACCTACCTACCTTTTTTTTTTTATTTTTAGGTGGGCAAAAATGTCCTACCGCACACCCCGCTGCCCGGGGAGACAACGGGGTGAATGGGGCTCTCACCCACTAAAAACCCACCGTGCGCCTACACCCGCCCTTGCTACGGCGGATCACGGGTACCGCGTCGTTACGACCGCGATCCGCAGGCGGCAGCCCCTACGGGCACCCTCTCTTGAGCGACGCCTCGCGCACTTGGGCGTCGCACCTTCGCGGTAGGCTTCCGCGGACGGCAGGGTACTCCCCGACCCCACCGTCCGCAGCCTCGGCTAGGGCGGCATAAGGCGCAAGTAAGCGCGCGCACGCCGCCCCTCGCGCCGGCGGCGAATCTGGTCCGCGAAGGAGGATTCCTCACGGGCCCTCTCCGCCACCTCCTTCCGCGAGATGACAGCCTCGCAGAAGGCGGCGACCGCGGTCCAGGCCCTGTCACTGCCAACCATCGCTCGCGCAACGGCCGGCAGCGACAGGTCCACGCCTATGACTGCAACGAGTTCCCGGCGCTGCACATCCCATGCCGGGCACGACTCGAGCGTGTGCTGCGCCGAGTCCTCGTCGCAGTCGCAGTGGTGACAGCCTGGGGTCGTCTCCCTCCTTGCGATCGTGTGCAGGTATTTGCCGAAGCAACCATGCCCCGACAAAACCTGCACCAACCGGAAGGTGAGGATCCCGTGCTGCCGCCCTGCCCATTCTTCCAAGATCGGCCGGAGCGCCCCCACGGTCCAGAGACCGGCTCGGGGCGTCTCCAGCCGAGACTTCCACTTTAGGACGGTGGCGCGGCGGGCATCTTCCCGCCACGATGACATTACGCTCGGCGAGGGGCGGCTGCCCCCCGCCCGCGCCGTCGACGCCCGCCGATAGACGTTGGCGAGCACCTCCGCCTCCAGATCCCACGGGGGGGTTCCGGCCAACGCGCAGGCTGCATCGGTCGAGACCGTGCGGTACCCGCGTATTGCCCTGACCGCTACGACCCTCTGTGGACGCCACAGAAGGGCCCTATTACGAGCGGCCAGGGACTCCGCCCACACGGGCGCGCCGTACAGCGCCATCGACCGTACTACCCCCGCGTAGAGTCGTCGACACGCAAGACTCGGTCCGCCCAAATTCGGCATAAGTCGCCCGAGGGCGGACGCCGTGTTGACGAGCCTTGGCGCAAGACGGCGGAAGTGCTCGTCAAAGTGCCACCGTCCATCCAATACCAGGCCCAGATATTTGATGTGGGCCTGGATTGGCAAGCCCACCCCATTGACCGTTATCGAGGCGCTGGAGGGCGGGCCCCGTCGGCGCCCATGGAACAGTAGGGCCTCCGACTTTTCAAGGGCCACCCTAAGCCCCAGCGCCTCAATCCGCCTGACCACCTCCGCGGTACCTGAGGTGGCCAGCGTTGCCGCCTCCTCGAGGGTCCAGCCCCGGGCTGTGACGAGCGTGTCGTCTGCGTAGCAAATTATGCCCAGCCCGGGGGAGAGCCGGCCACGGAGGACCCAGTCGTAGCCGATGTCCCACAGGAGCGGCCCAAGAACCAAACCCTGCGGGACGCCGCACGACATAGCCCTCCTTACAACGTCCCCTTCCCGGTCCACGAAGAGGACGCTGCGGCCGTCGAGGTAGTCTGCCACCAGCCGCCTTAGGTAGAGGGGCACTCCATGGTACCGGAGTGCCTCCTTGATGCAGCCGAATGGCAGACTATTGAAGGCGTTGGCGATGTCAAGCGACACCGCCAACAGCACATCCCTCGAGGTGACGGCCTCCGCAGCCGCGGCCTTCAGGCGCAGAATGGCGTCGACCGTAGATCGACCCGCCCGAAATCCAAACTGGGCGTCGGACAGGTCGGGGCCGACCGCTCCTAGGTGCCGGACGATGCGGGCAGCGACTACCCGCTCGAGGAGTTTGCCCACCTCGTCCAGCAACACGATGGGCCTGAAGGCCGAGACTGTGTTCGGAGGCCGTCCCGGCTTCGGCAGGAGCACGAGCTTCCCCTCCTTCCAGCAGTCAGGGAACCGTCCGGACACCAGGCAAGCGCCGAACAGTCCCCCGAGGCGGGGCTCGAGATGGTCGAGGACCAGGGCCAGCACTCGGGCGGGAACCCCGTCCGGCCCGGGGGCGGCGCCTCTCCGCATACGCGCTACCGCCGCCCCCATTTCCGTCGTCGTCACGGGCGGTACCTCCACGTCGTCGGCCTCCCGGTCATCATCTGGCGGAGCCATGACCGGGGGCGTGTGCACCGCCCGTGAAGGAAAAAGTCCCTCGACCACCTCAGATAGGAAGCCCGGCTGGAGGGTCTCCGTAAGGGGGGGGCCCTGGGCGCGGAGCTTGTTAAGCGCCGCGCGGTACGGGCGTCCCCAGGGGTCACGCTCGAGACCCTCCAGCATCTCCTGCCTTTTCGCATCTTTGGCGCATATTTTCGCATCTTTGGCGCAAAACCTACCTACCTAACCTAAAATCTAGCTTTTTGGTTGCGGTGGAACCGCGTACAAATGCTAATTATAAAATATTTATTTACTATAAAGCTGTAATAGAGAGTCTATACATTTAAGACATTTGAAAAAAAAAAATATGATGCTATTTAGGCGTCTCTAAACGCAAAATTATCAATTTTTTTTGTTTGTTCGAACTTCTCGCAAAAACTACTGAACGGATTTTTATGATACTTCTTTTTTATAGCCCTCGATTAGAGTTAAAAATTGGTATGCATTTTATCCCGCTACTAGGTACCTATATCAAGATCTTAAAATATAACTAAAAAAACTGGCATTTGCCGCGGGCAAAGGCTAGTTAAAAAATTAATGATATAGGTAATGTCTATTATATCGAAAACATGTACTTTAAATTAACGGTATCTTTTTTTGATGTGATACATTTAATGCGGAGGGAGGGTAAAATCAGCTGTTAGCCTGGCGACGCTTTTATTTCACGAGTACTTGTCCCGTTCAAATCTTACAAGTTAAATTTGACACACTTTTCTGTTTCCAATTGAGCTGAAATTTAACACGCATGTGTATATCACGTGACAATGCAATATTATGATAACATAGAGCTGATCTGATGATGGAGCTGGAAGGTGGACATAGGAACTCTATAATGAAACGGCGCAACCCCATCGAGTTTGGGCTCGTATGATTCGTCTTGCCGAGTACTATGTCTCTAGATGGTGTCCAGGGTCTGATAATGCAGCTAGAAGGTGGCCATAGGAACTCCGCTATAAAACGACATAACTCCATCGAGTTTGGGCTCGTATGATTTGTCTTGACGAGTACTTTGTCTCTAGATGGTGTCCAGGGTCTGATAATGCAGCTAGAAGGTGGCCATAGGAACTCCGCTATAAAACGACATAACTCCATCGTGTTTGGGCTCGTATGATTTGTCTTGACTAATACTTTGTCTCTAGATGGTGTCCAGGATCTGATAATGCAGCTAGAAGGTGGCCATAGGAACTCCGCTATAGAACGAAATAACTCCATCGAGTTTGGGCTCGTATGATTTGTCTTGGTGAGTACTTTGTCTCTAGATGGTGTCCAGGGTCTGATATTGCAGATAGAAGGTTGCCATAGGAACTCCGCTATAAAACGACATAACTCCATCGAGTTTGGGCTCGTATGATTTGTCTTGATGAGTACTTTGTCTCTAGATGGTGTCCAAGGTTTTATAATGCAGCTAGAAGGTGGCCATAGGAACTCCGCTATAAAACGACATAACTCCATCGAGTTTGGGCTCGTATGATTTTTCTTGACGAGTACTTTGTCTCTAGATGGTGTCCAGGGTCTGACGATGGAGCTGGAAGGTGTACACAGTAA
Source organism: Leucoma salicis (assembly GCA_948253155.1). Lineage (NCBI taxonomy): Eukaryota > Metazoa > Arthropoda > Insecta > Lepidoptera > Erebidae > Leucoma > Leucoma salicis. The sequence continues at coordinate 18,621,714 of OX411815.1, read as the reverse complement.
CTCTGTAATGAAACTACGCAACCCTATCGAGTATTTACTCGTTTGATTCGTCTTGAGGAGTACTTTGTCAAGTTATGATCATTTTATTTCTACAAAGCAATTTAGATGTTTTAACACCTGCTAGACGTCCCGCGATGTCTAGTTTTTTTTTTCTTATTGCATGTAGTGGCAGACGTGCCATGGCCCATCTGTTGGTATATGTTAACCATCGCTCATGGATTCGACTACACCGAGAGTATTGTCAAGCCATTGCTCACCATTTCATTTCACATATATGAAATAAAAGAATTAACCGCTCTCCTGCTACAACCAAAATACATCAATGTGCTTCGTGGCCGGTCACACAGGAGATGGTGGCCCGATAAAAAATGAGTACTCTCACTTGGTACCCAGCCCTACCACCAGTAATGCAATGGGTGATAATTGCTTTCTTCCCTTAGTCGCCTCGTATGACACCCGTGGGAAAAAATGGGGTGGTGGCACTTGCATTCTTAGTCCGTCACCACACGAATCAGTACGTATCTTTGCAGTGTTTGGTTTTACTATTAGGCTATTAGTGAGAGGTAATCTTAAAAATGTTGACATTTTTCTCGATTACAGACTTATAATACAGGGAGGAGGGGGTTAAAATTGTATCTCACTAAATCGTATCGACATCGCATCGTGTCATTGTGATTGGTTCAGAGATCACCGAGATTGGCCGAGCGATTATTGCGACACACGCGTCGGTTTCTCTACCGATCACAAGCGAGACGATACGATTACGATACGATTTAGTGAGATACATTCTATGGACCCAGTACATATCAGGTAGCTCGTTGCGTTAAATTTATTTTTATGTGTTTAATTTTGGCTGTTACTATGTCTTCGACCTCTAATATCCGTGAGGTCACCCTTCGTATTGATTAACATTGTCCGGTCATTTACATCCCCTTTAATCTTTTTGTTTAACCGTATGATTGATATTTTGGGATCTTTGAGACCCTTTATATGGACATAAATAATCAATAAAACAGTGGAACCAGGTGTGTCTATACATTGAATATATTCTAAATTACAGAGCAGCCTATAAAAAATTAACAAAACACAAAACAAAAATATTTAATATTGTCTGTATGTCTGTAATTTTGTACGAGCTGTCTTTGAAATTACTGAATGGCTTTCAATGCAGTTTTCACAAATTACATTTAAAGAGTATGCCATAAAGGAACAGGAAGCTTAGATTGTAACACATAAAATCATATCGACATCGGATCGTCTCATTGTGATTGGTTAAGAGATGACACCGTGATTTGCTGAAGGATAATTGTGACATAACGTGTCGGTTTATCTAACAATCACAAGTGAGACGATGCAATGTCGATACGATTATGTGATTCATATTCTAAGGCCCCTATAAACGTCCTCATATGTATGACAAAGACGCGGGTAAAATAAATGCACGGTCTCTAAGACTCACTTATGACTTTTTAATGCTAACTGTGTTAGAGTCCACCAGTGTCAGTCAGTTCACCTGCTGTCTATTGGTGACTGCTGCCATCATAGTTATTTTAAAAATCCAACAGTATAATTGAAATTGATGGTCTTTTAGGGATATATATCATTTGCGTCCAGGGTCATACGTGGATACCGCACGGTGTCGACGGAGGCGGCCTGCGCGTTGGCCGGAATCCCCCCGTGGGACTTGGAGTGGGAAGCGGAGGTGCTCGCTGAAGTGTATCGGCGGGCGTCACAAGAGTGGGAGGGGGGCGGACGCCCCCTACCCAGAGAGGTGGCCAGGTGGCAGGGCGGCGCCCGCCGAGCTGCCATGGCCAGATGGAGGGCACGGTTGGAGGCGCCCCGGGCCGGTCTTTGGACTGTAGGGGCGCTCCAGCCAGTGTTGGAGGAGTGGGCGGGGCGACGGCATGGAGTCCTTACCTTCCGACTCGTGCAGATGCTGTCGGGGCATGGTTGCTTCGGCAGATATCTGCACATAGTCGCAAGGAGGGAAGCGACTCCGGGCTGTCACCACTGCGGCTGTGACGAGGACACGGCGCGGCACACGCTCGAGTCGTGCCCGGCTTGGGCCGAGCAGTGCCGTGAACTCGTCGCGGAAATAGGGGGGGACCTCTCGCTGCCGAGCGTCGTCAGAGCGATGCTTGGCAGTGACAGGAATTGGGCCGCGGTCGCTGCCTTCTGCGAGGAGGTTATCTCGCGGAAGGAAATGGCGGAGAGGGCTAGGGAGGAGGATTCTTCCGCTGACCCAAACCGCCGCCAGCGACCGGGGCGGCGCAGGCGCAGATACTTGCGCCTCATGCCGCCCTAGCTGAGGCTGCGGGTGGATGGACCGGGGAACGTCCGCCACCCGCAAGGCCTCCCGCGAAGGTGCGACGCTCCATGTGCGGATGCGTCGCTCAGTAGAGGGTACCCGAAAGGGTAAGCCGCCGGCGGACCACCGAAGGAATGTAACATAGTTCCAGTGGCCCGCCAACAAAGGCGGAGAGACGGCACACGGCGGGTTTCTTGAGTGGGTGAGGGCCCCACACTACCCTGTTCGTTGCCCCGAACGACGGGGTGTGCGGTTAGGAACATTTTTTCCCGCCTTAACAAAAAAAAAAAGGGATATATATCATAATAGTCAGTTGGTAGATGGTCTGAAAGGGTAATCCAGAATACGTGGGTTCAAACTCTTTTCATGGCTTTCTGACTTAATGTTCTACTAGATTTTGCCTGCGTCTCCTGCCAAGTGGACTTAAGGATATATATTCTAAAAAAAATAATAGATCTAAGGCATTTCAATTATCTCTATTCAGAATATAGATTCTAAAAAGAAATAGTGTATCTACGGCATTTTAATTATCTCTATTCAGAATATAGATTCTAAAAAAAATAATAGATCTGCAGCATTTTAATTATCTCTATTCAGAATATAGATTCTAAAAAAAATAGTAGATCTACGGCATTTTAATTATCTCTTTTTGAAATAAAACTACGTTTACGGAATCTATCGCGTTTACTTGATTTTACTACTATCCCGACGTTTCTAATACTTTACAGCATTCATGATCACGGGTGGACTTAGATGATAGACGTCCAAGGCTGATATGTTATTTCAACGGTTTCATCTACCCACAGTATATGATTTTACAAAATGTTTGGTTTATTTATTTTAACCCACCTAATATTAGTTTAGAAACACAGTGAAAATATCTACTTCAAATGTTTATGCTTACAATGTATGAGACTTTAAGTTAGTATATTAAAATTTTAATATATAAAATATTAATTAATATATTATATATTATAAAATTAATTAAATAAATTTAATATATTATAAAATTTTAATATTTTAATATACTAACTTAAAGTCACATACATTGTAAGCATAAATATTTGAAGTATATACACTGTGTTTCTAAACGAATATTGGGTGGGTTAAAATAAATAAACCAAAAATTTTGTAAAATCATATACTGTGGGTAGATGAAACCGTTGAAATAACATATCAGCCTTGGACGTCTATCATCTAAGTCCACCCGTGATCATGAATGCTGTAAAGTATTAGAAACGTCGGGATAGTAGTAAAATCAAGTAAACGCGATAGATTCCGTAAACGTAGTTTTATTTCAAAAAGTGTAACATTCGCGTAAATATCAGAAAGTATTAATTATCTCTTTTCAGAATATAGATTCTAAACAAACTAGTAGGTCTACGGCATTTTAATTATTCTATTCAGAAAATAGATTCTAAAAAAATAGTATGTCTACGGCATTTTAATTATCTCCATTCAGAATATAGATTCTAAAAATCACTAGTAGATCTACGACATTTTAATTATCTCTATGTACCTAATCATAGCTATCCCAAGGGAACTATTAATTTTTTCCGGTAAGAAAAGTAGCATATATTCTTTTCAAGGCTCCAGACTAGCTATACATAGCAAAATTCCATGATGATTGGTTCAGTAGTTAGTTACTTTAGTGGTGTGAAAGCGTAACAAACAAACTCACTTTCGCGTTTAGAATATTAGTAAGGACTCGTAAGAAGTCCATATACATTTTTTTATTGCTTATAGTGGCGAGTAACAAGCCACAGCCCATCTGATAGTAAATGGTAACCATCGCTCATGGGCTCAACTATACCGAGAGTATTGTTAAGCCACTGCTCACCATTTCATTTCACATAACGCAGATATGACATCATATAATTTTAACTAGATGACTAGCGAGAAGTTATAGGCCCTTTTTTAGTATTTTCCGTCCCGTTTCAGGGAAGACATTTACAGTAGGTCAATAGGACCATCCATCCATCCATCCATCAGCCTTTCAACGTCCACTGCTGGACATAGGCCTCCCCAAGAGAACGCCACAACGAGCGGTCCTGTGCTGACCGCATCCAACGGCTCCCCGCGGCTTTGACCAGATCGTCGGTCCACCTTGTGGGGGGCCGTCCTACGCTGCGCCGTCCGATACGTGGTCGCCACTCGAGAACCTTTCTTCCCCAACGGTTGTCGGTTCGTCGAGCGATGTGGCCTGCCCATTGCCACTTCAGCATGGCAGCCCGGCGGGCTATGTCGGTCACTCTCGTTCTCCTACGGATCTCCGTATTACGGATTTGATCACGTAGGGAAATACCAAGCATAGCCCGCTCCATGGCCCGCTGAGCGACTTTGAGCCTTGAAACGAGGCCAACATTCAGAGACCACGTCTCTGTTCCGTATGTCATCACTGGCAACACACACTGGTCGTAGACCTTCGTTTTCAGACACTGCGGAATATTGGACGAGAAGATCTTCCTTAGCTTCCCGAACGCTGCCCAGCCGAGTTGGATTCGTCGATTGACCTCTTTCTCGAAGTTGTGCCTACCTAACTGGACCGTTTGTCCCAGGTAGACATAATGGTCGACAACTTCGAGAAGCGCACTCCCGACTGAAATGACATGGACATTAGACATGACTATCGTCTTGTCCATGTTCATTTTGAGACCTACTAGTCGGGAAACCCTACTGAGATCATTGAGCATGGTGCCAAGGTCCTCCAGCGATTCTGCCATGACTACAATGTCGTCGGCATATCGAAGGTGAGTGATGTATTCGCCATTGATGTTGATGCCGAATCCGGTCCAGTTCAAGAGCTTGAAGACATCTTCCAATGCAGCGGTGAAGAGTTTCGGGCACATAACGTCTCCCTGTCTAACACCTCTCTGCAGTTGGATCGGTTTCGTACTCTTGTCCTGAACACGGACTGACATGGTGGCGTTTCTATACAAGCACTTCAGCACTTCGATGTACCGGTAGTCAATTTGGCACCGCTGAAGGGATTGCAGCACCGCCCAAGTTTCGATCGAATCGCTTTCTCATAGTCCACAAACGCCAGACACAGAGGCCGATTGTATTCCTCGGTTTGTAATGACCCTCGAAAACAACTTATAGACGTGGCTCAAGAGCGAGATGGGTCTATAGTTCTTCAAGAGGGTTCTGTCACCTTTCTTGAAGAACAGCACCACCACGCTTCTGGTCCACGACTCTGGAACGTCACCCCCGAGAACGACGGAATTGAAGAGCCTCTGAAGAGCTTTTAAGACCGGCTTTCCGCCAGCTCTCAGAAGCTCCGTGGTGATTCCGTCGTCTCCCGGTGCCTTTCCGTTCTTTAGTTGTTTGAGAGCCATTCTGATCTCGTACAGGCTGACGTCTGGGATATCTTCGGTAAAGTGCCGAGTTAGCTTGGATCTGGGATCTTGGACCAAGCCGACAACAGGACTCTGGGATCTGTACAACTGTCCATAGAACTGGTGGACCTCTCTCAAGATCTCATCTCAGGATGAAATGACAGTGCCGTCGTTGGTCCTCAGCTTAGTCAACTGGCTTTGGCCGATAGACAGATCTCTTGCGAACACTTTCGAGCCTTGGTTCCGCTCTATCGCCTCTTTAATGTCAATAGGACGTAACAAGAAAATTATATAGAAAAGAAATAAAAATAAAGAATTTTTAGAAAGATATAGTAATAGGATCGTTCAGATAAATCTTCTAAAGGTCCCAATGGATGCCAACTTTCTAACTCCGAGTCTAAGGGGTCATTGCTTTAAGCAGAGTTCCGCATAAAAGACCGAAATACACCGAAATAATACATAATTAGTTAAAAAGACGATGACAGAATGTTGGTATTGCGTCGCTAATCCCATCGTAAATGGGCTGACTTGACCATGGAAGTAAGATCCTCGAACAGTTTATGTATAGATACTAGCTCACCCGGCGAACTACGTATTGTCATATGAAATTATTAAAGTACTAATATCGCTGTTAAAAAATAGGAGTTGGTAGTAGAAGGATGGACATTTAGGCTTGTGTGTATTTTGTAAGGCCAACTCATAAAAAAAAACTAAAACAAATGTTCAAAAAATAAAAAAAATTGGGGTGGACTACCCTCGTCACTTAGGGGTATGAAAAATAGTTTATATCCAATTCTCATATCTAATGAATATACACACAAAATTTATAAGAATTGGTCACGCCGTTTCGGAGTAGAATGGCGACAAACACTGTGACACGAGAATTTTATATATTAGATATCGCTTTCCTAGGGCTTAACATTATCATATATCGCTTTGGTTTACCAGTGTTCGAGTGATTTTGCTAGCAACACTAGCGTTACAGCCGTTATTTATAACTGCTTATACCTTTAGTACACCGATGCATTCATATGCGGCAGAGAATCTCGGAACGATAGAAAGATTTATTTTCATAGACTTATATTAATAATATGTTCTTTCTTGTGTCTCAGTGATTTTCAACTAACATTGTTTTGAAAACATTGTATGCTACTTGTAAAAACTTGTAAATGGCCTTATATTAATAATTGATGTAAATATTACGCCCATAGCTGACGCATTCGCATGCGGCAGCGTATCTCTGCGAAACTATGGCATTAGCAAAACATCTGCTGAACTGTAGTACCTGCACAGCAGTTTCGCAAAATAATTACACTGTGCATAGCGCTTTGGCCGTGTGGGGCTGCTTTAGAAATGTAATGGGAGTCATAAGAGCCGACTGAGGGAGTACAGGGGTGAGTGGGCAGCAGCAATCCCTCGGGTATTAACAACATCCACTGCGATCGCCAACCCGCCTGCCAAGCGTGGCCGATGGATGGATGGTGCGTTACGCTTACGGGAAATAGTGTGCACAAAATTTAGGTTCTCGAGGGATAGCCTACTATTAACTGAGCCACAGGAAAGCGTGGCCAAAATGACTGAATTGGGATATACAGACGTGTCTAAACACAAAACGATTTTTTTTTAGACTTTTTGTCTGTTTGTTTGTTTGCGCATCACGCAAAAACTACTGAACGGCTAGTATAAGCTGTAATATATCTGCACATTTAAGCAATTTGAGAAAAATCGTTTTATATTTAGACACGCATACAGGTACTGTATTAGGCTATATATAGATGTGACTAAACACAAAACGATTTTTTTTTTAGATTTACGTATGTTTGTCTGTTTGGTCGTTTGCGCCTCACGCAAAAACTACGGAACGGATTTTGATGCAACTTTTTTTATTTGATACCTCTTGATGAGACTTAAAACTGGTACACATTTTTATTTAGCTACTATATCGGGAACCTGAGATATAACTTAAATACTAGCTTTTGGCTGCGGTGGAGCCACGAGCAAAGGCTAGTATTATATAAAAATAACAAAATACTTTTCTAAGCGTCTGTTCCTGCCTTTTTTGCATTTTCATAAAAAATATATTATCTTTCCTGCTACATTCTTTAAGATGTTTAACGCTGGCAAAAAATAATAGGACGATGACTCATTGTAATTTGAAGCTATATGTTAATTTGTTAGATATTAATCTGAATTCTAACAGCCACTTGTGTCTCTCGTTTTTTAATTTGTTTACAGTGAACTCAACTATATTTACCAACACCTTACGAACAACCTGAGTACTTTTTGCAATACAATGCAAATACTTGTGGAATATTTATGATGTAGGACTTATTCTGTTTACAAAGTTATGTCATTTGTCAATGCCGGATCCATTGTATATCGCACTAAACGAACCTTGAGCATCTGTATAATAATAAAACAATCAGCAGTGATAGTCTAGCGGTAAAATCAATCTGAAAAGATGGCTTCAAGTTCAATCCCAAGTCCAAGGTCACGGCTCACACTTTTGCCTTTCCGAGAATATCCATCCATCCATTCATCAGCCCCCTAACATCCACTGCTGAACATAGGCTTCCCCAAGATAACGCTACAACGAGCGGTCCCGTCATGGGGGATAACGCCGTATTCGCCACGCTTGGCAGGCGGGTTGGCGATCGCAGTGGATTTGTACTCGAGGGAGTGCTGCTGCCCACTCCCCCGGCATTCCCTCAGTCGGCTCTTACGACTCCCGGTAGAGAGGGGTGGGACAATTCTAAAGCCGGCCCCACACGGCCAAGCCGAGAATAAGTATGTATTTAATTATCACTGCTTGGGGAATGAATATATCATGAGGAAACCTGTATTGCCTGAGAGATTTTGTTCGCGGCTTGTAAAGTCTGCTTACCCGCACCAGCGGGGTGGTATAGAGCCTAAATAACCCCTCTCTCTCTGAGGGGAGACCCATCCCTAATAATAGAACAGTAAAAAATGGGGTTAGAAAAAAACCTCTGCCTCATATTCAACCCACACTACGTGTCCCCATCTTTTCGAAGTTATGTGCATGTCAAAACTGATGATTTATCGCTTCCCACCAACTGACAACCAGATTTTCCGGAGGCAGAGTCTAGTCTGGCTAGTCTTAGTCATTTTAAAGATGTGCGGAAATTAATTAAAAACTAGCCTTTGCCCGCGGCTCCGCCACAGCCAAAAGCTAGTTTTTACGTTATATGTCAGGTTCCCGATATAGTAGCGGGATAAAATGTATACCAGTTTTTAAGTCTAATCAAGATTTATCAAATAAAAAAAGTTGCGTCAAAATCCGTTTAGTAGTTTTTTGCGTGATGCGCCTATGAACAAACAGAAAAATAGACAAAAAATCTAAACAAAACAGTTTTGTGTTCAGACACAGGCCTATATAGCCTAATACAGTAATTTTTTTTCAATTATCTTAAATTGTATATTTACACAGCTCTGTTACAGCTTTATAATAGTATAGACATATTATTTCATATACCCAATACTGTATGATAAACTATTTACTATAGTTATTTTATAAGAGTTATTGACCTTTTATAATTACACACAACCCACATATAACTTGATTTATTATTATAACAATTAGCAAGCAAGCTACAATTGTTATGTTATAAAATTTAATTACGCAATAGATACCTATTAACCACGTGCTAAACCTCTAAGATTTGTTTTTAAGAAACATTGATTAAGATTCTTATTTGCTTGTATTATACGAGTAAAATAGTGACACTATATTTTATCAATCTAGTGATGTAACCTTAGAACATCCAACTACGAACTATTACTTGTGAATTTATTTCACAAGGAATAAAAGATAACCACGGATGGAAATCAAACCCACAACGTTTTATTAATGCAGTCCAGCAGGTCTGCCAAACCACGTATCCTTATGCTACGGTAACCGCTTACCATCAAAGGGTTGAATGCTTGTTTGCCCTCAGTGTAGAAAAAAAGAATTAAATCCCTCACACAATTCTAATGACAGCTATGTCATTGGTAATTTTATGTTTGTGTGATTTATATTATTATGCATATTTACTTCTTTAACACTATGACCGTTTGTGGTTTCAACATTCATAAATATTAACAATGATTGGAAGACAAACCACAAAATACTAACCCATATAACTATCTTATTACACTAGCAATAACGTTAAACAATATTATTTTTATCAAATTCTATTTTAATGAACTTAAAATGCGTAAGTACACATACTTAATCGAAAATAATCATAATCAGTCAAGTTCATTAAACAATTTATATGAAAATATCAAAATATTTCTGTTTATTAATGGTTTTAAATTTAATTGCCTTATTGAAGATATTATTCACTAGTCACTTCAATAAATTCTGGAACAAGTAGGTACAACTTTCCGAAATAAATTTTTAAGAAACAGTATTTTTATTATATACGGTATCAAGTTAATAATTATTAAGTTTGGGTGTACCAGAACTAAACTTTTAGGGGTACTAACCTACCATATATTATAAAAAAAAATAATCAGAAAAAAAATTCTCACATATATTATTATAATGTGACATAAACCCTGCACATGTGGAATAAAACATAATTAACCGGAGCGTTACTAACTACCAATCAATAACGAGCTTGATTTATTCCCGAGGGTGATGATATCGATGAAAAAGATATTCTCTATAATATTGGGTGTGGTTTCTTTATCAGCGGGGACAGCAGCTCAACTACGAGCGGTAATATAAAGCAGATGAATTATATGATTATGTAAACGTATTTTATTAAATATACCTACATTGTTTAATTTTAAATTAGTTAACTAGCATAGGTTTCTGCGATAAGTGATGTATGCACCCAAATAGGACTCCCTAATGTTTCGATATAAGAAAATTCCCAAGAGATCTATTCGTTGAGTACTATTTATGAGTCAGTATTTCACTTATTATGAAGAAAGATAAACAATGGCAAGCCATAATGTGTAATGGATCTTCTTATGTTGGTAGAGAAAAATATCTTGAACCCTTGTATGCAATATTAATTCATTACAATCAATGTAAAAGCAATTATTTTGTACTTTGGTTGGTTTAGATAACAGACTCCCGTATCAAATTCAAATTCAACAATATATTTATTTCTTAGGCTTATTATATAGCACTTAAAATCGTCAGTTACTATTATCTAACACAAGCGCTCGAAGCAAGTGCATCCGCAATGTCGCGAATGTAATCGCTACAAGCGGCCGGATTCCGTAGTAAGGCGTTTCAGGAGATGTAAAAATACATTTTATTTAATTCAAACCGCTGTATATGACACCACAACTTTCTAAAGATTCGTGTAAACAGCAAACATTTTATCGCTACCTAAGAGGGGTTCGTGACACGTGCCAAAACCATTCGCGTGACATATCGAGATGTTCTCTTGTAAAACTAACGAATGAGTCGAGGTTTTGTGGGTAAAAAGGGGGAAATGCTTTTTAAGAGCGACAGGCGCAATCAGTTTGCATCTCAAATAAAGTTAAAGTGGGAAATTATGTTCACGAGCAGAGAAGCAACGTTACCATTGTTTAAGATACAACCAATACAAGATATCCTTGAAATGTCCTTTTAACGGTAAAATGTTTACAATAATTTATATGTTAATGCAAGTTTACATTGAAACAGATAACGATGAACAGACGCCATCTCTTAGCAAGCTTAGAAACTAATATGCATTCAGTTAACCAGGAGATGCCGCTCCTCTTTTTTTTTACAAATATAAACTACTTTTTGACCCTGGTAAGTTCCTTGAACTTCCAGGACCTTATCCTATATTTGAAAATCGAATCAACTTTTTTATGGTAGAGTATTGTTAACTCAACAACTGTAGTAGGTATGACTCGTCACATTTTTTGCTCTTATTAATGTAATTCAGAGGGGTCGAATGTTCGGTTACTATGTAATCTGATGATAGATAAAGCTAATTGGATCCAAGTGATGTGGAAAAATATGGAAAGGAATTCGTTGAATTTATCGAGACTACATAGTCTCAGAAAAAATGTTTGATATACAAAACATTTGGTTATAAATTGTCTGTTTTATTGGCTTTCTAAATATATTATATTTAGACTCGTTCAAATCAATTGACTGCACAGACGCTGTAATAATTTATATAGTAGCCTCCCATGTTAGTGTGGTAGGTTTGATTCCCATACAAAATTTGTGCGGTGTAAGTTTTAGTTTTTCTAAGCATGGGTGCATTTTGTGCCTGTTGTAAAATGTCCCACTATGCAGAAATTATTTTCTTGTACAGAGATTTTCTAGTCACATTTCAGGTTTCCAATATAGTAACGAGTATATTCCAATATACCAGTTTTTAAATCGAATCAAGAATATAAAATAAAAAACATTTTATTAAAATCGGCGCAGTATTTGGCATTATCCTCGTTAAAAAAAAACTATATTTCAATTGTTTTTTTGGGATCAGAGCCAGTATTTTTTTTAATAGTAGAACGCTTCTAAACGCGATTCCGTCAGCCTGGACTTCAGGATATAAATACATCACTCCACGTCACATTAATTATCTCTATGTAAATATAGCTATCCCATGGGAACCATTCATTTTTCCGGATGAAGAGTAGCCTATGCGCTTTTCTGTGTTCCAGATTATATAGGTATATATACAATTTTTTTTATTAGTTATGGCGTGAGAGCGTTACAAACTCGTATAATATTAGTAAGGATTTCTTTTTTATGTCCATCAAGTATTTTTTGTCAACCATGTATAAGGTATAAACACATCTGTGTTATAATTTTATAATAATACTAGCTCACCCGGGGAACTTCGTACTGCCATATTTTTTTTTTGTGAATGTTTTGCAATGAACATTATTAAAGTACTAATATCGCTATTAAACATAGGGGTTGGCAGTAGAAGGGTTAAAATTTAGGGTCGTATGTATTTATTAATGGCGAATCATAAAAGAAAATAAAATAAAAAATTGTCTGCACAAAATAAAACAAAAATTTTGCGTTTGACCACCCTTATCACTTAGGGGTATGAAAAACAGTTTACATCCTATTCTCAGACCACACACAAAATTTCATGAGAATCATTCAAGCCGTTTTGGAGGACAATGGCGACAAACACTGTGACACGAGAATTTTATATATTAGAAAGAAGAGTAAAAGCTTTATTTTTCTCCTTACAGCCCATTTTTTTTTGTTGGGCATGGGTCTCCCCAATAACTAATGGGAGGGTTTTTTTTTTTTTAAATTCATCTCCCTGTATTAAGGAATAATCCTTGTATTGCGAGGGACCTTATAAACATACAATTTCACGGACACAAAGTACACCCAGATTCAGAACAACCATTTGCAGATTACACAAAGAGTTGACCTGTGTAGGAATCGAACCCACAACACTCGGGCGGGAGGCCAGTATCTAAACCACTCCGCCATCTGTGCAGTCAGTTTATTCACTACATCTAATTAATAGTACTAACTACTGGTGACGGACTAAGAATACAAGTGTCACCACCCTATTCTTTCCCACGGGTGTCGTATGAGGCGACTAAGGGAAGTAAGCAATTAACATCCAATTGCATGACTGGTGGTGGGGCTAGGTACCAAGTGGGAGTACTCACTTGGTATCGAGCCCGAGCGGGTTGGTTCCACCACCTCCCGTGTGACCGGCCATGAAGCACATGGTTGCGTTTCGGTTGTAGCAGGAGATAGCCATTTATTCTTTCATTTCATATCGGTGAAATGAAATGGTGAGCAGCGGCTTGACAATACTCTCAGTATAGTTGAGTCCATGAGCGACGGTTACCATTTACCATCAGATGGGCCGTGGCATCTCATCATCTGCCACTATATGCAATAAAATAAAAAAAGAATAACATAAGACTTACGCTCCTCGCAGTGATATTTTGAGCTCAATTTTAATTCCTTCTCGGTTTCATTTCATCCATAGGACAGAACACCACACATTATGTTAAAAAAGTGTATAAACCTTCCTTCTAAAAATGGTACAGGTAAAACTAAATTAATAAAATGTATCCTTATATAAACATTTTCCTTCTAACTTTTTTAAAAGACAAATTAAAGTTTAATCCAGTAAAATATTTTTAATTTATTGTAGAACCAACGTTCGATAATTGATTACTTCTGTATATTTATACCTATACCTTTAACGGTCTAATTTTCCTTATCTTCAATAACAAGCACATAAATTTTAATAAAATATATCGTGTATTCTTATTTTACTTGAGTTTTGTCAGCTGTCGGCTTATATGATATTTTTTATTGATGTCTGTAATAAATAAATATTGGTATATTGTGTAGGGGTTCTTAGTTTTTTAAGGAAAAAAATGTCTGAGAAATATTTAAAAAAATAATATTTACATAAACCCTTAGCATTGTTATTTAGCAACGTGAAAATACTGTATTCAAACTGCAATTAACGCCAGCGGATAAATATAATAATTATTAATTCCCAAAAATATCTCTTCTTAGTAAACATTTAAAATCATTTTATAATAATTAAAATTTCTTTGTGCTTAAAGAGTAAAAGTATTTTGTCTTTGGCTATAGCTAATCATTGGCCTAATTAGTCTCTCATTAAGGTTTCAAATTAATAACCTACATTGGTATCATGTATTTCTTAAAGCAAAAAACAGTATCCGCAGCATTTATGCACGGGATAAAATATTGGAAGATATACTATTCTTATTAACATATTACTTTGTGGTTATTTGTTATTAGTTCTTGGTGCAATGAACAGTTTTACAATATTCAAAAGTAAGAAATTATGAAATTTAACTATGTAACTCATGTGCATACTTTACACAGTAAGGGCGATGTATCAAGATCAAAAAAAAAAACACCGTACCGTAACTTTAGTGAATAGTATTAATTATACACAAGTGATGTACTATACTGACTTCCTTACTAATGATATTATAAATGCGAAGGTAAGTTTGTTTGTTACATTTTGACGCCATAACTTCTGTTGTTCAGTAACAGTGCAGTAGTCATCATGAAAGCATACATATAGTTTGAGGCCTGGAAAAGGGCATACTATATTTTATCCCTAAAATATTTTAAATACTTTACTGGTGGTAGGGCTAGGTACCAAGTGGGAGTACCTACTCACTTGCTATCGGGCCCGAGGCGGTGGCTACCACCATCTCCCGTGTGACCGGCCATAAAGCACATCAATGTGTTTTGGTTATAGCCGGAGATAGCCATTCATATAAATCACATTTATTTTACACACATTCATTTCATATAAATCTGTGAAATGTAAGAAATGCTGAGCAGCAGCTTGACAATACTCTCGGTATAGTTGAGTCCATGAGCGACGGTTACCATTTATCATCAGGTGGGCCGTGGCTCGTCTGCCACCGAACGCAATATATATATATATATATGTGTGTGTGTAGGTATACCTATATAGGTATTAAATGTATCATTGTTTACTGACAGTTCCATCCATCCATTCATCAGCCTTTCATCGTCCACTGCTGGACATAGGCCTCCCCAAGGCAATGCCACAGTGAACGATCCTGTGCCGCCTGCATCCAACGAATGTCTGCGAATTTGACCAGGTCATCGGTCCACCTGGTGGGAGGCCGTCCTACACTGCACCGTCCGACACGCGGTCGCCACCCGATGTCACTTCAGCATGCTGACTGGGCGGGCTATGTCGGTTACTCCCGTTTCTGTATTATGGATCTTATCACGTAGAGAGATCCCAAGCATAGCCCACCCCATGGAACGCTGAGCGACTTTGAGCCTTGATATAAAGCCAACATTTAGAGACTACGCCTCTGTTCCGTAAGTCATAACCGGTAACACACACTGGTCGTAGACCTTCGTCTTCAGACACTGTGGAATATTGGACAAGAAGATTTTCCTTAGTTTACTGACAGTTAAAGTATTATAAATGGTACACACAGCACAACATGGCTATTGTTTAGTGGGTGAGAGTACCACAGCTCCCAACCCCCTGAACTGTGAGGTGCGCGAAAGGTACATTATTCCCGCATCACTAAAATACCAACAGAAAAGTTAGTATCATTTGTAGATCAACCAAATAATTTGGTTGTCTGGCTACACAGCCGTCTGTGCATAGTTCATATGCGCTCATTAATATGTTAATGGATTACGTTGGTTCAAACATTGGCCCACGTCTATTGTATCCAATCTTCCAACATATTAAACATTGTACAAGCAAAATGGTAGAATCAATGGCCCCCTTTATTTCACTGGCACAGCGAATCACGATAAGTAACCAGTGACAGGTCGCGTGCTGTAACTTGAAGACTAATAAATTATTAGTGCAGTAACCATTATATATATTTTTAAACATATAATATTAAATTCAAAGCACATGCTTTGAATTGTCTACATAGACTAGCGGTAAAACAAAGGACTGCAAAGACAGTGATGTGGAGTTCTATTCCCGGACCAAGGTCAAACCTGGTACGGCACTCACACCTCTGCTTATCGTCATTTTTGTAAATTATGTGTGTATTTGTTTGCAATTTGTCGGTGAAGGAAAACTTCGTGAGGAAACCTGCATGCCTGAGAAATTTACTCGACGGCTTGTGAAATCTGCCAACACGTACAAGGCCAGCGGCCTAATTCCTCTCACCATGAGAGGAGATCGATGCCCAAGAGAGGCACAGAAAAGGGTTGAAAAAAATTATTAGATTCAATAAATAGGTACCTATATTATAACAAAAGTTTAATAAAAAACTTGCAAGGGAATGCTCTGATGGTTCGGATATGTGGAAAGAATGCCGGACGTGCGACTAGTTAAGAAGATATACAATGCGAAAGTGGAAGGATATAGGTACAGGGGGAGACCGAGATTCACCTAGACCAAATCGGTCATTCATTGAAGGAAGGTGGAGTCAGAAGTCTCTGAAACTGACAAGCGTGTATGAAGAGAATTGTGAATGTTGAGGAAGCGAGAGATGTATGCAAGAATAGAGCCTTTTGGCACACTGTTCTATCTGCCTACCCCACAAGGGATATGGCTTGATGATAAGTAGTAGTACTTCCAAAACAATAATGTTTTCTAATCGGTAATTTCGGTCTATAGTGTTAACAGACACAAGCCTTGTACGCAGGAGATATTATAGTGCACTAATGTCTGCGCAAACACAATTGCACGCTCTGTTCCCTCACTTTCATAGTGCAATAGGACGGCATTCCGACACGACCGGAGAAAGATTAGGCGCAGTGTTTTCTGAGGCAAGGGGGTGAAACACCACCCACTTCCTAACTCTATTGGGAATTTTTTGACGGATAAATCCAATAACTTTTTGCAAGTCCAACCGGGGAATCGAACCTGAGACCTTGTGAACCACAATCGCATGCACTATCATTAGACTACCGAGGCAGTCAGAAAATAAATATCTATTATTTATTTATTGTTAAATTACAAGGAAAGTATTACAATTTAGTGTTGCCCCGACCCTTGAACTAGGGTTACCTGTATCTCCTCGACGGCCGCAGCGTCCTCTTCGTGGACCGGGAAGGGACGTTGTAAGGAGGGCTATGTCGTGCGGCGTCCCGCAGGGTTCGGTTCTAGGGCCGCTCCTGTGGGATATCGGCTACGACTGGGTCCTCCGTGGCCGGCTCCCCCCTGGGCTGGGCGTAATTTGCTACGCAGACGATACGCTTGTCACAGCCCGGGGCGGGACCCTCGAGGAGGTGGTAACGCTGGCCACCTCAGGAACCGTGGAGGTGGTCAGGCAGATCGAGGCGCTGGGGCTTAGGGTGGCCCTTGAAAAGTCGGAGGCCCTACTCTTCCATGGGCCCCGACGTGGCCCACCCGCCGGCGCCTCGATAACGGTCAACGGTGTTGGCTTTCCAATCCAGGCCCACATCAAATACCTGGGCCTGATGTTGGATGGACGGTGGCACTTTGGCGAGCACTTCCGCCGTCTTGCGCCAAAGCTCGTCGGTACGGCGTCCGCCCTCGGGCGACTGATGCCGAATTTGGGTGGACCGAGTCTCGCGTGTCGACGACTCTACGCGGGGGTAGTACGGTCAATGGCACTGTACGGCGCGCCCGTGTGGGCGGGGTCTCTGGCCGCTCGTAATAGGGCCCTTCTGTGGCGTCCACAGAGGGTCGTAGCGGTTAAAGCAATACGCGGGTACCGCACGGTCTCGTGCGATGCAGCCTGTGCGTTGGCCGGAACCCCCCCGTGGGATCTGGAGGCGGAAGTGCTCGCCGACGTTTATTGGCGGCCGTCGACGGCGCGGGCGGGGGGCAACTGCCCCTCGCCAAGCGCAATCTCAGCGTGGCGGGAAGATGCCCGCCGCGCCACCGTCCTAAAGTGGAGGTCTCAGCTGGAGACGCCCCGGGCTGGTCTATGGACCGTGGGGGCGCTCCAGCCGATCTTGGGAGAATGGGCAGGGCGGCAGCACAGGGTCCTCACCTTCCGGTTGGTGCAGGTTTTGTCGGGGCACGGTTGCTTCGGCAAATACCTGCACACGATCGCTAGGAGGGAGACGACCCCAGGCTGTCACCACTGCGACTGCGGCGAGGACTCGGCGCAGCACACGCTCGAGTCGTGCCCGGCCTGGGATGTGCAGCGCCGGGAACTCGCTGCAGTCATAGGCGTGGACCTGTCGCTGCCGGCCGTTACGCGAGCGATGGTTGGCAGTGACAGGGCCTGGACCGCGGTCGCCGCCTTCTGTGAGGCTGTCATCTTGCGGAAGGAGGCGGCGGTGACGGCCCGGGAGGAATCCTCCTTCGCGGACCCGATTCGCCGCCGGTGCGCGGGGCGGCGTGCGCGCGCTTACTTGCGCCTGATGCCGCCCTAGCCGAGGCTGCGGACGGTGGGGTCGGGGAGCACCCTGCCGTCCGCGGAAGCCTACCGCGAAGGTGTGACGCCCAAGTGCGCGGGGCGTCGCACAAGAGAGGGTGCCCGAAGGGGCTGCCGCCTGCGGATCGCGGTGAAACGACGCGGTTCCCGTGATCCGCCGTAGCAAGAGCGGGTGAGGGCGCACGGTGGGTTTTTAGTGGGCAGCGGGGTGTGCGGTAGGACATTTTTGCCCACCTAAAAAAAAAATTAAAAAAAAAAACAGTTACCTGTATTTCAAGAGTCGGTTTATTCCATTGTAGTTCTTAATTTTACTACTCCTTATATCTAAAACTTAACACCATTAATACATTTTATTTTTTATTTATAATACCAGCGAATTACAAACGCCACTCAAGTTTTAAGATTATTTCATATACAATATTTAAAAAAGCATTTTTGTAATAGTAAGTTACGAATAGATAACAAAAAGAATAACGTCGCATACTCGTATATTTTTAACAGACACGAAACCGCATGCATAATAGACCAGAATCACTTAATGTTTTTATACTACGCCAGTTCAAATAAGCATACGATCCACCTGACAGTAAGCGGTTATTAGTAGCCTATAGAGGCTAGCAACACTAGAAGCATCACCAACTTCATAGAAATTGGATAGAGGTTTGGGCTGTCAGCGCTCTCAGTCACCATACGAATCACAACTTTAGCCTAGGAGTACCTGTCGTTGTTTCACCCTCATCTTCTGTGAGGTTACTGCCCCGATTGGGTCGGCTCATTCTGTCTGTGTCAAGCTAAAATGTTATTCAGCTAAAGCAGCAGCATTGAATGTAAGTAATATTACTTGTCATTAAAATTAACAGATCTGGCAGACGTGGTCTTACCTGAACATTGGCTTACCTATTACCGGTTCCAGATTGTTTTTATAGATACTTAGAATTTCAATAAGGCATTGAGTGATTTGAAGTATATCTTTGTGGTTATTGTACTTGATATTCAAGATGACTATAATAAACAGAAATAGCCTAGTAAAACCAAGGATTTAAAAGACAGCGGTATCGATTTCGATCATCAGTGCCAGGTCCAGACCTCGCACGGACAGATCTCTAAATTTTCGCGATTTTTCAAACATATGTGTGTATATGTTTACAAATTATCACAGCTTGGTGAAGGAGAAATATAGTGAGGAAACCTGCATGTCTGACAGATTTTCACGACTGCTTGTGAAAACCGTTTGGTCCGTGTGGTGACGAACTAAGAATACAAGTGTAACCACCCCATTCTTTCCCATGGGTATCGTATGAGGCTACTAAGGGAAGTAGGCAATTATCATCCATTGCATGACTGGTGGTAGAGCTTGGTACCAAGTGGGAATACTCACTTATTGTCTGGCCCGAGCGGGTTGGTACCACCATCTCCCGTGTGACCGACCGTGAAGCACATCGTTGCGTTTTGGCTGTAGCAGGAAATAGCCGTTTATTCTTTCATTTCATATTGGTGAAATGAAATGGTGAGCAGCGGCTTGACAATACTCTCAGTATATGAGCGACGGTTACCATTTACCATCAGATGGGCCGTGGCTCGTCTGCCACTATATGCAATAAAAAAAAATAAAAAACTACCAAGAGGTAGACAACGGCCTAAATCCCTCTCACTGTAATGGGTCTCCCCGTGCCCAATAGTGGGACAGTAAATGGGTTAAAAAAAATACGAAAATTACCTTGTCGGCGTGTACACGATTATAAATTCATTATTTTGACGGTAATGTAACCGACTTCCGTGCACGAGGTCGTGGATTCGATTCCCACTCAGGACAATTATTTGTGTGATGAACACAGATATTAATGAACATAGAGTTCTGGGTGTTTTCTATTTATTATATGTATGTATTTACAAAAAAAAGTAATATAATATGTATTATAACCGTAATCGTAATCTAGTAGGTAGTTATTTTTACATAGAGATAATTAGTGTGCTGTAGAGTTATGTATTTATTTTCTGAAGTCCACGCGGACAGGGTCGCGAGCAGAATATAGTTTATTATATTTCTAGCCTGTGCCCGCGTCTTCGCCGCAGATAAAAGCTATTCTTCAGGTTATATCTCAGATTCCCGATATACTTGTAGTAGTATCGCATACCAGTATTTAAGTTTTATCAAAAGCTATGCAACAAAAATCTATTTAGTATTTTTTGCGTGATATGCGAACAAACAAACAGATAAACAGATAAAATTTCTTTAAAAATGTTTTCGATGCAGAGACAGTATTTATTTTCTCAATTTTTTTTAATTTACCTACGCTTTTAACATTTATAATAAATAGTACAGACTAGTAAGGATAGAGATATGGAACTAAAGGTATTATCAAGATATTCAGATTGCTTTACGAGTGAACTACAAACTAGACAGTATGAATAAATTAGTTTAAATTATGCATTTTTTCTATTATATTCTTTAATACATAACCGGTTACTCAACTCGTTCAAGGCTGCCTTGTGGTTTAAGGTTTGCGTGATTGAGATTTTGGTGTTTTTCCGTTCCTATAATGTTGTATGTAAATACAGTGAATGTGTTTATATAATTACTAGCGGCCCATCCCGGCTTCGCACGTGTGGACATTTATTTTTTAAACATTTTGGGATTAACGCAAATAAATTATCTTTATGCACGAGGCGTATATTTTTGTATTAGTATTTTGTTAATATATTATTATTTAAATGGAAGGTCTGATTTGAATAATTCAAAAAATAAGTAATATACTGGTATTAAAACGGTCTTAAATACGAAATCATTTATTTAGATAAGGATTGATACAATGGTATGGATAACAAGATCAGATTTTAGTCGGCATTTCTATTAAAATTTTAAAATTTAAAAAAGTAATAATAGTGACATAATAACTAGAATAGTTGGACTTATAATATCACAAAGTTTATTGTAGATATTGATATTATGTTCTTTAATATTGTACAACATTTTATGTAGAACAAAAAATTTTCATGTGTGTTTTCATCAATAGTTTTTAATGGCATTTTTTTACCCCTAGATTATATTTATGAATTTTTAGTAAGGATCCCTATTTTTTCTAGTAATAAATATAGCCTACGTTACTCAGGGATAATGTAGCATTATAATGGTAAAAGAATTTTTGAAATTAGTCCAGTAGTTTTTGAGTTTATTTGTTACAAAAATGCAAATCTTTCTTATTTATAATATTAGTCTTAAAAACTTTATAAATATAACCTATGTTACTCAAGGATAATGTAGTATTTTAATGGTAAAAGAATTATTGAAATCGGTTCAGTAGTTTTTGAGTTTATTCGTCGTACAAACACACAAAAACGCAAATCCTTCCTCTTTTTAATATAATTAGTATAGATTAATTTTAACAGGTTTTCTGTACTATGAATCTATAATATATAAGTATAATATAAATTGCTTGTCAACTGACAATCAACGGGGGGAAATGTGAGGCAAATTTTTGTTCTTTGTACATATAAACATAATTATGTTAATTTGAAATACAGTTACAGCCTCGGTGGTGCAGCGGTAGTGTGAGAAAAATTCTCAGTAGCAGCTCGGAGTTTGGAAATGTGCCCGGTAGGCGGCGATAGGCTCGCCCCCTATTACGTGGGACTCAAACATAGCTGGCGAATCGTGGGTGTGTAACAAACCTCTGCCTACCCCTTCGGGAATACAGGCTACTGCAGTGACGCTATGTGTTTTTGAAATACAGTTACTAAGTATAAATATATAACGCCGCGCTTCAGCTTATGCATATTTTTGCATGGGAGAAATGAGGGTAACATTTTGTAGTGTATCGGTTTTATTATAGTTAGGAACTTTAAAATTAGAATTCTGTCTACTTAACGCAAATACCCGGCTTTAGAATTGTCCCACCCCTCTCCACCCATGGGAGTCGTAAGAGCCGACTGAGGGAATACCGGAGGAGTGGGCAGCAGCACTCCTTCGAGTATTAACAACATCCACTGCGATCGCCAACCCGCCTGCCAAGCGTGGCGATTACGGCAATATGCCCCATTCTTGGGGAGGCCTATGTCCAGCAGTGGACGTTAAAAGGCTGATGGATGGATGGATAACGCAAATAATTAATAATGATAAGTTAGGTTTTTGGATTTTTACTGTTTAATGGAAGAAAATTGATGATATGGTAGTGTCAGCTTTAGTAGTAAAAATGTAAATGTAGGTATATATTTAATTATTATAATTTATGATATTTATCGTAAAAATATTTTAATTTTGTACTATTTACCTCATATCCGTGACTAATAATTCTGTACCTTATTAGATAAACCTCCTTTTAAAAATAGGTTTCATAAAAAGACAAGCGTTGTGCAAGCGTCAAAAGAAAAGAAAGTAAGTATATATTTTAAAATTTGAAATCTCTCGAACGTCAAGTCCCGAGAAGTTGAGTGAATGATGATTCTAAACGTTATATTATCTTTGGATGATTTTAGTGTTGGTTTTGGCATAGTAAAACGCGGATTATTCTGGTGTTGGTCTTTGGATGTTAAAGACGCTGATCCTTCCCTTAGTCTGAAGAAATTTTACTAAATACGTATTACTCCTATTACTAGTGAAGCGCAACCGTGGGTAGTGCAACCTATAAATTACCTGAGAAAGACATATTGGTTAACTGAACTTTATGCTGGGATTAATTCAATTATAGGATTCTTAATATATCATAGTTCTTATATTTTCTATTCTTAAAAACATTGTGTAAATTTATTTAAAATTGTACATATTATATCGTATTAGTCTTTTTTCTATCTTTAAATCTGTTTATGCAGGTTCTTAAGTTTTCCCCTTAATAATTTTATTGTGATGTGATGGCTGTCATCATTACACTACAAAACATCATGAGGTAGAGATTTACATCACTAAACACGAAGAGCTTATAAAAAACGTTGTTTTTAATTTAGATAATTTTAATGAAGATTTATATTGCAATATTTCTGTCTTTCAATAAGTGTCTAAGAAATGAAACTTAGTAAGCCAAACTGGAAATCTATCTAATAGCTTCTTCCGCGATGCGCAGACAACGGTAGACCTCAATATTTTATTTAAGAATATATATTCAGCACGCGAGTGAATCTGTGGGCGCCAGCTAATTACGTATATAATAATAATAATATTTTCGGGACTGTATTTCGATCATAGCGGTCAATATCAATAAGCTCGCCTACATCAGATCTCATATTACACAAATAGCTTTAGCAGCGGCTTCGCAGATTAAAAGATAGATTCATATTTATACCAAATTCTTTTATTCATTTTTAACTCTAAATATGAATGAAGAATATGAATGCAAGCGTGTATGAAGAGAAATATGAATATTGAGGAAGCGATTGATGTATACAAGAATAGAGTCTTTTGGCTGTTCTCTCTGCTTATCTGGCAAGGGATATAGCGTGATGATAATTAAGTAAGTAACTCTGAATAAATTACAATTGAGATATTTGATAGTTTTATGACATCTAGACTAGACTGCGAACGAAAGCTCAGCAGAATTCCCGAAAAACCACAAATATGAAATTAAAATAGGCATTATTTGCAAAAATAGACGGCTTGAAGAACAGTAAGGCAAAAATATAGATACATTATGTTGGTACTACTCCAAAATAAAACGTTTAACGTACGTTAAGGCGAGTTGAGCATTTACTGGGAGTAAGCTCAACTATTCTTTATTAGCTTTTCCCACGCCGGTGTGTATGTGCCTAATTTTAACATTTTGCACTCATCACTGAGGAATATCTTTTTAAAAGAGCTTTTTTTTCATAAAAGTACTTTTTAACAAGCTTTAATTAGCAAGCTTTATGTAACTGAATTAAACGTAATTTCGGCCCACTAGAAATTATTGGAATAAATTCAAAGGACATTGCTCTGCGTCCATACATAGTTCGCCCTGAAAAAACCTCAAAACAAAATCATGTGCTGTTTTCAAACATATACTGCCGTGTGGAACCGGCTTTAGGATTGCCCACTCCTCTCTACCCACGGGAGTCGTAAGAGTCGACTGCGGTCGGTACAGGACCGCTTGTTGTGGCGTTCTCTTGGGGAGGCCTATGTCCAGCAGTTGACGTTGAAAGGCTGATGGATGGATGGATTCAAACATATTACTTAATTCCCATACAATTATCATTTAATAGCGGACTAGAAGGAAAATCGTAGATATTATTATTACAAAAACTGTCTCTGATTTTGAGGTCATGAGTTGGGCGTTTTAAACTTATAACAATGAAGCTGGAATGTAAATGGATCAGTTTACGTATGACAGGAGATTGGTGTTTCACTCCATCCAACAGCCTTTTAACGTCCACTGCTGGATATAGGCCTCTCCGAGAATGGGGGATAGTGCCGTAATTGCCACGCTTGGCAGGCGGGTTGGCGATCGTAGTTGTTGGTGTTGTTTATAATCGAAGGAGTGCTGCTACCCACTCCCCCGGTATTCCCTCAGTCCGCTCTTACGACTCCCATGGGTGGAGAGGGGTGAGATAATTCTAAAGCCGGCCCCACACGGTAAACGTGGCTACCCCACACGGTGGTGTTTCACTACCTCTTGTAATAGTTTTCAATTCAGTTGGATTATAATTCTAGAGTTGCGTATTTCCAAAGCTCTATTAAATATTTACATGTTTCAAAAAATATTTTAACTATTCATTTTCAATATACAATAAAGATTAGATTACTTAATGATTTTAATTCAGAATAACATTTTAAGTTTGTCGTATATAAATAATAAAAATAAGTTTTTTTTTTATTGCATGTAGTGGCAGACGAGCCACGGCCCATCTGATGGTAAATGGTAACCGTCGCTTATGGACTCAACTATACCGAAAGTATTGTCAAGCCGCTGCTCACCATTTCATTTCACCGATATGAAATGAAAGAATAAACGGCTATCTCCTGCTACAAACAAAACGCAACAATCTGCTTCATGGCCGGTCACACGGGATATGGTGGTACCAACCCGCTCGCGCCCGATACCAAGTGAGTACTCCCACTTGGTACCCAGCCCTACAACCAGTCATGCAATGGATAATAATTGCTTACTTCCCTTAGTCGCCTCATACGACACCCGTGGGAAAAAATGGGGTGGTGACACTTGTATTCTTAGTCCGTTACCACACGGAATAAAAGCAGTGACATCTATTAACAAACTCTAATATTGATAATAACAATAAGTCTTATAAAAACAGGGACATCTATTGATAACACCTATTGTGAGACCAAAAAGCTTTTAATAAAACAAAACCTGATTTTTCTCTAGATTTATTATAATGTAGCTTATAATATTAGAACTGATCTTGATTTTCCGTTGTGACATTTTACACACAATTTCTAAGTCAATTGCAAAAATGTAATTCAGATTTAAAAATAACCTAACAATGCTTAAAAAGAACAAAAAAACGATTGTATTGACTTCAGGTAAACATGGCAGGCGCATCGGATGTACCTTCGAATACTTTTTTTCTTCATTATGACATGGAGTTAGTCCATGTTAAACGGATATATGCAATTTATATTATAAAAAATACTAATAATTATCATAGCCCTGATGCTACTATCGTACAGGGCGGAAAAATGGCAATGTCCTTTGCATACTTATCAAGGACCGATGATGATACAATAACTTAAGAGGCTTGCCTGTTTTCTTTTTTTACACACCGGTGCTATCGTCACACTTATCTCTTTTAGAGGTACTTACTTTTGAAGCTATTTTGAGTGTTTAAAAACTAAAAAAACGTGCTTCAATAGTTAATTGAACTAAAAAGTATGATATAATAATATAATAAATATTGCAATAAAAGCGTGAGGTGCTTTTTACTATATTTATTAATAATAATAAGTCTTTTAAAAAGCCTTTAAACCTCCGGCGCTCTCACTCACCACAGGAAAGTGCCAACCGTTGTTTCACGCGGATCTTTTGTTAGAGGGTAGTACTTCCCCGATCGAGCCAGCCCATTCATGACGGACTTAAGTAAGATTCTACCACATTATCAAAACAATAACACTTA
The DNA here is from genome assembly GCA_948253155.1 of Leucoma salicis. Classification (NCBI taxonomy): domain Eukaryota; kingdom Metazoa; phylum Arthropoda; class Insecta; order Lepidoptera; family Erebidae; genus Leucoma; species Leucoma salicis. The sequence continues at coordinate 18,595,221 of OX411815.1, read as the reverse complement.
GCCGCAAACAATTTGCCATTTATTTTTTAAAATCTATAGGAACTTTTTATTATAAAACTCTAACAGAGCTGTGTCTGTATTTTTAAGATATTTGAGAAAAATTACTGTATTAAGCTGTTATTGACTGTTTGTCTGTTTGATCGTTCGCGCATCATGCAAAAACTACTTAACGGATTTATATGTAACTGTTCTATTTGATAGGTAGCTCATTAATTAGACTTAAAAACTGGTATACATTTTATCCCGCTACTATATCGATAACCTGAGATATAACCTAAAAACTAGCTTTTGGCTGCGGCGGAGCGGCAGGCAGAAGATAGTAGATATATAAATACGTGAGACAACTCTACAGCAATTTAATTAGCACATTTCTCATACATGTCTGAGCTTTGAGCATGAGATTCAAATCAAATAGGAGTATCGCAATCAACATTTTATTGTTGAACATGATTGTGTTCAGTGAGTTTGGTTAGATGATCGAAGTACCTATACATAACATGACATAGTGGCCTTTATTACTTTGAGTTAAAAGATAACTTTGTTTGTAGGTATGTTTCAAAGTTGCAAGTAGTTCAGTGTGTGAGCCCAATCAATGCCTATAGTTGAAATGGACCAAAAAAACCGGACAAGTGCGAGTTAAACTCGCGCGGAGAGTTAAGTAAATGATTATCTAAGTTTCTAAGTTTTTTTTTATTGGTCCCGAATTAGTTTATTTTTCTGTTATTTTAAATACCATAGACTATTTATAAGTTTTCCTGTAATCTATAGGTGAAGAACTGTAGTCTATATTTATTTAAATGTCTTAGGCCAGGCAATTTTGACGATAGTTTGGGGGAATGTTTAATGTTTACTTATTTCCTAAATAAATTCAAAACCATTTGTCTTAAAATTATAAAAATTATATTTGGATATCTTCCAATGAGCCCTTTAATTTTGTTTCACTGTATTGATATTTTGAGTTTTTTATTTAACCCAAAAGTGGCACCCGTATTTAAAATTCGTGTGTGTAGTGTACCTACTTCTAACTCTAAACATACATTTGTATCAAAAATGTTTCAGTTCATTTAAAGGATAAACAATTGAAAATCTAGCTTTGAATTTGGAATTGTAAAGATCAAACCAACCAGCTATAAAATTATGTTATTTTATCATGGAAATAATTCTCTTTTGATTTAATTATCAGAAAAAAAATAGAAACAGAAGTGATTAAATTTTTTCGAAGAGAAGTTTATTTATTAGACGAGATTTGATTGATTGAGGTATTACTTTAATAACGTGCTCTGCTCTCTCTCTCTCTCTGCTTATATTCTTGTCTCGAGTGGTCAAAGACGATTAATATTAATGACAGTAAATGTTGAAATTTAATACTCAATGCTAATAACAGACTTTGATGTAGTGCTCCTAAATTTAAGCATTATACTCGGCTGTATTAATTTACAAGCATTATAAAAAGCAAGACGAAGAATTATACACAACAGATTTTAATTTTATTGTCGTTTAGGTGATTTTTCAAGGAAAGTATAAATCATCAGACCCCTTCCTTGTCCACCCTCTATCGTAATTATTGTTACCCTTCTATTACTCTTCATATCTTTGTCTTCCTACCTTTTTTTTCTTATTGCCAATGATAGTAGACGAGCCACGGCCCAACTGCTGTTGTGGTAACCGTCACTCATGGACTCACTATACATAGAGTATTGTGTCAAGCCGCTGCGCACCATGTCATTTCTCAGATATGAAATTAAAAAATAAACGGCTATGTTCTGCTACAGCCAAAACACATTGACATGCTACATGACCGGTCACACAGGAGACGGTGGTACCGACACGTTCGGGTCCGATAGCAAGTGAGTACTCTCACTTGGTACCCAGCCCTACTACTAGTAATGCAATGGGTGATAATTGCTTACTTCTCTTAGTCGCCTTGTACGACACCCGCGGGAAAGGATGAGGTGGTGACACTTCCGTCCGTCACCACAGAGAAACCTCTCCACCTCATATCTCTTGCCCTGGAACTAGCAACACGTGAGTGATACCACTAGTGTTGCTAGCGAGTATAGGCTATTAAGTTAGCCGTGTTCCTTTTGACTAACTCTGTTGTATAAAAAAAGTTCTATTTTGCCAGCGGTAGACCACGACGAACAATCAAACCCAAAAATATTTTCGATTTACTAATTGATTAGATGCCCGTTGATTTTATGATTCGTCATCGTAATCAAGAACTGTTCCCCAAATATTTGTACCAGTTATTATAATCAATTCGGTAAGCTCAAAATGTTTTTGTTGCGTACCACACTTAGGTTTAATTGATCAAAGTTTATAACTTTTTTTGATTAAAATAGAAGCATCGGCAACAGTTCAGTATTTTGGTACGCCTGTGTTAGTCTGCAATTTTTTTGAAGTGAAACCTTCTTTTAGCGCGGTACGCATATTTTTAGATGAGATAAAATCTCTGGACTCGCGACACTATTACGAGACGCAGCTATAGTGTGTGAATTGGAAATTAAATTTGACTCACTGCCCGGTTTCCGATTGAGCTGAAATTTTACACCAAATTCAAATTCAAATTCAAATTCAAAAATATCTTTATTTCATAGGCCTATTAAGTAGCACTTAAAATCGTCAATAATACACTAATAATTAAAATAATTAACACGAGCGCCTGAGGCGAGTGCAACCGCAATAACAAAGTGGCGATTGCAATCGCCACAAACGGCCGGATTCCGTAGTAAAGCCTTTCATGAGAAGAACCCGGCAAGAAACTCATGGGCCACTTTTTTAAATTGCCAATTTATTACAATTTAATATAATCTTTATAACTAAAATTACATTATATCTTATAAAACAATTTTGAAAATTAATGAATGAGGAGCAGCTCAAGCCCATTTAGTTTTATCCTCAAGATAATCCGAAACAGTGTAATAACCTTGATTACAAAGTCTAATTTTTACGGCTTTCTTAAACTTATTTAGTGGCATGTTTCGGACATTTTCAGGAATTTTATTGTAGAAGCATATACATTGCCCCATGAAAGATCTACTGATTTTGTGGAGACGAGTACTGTGAGCAACAAGATTGCCTTTGTTCCTTGTATTAATGTGATGAACGTCGCTATACTTATCAAAGCTTCTGATGTTTTTCTTGACATACAACAGATTTTCATATATAAATAGAGACACGACAGTTAGAATATTTATTTCTTTAAATTTCTGTCTCAGGGAAACTCTCGGGCCCAGATTATAGATTGCACGAACGGCCCTTTTCTGAAGTACAAATATAGAATTTAAATCGGCGGAGCATCCCCATAGCAGTATGCCATAGGACATAATACTATGAAAGTAACTGAAATAAACTATTCTAGCCGTTTCAACATCAGTCAATAATCTAATTTTTTTTACCGCATATGCCGCTGAGCTAAGCCTACCTGACAATTTTTTAATATGGGGGCCCCATTGGAGTTTGTTATCTATAGTGATACCTAGGAAAACCGTGGACTCCACAAGGTCCAGTTCGACGCCATTCAATTGTACATTGGTTTCTACATGCTTTACATTGGGTGTAGTAAATTTTATACATTTAGTTTTATTTTCACTTAAAACTAGGTTATTAGTATTGAACCAATGAACAACTTTAGATAGTGTGTTGTTCACATCGTCATAATTAAGTTGTTGCCTTCTTATTTTAAATAATAAAGATGTATCATCTGCGAACAACACAATATTTCGATTATCTCCTACGTAGTATGGTAGGTCATTAATATAGACTAAGAACATAAATGGCCCCAAGATGGACCCCTGCGGCACACCCATTGTCATGACAGACCCATGTGATAACGTGCCATTAACATCGACCCTTTGAATTCTATTGCTCAAATAAGAAGTCAAAAGCTCGAGAGCCCTGTTCCTGATTCCGTAATGGTATAACTTTTTAATGAGGGTTTCATGATGTACACAGTCAAATGCTTTAGACAAATCGCAAAATACGCCTAACGCATCGTGCGAATCTTCCCAAGCTTTAAATATGGTTTTTAACAATTCTAGACCTGCATCAGTAGTAGAGCGATTCTTAGTGAAGCCGAACTGGTTTTTATGAAAAAATTTATGATTGTCAAAATGATCAACCATTTGTTTGAGAATAAGCTTCTCAAATACTTTACTTAGTGTCGGTAGTAGTGGGGAGCAATAATATGAATAATTGAGTTAACTAACTTAACAGACATACCCCATAAATCCGCAGTTTTTTTAATATTAAGACTTTTAAAAGAATTTATAACACTGTTTACATTGACATCCGAGAATTTAAAGGAAGTATTACATATCGGAACACATTGCCTAAGGAGCGATTCGGCTGCAGTAGGAGACAACGTCAGATGTTTTGTTGTTAAAACAGGAATATTAGTAAAATAATTTTCAAATGCCGTTGCCACTTCTCGATTCGCTCTTACATTTTTGTCATCTATTTTCAAGTTAAAGTCCCTCTTGCGCACTGTTTCTCTACCAGTTTCACTGTTTATCACCTTCCAAGTCATTTTAATAATATCGCCGGATTTTTTGATTTTATTTTTCAGATATAGTGGTTTAGCACAGGAACAGGCCCGTTTGAATGTTTTGGAATAGTTTTTTACATATTCCAAAAATATTGGGTTGTGATTATAAGTTTTTTCATTATAAAGTTCATATAACCTTAGTCTACTTTTATAAACACCACAGGTAGCCCATTCACTAAAGCCCGCGCGAGCGCCAATAGTTACAGTTTTAGGTTTAAAATTCTTGCTGAATTCATTACTGATCAACTGGAATAGAGCAGTATATAATCGTTAGGGTTGTCATGAAAAGGCAACCGTGGTACTTTTTCAGATAGATTACATTTAAAAAGCTCTAAGCGGCTAGAGTTCATTGGAACAAAGGTAACTTTATCTTTATGGACCCTACTAGTTCCAGGAAATACCACAAGTTGTCCACAGTGATCAGATTCCAGTTTATTTATGATAGATTTATTAATTGGTTTTGCATTTGTAAATATATTATGTATACAAGTTGCGCTCAAAGAAGTAATCCTAGTAGGTTCCAGAAAAACATTGTACATGTTATAAGATTTCATTATAGTTATAAATTTTTGAGTAATAGTACTATTTTCAAGTAAATTTATATTAAAATCTCCACAGATCACAATTGTTTTATTTGAACAGGAGGCTTTAAATAAAATATCCTCTAAGTGTCTCTCAAAATCATCATATGGTGAACATGGGGGTCTATAAACACAAGCGACAATGAACTGCTCAGACTCAATACAAGCAATTTCAATAACCCGTTCAACAGAGAGGCTCATAATATCATTACGTACTTTATATTTAATTTTATTATCTATAATAATTAGGGCACCACCCCGTATACTAATGTCTCTGTTGAATGAGCAAGCAACCTGGTGATTGGGAAAATTGAAAATGAATTGATTGTTTTTGAGCCAATGTTCTGTAATACAAAGAATATCTAATTCACAATCATTAATAAATAATTCAATTTCCAATTCTTTACCAAGCATACCTTGAATATTTTGATGTACCAGGTTGATAGGCTTTAATTTATTATTATTACACAATATACTATTACTAGAGCAAGAGGATGTCTCTTTTGTCTTTATTAGATTATAATTGGTTGATAAACTATTTTTAAAGCAAGAGGATATCTCTATTGTCTCATATTGTAATTTAAATTAGTACATGAAATGTCATTATTTTTATTACTATAAATGTCATCATTTAAATTACAAATGTCAACATCAGATTGCTCAATAAAAGCAAAGTTGTTAGCCAAGTTCTTGGCTGATGTATAAAAAAAATATGATAGCGAAGCAGCTACCTGTTGTTTAAAATATTTACAAAGATAATATCTATCTTCCGTCAAATAATAATAATGCTTATTAACATAATTGTTAATGTCACCCATATGTATATCGCGTGACAATGCAATATTATGATGACATGGAGCTGATCTGATGGTGGAGCTGGAAGGTGGACCTTCGAACTCTATAATAAAACAGCGCAACCCCATCGAGTTTGTGCTTTTATGATTCGTCTTGAAGAGTACTTTGTGTCTAGATGGTATCCAAGGTCTGAGGATGAAGCTGGAAGGTGACCACAGTAACTCTTATAATGAAACGACGTAACTCCATCGAGTTTGGACTCGTTTGATTCGTCTTGATGAGTACTTTGTCTTTAGATGGTATCCAGGGTCTGATGATGGAGCTGGAACCTTCCAGCTCCCATACCAAACTGTAATTAAATGGCGCAACTCCATCGAGTTAGGGCTCGTTTGAAATGTATTGACTAGTAATCCAGTTCCAGATGATATCCAGGTTCTGATGATGGAGCAGGAAGGTGGCCACAGTAACTCTGTAATGAAATGACGCAACCCCATCGAGTTTGGAATCGTTTGATTCGTCTTGACGAGTACTTTGTCTTTAGATAGTATCCAGGGTCTGATGATGGAGCTAGAAGGTGGCCATAGGAACTCCATTATAAAACGACATAACACCATCGAGTTTGGGCTCGTATGATTCGTCTTGACGAGTACTTTGTCTCTAGATGGTATCCAGGGTCTGATATGGAGCTGGAAGGAGGCCACAGTAACTATGTAATGAAATGACCCGAACCCATCAAGTTTATATTCGTTTAATTCGTCTTAAGGAGTACTTTGTAAAGTTATGATCTTTTATTTTTTTGAATGAATAATTTTGATTTACAAATTTTAAACATTTTTGATCTATATTTTAGCACTTGACATGCTCAGCTACTCTTAAAGTACAAATTATAATTCCCGCTTGTACTAAAATACTCTTTTTCCTTATTCACAAATTATAATTTGTACTTTAAAAATTTTAATTTAGGATCGAACAATTAATTTGGATATCTAAAAATAACAACTGTTTATTTATAGTTTTAAGTTTTCACTTCTGTCGGCAGTCCTTAGACTGCTTTGATTTTTTTTTAATTGTATCGTATTCTATATATCCTAAGTAGTCTAATACAGTATTTTTTTAAAGACACCCTGAACTAAGGAATAATCCTTGTATCGCGGGGGACTTTACAAACATACAATTTCACGGACACAAAGTACACCCCGACTCAGAACAACCATTTGTGGATCAAACAAAGAATTTTCCCTCGTGGGAATTGAACCCACAACACTGGAGGGGGGCTGTTATCTATACCACTCCGTCTCAATTTGATTGGTAAGCAAATAAACCCAAGCGTGATAGATTTCAAAATATACAAATATGTTTAATGATTTCTGCTCTATGATTTTAGTGGACGTACCAGATGGTTACATAATAAAATAACATTATCTACACTATTATAAAGCTGTAACATAGCTGTGTCTGTACATTTAAGATATTCGAGAAAAAAATTACTGTAATAGGCTATATAGGCGTGTCTAAACACAAAACAATGTTTTTTAGAATTTTTGTCTATTTATTTGTTTGTTTGATCACAAACATACATCATGCAAAAACTATTAAACGGATTTTGATGCAACTGCTTTTATTTGATAGCTCTTGATTAGACTTAAGCACTAGTATATATTTTATCCCTCTACTTTATCGGAAATCGGAGATATAACCTAAAAACTAGCTTTTGGCTGCGGTGAAGCCGCGGGCAAAGGTTATTCATTTATAAAATAGTTGTTACATGTCTAGTTTTGCCAGCCCTATTACTGCTAAGAGGTTCTAAACAAATAATATTTGTGCAAAACAACCGAGCCGTATTATCGTCCAACTCAACAAATGAAGGGCTATTACGTACGTTCATGCACCATGCAATCAGTTATAGCGATATAAACGATTGTTGCAAGCCGACTTGCGAGGCCAGCTAACGCCAACACATGAGACATATAACATAACGGCTCATTAGTATTATATATAGTTATTTTAAAATGTGGTCGTTGAGCTGTATTAAATAGAAGTGATTTTTTGATTGCGGTTTATTCTACGTGTCGATTATCCTCACTATTATTACATATAGCTTAGAACCCATGAAAGTACGTAGGCTACTGAACACAAAGTTTAAAATGTTAAATTTAAAATGATAGCCTAGAGCAGGATTTCAACCTTTTTTTTTTTGTTAAGATGGGAAAAAATGTACCTAACTGCACACCCCGTCTTTCGGAGTAACGAACAGGGTAATGTGGGGCACTCACCCACTAAATAAACCTGCCGTATACCGTCTGTCCGCCTGTATTGGCGGGCCACTGGAATTGTGTTACATTAATTCAGTGATAGCAGGAATTCAACCTACGTCTCCTCCATTACTGTTCCAGACGTATGCATTGCACATTGTGTTAATTTATATGGCACGTATTTATTTACGAAAATCAGCTCAAAAATGAAGGAGAAATCTTTGTACAATACATTCAAAAAAGAAACATGGCTATTATAGAACCTCCTTTTTTTCTTTTGGAAACAATATTCCCACCCTTTCGTGTCTATGCTATTATAAAAGTCTGAGATAAACTGCTCGCGACTTCGTTATTGTTGACAACCAGTTGACAACAGAATATAAATACTTTGGAAAATACAAAAGTGCACGCCTCATAATCTTCATTTTTCACAATAAAATTGATTATTTGATAAGTAACTAATAATGTATTGGTCTTACTAAGTAGTTTTCAATAAATCATATAGATAGCCCTAATTTCAAAAAGTACCTTCTCATGTCTTATACGCTATCTAGCGCTAATTTTAAGAAGTACTTCTACATTGGTCTATAGCAATAGTTCTCACGAAATAAGGTCTATACTGATTTTAGTGTCGCGTCGAGCGTAAATATTCACTATTTTTTTTGTTTATTTAATAACAATTAAACCACATTGAATCAGACCGTGAAAACTGATAGGGATCTATTCGTAATCATAATAATTCGTACACGAAAAAAAAGACTCAATTAGTAAAGTATTTTGGTCGTTATCGTGTTAACATACATTACCTACAACAAACGGACGTCCAAGACATAACATTTTCAAACAGTTTTTTAACTAGTTTTTAATAACAAAAATAGCATCAAAAATATCATGAGTGTTAAAAATAGTGTTTTTTCTTGATATGTGTGTGTATATATTATTTTACAAGTGCAATTTATGATAAATAGAGACATTTTTAAGTTTGAAAAATCAGTTGTACTGAGTGAAACGAGAGCAATACCCACCTCAACGCTTCGCTTATGAGGCGTGCAATATGTTACTCTATGGCACGCTTATGATCTCTATGGCGAAATCCCACTAGGACTATCAATTTTTCTGGGATAAAAATAGCCTATGTCTTTTTCTGGGTTCCAGACACAGGCTACTGTTCATCCAAGAAAAAAATATGATTAGAGTGGAATAGCTATTTTTATATAGAGATGATTAATGTGCCGTAGAGTGATATATTTATGTTCTGATAAAGTCGAATCGCAGGAGGAATCTAGTTTGTAATTTTAGTAAGGAACTAAAGATAAGCCCCTCGAAGTATAAAACTGTATTGATCTAGTAGAAAAATAAGCAAGATTCACTGCAGGTAAACAGGTTCCATAATATGTTTTATTAGGTACTTAAATAAGAGATTCCAATTTTTTAATTTGCCTTCAATTAACTACATAAAGGTTTTATATTCATTGCTTAAAAATAAAAAAGAAATAACAAGTACTGAGAAACTGCACAGTTTTTGTTTTTTGTCGTTAATATCTCTTTTGTGTATTTATTATTATGTAAACTATAAATTTTGTTATTTATTTATCGACGTGAACAATACTAGAACATTTAAGTACGTTATAAATGTTTTTTCAAACCTTTACTGTCCGATTATTGGGCACGTATTTTCTTCCAGGCTGACAGGAATTTAGGCCGTATTTGAACACACTTATCGAATATGAGTTAACAGGCTTCATAAGCCGTCGAGAAATTCTCCAAAAGTCTGTAGATTTCCTAGCGATATTTTCTTTTTTTTTCTGTCTCAATATAGGGCACGAGTCTCCTCTCTCATGGTGAGAGGCATTAGGCCTAGGCCACTACGCTGTCCTGGTGCGGGTTAGCAGAATGCACAACCCGTTTAGAAAATCTGTCAGGCATGCAGGTTTCCTCACGATGTTTTCATTCACCAAACAGTGATAAATTTTAAACGAATACACACATTTCGAAAAATCTCGTAAAGTCAGAGGTGTGTGCTGCACGAGGTCAGAACCTTGGACTGAGGATCGAACTCGATACCACTGTTTAAACAGTCCTTGGTTCTACCGCTAGGCTATCACTGCTACCACTGAAGGAATGTAATATGGTTCCGGTGACCCGCTAATAAAGGTGGAGAGACTGCACACGGCGGGTTTATTTAGTGGGTGAGCCCCACACTACCCTGTTCGTTGGCCCGAACGACGGGGTGTGCGGTTAGGAACATTTTTTCCTACCTTAACAAAAAAAAGGCTATCACTGCTGCTAATTAGTGAACATAATGTGGAAAAAACAATTGTGTGTACTTATGTACACGCGTTAGAAGTTATACTTCTTATTATTCTTTATTTAAATATCACAAAGAAACTAAAATGTTGACTATAGCTAACTTCAGGGTGTCTAACTTCAGGGTGTCGGTTTTTCGTGACGGTGTGCGCGCGCATCGTAAAAATTTACTCTCATAATTATTCCCTAACGCGCCAAAAGAAGTATATCTTAAAAAATCTGTGTAATTCAATACTACTACTATCTTTGTAGCCTTTGGTTTAACAAGGCTATGAGTATTATTGAGTAATTTAATTTAATTATTTATTCGTGGAAATCCTACCAGTTAATATGTTTTAGGAAAATCGTTTCTCTTCTAGCTAGCAGTTCCTAGAAGCTAGATATACCTATTTAATTCTCATTATTTTGTTAATTTTAAAACGATTAGAAACTGGAGGCCACTCAGACGTCACAAACCAAGTAAGTACCTATATAATGAAGCTTAGAGAATTTTATTTAATACTTACGCGAATGTCTAGAATTACCAAGAGAATTAGATTTTTTTAGGAAGGCTGTAGGAAGGCTTTTGTAGTTTGTTAAAATATCATGCTACATGGGAAGTAAAAATAACGAAATGAGCACTGTCTGACGTCATACAATTGGATAGCGATGTGTAAAATATAAAAAGCGCGGCGGCGCGGGGAGCGGCGCAGCAACGCTGTACCCGGTCACGAAGCCAGCGGGCAGATCGCGCGGCGCTAGAGCGGCGTAGTGTTGTGTTACGAGAAATTAGTAGGTATCTTTGTTCGCGAACGAAATTTCTAAACAGCGACGACAATATCTTTTGATACTGATTCCTTCCTAAAGTTTAATTTATTGTGGGCAAAAGAAGATGTAAATCCTACTACGTCACTACGTCAATACAGACGCACGGGCGCCGCTAGATCGGTATGCAACGCTCGTACGCCGCTGGCTGCCCGCTGCGCGCGCCGCTGCCTTCGAGGACAGTTCCATATAAATGTATACATTGGAACGCGCCGCTCGCCTCGCCACTGCCGCCGCCACCCCGCTACCGCTGAGTTCGTGACTGAGGCCTAAATTAAGGCTGTCGATAGAAATGAAAACTTAAAAGAAAAAGAAACATTCTTAAGTTATAATAGTTAAGTTTCTATCTATCAACAGAGGGTGTAGAATGTTACACATATAATCATATTACACATGACATCGCCGTCTTATTATGATTGGTTAAGGGATCTTCGTACAATAAGGAGATGTTGCTGCAGTTGAAAAACGTTCCTTCCAGGCTGAGAGGAATTTAGGCCGTATTACACCACATTAATCGCATATGAGTTGATAGGCTTCATAAGCCATCGAGAAATTCTCAACGATATTTTCCTTCACCGAGCAGGGATAATTATAGTTGCGGCACGCTATGATGGCCGTTTTGACATATTACAATAGTGATGTGAAATGTCAATTTATTCTCGAAAAAAATATAATCAAATCTATAAGTTTTTATTGCAAGTAGTACCTGATTAAAAAGATTTAATAAAAAAAGATATAAATGTTTACGTAATATATTTGAATGAACTGAGTATTGGAATGAAAATGAATATAAATACTTTATATGCACACAAGAAACAAATTAATACAAAAAGAGACTAAAAAAGGTCATATTTAATCAGATTCATCCATACTGCTATTTTCACTGTCGTCACTGCTATCATCACCTACATTAATTATAAGTTCGTTTTCTAAAATATTATCTATTTTCACATCTCTTTCATAATCTTCCCGTATTAATTTAACAGTTCTATTCATAACCTTTTCCCAGTCTCCTTTAGTCACATGTTCACAAGCTTCTTCTAATATTTTTAGCATTTTTGCTGTGGTAAATGGGGGTTCTCTATTGTGTCTTGCAGCATATCCCCATTAATTTGAGCCCATACCAACTCAATTGCATTATATTCACAATAGTAAGGCTATTTCGAAAAATTGGCACTCCATTTTGAGATTCACGATCGAAATAGTTACGAAGGCGCATAACGAACTCACGTGCCGGACTGTTTAGAACAGTTCTCTGCGCACGTTCAGCCATATTGACGAAATCCACAACAAAAGGCGTAAACAGAGTCCAAATTAACGAGCAAGGGTCAACAGTAATGCAGTATCAATATCCGAAATCCAAAGCCAGGTCAAAACTATATCACAATCGCAGTGCACTCGCAGTTTGTACTTTTCGAATCAACGTCAAGTCGAAACTGCTTTGTTTTGCATTGAGCATTGACGTGAGTTTGCCGGAGGTAGTAGTTGTGCTGGCCAGCGATCCTAGTGACGATCATATTAGATTTAATTTTTTTTAAATTTAAATTTCGAAAAATAAATGACGAGTTGTGTGGTAAATAAGTACACCAATAATTGTAATCTTATAAAAATAAAAACTAAATGTTCGCGTGACCCTAATATATATAGAAATAGTTTAGAAATCAATGTAATAAATAAATTTTGTGTCCTAAAATTATACATCCGATAAATTTTATGACTAACTGCACTCTATTGACAATAAAGAACAGAAATTTGCTCCTTCAAATGTAATTATTGATTAATACGAAACTTCATGAGTGGACAAACGTCAAAACGGCCAACATAGCGTGCCGATAGTATAGTGAAGTTCAACCCTCTTTTTTTATCTCAACAACCGGCACGGGTCTCCTCTCTCATGTTGAGAGGCATTAGACCTAGTCCACCACGCTAGCCTGGTGCGGGTTAGCAGAATTCACAACCCGTTGAGAAAATCTCTCAGGCATGCAGGTTTCATCACGATGTTTTCATTGACCAAACAGTGACAAATTTTTAAGCAAATACACATAAATGCGTAAAATCTTGTAGTCAGAGGTGTGTGCCGTACGAGGTCAGAACCTTGGACTGAGGATCGATCTCGATGCCACTGTTTATACAGTCCTTGGTTTTACCGCTAGGCTATCACTGCTGCTAATTACTGAACATAATGTAGAAAAATCTGAGTAATTCAATACTACTATCTATGTAGCCCTTCGTTTTAACAAGGCTATTAGTATTATTGCGTAATTCAATTTAATTATTTATTCATGGAAATTCTACCGATAAATCTTGAGTTAATATGTTTTAAGTAAATCGTTTCTCTCCTAGCTACGCAGTTCCTAGAAGCCAGATATACCTATTTAATTCTCATTATTGTGTTAATTTTAAAACTATTGGGAACTGAAGGCCATAAGGACGTCACAAACCAAGTAAGTATAAAAAAAACTTATAAAGTTTGTTGATTTGACATTTTTTTTAGATAGGGTTGTTAAATGTCTTACTACATGGAAAATAAAAATAATGCAATGAGTACCGTCTGACTTCATACAACTGGTTTGCGATGAGCAAAGAATAGAAGGCGCTTTTTTTAAAAAAATATAACGTGATCTGCCAATTACGCTCAGGAGGGCCCCACACTACCCCTGAATGACGGAGTGTCCGGTTAGGTAGGTACATATTTTCCCCCCTTAAACAAACAAAACTTTTCTCAGTGTGGTGACGGACTAAGAAAACACGCTGGGCCAAGTCGGAGTACTCACTTGTTATCGGGCCTGAATGAGTCGGTACCACCGTCTTCTGATATCTCTCTGACCTACCTCTAACTCTATTTATTAATGTAGGATAAAAAGTTGTCTATATCCTTTTCTGGGTTCTGAATATATAATTATACCTATGTATATTAAATTGTGTGCCGTGTGGGGCCGGCTTTAGAACTGTCCCACCCCTCTCTACCCACGGGAGCCGTAAGAGCAGGCTGAGGGAACACCGGGGGAGTGAGCAGCAGCACTCCCTCGAGTATTAACAACATCCACTGCGATCGCCAACCCGCCTGCCAAGCGTGGCGATTACGGCATTATCCCCCATGACAAGCACACAACATAAAATGGCCCACAGTCACGGCAGCTCCGCTATTCCGTGGCCTAACGGTAGCGGGCCCGGTAACGGCGGAGCAGGGGGTGCAAAGAATCTCCGGTCACGGAAAGGCTACCACAGTCAACGACCTCTGGCCCTGGTAACGCACAACGTTCGGACACTTCGGATCGACGAGAGAATCACCGAGCTGGAAGAGCAAGATCTGCTGGGACATTATAGGGTTGTCAGAAGTCCGAAGAGAGGGTGAGGGCACGACAATTCTCCAGTCCGGGAACTTGTTCTTCCACCGGGAGGGCGACCACCAGTCCCAAGGAGGTGTCGGGTTTATCGTTCGCAGGTCTCTCGTAGGCAACGTGGAGAGGATTGAGAGTGTGTCGAGTAGGGTAGCATACCTTATACTCAGAATAACCAAAAGGTATTCGTTGAAGGTCATACAGGTTTACGCACCAACCTCGACACACTCCGACGAAGAGGTGGAGGCCCTATATGAGGATATCTCGAAGGCCATCCACTCGTCTAAAACCAACTTCACGGTGGTTATGGGAGACTTTAACGCGAAACTAGGCAAAAGGACAGACGATGAGCTGAAAGTGGGGCACTATGGTTTCGGGCAAAGGAATCACAGGGGCCAGATGCTGGCTGATTTTCAAGAGAAGAAAGGCCTCTACATGATGAATTCCTTCTTCAGGAAACAGCCTCAGCGGAAATGGACCTGGATAAGCCCTGATGGTTCAGTAAAAAACGAGATTGACTTCATCTTATCGGACTGTAGCGGTGCGTAGCGGAAGCAGTGGTTATAGCAGAAAGAAAGAGTAGACTCCACAGCAGAATAGAAACAGTTTATTTACACACACAAGAGTTTATATAGAAGGAGTGGCAAGTATACAGAAAGTAGAAACGAGTACACAGACGACAGATCACAGAATAGAATAGCGAAAGCAAGTTTTATAATACGCGAGGTTTAATAGGTAAGCGCGGACTAGGAACATGCGTGGCGGTCGCGTCGAGTAGCTATTACCGACTGACTGGAGCTGCGCCGGCGCTCGCCGATCGATATATGAATCTATACAATGGGCGGCGGCCGGCGAACCCGTTTGAATTCACTATATATAAACTACGGTTTGCATGTCCGCCTATACTTTTACACTGATATATAATATTAAAATTATTTATACACTTTTACATTTAACATTATATAAGTACGTATATTAAAATTGTTTATATACACTTATTATACCTTACAACTGTAACCAAGTTAGGACGCACACCATATCACCCCCCCCGAGAGACCGTCACTACGGGCGATAATAGTCGGGGAAATGTACTTTACGTCCGGAACGCGTCGTTCTGACATTATTTCCTCCGGTTTCAGGTGGCTTGGTAAGTGATGGTAGTTTTTGTGGTATGTTTGTGTTTGTGTGTTCTTGAGTGTAGGTTTTTGTATGAATGTTAATGTCTGCATGTGTGTCGTGTAATACGGAGGCTGGTTTAAGCCGGTCTATTGAGACTGTGACAGCATTGCTATTTATTAAAAGTTTGAAGACTTTGTCACCCCGCTCCAGTACCTTACGTGGTCCGGTATAGGCGGGTTTTAGGGAACCAGACGTATCATCTCTCAGCAATACATGGCTAGTCGAACCTAAGCCCTTAAAAATAAATGTTGTCTTGCTACTGTGGCGTGTTGCTGGTGTGGGTTGCAAACGCTTTGCGAACATCCTTAAGCGCACTACGTAATCGGACATGTCAACTGTGTCGTCGATTGTGGACTGAAATAGTTCACCAGGCAACCTAAGCGTTTCACCGTACAGTAGTTCGGCTGGTGTGGTACCTAGATCTTCCTTGAAGGCATTCCTGATACCCAAAAGCACTAAGGGCAACGACTCGACCCAGCTATCTTTCGTGTGGCAGACGATAGCAGCCTTCAGCTGTCTGTGGAAACGTTCCACGAGCCCATTACAGGCTGGATGGTATGGCGTGGTACGCCTGTGACGGAAATCCACTATTTCAGACAAATGTTTGAACAGACTCGATTCAAATTGTCTGCCACGGTCTGTTACGATGTCTTTAGGACATCCAAAACGTGCAATCCAGCTGGATACTAGGGCTTTGGCCACGGTCTCAGCTGTGATATCTGCTATGGGTATTACCTCGGGCCAACGTGTAAAACGGTCGACGGCTGTGAGGCAGTATCGATATCCTTGCGACAGTGGCAAAGGTCCTATGAGATCAATGTGGATGAACATAAACCTGGCCCTAGGCACCTGGAAGGTTCCGAAGGGAGACGAGACATGCCGAGTTATTTTTGAGCGCTGACAAGGTAAGCAACAGCGAGTCCATTCCCTGCAGTCTCTTTTTAATCCTGGCCAAACAAATCTCTCAGACACCAGTTTAACGGTGGCGTTTGAACCAGGATGGCTGAGTGAATGCAGGTTTTTCAAAAACTTGGCGACGGTGTTCCTTCGGGACGTATGGTCGGGATGACTTACTACTCTCCTCGCAGTACAGTTCAGTGTCTGTTCCTGACAATTTCACTTTAGTCAGACGTAGCGACGTGTTGCTGTTTAGTAGCTGCTCTAATTCGGGATCGTTAATTTGGGACTCGGCTAGTACGCTTAAGTCCAAAGGCTTTACGACCTCCTCGATCCGCGAGAGAGTATCAGCTACTATGTTGTCTTTTCCTGAGATATGTCTAATATCAGTCGTAAACTGAGAGATATAATCAAAGTGTCTGAACTGTCGCGGTGAGCAGTTTTCCTTCCGTGAGTGGAATGCGAAACAAAGTGGCTTGTGATCTGTGTAGACCACAAAGTTCCGCGCCTCGACCATATGTCTGAAGTGCTTTATCGCTTCATAGATCGCGAGCAGCTCCCTGTCATATGGGGAATATTTTCTCTGTGATGGGCTGAGCTTTTGGGAATAAAAAGCTAGGGGCTGCCACGGTTCTCCGTGCTTGCATTGCTGAAGAACTACGCCCATAGCTGAGTCTGATGCATCCGTCACGAGTGCAAGTTTGGCTTCGCAGTCGGGATGAGCCAGCATTGCGGCCTGGGACAGGCTTTGTTTGCAGGTATTAAACGCTGCCATCTCCTCGGAAGTAAAATGCACCGGGTGTGAGCCCTTTACAGAACCGGTGAGCAGAGCATTCAACGGTGCTTGGTATTTCGCAGCATCTGGTATGAATCGCCTATAGAAGTTGACCATGCCCAAGAATCGCCGAAGTTCACGAACCGTTTTAGGTACGGGGAAGTTCGTTATGGCCTCAACCTTTTCAGGTAAAGGCTTAGTTCCACTGGCTGATATGCGGTACCCCAGAAAAGTTACCTCGCTGGTACCGAAGACACACTTCGCTGGGTTTATCACCATGCCATACTCTTGCAGTCGAGTGAACAGCTGACGTAGGTGCTGCTCGTGGTCTACTCTAGATGGGGAGTATATTAAAAAATCATCTAGGTATGAGTAGCAGAAATCGAGCCCGCGTACCATTTCATCAACAAAGCGTTGAAAATTCTGGCCGGCATTACGAAGCCCAAACTTCATGTAAGGGAATTCGTATAAGCCGAATGGTGTGGTGATGGCCGTCTTGGGAATATCAGCAGGACTAACAGGAATTTGATTATACGCCTTTGTTAAGTCAATGGTGCTAAACACGGAACAGCCAGACAGGTTATGCGCAAAATCATGTATGTGCCGAATGGGGTATTTGTCCGGCACGGTCCTGGCGTTTAACATGCGATAGTCGCCACAGGGACGCCATCCGTCTTTTTTAGATGCCAGATGTAGTGGTGAAGCCCATGGGGACTTTGAGGGTCTGGCAGTGCCCTCCTTAAGCATCGTGTCAAACTCCTTTTTCGCAATTCTCAATTAATCAGGGGCCAACCTACGTGGTGTGCATGAAACCGGTGGTCCAGGTGTAGTATGTATGTGGTGGACTGTATTGTGTGATAATTTGCGGTGTATGCCAGGTGGACGAACGACGTCGGGATATTCCATTAGTATGTGATGGTATTTTGACTCACCAAAAATTACCTTCACCGAAGGGATAATGTCAGAACGTCGGGCAGGTGAAGCCGGGGTCGCGAGCGTTGTATTGTTGTCAACCAAACGTTTGTTCCTGCAATCAACAACAAGGTTAAAAAATGACAAAAAATCTACACCTATTATCGCCTTAGTAACATCGGCTACAATAAATGCCCAAGAGAAGTCACGGCGTAACCCTAGGTTTAGACACAGTGTAGTATAGCCGTACGTATTTATCGGTGTACCGTTAGCCGCGCACAATTGGAAATGGCTTGTTTTCTCACGTCGTCCTTGCAACGCTGGTCGAGGGAAGACACAGAGGTCGCTGCCTGTGTCGACCAGGAACTGCACCTTAGTTTGACGATCGGTGACAAATAGGCGACCTGTACTTGGGCAATCATTAGCCGCCATCACTGATTGCCCCGTGCGTTTTCCGTAATATTAAAATCACAGGGACGGATACACTTACGCGCACGCTCACCAAACTTCTCATGATACCAACACTGTGGAAAACGTTTGTAGCTCGCTTGTGACCGCGTAGACGCTGACCGGTTATTACGTGTGCGACTGCCGGAACGTCCTCGTGATCGGGACAGTCTCTCCACCTTCTCCGTGAGCTTTTCCAGTTGCTTGGATAGTGCGGTGATCTCAGGGTTCGAACACGATGGGCTCGAAGCAATCGCGGATGTGGATGCTCTGGATGGTACAACGATTTCGCAGATCCTATCAGCTAGCTCCGTCAGATCCTCCATGCTGGCCTTTGTTTGCGAAGCGATGATGGCCTGCGTACCGCTGGGAAGACGACTTGTCCATATTGTTCGTAGGAATTCCTCGGGAACGCCCGGTCCAGTCAGGTTGCTTAAGTGACGGTAGAATTGCGAGGGCTTCCTATCACCGAGTTCTTCATCAATCAGCAGTTGTTTCACCTTCTTCTCTCTTGATGCAGATAGGCGTTTAATAAGCTCGCTTTTCAGCTTGTCATATTTATTTGTGGCTGGCGGGTAAGTAATGACATCTGAATCATGTTGAGAGGCATTAGACCTAGTCCACCACGCTAGCCTGGTGCGGGTTAGCAGAATTCACAACCCGTTCAGAAAATCTCTCAGGCATGCAGGTTTCATCACGATGTTTTCATTGACCAAACAGTGACAAATTTTTAAGCAAATACACATAAATGCGTAAAATCTTGTAGTCAGAGGTGTGTGCCGTACGAGGTCAGAACCTTGGACTAAGGATCGATCTCGATGCCACTGTTTATACAGTCCTTGGTTTTACCGCTAGGCTATCACTGCTGCTAATTACTGAACATAATGTAGAAAAATCGGAGTAATTCAATACTACTATCTATGTAGCCCTTCGTTTTAACAAGGCTATTAGTATTATTGCGTAATTCAATTTAATTATCTATTCATGGAAATTCTACCGATAAATCTTGAGTTAATATGTTTTAAGTAAATCGTTTCTCTCCTAGCTACGCAGTTCCTAGAAGCTAGATATACCTATTTAATTCTCATTATTGTGTTAATTTTAAAACTATTGGGAACTGAAGGCCATAAGGACGTCACAAACCAAGTAAGTATAAAAAAAACTTATAAAGTTTGTTGATTTGACATTTTTTTTAGATAGGGTTGTTAAATGTCTTACTACATGGAAAATAAAAATAATGCAATGAGTACCGTCTGACTTCATACAACTGGTTTGCGATGAGCAAAGAATAGAAGGCGCTTTTTTTAAAAAAATATAACGTGATCTGCCAATTACGCTCAGGAGGGCCCCACACTACCCCTGAATGACGGAGTGTCCGGTTAGGTAGGTACATATTTTCCCCCCTTAAACAAACAAAACTTTTCTCAGTGTGGTGACGGACTAAGAAAACACGCTGGGCCAAGTCGGAGTACTCACTTGTTATCGGGCCTGAATGAGTCGGTACCACCGTCTTCTGATATCTCTCTGACCTACCTCTAACTCTATTTATTAATGTAGGATAAAAAGTTGTCTATATCCTTTTCTGGGTTCTGAATATATAATTATACCTATGTATATTAAATTGTGTGCCGTGTGGGGCCGGCTTTAGAACTGTCCCACCCCTCTCTACCCACGGGAGCCGTAAGAGCAGGCTGAGGGAACACCGGGGGAGTGAGCAGCAGCACTCCCTCGAGTATTAACAACATCCACTGCGATCGCCAACCCGCCTGCCAAGCGTGGCGATTACGGCATTATCCCCCATGACAAGCACACAACATAAAATGGCCCACAGTCACGGCAGCTCCGCTATTCCGTGGCCTAACGGTAGCGGGCCCGGTAACGGCGGAGCAGGGGGTGCAAAGAATCTCCGGTCACGGAAAGGCTACCACAGTCAACGACCTCTGGCCCTGGTAACGCACAACGTTCGGACACTTCGGATCGACGAGAGAATCACCGAGCTGGAAGAGCAAGATCTGCTGGGACATTATAGGGTTGTCAGAAGTCCGAAGAGAGGGTGAGGGCACGACAATTCTCCAGTCCGGGAACTTGTTCTTCCACCGGGAGGGCGACCACCAGTCCCAAGGAGGTGTCGGGTTTATCCTTCGCAGGTCTCTCGTAGGCAACGTGGAGAGGATTGAGAGTGTGTCGAGTAGGGTAGCATACCTTATACTCAGAATAACCAAAAGGTATTCGTTGAAGGTCATACAGGTTTACGCACCAACCTCGACACACTCCGACGAAGAGGTGGAGGCCCTATATGAGGATATCTCGAAGGCCATCCACTCGTCTAAAACCAACTTCACGGTGGTTATGGGAGACTTTAACGCGAAACTAGGCAAAAGGACAGACGATGAGCTGAAAGTGGGGCACTATGGTTTCGGGCAAAGGAATCACAGGGGCCAGATGCTGGCTGATTTTCAAGAGAAGAAAGGCCTCTACATGATGAATTCCTTCTTCAGGAAACAGCCTCAGCGGAAATGGACCTGGATAAGCCCTGATGGTTCAGTAAAAAACGAGATTGACTTCATCTTATCGGACTGTAGCGGTGCGTAGCGGAAGCAGTGGTTATAGCAGAAAGAAAGAGTAGACTCCACAGCAGAATAGAAACAGTTTATTTACACACACAAGAGTTTATATAGAAGGAGTGGCAAGTATACAGAAAGTAGAAACGAGTACACAGACGACAGATCACAGAATAGAATAGCGAAAGCAAGTTTTATAATACGCGAGGTTTAATAGGTAAGCGCGGACTAGGAACATGCGTGGCGGTCGCGTCGAGTAGCTATTACCGACTGACTGGAGCTGCGCCGGCGCTCGCCGATCGATATATGAATCTATACAATGGGCGGCGGCCGGCGAACCCGTTTGAATTCACTATATATAAACTACGGTTTGCATGTCCGCCTATACTTTTACACTGATATATAATATTAAAATTATTTATACACTTTTACATTTAACATTATATAAGTACGTATATTAAAATTGTTTATATACACTTATTATACCTTACAACTGTAACCAAGTTAGGACGCACACCATATCACCCCCCCCGAGAGACCGTCACTACGGGCGATAATAGTCGGGGAAATGTACTTTACGTCCGGAACGCGTCGTTCTGACATTATTTCCTCCGGTTTCAGGTGGCTTGGTAAGTGATGGTAGTTTTTGTGGTATGTTTGTGTTTGTGTGTTCTTGAGTGTAGGTTTTTGTATGAATGTTAATGTCTGCATGTGTGTCGTGTAATACGTAGGCTGGTTTAAGCCGGTCTATTGAGACTGTGACAGCATTGCTATTTATTAAAAGTTTGAAGACTTTGTCACCCCGCTCCAGTACCTTACGTGGTCCGGTATAGGCGGGTTTTAGGGAACCAGACGTATCATCTCTCAGCAATACATGGCTAGTCGAACCTAAGCCCTTAAAAATAAATGTTGTCTTGCTACTGTGGCGTGTTGCTGGTGTGGGTTGCAAACGCTTTGCGAACATCCTTAAGCGCACTACGTAATCGGACATGTCAACTGTGTCGTCGATTGTGGACTGAAATAGTTCACCAGGCAACCTAAGCGTTTCACCGTACAGTAGTTCGGCTGGTGTGGTACCTAGATCTTCCTTGAAGGCATTCCTGATACCCAAAAGCACTAAGGGCAACGACTCGACCCAGCTATCTTTCGTGTGGCAGACGATAGCAGCCTTCAGCTGTCTGTGGAAACGTTCCACGAGCCCATTACAGGCTGGATGGTATGGCGTGGTACGCCTGTGACGGAAATCCACTATTTCAGACAAATGTTTGAACAGACTCGATTCAAATTGTCTGCCACGGTCTGTTACGATGTCTTTAGGACATCCAAAACGTGCAATCCAGCTGGATACTAGGGCTTTGGCCACGGTCTCAGCTGTGATATCTGCTATGGGTATTACCTCGGGCCAACGTGTAAAACGGTCGACGGCTGTGAGGCAGTATCGATATCCTTGCGACAGTGGCAAAGGTCCTATGAGATCAATGTGGATGAACATAAACCTGGCCCTAGGCACCTGGAAGGTTCCGAAGGGAGACGAGACATGCCGAGTTATTTTTGAGCGCTGACAAGGTAAGCAACAGCGAGTCCATTCCCTGCAGTCTCTTTTTAATCCTGGCCAAACAAATCTCTCAGACACCAGTTTAACGGTGGCGTTTGAACCAGGATGGCTGAGTGAATGCAGGTTTTTCAAAAACTTGGCGACGGTGTTCCTTCGGGACGTATGGTCGGGATGACTTACTACTCTCCTCGCAGTACAGTTCAGTGTCTGTTCCTGACAATTTCACTTTAGTCAGACGTAGCGACGTGTTGCTGTTTAGTAGCTGCTCTAATTCGGGATCGTTAATTTGGGACTCGGCTAGTACGCTTAAGTCCAAAGGCTTTACGACCTCCTCGATCCGCGAGAGAGTATCAGCTACTATGTTGTCTTTTCCTGAGATATGTCTAATATCAGTCGTAAACTGAGAGATATAATCAAAGTGTCTGAACTGTCGCGGTGAGCAGTTTTCCTTCCGTGAGTGGAATGCGAAACAAAGTGGCTTGTGATCTGTGTAGACCACAAAGTTCCGCGCCTCGACCATATGTCTGAAGTGCTTTATCGCTTCATAGATCGCGAGCAGCTCCCTGTCATATGGGGAATATTTTCTCTGTGATGGGCTGAGCTTTTGGGAATAAAAAGCTAGGGGCTGCCACGGTTCTCCGTGCTTGCATTGCTGAAGAACTACGCCCATAGCTGAGTCTGATGCATCCGTCACGAGTGCAAGTTTGGCTTCGCAGTCGGGATGAGCCAGCATTGCGGCCTGGGACAGGCTTTGTTTGCAGGTATTAAACGCTGCCATCTCCTCGGAAGTAAAATGCACCGGGTGTGAGCCCTTTACAGAACCGGTGAGCAGAGCATTCAACGGTGCTTGGTATTTCGCAGCATCTGGTATGAATCGCCTATAGAAGTTGACCATGCCCAAGAATCGCCGAAGTTCACGAACCGTTTTAGGTACGGGGAAGTTCGTTATGGCCTCAACCTTTTCAGGTAAAGGCTTAGTTCCACTGGCTGATATGCGGTACCCCAGAAAAGTTACCTCGCTGGTACCGAAGACACACTTCGCTGGGTTTATCACCATGCCATACTCTTGCAGTCGAGTGAACAGCTGACGTAGGTGCTGCTCGTGGTCTACTCTAGATGGGGAGTATATTAAAAAATCATCTAGGTATGAGTAGCAGAAATCGAGCCCGCGTACCATTTCATCAACAAAGCGTTGAAAATTCTGGCCGGCATTACGAAGCCCAAACTTCATGTAAGGGAATTCGTATAAGCCGAATGGTGTGGTGATGGCCGTCTTGGGAATATCAGCAGGACTAACAGGAATTTGATTATACGCCTTTGTTAAGTCAATGGTGCTAAACACGGAACAGCCAGACAGGTTATGCGCAAAATCATGTATGTGCCGAATGGGGTATTTGTCCGGCACGGTCCTGGCGTTTAACATGCGATAGTCGCCACAGGGACGCCATCCGTCTTTTTTAGATGCCAGATGTAGTGGTGAAGCCCATGGGGACTTTGAGGGTCTGGCAGTGCCCTCCTTAAGCATCGTGTCAAACTCCTTTTTCGCAATTCTCAATTAATCAGGGGCCAACCTACGTGGTGTGCATGAAACCGGTGGTCCAGGTGTAGTATGTATGTGGTGGACTGTATTGTGTGATAATTTGCGGTGTATGCCAGGTGGACGAACGACGTCGGGATATTCCATTAGTATGTGATGGTATTTTGACTCACCAAAAATTACCTTCACCGAAGGGATAATGTCAGAACGTCGGGCAGGTGAAGCCGGGGTCGCGAGCGTTGTATTGTTGTCAACCAAACGTTTGTTCCTGCAATCAACAACAAGGTTAAAAAATGACAAAAAATCTACACCTATTATCGCCTTAGTAACATCGGCTACAATAAATGCCCAAGAGAAGTCACGGCGTAACCCTAGGTTTAGACACAGTGTAGTATAGCCGTACGTATTTATCGGTGTACCGTTAGCCGCGCACAATTGGAAATGGCTTGTTTTCTCACGTCGTCCTTGCAACGCTGGTCGAGGGAAGACACAGAGGTCGCTGCCTGTGTCGACCAGGAACTGCACCTTAGTTTGACGATCGGTGACAAATAGGCGACCTGTACTTGGGCAATCATTAGCCGCCATCACTGATTGCCCCGTGCGTTTTCCGTAATATTAAAATCACAGGGACGGATACACTTACGCGCACGCTCACCAAACTTCTCATGATACCAACACTGTGGAAAACGTTTGTAGCTCGCTTGTGACCGCGTAGACGCTGACCGGTTATTACGTGTGCGACTGCCGGAACGTCCTCGTGATCGGGACAGTCTCTCCACCTTCTCCGTGAGCTTTTCCAGTTGCTTGGATAGTGCGGTGATCTCAGGGTTCGAACACGATGGGCTCGAAGCAATCGCGGATGTGGATGCTCTGGATGGTACAACGATTTCGCAGATCCTATCAGCTAGCTCCGTCAGATCCTCCATGCTGGCCTTTGTTTGCGAAGCGATGATGGCCTGCGTACCGCTGGGAAGACGACTTGTCCATATTGTTCGTAGGAATTCCTCGGGAACGCCCGGTCCAGTCAGGTTGCTTAAGTGACGGTAGAATTGCGAGGGCTTCCTATCACCGAGTTCTTCATCAATCAGCAGTTGTTTCACCTTCTTCTCTCTTGATGCAGATAGGCGTTTAATAAGCTCGCTTTTCAGCTTGTCATATTTATTTGTGGCTGGCGGGTAAGTAATGACATCTGAATCATGTTGAGAGGCATTAGACCTAGTCCACCACGCTAGCCTGGTGCGGGTTAGCAGAATTCACAACCCGTTCAGAAAATCTCTCAGGCATGCAGGTTTCATCACGATGTTTTCATTGACCAAACAGTGACAAATTTTTAAGCAAATACACATAAATGCGTAAAATCTTGTAGTCAGAGGTGTGTGCCGTACGAGGTCAGAACCTTGGACTAAGGATCGATCTCGATGCCACTGTTTATACAGTCCTTGGTTTTACCGCTAGGCTATCACTGCTGCTAATTACTGAACATAATGTAGAAAAATCGGAGTAATTCAATACTACTATCTATGTAGCCCTTCGTTTTAACAAGGCTATTAGTATTATTGCGTAATTCAATTTAATTATCTATTCATGGAAATTCTACCGATAAATCTTGAGTTAATATGTTTTAAGTAAATCGTTTCTCTCCTAGCTACGCAGTTCCTAGAAGCTAGATATACCTATTTAATTCTCATTATTGTGTTAATTTTAAAACTATTGGGAACTGAAGGCCATAAGGACGTCACAAACCAAGTAAGTATAAAAAAAACTTATAAAGTTTGTTGATTTGACATTTTTTTTAGATAGGGTTGTTAAATGTCTTACTACATGGAAAATAAAAATAATGCAATGAGTACCGTCTGACTTCATACAACTGGTTTGCGATGAGCAAAGAATAGAAGGTGCTTTTTTTAAAAAAATATAACGTGATCTGCCAATTACGCTCAGGAGGGCCCCACACTACCCCTGAATGACGGAGTGTCCGGTTAGGTAGGTACATATTTTCCCCCCTTAAACAAACAAAACTTTTCTCAGTGTGGTGACGGACTAAGAAAACACGCTGGGCCAAGTCGGAGTACTCACTTGTTATCGGGCCTGAATGAGTCGGTACCACCGTCTTCTGATATCTCTCTGACCTACCTCTAACTCTATTTATTAATGTAGGATAAAAAGTTGTCTATATCCTTTTCTGGGTTCTGAATATATAATTATACCTATGTATATTAAATTGTGTGCCGTGTGGGGCCGGCTTTAGAACTGTCCCACCCCTCTCTACCCACGGGAGCCGTAAGAGCAGGCTGAGGGAACACCGGGGGAGTGAGCAGCAGCACTCCCTCGAGTATTAACAACATCCACTGCGATCGCCAACCCGCCTGCCAAGCGTGGCGATTACGTCATTATCCCCCATGACAAGCACACAACATAAAATGGCCCACAGTCACGGCAGCTCCGCTATTCCGTGGCCTAACGGTAGCGGGCCCGGTAACGGCGGAGCAGGGGGTGCAAAGAATCTCCGGTCACGGAAAGGCTACCACAGTCAACGACCTCTGGCCCTGGTAACGCACAACGTTCGGACACTTCGGATCGACGAGAGAATCACCGAGCTGGAAGAGCAAGATCTGCTGGGACATTATAGGGTTGTCAGAAGTCCGAAGAGAGGGTGAGGGCACGACAATTCTCCAGTCCGGGAACTTGTTCTTCCACCGGGAGGGCGACCACCAGTCCCAAGGAGGTGTCGGGTTTATCGTTCGCAGGTCTCTCGTAGGCAACGTGGAGAGGATTGAGAGTGTGTCGAGTAGGGTAGCATACCTTATACTCAGAATAACCAAAAGGTATTCGTTGAAGGTCATACAGGTTTACGCACCAACCTCGACACACTCCGACGAAGAGGTGGAGGCCCTATATGAGGATATCTCGAAGGCCATCCACTCGTCTAAAACCAACTTCACGGTGGTTATGGGAGACTTTAACGCGAAACTAGGCAAAAGGACAGACGATGAGCTGAAAGTGGGGCACTATGGTTTCGGGCAAAGGAATCACAGGGGCCAGATGCTGGCTGATTTTCAAGAGAAGAAAGGCCTCTACATGATGAATTCCTTCTTCAGGAAACAGCCTCAGCGGAAATGGACCTGGATAAGCCCTGATGGTTCAGTAAAAAACGAGATTGACTTCATCTTATCGGACTGTAGCGGTGCGTAGCGGAAGCAGTGGTTATAGCAGAAAGAAAGAGTAGACTCCACAGCAGAATAGAAACAGTTTATTTACACACACAAGAGTTTATATAGAAGGAGTGGCAAGTATACAGAAAGTAGAAACGAGTACACAGACGACAGATCACAGAATAGAATAGCGAAAGCAAGTTTTATAATACGCGAGGTTTAATAGGTAAGCGCGGACTAGGAACATGCGTGGCGGTCGCGTCGAGTAGCTATTACCGACTGACTGGAGCTGCGCCGGCGCTCGCCGATCGATATATGAATCTATACAATGGGCGGCGGCCGGCGAACCCGTTTGAATTCACTATATATAAACTACGGTTTGCATGTCCGCCTATACTTTTACACTGATATATAATATTAAAATTATTTATACACTTTTACATTTAACATTATATAAGTACGTATATTAAAATTGTTTATATACACTTATTATACCTTACAACTGTAACCAAGTTAGGACGCACACCATAGGACAAACGACACATTTGATGATGTCTCAGTGATAAGCAGGATTAAAACTGGGAGTGATCACCGACTAGTCAGGGGCATCTTGAATATTAGCACGAAAGTCGAGAGGTCACGCTTGATGAAATCTACGCTCCGACCAACACCTGCCCAATACCAGAACCCCGAGAGCTTTCAGCTTGAACTACAAAATCGCTTTCAATCTCTAGATGAGTGCGAATAGCGAGCGATTTGAACAGCAGGTTCGTGCAAACTGTCCAAGCGGTCGGGTCGACCTATCTCAAGGCCCGTCGTGTTAGTAGGATTCGTGAACTCTCGGACCATACTCTCAAGCTCATGTAAAGGAGAAAAGAAATGACAGTCCAGTCTTCAGCCGATTGGTCCTGCCTGAGGCGGTTAAACAGACAGATCTCCAAGGCCGTGCGACATGATATTCGCCAATTTAATGCTATCCGCATTAAAGAGGCGATAGAGCCGAACCAAGGTTCGAAAGTGTTCGCAAGAGATCTGTCTGTCGGCCAAAGTCAGTTGACTAAGCTGAGGACCAACGACGGCACTGTCATTTCATCCCGAGATGAGATCTTGAGAGAGGTCCACCAGTTCTATGGACAGTTGTACGGATCCCAGAGTTCTGTTGTCGGCTTGGACCAAGATCCCAGATCCAAGCTAACTCGGCACTTTACCGAAGATATCTCGGACGTCAGCCTGTACGAGATCAGAATGGCTCTCAAACAACTAAAGAACGGGAAGGCACCGGGAGACGACGGAATCACCACGGAGCTTCTGAGAGCAGGCGGAAAGCCGGTCTTAAAATCTCTTCAGAGGCTGTTCAATTCCGTCGTTTTCGGGGGCGACATTCCAGAGTCGTGGACCAGAAACATAGTGGTGCTGTTCTTCAAGAAAGGTGACAGAACACTCTTGAAGAACTATAGACCCATCTCGCTCTTGAGCCACATCTATAAGTTGTTTTCGAGGGTCATTACAAATCGACTCACGCGCAGGCTTGACGACTTCCAGCCTCCCGAACAAGCCGGCTTCCGAAAAAGCTATAGTACCATAGATCACATCCATACGCTACGCCAGATTATACAGAAAACCGAGGAGTATAATCGGCCTCTGTGTCTAGCGTTTGTGGACTATGAGAAGCTTTCGATTCGATCGAAACTTGGGCGGTGCTGCAGTCCCTTCAGCGGTGTCAAATCGACTATCAGTACATCGAAGTGCTGAAGTGCTTGTATAGAAACGCCACCATGTCAGTCCGTGTTCAGGACAGGAGTACGAAACCGATCCAACTGCAGAGAGGTATTAGACAGCGTCCCCGAAACTCTTCACCGTTGCATTGGAAGATGTCTTCAAGCTCTTTAACTGGACCGGGTTCGGCATCAACATCAATGGCGAATACATCACTTAGAAATACTTAATGAGCAGAAATAAAATTATCATCACTTTTTCAATGTGTTCTTGTATAAAATTACGTTAAATAAAGGAAACGGGCATAAATCATCATCATCAGGCCCTGAATAATCATCTCGGACCGAAATACTTGTCAAAACGAATCAAACGATTCCAAAGTTGATAGGGTTGCGTCGTTTCTCTACAGAATCACTGTGGCCACCTTCCAGCTCCATCACCAGACCCTGGGTATCATCTAGGACTGGAGTACTAAGTCAAGACAATTCAAACGAGCCCTAACTCGATGGAGTTGCGCCATTTAATTACAGAATTCTCATGGCCACCTTCCAGGTCCATCATTAGACCCTGGATACCATCTAAAGACAAAGTACTCATCAAGACGAACCAAATGAGTCCTAATTACTCGATTAGGTTGCGTCGTTTGATTATAGAGTTACTGTGACCACCTTCCAGCTTCATCATTAGATCCTGGATTGGTATCCAGATAGATAGTTCTAAAGACAAAGTACTCGTCAAGACGAATCAAACAAGCTCAAACACGATAGGGTTGCGTCGTTTCATTATAGAGTTCCTATGTCCACCTTCCAGCTCCATCGTCAGATCAGCTCCATGTCATCATAATATTGCATTGTCACGCGATATACATATGTGTAAAATTTCAGCTCAATCGGAAACCGGGAAGTGTGTCAAATTTAACTTGCAAGATTTGAACGGTTTATTTTATAAGCGTCGCCACGCTAACAGCCGATTTTACCCTCCCTCCGCATTAGATGTTTCAAATCAAAAAAAGGAATGATGACCTACTCTTATTTGGCCCTTATCTTAAAAAATATCACGTTATTATCTTCTATACTATTATAAAACTGTAACAGAGCTTTAAACACAAAGTGAAAAATGTGAAAGCTGTGTCTGTACATTTCAGATATTTGAGAAAAAAATACTGTAATAGGCTTTATATCGCCAAGGTAGTACAGGGCAACTTCTGCCAGTCTAGTCTCCCACCACTGCGGAAACTGGATGGCAATTCGGCTCATAGTGCCAAGAAGAAGGCCGATCTTTTGGGCCAACTCTTTGCCTCAAACTCGACTTTGGACGCCGGAGCGGCCACACCATCCACCATCCCGCGGTGTGAAAGCTCCATGCCTGAAATCCGCATTACGCAACGCGCGATCAGGCGGGAGCTGCTACTACTGGACATCCATAAGTCGAGTGGGCCGGATGGCATCCCTGCGGTGGTTCTTCGAACGTGCGCCCTTGAGTTGACCCTGGTCCTTACGCGCCTGTTCCGCCTTTCATACAGTACCGGCAGGATTCCTACTTCGTGGAAGGTAGCCCATATTCTCCTGATTCCTAAAAGGGGTGATTCGGTCGGACCCGTCAAATTACAGGCCAATCGCGATAACATCCCTGCTCCCCAGGTTACTAGAAAGAGTTATCAACCGCCGACTTCTGCAGAAGTTACCATCATACGGAATCCCCGAGGGGCTCTGCAAATGGATCTCCGGCTTCCTCCATGGTCAAAGTCGTTGTAGACGGATGCTGGTCTGATCTCATTGAGATTAATGCTGGCGTACCTCAAGGCTCGGTGCTCTCCCCAACGCTGTTCATCCTGCATATCAATGACTTGCTCTCGATTGAGAGTATGCATTGCTATGCGGAGGACAGTACGGGTGATGCGCAATATACCGGCCATCAGAAAGTACCTCGGAACATGCTGGTGGAGAGGCGGACCCAACTTGTGTCTGAAGTCGAGCGCTCTCTAGGGCGGGCCTCGGAATGGGGAGAAAAGAACTTGGTTCAATTCAACCCTGCGAAGACACAGGTATGCGCGTTCACTGCAACGAAGGACGCATTTGTCGTGACGCCCCAGTTCCAAGGGGTAACTCTCCTGGTCTCCGAAAGTATTGGCATCCTCGGCATCGACATATCCAGCAAAGTCCAGTCCAGTCATTTGAAGGACAAAGCCAAATTGGCGAGCGACTGGGCGTCTGCCAAGCGATACTTCACCCTGAGGCAGCGACTTGTGCTGTATAAAGCACAAGTCCGCCCTCAAGTGGAGTACTGCTCACATCTCTGGGCAGGCGCACCAAAATACCAGCTCAACCCACTTGACTCCCTTCAAAGGCGTGCTGTTCGGATTGTCGATGATCCCAATCTCACGGATGAGCTGAAGCCGTTAGGGCGGCGGAGAGACTTTGGGGCTCTCTGTGTGCTCTATCGATTCTTCAACGGGGAGTGCTCTGAGGAACTGTTTGAGGTGGTACCAACATCGCTATTTTACCAACGGACCACGAGACGCCGTACTAGGGTTCATCCATACCACCTGGAGACGATCTCGTCCAAGACGGTTCGTTTTCAGCGTTCTTTTCTACCACATACGTGTAAGCTCTGGAATGAACTTCCTGCTGCGGTGTTTCCCCAGCGTTACGACCCAATCAATTCAATTTGTCCCTATTTAAACGAGTCCTAAACGTTTTAACTCCGTGATCATGGCGCTTGCAACAGTGCCGAAATATCGGAAACTCGTAAGTAAAAATTTACATAGTACAAATCCCGTAAAAACGTTTAGAATTATAAGTGACCATGAAAGTTTGAAATTCTATATTTAAACGAGGTTTGAGAAGAGCACTTTACTCACGGTAGGCGGCGGCTTGGCTGTGCCCTTGGTGTTGTCAAAGTCAATGAGCGGCGATTACCACATACCATCAGGTGGGCCGTCTGCTCGTCTGCCACCGTTAGCAATAAAAAAAAACAAAAAAAGGCGTGTCTAAACACAAAACAATTTTTTTTAGATTTTTTGTCTGTCTGTTTGTTTGTTTGCGCATCTCACACAAACTACTGAACGGCTTTTGATATGATTCTTTTTATTTGAAAGGCCTTGATTTGACTTAAAAACTGGTAGACATATTATCCCGCTACTATATCGGGAACCTGAGATATAACCGAAAAACTAGCTATTGGCTGCAGCGAAGCCGCTTATTTAAGTCTAACCAAGGCTCTTTCAAATAAAAACAGGTTGCATCAAAATCCGTTCAGTAGTTTTTGTGTGATGCGCGAACAAACAAACAGATAAACAGACAAAAATTCTAAAAAAATTTTTTTTTGTGTTTAGACATGCCTTACAGTATTTTTTTCTCAAATATCTTAAATGTACAGACACAGCTCTATTACAGCTTTATAATGCGAGTAGTATAGATAAGTAATATGTACGAAGTCGTGGGTACCAAAAAGTAACACACTAAAACTGACCCAAGGGCCAAGCAAAAATTAATCAAATAAGCGCCATCTAATATCACAAAACCAAAACTTAACTGCAATATATAAAATATAGATGGCGCTATTGTAAAAAAGCTTAGCCACAATTTATTATAATTAGCTGCTACTCGCGACTTCGTCCATCTTAGTATTTAGATTTTATTTTTGCGCAATGCTAATTGTTTTTGCAAAATAAGAGTAGGTAGTCAAAATTAATCCTTATAACATCAGCCATCTGCCAGTGACAGTCACGTCCAAAACATTTCAAAGGTTCAGGATTTTAATAGAAATAACTAGACAGACATATTTTTTAAAAAATGGTAGATATTTTGTTATAGTTATATAAACTCTCAAACGCATTTAGTAAAAAGTCGTTATTTAGGTATTACAAATAGACTTCAATTTTATTTAATTGTATAGAAGACTAGCCTTTGCCAGTGGCTTCGCCGCAGCCCAAAGCTAGTTTTTCGGTTAGATCTCAGGTTCCCGATATAGTAGCGGGATAAATTATCTACCAGTTTTTAAGTCAAATCAAGGCCTTACAAATAAAAAAGTTGCAATTAAATCCATCTAGTAGTTCTTTTAAATAAATTCTAAAAAAAATCTAGTTTAATTAATTGTCTAGTTTTTCGGTTATATCTCAGGTTCCCGATATAGTAGCGGAATAAAATTTATACCAGTTTTAAAGTCTAATCAAGGCCTTTCAAATAAAAAAGTTGCATCAAAATCCGTTCAGTAGTGTTTGTGTGATGCGCGAACAAAGAAACAGACAAACAGACAAAAATTCTAAAAAAATTGTTTTGTGTTTAGACACGCCTATATAGCCTATTACAGTAATTTTTTCTCAAATATCTTGAATGTACAGACACAGCTCTGTTACAGTTTTATAATAGTATAGATAAATAAAAATCGCGTGGCACAGCTAATCTACCTATACTATTATAAAGCTGTAACAGAGCTGCATCTGTACAATCAGCATCAAAAGTCGATGACTACATTCAGATTTTCAAAACCACTATACACAAATATATAATTATCCAACATAAATCGCTTAACAAGACAAGCTCCAATATGGAATAATGATCGTTTAAGTTAAAAATTAACTGAACACCACATTGTCAAAAAATACTGATTATTATAATTTCCACCAATTTTTTTACAAAAGTCACTGAACAATTGCTTGCTTCGGCTGTCTAGTGTAATCACGGCAATGTCCAAAAATAACTTATCATCAAAATAAGAAAAGTTACTGAACGTACGTGGGGATCGTGCGTCCATGGCACTCTATGGGGCTCCAGTTTGGTCAAGGATCCCTTGACGGCCCGAAATACTGCAATCCTGTGGCAGCACCTGTCAGGCTTATCAGGGGGTTCTTCACGATCTCCTACGAGGCAGTGAGCCCCTTGCTGGAACTCCGCCGTGGGATCTGGAGAAAAGATGCCTTGCTTCTCTCTACCATTGGCATAGGGAGGTTCGAGAGCAGCGAATTGAACCGGTGACCCGCGAAATTAAGGGTCACCGGGCAGAGTTCTAGCGTATCCTACTGGTGGAATGGAAGGAACAGCTTGTGCGACTGAGCGCAGGCCACGTCACGATTGCGGCAAAAAGTCCCGTTATGGACAAGTAGCTGCATGGCGCCCTCTCTTCCCGGCTGACGCAGGTGCTTTCTGGGCATGGTTTTTTTGGGAAGTACTTACCTATGTCACATAGGCCAGAAAGAGTCAGCCCGGTATTATCACTGCGGAGACTGCCCTGAGGATACGGCGCTGCACACGCTGGTGAATTATGGCCAGCATGGATAGAGCAACGCCGTGAACTCGTGGCGGCAGTTGGCGTGGTCGACATTACCTTCACGGCCATGGTTCAGACCATGCTTCGGAGCGAGAGTGGGTAGAACTCAGCCGTCTCCTTTTGCGAGGTGGTGATGTACGCAAAGGAGGCAGCAGAGCGGGAACGGGAGAGATCCAGCAGTCTCCCTTCCCGCAAGAGATGCACTGGGCGCTAGAGGGCACTTAACGATCTCCGACTCCATAGGCGCTGGCCTGAGAGTGACACGCCTAAGGCAGTCTGTCACCCTAGCAGAAACAGACCCAAAACGGTGGCGCACGTGTTCCGAGAGCGCTTCTCGTAGAGGGAGGGCTTGGCTCTGCAAAACAGACGGGGTCATCAGGAATGGAGGCCCAGACCTGTTAAGAGTGAAGGAACTCATCACTCAACTCATGTGTAGAGGATGTCTAAAGGAACACCACGTGGTTTTAACAGATATACCAGTTCCACTGGGAGTCCGGCATAACCCCTCTATCTGTCCGGCGGACAGGTATGCATAAAGGATTGACACGCGTAAAAAAGGCTTCATAAATATCAAACTTTGTTTTTGTTTAGACTTCATTTTTTATAAAAAAAAGGCTTGTAAAATATAAAATATTTGTCCCAGGCGTACTTCTGGTATAATAGTAGCACTTAATACTAAAATTGCGTTTAAGTTACTAATTACAATACAAAACAAAATCTACTGTAAAAAATTTACGTTTAACTAAAGTCAAACGCATAGCTCTATGTCTAAAGCTATATTTAAATTTATCTTTCGAAACGCCATAATTACACTTTTTTTATCTAATATCAGAGAACAATACAGAATTACTACAATAAAGCCATACTCATTGTTCCTGTTGCGAAAGCATTAGGTACAAAGGCTGTGTACATGTAAGGGTCGCATTTAATGTGGACAATCACAATCTATTTTGATAGTACACATTCGTGACATCGTGTCCCTGGTTGAGTGTGTAGAGAGACACGATTGAAAATCGATTCATTGATAATTTTTACTTTAGAATAAAATTGTAAACAAGACAATAGACAGGTTTTTATTTAGAGCACGTACGTACGTAACTACTCGTATTTACTAATTATAATAACTAAGTTATCAACTTTTGCTGGAAGCCCGGTAATCTATATAATATAAAAATCAATTAATGTTCGTTATTCTCGCTAAGGTGGTCAGGAGGATCGGGGCACTGGGTTTTAGGGTGGCCCTGGACAAGTCGAAGGCCCTGCTTTTCGGGGACGGGCACGGGTTGTGGACCCGTGTGGGCGGAGTCCCTGGACGCACTAAACAAGGTTCTTCTGTGGAGCCCACAGGAGAGTCGTCGCGTCCAGGGTCATTCGTGGATACCGCACGGTGTCAACGGAGGCGGCCTGCGTGTTAGCCGGAACCCCCCGTGGGACTTGGAGGCGGAGATGCTCGCCGAGGTGTATCGGCGGGTGTCACAAGAGTGGGAGGTGGGTGGACGTCCCCCACCCAGCGTGGTGGCCAGATGGCAGGGCGACGCCCGCCGAGCTGCCATGGCCATCTGGAGGTCGCGGCTGGAGGCACCCTGGGCCGTTCTTCGCACCGTAGGGGCGCTCCAGCCGGTGCTGGAAGAGTGGGCAGGGCGACGGCAAGGAGTCCTTACCTTCCGACTGGTGCAGGTGCTGTCGGGGCACGGTTGCTTCGGCAGATATCTGCACATTGTCGCAAGGAGGGAAGCAACTCCGGGCTGTCACCATTGCGGCTACGACGAGGACACGCTCGAGTCGTGCCTGGCTTAGGCCGAGCAGCGCCGTGCACTCGTCGCGGCAATAGAGGAGGCCCTCTCGCTGCCGAGCGTCGTCAGAGTGATGCTTGGCAGCGGCAGGAATTGGGCCGCGGTCGCTACATTCTGCGAGGAGGTAATCTCCCGGAAGGAAGCGACGGAGAGGGCCAGGGAAGCTGATCCTTCCGCAGACCCGAACCGTCGCCAGCGACTGGGGCAGCGCAGGCATGAATATTTGCTCCTAATGCCGCCCTAGCTGAAGCTGTGGGTGGATGGACCGGGGAACGTCCGCCACCCGCAAGGCCTCCCGCGAAGGTGCGACGCTCCGTGTGTGGATGCGTCGCTCAGTTGAAGATACCCGAAAGGGTAAGCCGCGCGCGGACCACCGAAGAAATGTGATATAGTTCCAGTGGCCCGCCAATAAAGGCGGAGAGACGGCACACGGCGGGTTTCTTTAGTGGATGAAGGCCCCACACTACCCTGTTCGTTGCCCCGAACGACGGGGTGTGCGGTTAGGAACATTTTTCCCACCTTAACAAAAAAAAACGTAAGTTGCAGTTCCAACAGTTATGCACATCTTAGGCAGTCTTTATCGGGAGTCAGGACGAGGAGACCCTGACTTAGTTCATAAGTAGAATATCACTACCACTTTGAGTAGAGGAGGACTGACCTTTGCTTTACAACATCAATCATTTATCGGGGTTAGATGACTCCGACTCGATGACTCAACGTAAATGCTAAACACTAATCATCCATCCATCCATCCACGTGAAGGAGTGCTGCTGCCCACTCCCTCGGTATTCCCTCAGTTGGCTTTTACGACTCCCATGGGTGGAGAGAGGTGGGACAATTCTAAAGCCGATCCCACACGGCAACAAACACTAATCAACCCAATCCAAACCTTATGTTTGTTTTTTGTATACATACATGTTAAGTCATGGACATATCAGGAAATGGCTAAATTAGTAATTTCATCAAAACGCGCATTTATTTCTATTACAAGTTGCATCACCCAGGCGACCCAGTTCAAATCGCTGACCAGGCGCCGCGTGACACCGCTCGGACTTCAGACACCGCGCCGTGCTATACGAAACCACGGAAAAATACCACACTTTTGTTTCAACCATCGAACGATTGTCATTACTTTAGTTATAAATTTATATTGTAATTTTTATTAATTAAATTTAGTTAAAATAAAATCGGTTTTTTTTTGCAAACTGCCTACCGGATCGATCTAACTGGCGCAGTCGGTAGGATTCTCGAGGACTATTAAACATCTACGAACTGTCCTGGCGGTTCTCAAGCCCCGTTTCGAGGATCCGAATCTACACATCGTTTCCTGCAGCAGTCGTATCCAGCCATCGATACAGCAGATAAGCCGAATGCAGTTTATGTGAGTACTCTAAAATCTTTTAGTGACTTGCCTTTTCCTTCTAAGTTTCCTTTGGAAGTTTCCAAGATATTTCATACGCGATAATCACGGAGTGATAGGTGAGGGTGTAGTAATAGGCATAGTGTTCAAGATTTAAATAGGGAAATTGATTTAAATTCTAGTGTAACTTCAAATTTAGAACTGGCCGAGATGGACAGAATTTTTAAAGCTCTCCGCTTAGTCCCAGAATTTGATGGGAATATAAACGTCCTTACACGATTTATCAAATTGTGTGACGAATTAGTAACGGAATTCGTAAGCTCAGGTACCACACCGTCTCCCTTAAACTAGGCTTCTTAACGGAATTTTGAACAAAGTAACTGGCCACGCGGCTAGGTTAATAAATGCCAATGGTATTCCATCCGAATGGTCTGGTATCCGTAAAGCCCTTATCAATAATTTTGCCGATCAACGCGATGAAACTGCGTTGTATAACGATTTGGCTCTACTAACACAAGGTAGTGATACACCACAGGAATTCTACGAAAAATGAGAAAATTTATTTAGCACCCTAATTACCTATATTACGTTACATGAAGACATTAACACTACTATTGAGGCTAAAAGAATTCTATATAAAAAAATAACACTACAGGCATATTTACGCGGATTAAAAGACCTAGGTGCGCGTATTCGTTGTATGCGGCCGGAGAATATCGAAAAGGCCTTAGAGTTTGTTCATGAGGAACAGAATACTTTATATCTACAACAACGTAATAGTAATTTTGTATCGGATAAAAAGCCTTCCGCTAGTCACACCTCAGGATTCAAACCACCACCGTTGCAATATCATAACGTTTCCATGTCTAAACCGTTTAGTTTCAATACAAATGTACCACCACTGCCTCAGTATAGCCAACCAATGATGTCTCAGGGACCCCAGCAGTGGAGACAAAACTTTTCCCAACAAAATCAGCCTGGACCCTCGCGTACTCAGCAGATGTTCCGAGGCCTTCCTAACAGTAACCCCAATAAAGCATTTAGATTTACACCTCGTAACAATGCCCCACAGCAACCCCGTCCTATGAGCGGAGTCAGTCACTTTGTGCCACGTGTTTTACCACCTAGTAACGCAATAAGGGGACATGATTGGACAAAATCAGGCAATCCTCCTCCTAATAGTTATTTTAAATCTAGAGAAATGAATTTCAATGATTGTTACGAATACTATTGTACCGATGACCATTCTTATTACGATCCTAATGAAAATTACTTTGAAAATTACTCTGCCGATTACGGCCCTATGCAATCTCAACAATATGAAATTACATATGATACACCTAATGTAGATCAAGCTGAACCATCCCACACTCAAAAGGATTTTCAGGAGAACCAGCGTTTAGAAAACCAAAATAGAAGTCAACCTTTAAACGCAACGCCAACTTCCATTTTTACAGATTAGTAATCCCCCTTTAAAATTTTTGATTGACACAGGAGCCAACCAATCTTTTATAAGCCCCAATGCCGTTGAAACATATTTTAGGGACGTAACTTTAAACTATGATCCCTTTGAAGTCTGTAACGTACATGCAGTAACACGTATCGATTATTCTATCACTCTGCCTTACTTCTCAGAGTTAAATGATAGTAATAATATTACACTTTTCGTCTACAAGTTTCACGATTATTTTGATGGTCTGATTGACTCAGATCTTTTGGATAAATGGGAAGCTACCATAGATTTTAAGAATAAATGTTTAATTACACAATATGCATCTAATCCTATACAAATTTATGACTCACGTAATGTTAACTTGTATGAAGATATTATGCCAGCCTGCTCTTCAAAACTTTTAAAGCTACCAATAAACGTTCAGGATGGAGAGGCTATTATTCCAAGTCAAAATATATCTAATTGTCATATTTCCGAGTGCCTCACAACAGTAAAAAACAATAGGGGTATAGTAGAAATTTATAATCCTAATCGTAGCGATATCATTTTCTCCATGTATCGCCCAGTACAACCACAAATATATAACATTAAGTGCATGCGCACCGAACAACCACCTCAACGAGTAAAAGAAGTGCTTTCACGATTACGTACTAGCCATTTAAATGAAGAGGAACGTATTAACTTAGAATTATTATGCTCGCAATATGCCAATGTCTTTTATTTAGAAGGAGAAAACTTAACTTTTACAAATAAAATAAAACACTCAATTAAAACACGTGACGAAATTCCCATTTACACCAAAAGTTATCGTTACCCGTTCGTTCATAGACAAGAAGTTCAAAGCCACATTAACAAGATGTTACAACAGGGTATTATTCAACCCTCACAATCAGCCTGGAGCTCACCTATATGGGTAGTACCTAAGAAAGTGGATGCTTCTGGCAAGACAAAATGGCGTAGTGTAGTAGATTTTCGAAAATTAAATGAAAAAGCGTTAGATGATAAATACCCCATCCCTAATATTTCAGATATTTTTGATAAGTTAGGTAATTGTCACTATTTTACTACACTAGATTTAGCAAGTGGCTTTTATTAAGTTCAGATGGGCCCCGCTGATATTCCAAATACCGCATTCATAGTAGAACATGGGCTTTTTGAATTTTTGAGAATGCCCATGGGTTTAAAAAATAGTCCATCCACTTTTCAACGGGTAATGGACAATGTTTTGAGAGACCTACAGAACACAATATGTTTAGTCTATGTAGATAACGTCATTGTCTTTTCCACGTCACTCCAAGAGCATATGGTTAATCTCGAAAAAGTATTTAACAGATGGAGAGAATCAAACTTTAAGATTCAAATGGATAAGTCGAAGTTTCTCAAATTAGAGACAAATTATTTAGGACATTTAGATATTTTTATATATATTTTTGCATTTGACATGCTTAGCACTATACATTAAACACAAAGTGAAAAATGTGAAATCGAAAATAACAGTCAGGAGCAGGATTTGAACCTGCATCTTCTGGATTCCGTCCAGATGCTTTACCACTACTACCAATTGGTAAAGCATCTGGACGGTATCCAGAGGATGCAGCTTCGAATCCTGCTCCTGACTGTTATTTTCGATTTCACATTTTTCACTTTGTGTTTAATAAAATAAGACTTATTTTGTGCGCAATGAGACGGAAATAATCCATAATATTTTGTTGTGATGTTAACTCATTGCAATTCCATGACAAATCATTAACTGCAGTGATTAAATGCTATACATATTAAATCAACATTCGCTTGCGTTTATTTTATATTCAAATGACAGCAATAAACTAAATTTTATTACCGATATCTGCTGAAATATAAATTTTAATACAGTGTTATGCTTTAACCAAACCAATATTTGTGACCATACACAACAATATCATTAATACCTACCTACCTACCTTCCTATCATCACGCCATTTCCCTTGCGGGGTAGGCAGAGAGAACAGAGTGCCAAGAGGCTCTATTCTTGCATACATCTCTCGCTTCGACTCCACCTTCCTTCAATACATGACCGATTTGGTCTAGGTAAGTGAATCTCGGTCTCCCCCTGTACCTACATCCTTCCACTTTCGCATTGTATATCTTCTTGACCAGTCGCTCGTCCGGCATTCTTTCCACATATCCGAACCATCGGAGCATTCCCTTTCGCATCTTTACACCAATACTCTCTTTCATACCTACTCGCTCTCTTACGTCGTTGTTACGAATGCGTTCAGTCAGCCTCACTGTACAGATTCTCCGCAGAGATCGCATTTCGACCGCATTGATTTTACTCTCATGCTCCTTTTTGCATACCCAACTCTCGCTTCCATATAATAACGTTGGGACAAGCACTGCGTTATGTATTGCGACACGTGCCCTCTGGCTGACATGATGACTGCCGAGAAGTTGTCCCAATGCTCCGTTCACTCTATTTCCCGCATTTACTCTTCTCTCTACATCAGTGGTGTACCTTCCATCCCGACTGAATCCACATCCAAGATATACGAATTCATCCACTTGTTCTAGCACACCATTCCCTATTGCTACTCTAACATCTGTTCTGGCATCTTCTCTTTCAAAAACTATTATTTTGGTTTTGCTCACATTCACACGTAGGCCCGTTTTTCTTAAAATCTTCTGCCATTACGTCGACTAGGGTTTGCAGGTCAGTCGCAGACTGCGCTAATAGGACCGCATCGTCTGCATATAACAGAGAGTTAACCACTGAGTCGCCCATCTGAACTCCCACGTTCATTTCATTCAACCTTTGTAGACATTTATCCAGATATATGATAAACAGTCTGGCTGATAGAACGCAGCCCTGTTTAACGCCGATATTGACATCAAACCAGGGTGACATTCCATCATCCAGCCGCACACAAGCTCTGCAGTCCATGTAGTTGGACTGCACTACTTGTAGCAGTCTACCGCTAATACAGCAATAATAATAGTAATAGTAAACACCAGATTGCAGCAGTACTCGCTGAAAACCTAGACGTTGTCATCTCCGGAGAAAAAATTCCAAGAGTCGACTTTGCAAAAAATCTAGGACTGATATTGGACCCAGAGTTACGCTTTGAGAGGCATATTAATGAGGCTTTGCGGACATGTTTCTATAAACTGAAAGTTCTCTATGGGGTACGAGATTACATTAGTACACCTTTAAAAATTCAATTAATGAATAGTCTCATATTATCTAAACTCAATTACTGTGATACTGTATACGGGCCATGTTTGCATAAAAGAACTGAATGCCTGATTCAGCGGATACAGAATGCCTGCGTTCGTTTTTGTTTCAAAATACCAAAACGAAATCATGTTACTCCTTATTTAAATACACACCATATATTAAAAATGACCGTTCAAAGGAAGGTGAACTTAGCTAGTTTCACGTTCAGTATCATAAACACTCAGAAGCCTGGTTATCTATATTGCAAATTAATATGGAAACAGGATAATTCTAGATACCACATTCGCTCGACAGTAAACCCTTTGTCCAATCCTGAGCATAGAACCTCAGCATTCAGGAGGTGCTTCAAATACGCTGCCACGCACTGCTGGAATGTTTTGTGGCCGCCAGGGCGTAAACTAAAAACAAAACACAGTTACATTATAAATTTAAAAAAATATTTATTCATACTACAAACTCAATTATAATATTAATAATAATATAAAATAGTTAATAATATTTACAGTTACTTGTACTTATTGCATTCTTTTTATTTATTGCTTACCTATCTATCTACAGTCGTTAATAATTTATTGTTATATCTATTGTATGTATTTTTAATTAACCTTTTCACGTACCTTTTGGTTTTCTGTCAGATGCGTGGATAGGGAATGGGATATTCCCGGCAGTACTTGTATGGTCAAAAGTTCGATTATGTAAGTTTTTGTACCAAAATTTTTTTTTTTTTCTTGTCATATTATTTCAGCCATTCCATTAATTTTGTACACAATTATTTGTACATTGAGTGAAATATGTATGTATGTACTTCTGTTGTTTATTACTACTTTTTTTGTTTAATTCACGTGAGCTAGCCGCTTACGTTTGATGTCAAGCGTAAGAAAGAGGGGTATTGCTGAAAATCAGCTTTGTGATGCAACCATCACAAAACAAGCTGATCTATGCCCTTTTTCTGTCACACTTACTACTGTATTTTTTTTGATTATAGTAAAATGATAGTATTATTTATTTTTATTTTTTGGTTATAATTAAGTTTCACAATTTATTTTATTTTATACTTGGTTGTGTGGCAAGACATAAATATTTTCTTTCTTTCTTTCTTTCTTTCTTCTTGATACCATACTCCGGCAAAATGTCGCAAAGTTTATTTTGTACAACCGTGTCAAATGCTTTCTCTAAATCCACAAAACTGCAGAAAACCCTCTGGCCTACAGCCAGATGCTTCTCCACAATGTTGCGCAGAGAAAACACTTGATCCATTCATCCCCTTCCACACCTGAAACCTCCTTGTGCCTCACACAAAAATTCATCAGACACCATCCTCATTCTCCTTTCAATAATCTTACCATACACTTTGGCTAACAAACTGGTCAAGCTTATGACTCTGTAGTTTGCACAGTCATAACGTGAACCCTTGTTTTTAAACAAGGGCACGATGACTGCGCTTCTCCAGTCCTTGGGAACCATTCCTGAGCTCCAACATAAATTGAGAAGCATCAGGAAGAATTCCCAGACACATGAGCCTCTAAGCTCAGCAGAAACCATATCAATACCCACTGCCATACCATTTTTCAAACTTCTAATCACCCATTCAACTTCATCCATACTAATGTCATCAGAGGATGCCGGTACTGCTGATCTATTAGACCACATGTGGCACCGGCATCACCCTGAACATTCGCATACATATATCCAAAATACTCACTCCATCGGCTTAACACAT
This sequence comes from Leucoma salicis, assembly GCA_948253155.1. Lineage (NCBI taxonomy): Eukaryota > Metazoa > Arthropoda > Insecta > Lepidoptera > Erebidae > Leucoma > Leucoma salicis. Next base: position 18,551,056 of record OX411815.1, on the reverse strand, counting down.
CTTGTGTTCGCGTGAGAATGTCTCCACCTTTAGACTTTATTTTATTCATTCTGAAAGCTGACCAACCACTCCGAGATTTCTTCATCTCCCTCCAGAAAAGTTTGGGTTTTTTTTTTTGCGTGGCGTGACAGACGAGCCACGGTCCATCTGATGGTAAATGGTAACCGTCGCCCATGGACTCGACTATACCGAGAGTATTGTCAAGCCACTGCTCACCAATTCATTTCACAGATATGAAATTAAATATAAACGGCTATCTCCTGCTAGAGCCAAAACGCAACGATGTGCTTCATGGTCGGTCACACGGGAGATGGTGGTACCAATCCGCTCGGGCCCGATACCAAGTGAGTACTCCCACTTGATACCCAGCTCTACCACCAGTAATGCAATGGATGATAATTGCTTACTGCCCTTAGTCGCCTTATACGACACACGTGGGAAATAATGGGGTGGTGACACTTGTATTCTTAGTACGTCACCACACGGACAAACGGGTGTTGCTCTCGAAGTTTTTGGTCAGCCTTTCTTCTGCAATCATATTTGCTCTATCACGCTTCTCTTTCACTAAGGCTTTGGTGTCATTCTTACGTTGCTGGTATATTTCTTTCTTCTGTTCTCTCATACTTGCACTCAGGTTCAAAGAAGATATGCAGTCAAGCTACGCTTTCTTCTTTTGGTCTACGGAAGCTACTACTTCCGTATCCCCACCATGCATCACCTTTCACTTTCGAATGCTTCTTTGAGCATCCACATATTTCTTTCGCTGTATCTACCATACTTTCTTTCAATACTTTCCAGCATTCTTCTATGTCAGATTCCAGCTGACTTGCCATTGTCAGCCGTTCATGGACACCCTCTGCATACTTTTCTCTTACACTCTCTTCTTGCAACTTTTCAATCTTTATTCTTTCAAGCCCTCCGAAGTGGACACGTTCTCGCCAGTGTCTCCACTTTCTGAACAGACCACTAAATCTCGCAATAACGAGATAGTGGTCCGTGTCGACAGTGGGACCCCTGTAGGCTCTTATATCCATGGAGAGTATCTACTTTAAAATAAGACGTATATTCAACCCCCTTTGCAATAGGTAATTCTAATCTAAACGACCGAAAAACGACCCATTTGTCGCCACTAAGTGCATTATCTTTCATAATTGCGTATCTTTCATTATACAGCAAAGAAATGTGGAATAATTCCATCATCAGGCTTCCTGTATAATTACCTATAATAGGTATATCGGGATAGCAGTAATGAATTATTATATTTATTTACTCGCTTTCTTGTATGTCTGTCCGGGTGGAATATTGTAATTGATTTTAAACTAACTTCCCGATGAGCTAGATAGGTACTTGAAATTCGAATCATAGCGAAGTTGATGACAATGCATGAAAATGTGAAAAAAAAGAAGAACATAACCCTAAAAAGCATAAAATAATAATTGCTAAGAGTTAATTGATGCATTAATAGCGTGCTTCATGTTTTTCCTTTCCAATCTTACAAGTAGTTTCATTATTTTATACTTTTTAGTCAGTTATAAAAACATAAGTATATTAATTATTTTTCTTATTATATTATTATTTAAGACCTAAAACAATTATTTTTTAATTGTACAAATATTGTATTACAAGGCTCCTGAGAAAATCACATGCACATCTCTCAGCTCAATTTGTGGCAGGAAGATTAGGGTGTGGAATAATTACGACAACCTAGAAGTATATCGCCAAAGACATATTTTCCCTCTGATTCTGTGCCACCTGTGCTTTCTTACTCAGGATATCAGGTAAAATGAGATTTAGCCGTCCTAACGGACACAAATTGTAAAAATTCACTGTAGAAAATTATAACCACTAGCAGTATCATTTTCTATTTCACACGGTTGCACTTTGTGTTCTGTTAAATGGCTGAATATGGCAACTGCTCAAAATATAGATAAAAATACAATCATTGTATTTTTTTGGAATTTAATTCATCTAATCATTATTTACTATTTGTCTACTGTTAGTTATGGCCCCTTGTGACTTGCCGTGCCGCCTACATACTTTCTGCAGCTCTCTTGAAGTTAGTCTCGTATGCCTCGTCCGTTGCTTGGTAAATAGTCGAAAACCTTTCTTACCCAATGGATATTAGTTCGTCAAGCGATGCACCCTGCCCATTACTTGAAATTAAATCCAAAGCAATTAAAATATTCTCCCATCTATAATCTTCTCTTGAATGTCGTGATGGATGAAACTTGGCAACTCCCCTCTAGTATAACCAGGTATATAACAGGTGTTTAACTATTACATCATCTAGGGGTAGAGCCTTGCTTATCGCAGCATGAATGGGCCGGCTCGATCGGGGAAGTACCACCCTCTCACAAAAGATCAGCGTAAACCAACAGTTATTGTTATCCTTCCTATCCTCTTCTTAATAAACTTCCTATCCGTTTCCCTGGAGATAGCGACGCGTGAGCGATGCTTCTGTTGTTGCTAGCGTCTATAGGCTACGGTAACCGCTTATCATCGGGTGGGCCGTATGATTGTTTGCCACCCACGTAGTAAAAAAAAAAGCAATAAAAAGAAACAACATCAACCAGTTACAATATTTTCAGATGTAGAATTGACTATGTAATAGAAACAGACAATTCTAAATACGCAATTATAAATTGCTGTCTTCAGTGTAAACTTATTACACATGAATAATGTTCTTTTGGAGTACAACGCTGCATGGTACGGCCGTCTTTACTCCTATATTTATACTTGCGATACATCACACATGGTGGAAACGCATTAAAATACTTGTGCGACACAATAATTCATAAACACTTCTCAGAAAGGTATATGTGGAGCTTCCAGACACTTGGCACAGTAGTAGCTAATAAATCGAATTAATTACTAAAGGCTCGCGGTTTTATTTGGCTAAGGATAATACAGTAGGATTGGCGGTGTCTCGTTTATTGCTTACGTACGAGTATTTGGAACAGGTGCGCTTGATCTAAGCGTATGTTTGAATATTTGAAATTGCTCATTGTTGTTTTGCTATGAGAAATTATACGGTTATTTTAAAACCTCGTATGCATGAATTTGGTCATCATCAAACAAGGTAAGAATTCATTAATTGCATCTAAGTATGTACTTTTTTGCCGTGTGGGGCTGGCTTTGGAATTGACCCACCCCTCTCCACACATTGGGAGTCGTAAGAGCCGACTGAGGGAAACCGGGGGAGTGGGCAGCAGCACTCCCTCGAGTATTAACAAAATCCGCTGCGATCGCCAACCCGCCTGCCAAGCGTGGCAATTACGGCGCTATCCCCCATTCTTGGGGAGGTTTATGTCCAGCAGTGGACTTTAAAAGGCTGATGGATGGATGGATGGAAGTATGTACTTGTATATTTGTTATTATTTGTATGGTCAAGATTACATAATTTTTTGTCAACAACTCCACGGTTCTCGTAAGAGGCAACGGAGGAAATGAAAATAAACCAAAAGAAAGAAATCCCAAGCTTATACCAAAATATACCAAATACCTACTGAAAACTATCATCCATTCAATGCTACACTAGTAAGTTAAATGCCAACTCATTCTCATTTTGGACTTAAACCTCTACTGCCAAACTAATAGGTATCGGATATGTCAGTATAATACCAGAGAATTACTCCAATATATTTTTATTATAGAATGCACTAAGCTGCCAAGTCAGAATCATTACAAACCCTCTAGAAATTAACCCTCTGAATACCTTTTGAAGCCCCACTTGGGATGTCATTCCATGATACGCAGTTATAAATGATAAGGGAAGATAATACTGGTGGATTTGAGTACATTCAGAAGGGTCGATTTCACAGTAATGATAGTAGATACTCGCAGATCAATACTGAGAATTCGGACAATTATTTTGTAGTTGTTTCTTTACTGGTATGGCAATATTAATGGTATGTAGGAACTGTATATACTTTCAAAAACATTGGTGTTATGGCCAGATGCTTTGTGTTCTGTTAACTAAGGAGGTAAAATTTACTAAATATTTTATTAAATAATTTTCATGTGCAACATTTTTGTAATACAGTATAATTATACTACCTCCACAGCAGTATCGTGTCACTGACATGCTTTTGGTTGCACTAGCTACCAAAAAAAATCGCTAAAGTGCTTCTGGTAGCTGGAGCTACCAAAAAGGCTGCTTTGTTGTGTTTGTTTTGTTCTTTGATTTTCGGATCTGTTTCTATTTAAGTAAGGTTCAAAGTTTATTTATGATATCAGTTCAAGAGTATATGAATACAGTGGCACTCCACTTTGAGTCTGTCTGCATTTGAAGAACTTGATTATAGTGCTGTGAAGTTAGTGGTGGAAGTAAAGAGGCAAATATTTAAATTTGCCCTATGTAAGAATCAAAATACGTTGGAAAATCCAAAACTGCAAGCCTCATAATCTCTTCATTTTTCACAATAAAATTGATTATTTGATAAGTAACTAATAATGTATTGGTCTTACTAAGTAGTTTTCAATAAATCACACAGATAGAGCTAATTTCAAAAAGTACTAATGTGGGTTTCATGTCTCATACGCCATCTAGCGCTAATTTTAAGAAGTACTTCTATATTGGTCTATAGAAATAGTTCTCATGAAAGGTATAGCGCTGGTTTTAGTGTCGAGTCGAGCGTCATATTCAGTGTTTTTTTGTTTATTTAATAACAATTAAACCACATCGAATCAGACCGTGAAAAGTAATAGGGCTCTATTCGTAGTTATACTCAAGTTAAAAAGAAAAAAAAGACACGATTAGTAAAGTATTTCGGTTGTGATCGTGTTAACATACATTACCTACAACATACGGACGTCCAATGCAGAATTTTTTTAACAGTTTTTTAACTAGTTTAAATAACAAAAATGGCATAAAAAATAGCATGAGTGTTAAAAATAGTATTTTTTCTTGATATGTGTGTGTATATATTGTTTTATAAGTGCAATATATGATAAATAGAGACATTTTAAGTTTGAAAAATCAGTTGTTCTGCTTAAAACGAGAATAATACCCACCTCAACGCTTCGCTTATGAGGCGTGCAATTCCCTCACTCGCCATTATAAGATACCAATTAAATTGTAATGTCCAGGAAGGCTCAAGCTACTACACCATTAAAATTTGAGCAGAAATTTACACAATTTCACAAGAATCTTAATAATAAACGACCACTAAATATGGTAAAGTGGGCCAAGCTTTGAGCAAATGGTGTCACATCCTAATCTGTTTTGTGTGCAGTGGACCCCGCTTGCCAAGCTATTTCAGCATTAACAAGCCTCTTCATAACCAAGCTTTGTTGACTGTGTCAGGAGATTGCAAGTTAGCGTTCTAGCTGGTAAACCTGTTAATATTTAGCATACGTTAAAAGTGATAGTAAAATTTTACTACTGGAATATTGGAGTCGATGTTAGTTATTTTCAATAACTTTAAGATTTTTTTTGTACACTGGTGTTAACTGGTGGTAGGGCTGGGTACCAAGTGGGAGTACTCACTTGGTATCCGGTACGAACGGGTTGGTACCACCATCTCCCGTGTGACCGGCCATGAAGCACATCGTTGCGTTTTGGCTGTAGCAGGAGATAGCCGTTTATATTTCATTTCACCTGTGAAATGAATTGGTGAGCAGCGGCTTGACAATAGTGAGAAAGAGAAAAAAGCTTTCCATTTGCAACGTCTGACTCGCTTGCATATACGTAGATATCGGTCTTTGATCGCAGCAATACGAGTGTCTCTCGTGTGTGCTTCTTGGGTAAGTATACAATAACCCTTACTAATATTATAAATTCGAAATTAAGTATGTTTGTTTGTTTGATTGTTACGCTTCCACGCTGTAACTTCTGGACCCTGAAAATTTTGGTGATAAGTCATATGGTGATAAGTAACATATTGCGTATAGTATAATAGGTAGTTGTAACGCGACTTTTATATAGATTCCTAATTGAGTGTCCATACTGTTTACATTTAATATACCATCATCAATATCAGGTTTGCCAAAGTTTGAGTTAAAGAGGATTTTTTTGAAACATAGCCGTACATTTTGTCTCTTCCTGAGATATACCAATGCTTTATTACAATGCACTGGCAATGATAACTTTAAGTTCCTTATTTTTGTTATTAAAGTTAATGTTACTATAAATAGTGCTAGTCATCAAAATAATAGCCTAGTAAAAAGAGCAATCAATAAAGTTTAATGGTATGAGCTATATTGCAGCTCATTAAAGTAGGAGCCGGTGGGATGTTCAGAAGCGCTATAAGAATTTTTTCGCAGAGGTCAGACAGGCCCGGATGATTTACTTTCTCAATATTACGGGTGGAGTCAGGTGGGTGAGACGCCGGCTCCGGAATTAAACTTCTAAGAAAATATGGCGTTCTGTCCTTTTGCTCAGAAATTACGAACTAAAACAATGTTATATTATTAAAGGGATAACTTCTAATTAATATTTGATAACGAATGTTTCGTTTTAAACTTATTGTTAAATTAATTTATCTTTTAAGCCTCACTACCTAGTAAAATTTATGTTTTTAAGACTTTAACAGCAGCACGCACTGGCTTACTGAGCCACTACCTACTTTCTCACTTAGATATGTATTTAGTTATAAAACAAGGAAATTTTGATCCTATGATATACAATATGTTATCTGTCCGTTTGGAAGAGGAGTTATTAGGTAAAGATATTCGGTCATAAATATGTATTCTATTTTACATACAACAATCCGTAACAAAAAACAATACCTCCAATAAAATAAAAAATAAACGGAGAATTCGCATAATATTATGTGGTATTGGTACTGCTGCACGATAGACAAACAACCACAAAAGACGGTGTACCACATTGTAAAAATTTGCAATTTTATAGGAAAACTGAAGTGATTTGGATATCAAAAATATGGTATATTTTGCATTACAATAGCTTTTTTATTTTATTTGGTAATATTCTTTTTTAATTCGCGTGGTAGCAGACGAGCCAAAGCCCACTTGATAGTAAATGGTAACCATTGCTCATGGATGCAAAAAAACAACTATACCAAGCATAGATTTAATATAAATACCGAGAGTATTGTCAAGCCGCTTCTCAGTCGTTTATTCTTTCATTTCACATTATATGAACGAAAATTAACGGCTATCTCCTGCTACAACCAAATACACTGATGTGATTCATGGCCGGTCACACGGGAGATGGTGGTACCAACCGCTCGCGCCCGATAGCAAGTGAGTACTCCTACTTGGTACCCAGCCATACCACCATAGTCGCCTCGTACAACACCCGTAGGAAAGAACGGGGTGGTGACACTTCTTGTATTGCTTAGTCCGTCAGCACATGTTATAAATTTTTTTTTAATATTTTCTGGGGACTCGTTAGGGTACCTATATACCTATCATTGTTCAAACAGAGTTTTCATTGCATTCTGTATAGGAAAGTATAATTTCTATATACAAATAAATTCCTTAAGAAAAATATTTACTTTTCATCATCAACATACAAAATCCACTAACAAGCGCAAGAATGAACAAATACTTACCTGTAACAAAAACAATTTAGTGTACTGAGCAACCAAAACTGTTTTAGAAAGAACAAGAATACAGGAAAAAAGCAAAACAATTCCGCTTTATGGCATCCGCCCCACGCATTATGAAAATGAAGTTTTTGTATTTCGAAAAGAACCCGGATCTTTGGGTTTACTCCGAAATTAACGCTCGTAATAAGAGTTACATTATTAAAGAGAACTATAATCCTTACTAATATTATAAATGTGAAAGAGAGTTTGTTAATTTTTATGTAACGCTTTCACGTACTGAATCATCATGAATCATCATGTAATGGAATTTAGCACACACCCCAAAAAACTGCCTCGGTGGTGTAGCGGCGGTAGTGTATTCGACTTCTAATCATGAGATCTCGATCCCCGCAATGTTTTTGAGCTTTTTCCTAAAAACGAAAAATTCTCAGTAGCAGCCCGAAATTAGGAAATGTGCCCGGTAGACGTCAATAGGCTCGCCCCCTATTACCAAAGTCAAAGTCAAATTTCTTTATTTCTTAACATAGCTGGCGAATCTTGGGTGTGTAATACATCTCTGCCTACCCCTTCGGGGAATACAGGCGTGATGCTATGTTTTTTTTGTTTTTCATGTGGAATAGCAATTTTGCATAGATAACACTAATGCTGTGGCGTATTTACATTCTGAAGATCACGTGGACAAAGTCGTGGGTAGAATTTAGTCGTTTAAATTTAAAGATTTGTACTCACATATTTTTGTCAAACTATTAATTAATAAATCAGTAAATTGTAGTTCACGGCCATTTTAAGTTGTGTGTGCTCGTCATGGGGGACAATGCCGTAATCGCCACGCTTGGCAGGTGGGTTGGCGATCGCAGTGGATGTTGTTAATACTCGAGGGAGTGCTGCTGCCCACTCCCCCGGTATTCCCTCAGTTGGCTCTTACGATTCCCGTGGGTAGATAGGGGTGGGACAATTCTAAAGCCGGCCCTACACGGCCACGGCTTTTTTTGTTAACGCGGGAATTAATGTACCTATCCGCATACCCCGTTGTTCGGGGTAGTATGAAGCCCTCACCCATTATATAAGCTCGCCGTGTGCCGTCTCTCCGCCTGCATTAGTGGGCCTCTGGAACTGTGTTACATTAGTTCAATGGTAATATACCTATGTCTAACCTAGTAAAATAATCATGCATATGTATATTAGTAACATTTTTGATTTTATTAGAGCGTCACTGATCCGATTTTGTATCGCGTTACGAGCAAACCGAGGCGGGTATGACACTCGATGAATAATAATTAGATTTTATTACTGTCTGTGCCGTGTGGGGCCAGCTTTAGAATTGTCCCACCCCTCCAACAACCCGCCTGCCAAGCGTGGCGATAACGGCATTATCCCCCATGACGGGACCGCTCATTGTGGCGTTCTCTTGGGGAGGCCTATGTCCAGCAGTGGACGTTGAAAGGCTGATGGATGGATTGATGGATGGACTGTCTCCCTGTTGGAGAGTCTCCTCTCTGATGGAAAGGGATTTAGGCCGTAATTCACTACGCTAGCCCAGAAATACATCCCCACATAATTCTGAAAAATCTCGAAAAGTTAGCGGTGTGTAACGTGCCATGCGAAGACCTGGAAATGGGGACTGAACTCAATACAACTGTTTTGATCTGTAATTTAGCACTTGACAAGCTTTACAGATACAAATTATTTGTGAATGTGGAAAAAGAGAAGTTTAATGCGAGCGGGTAGACAGAGCAAATGTGATGTGGAGATTAGAAATGGCCATCGGTCAGTGCGATGGCTTAGCGGTCTAGAGCACTTCCCCGGATTGAAAGGGCCGCAGGTTCGTATCTTGCTTACACTAAACTTCTCTTTTTTCACATTCACAAATCTTTTTTTTCGATACTCTATCTTAACTGCTGCATACGTAATTATATGAGAGTAGAATATTAAAATCGTAAAACACAACTTCTATTCCCACCAGGTTTACCGGGAGAACTCTAAAACAAGTTAATTTCGCTTGTATATAACTAAAATTCTGATTCCCAAGTTGAGGAGAAGTTAACGTAACATCATTTTAATATTTGTTCAACGGAATTTTTTAATGATTAAAAGGGATTTCATGACGCAGTTTTATTAATTATATATCTATGTAAAAGCTACATTATCCAAAAGTAACATAACGTATATGTAAACATACATTTCACGGACACAAAGTACACTCAGACTCAGAACAACCATTTGTGGCTAACACAAAGATTTGTCTTGTGTGGGAATCGAACCTACAACTTGGGCGGGAGGCTGGTATCTAAACCACTTAGCTATCTGTGATCATTATAATATTAAAATAGGATACAAATACAGTGTTTTATAAACAAGTCATACTATGGTTTACTTCATTAATGAATGAAATCTGTGCGAAGCGAGGGTGGGTTACTAGTTTTAATATAAAGTTTCAATTAATTAATCTCTAAGGTTATTAAAACCTCTCGCATTCATTTCTCAGGTTCTATGTAAGTAAAAAGTTAATGGCAACACTCGTTTGCGTTTATTTACAACATCAAGTGCGGATGTAAAAACATTCTGTAAGTAAATAACTTTCATTACTGCAGAACGAAAATGTGAACTACTACGGAAGCTATGTTTTAAAAAATTAAAAATGTATTTTCTGTGTGTTTTCACATGGAAATAGGTATACGATGGTTACCACTGAAGTAATGCCATTTAATTGCAGTGGTTAGGCAAAACAGGCGGAGAGACGACACATGCTAGGTTTATTTTGTGAGTGAGGGCCCCACACTACCCTGTTCGTTGTCCCGAACGCGCCCAAACGGGGTGTGCGGTTAGGTAATTTTTTTCCGCCTTAACAAAAATAAGGCCGCCATTTTATTTCTCTGAAGGGAAATTAATGACATACATACATATTGACACGCTTTTTTCCCGTAGGGGTAGGCAGAGACCACTTCTCTCCACTTGCAACGATCTTGACACACATCTTTCGCTTCATCTACTTTCATCAGCACTTTCATGTATGCTCGTTGGTTACGAGTACTCTTAACCTGGCCTTCCTTAAGAACGTCTCCGATCTGGTCAAAATCCGTTCACCTAGGTCGACCTTCACCAACTTGCCCATTCACAGTCGCCTTCTATAGGTATCTGTTTCGTTAATCTTCTTTCATCCATCCTCTTTACGTGTCCGAATCACCTAAGTATTCCTTTCTCTATTTTTGTCACACTTTCCATCTCTCGTAAACTTTGAACCCTTTGAAATGAATGAAAAATCGATGAGTCAGAGGGGTGTGCCGTATGAGGTCTGGACCTTGGACTGGGGATTGAACTCGATACCACTGTCTTTGCAGTCCTTTCTTTTACCACTAGACTATCACTGCTACACAAAAATATGATTTAAAAAAATTATAACTTTTATAAAGCAAAAGTAGAAAAAATACATTTCATATATTTTAGCAAATAAAATAAATCTCTTTGCTTTAGGTGCATTGTGTAGTTATATCTTCCTCAAGACAAACGAACATCGTACTTAAAATACGTTGCAGAGATGGAATAACTCTCCCACAAGCTGACGCCTAGGAATTTCTCTAATTGCTAAGAGACAAACCGAGTCAGGAGTAATTGGTGTCTCTCAACACGCGATACAGTATTAAGTGGCAAGCTGCATTTACTGTCCTCGGAAATTACTTTAAAACGGGAGTCTTTAAGTACATCTGGTGGACAAAAATAGAAATAAATTTTATTAAATATAATTGCAGTAGGTACTTTGTATGAGACCACTGAAGGAATGTAATATAGTTCCGGTGGCCCGCTAATAAAGACGGAGAGACGGCAAACAGCGGGTTTCTTTAGTGGGTGAGGGCCCCACATTACCCTATTCGTTGCCCTGAACGACGGGGTGTGCGGTAAGGAACATTTTTACCCGTCTTAACAAAAAAAAGGGTTCTTTGTATGAAGTAATAGGGAATTATTCGGACTAATTTATACAATTAGTACTTGATGTCCCGGTGAACTTCGTATCACCTGCAATATATTTTATCAGCGGATATCAATCCTAATCAACCTGCATCGTCTGAGATTTGGATTTTGATTATAAATGAAACTTGCTAATAATACAGATGAATTAGAAAGAACGACCGTAGCTATCATTTTGTCGTTTGTTAGCCAAATACCCATTCAAAGTTACCAATATTGATTTTTTCTACTTTTTTTATAGGGTTCCCCTTTTAAACCACCCCTGTATTAGAGCGAACAAAACAAAAATCAATTAATCAAATCGGTCCAGCCAGTCTTGAGTTTTAGCGAGACTAACGAACAGCAAATGATTTTTATATAATTATAGATTGATGTATAAAAAGAGGAAAGCAATTAGGCACTAAAATTGTCCACTATAAACAAGTGCAGATTACGCTTTCCTGCACTCATTTCATTTTGTGTTATTTCTGCGAGCAAACATCAACATGCCAAATAATACTAAAATCTATTTTGAAAAACTAATTGACTTCTCTTTTTCTCGAGTTTTTTTTATATCACTACTACACGCACGCAGTTAATAGCTGCTACTATTTTATCGAATTAATGTTATATATTTTACTAAGTTATTTTAGTAAGAAGTTGTAGGTACCTCCACATTTTTAATGCAATTTTTGCCTCGATTACTAAACACAATTCTCTGTCCTTAATTAATAGATCAATGAGGTACAAGATACAAATACCTATGAGTACTTTTAAGAAATTCTTTTCATAACTAAAGTAAATATTAATTTATAGTAACGACTTCAACGAAGGCATTTGACTAATGCGATTTGAGTAAAATTTTTAGTAATATAATTTTAGTAGATAATTAATAAAAAATAGTTTTGCGTTTAGACACGCTTATATAGCCTTTCTTTTATTTTTGTTAAGGCGGGAAAAAATGTTCCTAACCGCACACCCCGTCGTTCGGGGCAACGAACAGGGTAGTGTGGGGCCTGCACCCACTAAAGAAACCCACCGTGTGCCATCTTTCCGCCTTTATTGGCGGGCCCCTGGAACTGTGTTACATTCCTTCGGTGGTCCGCCGGCGGCTTACCCTTTCGGGTACCCTCTACTGAGCGACGCATCCACAGAGGAGCGTCGCACCTTCGCGGGAGGCCTTGCAGATGGCAGACGTTCCCCGGTCCATCCACCCGCAGCCTCAGCTAGGGCGTCATGAGGCGCAAGTACCTGCGCCTGAGCCGCCCCGGTCGCTGGCGACGGTTTAGGTCAGCGGAAGAATCCTCCTCCCTGGCCCTCTCCGCCGCTTCCTTCCGCGAGATAACCTCCTCGCAGAAGGCAGCGACCGCGGCCCAATTCCTGTCGCTGCCAAGCATCGCTCTGATGACGCTCGGCAGCGAGAGGTCCCGCCCTATTTCCGCAACGAGTTCACGGCGCTGCTCGGCCCAAGCCGGGCACGACTCGAGCGTGTGCCGCGCTGTGTCCTCGTCACAGCCGCAGTGGTGACAGCTCGGAGTCGCTTCCCTCCTTGCAACTATGTGCAGATATCTGCCAAAGCAACCGTGCCCCGACAGCACCTGCACCAGTCGGAAGGTAAGGACTCCGTGCCGTCGCTCCACCCACTCCTCCAGCACTGGTTGGAGCGCCCCTAAGGTCCAAAGACTGGCCCGGGGCGCCTCCAATCACGCCCTCCATCTGGCCATGGCAGCTCAGCGGGCGTCGCCCTGCCACCTGGCCACCTCCCTGAGTAGTGGGCGACCGCCCCCCTCCCGCTCTTGCGATGCCCGCCGATACACTTCGGCGAGCACCTACGCCTCCAAGTCCCACGGGGGGATTCCGGCCAACGCACAGGCCACCTCTGACGACACTGTGCGGTATCCACGTATGACCCTGGACGCAACGACTCTCTGTGGTCTCCACAGAAGAGCCCTATTCGGTGCGTCCAGGGACCCCGCCCACACGGGTGCGCCGTACAGCGCCATCGACCGGACCACCTCCGCGTAAAGCCGTTGGCACGCATTGTTGGGTCCGCCCATATTCAGTATGAGCCGTGCAAGGGCAGATGCTGCGCCGACAAGCCTCGGGGACAGTTGGCGGAAGTACTTGCGGAAGCGCTACCGCCCGTCCAGCACCAGGCCCAGATACTTAATCTGGGCCTGCACCCCAATCTGAACCTCGTCCACTGTGATCGAGGCGCCAGCAGGTGGCCGACACGGGGCCCATGGAAAAGTAGGGCTTCCGACCAGGGCCACCCTAAGCCCCAGCGCCCCGATCCTCCTGACCACCTCCAAGGTCCCTAAGGTGGCCAGGAACGCCGCTTCCTCGAAGTTTCCACCCCGGGCCACGACCAGCGTGTCATCCGCATAGCAGATGACCGCCAGCCCGGGAGGGAGCCGACAGCGCAACACCCAGTCGTAACCGATGTCCCACAGGAGCGGCCCCAGGACCGAACCCTGTGGGACACCGCACGACATGGGTCTCCTCACAACGTCCCCTGTGCGGCTCTCATAGACGACGCTGCGGCCCTCTAGATATTCCGCCACCAGCCGCCTCAGTTATCCAGGCACCCCATGATACCGGAGCGCCTCACGCTTATATAGCCTAATAAAGTACATTTTTCTGAAATATATTAAATGTACAGACACTGCCCTGTTACAGCTTTATAATAGTATAGATAAGTATACCTATAGATTGCAGACTCTGACATGTATGTGATATATTAAATTGTCTTACCTCTCCCTCTTTAATCCGATGGCCATCTAACATGATCAGAAAGAGACGCAGTATCCAGGGGTGTATCTACACTCCCGCGAAGGTGCGACGCTCCGTGTGCGGATGCGTCTCTCAGTGGAGGGTACCCGAGAGGGTAAGCCGCCGGCGGACCACTGAAGTAATCCAACACAGTACCAGTGGGCCGTCAACATAGGCGGAGAGACGGCACACAGCGGGTTTCTTTAGAGGGTGCGGGCCCCACACTACCCTGTTCGTCGCCCCGAACGACGGGGTGTGCGGATAGGAACATTTTTTCCCGCCTTAACAAAAAAAAAGGGGTGTATCTACAATACAAAAGCATTACATGCCTATATCATATGCTTACTGCTTGACGGGCACCATAGTAATTTACTATGCGGGCACTCACCAAGATTTCTAAGAAACCGTGTTAAGATTGTATACAAAAATATATTCACACATTTTTGATATTAATAGTTAAAAGTTTGTATTGAGATTTTTTCTATTTACTACCTTAAAAGCCTACCCGGGTATGACGAGAATATGGTGACGAGGGTTACCCGCCTTTAAAAGCATTGTTTAATATTTTATACTTTTATATATTTTTAAGCATTTGGCATGATCAGCCATATAAATGTTATGTATTTGCATTATGTTAGAATAATATATGATGCATCCGACAGATGGCGCAGGCGTTACCTAAGAAATTAAAAAGGAATTTGTTATCGAAAGTCACAGTTCTTAACAACTGTCACGAAGGCTGAATTGCCAAAGCACCTGGAACGGCACTCCAGGAGATGCAGGCTCAAATCCTGGCCCTGACTTTTATTTACGATATCACATTTTCGCACTCTCTATTAAAATATTTGTGATTGTGAGTGAAAATAACTTTTACGTTAATATTAAAACAAACATTTCAACTCCTTTGTATACATTCGTCTTCATTCTTGTATTTATTTTAGCCACTAGGCTTATAATATATCATAGCATTGTCTAAAACAGACGAAGCTATAAATATTTTAAATAATACCACTGAAGTAATGTAAATTAAACATTTTGAGTAAATAGGTTTGGTAGTTCATATATCTATGCCTAAAAAAATACCGGAAAATCTGCAATTTAAACACTACATAGACTATAGTGGTAGATCCTTGCTTATCCCAACATGAATGGCCGGCTCAGTCGAGGAAGTACTACCCTCTCACAAAAAATCTGTGTGAAACAATGGTTGGTACTCCTCAACTAACTGTTGTGTTTCGTATGGTGAGGGACAGCGCGGGAGGATTAGATACTTTCGTGTTCTCTCGCCTTAATAATTAATTGAACTAGCGACTGTTCATATATATTACGAATTCCTTGCCTAAGATTACAGCTGTATGTCCTACATACCTTATGCTCAGTACTTACTTACTTATCATCACGCCATCTCCCTTGCGGGGTAGGCAGGAAGAATAGAGTGCCAAGAGGCTCTATATATTCTTGCATACATCTCTCGCTTCCTCAACATTTATAATTCTTTTCATACACGCTCGCTGGTTTCGGAGACTCCTAACTCCACCTTTCTTCAATACATGACCGATTTGGTCTAGGTTAGTCTCGGTCTTCCCCTGTACCTACATCCTTCCACTGTCGCATTGTATATCTTCTTAACTAGATGCTCATCGGGTATTCTTTGCACATGTCCGAACCATCGGAGCATTACCTTTCGCATCTTTACACCAATACTCGCTCTTTTACGTCGTCGTTACGAATGCGGTCAGTCAGCCTCACTCCACAGATTCTCCGCAGAGATCGCATTTCGACTGCATTAATTTTACTCTCATGGTCTTTTTTGCATACCCAACTCTCGCTTCCATATAATAACATCAAGTACCTCGACGGCCGCAGCGTCCTCTTCGTGGACCGGGAAGGGGACGTTGTAAGGAGGGCTATGTCGTGCGGCGTCCCGCAGGGTTCGGTTCTAGGGCCGCTCCTGTGGGACATCGGCTACGACTGGGTCCTCCGTGGCCGGCTCCCCCCCGGGCTGGCCGTAATTTGCTACGCAGACGATACGCTCGTCACAGCCCGGGGTGGGACCCTCGAGGAGGCGGCAGCGCTGGCCACCTCAGGTACCGCGGCGGTGGTCAGGCGGATCGAGGCGCTGGGGCTTAGGGTGGCCCTTGAAAAGTTGGAGGCCCTACTCTTCCATGGGCCCCGACGTGGCCCACCCGTCAGCGCCTCGATAACGGTCAACGGTGTGGGCTTTCCGATCCAGGCCCACATCAAATACCTGGGCCTGGTATTGGATGGACGGTGGCACTTTGACGAATACTTCCGCCATCTTGCGCCAAAGCTCGTCGGCACGGCGTCCGCCCTCGGGCGACTGATGCCGAATTTGGGCGGGAGTCTCGCGTGTCGACGACTCTACGCGGGGGTAGTACGGTCAATGGCACTGTACGGCGCGCCCGTATGGGCGAGTCCCTGGCCGCTCGCAATAGGGCCCTTTTGTGGCGTCCACAGAGGGTCGTAGCGGTCAGGGCAATGCCTGCGCGTTTGCCGGAACCCCCCCGTGGGATCTGGAGGTGGAAGTGCTCGCCGACGTTTATCGGCGGGCGTCGACGGCGCGGGCGCGGGGCAGCCGCCCCTCGCCAAGCGCAATCTCAGCGTGGCGGGAAGATGCCCGTCGCGCCACCGTCCTAAAGTGGAGGTCTCGGCTGGAGACGCCCCGGGCTGGTCTCTAGACCGTGGGGGCGCTCCAGCCGATCTTGGAAGAATAGGCAGGGCGGCAGCACGGGGTCCTCACCTTCCGGTTGGTGTAGGTTTTGTCGGGGCACGGTTGCTTCGGCAAATACCTGCACACGATCGTTAGGAGGGAGACGACCCCAGGCTGTCACCACTGCGACTGCGGCGAGGACTCGGCGCAGCACACGCTCGAGTTGTGCCCGGCCTGGGATGTGCAGCGCCGGGAACTCGCTGCAGTCATAAGCGTGGACCTGTCGCTGCCGGCCGTTGCGTGAGCGATGGTTGGCAGTGACAGGGCCTGGACCGCGGTCGCCGCCTTCTGCGAGGCTGTCATCTCGCGGAAGGAGGCGGTGGAGAGGCCCGGGAGGAATCCTCCTTCGCGGACCCGATTCGCCGCCAGCGCTCGGAGCGGCGTGCGCGCGCTTACTGCCGCCTGATGCCGCCCTAGCCGAGGCTGCGGACGGTGGGGTCGGGGAGGACCCTGCCGTCCGCTGAAGCCTATCGCAAAGGTGTGACGCCCAAGTGCGCGGGGCGTCGCACAAGTGAGGGTGCCCGAAGGGGCTGCCTCCTGCGGATCGCGGTGAAACGACGCGGTTTCTCGTGATCCGCCGTAGCAAGGGCGGGTGAGGGCGCACGGTGGGTTTTTAGTGGGTGAGAGCCCCACACTACCCCGTTGTCTCCCAGGGCGGGGTGTGCGGTAGGAAAAAAAAAACTCTACATCAAGTTTATTTATCAATTTAACATAATTTTATATAAACAATCACCTAAATTTATATTAATTTACCGAATTTCAATTGCAGTATTTATATAGCACTATGGTAGAAAGATATTAAGACGTTAAAACTATAATCACTCTGGCCGGCACTCACGTTTATAAATGTCCTATTTATGCTGCCGCATAATTGTTGATACAACATAGAATTTTTAAAGAATATAATCGTAAACTTCACCTATAAATATTTCAAAAATGGAGATTTTAATAACTTATCAAAGAGCTGAAGCGAACTTTCGTTACCTCGCATAGTGACTTCTCTTTATAGGCTTTTAATGCTCTCTATAAATAAACGACCGTATCAGGAGACTAATGTTATGCGTAATCAAATTAGAGAGTAATCGTAAAACCCAGCCATTAAGTTTTTTATTAAACAGTTAATCACGAAGTTAACACCACTGAGAAGTTACGGTTGATCTTAAAATATCAAAATATATGTAACTTTTCTTTTGGCAGCTATCGTAGCCACAGTAAATTATCCTTGACTGAATGTTTTAAGGAACTATTAAAAAGTTTCAAATAGGCACTTAAATGTGGATACGATTTCATTTTAGAATCCCTACATAAGTATTTTGGGGCAGTAATCTTGTCTTCTTAATAAGCTCCTTCGAAAACCAACGCATGTACATAAACTGATGTTATAAATAATACACACATTGAAGTTTGTTAAATGTAATAATTAAATCAAAAGATTGCTAACTACCTCTACCTTTCTGCCTTAAACTAGAGATTTTCGCCTCAAATATTTGCTATGTTATTTATTGATATTTTGATGGAAGGAAGGCTAACATCACCAATAAGCTAACAGAAATGCTTTAGGGAATAGCAAATATTTATTCTCGGCTAATCCCCTTTTTTTAAGGGCGGGAAAAATATCCCTAACCGCACACCCTGTCGTTCGGGGCAACCAACAGAGTTGTGTGCGGCCGTCATCCAAAATAAAATAAATAAGCCCGCCGTGTGCCATTGTTGGTGGACCACTGGAACTGCGTTACATTACTTCAGTGGTATATAGGTATAACTCCTCTGGAACCATCAGTTAGATATATCTAATATTATTTCGATGCCCATTTCCCTAAATACCTACTTTAAAAGTGTACGCACAAACCTATCGGTAAAAGTGTACGTAATACATACATTTCATGTGTGTACTTTGTATTAAGTAATAGATTGTGATCATATATTGTGAGCATATTAAAGTCTGCTTAGCACAAATCTAAAATCAGCCAGAAATTCTAAATATTTCAACGAGGGAATTTGCGGATAATACAAAAAAGTTGAGCAAGGATCTAGCATATTTACGTATAGAAGCTAAAATCGTATAGTATTAATAAACACCAAGTGCGAAAATGCGAAATCTAAAATAATTGTCACGAGCTGCATCTCCTGGAAAACCGTTTCAGATGCATTGCCAATTAAGCTGAATATAAAAAAAAAATATCAATCGGACATGGCCATCGGAAGTTGTGAAATAAATATTCCAATAATGTTTAAATCGCAACGTTCTGAGTAGGAATCCATAAAATAATGTTGAGACTAGTTACAAATATATTGGAATACAACATTCTCTGATCCTTTTCAGCTGTGCGCTTCATTGAAACAGTGCCTACATATCCACTTGTTTTATTAGTACCTACTGTAAATCTCATCAGGAATAAATCAAGACCGTTAATATATAACTTACGTTTGTAGCAGTACTTAATAGCGCCTTGCTGCAGTTTATGTGACGTTTAATTGCTATATATTCTTTCGAGGTTGAACAGCTTTTGTGTATATGCCAAATCATCCCAGGTATCAATGTAACTGTGGTGCAGCGGTAGTGTGAGTTTCTGCTGATCATGGGATCTCGGGTTCGATGCCCGGGTCGGGTGGTGCCTTTGAGCTTTTCTGTAAAAAGAAAAATTCTCAGTAGCAGCCCGGACTTTGGGAATGTGCCCGGTAGAGGGCAATAGTCTCGGCCCTTATTACGTGGGACTTAAACATAGCTGGCGAACCGTGGGTGTGTAATACACCTCTGCCTACCCCTTCGGGGAATACAGGTGTGATGACATACATTGATAGAGCTGGACTTGAACAGTAAAGTTTTTCTCATTTAAGGATAAGATGCAACTCAATTACAAGCAGACAAAGTCACGGGCAACAGCTAGTACTATCTAAATTATACCTTCAAATTAACACTACTTTGTCGCAAATATCCTAGACTTTATTCGACTTTTTGTAAACGCATTCATGAGATAGCAAAAACTTAGTAGTAGCCGTAGTTAAGTATGCTGTAAAGTTAAATTGTAATAGAAAAGTTACAAAGTCATTTGAAATGAAATTACGAACTAAGAAAATTAATGGGATAGGCTTGTAATTAGAAACATGCTTGTTCCAGAAGTTGTACAACAGGTCTTTGCTCAGGAAAAGTTACTTTAAGTTTCGCAAGAATTTATTCCAGTTCTTACCCAAACTTACTTTAAACGTATACATTTATCAATCACTGCTTCACATTTTTTTATAACATTAACCCGCTCTAGAGAATAATACCTGTATCATGGACAAAAAGTACACGAAGACTCAGAATTAACATTGTAGATCACACTAAGAAATGTTCCGTGTGGGAGTTTTATGGATCCGGCAATGAAAATTTGCACACTAGATGGTAAAAAGTTGTTGATAACGAACTTTATTATATAATTGAAAAATAAAAAAATATAGCATCACGTCTGTATTCCTCGAAGGGGTAGGTAGATGTGTATTAAAACCCACGATTCGCCAGCTGCGTTAAAGTGCCACGTAATAGGGGGCTCGCCTATTGCCGTCTACCGGGCACATTACCTACCAAACTCCGGGCTGCTATTGAGAATTTTTCATTTTACGAAAAAGTTTAATATAATTAATTAATAATAAAAAAACATCTAAAAAATTATATGTTAGAATTTAATAGAAAACCATTATTTTCCAATGCAACTAATAAAATTAAATCACAATATCATACTGGAAACAACTAAATATCAAAATGACATTCATCCATTCATCCATCAGCCTTTCATCGTCCACTGCTGGACATAGGCCTACCCAAAATGGGGGTTTTACCACAATTGCCACGCTTGGCAGGCGCGTTGGCTATCGCAGTGGATGTTTTTAGTACACAGTAGAACGCTGCTGCCCGCTCCCCCGGTAATCCCTTAGTCGGCTTTTACGGCTCCCATAGGAAGAGACGGGGTGGAATTATTCTTGGTGCCGGACCCACACGGAAAAAATACAGCAATATATATATATTATATACACATCGGTACTAAAATAACGCTTTAATTTTAACTAAAACCTTCAATTAATATAAAACAGCTCTTTTAAGGTAAATCCTTTAATAATTAATTAGTCTCCATTAGCGCGGAGTGAGATAATCTTAACGGTCTCTCGCCGTAGCAACGCCTTAAATCACGGTAGAGATGTTATCGCATTACGACTTTAACCTTAATGTCGTCTTTTAGTCAAAATATCACTTGTTTTAAGGATGAAGTGGGGTAGAGTGAATTAGTGGGAACATAGCTATAAACTTATAATATCAGAACATATCTACTAGTCTAGCAAGGCTAAAAGAAACGTCTTGTTTGTTTTTCATTTCATATAAATAAAAATATTATATTTCATATAGATAAAGCACTTTTCTGATTTAATAATGTAATATATAAAATTCTCGTGTCACAGTGATTGTCACCATTCTCCTCCGAAACGGCTTTCACTGATTCTTATGAAAGGGCATGTACCATTAACGGCCTGTGGCGGCCATAATGTTTTCAATATTTAAAATTAAACTAATCATTTATAAAATTCGTCAGTGGTTTTCTTTTATTTATAGAACTTCAGAAAAAGATTATAGTTTAAAAAGCTATTATTTTGAATTTGTACTTTATCGTAATGGTTATTGGTGAATTATTGTTATCTGTTGACAATCAAATAGGATATTGCCGCTATGCTGAATTGACAAAATTAAAAACTTTGGTACTATTATATTACAAAACAATATTACGTAGTTATTTCTTAAATAATTTCGTGAGAACAGTAATATGACTATTTAAAAAAATATATTTTATAATTATTTGGTGAAAACTGATATTATTTCTAATCAAGAGTAGCAATTGTGATTCAAAATATTGGCAAAACATTTTACATCTGTAATGTCATGTCATTCTACTCATCTAATGTTGTTATTGTGTATTGTGTATCGTGAATATTGTATTGTGATTTTATAAGTGTAAGTTATATATTTAGTGATTTTAAGCCTCATTATTTGTTTATATATGTAGATATTATTTTATTTATTTATAATTATGGTGTTATTTTTGATCATACATTCGATTTTGAGGTATTTTAATTTCAAAATTATATCCATCTTAGATGTCTTTTATCTCATCATCCAAAAGTTTTAGTGTGAAAAGAAATACACGGGGCAATAGGGTAGTCATTTATCTTCAAAACACATATTGTTTTATGTATGTCCTTTCCAGGCCGAGAATGTATGGGCATTTGGTACATCTCCTTTGTGTGTATATCAGTATCAATAGGTCTGGGAATAGGATGTAAACTATTTTTCATACCCCTAATAATGGCGTGGATAAGGGTATTCCACCCCACCACTGAAGGAATGTAACATATGTAGTTCCAGTGGCCTTCCAATAAAGGCGGAGAGACGGCACACGGCGAGTTTCTTTAGTGGGTGAAGGCCCCACACTACCCTGTTCCCTGTTCGTTGCCCCGAACGATGGAGTGTGCGGTTAGGAAAATTTTTTCCCGCCTTAAAAAAAGGTTGGACCAACCCAATTTTTTTGTTTTTTTTTAACAAAATGTTTTATTTTATTATTATTTTATGATTCGTAATTAAAAAATACATACAACCCTAAATTTTCACCTATCTACTGCCAACCCCTATTTTTTAATAGCGTTATTAGTATTATTATTTTTTATAATCCGTCATCGTTCACAGCGCTCCATGGCTCTTTCACTCATATACCACATCCTCACACACTTACAATAAGTTAGTTATTTTTTTCTACGCTAGAAATTACCTAAAAACTCTAGAAATAATTTACATGGCAATGCCAGGTCAGCTAGTTATCCACCGAAGGAATGTAACATAGTTCCAGTGGCCCGCCAATAAAGGCGGAGAGGTGGCACACGGCGGGTTTCTTTAGTGGGTGCAGGCCCCACACTACTCTGGTCGTTGCCCCGAACGATGGGGTGTGCGGTTAGCAACATTTTTTCCCGCCTTAAAAAAAATAAAAATAAAAGGTCAGCTAGTTATAATTATTAGATTCTACTTTTTTCGAACCGAACGAAGTAGAATTCTAGTAATTATTTGAACATCGAACATCGTTTTTTTTTTTTTATTTCCTTATATAGCCTATTATATAACATCCGTAGTTGAAATGGACTCGTTTTATCCACCATAACGTAGATAAGTACCACATTTTGAAAGACAAATACTTGACAGAAACAGGATTGTTATAATATGCGTAAATGGAAAAATATACCTACCTATATCTGATCTTTTGAAACAATCTTCTATGTCCCTGTAACTGAAAACTTCAACAAGCATTCTTAAAAACAAAAGCCCTCACAACAACCTTTTATCTCGACAAATCGCAGCTTTTGGTTTATCAGTTAAGATCTAAGAAGCGTAAAATGAACAAAAGGAAAGACAATGTTGTACCACAATTAACACCAAACTAATGCTATCTCGTCTTTGCATAAGATAAGATTAGATTTGTTTTGTTACGCTTTCAAACTGATATTTGAGTAGTCGGTAAGCCGCAGGTGCCAAATATTCTTTGGCTTGGAAGGCAAAGAGTAGGTATGTAAATAAAAATATTTATAGTAATCTTGTAAATGAGCATTTAAAACCAGCCATCGGATACTATTGTGTTTTATTTCAAAATTCTTACTATTTTTGGTGCACGGTTTTTGTTTTCAAATCGACATTTATTTCGACTTCTGCCAGATAAGCCGCTGCGGTTGTCATTCGCATTGAATTACTATCTTACTATAGATTTAGGGTGTGTCGCCTATCCAATTAATATTTATACACGCCTGACGTAATGTTAAAATACATACATTTAAGTACGCCTGTTTCCTGCAGAGATGAATACTAGTCATTAAACATCCTTCCCACTTTTCACCCTCGTCAGAACGCGACGTGACGTTGGGCGAACCAAGATGCATAATCTTAATTGCATTCCCACAATGAATATGATAAATTAATTAGAATTAATCAAATTGAGCACTTAATTGTGTTATATGTGATCGCGTTTTTATAATTTACTTTAAAAAAAAAGAAAGAAAACAGCATCACGCCTGAATTCCTCGAAGGGGTAGGCAGAGGTGTATTACACACCCACGACTCGCCAGCTATGTTTAAGTCCCACGTAATAGGGGGCGAGCCTATTGATGTCTACCGGGCACATTTCCAAACTCCGGGCTGCTACTGAGAATTTTTCCTTTTTTTTAGGCACTGAAATTGCTGGAGGTAACTAGAAAAGCAGTTTAAATGATATTCTAAAGGGTTTGCATCACACTTTTTTTTGTTAAGGCGGGAAAAATATACCTAACCGCACACCCCGTTGTCCGGGTCAACGAACAGGGTAGTGTGGGGCGTACTAAATAAACCCACCGTGTGCTGTCTCTCCGCCTGCACTAGTGAGCCACTGAAACTGTGTGAAATTACATTAGTGGACCGCTGGCAGCTAAGCTATCCTCTAAGGGTTAGTATCATATCTAGTGATGTTTTTCTGTTTGACAATTAAATTTAATGTACAAATTTAAACATCACCAAGACTAATGATATAATAGGTGTGTTTAAATAAATTTAAAACAGTTTAAGCTTGACTGAGATGTTTGTAAATACTCATCAGCCAAGCAATAACAAGGCTCATTATTAAGTGAATAATTTTATGTCAAAATACGGAATACCTAATATTTTATTAGTATTTCATTAATAGTTAAAAGTTTGGTATCTACAGATACCTAGCCTCTTTAGATGTTTTGGAATATATAATAGAAAACAACATACTTAGGTAATTTATAAAAATGATAGATAACACTTTGGAAGATACCTAATTAATCGTGATTCCAATTCTATA
The DNA here is from genome assembly GCA_948253155.1 of Leucoma salicis. Classification (NCBI taxonomy): domain Eukaryota; kingdom Metazoa; phylum Arthropoda; class Insecta; order Lepidoptera; family Erebidae; genus Leucoma; species Leucoma salicis. Next base: position 18,526,235 of record OX411815.1, on the reverse strand, counting down.
TACTAATAAGATACATTTTTGCAGTACTGTACCCAGATACGGTTTTCCAATAGTGAACAATATATTGGAATTAAACCCTTTATTTCCGTGTGCGCCCAAAGCGCTCATTTTGAAATTCAGAATGCTCTTATTTTATAAATTTAATGATTTTCGCACTATCAACATAAAAACTTTAGTTAGCTGAACTATATATAAAATCATTGGCGGGAAATAATATTTTAATTATTATCTTCTATTAAATAATAATATATGTATTATTTTCAGTACTCTACTGTTAGGTAGAAACACCATTTTAACGTTTAATAATCTTTGACATCCCGATTGTCATATGTCCAATCAAACTCCGGGTTTAAGCAGTATTGATATCATACAGTTGAAACACCTGCAGTGGATTTCGATATTTTATGTTCATTATTGTTTTTGTCTCACGTCCAATACACCTTGCTTGTCCCTTTTTGTCACATCAGAATATAAATCAATATACGTCACAGTTACGCCTCATTAGGTTTCTTATCTCATTTTTTTTAACTAAATGGAATAATTATTAGCGATTTCCTTTAACAGAAGCTTTTAAGATGTCAAAGTGCTTAAACTAAGATTGTCTATTATAAAATTATCTACAAAGAAGTAGATATATCAATTATTATTGGCCTTGGCCAATTTTAGACATATTTAGGTAATGCATTTATATCATACTTAGTAATGTATCAACTGATTATTTCTGGATATTCTACTCCTGGATATCTGCTGAACCCCACGATGCTCCTTCAGACTACCTTTAGAGGCGAAGTATTCACTCCACGCCTAAATTCCTTCAACCCCCGCAGCACTATTATTGGTGGCCTCGTCTGATAAGGGATATCGATAAGGAAAGGATAGATCCTTACCAAGAGGCGCTCGCGAAACACGTGCACCGCGATCTCGAGCTTGCTTCTGCCGGACGGATTGCCACGGTGGATCACTGGAGTGAGGGATTGCCACGGCGGACCACTGAAGTAATGTAACATAGTTCCAGTGGGCATCCAATAAAGGCAGAGAGAGGGCACACGGCGGGCTTATTTAGTTGGTGAAGGCCCCACACTACCCTGTTCGAACGACGAGGTGTGCAATTAGGTAGATTTTTTCCCGCGTAAATAAAAAGGATGAGAGATTGCCTTAAGTCACGTGTTCTATATTTTGAAATTTAAATGCTATCAATAGCACTTTTATGTACTAGATGCATTTTCGACATTGATTTAACAGTTTAAAATTCTACTGAGCGTTTTCATCCACACGAGTTTATTCAAGTAACCGAAATAAAATAAATTTAAAAAATTCACAGAAGGGATCAAATGCTCCGAACGTATTAATAATTGTAATTTACTTAATAAACATAAAACATAGAGTCATGAAAGCATCAGTTATTTTGATTTATACGATTCATGTTGCATAAACATCACGGTTTGAAATGACAATACATTAAAAATGCATCTTCCGTCTGCTATCTTTATTTAACGCTACAAATGGCCATTTTAAAAAGAACCACACTCTTTGCCTCATATCATTCGTTTTAGATAAAAACAAGAGGATTGACCCATAATGAAAGGTCTCGCTGACTGGTTTCTTTAGTCTGGGAATCCAATATCAAGATTCTAAGCAGGTGTGTTTTAAGACAAGGCGCCTATATAAGCGTGACATACTGGTTAATAAAATATACTGCAAATCTATGAAGTATTTTTGAATAGTAAAAAGAGACGAAAATATTTTGTTCAGTCGATTCAAAAGTAAGTACCGCCACATCACTGGCTACATTTTCTATACAGAAGTAGCCAAGATTGGTCTATAAAAAAATATGGGATTTTAAGGAACTATAAAATCAGTGCCATTTTCTAAGAAAGACATTATAATTATTTTTTGTACTTAAACACTTACTATGTACATGTTTAAAAAATTCAAATATAGAAATAACTTTTTTGTTAAGGCGGGAAATAATGTACCTGACCGCACACTCCGTAGTTCGGGGCAATGACCCACTAAATAAACCCACCGTGTGTCATCTCTCCGTCTGTATTGGCAGACCACTGGAACTGTGTGACCTATACTTGAGTGGTAATATAGAAGTATCAGTTTGAACGACAACTTAAAGTAATTTAATAGGTAATACATAATTTTTAGGTAATATAAGTGATTGTTTTGTCAAATTAATTTAAAGTGTAATCAATGTTGTGGAAATAACTCATTTTTTAGTAATATGTTGCACACTTATTGCACGCCTCATAAGCGAAGCGTTGAGGTGGGTTCTACTCCCGGTTTTCACGGCACAACTGATTTTTCAAACTTAAAATGTCTCTATTTATCATTTATTGCACTTGTAAAATAATATCTACACACACATATAAAGAACAAACACTATTTTTAACACTCATGATATTTTTGATGCCATTTTTGTTATTTAAACTAGTTAAAAAACTGTTTGAAAAAAATCTGGCTTGGACGTCCATGAGTAATGTATGTTAACACGATAACGACCGAAATACTTTACTAATCGAGTCTTTTTTTTCGTTTACGAATTATTATGATTAGGAATAGAGCCCTATTACTTTTCACGGTTTGATTCGATGTGGTTTAATTGTTATTAAATAAACAAAAAAATACTGAATATTTACGGCATTTACGCTCGACGTGACACTAAAACCAGCGCCTTTCATGAGAACTACCTTTTTACGTACGCATAGCCACCGGTGGTTTTACTATCGTCAACAGAACGCCGTTAGCCCTGCCGGTACATTGTGTTTAATTAAAAGAAAGTTATAGTAAAAAGTTTTGTTAAAAGTGTATAGTGCTAAGCATGTCAAATGCTAAAAATATATATAAATATTTATAGGGTTTGCGTCATTATTAGGTAAAAATCTTAATTGTAAAATTAAGTTTACCTGGTCGGTATAATGTATGAAAATACGTCCGACAGATGGCGCAGGTGTCACCAAAAGACGTTAAGTATGATGTGTTATCGAAATTAGCAGTCAGGAGCAATTGTCAGGATGGCTGAATTGGTAAAGCATCTGGACGGTATCCAGAAGATGCAGGTTCAAATCCTGCTCCTGACTGTTATTTTCGATTTCACATTTTTCACTTTGTGTTTAATGTATAGTGCTAAGCATGTCAAATGCTAAAAATATATATAAATATAAAATAAAGTTCTTACCTTTGCTTGACGAACTGATGATATTTGTCAAGTGTAATAACTATTTTATCCATAACAATAATTAAAAACACTAAACACACGTAAACAATAACACACCAACGTTATAAAACACGAAAAACACATATTTTACATTCCACAATTTTTACGACACTGAAATGTCAACCTTGACTTACGTCAACGTTACGTTCTATATTTGTCTACCTATCAGTACGTATTACTGATAGGTAGACAAATATAGAAGTACTTCTTAATTAGCGCTAGATGGCGTATAAGACATGAAACCCAGATTAGTACTTTTTGAAATTAATGCTATCTGTGATTTATTGAAAACTACTTAGTAAAACCAATACATTATTAGTTACTTATCAAATAATCAATTTTATTGTGAAAAATGAAGATTATGAGGCGTGCAGTTTTAGATTTCCAAAATTTTTATTTAATAAAAGTGGCGGCCATTGCCATTATGGCAAAATTAAATAAAATGAGTCATCACGGGACGTCTCGCAAATGTAAAAACATTGATTTTATTTCTTTCTTCAAATATTGTTTGTCGTATACAATTCTTGGTAAGCACCCTCTCGTTATCCATAGACAAATTAAAACTATTATTGGTTTATTTATTTACGTTATACTTCCTAGTTAGATGCTTTAGTCAACAGATAGCGTTAAAAATAATGAAATATATTTTGTGGCGACGTCGCCACGCTAACAGCCTGTTTTACCTTCACTCCGCATAAGATGCTTTCACATCAATAAATGTTCGATAGCTCAGTATGATATAATGTGTCATTTTGTATATATTTATTTATAGTTTTCAAAACAATGATCCAAGAGTATTAAAATATCTAACTAGCCAACGCTAGCCAAACAAACTGACCGTATATCACAACACGTCGCAACGTGCAAGTAAAAACGTTCGATCGACATGGCGCGCCGCGTCTCCCGATGTCGTCTGCCTTTGTCGGCACTTTTTATAACCGTGACTGTTTTAGTAATCGTAAACCGATCTGTTTGACTCACCGATTAGGGCCTATGATCAGGTAGCAATGAATGAACAAAACAAAAAATTAAAAAATGAGAAATAAATTTTAATTTCATAATCTAATATCTAATTTATACTGTACGTTAAAGGCGTATTAAGTAGCGTGTATTCTGTATGAGAGCAGGCAGGTAGAAGAGCGTTTTAAAAACCACAAAACTGTGCCTTTAAAAGAGAACCTTTCATGTTCAATCAATTGAAAACATGTCTAATCTTAGATTCATAAAGCTACGTGGGTGCGACGGGCCCCATATTATTTTAACTACTAACAGTTACTTCGACATTACCATGGCATCTTTTATATTTAGGACTCATTTCACCAATTGATTGGACGGTTATACTAATGTAAATCTAACATCAATATATTTAGTAGAAAAGAATGAAAGGCCATCTTTTTTATGAATAATTTAATTAAAGCTAAAACCTCGTGGCATAGTCGGTAGTGTAACCGATTTCCATGCGCGAGGTCGTGGGTTCGATTCCTACTCAGGACAATAATTTGTGTGATGAACACAGATATTTGTACTGCGTCTGGGTGTTTTCTATCTATTATATGTATTTATTTAAAAAAAAGTAATATATGTATTATATCTGTAATCTAGTATCCATAGCTCAAGCGTTAAGCTTAGTTTGGGACCAGAGGACGTTGTGTAAAAATGTCCGTGAATGTTTATTATTGTTTGATTTATATATATCTTCTGTTAATATCAAGAGAAACTAATTGCACTTTTTATTGTTGATTAAAACTTCAGCTCAATGTTACCACCAATTTTAAACTTTCCAATATCTTAGACACCATTGAACCATAGCTTACAGAATCGTATCGGGTACATATGGCAACCCTTAAGAGAGAGATAGGGATCGATGATTTGGTAGGATAAACCTTTTTTTTTTTTGTTAAGGCGGGAAAAAATGTTCCTAACCGCACACCCCGTCGTTCGGGGCAACGAACAGGGTAGTGTGGGGCCCTCGCCCACTAAAGAAACCCGCCGTGTGCCGTCTCTCCGCCTTTGTTGGCGGACCACTGGAACTATGTTACATTCCTTCGGTGGTGGTAGGATAAACCTAAAAAGCAAAAACTGGCAAAAGTGGTAGAACCTTGCTTATCCCAGCATGAATGGGGGCTTGATCGAGGAAGTACCACTCTCTCATAAAAGATCAACGCGAAATAATGGTAGATACTTCTACCATTACCACTGAAGGAATGTAATATGATTCCGGTGGCCCACCAATAAAGCCGGAGAGACGGCACACGGAACATTTCTTCACGCCTTAACAAAAAAGAAGGTTCTTCTACCGTTATGTTTCGTATGGAGAGTGAGAGCACTAGAAGCCCGTACCCCCTCCCTATCCTCTACTTATTATCCTTCGTATCCTCTCTTTAGTATCCACCTTATCCTCTCCTTATTATCCTTCCTCTCCACCTCCGATCCCTTTCCTTGGAGATGGCGACGCACGAGTGTTGCCTCTGGTGTTACTAGCGTCTATAGGCTACGGTAATCGCTTAACATCAGGTGGGCCATGTATGCATATATAAAATGTATATACATTTTATAATTACACAGCATAACACAGCCTCATAATTGTTCATAATAAAATTTTAAGGAATATAAATTACTTGATATTTCGAGGAAAATATTCTTTGTAAAGGACAATATAAACGCAATTAAATTTGAAAGTCGCTCTCAAACAAACTCGTATAACGTTTGAAATATTATATTACAGCGTTTCATATAAAATAATTTGCTTTACGAAAAAAAATACTTTTAATTAAAGGAAATGGTACTAATCTTCGATGTTGTTCGTAAAACATACAACTAGTGCCATCTATCGTGGAATAGGTGAACGTATAAAAATACTTTAATGGAAACCCAAATTACAGATACTCGGCTTAAAGCTGAATTGTGGGTGGCAATGATTACAATAACTATTGATGATTGGTCTGAATTTTGGAAAAATGATATTGTGACGACAAACAAGACTACCATTAGAGAAAAACTAACAGCTAATATTTGATAATTCAAAGTTTAGTTAAACAAAGTGTTTTATAATTAACGAACAAAAGTTGTTATATTAACTCGCACAATAAAATTACTAATTAGATTACTGCTAAAGCGGTAGTTAAGATGCTTAATTGGAAAATGCTGAGTTCCGTTTGATCTTTCGTCGCAGTGAAGTGTTGTCTCTTGTTCTCAAACATAATGAGTTAAAGTACCTCATCTTTAGATACAAAAGATTTCGTTGACAAAGGCGCATATTTGGGTTATATTGAGATATTTACCTTTTAAAGAAATTTACAATTATTACAAAAAAAAGGTTTTATGACAACACTAATACAAACTAATTAGTTAGCTTAGTGGCCGTGTGGGGCCGGCTTTAGAATTTTCCCACCCCTTCTCCACCCATGGGAGTCGTAAGAATACCGAGAGAGTGGGCAGCAGTACTCCCTCGAGTATTAACAACACCCACTGCGATCGCCAACCCGCCTGCCAAGCGTGGCGATTACGGCATTATCCCCCAAGACGGGACCGCTCGTTGTGGCGTTCTCTTGGGGAGGTCTATTTCCAGCAGTGGACGTCGAAAGGCTGATGGATGGATGGAACTACTTAGATCAGTTGAACGAACTTACCACCAAGACGACTCAAATTCATTTTTAGGTTGTATTATAGTACTAGCCTTTGCCCGCGGCTCCGCCTCATCCAAAAGCTAGTTTTTAGATTATATCTCAGGTTCCCGATATAGTAACAGGATAAAATGTATAGTTTTTAAGTATAATCAAGAGCAATCACAGTGACAGTGACAGTGGCCAATATCTAGTGCCATATATTTCAGTTTATTTTAATAAACTTAATAATCTTAGTCACAAGTGCATAATAAACGTAGTTTAGGTGACAATAAATCGTAATATATATTGAAGTGAACTCTTATAGATATACAATATAACTTAAATGAAAGTGAGACAAAGCTGTGACAGGTGACGATATCTTGTAATAAATTTACTCGTATTATATAAAGCGATTATATTGTCTAATATAGTGATCAGTGAAACTCGCAACTCAGCTTACTTAATAACGATGGCTAAGTGCGGCGGCTGCGGTAAATTTATTTCGTCAACGGATGCCACGAAGTGCTACAAATGCTATGGTGTATATCATAAGGCATGCGTCAACCTACCAACTATGGGTAATATATCTCCCTCCTGGCGTTGTCCCGAGTGCATGAAAAATGTTATAAGGGACAATAAGGCTGATACACCAATCAGGGCAAGAACGCAGCATGCCAATAGTCCAGTGGAGGTGGAGACTTTGGAGCTCAGTCCTACACAACAACAAGTGCCAAAGGACCTGCTAAGCAATTTAAAATTGTTTAGCGAGGAATTACATACAGTTCGGATCGAACTTCACTTGTTTCGTAATGAGATGACTGATCTCAGGTCCTCCTTAAAAAAAATGCACTGAACGTATAGACGGATTGGAGGAACGGATTGCCGCACTCGAGCAGGTGAAAGACTCCCCCATTTTACAGGTCCCAGATGTGGAAAAAGTAATCCCAGAATTGAAGCAAGATTTGAATGACAACAACAAGCTAAAACACATGCCAAGACCAGACTATATCCGGAGTGGCCGTGGTGGACAATACCAGGCACAGAGCTCATAGAACTGGTCTGGATATACACAAGAAGTACTACTTGGATCTGAAGAAGCAGGCTGCTCAGTCATTACACAACGATAAAAAAAGCATATTTCACAGACCATATCAACAGGAATATCAAAAACCCCAAATCTCTATGGAAAAATATTAAGTCAGATGTTTTACCAGATCACAAAGATTACTTTTTGCCAGATCATTTTAATGATCCTGAGACAATTAATAAGGCATTTCTAGACGTACCTGGCAAATGCTTAAATGATAGTCTAACACTGTCGTATTTTAAACATAATAGGTTTAGTCATTCTGCTTTTGGGCTAAAGACAGTTTATCAAGGAATAGTGCTGAAGATAATTAATAGTTTAGAGTCCAACGCGCAGGGTATAGATAATATAAGTCTTGACATGATAGCTCTTACACTGCCAAATAGCCTAGAAGCTATAACAGACATAATAAACAGCTCTTTAAATACACACACATTCCCGCAGTTGTGGAAATGTGCAACCATACGACCTATTCCTAAAACTAGCAACCCAGAAAAACCCAAAGATCTTCGTCCTATCAGTATTTTGCCAGTATTGTCTAAAGTTCTTGAACGGGCTGTGCATTCGCAGATGGCGGATTATTTAGAGCTTAACAATATTCTGTCTGAACTGCAGTCAGGGTTTAGAAAAGGTCACAGTACAGCGACGGCTCTATCAGATATTGTAGGTAACATTCTGGAAGCTCGTGATAGAGGAGAGGCTTCTATTCTCGTCATGCTAGATTGCTCACGTGCATTTGATGGAACAGATAGAGATCTGCTGCTAGCCAAGCTAACATTCTATGGCTTTGAGGAAAAAACAGTCGAATGGTTTGAGAGCTACCTCCCAAATAGATCTCAACAAGTGGAGATCCATAGGACTGACGGATCGACTGCTAAATCTTAACCTCATCGGGTAGAGAGTTCCTCAGGGATCAATACTAGGTCCATTGCTCTACATTCTCTACAGTGCAGACATAACATCATCTATTTTAAACTGCAAATATCATATGTATGCTGATGACATACAACTGCATATATCTTTTAAACAAAAAGACACCCGAAAAGCAGTTAATAAGGTAAATGAAGATCTTCAGAGGATTTTATCTTGGACAACAAAGAATGCGCTGATGTTGTATCCACATAAATCGAAGTTTATGGTTCTAGGAAGTAAACACCAGATTGCAGCAGTACTCGCTAAAAACCTAGACGTTATCATCTCCGGAGAAAAAATTCCAGGAGTCGACTTTGTAAAAAATCTAGGACTGATATTGGATCCAGAGTTACGCTTTGAGAGGCATATTAATGAGGCTTTGCGGACATGTTTCTACAAACTGAAAGTTCTCTATGTGGTACGAGATTACATTAGTACACCTTTAAGAATTCAATTAATGAATAGTCTCATATTATCTAAACTCAATTACTGTGATACTGTATGCTTGCTTAAAAGAACTGAATGCCTGATTCAGCGGATACAAAATGGCTGCGCTCGTTTTTGTATCATAATACCAAAACAAAATCATGTTACTCCTTATTTAAATACACACCATATATTAAAAATGACAGCTCAAAGAAAGGTACACTTAGCTAGTTTCACGTTCAGTATCATAAACACTCAGAAGTCTTGTTATCTTTATAGCAAATTAATATGGAAACAGGGTAATTCTAGATACCACATTCGCTCGACAGTAAACCATTTGTCCAATCCTGAGCATAGAACCTCAGCATTCAGGAGGTGCTTCAAATACGCTGCCACGCACTGCTGGAATGTTTTGTGGCTGCCAGGGCGTAAACTAAAAACAAAACACAGTTACATTATAAATTTAAAAAAATATTTATTCATACTACGAACTCAATTATAATATTAATAATAATATAAAATAGTAATATTTACAGTTACTTGTAGTTATTACATTCTTTTTATTTATTGCTTACCTATCTATTTACAGTCGTTAATAATTTATTGTTATATCTATTGTATGTATTTTTAATTAACCTTTTCACGTACCTTTTGGTTTTCTGTCAGATGCGTGGATAGGGAATGGGATATTCCCGGCAGTGCTTGTATGGTCGAAAGTTCGATTATGTGAGTTTTTGTACCAAAATGTTTTTTTTTTGTTTATTATTTCAGCCATTTATGTGATCATTCCATTAATTTTGTACACAATCAATTGTACATTGAGTGAAATATGTATGTATGTACTTCTTTCTTCTTTCGTTGTTTATTACTTTTTTTTTGTTTTATTTACGTGAGCGAGCCGCTTACGGTTGATGTCAAGCGTAAGAAAGAGGGGTATTGCTGAAAATCAGCTTTGTGATGCAACCATTACAGAACAAGCTGAGCTATGCCCTTTTTTGTCACACTTACCACTGTATTGCGGAGTCTATTTTATTTTATTTTGGTTTTAGTAAAATGATAGTATTACTTATTTGTTTTTATTTTTTGGTTATAATTAAGTTTCACAATTTGTTTTATTTTATACTTGGTTGTGTGGCAAGAAATAAATATTTTCTTTCTTTCTTTCTTTCAATCGAATACAAAAAGTTGCATCAAAATCAGTTTAGTAGTTTTTGGGTGATGCACGAACGAACAAACAGATAAACAGACAAAAAATCTTAAAAATAATGTTTTGTGTTCAGACAAGCCTATACACGTACCTACAGCCTAATATAGTTTTTTTTTTCAAATATCTTAAATGTACAAACACAGCTGCTCTTTTATAGCTTTATAATAGTAAAGATATATATTATGTTACGGAAAACACTTTGTAGATAGGATTAAGAAAAGGGAAAGCGAAGTTTCATGTTGACAGGTTTTCAATCAATATAAAAACGATTTCAGTGTCATTCTGAGTAAAAGCAAACATTTTATTGTGAAGATTTGGAAACGATTCCTACACTTTCGTCCCTTTATTACAAACCAGTGACGAAGGGTTACCATAATTTTTTGCAAGCAATTGAACTATTATTAACTCAAATCATTATGAACATTTTATAAGAACCAGCCTTTGCCCGCGGCTTCGCCGCAGCCAAAAGCTAGTTTTTGGGTTATATGTCAGGATCCCGATATAGTAGCGAGATAAAATGTTTACCAGTTTTTAAATCTAATCAAAAGCTATCAAATAAAAACTTGCATCAAAATCCGTTCACTAGTTTTTGCGTGATGCTCGAACAAACAAACAGATAAACAGAAAAACAGACAAAAAATCTAAAAAAGATCATTTTGTGTTTAGACTCGCCTATATAGCCTATTTCAGTCATTTTTTCTCAAATATCTTAAATGTACAGTTATAGCTCTGTTACAGCTTTATAATAGTATAGATAAGACTATTGACATATTCGTTCGTGTGGTGGTGGACTAAGAATGCAAGAATCACCACCCCATTCTCTCCTGTGAGTGTCGTTCGAGGTAACCAAGGGAATTACTTAAGCAACTATCACATTGAAACACTGGTGATAGGGTTTGGCACCAATTGGAAGTATTCACTAGTGATGTGATCGGGCCCGAATGGATCGTTGCCATCGTTTTCTGGGTATATATTGATTGTAGCGGTGAGCAACCGCGTGACAGTATTCTTAGTATTGCTGCACGGCAGTGATTATTTCCCACCAGGTGGGCCATGTCCACCGTACACCGTAACTGTTTGTAAGCAGAAATAATCAGTATCTACTTACCCATATGCTACATATAATATTCCTTACAAAAACTAATTTCAGTTTAGTCATATCATTATATAGAAATGTACACACCTTCTGATAGTAAGTTGTTGCTGTAGTCATGCCATGTTTTATTCCGTGTTGTGACGGACTAAGAATACAAGTGTCACCACCCCATTCTTTCCCACGGGTGTCGTACGAGGCGAATAAGGGAAAACCATCTCCCGTGTGACCGGCCATAAAGCACATCGTTGCGTTTTGGCTGTAGCAGGAGATAGCCGTTTATCCTTTCATTTCATATCGGTGAAATGAAATGGTGAGCAGCGGCTTGACAATACTTTCGGTATAGTTGAGTCCATGAGCGACGATTACCATTTCATCAGATAGGTCGTGGCTCGTCTGCCACTACAAGCAATAAAAAAAAAATCAGTGCACGCTGTCAACACCAGAGGTATCACTCGCGTTGAAGATAAGAGAGTGAAGAAGAGTAGGTCTGTGTGGGACGGGACTCTAACTCCGAAGCTTTTATTAATTGGATGAAAAATTAAAGAAATAATAAAAAAATTTAAAAAAAAACATTCTTTAACGCCTGTATTCCTCGAAGGGGTAGGCAGAGGTATATCACACACCCACGGTTCGCCAGCTATGTTTACGTACCACGTAATAGGAGCCTATTGCGTCTATCAGGCACATTTCCGTACTCCGGGCTGTTACTGAGATTTCTTTTTTTACGAAAAAGTTCAATAACTGCCCGATCCGAGGATCGAACCCGAGATCTCATGATCACTTCTACTACCGCTGCACCACAGAGGCACAAATAATTACTGCTATTTTATGGTGATATTCTGTGAAAGGATGGCAATTCCCTGGTCTAATTGGGCCCATTAATCAGGCATCTGCAATGCTACGGTGGCATTAACCTGTGCTGACCTGATGGGTTAGCATAATTCCTTAAAATTTCTTTCGTATTTATATTGTCTGCTTAACTTTAATTCCTTAGTCAACCCTCATAAAACCCATGGAACTTAGTGATACTATATGTGCTATGTCCTCGTGTCCGTTTGTAAACGCACCACCAAACGAATTGGAGATACACAAGTTTTACTAACTTAGTTTTGTTTAAAAAAAAGGAAATTTATTCAACACACTTATCCAGCTTCCGTGCGAAAACAAAAGATAATAACGAGTCCAAACAAAAACTGAAACATTTTCGTTCGGGAATGAAACAAAAGATTTTTTTTCCTGTACGGGCGGTGCATACAAATTTAATTGACCATTATGGCACATTTAAATGCAAAGCCTGAAGGAGAGTTTAATTATACGAAAGAAAGTGCATTACCTTAATTAAGCCTAATTTTTAATTTTGTCACGTTTAGTAAACTACTAATACTCTTTTTCATCCAAGTATATTATGAAGGCAAACGATGTGAAAATTCGTGTGATTTTTTCTTAAATTCTCCCGGCATTAATAGGCCTCCCTCTGACAGAAGATCAGCGTGAGATAATGACACTCACTACTACTATTAGGTTTTTGTATGAGTTAGTGACAGCGCTGAAGGCCTGAACCTCCTTCTCACCCTTTCATTATTATCCTTTCTATCCACCTCCTATCCCTTTCCTTGTAGTTGGTGACACGCGAATGATGCCTCTGGTGTTGCTAACGTCTATAGGCTAGGTAGCCACTTACTGACAGGCCGTACTTCTGCTTGCCAAGTAATACGGCATGGAGGCTCTCTTATAAGAATCTTAACATGAAGGTACATGACATCACAGCTAAACAGATTTGGGTGAAAGAAGACGAGTGAACGAGAGAAGTGATGATCATGATTTCATGTTGTTTTTCATTTTGTTTTTTAACGACCTTACTTATTTTTTGTTTTTGACAAATAAATGTTTTTTCTCTCTTTTATTTTCTTTCTTTCTGTGTTTTTCAATGAATAATATCTAAATTACTAAAAGGATTTAGAGTAAAAAAAAATATTAGAATGGATAAGAGATTGCATTAACATATTGGGTATATTTTATTCCAAAATGGGAAGCTATTTTTGCCATATTGACTTTAAAGTCAATGGTGGAAGCAAACAGAACACTAATTATTTTTCTAAAACAAAAATAACCTAATTTACTCCTTATAACATCAGCCAATAAATGCCAATAAATGTCCCGTCTGAATTGGCTAGCTATTTTGAAGATCAGCTGAAAGATAGAGAAAAAATTAAAAAATAGGTATTTTCCAATTTGTTTCAAGTAAACGTGCCGCTAACTCTGACGTGGTTTGCGGTAGACCCACTATGGCTTCCACTATCACTTTTAATTCTTCATTGTCAACTAGGGTCTTCGGCTGTCCACGGGATTTGTTCTGTAAATCAAAATTTACAGAACGAAAACGTACCTATCGTGTTTTCTTTTACGGTAGCTACCCCATACACATAATTAATCCCTCGAGCTGTTTTTGCGGCGCTGGTGCCACGGTGGAACTCGTATTTGTAAATAACCCAATATTTTAGGTTTTCCATATTGTGAACAATACGATGTCATAGGGAAATTAAATGGCGTGAAAACAAATGAATCTCTTTGGAAATACATACAAGCCTAAATTTTAAATATATTTGAATTTGGAATTCCTAATCAAATGCCAGATCCCCGGGTCGGGCAATGTTATTGAGCTTTTTCGTAAAAAGAAGAATTCTGATCAGTAGTAGCCTGGAGTTTGGAAATGTGGCAATAGGCTCGCCCCCTATTACGTGGGACTAAAACATAGCTGGCGAACCGTGGGTGTTTATTACACCTCTGCCTATTCCTTCGGGGAATACAGGCGTGATGTTATGTTTTGTTTAACGTGAAAATTTAAATGACGTCGAAATTTGTCGACCTTATAAGAGATATGCTTAAAGATAGACTAACCCACCACGCAAGTCCTATTCGAATAGACTATTTTAATTATTCGTATTATATGTAATTACTAGCTGACCCGGCAAACGTTGTTTTGCTGTATGAATTATTTCTAGAGTTTGAAAATATAATGATATCTTTTTAATCTTTACTTTTAAAATGTATTTGAAAAATTGCGCTCGACGAAACTTGGTATTATGCTGCTCCCAAGCGGAGGAGTTTGGCAAAATGGAACCCCATTGATCAGCTATACAAAATGTTATTAAAAAGTAGAGGTTGATGGTAGGAGGGTAAATATTTAGGACTAAATATATTTTTTAATGCCACACCATAAAAAATAACCAAAAAAAAATTGTACAAAAAATTAAAAAAAAAATTTTGGGGCAAGCTAACCCCCACCGAATTTTATATATTAGATTCATCATATTCCAGCGTTATTCACTAGGTACGTTTTTTACAATACCTACAACTACAATAGAGTATTTTTCATCCTAACATGGTTAACGTTTTAAAGTACACATTATTTGTGAATAACGAAAAAGAGATTTTTTGTACGAGCGAGAATCGAACCCGTGTCTTTTCCAATCCGGGGAAGTGCTCTAAGCCACTGAGCTATCGTACAGATCTTTCGATCATCCCAATCTGCTTATCACATTTGTCTTTACGACCAACGCCATCTATCGGAATGCATTTACATGCATTAAACCAATATAGTAAGTTTAATTTTGCAATTAAAATTCATACTATTTGATAGCGCGAATTTTTATACATTAAAAAAAAACAAATATAGATCAAAAATGGTTAACGTTGCTCTCGCCACTACAAATAATGTTCTCTTTCGACCACTACAGTAACAAACAATAATAACATTACCATAGTAAACCCTCTCAATAACTCGATTTTACAACGCAAAATACATTTCATTCGAATAGACCCTCCGATTTAAACGACTAATAAATCTATTACACCCCGACCGTGCATATAACGATGATTTACATAACGCAATAAAAGAGTTCTGTTTTGTGGAATTGATTAGTTCCATTGATTCAGTTTAAAAACAAAAATGTAATTCTAATTTTGCAATGTATTCATGAAACGCAGTGTTTTGAATAAACTCAAGATCAATTTTTGATAAGTTAAAATACATGTAAACTTATTTTGAGAGTGTTTATATATATATATATATATATATATATATATATATATATATATATATATATATATATATATATATATATAATTTTAAATATATATATATATTTAACATTTGACATGTTTAGCCATATAAATTATTAACACATAGTGAGAAAATGTGAAATTGAAAATAACAGTGACGAGCAGAATTTGATCCTGTATCTCCTGAAATACCGTCCCAGTGTACCTTTATTGCAGTAAATATGTTTTAAGATTTATGAATATTTCAAAACAAAATAACTAAATTAATTCTATGCAAAAACATTTACGAGCTATTGAATTCTAACTGACTTTAATATTTAACACAATTTACATAATGCCGCAGTACTGAATGAAACACGATTCAATTTGCTAACTGCATATAAATGACGATTAGTTATTTTTCTATAGTTAATAACTGCCCGCCTTGTTGCGTATTTTTAATACTTCCTACCTTTCAGAGGCACTATAATAACATTTTTTTTTAATTCTAAACATTTAAAAAATATATAGTTTATAAAAACTAAAAGAACACGTTAATATCACTTATTTTTGTCCGTGTGGTGATGGACTAAAAATACAAGTGTCACCACCCTATTCTTTCCCGCGGGTGTCGTACAAGGAGTCTTAGGGAAGTAAGCAATTATCACCCATTGCATTACTGGTGGTAGGGCTGAGTACCAAGTGAAAGTACTCACTTGCTATTGGAACTGCCCATTCAAAATATATAAAATTGTTTACAGTAAAGTCTCGTGATTATACGATATTTTAAAAAATAATAATGTAAACACCATAACGATAATTACTGAATATATAAATATAACCCTTTACAGAGTCAGTAGCAACGAACGGCCTCCCATAAGAGGATAAAATATTAATTATGTACAGAATAAATTATCAAATCTCACAGCAATACTATGGTACTAAAACGTTATCATATCATACTTTCATAGCAATTACGCTAGACAACGTTATCAGTTTTCATTTCGTCCCCAACAGTCGTAAAAACGAATCGCTTTATCTCTTCAACAGATATTAGTGATTTAACTGTACGGTAAAATTATATAAGGCTTTTGAACTATTTATTTTATATGACCCAATGAAATTATAATATTATATTATACTACCTCAATTTGGTATTAGGTAAACTAGCTCATTTTTTCTTAACTATTTTTTCTAACTATTAACGGATATTGGTTATTTATAGATTATTATTTTATAAGACCGCAAGCATCCTACTCAGTAATAGGAATGCAATAAATACGCGAATTTATTATTATTACAAACATACCAATTGCAGAAAACTAAGTACCTACACCCAGATACAGAACAATCATATATTTGTTATGTGGATCCTACTAAGATTTATCCTATGTGGGAATCAAACTCAGAACACTTGGCACAAGAGGTCTGTATCTTAACCACTGCGTCATATGTGCAGTTAATGATGATCTATACTAATATTATAAAGAGGAAAGATTTGATTGTTTGTTTGTTTGTTTGTTTGCATTCAATAGGCTCCAAAACTACTGAAGCAATTTGAAAAATTCTTTCACTGTTGGGAAGCTACACTATTCCCGGGTAACATAGGCTATATTATATTTTGAAAAAAACTAGGAATCCTTACTAAAACTCCAATAATGTACACCAAGGTGTAAAAAAAAAACCTAAAATATTCCTTACATCGCGTGCGCTGCAAAAGCTATTGATGATAGAATAAAATACGTACGTCTACGACTTTGCAGAACATATCATTATTTACCAAAAAGTGTTGCGACAGCATATGTCTAACTATTATAGTTATGCCACAATAAGTACTTTATTTAAAAAAAATTATTGAGATGCCGCCGCTAAAGACTCTTTATCTGTATCTTGGTATCAATCCTTATCAAATTAATTACTTTATATTCAAGACTGCCTCAGTTGTGTTGCGGTAGTGTATGCGACTGCTAATCTTGAGGTCTCGGGTTCAATCCCCGGGTCGGGAAATGTTATTGAGCTTTTTCCTAAAAAAAAAAATTCTCAGTAACAGCCCGGAGTTTGGAAATGTGCCCGGTAGACGTCAATAGGCTCGCCCCCTATTACTTGGGACTTAAACATAGCTAGCAAGTCGTGGGTGTGTAATACACCTCTGCCTACTTCGGGGAATACAGGCGTGATGCCATGTTTTATCTATGTTTCAATGCCTTTATATAACTTTTTGAATTATTCAATTCGGATATTCCATTTGAAAGATATCACGAGTTGCGTGGTTGGATTACCTTTTCCAGTTCGTACAGAAAATGCTGAAGCTCTCACTCAATCAATTTAATAACTTTTGTTTTTTATATATGATCTTTTTACAAAAATTGGAAACAAAAAAAATAATCAAATACTTAATAAAAACCGTGTGGGGCCGGCTTTAGAATTGTCCCACCGCTCTCTACCCACGGGAGTCGTAAGAGCCGACTGAGGGAATACCGTGGGAGTGGGCAGCAGCACTCTCTCGAGTATTAACAACATCCACTGCGATCGCCAACCCGCCTGCCAAGCGTGGCGATTACGGCATTATCCCCCATGATGGGACCGCTCGTTGTGGCGTTCTTTTGGGGAGGCCTATGTCCAGCAGTGGACGTTGAAAGGCTGGTGGATGGATGGATGGATAATAAAAAATAACTAAAAAAATAACAAAAAAGTAATTAAAATAAAAGTTCATTAAAATAATAATATTTAAACTTTTTTATAATTTTCTTTTTTAGTAACCTGACGCAAATAGAAGGGTGTATGTGTATGTATTATAATTTCTAATTTTGAAATTTTTTGTTAAGTACCCGTGCGAAGCCGGGGCGGGCCGCTAGTCATTAATAAATTATTTTAACTATGCACGTATACCCGAGAATTAATGTCTGTATTTATAATTAGGAATAATAATTTCAAACTTGTTTACCAAGACTATCCCGTAGAGGTACTGTAATCATTTGCCTTCTTAGAGAGTGAGATTCCATCCATCCATCATCCTTCCAACATCCACTGCTGGACATAGGCCTCCACAAGAGAACGCCACAACGAGCGGTCCCGTCATGGGGGATAATGCCGTAATCGCCATGCTTGGCAGGCGGGTTGGCGATCGCAGGTGATGTTGTTAATACTCGAAGGAGTGCTGCTGCCCACTCCCCCGGTATTCCCTCAGTCGGCTCTTACGACTCCCGTGGGTAGAGAGGGGTGGGACAATTCTAAAGCCGGCCCCACACGCCCAAAGTACGCCGGAGAGTGAGATTATTGAGTCAAAATAGTGTTGTTAAGTATCAGATGAGCTTAACAATTCCAATCGATTTTTACGAAAACTAATATAGAAATGTCTCTGCTTGTTACGCTCAAGTTATCGAGACTACCAAACCAATTTCAGTGTTTGCTTCCAAACCAATTCTGATTCCCCACGAGAATGTGATCTCTGTGACAAACCGAATTTAATACGAATGAAGCCACACAAAGCTAGTCTGTATTAAATAATTCACTAGGCGTTAAGATGCCATAGTTCATTCAAGATCACACGGTAGAAATGAAATTCAATCTTACACCATCCAATTTACTATGGGATACGAGTCGACTAGTATCAGCCTCATTTAGGAAATAAAACATGAACTTTCAAAGTGTGGTATTTTTATATGTTTTATAAAAATATCACATTTTTCCAATTGCCTTTTTACTTTTGAAGACGGTCTTTTATATAAAAGAGACATGATGATTATGGTCCTCCTACGCTTTCACAATACTAACAAATCGTTGACAATTCTCTCAGGCATGCAGTTCCCGTCACTGAAGTAATGCTACACAGTTCCACTGGTCCGCCAATACAAGTGGAAAGACGGCACACGGCGGGTTTATTTAGTGGTTGAGGGACCCACACTACCCGGTTCATTACCCCGAATGCCAGGGTGTGCGGTAACGTATTTTTTTCCCACATTAAAAAAAAGAACCATGCCTTTCCTGATAATGTTCTTGATTGCGCAAATTTATAATCAAAATCGATGTAACGCAACTTTTGCGCATAAAACCTAAGTATGTACTCTTAACTGCATAATCTAACAGCTTTATGCAGTTTTTAAGGATAAATAAAGATAAATTGGAGGCTTACTAGTGTCAAATCGTAATACCAGTAATAATATATAATCACCAAAAGATAATGGGTGCCTAATATTATATAGGCCCCGTACTCAATATAAAATATAATAATTATTTGACTGTAGCATCATGAACTATGTAAGATTTTGTTGCCCTCATGGAGTAATTAAGGCAGCAAGTCTGAATTTACTCAGAGAAAGAAAAGATATGAACTGACCAATATTAAGAGAACACGTACAGTGACGTCATATTTCCAATAAAATTTATTATATGTATGTTTAGTAAATGATACACAATATGTTGGCAGAGAATCTATGATTATGAATAAAAATAAAGAACTTTCCTATTATTTTACTATTTTTCTACTTATTAAACGAAATTAACTTCTTACTTATATATTTTTTCTCTAAGTGAGAAATAATTAATCTAATCCTTAAGGGTAACAAAGACCGGCATAGTTCATAATATGTACTACAATTAACTCATGTGTATCTGGATACGCTCTTACCCATTCGTATTTATATGTTACTTCAAAGAGATAAATTTTGACTGACTGTAATCAGTACCCCTCAAATTAAATACAGAAAGACATTACATTTCAAGTACAGGGACGTGTTACATTCAAATATTCAAGATCTTGTTCAAAAAATAATCAAATTCTCATCTTGCTAAAATCCCCACAAAATAAACTATATAAGTATTCAGTGCGCGTTCTTAAATCCATTATCTTGTGACAAATGCAGCTCATCCGATGCCAATAGTACGACAAACAAATTAGATTCGTATTCCTCTGGTGTAATCAAGGCAGACACTTGGCTGCACAACTGTGGCCTACGGGAATGCAAATAATATCCTAACACAGTAGAAACTGGACCTTATACGTATAGAATAGGGTGGAAAATAAGTCCAAATATTAATTTTCACATTGATGTTAAAGGGATTACAAGTAACATGGCGAAGAGTGCATGACATCGTAAAGAATAAGAAATAAATTAATCATAGAAGTGCTTATTGATTGCCTGATATTTCTTTTTTGATTCTCTGCCCATCAAGTTGTTATATCTTCAGATAGAATTGGTCTTCATTAAGTGGCCAAACATTTCATGAAGTGATTCTACTTCATTAAAAAGAAAATATCCGCTGTTATATCATGATTATGGAATAGCCAGATTAATAAATAACTCAGCGTTTATGATACTATCAGTGTCATATCTTAAAATAGTTATATTATCCACCGTTAGAAGCGCTGACATTGATGCTTGCAACGGAAATATTAAAATTAAAGAAAATTATATTTTGCTTTATTCTGTGGTAAATGGTAACTAGTCGCAACTATACCAGGAGTATTGTCAAGCCGCTGCTCATCATTTCATTTCAGATATGAAATGAAAGAATTAACGGCTACTACAACCAAACACACCGATGTGCTTCATGGCCGGTCACACGGGAGATGGTGGTACCAACCCGCTCGGGCCAGAAAGCAAGTGAGCACTCCCACTTGCTTGGGTAGCCCTACCACCAGTAATGCAATGGGTGATAACTGCTTACTTCCCTTAGTCGCCTCGTACGACACCCGTGGGGAAAGAATAGGCTGGTGACACTTGTATTCTTAGTCCGTCACTACACGGACAGTATTTGAAAACTAGTATAAATTTTTAGTAGTTTATAAACTTTTAGCAGCTTATAAGCTAGGAGCATCATAACAGCTTTAAGTCAGCAATGAAGTACCATCAGTTATTCAACAAAAGTTACTGTAACAAATAGGTAAAATAGTTCTTTCATTTCTATAGCACAACGCATCTATCACTTGATTTATAACAATACTACAAACTAACTCGACATTAATCCTGCACATTGGTTTTAATGCAGGTATTAAATATCCTTATAAAGGGGTGAACACCCCAAATATCTAAAGAGATCATGTCAATGTCATTGTAGTAATTCTGACACTCGTAACTATTGTAAGGGCAGATTTATTCACTTATGTTCGTTATATATATTTAAAATATATACAACGACAGAGCCTCGGGTATAAGCAAGTCTTTTATAATATTCAAAATGTGGAGGAGAGTTGAACGTACTCTATCAGATTTTTAGTAATCTAAACTGGACATCGCATATTGATTCATTATGTTTAAAACTATATCAGTTTTCCTATGCCCTATATGTACTTAAGAAGACTGTTGACATTTCTACTATTCTTTGTTTTATTTTTTTTGTTAAGGCGGGAAAAAATGTTCCTAATCGCACACCCCGTCGTTCGGGACAACGAACAGGGTAGTGTGGGGCCTGCACCCACGAAAGAAACCCGCCGTGTGCCGTCTGTCCGCCTTTATTGGCGAGCCACTGGAACTGTGTTACATTCTTCGGTGGTCCGCCGGCGGCTTACCCTTTCGTGTACCCTCTACTGAGCGACGCATCCGCAGAGGAGCGTCGCACCTTCGCGGGAGGCCTTGTGGTGGCGGACGTTCTCCGGTCCATCCACCCGCAGCCTCAGCTAGGGCGGCATGAAGCGCTTCCCTCCTTGCGACTATGTGCATATATCTGCCGAAGCAACCGTGCCCCGACAACACCTGCACCAGTCGGAAGGTAAGGACTCCGTGCCGTCGCCTCGCCCACTCCTCCAGCACGGGCTGGAGCGCCCCTACAGTCCAAAAACTGGCCCGGGGCGCCCCCAACCGTGCCCTCCATCTGACCATGGCAGCTCGGCGGGCGTCGCCCTGCCACCTGGCCACCTCCCTGAGTCGGGGGCGTCCGCCCCCCTCCCGCTCTCGCGACGCCCGCCGTTACACCTCAGCGAGCACATCCGCCTCCAAGTCCCACGGAGGGATTCCAGCCAACGCGCAGGCTGCCTCCGTCGACACCGTGCGGTATCCTCGTATGACCCTGGACGCGACGACTCTCTGTGGCCTCCACAGAAGAGCCCTGTTCATCGCGTCCAGGGACTCCGCCCACACGGGTGCGCCGTACAGCACCATCGACCGGACCACCCCCGCGTAAAGCCATCGGCATGCATTGTTGAGTACGCCCATATTCGGCATAAGCCGTGCAAGGGCAGACGCCGCACCGACGAGTCTCGGGGATAGTTGACGGTAGTGCTCGCGAAAGCGCCACCGCCCGTCCAGCACCAGGCTCAGACACTTAATCTGGGCCTGCACCCCAATTTGGACCCCGTCCACAGTGATCGTGGCGCCAGCAGGTGGCCGACTTCGGGGCTCATGGAAAAGCAGGGCCTCTGACTTGTCCAGGGCCACCCTAAGCCCCACCGCCCCGATCCTCCTGACCACCTCCGAGGTCCCTAAGGTGGCCAGGAACGCCGCTTCCTCGAAGTTTCCACCCCGAGCCACGACCAACGTGTCATCCGCATAGCAGATGACGGCAAACCCGTGGGGGAGCCGACAGCGTAGCACCCAGTCGTAACCGATGTCCCACAGGAGCGGCCCAAGAACCGAACCCTGCGGGACACCGCACGACATGGGTCTCCTCACAACGTCCCCTATGCGGCTCTCATAAATAACGCAGCGGCCCTCAAGATAGTCTGCCACTAGCCGCCTTAGGTATGCAGGCACCCCGTGATACCAGAGTGCCTCCTTGATGCAGCTGAATGGCAGACTGTTGAATGTGTTGGCGATGTCAATCGACACCGCCAACAGCACTCCACCGCCGGCGACGACTGCCGTGGCCGCGGCCCTCAGGCGCATAATCGCGTCGACCGTCGAACGACCAGTTCGAAACCCAAACTGGGCGTCCGACAAGTCGGGTCCGACGTCGCGCAGGTGCTGGACGATGCGGGCACCGAGGATTATCTCCAACAAATTACCCGCCTCGTCCAGCAGCACGATGGGCCTGAAGGCCCCGACCAAATCCGGCGTTCGCCCCGGCTTCGGGAGGAGTACCAGCCTCCCCTCCTTCCAGCAGTCAAGGAACCGTCCGGACGCCAGGCACGCGTCGAACAGTCCCCTGAGGCGGGGCTCCAGGTGGTCCAGAGCCAGGGCCAGCACCACATTTCTACTACCCTAACAGCTTATCTTGGTCATGTTACCCCTTTGTTAAGGTATGGAGTTATATTCTGGGGCAATTCCGTCCGTGTAAGAATGTAGCTTTTAGAGCACAAAAACGGTGTATAAGGGCCATTTGTACTATAACGCCAACGGAGAGTTGTAAACCTTTCTTTATTCAATTTAAACTGTTTACACTTCCATGTATGTAT
The DNA here is from genome assembly GCA_948253155.1 of Leucoma salicis. Taxonomy (NCBI): domain Eukaryota; kingdom Metazoa; phylum Arthropoda; class Insecta; order Lepidoptera; family Erebidae; genus Leucoma; species Leucoma salicis. The sequence continues at coordinate 18,502,309 of OX411815.1, read as the reverse complement.
ATTTACGAAGTTATTGTATTTACCAGAAAAAATATTAATCTCTTTGAGAAATTAACGAGCAAAAGAAACAAATACAAAATACATTTCCCGCCTAACAAGACAGCGATTCTAATTAATAGTGTATTTTGTATGCCGCCACTTTTGTACAACCATCTGCCTATTAATATTTATATATATTTGTAGCATTTGACATGCTTAGCACTATACATTAAACACAAAGTGAAAAATGTGAAATCGAAAATAACAGTCAGGAGCAGGATTTGAACCTGCATCTTCTGGATACCGTCCAGATGCTTTACCAATTCAGCCATCCTGACAATTGCTCCTGACTGCTAATTTCGATAGCACATCATACTCAACGTCATTAGGTAAAAATCTTAATTTTAAAATTAAGTTTACCTGGTCGGTATAATGTATGAAAAATACGTCCGGCAGATGGCGCAGGCGTCACCCAAAGACGTTAAGTATGATGTGTTATCGAAATTAGCAGTCAGGAGCAATTGTCAGGATGGCTGAATTGGTAAAGCATCTGGACGGTATCCAGAAGATGCAGGTTCAAATCCTGCTCCTGACTGTTATTTTCGATTTCACATTTTTCACTTTGTGTTTAATGCCTATTAATATTTTAGAAATAACAAACTTGATTATGTTTAAAAACAGTCTTAAAAACGTGCTGATAAATAAATGTTATAATTTGGTTAGTGAATATTTATAAAAAAATTTTAGAGATACTTATTGTTGTTATAAAAAATATGGAATTGATGAGATAGCTATATCCATCCATCAGCCTTCATCAGTCCACTGCTGGACTTAGGCCTCCCCAAGAGAACGCAACAACGAGCGGTCCTATATAGTAAATAATAATATAATCCTACCTAGTAGTATGTACCTATATGGTAATTGAAAAAATTATGACTAATTAATTATAATCAGAATACGATTGAGGACTTTATGTAATTGTAATAATGTATGTATGATAATTTGTTTGCTGTGTGGGGCCGGCTTTAGAATTGTCCCACCCCTCTCCACCCATAGGAGTCGTAAGAGCCGACTGAGGGAATACCGAGGGAGTGGGCAGCAGCACTCCTTCGAGTATTAACAACATCCACTGCGATCGCCAACACGCCTGCCAAGCGTGGCGATTACGGCACTATCCCCCATTCTTGGGGAGGCCTATGTCCAGCAGTGGACGTTAAAAGGCTGATGTATGGATGGATGGATGTATGATAATAGGCCGCATGGGGCCGGCTTTAGAATTGTCCCACCCCTCTCTACCCACGGGAGTTGTAAGAGCCGACTGAGAGAATATCGAGGGAGTAGGCAGCAGCACTCCCTCGAGTATTTACAACATCCATTGCGATCGCCAACCCGCCTGCCAAGCGAGGCGATTATGGCATTATCCCCCATGACGAGCACACGATACAAAATGGCCCCCAGTTACGGCAGCTCCGCTATTCCGTGGCCTAACGGTAGCGGGCCCGGTAACGGCGGAGCAGGGGTACGAAGAATCTCCGGTCGTGGATAGGCTACCATAAACAACGACCTCTGGCCCTGGTAACGCACAACGTTCGGACACTTCGGACCGACGAGAGAATCACCGAGCTGGAAGAGGAATTGAGCAAGATCCGCTGGGACATTATAGGGTTGTCTGAACTCCGAAGAGAGGGTGAGGGCACGACAATCCTCCAGTCCGGGAACTTGCTCTTCCACCGGGAGGGCAACCAACAGTCCCAAGGAGGTGTCGGGTTTATCGTTCGCAGGTCTCTCGTAGGCAACGTGGAGAGGATTGAGAGTGTGTCGAGCAGGGTGGCGTACATTATACTCAGAATAACCAAACGGTATTCGTTGAAGGTCATACAGGTTTACGCACCGACCTCGACAGACTCCGATGACGAGGTGGAGGCCCTATATGAAGATATCTCGAAGGTCATCCACTCGTCTAAAACCTACTTGACGGTGGTTATGGGAGACTTTAACGCGAAATTAGGCAAAAGGACAGACGATGAGCTGATAGTGGGGTACTATGGTTTTGGGCAGAGGAACCACAGGGGCCAGATGCTGGCTGATTTTCTGGAGAAGGAAGGCCTCTAAATGATGAATTCCTTCTTCAGGAAGCAGCCCCAGCGGACCTGGATAAGTCCTGATGGTTCAGTAAAAGATGAGATTGACTTCATCTTGTCAGACAAATTACACATATTCAATGATGTCTGAGTGATCAGCAGGATTAAAACTAGGAGTGATCACCGACTAGTCAGGGGCATCTTGAATATTAGCACGAAAGTCGAGAGGTCACGCTTGATGTAGTCTAAGCTCCGACCAACATCTGCCCAATATCAGAACCCCGAGAGGTTTCAACTCGAACTACAAAATCGCTTCCAATGCCAAGATGAGTGCGAATCAGCGAGCGATTTGAACAGGAGGTTCGTGCAAACTGTCCACGCGGTCGGGTCGACCTACTTCAAGGCCCGTCGCGTTAGTAGGACTCGTGAACTCTCGGACCGTACTCTCAAGCTCATGGAAAGGAGAAAAGAAATGACTGTCCAATCTTCAGCTGATTGATCCTGCCTGAGGCGGTTAAACAGACAGATCTCCAAGGCTGTGCGACACGATAATCACCAATTTAATGCTATCCGCATTAAAGAGGCGATAGAGCGGAACCAAGGCTCAAAAGTATTCGCAAGAGATCTGTCTGTCGGCCAAAGCCAGTTGACTAAGCTGAGGACCAATGACGGCACTGTCATTTCATCCCGAGATAAGATCTTGAGAGAGGTCCACCAGTTTTATGGACAGTTGTACAGATCCCAGAGTCCTGTTGTCGGCTTGGTCCAAGATCTCAGATCCAAGCTAACTCGGCACTTTACCGAAGATATCCCGGACGTCAGCCTGTACGAGATCAGAATGGCTCTCAAACAATTAAAGAACGGGAAGGCACCGGGAGACGACGGATTCAACACAGAGCTTCTGAGAGCAGGCGGAAAGCCGGTCTTAAAAGCTCTTCAGAGGCTGTTTAATTCCATCATTCTCGGGGGTGACGTTCCAGAGACGTGGACCAGAAGCGTGGTGGTGCTGTTCTTCAAGAAAGGTAACAGAACCCTCTTGAAGAACTATAGACCCATCTCGCTCTTGAGCCACGTCTATAAGTTGTTTTCGAGGGTCATTACAAATCGACTCACGCGCATGCATGACGACTTCCAGCCTCCCGAACAAGCCGGTTTCCGAAAAGTATAAACTATAGTACCATAGACCACATCAATACGCTACGCCAGATTATACAGTAAACCGAGGAATACAATCGGCCTCTGTGTCTGGCGTTTGTGAACTATGAGAAAGCCGATTTCGATTCGATTGAAACTTGGGCGGTGCTGCAGTCCCTTCAGCGGTGCCAAATTGACTATCGGTACATCGAAGTGCAGAAGTGCTTGTATAGAAACGCCACCATGTCAGTCCGTGTTCAGGACAGGAGTACGAAACCGATTCAACTGCTGAGAGGTGTTAGACAGGGAGACGTTATGTCCCCGAAACTCTTCACTGCTGCATTGGAAGATGTCTTCAAGCTCTTGAACTGGACCGTATTCGGCATCAACATCAATGGCGAATACATCACTCACCTTCGATATGCCGACGACATCGTAGTCATGGCATAATCGCTGGAGGACCTTGGCACCATTCTCAATGATCTCAGCAGGGTTTCCTGACTAGTGGCTCTCAAAATGAACATGGACAAGACGAAAGTCATGTCTAATATCCATGTAATTTCAGCACCGAGCCTAGTCGGGAATGCGCTTCTCGAAGTTGTCAACCACTATGTCTACCTGGAACAAACAGTCCAGTTAGGTAGACACAACTTCGAGAAAGAGGTCACTCGACGAATCCAACTCGGCTGGGCAGCGTTCGGGAAACTAAGGAAGATCTTCTCGTCCAATATTCCGCAGTGTCTGAAAACGAAGGTCTACGACCAGTGTCTTTGTATATAAAATATCTTTTTGGATTGGATAATTGTTAATATGTAGTCAAATTGTATTTTGCTACCTACCATATGAAATTGGCATGCTAAAAATGCAGAATATGGAAAGATATTTAACACTAACATCTTATGTTATAACCCATACTCGCAAATAAATAGATTTGATTTGATTTAAATCTTTTTTGCGGTCAGTGTCAAATGACTCTAACCATATTCGTACGAGTAATATACTGTACGAGTAGGGTTCCCTGGTCAAACATTAGAAATTCATTAAACTTCCGGACATTTTTGTAAAAAAAAGGGATCACTATTCGTATTTCTGGGAGCATTAAATATAAATAAAATTATAAAGATTAATAATGATACAATGCTTTTTGTTACCTTGAATAAAATAATATGTACATACCTATTTGGTTAATTTATTTTTTATTTTAGCTGAAGAAAGACAAAAAATTTATTTTTTATTTTAGTTGAAGGCGGAGGCCCAGGGAGCAGCCTCGGGAACAATAGCTTTAGGTGCCTTCCAAAGCACGGAGGTGATGTTCTATCTCCGAGCAGAATGTCTTGACAGAAAAATCCAATAACTTTTTTCATGACCTGATTCCAAATTCAAACCCGAGACCTCATAATCCTTAGTCGCATACATTATCGCTAGACCTTTGAGATAAATAATGTTTTTATTTGTAAAATTCATTAAATGTACTTAAATGTTATTTTACCGTTGATTTTTGCTTTACTTTACAAAAATATTTTAATTATACTACTTGCCAATTAATAATTATCTTACTTATCATTATAAATTGTTACCTTTTTTTGTTTAGGCGGGAAAAAATGTACCTAACTGCACACCCCGTCGTTCGGGGCAACGAACAGGGTAGTGTGGGGCCTTCACCCACTAAAGAAACCCGCCGTGTGCCGTCTCTCCGCCTGTGTTGACGGACTATGTTGGTTATTACTTCAGTGACGATATAAATTGTTACCTATAATAATAACTTTGTTTAACTAATAAAAGCATTTTGTTATTTATGTCTGATTTACAATAACCCGGATCAGTGATTCATTTGATTGGTTCTGAGTTAAGTAAGCGTGAAAACAGTGATATTTCAACTCCCGAAACAATAATATTTACTCTATTATTGGATGGTTATATTTTCAATATTAAACCATGTACATTTTGTAAATTGCTGGTGCTATTAATTAATGTTATTATGTGTAAAAAGTTATATTTCAGTACAAATAAACATGACAATAAAAAAAGAGCAGAAATACAGCTTTTGTTATAATTTTATAAAACTACCTATAAAAAAAAACATAGCATCACGCCTGTATTCCCCGAAGGGGTAGGTAGAGGTGTATTACACACCCACGATTCGCCAGCTATGTTTAAGTCCCACGTAATAGGGGGCGAGTCTATTGACGTCTACCGGGCACATTTCCAAACTCCGAGCTGCTACTGAGAATTTTTCTTTTCAGAAAAAAGCTCAATAACATTGCCAGACCCGGGGATCGAACCCGAGACCTCATGATTAGGAGTCGCATACGCTACCGCTACACCACCGAGGCTGTTGATAGAAAAATCTAATAGCTTTTTATTTATTTATTTAATACTTTAATTGTACACAGAAACTTATTATAAACTTAATATTAAGACATATATATATACAATAGGGCGAACTTAACTCAAATTTGAGTTCTCTACCAGCTAACCCATAAAAATCGGAGCTTTTAAAAATCGAATGAACAATTGTACAGCAACAAGATAGGATGATATTATTACCTATTAATAAAATATATATTTAACAATATGATATAATACATACTTATATATCTAATTTAACAAAACAAGAAATATACAATGCAATACATACTATACTTATATATTTATTATTGATTAGAGAGAAAGTGCTCTCTTATCATTATTTTGAAGACACGCAATGAACAGCTATTTCTTATTAAATGAGGAAGAGTGTTCCACAGTTTTGCAGCCTTCACTGTGAAAGAACTATCATAGCGTGAAGATGTGTGGTTCGGAATTAATTGTCCTTAGGACAGAAACCATAAAAAGGAAAGTGTTTCGATTTTTCTGTTGAGAAGTGTATATTTAAAAATATCTGCTCTGCGATCCCTGCTGCGATTCTATACACTGATGAATGTTCTCAGAGAATATATAGTTTTATATATTAAAAATTTACTTGCCGTACTAATTCTTCTCTTCTTCTATTAATTCCGAACCACACATCTTCACGCTATGATAGTTCTTTCACAGTGAAGGCTGCAAAACTGTGGAACACTCTTCCTCATTTAATAAGAAATAGCTGTTCATTGCGTGTCTTCAAAATAATGATAAAAGAGCACTTTCTCTCTAATCAATGTGTTAAATTTAACACAAAATTGTTTTTATCCCATGAAAAAAATCACAAATGATTGTATAGCTGACAGTTTGGCCATTAGAGTGATAAGCGAAAATTCTAAATTCAAAATTAGTTTTTCATTTATTTATTCCATAAATGAAATGATTCACTGTTTTGAGACAAATGTGTGTTTAGAATAGGAGCTCATTTCACCTTTGAAAACCAAAAATTAGCACTTATCTTAAAACTGTTTGTTCTGTGTTCTGTATACTGTGTGGGTACTGTGACTTTGGGACGTCTGAAAAAGTTTTTTTTCTAAAACATATGAATACTTCGCCCGCAGAAGCCGCCCAAGTGGTGGTATTGCTTGATTCTGGACTTAAACAGCGTGTTGTGGCTGAAGGATTGCATCTAAGCCTGCCGTCTGTTCATAGAGTCTACAAACGCTATCGGGAGACTGGTTTGTTCACGCGCCGTTCAGGATCTGGCAGGAATCAGATCAGGCAGAGCTTGTCTTTGTGTCTGGGCCACGTCTGCCTGCAATAAACAGTTATCGGTACATCGAACAGTGTCTTGAGCCTCACGTGATGCCCTATGCACATTTTATTGGCAACGGTTTCATATTCATGCACGACAATGCTAGGACTCACACCGCGATCGTCGTAAGAGATTATGTTACCGAAGTCGGTATCCCCATTATGGAATGGCCAGCAAGAAGCCCGGACATGAATCCGATTGAACGTCTATGGGATGAATTAAAGAGAAGAATTCGTGCAAGAGATCCTGCCTCAGAAACACTTAGCCCGCTGCAAAATGCAATCCAAGAGGAATGGAATGGAATGCCACAACATTTGACCGTGACTCTCATCCGATCGATGAAGAACCGTATGGAAGCAGTAGTAACAGCTCGGGGAGGGAATACAATTTATCAAATAAATGTTTCTTTGCTTTTTTAATTTACGTATGTTGTTTTATCAATTCTTTCATACCCCATATAGGGTAAAAATGACTTGTTAAACAAAATACGAAACCTATGAAAATTTAACTTGAATTTAGAACATTAATATTAGGATTTCAAAACCTCATATTATTCAATATTAAACGACATTTGACATATATTTTTCTTTACATTTTTCTGATAATCCTTACAAAACATAAATTTGCAAGGAATTTCGAATTTTCTGATGAGAAGTTTATTTTTAGCATTTGACATGCTTAGCCATATACATTAAACACAATGTGTCTTTAGGTATACGAATTATAATACTTTAGTATCATCGTTAAACATGGTTATGGTGATGTTTAAACAACTATTTTCTTTACAAAGTATTAAAGTAGTCTTACAAAAAGAAGTGATTTCCTAACTATTATAGAACTGTAACAGAGCTATGTCTGTACATTTTAAGATATTTGAGAAAATTTATATATTTGTATTATTTGTGTGATGAACACAGATATTTGTACTGCATCTGGGTGTTATCTATCTATTATTGATGTACTTATGTATCTACAAAACAAAAAGTAATATAACAATAATAATAATAATAATGTTTATTTATCTCAAAAACAGGTTACATGATCATGGAACAGCAATACATTTTAACAAATGACAGTAACACATAATGGTTATAAACACATGTGTATTATATCCGTAATCTAGTACCCATAGCACAACCGTTAAGCTTAGTTTGGGACCAGAGGACGTTGTGTGAAAATGTCCGTAAAAATTTATTTATTTAAACAATTGCTTTTAAATTTCTTGCCTGTTTGTCTGCTTGTTAGTTCACGCATCACGCAAAAACTACTGATCGGATTTTGATGCAACTTTTTTTGATAGCTCTTGACTAGACTTAAACTGGTATACATTTTATCCCGCTACTATATCGGGAACCTGAAATATAACCGAAAAACTAATTTTTTCAAATGCCCTTAATAACGACACAAAATCAAAGTTGGATCGTGAAACCTGATTAAATAAAAGGTTCGAGCCCTATCCTCACCTTATTATGCTTTCTATCCCCTTCTTATTATCATTCCTCTCCACCCCTACCCCTTTCCTTGGAGATGACTACGTGTGAATAATTCCTCCGCTAGCGTATATAGGCTACGGTAACCGCTTTCCATTAGGGGGGCCTTGTATACTTGTTAGCTAACCACTTAGTAAGAGAAGAGGCAGAGCAGTGTGCACTAGAGTATTATAATTATAACCCTGCTGGTTACCCGTGTGGTGATGGACTAAGAATACAAGCGTCATCACCCTATTCGTTGCCGTATTGTATATTACAGTGCGAGATAGCATTTATTAATTTCCAGTCCACGATGTGAAATAGTGTGGCAAGGACAGTATCAGTTCCAATGGTGCTGAGGAACCATGCTATCTTCAGCTTTAGCTCGCCTGAGGTCTGATCAGAGAATCACGCGCGGTTCGGCAGTGACTCGTTATTTGTTGCGTTGGAAATCAGAAAATCTCGTGTTAAGAATAAAGAAGACTGTGCTTGCAAACAGGAAATCTTTTAGGAATCAATAAATACTGTAGCATGCTCTGTAATATAGACTACTGACTCCACCTTCCTTCAATACATGACCAATTTGGTCTAGGTAGGTGAGTTTCGGTCTCCCCCTGTACTTACATCCTTCCACTTTCACATTGTATATCTTCTTAACCAGTCGCTCGACCGGCATTCTTTCCACATGTCCGAACCATCGCATAATTTTTATAACAATTCTCTTTCATACCTACTCGCTCTCTTGGGTTGTATTACTTTATAATTTTTCCAATACAGATATATTATGCAAAGTACACTTGAAATCGCAGGTTCAGATATAATTGGTTTTGGTCTATTATGTATGCGAATTGAACGATTGTGTCAGGTCATGCATTATAAGCAGTTACTGACCCGTACAAAGTTGAAATGGAACTAGGCCAGTATCTGCCATTGCTAAGCCTTAACTGCATCACACTGGTATCTATTCTAATCTATACTAATATAATAAAGCTGGAGAGTTTATTTATTTTAACGAGTTAATCTCTGTAACTACCTGTTGGGTTCGAAGTTTTTATTTTGCAATTCATAGCACAAGTTATGAGGACAGATATAAGCTGTTTAACATACGTTAGGACCTTTAAAGACTTTACATACTTACTTATCATCACGCCATTCCCTTGCTGGGTAGGCAAAGAGACCAGAGTGCCAAAAAGCTCTATTCTTGCATACATCTCTCGCTTCCTCATCATTCATAATTCTCTTCATACACGCTCGCCGGTTCCGGACACTCCTGATTCCACTTTCCTTCAATAGATGACCGATTTGCTCCAGATTAGTCTCTGTCTTCTCCTGTATGTATATCCTTCCACTTTTAGATTGTATATCTTCTTAACCAATCACTCGTCCGGCATTTTTTCCACATGTCATAACTATATCTGATTCCCTTTCGCATCTTTACACCAAAACTCTATTTCATACCTACTCGCTCTCTAACGTCATCGTTACGAATAATATCTATGAAAGTTATATAGATACGTTTTAATATAATTCCATAGATACTGAACTTTAAAAATAAACATCTCAACGGATGGAGAGCAAACATATAAACCGCATTTGTCCGAAATAATGTGGTTAAAACAAGCGCTTACGGTTTTGTGGTTACCTACTTAATAAATGTGGAGTGTACGTACTATGGAAACGCTCTGGTAGGTGGGATTATTAAAAGGAATGTCTGCGGACTTGCGCTATTCCATGTTTAGAATTGTTTTTAAAACAACTTATAATTCTCTACTGACCTACCAAACCGAACCAAAGTTTTATCTCATTCGATTCTGGTTTAGGGGCGCAAAAGGTGTGAAGTAACAGCACACACAGCTTCCATTAACAAATATTATTTTTTGTTGTTGTTGTTAATTTTTTGTTGTAAATTTAATGAAAATTTAAAGTACACATTATTTGTGAATAAAGAAAAAGAGATTTTTAGCAGGGGCGGGAATCGAACCATGCATCTTTTCCAATCCGGGGATGTGCTCTAAACCACTAAGCTACCCTACTGATCCTTCGATCATCCCAAATTCTTAATCACAATTGTCTTACGACTAACGCCATCTACCGGCAAGCATTACATGCATCCAATATAGTAAGTTTAATTTTGCAATTAAAATTTATACTATTTGATGGCGCGATTTTTTCAAACATTTTAGATCTATTTCTTTTAGCAATTGACATGCTCCGCTACTTTTTAAAGTACAAATTATTTGTGAATAAAGAAAAAGAGATTTTTAGTAGGGGCGGGAATCGAACCACGCATCTTTTCCAATCCGGGGAAGTGCTCTAAATCACTAAGCTACTAGCACTGGTTAAAAAATTACCCGGTATAGGTGAACTATTTGTAACATTTGATTATGTTATCACATTTTTTTTTTTAAATCATTATTTATTGTAATATCATTTACTACTTTTTAGTTCAACTAGCTATTTAAAGAGTGTTATTTTAGTTTTTTAAACTATAATTTATTTTCTTCTTTTTATTCTCAAAACAGTACCAAAAGTACTGGTACTTAAAAGAAATAAAACCTACTTATGCCGTGATAATTTGCTTTTATGGTGGACGTCCATTAGACCGCACGCACGCGCCGTACGCATCGCATTGAACGCATTTGTCGAAAGGGTGCGTCCATTGCATCCGCATTTTGCTGATATCAAAGTTTTGCTGATGAGGTTGCCATTAATTAAAAATTTAAAATACAAATATATAAGAAGGATATAAAATACAAATATGTAATATCCATACAAAATTCATAAAAATATTTCAGATTAACAGATAGGTTTTAGGGGTTGTAGGCTGTTAGGTGTCACTGTTTTTCCTCTGCATATTATATTACAATCTTCTTTCGCTATTTTCGTTCATGCTTGTAAGTCTCGTAACAGTAGAATTAATATCGTAAGTACGTATGAAAGAACGAAAACGATCGATTGAAGAACGTCTAATCTTCCGGGGAATTCTCCACTAGTGCCATGTCCATTATTAACTTGTCATACTAGCGATGTGAATTCAATAATCAACTAAAGTGTGAAGTCCAATGGTGCTATAAATTACGTTATTGAGTAGCTGTATCCCGCGACTTAATGCGTTTTGTGAGTGTCCCCTGATTGACGATTAGAATGCCTTGTACCGTGTTTTTTATAATGGCACCAAATACCGTATAATACGGCAATTGTCATGTCAATGGCAACACTAGATGGTATACGTCTAGTTTGTATGGTTTAGGGTTGGCGATTCTTCTGAAGAAAGATTGATTTTTGTATAAATTATTAAATAAAGTTGAATACCCAAAAAAATAGAGTTTAAGAAAGGCGATCTTCCATAATCGATCCTTCTTTTGACTTGTTTTATTTTATAGCTATTTTAAAAAGTTATAATTTGAACAACACGAATTAATCTGTCCATACTTATAAATAAGCAAAACAGTATAATAAATAAAGTTAGTAAAGCTGGAAACGAAAAAGTTAAACTGCCAAATGTAGTGTTGCCGTGGTAGCGTTCAAAAAAGAGGATTTCACTTGTGTATTAATTTAGTATATCAATCGATATACTGATATAAAAATGTTCTATATTATTTTTCCTCAAATATTTTTCTTTATTAATTCATTATTTTTGAATAAATGATTAATAATGAAACTAAACATTTAGTTTTAATTTTATTTATCAATCCAAATGAGCATTAATTCTACTCGTATTATGAATCGACTAAAGTTATCGATTTCCTTCATCATTTCTCTTTTAATGTTTTTTTCGATTTCTAGATTGCAAAATGAGCTAGTTTTTTTAATTTTATATTAGAAAAATATTGCCAATTTTGCCAACTTGTTAACTTCAGGCCCAAAAATCCCACCACTGAAGGAATGTAACATAGTTCCAGTGCCTGCCAATAAGGCGTAGAGACGGCACACGGCGAGTTTATTTAGTGGGTGAGGGCCCCAAACTACCCTGTTGCCCCGAACGACGGGGTGTGCGGTTAGGAACATTTTGTCCCGCCTTAACAAAAAAAAAAGAAAGGCTCAAAAATTCCATTCTCCTTTCTTATAATGTTTAAATTGTTATGGTACTTAATTGTAATCGGAAACCAGCTTAATATGCCAATAAACCCTTGCTATACAAAAAGAGTACTTATAATGTGAAACACCATTATGATACCAAGCATAAAATTAAATTTGCATTATTTTTTATTTGTCTGTTTTTTGTTATTTTTCGTAATTTCTCATAATAAACTTACAATAAAATGTCTTTAAATTTAAAATAATATGACAATTGCGGCCCGCTTTCCTTTATATAGTCCCCCTGTGTCCCCTGGCAGCCAAAAGGTAGCAGACCCATGGCCTAGATTATAAACTAATTATTAAGTTTATGGGCGCGTCCCACCAATAAACGTTAAAGTTTGGCGAGTACATTGAAGCTTACAATATGTGACATAGGTTATTGAGATAAATAAATTTAAAAAAAAACCATCTGGATATCATAACAACGACAACCCTAGGTGAACCTAAGCGAAAAATGCGGATGACGTCATCCGCATTTAACCAGATAGCTAATATATGCCTGACTGCGGCGCGTGCTTGCGGAAGAGTGAACGCAGTGCTAAACAAATTCATACAAAGCGAACAAAAATGCGTGACTGCGTTGCGAACGGCGCGGATAAATGGACGCGTAGCTTTAAACTTCATCGGACGAACGGACATGGCTAAGCTATAAGGGTTCTTTATTGGCTACGGAATAGACATGGGTAACTCAGCAAAAATTCTGGCGTTAACTCAGTAACTGCGCCGGCTCATTGCATTAACTTAAAACACCCAGCGCTGTGACCTGAGTTAGCGCAACTACGCGGCGCAGCGCAGTGTTACACATCTCTACTACGGAATCCTAAAAACCGATAAATACCGAATAATGTTATCAAATTAGGGTATTGTCATCGTTCCTCGATAAATCTATAAAGTTTGAACGAAATCGAGCCTTATAAAGTGGGTCAAAATCGCACCCAAAGGAGTCGGTTACAAACATACAGGTGAAGCTAATAAAAAGCGTGTAAAAAGAAGCAGAGGTCAGTAGCTGCTGAAGCCGTAATAGAACCTACGGTAGGTTTAAGATATTTTAAAAAAACAGGACTGAATTGTACTCGTAATAATACATATAACATATATATTGTCCTCTCTGCCTATCCGCAAGGGAGATGGCGTGATGATAAGTATGCCTGTATTAGTCCATTTAGATGACTCTAAATACAAAACAATTTTTTTTAAATTTTATTTTGTTTGTGCGCGCTTCACCCAAAACCTACTGGGGGGTTAGGCAGAATCTCATTTGATGTTTTTTTTTTATGTAATAGTTCTTGAATAGACTTAAATACTGGTATTTTACGTTTTATCTGGATACAATATTGAAAACATAATAAGTATAACTTAAAATCTAGATTTCTATTTAGATATTTTTATATATATTTTTAGCATTTGACATGCTTAGCACTATACATTAAACACAAAGTGAAAAATGTGAAGTCGAAAATAACATATCCTGCTCGTGACTGTTATTTTCGACTTCACATTTTTCACTTTGTGTTTAATCTAGATTTCTCTATCTTGCGATCTGCGGCTGGGTCTTCCCCAAGCAATGGCTATTAATAACTAAGTAATTACATATTATTATTACTTGTATACTGTTACGGGTAATATTTTAATAGAATACGAGTACTTAGAATTAAATGGTCCTTGTCTCGAAACTTCTTAATGATAAACTAACAAAGCGAATAGCAACGCACGTCTTTACAGCACTCAATCATGCCAGACACTTTATAAACAGCGTGAAAGATGTTTCCTAGAATATATTTGAACGCTAAGAAAACCTCGCCTCTGCAACGTAACGATAAAGCGCTTAGTTGGTATTATGGGACGTCTGAAGCGAACTTCAGGGTTGCGGTGGATCTCTCTGTTAACGGTTTGAACTGCAACAGAAGTTATGAGTGAGATGCGACCAGTGGGCCTAGCCAAGTTGCATTCTATGATCGCTAACGCTATAGAAAACTATTCAAATGTATGGAAATTTGACATCTCTAATATTAAGTCACGCAACTTAGCGTTATAGATATCGTTAAAGATATCAAAAACCCATACATTTTAATAGTTCTCTATAGCGTTAAGGATCATAGAATGCAACTTGGCTAGGTCCACAGGTACATGTTACTTAAAAGTCTTAAAACCATCAATCCTCAGCACAGTTTCATCGGCATATTTTATATATTTTCTCTGTGTAGAAATACATAGGTACTTGTTTTCCAATTAATTTTAAACGTTGTTTTCCAAAGTCATAAACCGACTGCATTGTCATCCATATAGGCATTGACGAATACTTAACTATATAATTATGATTTCAAAAAGAGTAATGATTGTTTGAGTAAAGAAAGCATTTTACCAAAATTCCCAAATTTTTATCCAAATAATATAAAACGAATCGTTATAAAATGGAAATCGTTTAGCAAACATTTAAAAGGTATTTTTTTTAGTAAAATAAACAACATGACCATTCAGTTATTTAAACAGATACAAGGAAAGAATATTTTTAATCTAGATAAATCGCAACAGTTCACAAGTTACGGCACAACCTAGCCAACAACCTCTACTCGTAACAGCTTTGTTGCCTCGTTATGTAGTATCAAGCGAATAAAATTTTCTTTGACTAGGTAGTTATGCTGTCGATTTATCTGTATACTTTTAGATTTTATATCGATTTTTAATAAAACTACAGGCAATGGATAAATATACCTTTTTAACTTTTCTGCGTTGTAGACCGAAACTAGAGTTAAAAAACTTTTAGAAATAGTTGCAATCTACATTGGTTTTTGGAATACAAAATGGCGGCATATTTGCATTAGACAATGAATTAGAGAGCGACATGATAATATTTGAAAACCCATAGTTTTCAATTCGGTACGTGAAAATTATGAATTTATTTATTCTTTTATATAAAGGCTGAGCTTGGCTGTTTGCCCCTGATGTTGCCAAATTCCATGGGTCTATGGCTCGGCCATTAGTAGGGCCGCTTGCGCGTTTGCCACTGTTAGCAATAAAAAAATTTGGAAAATCCAAAAGTGCACGCCTCGTAATTTCATTTTTCACAATAAAATTGATTATTTGTAAAAGTGGATATAATATACTCGTAAGTATGTAGATACACTCGTTCTCATGTACTAAAGCTCTTGTACTGTCTCAAGATCTTTCAAGGTGTCACTACTGTTAAATTGGGTGGTAATTTAAATTGAACTAATAAAGTATTTACTTGCCTTACTAAGTAGTTTTCAATAAATCACATAGATAGCGCTTATTTCAAAAAGTACTAATGTGGTTCTCATGTCTTATATATATGGCGCTAATTTTAAGAAGTACTAATATATTGGTTCTATAGAAGTAGTTCTCACTAAATAAGGTAGATATCGCTGGCTTTAGTGTATGATTGAATCGACCATACATATTCAAACTATTTTTGTTTGTTGAATAACAATTAAACTACATCGAATCAGACCGTGAAAAGTTATTGGGTTCTATTCCTAATTATACTGAAGCGTAAGAGAAAAAAAAAGACTCGATTAGTAAAGCATTTCGTTCGTTATCGTGATAAAATACAGGATTCGCACATACAGACACACGGACGTCCAAGACATAACTTTTTTAAACAGTTTTTTAACTAGTTTAAATAACAAAAACGGCATCAAAAATATTATGAATGTTAAAAATAGTGTTTTTTCTCGATATGTGCGTATATTTTACACGTGCAATATATGACAAATAGAGACATTTTAAGTTTGAAAAATCAGTTGCGTGAAGTGACAGTAGTACCCACCTCAACGCTTCGCTTATGAGGCGTGTCATACATTATCTGTTATATATTATATAGGTACTAATATATAAAGAGGAAAGATTTGATTGTTTGTTTGCATTGAATAGGTTCCGAAACTATTGGACCGATTTGAAAAATTCTTTCACTATTAAAATCCTACATTATCCCTGATGAACATACTTTCAAAAAAGTTAGAGATTCGTATGAAAACTTTGATAAAGAAAGAAAGAAGAAGAAAGAAAGAAACACAATAACTACTTTTTATGTTAAATATGCGATATTAATGCCGGTAGAAACAAATATTACTTATCTCTATAAGTAATATTTGTTTCTACCGGTTTCTTATAATTATTACTTATGTACTTACAGTAAAATCAACATAAGCAAAACTAAGTATTGTCTACAACACTAGAAACTAAGCTAACAAATAACAAAAAAAAAGAAATACAGGGTGTAAGCGTGCTTACAAATATATTAATGTTATATTCTAAACTTAACCTTAACGGAAATTAACAGGGTCAGTGGAAGGAAGGGTCAAAATGCATGGAGAAATAGTAAAATTGGTACGTTTTGCTGACGACATAGCAGTATTAACGGAATCAAACTCTGATCTACATAAGATATTAACAGAGATGGTCATTGTTTTGACACAGTTTGGTCTTAAAATAAATACAAATAAAAGCAAAACCTTAATAGTTGCCAAGAGAGATACCTACAACCCAATCATTCTTAACAATATTGCAATAGAACAAGTAAATTAATTTAGATACCTGGGAAGCTTAATTACTAGTGAATCCAGATGTTCACCAGATATCATCGCAAGAATAGCAATGGCTAAAAAAGCCTTTAACAACAAAAAACATCTACCGAGCGGGAGAATATCAAAGCGTGTACGTAAAAAATTGATAAAGGTGTACATCTGGAGTATTGTATTGTATGGTTGCGAAACATGGACTATGACGCAAAGAGATAGACAGCGGCTAGAAGCTTTTGAAATGTGGTGTTGGCGAAGAATGGAGAGAGTAAGCTGGACAGAGAGAAGGACAAACGAAGAGGTGCTAAATATGGTAGAAGAGAAAAGGTGTATCCTTAATACCATGGACAACAGAAGAGGCCAAATGCTGGGCCATTTGATACGACACGATGATCTAGTCAAAACCATCCTAGAGGGAAAGATTGAGGGAAAGAGGAAGCGAGGAAGACCAAGAAGGACATTTATATAGCAAGTGAAGGAAAGTCTAGATGTCGTGTCGTATCAGGAAATTAAGGAAAAGGCACTATGCAGAGAGAGCTGGAGGATGCTCCACCGACAAGAGCTAAGCTCTTAAATGAGATGATGATGATGATGTCTAACCTTAACCTAACTAAATTATAAAGAGTAATTGGTCCCCTGATCACGAGCAAGCAAACGGATCGCTACTCAGTTTGCTGTGAGTGACGCTAACACGGCACCACTACACTGAAATTCTGTAGCGCCCGATAATTATTACTATAAATAGATATCTTGCATAAAGACACATTTACTCTACGTTTATCCCAAAATGTTCAAAAATAAATATGTACCCGTGTGAAGCCGGGACGGGCCGCTAGTATTTAGATAAAGAGGAGTGACTAGAACAAACTCGTAGCTCATCGAGTTAGTTACAAAAATAAAATGAAAATATTTTTTTTTTGCCTTGATACCGTGTGGAGCTGGCTTTAGAATTATCCCACCCCTCTCTACCTACGGGAGTCGTAAGAGCCAACTGAGGCAATACCCGGGGAGTGGGCAGCAGCACTCCCTCTAGTATTAACAACATCCACTGCGATCGCCAACCCGCCTGCCAAGCGTGGCGATTACGGCATTATCCCCCATGACGGGACCGCTCGTTGTGGCGTTCTCTTGGGGAGGCCTATGTCCAGCAGTGGACGTTGAAGGGCCGATGGATGGATGGATGGATGGATATTTTTTTGCAAGGTTCAAAACTCCTACATCATCTTCTCACCTTCAAAAACTATTGCTTCAAACTACAAATTTACTTAGAACACCTTACCTTCACTTTTAGTCAGGACCACTGTCGCTAATTCTTAGCTTTAAATCGATCAAAGGTAGTACTTTAGCTAAGTGTTTATCATTAACCGGTCCAACGCACATTGATCATTTTGAACTGGTTGACTTTATCAAAGTAATAATCAAGATGTCAAGCTAATCGGAGATAAGGCAGTACCACCAAAGTACTATTGCTAGTTATTTAGATATATTTTTAGCATTTTACATGCTTAGCACTATACATTAAACACAAAGCGAAAAATGTGAAATCGAAAATAACATCAGCGTCACCCAAAGACGTTAAGCATGAATGTGTTATCGAAATCAGCAGTCAGGAGCAATAGTCACGATGGTTGAATTGGCAAAGCATCTGGACGGTATCCAGGAGATGCAGGTTCAAATCCTGCTCGTGACTGTTATTTTCGATTTCACATTTTTCGCTTTGTGTTTAATGTATTTCTAGTTAGATTTTTTTTTGTTACTTATAGATTTAGTGACGGATGCTAAGCTAGTTTTTAGGCTATATCTCATATTCCCGATATAGTAGCGGAATAAAATAATCACCAGTTTTTAAATCTAATTAAGAGCTATCAAACAAATAAACCGGACCGGATTCGGCATCAACATATATGGCGAATACATCACTCACCTTCGATTTGCAAATGATATCGTGGTTATGGCAGAATCACTGGAGGACCTTAGCACCATGCTCAACGACTTCAGCAGTGTCTCCCCCCCCTCTCACAACTTCGAGAAAGAGGTCGATCGATGAATTCTGCTCGGCTGGGCAGCGTTCGAGAAGCTGAGGAAGATCTTCTTGTCCAATATTCCACAGTGTCTGAAGACGAAGGTCTACGACCAGTGTGTTTTACCAGTGATGACTTACCTACACCCTACAGTACAGAGGCGTAGTCTCTAAATGTTGGCCTTATATCAAGGATCAAAGCCGCTCAGCGTGCTTTGCACCGGGGTATGCTTAGGATATCTTTACATGATAAGATCCTCAATACGGAACTCTGTAGGAGAAAAGGAATGACTGACATAGCCCGCCTGGTCAGCATGCTGAAGTGGCAATGGGCAGGCCACATCGCTCGACGTACCGATAACCGTTGGGGAAGAAAAGTTCTCGAGTGGCGACCGCGTATCGGACAGCGCAGTGTACGGCGGCCTCCCACCAGGTGGACCTATGACCTGGTCAAAGCTGCAGGCAGTCGTTGGATGCAGGCGGCGGACCGTTCGTTGTTAAATTCTCTTGGGGAGACCTCTGTCTAGCAGTGGACGATAAAGGCTAATGGATGGATGAATGGAAACAAATAAACACTTGCTTTAAATTTTAACAACAGCGATCAAACAAACGGAAAAAATCAAAAAATAGTTGTCTTATATACAGAGATGGCTACATTGACTAATACAGTAATATTTTAGCAAATCTTTTGAACGTACAGACATTTGTTACAGCTTTATAGCAATATAGATATATGAAACTCTTTTTGACCCTGAATGTATGACAATAGTAATAATATTGTTTGTACGAGCAAGTTATTAGCCATATTCTAATATAAAAAGAGCAACTACTACTTTTTTGATAAATTAATATAAATAAACATGTATGTATGATTATGCTACATTAATTTATTCAAAAATTACGATTCACATATACATGTTCATTAAAACGCTCAATAGAAACAATAAATAAGACTTTTATTTAATTGCTGCTAAAATTAAGTTGCTCTAGAACGATTTTCGCAGAGCAATTTAGTTTCGCAATTAAAAGCCGCGCTGTTTGAGTTCCGTTGGAATCCGAGGATTGTCGTTGTTCGGAAATTGTCAGCAACCGACCATTGTTAACTGACCCTAACTGACCTCACCTTAAGTTTCAATTAATGGAACAATTCCGTTTTGCTGTCAGCTGCTTTTACACGCTCATCCTGTCGATAGTTAAATTGAAGTTTATTGTACAACTCTATCGTTGTAAACCCGCAAATATATTTCTTTGTTTTTTCTAATGAGTTCAATGCGGGTGTGACGCAATTACAAATGCTTTAATTTAGAAATAATCAGTCCTTCTGTGCCTTATTTGGGTGATTAAAAGCACCTTACTTAAACTATCCTTTATACTTTCTATAAAGCATCAGGGCGTGCACTGTTCTTTAAATATTTCAAGTTGATTTGAGTCATGAATATATAGGTATATTTTCGTCTCACGTTGTGTGTCCGTTTTATATTCCTAAACTAATGAACCTATTTTTATGAAATTTTGTATACTGTGAACAGTTTGGTCTAAAACTACAAATTATAATTTGTGAATAAGGAAAAAGAGTATTTTGGTACGAGCGGGAATCGAACCTGCGTCCCTTCCTTTCCGGGGAAGTGCTCTAATCCATTGAGCTATCGTACCATTTCTAGAAATACCGAATTTCCTCATCACATTTATCTTACCGACCAATGCCATCTAACGGCAATGCATATACATGCAGTCATCCAATGTAGGAAGTTTAATTTTGCAATTAAAATTCATACTATTTGATGGCGTGATTTTTCAAACATTTTGAGTTATATTTTAGCACTTGACATGCTCGGCTACTCTTAAAGTACAAATTATAATTTGTGAATAAGGAAAAAGAGTATTTTAGTACGAGCGGGAATCGAACCTGCGTCCTTTCCTTTCCGGGGAAGTGCTCTAATCCATTGAGCTATCGTACCATTTCTAGAAATACTGAATTTCCTCATCACATTTATCTTACCGACCAACGCCATCTATCGGCAATCTGGATTAGAGCACTTACCCGGAAAGGAAGGGACGCAGGTTCGATTCCCGCTCGTACTAAAATACTCTTTTTCCTTATTCACAAATTATAATTTGTACTTTAAGAGTAGCCGAGCATGTCAAGTGCTAAAATATAACTCAAAAAGTTTGGTCTAACTTGAGATATTGGGTAGTTTTTATCCCGATTAATTCATTTTTTATTGTTTTTACATACAGAGAACCTGATAAGCAGTTATCCCATCAATATTAAGTATTTTAATATAACAATAATTAGTAGCATAGTTATTCCGAATACATTAACAAAATAAATTACGAAATGACTCCAGACTAGGCACGCCTGTATCATGAAAACCTAACTACGATTAACAAATTACCTATATTAAACCTACACTTGACACTGCTACCTATGTGTGAACATAATTATGAACTAATATTATATCAAAGTAAAAGGTATACATAAATATATTTGTCCGTGTGGTGACGGACTAAGAATACAAGTGTCACCACCCCATTCTTTCCCACGGGTGTCGTATGAGGTGACTAAGTGAAGTAAGCAATTATCATCCATTGCATGACTGGTGGTAGGGCTGGGTACCAAGTGGGGGTACTCACTTGGTATCGGGCCCGAGCGGGTTGGTACCACCATCTCCCGTGTGATCGGCCATAAAGCATATCGTTGCATTTTGGTCGTAGCAGGAGATAGCCGTTTATTCTTTCATTTCATATCGGTGAAATGAATTGGTGAGCAGCGGCTTGACAATACTCTCGGTATAGTTGAATCCATGAGCGACGGTTACCATTTACCGTCAGATTGGCCGTGGCTCGTCTGCCACTAAAAGCAATAAAAAAAAAATATTAACATATAACAGATAATTATAGTAAATTATAATTATAAAAGCTATAATACAATATGTATAGAATAGTAGATAATAGAATAGTTTCATTATTTGGTATTCTACTAAACTATTCGTGTCATCATAGTCAAGTGTAGTCAGATATTTTTTTGTGGCCTCAAACACTGACTTTTCTTTAATGTTACAGTAAGAACACATTGTACACGTGTGCCCTTATAACTGTCCGAATCATAGATAAGTAACTATGTCCGAATCGTTGAGCGCGTGAAGTTTTAACGTGTGACGATGGTAAGCGGTAAACTCTTCATTTTAATACAGCTACTGTAAGGTTTTTATTTATGATTTTTTGATGTGAAACATTACATGCGGAGGGAGGGTAAAATCGGCTGTTAGCGTGGCGACGCTTTTAATGTACTTGTCCCGTTCAAATCTTGCAAGTTAAATTTGACACACTTCCCGGTTTCCGATTGAGCTGAAATTTTACACACATGTATACACATGATATACATCACGTGACAATGCAATATTATGACATGGAGCTGATCTGATGATGGAGCTGGAAGGTGGACACCGGAACTCTATAATGAAACTGCGCAACCCCATCGAGTTTGGGCTCGTATGATTCGTCTTGCCGAGTACTTTGTGTCTAGATGGTATCCAGGGGCTGATGATGAAGCTGGAAGGTGGCCACAGTAACTCTATAATGAAATGACGCAACCCCGTCGAGTTTGGACACCTACCCTAACCGCACACCCCGTCGTTCGGGGCAACGAACAGGGTAGTGTGGGGCCCTCACCCACTAAAGGAACCCGCCGTGTGCCGTCTATCCGCCTTTATTGGCGGGCCACTGGAACTATGTTACATTCCTTCGATACCTATATCTTACGTCGAGCAAGATTGTGAAAATTGGTGTTTAATACGAACAAAGAGTTACTACACTAAATATTCGACGAAAGCTAAACCAGATTTATGAGTAAAGAGAATTGTCTTCAATATAAAATGGTGCCTGGCTCACATCACCGTCTTTATAAGCATCATTGGTTGAATATCTAAACGGACTTTTTATCATAACTTTCAAGATTGAACGTTTAGCTGTTTTTCTTCAATTGAACGAAATATAAATGTGACACAATAACTTAATTATAAGGCTATCAGACTCAGCCACTGTCTGCTAGTCTTACTATAATTTAATTCATAATACGGTATTATTAAAGCATGCTTTATATTTGCCTCGGTGGTGCAGCGGTAGTGTTTGCGACTGCTGATCGTGAGGTCTCGGGTTCGATCCCCAGGTCAGGCAATGTTATTGAGCTTGTTTGTAAACAGAAAAATTCTCAGTAGCAGCCTTAAGTTAGGAAATGTGTCCGATAAACTGAATATAGTTAGGAAATAGTAATACACCTCTGTCTACCCCTTTGTGGATACAGGCGTGATGCTATGTCTTTAAATTTATGAATAAATATGAATCTAGAACAAAAGTTATAATTAAATACACATTTTATTGTTAGTCCACACATTTTAATTGCTAGGCACAGAGCTAACAGTCATTGACAGATATAAAGTACGTAATTATTTATGCATTAATTATAATTTTAATGCAAAATTGTTGGAATTAATGAAACTTGGTTTTAATAAAGTATTTTTTTTTGCTCAGCTATTTCCTAGTACATTTTTTTTGAAAATGAATGTGTACCTATTACCTTCCGTCTGTAGTATTTAAGCCTGCGTTTTATCCCTATTCGGGGGGAAACACTTTAGCAACTAAACTACCACAGACCCTGCTCAAAAACTTCAATTTCCACCTCTGATATATTACGCTACGCCATATATCGAAAATACATGGCGTAACTCAATATATCAGATGTTTGCTTACATTTTTGTCCTGATTTGGTTAGCGTCATCCATCCATCCATCAGCCTTTCGACGTCCACTGCTCGACATAGGCCTCCCCAAGAGAACGCCACAACGAGCGGGCCTGTGCGCTCATATGGGGGGATAGTGCCGTAATCGCCACGCTTGGCAGGCGGGTTGGCAATCGCAGTGGATGTTGTTAATACTAGAGGGAGTGCTGCTGCCCACTCCCTCGGTATTCCCTTTTGGTTAGCTTAATTATTGCAATTAAGAATTTTATTTTATCCATGTGATGGTGCGATTAACTATACATACATCATGATATTTATAATCGGATAGGAACACAGTCTATCAAATTCTCCTATTATATCGTTTGGCGCGTTATCACATTAATATAAAACCTTTAACTTTTTAAATTGGGTCAGTAGAATGTCTACAACACCCAGTTGCTGTACAAATATCTGTGTTCATCACACAAATAATTGTCTTGAGTGGGAGTCGAACCCACGACCTCATGTACGGAAGTCGGTTACACTACTGACTACGCCATGAAGCCCGTCCAAGTAGTAGTCCAAGTCTTAGGAACAGAACCAAGAATTGGACATTAAAATAAGTTGCAAAACTTCAATCTCAATGCTCGCTAGTACAACTGGTATTGGCCAGTCCAGGAGCAGATATTACCACTTCTCGATAGGTAGGCTGTGGTTTGTCTGCCATTGTAAATGTTAAAAAACAATTAAGACATAATAGAAAAATCCTTAAATTAAGTACATTTTTTATAACAATATAACATTAAATAATTGAAATACCTTATTTACCTTATTTAGACTAGGTTATGGTAGTCGTTATAATCGTTATCGATTCGAATTATAGAATTATATACATAGAGTTTTCAATTTTACAGAGTATCAATTTTTACACCGCAAAACTGCCTTCTAATCCCTGCAACCACCTTCAATACTATCGAGGTAGGGTACAATCAATAATAGACTAGTGCTTGAAGTTGTAGACATCTTGATATTCACCACATCTATGTATTACGTCTTTACGCTGTTTTTTTTTTGATAAGGCAGGAAAAAATGTACCTTATCGTACACTCTGTCGTTTGGGGCAACGAACAGGGTAATGTGGGGCCCTCAAGCACTAAATAAACCCGCCGTGTGCCGTCTCTCCGCCTGTATTGGCAGACTACTGGAACTATATGACATTACTTCATTGGAAGTCTACATGCCCTAGTATTGATCTGAAGACGCGTGTACGTCTATTAATTGGGCTCTGACCGACAATGCTAAGATATCTTCAATGTTACATTAATTTCTTTGTTATTATTCAAACCATGTAATGGTAACCTAAATATCAGAGTAATTTTAAATCTCCTGAGACCGTCGGTTTGCTTTGTAGGTAGCGGTAGTATTTCTTAAGACAATAAATTACACTGAGTACAGCTAAAATTAAGTTTACCGTGATTCGCAAAACCATTTAAACATTTCAAGTTATAAACTTATAATGAATTCAGGCTCCAAGACGTTGAAAGTATCTGAAAATATGAAGTTATTCATTTGTTGTTTACTAGGATGTTTCTAGAATATTCGATCCCTTACCATAGACACATCAGTAATTTATCTTTTCGCTTTATGTAGCACAGATGTTACTTACTTACTTATCATCACGCCATTTCTCTTGCAGGATAGGCAGAGAGAACAGAGTGCCAAGAGGCTCTATTCTTGCATACATCTCTCGCTTCCTCAACATTCATAACTCTCTTCATACACGCTCGCCGGTTTCGGAGACTCCTGACTCCACCTTCCTTCAATACATGACCGATTTGGTCTAGGTAAGTGAATCTCGGTCTTCCCCTGTACCTACATCCTTCCACTTTCGCATTGTATATCTTCTTAACCAGTCGCTCGTATCCAGTCCGGCATTATTTCCACATGCCCGAACCATCGGAGCATTCCCTTTCGCATCTTTACACCAATACTCTCTTTCATACCTACTCGCTCTTTTACGTCATTGTTACGAATGCGGTCAGTCAGCCTCACTCCACAGATTCTCAGCAGAGATCGCATTTCGACCGCATTGATTTTACTCTCATGCTCCTTTTTACATACCCAACTCTCGCTTCCATATAATAACGTTGGGACAAGCACTGCGTTGTGTATTACGACAAGTGCCTTCTAGCTGAGGTGGTGGCTGCCGAGAATTTGTCCCAATGCTCCGTTCACTCTATTTCCCGCATTCACTCTTCTCTCTACATCAGTGGTGTACCTTCCATCCCGACTGAATCCACATCCAAGATGTACAAATTCATCCACTTGTTCTAGCACACCATTTCCTATTGCTACTCTAACATCTGTTCTGGCTTGTTCTCTTTCAAAAACCATTACTTTGGTTTTGCTCACATTCACACACAGATAAGTTCATTGTTGTAAATTATTTTTAAAGTGTATAAGAAATATAAAACTTGAAAAAATCAGGCATACTAGTAAACCATGCAGGCACTAAATTTAAGATAACATTAATATTTACAGAAGTATTTCATATTCGGGATTAATTCTACTTCAACAAGTAGTAGCTCTCGACCGCACTACTTGCACATCACATAATTACTTGCTACGTCATCAGAATGCACAACTATCAAAGACTGCACTCGTGAGAAAATACCCCATCTACAAATGCTCACTTTAAATGAACATCATAAAAGGGCCATTCCTTACTACTCTACTGGGAATATACAAGAAAAACTAGTGAATTTGCTTTCAGTCCTGATTCGTTGAGATAAGTGTTTTAGCTTTGTCTGGGAGAATTCTGATTTTACTTCACTTTTTCTTTTTAAAATAAAATTAAACTTCAGGAATAAAGTAGTAAGAAGCTATAGTATAACTAGCTGTACGAAGTTGCTTCATTCTGCCATTTAAATTGAACAAAGAGGTAGTTGATTTCACTGTTTAGCGCTAGTCTATAGATTATTATTAGGTTTTTGATAGTTATCATAGAACAAAAAATATTTTTGTTTTTTTTTTAATTTCTGTAACAAATCTTTTTATTCAACATTTTTTTATTTTGTAAATTGAGTCTGAGCCAGTACTTTGTGAAGATCTAGTAACCGTTATGAAAATCTCGTAGGTTTAATTACCTACTTAGAACAATTGTTTGTGGATCATACAAAGAATATAGTCCTGTGTGGAATTCACAGACAACTTTAGGTTGAGTTGTCTGTGGTGGAAATCAAAACAACACTCTTGATATTTCTATGCTTATATTTTTTAGCATTGACATGTTTAGCCATATATATTAACACAAAATGTGAAAATGTGAAATCGAATATAACTAACGGGCAGGACTTGAACCTGCATTTCCTGGAATACCATCGCAAATGCTTTGCCAATTCAGCCATCGTGACAATTGCTCGGAACTGCAAATTTCGATAACACATTCATTCCTAACATCTTGGGTAACGCCTGCGCCATCTGTCGGAAATATTTGCATAAATTATACCGACCAGGTAAGCTTGATTATACAATTAAGATTCATACCAAATAACTGAGTGGTCCGCCAGTACATGTAGAGAGATGCACACAGCGGATTTATTTAGTGGGCGAGGTGACAGTTTTATATGCATTACCCCGAAAGACCGGGTGTGCGGTTAGGTAGGTTACGTTTTCCGACCTTAACAAATAATGTAGATAGTACATAAGGACATAGTTTCTAAAATACGTTCCAACCCACAATGTCAAGTTTCGAGAAAATTGAGTTTTTATTTCAATTATGTACTCACATTTTGCATAATCGAGTATATAATTATCTTATACTATATATCTAGAATTTTTTATATATTTGTTTAGCATTTGACATGCTTAGGCATGAAAATACTCCCGACAGATGGCACAGGCGTCACCCAAGACGTTAAGAATGAATGTGTTATCGAAATTAGCAGTCGAGAGCGTCACGATGCTGAATTGGCAAAGCATCTGGACGGTATCCAGGAGATGCAGGTTCAAATCCTGCTGGTGACTGTTATTTTCGATTTCACATTTTTCACTTTGTGTTTAATTATACTATATATCTTAAACTATAACTGCCTTGGTGGTGTAGCGGTAGTGTAAGCGACTGCTAATTATGAGGTCTCGGGTTCGATCCCCAGGTCGGGCAATGTTATTGAGCTTTTTCCTAAAAAGAAAAATTCTCAGTAGCAGCCCGGAGTTTGGAAATGTGCCCGGTAGACGTCAATAGGCTCGCCCCCTATTACGTGGGACTCAAACATAGCTGGCGAGTCGTGGGTGTGTAATACACCTCTGCCTACACCTTCGGGGAATACAGGCGTGATGCTATTTTTTTGCGTTTTTTTTTAAACTATATATCTTATACTCGATTATGCAAAATGTGAGATAGTAATACAAAATAGAACTAAAAACTTAATTTTCTCGAAACTTGACCAACCCACAATGGTTGGAACATTTTTCAGAAACTAATAAGTTATTAATTCAAATTTGTAGTTTGGTCAAAATTACATTTATGTAAGACAATTTAGTCCCATTCTTCAATTTTGGTCAAACTGCAAAGTAAGAAATCCATATTGTTACTTTCTGTTAACTAAAATTTAGGATATATTTTTTTTTGTTTTTTCATTTAGTTCTCCACATACGGCCCTTTAGTCATCTTTTGTTGTCATTCTTGTTTATTTACGATACCCACGAGCCAAAGTGAAGTGGCCACCTGGGCCCTGCACCACCAATTATCTCATGGTGCTTTCGTGCGTCTCTATTACGAAGTGGCGTTGGCAAATTTTGTTAGAATCTATGAGTATCTGTCGCAACGCTCTGTTGCCGATATTTTTGCAAATTACTCGTTTTGCTTTGCGCCACTGCACCTAAATTACGATTTAAGCCTTTAACCTAACAACATTACAAACACAAATTAATGTTGAAAACAAATAAAGTAATCAAAGCGTTCTCTTGAAGTCCTCTTAATCAAGGAACGCATTAAAGTTTCGTATAAACGACACTTACAACCTGAGACGACTAAACAGCCATTATTAATTCGAAGATATCATTACAGTTCAATTAAGATAATTCGATGAAACACCTAATCATTACGTAATCGGACAGCTAATAACAGTTTTGTTTATATTATTATTTAATTCGTTATTTGTTTGATTTGTTTAAATTAATTAACTGTAAATTGACAATTATTTTAAACTGAGTCTTTTCAGGGAATCAATTTTAGCTGATATAGTACTAAATAGTAAAAAAATCATAATCTATTTATCTAGAAGTGATTGAATAAAGATAAATGTCTACTACTAATTTTGAAGATGACTCTGTAATTATTAAAATAGGATGAAAGTTTATTTGTATAGATCTATTTTGTTTTGTTAACGTTTCAGATGTATGGCTAATTTCCTTGAAAAGTTTTTTTTTTTATTGCATTTAGTGGCAGATGAGCCACGGTCCATCTGATGATAAATGGTAACCGTCGCCCATGGACTCGACTATACCGAGGGTAATGTCAAGCCACTGCTCACCAATTCATTTCACAGATGAAATGAAATATAAACGGCCTCCTGCTACAGCCAAAACGCAAGAATGTGCTTCATGGCCGGTCACACGGGAGATGGTGGTACCAACCCGCTCGGGCCGGATACCAAGTGAATACTTCCACTTGGTACCCAGCCCTACCACCAGTCGTGCAATTGATGATAATTGCTTACTTCCCTTAGTCGCCTCATACGACACCCGTGGGAAGGAATGGGGTGGTGACACTTGTATTCTTAATCCGTCACCACACGGATAAATTGTTAGTGCCTCAATTTTATTTATTATCTACTAAGTATTGCCAACATTTTAATATTCCTATGACAGATAAACCGAATCCTTGGTAGTAAATTGTAACTCATTGATTTCAGCTACATCCAACACAAGTTTTCTTGTCTTAGACAATTCTTTTTTAGACGTGATAACGTGTTATAATTTGATGAACACCGATCGCACGCACCAAAATAATGTCACGTTCCGAAAAATGTATGACGACCGATGCATTGCTTGTGAAACTCTCAGAAAACATTACTTATATGACGTTATCACGTAAAATTATCGTCCGTAAACCGACTTTACAGACAACCATAGTTTTTTTGGATTACTTTTTAGGTTCTCATTCGTGGCGAAGACACATCGGCCTCAAGCTATATTTGGCAGCATTTGACTACAGATGTCGTAAGTAACAATGTACCTATAATACGAACTTGTGGTTGCTACGAGTATGCCAAAGTCAAGTAAAACTTTCCATCTGTGGGGGACTGCTGCAGCAGTGCATGTAATTAGTCGGGAATGCGAACTCTAAAACTGCATGAATATTCTACGGCTGACTGGCTTGAGATGGCTCAAGAGTTGAGCAACTTTGAGTTGATATCAGTGTCAAGTCAGTTATTTGCTACATTATAAGTATGTGGGTCTCATTCACGTTATTAGTCTGTAGTTGTGAATTGTATTGTAGGAATTATTAGTTTTATGCATGTTTCCTATCGATGTTAAGTTTAATGTATAGTATACTAAACAAACATATTATAAACGATTTATTTTATTTAGCTTATTGAATAATAGCCTCTGACCGCGACTTCATCTAAATAGACTTCAGAATCTAATCATAAAAAAACATAGCATCACGCCTGTACTCCCTGAAGGGGCAGGCTAAGGTGAGTTACACACCCACGGTTGGCCAGCTATATTTAAGTCCCACGTGATAGGGGGCGAGCCTATTGCCGTCTACAGGGCACATTTCCAAACTGCGGGATGCTACTAAAAATAACATGGTGAATATTATTTATTTGAAAAGCAATGCAAGAATTAAACGAATCACATACACTAATAAATAGTAAGTAAGCGGAAATCGTTATACTCGTAAGTCACTACCAACAAAGTACGTGCTTCGACCACAATCTACGCCCCGAGCACTTGTGGGGATGCATCTTTAATTATCTCAGAGGGTACGTCTCAGGAAGGGATAGAATCATATACGAGTATTATATGTATGTATAGCTATTTCTTTGAATTCATAGTTGAGGGATCCACTAGTTTCTCTTGACAATAAAATCCCCTATTGGCTTATATATTCAGTAGCTTGACGTATTAACAGGGGCATTAATCATGTTTAGAATATTGTCATTTTTTTTTATATGGATTAAAAATGTGCTTTAAAAATGTATGTTAAATACATAAAATAACTACACAAACAAATAAACGGCACAATATAAGAGGTGGTCCATTTCGAGGTTCCCTACTTTTTTAAAGAAAAAAAACAGAAAATTCAAATTTAATGGAGAATGTTTATTATCATTTGAAAGAACATTCTTTGGCATTTATTTTTTGAAGATTATGTCTATGTAATCTGGTAAATTTCTGAGTGTTTAGTAAGAGCCCAAAGGGAACAGGAGATTGGTTCATATTTTAAGCTTTATGTATATTTTCTAGGATTTCCATAATTAATGAGCTAACTAATGTAGCAGGATGTCTTTGCTACAAATGTACACTGACTTTGTGAGTACCTAGTTAACATTTTTCCTTCAAAAAGTACACAAAGATGCTCCAATTTATGAACGTAGGTGTTTATCTGTTTCCTAAAATGGCAAACATTTTTTTTTCACTAGGTACTCATTAAACAACAAGAGGTACCGATATTTCACATATACTTTTACTTTTTTTTCTGTTACTATTAGACACGGGTCTAATTGTATAATTCATATCTATACTTTTATAATAAGGACGAGATATGGGATTAATGGTTTTGTAAGTAGATCGCTATGAGAGACTTATGCCCAACGGTGGTAATGGGATAAAAAAAGTGGATTAAGGACTGCAAGAAAGTATTGAGTACAACTTTCAGAACCAACTTTCAGAATGTGTCTCACTAAATCGTATCGACATCGCATCGTGTCATTGTGATTGGTTGAGAGATCACCGTGATTGGCCGAAAGATTATTGCGACATCACGCGTCGGTTTCTCTACAAATCACAAGCGAGACGATACGATTTCGATACTATTTAGTGAGTTACATTCTACGGGCCCTGATCGAGACGTCGCAAGGTATATATTTACCTCGCACATGTGGTATAGCCTTGCTCTAGCGTGCATGGGCCGGCTCGATCGGGGAAGTACAACCCTCTCACAGAAGTTTAGCGGGTATTTTGTATATTGATTGAGAGCGCCGGAAGTCTCAACAACTTCCAGACGGGCCTAGTGGCGTAGTCGGTAGTATAACCGACTTCCGTGCACAAGGTCGTGGGTTCGATTCCCACTCAGGACAATTATTTGTGTGATGAACACTGATATTTGTACTGCGTCTGGGTGTTTTCTATCACTATTATATGGATGTATTTACAAAAAAAAGTAATATATTATGTATTATATCCGTAACCTGGTACCCATAGCACAAGCGTTAAGCTTAAATAGGGACCAGAGGACGTTGAGTGAAATGTCCGTGAATATTTATTTGTCAGATTTTGTCAAGGGTTTTGAGCATTCGACTCGTTGGATATCATGTAGCAGGCGTTACGTATCGTACAAAATCAATATGGATCGATAATATTTAGATATTTTTATATATTTTTAGTGATGATAATAAACATTCTCCATTAAATTTGAATTTTCTGTTTTTTTTTCTTTAAAAAAGTAGGGAACCTCGAAATGGATCACCTGTTATAAACAGTGACCACTTATAAAAAAAACGTAGATTTATTATTAAAACTGTGGGTATGGCAACGTTGATCACCCATAATGAAGTTCGGTATATTTACTGGGCGAGATGATACTTTTTAAGTTGTTAACGAGATTCTGAAGTGTCTGTGAGATTGTAGTAATTGATTTCTAAGTTATAAAATAAACTAGTAATTCTAGTTAGGGTGGCATACTTGTTGATTCATAGGCCGATTTGAACAATGTCCTTTCATCTTAATTTAAGTGCCAAATAGTCGACTATTTATTCTGTTTTTTTATGTTTTTTTTTTATTAATTGTTCTGTTCCACTACTGGGCTCGGGTTTCCTCTGACGGTGAGAGGAGTTTCCTCACGATGTTTTCCTTCACTGAACAATGATAAATTGTAAACAAATACACACATAATTACGAAAAAGTCAGAGTGGTGTGCCGTACTAGGTCTGAACCTTGGACTGGGTATCAAACTCGATACCACTGTCTTTAAAGTCATTGGTGCTCTATCACAGTTGCGCACGAACTCCTCTTGGTTTTAAATCATCGTTCACTATATTGGTTTAGTAAGTGTTGGCAGTCTATGCTTCTCTACTAGGCAATTATGTATATTATTTAAACTAGACGGGCAGCAATCAGGCATACTCCTCACTTAATGGTAATTAGTAGTCTTTAGACGCTAGTGACACCAGAGACATTATAACCGCATCGCTAACTCCAAGAAAAGGATTAGCAGAAGGAGAAGAAAGATAATAAGGAGAGGATAAGGAATAAATATGTCGGATCCGGTCAAGAAACGGAAGTCCTGCAATTGACTACAACAGAGTCGTGACGTCATAAAATGGAGCGCAGTCTGCGCGTAGAGCCCCATTCCGATCTCGAAGCTTAGTGTGGAAACATCACGGAACGGTCCCTCCGTTTCGTGTCGGAACTATCCACGTTTGATTTTTGATATCACCATATTTTGTACATTCAATAGTAATAAATTGTGACTTATCGATCCATATTAATTTTGCACGATATGTTACGCCTGCCACATGATATTCGACGAGGCGAATGCTCAAAACCCTTGACAAAATCTGACAAATAAATATTCACGGACATTTCACTCAACGTCCTCTGGTCCCTATTTAAGCTTAACGCTTGTGCTATGGGTACCAGGTTACGGATATAATACATAAATTATTACTTTTTTTTGTAAATACATCCATATAATAGTGATAGAAAACACCCAGACGCAGTACAAATATCTGTGTTCATCACACAAATAATTGTCCTGAGTGGGAATCGAACCCACGACCTTGTGCACGGAAGTCGGTTACACTACCGACTACGCCACGAGGCCCGTCTGGAAGATGTTGAGACACTATACAAAATACCCGCTAAACTTCTGTGAGAGGGTAGTACTTCCCCGATCGAGCCAGCCCATGCACGCTAGAACAAGGCTATCACATGTGCGAGGTAAATATATACCTTGCGACCTCTCGACCAGGGCCCGTAGAATGTAACTCACTAAATAGTATCGACATCGTATCGTCTCGCTTGTGATTTGTGGAGAAACCGACACGTGATGTCGCAATAATCTATCGGCCAATCACGGTGATCTCTCAACCAATCACAATGACACGATGCGATGTCGATACGATTTAGTGAGACACATTCTAACCCCTCTGGTTCTGAAAGTTGTACTCGATACTTTCTTGCAGTACTTAATCCACTTTTTTTATCCCATTACCACCGTTGGGCATAGGTCTCTCATAGCGATCCACTTACAAAACCATTAATCCCATATCTCGTCCTTATTATAAAAGTATAGATATGAATTATACTAATACCCGTCTAATACCCGTGTCTAATAGTAACAGAAAAAAAAAGAAAAAGTATATGTGAAATATCGGTACCTCTTGTTGTTTAATGAGTACCTAGTGAAAAGGAAAAGTTTGCCATTTTAGGAAACAGATAAACACCTACGTTGATAAATTGGAGCATCTTTATGTGTGCTTTTTAAAGGAAAAATGTTAACTCGGTACTCACAAAGTCAGTGTACATTTGTAGCAAAGACATCCTGCTACATGAGTTAGCTCATTAATTGTGGAAATCCTAGAAAAAATACATAAAGCTTAAAATATGAACCAATCTCCTGTTCCCTTTGGGCTCTTACTAAACACTCAGAAATTTACCAGACTATATTTAAAACGTGTACTTACTTTATAAGTAGGCAGATACAAAGGGGCTCTTTGAATGAACCCCTGTCTCCCTACAAGTTAAATATTAGTGAAAACTTTGAGAATAATTATAATGTGTTGCAGTGGGGGATCGACGTGACAAGTGTACTCCACATTAATGACATGGGCACAAAACAAGGATATATACGAGTAGAAATACAATACTAGATGTGTTGTAAATAATAACGAAGCGTGAGGATTGCTCATGAATAATTAAACCAAGGTCATAATTAGATCATTTTTGTTAATTTTAATTAATGTTGATTACACAGATGGCTTAGTTTAGATAACGGTCTCCCGCCCGAGGGTTGTGGGTTCGATTTCCACACAGAACAACCCTTTGTGTGATCCATAAATGGTTGTTCTGAGTCTAGGTGCACTTCGTGTCCATAAAATTGTATGTTTGTAAAACACAAGGATTATTCCTTAGTGCAGGTTGTTGTCTTTTTAAAAACAAAATGTACTGGACAATATACAACATGCGTATTAATTCAAGTTCTATAACCCAGGTCCCAGGTTAGAATGCTGGTTCCATAATGTTATTAGATTAGGAATGTATGCTAATACATCCGGTAGATGGCGTTGGTAGTAGGTTTCTGCGATAGCTTGACAATCTTATGCAGTCCCCTTTTTCCACTTCCACATAAATGTGTTCAAGTAAAATAGATGAGCATGTCAAATGTTTTAACATTTCACATGTTCAGCATCATAACAAAAAAAATATTAGATTTCCCGTCAGAAAATTCTCAGTAGCAGCATTCAGGGATAAAAAATTGACATACCCGTCATAATTATATGGATCCCAGACCGTGACCTAGAAAGTTATCCTCCGTATGGACTAAGAATATACCTACGTGCCACCACCCCATTCTTTACCGCTTGTGTCTTATGAGGCAACTAAGGGAAGTAATCATTTATCACCCATTGTACACCTCGTGTTGTAGTTGGTAGTGTAACCGACTTCCGTGCACTAGGTCGTGGGTTCGATTCTCACTCAGGACAATAATTATTCGTGTGATGAACACAGATATTTGTACTGCATCTGGGTGTTTTCTATCTATTATTATGCATGTATTTACAAAAAAAAACCGCCATTAGGGTAAAACCGGGATAGATGCCGCAGCGGGATAGATGCCTCATATTCTAAAAACCTAAGTTCCCAAACTCGCGACTAGGAATTAATTGTATAAATAGGAGCCGCAGTCACCCCGTACCTCAATTACCCACGGACAGTCGTGCGGTGAGGGCGCGTTTTGCTCGTGTGTGTAATTATTTCCGCGGCAAAATTCACAAACACGTCAAAGATTTAAAGGTTAGTATTTTGCGTTGTATAACTTTATAATTAGTAATAAATTCCGTTATATTTTTTATTACCTCAATATACTGGTTCATTGAGTCTGCATCTAGGTATAAATAGAAGCTATTTAATTTATAATTTATTTAAAAAAAAATTGGGCATCTATCCCTATCACAAAGGATAGTTGCCCTGATTTTTCGAGGTATAGGTGCCCTTAAGGGCATCTATCCCTCCATACACCATATATGAAGTGTATATTTTTAGTTTCTGTTATATTTTTAATGTATTTGATAAAGAAAACGATAATTATTTAAAGCTATGCCAAGACCGAGCATCACTAAAAAGGCAAATTATTTACAGTTCAAGCAGCGAAGATGAAGACAATCCACCAAACTATAAAATTAAAGGAAAGAAAACTAAAGGTTTACCCGTAAAGAAATCTAAGAGAAATGGACAGGATAATCCTAAAGATACAAGTAAAAATAACTGCATTGAATGTCTTGAAAACTATAAAAACACGAAGTCGCAATCCGACTGGATCAATGTGTAATGTGTCAGAACTGGCTACATGAAACATGTACACTATTCAGAAATTATTGCTCTAGATGTGTAAAATTAAAAGCACTATCCAGCTAAACTTCAATTAAATTGGATAAAATAATGAAAATATCTTTATTGTGTTATTTTAATTTAAAAAAGTATGATGGTGTAATGTGCATATTGACACTTAAAGTGAATATTTTATAACAACAATTAAGAATTTATATTTCTGTTGAATAAATTCTTATAAAATTTTATTTAACAAAAAATATGATTATGCATGTTGAAACTTAAGAATTTATATTTTAGTTAAACAAACGCTTTAAAAATTTAATTATGGTAATTTGTGTGATATTAGATTATGAATATTAGATTGTGATATTAGATTATGAATATTAGATTTTTTTAAATATTAGATTGTGATATTAGGTTATGATATTAATTATCTTCTAATGATAACAATTAAAAGATTAAAAAACACAAAATGTTTTTTATTATTATGACCCATGTTTCTTGGATACAATTGCTGTTTTAGGAGTAGAACTACCTAATATTTGGTTTAGGTTTTTCGTTTATACAATACAAAGGGCATCTATCCTGCACTGCAGGCATCTATCCTTCTCAGTATTTTCATGGTGGGGCAACTATCCATACAGGTAGGCATCTATCCTCAAAAAAAATGTTCCACGAAAAGCTAATTTCTGCAACATCTGTATTTGATAGGTTAAAATAAAATAATAATAATTCAACATGAAGGATTGAGCTAGCTACTTTAATAGAAATTATTCGTATAAAATTAATATTTTTAAAATTAGGAGGCTATTTCAAAAAGTGGGGCATCTATCCCGGTTTTACCCTATAGTAAAAAAATAAGCTTAGGAATTCCTTATTTATTCAGCGACCGGTTTATTACAAAACTGATTAATGCAGCCTTTTATGAACGTTATAATTAAGTGATTCAAAAGCATGAATGTTTTTTATTTGAAAACATTATTCTCAGTTTGACGTAAAACGGTATTATTATACATGTTCCTTTGAATACATAATAATGTCTGTTTATTTACTAAACTGTGGGAATTTCAAAACCCTTCCTAATGTGGCCAATTAGATAATTTCTATATTTCAGTGCAATGTACCTGTATCAATATAATTTAGTATAATCAGTGATATTGGCCTCTGGGCTGAAGACCTCTGAATAGTTATTCAGTGTTTTGTCTTTGTCACTAATATGACAGTAAAAGAACGCTGAATAACTATTTGGAGCTTATACAATGTTTATTAGTAAGGGGGTGAAATTACTATATCGCAAAACATCCAACATGTGGCATGACAACTATTGCTGGTAATTGGTAATAAAGTTATCATACCTAATAAATTGTATTGTCGGCTGGTGAAGACTTGCTATCCTGCATTGTAGTATGGTACAATAGGTTAGATTAGATCACAGGTTTTCAATATAGTAGTGGGGTAAAACGTATAATAGATTTAATCAAACAAAAAAGCTTAATCAAAATTTGTTAAGTAGTTTATGCTTGATTCGCAGATTGTTCAAAAATAATGTTTTAAGTTCAGACACACTTGCCATATGCCATTGATCTACCAACTTGTGTCCGCGCTCACAAGTATCTGAATCAAAAGAGAAACAAAACGACAAAAGAGAAACAATCTCGCGCCAGACGCGTTTGGTTGACCGACTTGACTATAGTATTAATATGTCGTACTGTAATGTGAAAACGTGTAAAAACTACTCAAATAAAGTGAAAAAAAATATTTTAAGTAAGTAGACCATTGTTGCATAAGTCGCGGGCAAAAGCTAGTGTCGAATGTGTTAGATACAAGAATCGTAAGTTATACTAGAATCTGGTTCAAAATAAACACAACTACAAATTTTCCTAACTAACAGAAAGAGGGAACAAAGCCAGTAGAGTGATGGCAACGATTCCGAGACAGCACTAATCTCTGTTTATCGCGCTTATCTAACGCGAGCGAAACACGTCCAGCATATAGATTCTATTCAATGTTCGTGACCGGAATTCTCTGTGAAGGGAAGCGCGAAAAAGACACATTGTGTTTAGCAACCCTCGCAATTAATCGATAGGACCTACCTTACGAAAAAACACAATATTCGTCTTTTTTATACTGTCTCTTTAGTTAGTCTACGTAGTGACAATTTACAACAGTTCAAAACTCGATTATAAGCTTGGGTAAAAATGTTAGTAACACGGAGTCTTAAATTATAGGCAGGTCTGAAATTATAGGTATCTATAGGCAGAGGGCAATAGATTCGAGCAGGCTGTGGGTGGCACAATCACAGCTTTCGCCTTTGTGTCGTTTTACAGAGGCAAAATTTGGGGGAGTGACACTTAGTGGTCGTATAGCAAAATAAAATAGTTTTAATGAACTAATTCAGAATGTAAGCTGAAAACTATCTTTGTACTTCCAAGTATATGTATTCACGAAGGTCGTAGGTGTTCTCGTATCTAACATGTCTGTGACCTTCACGAACGGATTAATTAGCAAGAAAGCAGGCGGGGGAAAAGTTTGTTTTACAAATCACATGTGGCTTCAAATCAACAGCACAGCAATTACCTATAAAAACGTGTAATTTTGTTATAACCTGTAGTTATTATTAAACTGTAACAAATTGGCAATTAAAAAAGTGGAGGGGAGTTTCTTGTCATGAATGTTCTTTATGAAAGACCTGACTGCGGAATCCAGCCGTTTGTAGCGATAGATTCGCGACATTGGTGCTGCGGGCGCAATTTCGTAAGGCGCTCATGTTAGTAGTAATTAGTAGATTTATGATGATTTAGGCCCATGAAATCAATATTTTTTTGTATTTGAAATTTTGAATTATATTACTATAATGTTCTTAACCGTGAACACTGACGTTTTAATTAAATAGTACTCATTTTATATTTAATACAATTTTTGAAGTGGAAGCTTCTATAGGCATGTTTGGTGAATTTTAAACGGGTAAAATCTCATGAGTTCACGTCGCTGACATACTGTGCGCGCGAAGTTCTTAACGCCGTTATTCAGATTTATAGGTTAGGTAACTAAACTAGCCTTCGCCCGCGGCTCCGCCGCAGCCAAAAGCTAGTTTTTAGGTTATATCTCAGATACCCGATATAATAACGGGATAAAATACCTACCAGTTTTTAAGTCTAATCAAGAGCTATTAAATAAAAACGATGCATCAAAATCTGCCCAGCTCCACGTCAGTGGAAACGCACCCTACATTCATAGTTTTACGTTATAAAAATAAATTATTCTATTGTATTTAATTATGTACTTATAGGTATAATTAATTAAACTTAATTAAATAAACTTCCGTGTATATAATTGTAAAATGTGTACGTGTTTCTAGCGTAAGTTGTTATTCGGTTGATCATTCTGGTTTGCCATTGTCTGCAAAAGAAGAATCGATGATACAATCCAGACCAAATTTATTGTTATAACAAAGAAGATATTCCATGGTACAAACTCGGATTTTGCCATGGTTTTGGAAGCCAATCACAGTCCATTACTGAACGTAGGGAGAACTTCCAATTGATTCTACAAAGCTCGACCCTCTGCAAAGTTAATAATAAATAATATATAATAAAGACTAGATTTTGCTCGCGACATCATAATTGCTTTTGACAGCATACCTTCAGAATGGGGTCATATAATCAACTAAGGCACGGGATATTAATCTCTATGGGAATCTTTAGTTAGGGGGGTCATCAGTATACTCTTATTCCCTTACCACACGGATATATATAACTAATACTTCTTCATAATATATTCTATCCATCGATCCATCCATCAGCCTTACAACGTCCACTGCTGGACATAGGCCTCTCCAAGAGAACGTCACAACGAGCGGTCCCGTCATGGGGGTTAATGCCGTAATCGCCACGCTTGGCAAGCGGGTTGGCGATCGCAGTGGATGTTGTTAATACTCGAGGGAGTGCTGCTGCCCACTCCCCCGGTATTCCCTCAGTCGGCTCTTACGACTCCCGTGGGTACAGAGAACTGAGACAATTCTAAAGCCGGCCCCACACGGCCATAATATATTATAACTATATTAAAAAGTATCTGCTACCTACAACTTCATTTTTTCTGTTTTATCCTAATTATTTTTCCATAATAAAAATAGCCAAGTTTCTTTAAACACAAAGTGAAATGAAGTGAGGATGGCTGAATTGGTAAAGCATCTGGACGGTATCCAGAAGATGCAGGTTCAAATCCTGCTCCTGACTGTTATTTTCGATTTCACATTTTTCACTTTGTGTTTAATGTATAGTGCTAAGCATGTCAAATGCTAAAAATATATATAAAAATATCTAAATATTTAAAGGGTTTGCGTCATTATTGGGTAAAATCTTAATTGTAAAATTAAGTTTACCTGGTCGGTATAATGTATGAAAATACTTCCGACAGATGGCGCAGGCGTCACCCAAAGACGTTAAGTATGATGTGTTATCGAAATTAGCAGTCAGGAGCAATTGTCAGGATGGCTGAATTGGTAAAGCATCTGGACGATATCCAGAAGATGCAGGTTCAAATCCTGCTCCTGACTGTTATTTTCGATTTCACATTTTTCACTTTGTGTTTAATGTATAGTGCTAAGCATGTCAAATGCTAAAAATATATATAAAAATATCTAAATAGCCAAGTTTCTTCTTATAATATCAGCTATCTTCCAGTGAAAGTCCCATCCAAATATGAAATAGACCGAAATTAATAAATGCAACAGAGCAAACGTACTAACTCACTCGCACGCGCTAGCATATATACCTATATATACCCTACTCGTATATACCCCACGCTCGCTCCTACAATAAATTTTCAATATGTCTGAAAAGATGTTAGAACTATCGCAACTGTCTGATAACTGAGAAAACATATTTTTATAGTTGTGGGTTATACAGTCTGACAAGGGACAACGTGGTTTCTAATATTATTCTAAATAAAATATATAAAAACTAAGCTTTGTGCGTTAAAGAATTTGAGGTGCAATTTAAATCTTTGCTCTTTGTAACCTTTCATAGTAACCATGATCCAAACTTCTCTCGTCTTCTCTATTAGGGACATACACAGAGAGACTTTCAGAATTTAAGAAATAAAGATGGTCTATGTTTTATGTCTGGTGACAGCCGCGAGCTTTTGGATGCCAGCTGTTTCGGACATTAGCCGGAACAAACAGGCAGATAGATAGACAGAGTATTTTTTTGTTAACTTAACATTCATATGCATGTAGTAAAAAACTGTGATTTAGGATATTACAAACAAACACTCCAATGTAATAATTTGTAAGTATTAGCGAAAAAATCCTATGTCTATGGTAGGTATTGTAGTTTAATTTAAGAAAAATGTTGGTAGATACATCCATCTAACTAAAGTAGGTTATGATATTTATTACAAACTGGCTGCTGCCCGCGTTTTCGTCAGCGTGTATCTCAGAATTGGGTCATAATATAAGTACGTCACTCTATAACACATTAATTATTCAAAATTTATTTCCCTAACCTGGTAAACAGGATAATCTATCTATTACACAAAATTTAATTCAAATCTGTTCAGCCATTCTTGCGTAATTGCGTAACAAATATCCAAACATACAAACAAATACATACGCATTTATATAAGAGTGTCACTGGTATAAGTCCTTTAGTAACACACCGACGTAAACTCATAGGCGCAGGATTTCTTCGCTACGCTCAATTAAAAGTATTCTATTTTGCATCATAATGTTCTAACAGAGAAGTCGTCCTTAGCTCAAAGTAGACTCGCATTTTTTATACATTTAAATACAAAATAATACCAAGAAGTTCATATGTGTATATTAATAATGAATAATTATGTATACATAAGTATAGTAATATTCGTAGGTTTATAACAATGTCGGTCATTCCATCGTCACGTCAACAGTATCAAACTCAAAATATTATTTTTTGCTTGCTATTTATGCACAGTCTACATAAAAACGTAACAGAATAAAAAATAAAATAAAACACTAGCAACATACTACTTCTAAAAATTTTTTGATCTGAATTTTAGCACTTGACATGCTGAGCTACTTTAAAGAACTAATTTGTGAATGTGGAAACAGAGATTTTTACTGCGAGCGGGATTCGAACTTGCGCTGGAAATACACGGAAAAACACTTGTAAATGCATCCGATAAGTGAGGTGGGTCGTAAAGACAATTGTAATGTGGAGATTGGGTTAGGCCGTCGGTCACTGCGATGGCTTAGCGGTCTAGAGCACTTCCCCGGATTGGAAGGGACACAGATTCGAATCCCGCTCTCAGTAAATTTCTGCCTTTGTGGTGCAGCGGTAGTGTGAGTAACTGCTGATGAGATCTCGAGTTTGATCCCCGGCCGAGGCAGTGTCATTGAGCTGAAAATTCTCAGTAGCAGCCCGGAGTTTGGAAATATGCCCGGTAGACGGCATTAGGCTCGCCCCCTATTACGTGGGACTTAAACATAGCTGGCGAACCATGGGTGTGTAACACACCTCTGCCTAGCCCTTCCTGAACGGATAATTAAATGATCCGTTCAGGCAAAATCGATGCTACTGGGGGAAACCTCGAGAGAAAATCCTTTAACAACAAAATCTTTCATAATAGACTATGTAGTAGGTACTACGCTCATATTAAAAAATATCACATTATTTTTTTTTATTTATCAGTTTTACAAAAATATGAATTACAGTGCAATCCGTTTATAATGACATCGCAGGGACATAACAAACACGTCATACTAAGCGGACGTCATACAAAGCATTTTGTAGAAAATAAACAATCTACTATTTTGTTAGTATGTATTTATTTTAATAGAGAAACAAAATCAATTATCCACCGAGACTCAAATCAAAAAAAGCCATGCACGCGCCGTACGTCGTCGGATATCACGTGACTCTCCCGAACACTGCCGAAGGTGTTAGGAATCATGCCGGTCACTATAACTGGACGCAATTTATTAAAAATTGGTCACAATAAGCGACATGTCACTATAATTATCCGACTTAGTTATAAAGAATTTTATATGAAAACCAAACTTCGCTGTGTAATTACGTCATAATAAGCGGTTGGTCAATATAGGCAGTCGTCATAATAAACGGATTCTACTTTAGGTAAAATAGCAACTAAAAACCACTGAGGTTTAAAACAGTGCTATCGCGAATCAATTCACTCTTATTAGATAATAATAACAATCTAAACTTAAATTAAAGGTACCATACGTTGTAAGTACTTAGTCTACTTTAAGTTATCCATAAAATACACTTTTAATTTACATTTAATATTTCTATTTGATAACACACATTTTAGATCTGAAGGTAGGCTGTTGATAAGTCGCGGAATTAAATAGGCGGTAGTTCGCTCACCGTATTTATTGTTGGCACACTCGGTGCGTAGTCGATTCTTAGAAATTGCTCGTGTCCGTAAAGGATGTTCAATAGGGTGTCCCAACGATTTAGTGTAAAAATTTTCTTTTAATAGTATTAAATCTACTTGAGTTCGAATGGGTAAAACTTTACAATGCTTAAATAGGTCATTGTCATTTTCACGACATTGATTAATTATTTTAGGTGAAACAATTTTTTTAAGAATTCGTACTTGCAACTTGTGGATCTCATCAAGATAAGTTTTATAAGTGCGGCCGTAACTACTAAGTCCATATTGTATGTAGGACTCTCCAAGAGC
This sequence comes from Leucoma salicis, assembly GCA_948253155.1. Classification (NCBI taxonomy): domain Eukaryota; kingdom Metazoa; phylum Arthropoda; class Insecta; order Lepidoptera; family Erebidae; genus Leucoma; species Leucoma salicis. Next base: position 18,458,167 of record OX411815.1, on the reverse strand, counting down.
GTAATAAAGCATTAGCTTCACCTTGAACGGGATGCGGTTTTTGAGTATTGTGATATTTGCTAAAAATTGTCTAAGTTTATCGAACGTGTAGTACTTAAAAGCTGCAATTATGGAGACAAAATTGCAATTTAATTATTTATTTATCTTCATTTTATAGCTATAAATATATTTGAAAATATCAGAATATTTTTTATTGGGCTGCGTCATTATTTGGTATGAATCTTAATTGTAAACTTAAGCTTACCGTCGTCGGTATAATGTATGCAAATACTTAGGACAGATGGTGCAGGCGTCACCCAATACGCTAAGAATGAATATGTTATCGAAATTCGCAGTCCCAAGCGTCACGATGACTGAATTGGCAAAGCATCTGGGACAGTATCAAATCCTGCTCCTAACTTTATTTTCAGTTTCACATTTTCACACTTTGTGATAATTTATTAAGATGTTTTAAATATTATATTGAAAGATTTCATTTATGCGAGGAACATGACATGTTATCATGTTGAGTAAGTATTATTTTAGTTTCGTATTCATATATAGCCCACTTGCAGTTGAGGAATATTCATGTACCTAACTCCAAAATATTTTATGTACACACTTTATTGCTGTAACATACTTATACATATTATATTGTGATCTGTATTGTAGCATTTGACATGCTTAGCTACTTTAAAGTACAAATTATTTGTGAATGAAAATCATGGGTTGCCCATGTGCTTGCAATTTATGAAAACAAACCACTGTCAGCACGACCTATTAGTATTACGTTAATTTAATATATTTAACATTTAAAAAATTATAATATCTAATAAAGTATAATTCTAATTATACAGGAAAAAATTAGTAGGAACATACATTATAGCAAAAAAATACCTTGAATATTGTATAAATTGAAGTGATATTGTTAAATAGGCTCAGTGTACTATAGCGTGTATCTCCACGTTGTCCGTCTAAGATATTCATTACCTTTTCAAGATGTTTAAGTCCATAATTTACTTCTGTTTGTCATCGGTAGTGGTAAGCTTGTACGCAAAGAGTGGTAAGTTTTTTTTATTTACCATGATAGATATCATGATAATAATAATAACTGTCTCTGTGGTGTAGCGGTAGTGTGAGCCACTGCTGATCTTGAGGTCTCGGGTTTGATCCCTGGGTCGGGCAGTATTATTGAGCTTTTTCGTAAATAGAAAAATTATGAGTAGCAGTTTGGAAATGTGCCCGGTAGACGGCAATAGGCTCACTATTACGTGGGACTTAAACATAGCTAGCGAACCATGGGTGTGTAATACACCTCTTCCCCAGGGACCAGGGGAGCCAAGCCGCCGCCTACCGTGAGTAAAGTGCTCTTCTCAAACCTCGTTTAAAGAAGGACATGTCGTAGTGCTGAACCCTACTACGACGTTTCGTGGTCCGATGGTAAAAAGGGGATGTTGGTACCACCTCAATCCTCAGAGCACTCCCCATTGAAGATTCGATAGAGCACATAAAGAGACCCAAAGTCTCTCCGCTGCCCCAGCCACTCCAGTCCATCCGTGAGATTGGGATCGTCAACGATTCGAATAAGATAAAGATATTGATAGATTTTCATTTTCACAACGGTGGGAAAGAATGTGGTGGTGACACTTCTATTTTTACGTAAAGTATTATAACTATTTCAGACATGCATCAACTAAAAAACGGCACACATCAAAGGCCTACAATTCACACTGTTAGAGATGCCAAGTGTGTTAAATAAAAATCTGTTAATACATTATTATTCACAGTACCCTTCATTGAACCATGTAAATGGGACGACAAAGCGTGTCTGATATCATCTGCGCAGAAAGCAGTACCGTACTTCGCGAAAGGTGTACCGGATATTGGGTCCTCTCCTTTGGACCCTTTACTCATTGACGCTAAAACCGTGGATGAAGGAGACTTACATATTGAGTTCAAACACATGAAAATCCAGAGACTCAAGGAATGTCAAATCATAGATGTTGAGTAAGTATCTTTTTTTTGACGTGATAACGTCTTATAAATCGATGAACGCCGGCTACACACACGAAAAAGCTCATGAGTCATTGTCATGTTCCGCCTAAGCCGAGCGTGCAAGCGAGAGCGCGAAACAAGCAATAGAGAGGCACGATCGGCCTAATTGTTTGGCTTGTGACGCATCTATCGACATATATGACGTTAAAAATTATCGTCCGTAAACCGACTTTACAGACAACCATATTTTTTTTAATAAGCAACCGCTATAAAAAAGTTAGCAACACAGAAACTTCAATCAATCTATTTATTTAGATATTTTTATATATATTTTTAGCATTTGACATGCTTAGCACTATGCATTAAACACAAAGTGAAAAATGTGAAATCGAAAATAACAGTCAGGAGCAGGATGGAATTAGCAGTCAGGAGCAATTGTCAGGATGGCTGAATTGGTAAAGCATCTGGACGGTATCCAGGAGATGCAGGTTCAAATCCTGCTCCTGACTGTTATTTTCGATTTCACATTTTTCACTTTGTGTTTAATTCAATCAATCTTATATAAGTTGTAATTCTCTAATAGTACTACTAATAGGTTTATTATTGTAACATTTTGTTATAAAATTATAGACGAAATATACAAGACCATTGGCTCAGTATTGTCCTCGAGTGTCCAATTGACATCCAGGGAGACTACACTTCGTCAGGAAAGATCCTATTTTTGCCCACTTCGGGAAACGGTGCATTCAGTATCCAATCAGGTAAGATTTCTCGCTTACTTATTATGTTTCTAAAAAACGTTTAAGTAAAGTATACAGTACATTACATCAAAACTAGTCCGCAAACATATTATTATGTCCAAAATTCATAAAAAGTTGCATACTAGAAATCACTAAAAATATTTTGATCTGTATTTAGCACTTGACATGCTCAGCTACAACAAATTATTTGGGAATGTGGAAAAAGATAACTTTACCTGCGAGCGGGATTCGAACCTGCTTCCCTTCCAACCCGGGGAAGTGCTCTAAGCCCCTAAGCCATTGCAGTGATCGACGGCCATTCCCAATCTCTAAATCATATTTGTTTTTACGACCCACGCCTCCTATCGGATGCATTTACTAGAAATAATCTGTACGAAAATTTAATAAATCTTGAAATGAATGTTTGAATGTGGCTAAAAGCTATACTGCGTTATAATAATAATAAATAAATAAATATTCACAGCCATTTTCACACAACGTCCTCTGGTCCCAAACTAAGCTTAACGCTTGTGCTATGGATACCAGATTACGGATATAAATACATATATTACTTTTTTTTTTTTGTAAATACATACATATAATAGATAGAAAACACCCAGACGCAGTACAAATATCTGTGTTCATCACACAAACAATTGTCCTGAGTGGGAATCGAACCCACAACCTCGCGTAAGCGGTAACTGTAGCTTATAGACGCAACACCAGAGGCATCACTCATGCATAGTTCCACGGAAAGACAGGATGGTGAGAGAAAGGTTAATAAGGAGGAGATGAGGAGGGTTTTTATGCCTCCGGAACTCTCATTCAATCTACAACCCATAACTGTATGTACCGTGTGGGGCCGGTACCAAGAATAGCTCCACCCCGTCTCTTCCTATGGGAGTCGTAAAAGCCGTCTAAGGGATTACCGGGGGACCGGGCAGCAGCGTTCCTCTGTGTATTAAAAACATCCACTGCGATCGCCAACCCGCCTGCCAAGCGTGGCGATTATGGTAAAACCCCGATTTTGAGGAGGCCTATGTACAGCAGTGGACGATAAAAGGCTGATAGATGGAACTGTATGTACTCTATCTACTGTTTTAACGACGATCTCTTGTGAGAGGGTACTATCCCAGTCAAGCCAGCCCATTTATGCTGGGACAAGCAAGGCTCTACGACTACGAAAAAATGTAGAAAAAGGTATGTTTTTCTGTGTGGTGACGGACTAAGAATACAAGCGTAATTAGCCCATTCTTTCCCACGGGTGTTGTATGAGGCGTATAAGGGAAGTAAGCAATTATCATCTATTGCATGACTGGGGGTAGGGCTGTGTACCAAGTGGGAGTACTCACTTGGTATCGGGCCCGCGGGGGTTGGTACCACCATCTCTTACGTGACCGGCCATTAAATACATCGTTGCGTTTGGGCTGTAGCAGAAGCCGTTTATCCTTTCATTTCATATCCGTGAAATGAAATGGTGAGCAGTGGCTTGACAATACTCTCGGTATAGTTGAGTCAATGAGTGACGGTTACCATTAACCATCAGATGGGCCATGGCTCGTCTGCCACTACATGCAATAAAAAAAATGTCAACATTACCTTGTACGTAAATCTCATCTCATCATCCTAATAATGACACTCTAATACGAGTAGGTACACATAGATTGTTTTTATCTATTATATTAGGTATACATAGATTGTTTTTATCTTTATGTTCTTTATCACAGAAAAGGTTTCCATCTCTGCCAAGATGGATTTAGAGACAATTGATAACCACTGGAAACTCAGCAACATTGCGCATACGTTTGATTTTAAAGAAAAAGCTTTTCTGAAATTTGATAATCAGGGTGAGTCGTCTCATTGTATAGCGTAATTTAAACAGTTAAATATTATTTAATACTTATTAATCCAAGGCTTAAAAGGAGATAGGATCACTACAGATTACCTATATTATTTTGACAAAAAAAATCAGGAGATCCTTAAAAATTTTGATATACATATATATATATATATATGGAATATCAGATAGTAAAATTCATAAGAACTAAATTATGTAACCGTATGTGTAAGTATGTGTTGTGCGGGGCCGGCTTTAGAATTGTCCCACCCCTCTCCATCCATGGAAGTCGTAAGAGCCGACTGAGGGAATACCGGGAGAGTGGGCAGCAGCACTCCCTCGAGTATTAACAACATCCACTGCGATCGCCAAGGCGATTACGGCACTATTCCCCATATGAGCGAAACACATGTTTTGGCGTTCTCTTGGGGAGGCCTATGTCCAGCAGTGGACTTCGAAAGGCTGATGGATGGATGGATGGAAATTATGTAAACATGTTTCTATACGTAGAATTAATTATCATTTTTTTTAACATGCCATAATTAGCATGTCAAATGCTAAAAATATATACAAAAATATCTAAATATCATTTTTTTTTTCAAACTTAGATGCTGCTGTCAATGCAATAATGGACAACCAATGGAAAGAGATAGTGCAGTCGATCGGAAAGCCCATCGTTGCTGAAATTGCCAACAAAGTATTCATTGAACTCGTCAAAATGGGGGAAAGTGTACCTGCCGATGAGCTTGAACTGTAGTTCTTGCAATATTCTATAAAAACAAGTTTACTATCAAATTATTTTCCTTCAAAAATAAAACTTTGCAAATGTAATTACACTTGATTTTATTTACGTCGAGAGACTAACATTACATTCCATCCATCCATTCATCAGCCTTTCATCGTCCACTGCTGGACATAGGCCTCCCCAAAATGGGGTTTTCCATAATCGCCATGCTTGGCAGGCGGGTTAGCGATCGCAGTGGATGTTTTTAGTACACAGAGGAACGCTGCTGCCCGGTCCCCCGGTAATCCCTTAGTCGGCTTTTACGACTGCCATAAGAAGAGACGGGGTGGAGCTATTCTTGGTGCTGTCCCCACACAGCTATATTACATTGAGATAGTTAAATTGTTGATTATATATTGCAGTATTTTTTTAATGTAATACTTTAATTTTTTTTTTTAATTACTAGATTTACGTATTAAGCGGTGTAACAATTGCTATATCGCGATAATAGCGATGCAAAATTGTAGTTATGTTTTTTATACAATATGGGTGGCAAACAAAGAAACCTACCACCAGATGATAAGCGGTTACCGTAGCCTATATAAGCTATCAACATCAGAGGCGTCAACTGCACGTCACCATCTCCGAGGAAAGGATAAGGGGTAGAAAGGTAGGATAGTAAGGAGAGTATAGGAAGGGTCATAAGAAGAGGGTAGGGAGGGGATTTGGGCCTCCAGCGCTCTCACTGACCATACGAAACACAATGGTATCTACTGTGCTTCACGCTGATATTCTGTGAGAGAGTGGTGCTTCCCCGATCGAGTCGTCGCATTCATGCTGCGGTAAGCAAGGCTGTACCACTATAGAGTGTTACGTCACAAAATAAATAAGGCGAAGGCGTGGCCTTTTAAATAATTTTTTACAGTTTTCATAACTTTAATCAATCAATTAATTTTAAAAAAAATTTGATGATAAATAAAATGTAAATAAACTGTAAGCTTAAGTAAAATTCCAGTATTGGGGCGGATTTTTTCCGGTGCCCAGGAGCGGCATTAAGTTTAAGTCCGGCCCTGATCGTACGTGACTAAGGGAAGTAATCATAATAGGAAGATCCTGCTGAATAATTTTCTATTTCACTTTTTCGCTCTTTGTGTTCTGGTTAATTAATAAACAAGTTATTTTCAACCGACTTCGAAAAGGAGTGTATATTTACCATCAGGTGAGTTTAAATAACTAACTCAAATTAAGGGAACTAATGATTTTATGGTAAACTTTTGTTGCCTTAGAAAAATAATATTAATGGCTCTTCCATTTAACTTTAAAGTTAACGTGTTCATGCTGCAACTAGTGCGCTTGCGTGTTATGATAAACAAACGACTCTCAGGACGATCTATTAATAATTATTTAATTATATTATGTTAATTTAATAAATTTAACATCTAAGAAAAATAATTCTAAATTCAGCATTAAAAAGATAAGTGGCGTATAACAAAAAATTACCTTGAAAATTTTATAAATTGAAGTGATATTATTAAAAAGGCTCAGTGTACTACAGCGTGTATCTCCAGGTTGTTCGTCTAAGATAAATTCTTCATTACTTGTTCAAGATGTTTAAGTCCATAATTTACTTTTGCTTGTCATCGGTAGTGGTAAGCTTGTATGCAAAGAGTGGTAAGTTTGTTTTAAGTATTTTATCTATACTATTATAAAGCTGTAACAGAGCTATGTCTGTAAATTTAAGATATTTGAGAAAATGTTTATTAGGCTATATAAGCGTGTCTAAAAACAAAACAATTTGTTTTAGATTTTTTGTGTTGTTTGTTCGTTCGCGCATCACGCATTTGATGCAACTTTTTTATTTGATAGGTAGCTGTTGATTAGACTTAAAAACTAGTATACATTTTATCCCGCTACTATGTCGGGAACCTGAGAGATAATCTAAAAACTATGGCTGTGGCGGAGCCGCGGGCAAAGGCTAATACTATTATAAAGCTGTAATAGAGCTATGTCTAGAGATTTAACATATTTTGAGAAAAAAATAATATATTAGTATTAGGCTCTTTAGGCGTCTTTGAATACAAAACATTTAATTTTAGAATTTTTATCTGTTTATCTATTTGTCTGTTGTTTGTTCTGGCATCACGCAAAAATTACTGAACGGATTTTATGAAACTTTTTTGTTTGATAGCTCTTAATTAGGCTTAAAAGTTAAACTTTAATACATTTTGTCTCGTTACAATACTGGTCCAGGAGCCGCCACCAATTTTTTTATTGATTAATAACAGGCTGAATATTTGTGAGTAGGTTCCGTTCGATGAGACACGCAATTTTTTCTCAGTCAAAAATCTTGTAAGAGGTAGCTATTAAGTGTCCGTGAATTCCACAACTTCCAAGCGTGGTAGAGAGAAAACGTACCACTAAATTTGTAGGACTATACCTATGGCCATTTCATTAAACAAATATTTACAAAGCTGCATTCAAAAAATCAGATCGTTAATAATTTGAATGACCTCTTTATTTATATTTATCTCTCTAAATTTGTAGAAGAGCACGCTCCAGTCAAACTACCCATTTTGTAGTACAATTGTTATTCCGAGTTTATTATCCAATTATCTTAACATTTATACTTACTGTTAGTCAGACAATTTCGACACCCCACCAGATCGAAATGTTTTATACCTGCACTCTTTATTAGCTACCTCTATCGATATTTTTCACAGAGAAAAACTTGGGCGTCTCGTCGAACGGAACCTACTCACAAAGATTGAACCTGTTATTAATCACTTAAAAAAAATAGGTGGCGGCTCCTGTACTATACCGGGGACCTGATATACAACCTAAAAACTAGTTATTAGCTGCGGCGGAGCCTAGGGCAAAAGCTATTATTATATAGGATTTTAAATGTTTAGTTTAACTAAAACCCGGCAACACAAGACATTGATAGATTTACATTTTCACAACTATAGGAAAGAATGGGGTGGTCACACTTCTATTTTTAACGAGAAGGTACTTTTCGTGAAGCATTATTAATATTTCAGACTTAACAAAGACCATTTTCATTCACACTGCTAGCATCTCTAAAGATGCCAAATATATATAAAAATCTGTTAATACATTATTATTCACAGTACCCTTCATTGAACCATGTAAATGGGACGACAAAGCGTGTCTGATATCATCTGCGCAGAAAGCAGTACCGTACTTCGCCAAAGGTATTCCGGATATTGGAACTTCTCCTTTAGACCCTTTACTCATTGACGCTAAAACCGTGGATGAAGGAGACTTACATATTGAGTTCAAACACATGAAAATCCTGAGACTGAAGGAATGTAAAGTCGTAGATGTTGAGTAAGTAGATGTAGCGTAAGAGTTTTTTTTAATAAGCAACCGCTATCGTCGGTCTAATTTACATATATAACTTTAACTGAGAATCCAAGTTTCAGGAAAAAACATTATCAACAACTTTTTAACATTACAACCTTCCATCAATCTAATCTTTTTTTTATTACTTATGATGGCAGACGAGCCATGGCCGAACTGACTGAAGTGGTAACCGTCGCTTATGAACTCAACTATACCGAGAATATTGTCAAGCCGCTGCGCACTATTTCACTTCTCAGATATGAAAAATGAAAGAATAAACGGCTGTCTTCTGCTACAGCCAAAACACACTGACGTGCTTCATGACCGGTTACACAGAAGGCGGTGATACCGACCCGTTCGGACCTGATAGCAAGTGAGTACTCTCACGTGGTCCCTAGCCCGACCACCAGTAATGCAATGGGTAATAATTGCTTACTTCCCTTAGTCGCCTTGTACGACACCTGCGGGAAAGAATGGGGTGGTGGGCTTATATTCTTAGTTCGTCACCACACGGACTTTTTTGTTCTCACTGCAAGGGCGTTCTAATTTTCTAATAGTAGGTACTACTAACAAGTTTACATTTTGTTATAAAATTATAGACGTAATATACAAGACCATTGGCTCAGTATTGTCCTCGAGTGTCCAATTGACATACAGGGAGATTACACTTCGTCAGGAAAGATCCTATTTTTGCCCACTTCGGGAAACGGCCCATTCCGTATCCAATCAGGTAAGACTTCTCTCTTATATCTCAAAAAAATGTTTAAATAAAGTAGTAGTAAAAGTACATCAAGACTCGACCATAAGCATATTATTATATATTAAACTCATAAAAAGTAACTTTGCATAGGTAATTATAATGTGTTCCAAAATTGAATAAATACGGTAGAAATTTGAAAGTGGCTAAAAGCCATACTGCCATATGTAACTGAACAGTAACTCCCTACATGGAAAACAATTTAACACCACACATCACTGAATAATATTACTTATTTGGTAATGTTATTCAGGCATATGTGGTAATTTGAACCCTATCAAGAAGTCGGTTAATAATATCTGATAAACATAATTTATATAAACCTAATTGGTTTTCCATTTTATCTATTATTTCTGCCACGGAATACCAACAAAAAAAAAACAGATGTCATTAGCTCACCATGATTCAAGAATATTTTTTTTATCTTTATATAATTTAAGAGGCTTATAATCTAGCATGACTAAATTAGACCTATCAAGCCCGTCGTCACAGACGTAGCTATAATATATATTAAATATACTATACTGTTATATACCATACTGTAATATAAATTACGGTACAAGTTAGTGACGCTATAGAAATATATTATTAAAGCTCCATGTGCGCTCACTCGAAAGTTTGTATATATGCTATGATTCATATTAATATATATTATAGCTATGTGTGTGGCGGACGTTAGGTTAGTTAGTTAGGGCCCTAATAGCATAATATAAAGGATAAAGTGAACTATTAATTTCTATTGACGTTACATAATAGCATAAATTTATAAATTTTATTAGTCCATCAGCCTTTCAACGTCCACTGCTGGACATTGGCCTCCCCAAGAGAACGCCGCAACGAGCGGTCCCGTCATGGGGGATAATACCGTAATCGCCACGCTTGGCAGACAAATAAGTATACGGCAGACCTGAGGGGTTAGACGGAATCTCATATTTCACAATAGACATTGTATCATCTCGCTTGTGATTGGTAGAGAAACCGACGCGTGATGTCGCAATAATCCCTCGGCCTATCACGGTGATCAAAAAAAGTGATCATGACACGATCGATATGTAAGATATGGGATCACTGTGATTGGTTAAGAGATCACCGTGATTGGTCGGGCGTGACGGGCCCGAGACATGTTAACTCTACTCCCCCAGAGTAGAATGTGAATCACAAAATCGGATCGATATCGTATTGCCTCACTTGTGATTGGTAGAGGAACCGACGCGTGATATCCCAATAATCCCTCAGCCAATCATGATGATCTCTCAACCAATCCCGCGGTTACGATGCGATGTCGATACGATGTCGATACGATTTTGTAAATCACATTCTAAGGGCTGTACATAAATCTAATTCCTATTGCACCTCTAATACAAATTGATTATTTTTATCTTGTACCTAAAATCCTTGTTCTTTGTCACAGAAAAGGTTTTCATCTCTGCCAAGATGGATCTAAAGACAATTGATAACCACTGGAAACCTAGTAACATAGCGCACACGTTTGATTTTAAAGAGAAGGCTTTTCTGAAATTTGAAAACCATTCGATTGGCGATGAAAAGCAGGGTAAGTCATTCATTGTGCATTTAATTTAAATAGTTAAATATTATTAAATGCTGAGAAAGAGATAGAATTGCTACAGATATTTTTTTAGTAAAAAGAAATCAGGATATTTAGATATTTTTATATATATTTTTAGCATTTGACATGCTTAGCACTATACATTAAACACAAAGTGAAAAATGTGAAATCGAAAATAACAGTCAGGAGCAGGATCCTGTCACTTTGTGCTTAAGAAATCAGGAGTAAATATTGTAAACGTGTTTCTATATACGTGTAATTTGATATTCTTTTTTTCAAACTTAGGTCCTGCCGTCGACGCAGTAATGGACAACCAATGGAAAGAGATAGTACAGTCGATCGGAAAGCCCATCGTTGCTGAAGTTGTCAAGAAAGTATTCCATGAAATCCTCATAATGACAGAAAATGTACCGGCTGATAAGCTCGAATTGTAGTGCTTGCAATATTATATAAAAGCTATTTTGCCATCAAATTGTTTTCTATCAAAATAAAATTTTATAATTATATTTGGTTTTATTTACGTTAAGAGTGTTACATTACTATTTGGAGCATATAGGGTGTAAATGACACGGTAAGCCGCCGGCGGACCACCGAAGGAATGTAACATAGTTCCAGTGGCCCGCCAACAAAGGCGGAGAGATGGCACACGGCGGGTTTCTTTAGTGGGTGCAGGCCCCACACTACCCTGGTCGTTGGCCCGAACGACAGGGTGTGCGATTAGGAACATTTTCACTTGTGGTTAGTAATAGTATGAGATTAAAATACGAAATACTACTAATCCTAAACCAATATTTAAAATGTGAAAGTTTGTGAAAATCTTTAGATGTTTTTACACCTACCTATTTGAACGTTTTTCCATAAATCATGTTGATTGAGTCCATTTGAATGAATTTTTAGTCGGTAGATAGATGAAATACTGTAGTAACATAACACATAGGATACTTTCTATCTTGTAAATATTACCTATCAGTTCCTGTTTGATACATATTTTTCACAAATTAACCTAGTCTATGCCTAGTCGATTCTATGTACCAAATTTTGAAGTTTACGCAAACGTATAGTCACGAGCAGTAGCAAGTTCATAAACTTACAGCATGCCTCCAGGTACTTCGTTCATATAGCACGCCGAAGTACGTCTAGTGTTTAAAGGCTTATTATAATAGGGATTGTGGATGGTCGATGACCAAGAGGATGCTGTTCCAGACGTTGGTCCGACTACGCACATAGATATCTCACGATCTCTATCACGCTGAAGACCGAAGCAATTGGAGATGCCTACTACAACACTTCTCAATACCTAAGTCACTCTACAGTACATTAATTATCTCTACGTAAAGATATCTATTCCACGCGAACCATGATGGGATCAAAAGCCTATGTCCTTTCCTGGACTTCAGGCTCTATCCATCATCCATCCATCCATCAGCCCTTCATCGTCCATTGCTGGACATAGGCCTCCCCAAAATGGGGGTTTTACCATAATCGCCACGCTTGGCAGTCGGGTTGGCGATCGCAGTGGATATTGTTAGTACACAGGAGAACACTGCTGCCCTGGTCCCCCGGTAATCCCTTAGTCGGCTTATACGACTCCCATAGGAAGAGACGGGATGGAGCTATTCTTGGTGCCAGCCCCGTACGGCAGACTTCAGGCTATATGTGTGCAAATATTCATCATGATTGGTCCTGTAGTTATGGCGTGAAAGGACATGTGTCATTTACGGCCTGTGGCGGACATAATGTTTTCAATATTTAAAATTAAACTAATAATTTATAAAATCCTTCAGTGGTTTTCTTTTCTTGATAGAACTTTAGAAAAAGATTATAGTTTAAAAAACTAATATTTTGAATTTGTACTTTATCGTAATGGTTATTGGTGGATGATTGTTATCTGTTGACAATCAAAAATGATATTGCCGCTACGCTGAGTACCAAATTAAAAATTTTGGTACTATTATATTACAAAACAATATTACGTAATTATTTCTTATAATTTCGATTCAAATATTGGCAAAACATTTTACATCTGTCATGTCATGTCATTCTACTCATCTACTGTTGTTGTTGTGTCACGATGATTTTATAAGTGCAAGTTATATATTGCACGCCTCATAAGCGAAGCGTTGAGGTGGGTTCTACCTACTCCCGTTTTACACGAAACAACTTATTTTTCAAAAATAATATCTACACACACATATAAAGAACAAACACTATTTTTAACACTCATGATATTTTTTATGCCATTTTTGTTATATAAACTAGTTAAAAACCTGTTTGAAAAAAATCTGGCTTGGACGTCCGTGAGTTGTAGGTAATGTATGTTAACACGATAACGACCAAAATACTTTACTAATCGAGTCTTTTTTTTCGTTTACGAATTATTATTATTAGGAATAGAGCCCTATTACTTTTCACGGTCTGATTCGATGTGGTTTAATTGTTATTAAATAAACAAGAAAAATACTGAATATTTACGCTCGATGCGACACTAAGACAAGACTAAGCCTTTCATGAGAACTACCTTTTTACGTACGCATAGCCACCGGTGGTTTTACTATCGTCAACAGAACGCCGTTCGCCCGGCCGGTACATTGTTTTTTGTTAAAAGAAAGTTCTTACCTTTGCTTGACCAACTGATGATATTTGTCAAGTATAATAACTATTTTATCCATAACAATAATTAAAAACACTAAACACACGTAAATAACAACACACCAACGGAATATTTTTTTTGCGTGGCCTTGGCGTGCGCCGCTGCGTGGATCGGAACTGAGAGGTAGACCAAATATAGAAGTACTTCTTAAAATTAGTAGTAGTAGTAGTATCAGTACTTCTTAAATATATAAGTACTTCTTAAATTTAGCGCTAGATGGCGTATAAGACATGAAACCCACATTAGTACCTTTTGCAATTAGCGCTATCTATGTGATTTATTGAAAACTACTTAGTAAGACCAATACATAATTTGTTACTTATCAAATAATAAATTTTATTATGAAAAATGAAAATTATGAGGCATGCAGTTTTGGATTTTCCAAAGTATTTAGTTATATTAAGCCTCATTATTTGTTTATATATGTAGAAAAACTTGAGAGGTGTCAAGGGACACCCGGATGGAACGAAGTTCCTTTCGATTAATTAATGAAGGAATTGTAATAAAATATAATTTTTTTTTAGTTATAATATAATTTTTTTTATTATTAACAAATATAATGTAATATAAACTTAATCAGTAGGCTCAATTTTCGTAATAATTGGCTTGTTGTAACTGAAGTAGGAAACATATGTTTGGGATTCTATTTTATTTAAATGTCTTGAAAAAACTGCATCTATGGTAGTATTATATTTTGTTGTTGATTTAAACTTATATAAAAAAAATATAACAAAAAACAAATAAAAAAATATAACAAAAAACCAAACAAAAAGCAAAAAGTGTCGTGACAACTTTTCGTAAGAATTTTTTCCGTCTAGCCCCCTTTCACAACGCGCGATAAGGAACTTCGTTCCAATATTATTTTATTTATTTATAAATATGGTGTTATTTTTAATCAAATATTTGATTTTGAGGTATTTCAATTTCAAATTCCATCGTTGATGTCTTTTATCTCATCATCCAAAAGTTTTAGTGTGAAAAGAAATACACAGGAGAATAGAATAGTCATTTATTTCCAAAAAACATATTGTTTTATGTATGTCCTTTCCAGACCGAGAATGTATGGCCATTTGGCACATCTCCTTTTAACAAACAAACGCACTGTTGCATTTACAATATCAGGTTATCTAAGAAGGTTATATGCATTTAGCTATATTATATCTTGCTATGACCCTTCAAAGCGAGCAATTAGCCAATATGCGCGAGTGCCCCGGGTGGGCAGTGATTTTAAACACATTTCAACCGCGTATTTAAACTGTGGGCACAACAAGTGAGTAATAAATCTAGTAATTATACGAGTTCAATTTTATAAGTAGCTAGGTTGAAAAGTAAACATCATAAAGTTTAATATTTATTTGTACAGTGAACACGGTAGGTGGGATAGCCGCGGAAACGTGCATTAGAACCTTATATACCTACTAATTCAAAGGTATTTATAAGTATTTCATTAAGCACTTTGTTTAGATACTGTAACCCGTGTATGACAGGTTTAAAGAAGTTCATAGTTTTTTACTTATCATACCTACTAAGTTTCAGTGCTGATTGTATTGGAATGGAAAACTATTCTAAGCAGTTACGTATTGACGAGGCTGATGACATTAGTGCCGCTTGTTAAGTTCAATAATTAGTGCTGTAAAATTTTCCATTGTTTTCTATTAGGTATATAAATATTAATGCGGAAACTTATGTATTCATATACTCGTAAATAGCGTTGTAGAGCGAGAAAAAAAACATCACTGACAACGTTTTTATGATGAACGTTAAAAATATTGCATTATTTTTTAATGTTCTAAAATAATTTAGATTTTTACGAACTACAATACTCTAATAGATGCCTCTACATAAAATGAGATATTTGTTTAAATTCTCTCGGACAACTGAAGTGATTTTGTATCAAACACCACCAATACAGGAGGAGAGACAGCAAACGGTGGATTTATTTAGTGGGTGAAACCCCACACTACCGTATTCATCACCGCGAACGACGCTGTGTAGGTGGATACATTTTTTCAGCCTTAACTAAAAAAAGCTATGTTATTACAGGTATTTTTATTTAGTATTATCGCAAGCAATCATTGTAATAATATTGGTTTAATTACTTTTTAGTAATTACAATTTAAATACTATAATAAATAATAAGAGATCTTAATTTTAAAATTTATGCGGCGCTACATACTGTTGTTAATAATAGTATTGTAATAAACTAGCCTTTGCCCGCGGCTTCGCTGCAGCCAAAAGTTCTTTTTTCGGTTATATCTCAGGGTACCGATACAGTAGCGGGATAAAATTTATACCAGTTTTTAAGTCTAATCAAGGCCTATCAAATTGAAAAGTTGGATCAAAATCCGTTCAGTAGGTTTTGCGTGACGCGTGAACAAACAAACAGATCCGTGTGGTGACGGATTAAGAATACAAGTGTCATCACCCCATTCTTTCCCACGGGTGTCGCATGAGGCAACTAAGGGAAGTAATTTAAAATAGCATAAACGGGTCTTTTTTCGCGTATAAAATAGGTGAAATTGTTAACTACCTTTTACCCGACGTTTCAACTGCGGGAAGTAAGCAATTATCATCCATTGCACGACTGGTGGTAGGGCTGGGTACCAAGTGGGAGTACTCACTTGGAATCCGGCCCGAGCGGGTTGGTACCACCATCTCCCGTGTGACCGGCCATGAAGCACATCGTTGCGTTTTGGCTGTAGCAGGAGATAGCCGTTTATATTTCATTTCATCTGTGAAATGAATTGGTGAGCAGCGGCTTGACAATACTCTCGGTATATTCGAGCCCATGGGCAGCGGTTACCATTTACCATCAGATGGACCGTGGCTCGTCTGCCACTAAACGCAATAAAAAAAAAAAGATAAACAGACAAAAATTATAAAAAGAAATTGTTTTGTGTTTAGGCACGCCTATATAGCCTTTACAGTAATTTTTACTCAAATATCTTGAATGTACAGATACAGCTCTGTTACAGCTTTATAATAGTATAGATTAATATCTGCAATTACTAATTCTATCTAAGCTACTAAACTTACATAAATAACTAACAATAACTATAAATAAACGTTAATCACTTGTCCGCTGTTCTAAATTCAAATCGCATAGGTTCTCGGTATTCAGGGTTGTCAGTCGGTGGAGTGCTCTAATTAGTGCAATGCCAGTGAAAGTTGACGGTCCACCAGACAAATGACACTTCCGATAATGGAGTATGTGATCGTTTCTTGAATATTAAGCGGGCTATCGTAATTTCAGTTATGATTTTTGGCTTTAGGAATATTCAGTTATTTAAAATTTATACAAATAAATAAAATTGAAGTGTAATGTTTAAATAACAGTTTTTTTACTAAATGTGTACGAGAGTATATACGCTACCGATAATAAAATACCAATTTTTTAAGTTTTTATCTGTCTCTCTGTTTGTTGCGGCTAATCTCTGGAACAGCTGGACCGATTTGGACGGGACTTTCACTAGAAGATAGCTGTTGTTACAAGGAGTAACTTGGCTTTTATTTTGGAGAAATAATTAGAGTTCCGCACAAAAAAGGAAATATCTAAATTCTACGCGGACGAAGTGACGGGTAGCAATGAGTATGAAATATATTTATCATTTTATGGCTCTAGTTCACATACATGTAGATATATCTAAAACTAGTATGAAGCTACTCTATTGAAAGTTTTAAAAAAAGTGACTTAATATAAAAAAATAGGACTAAGATTGGTCGGTCAAAATTAAGTTATCAAGTTCATATCACTGTCTCACTAGGAAAGTTGACATTTATAATTGGGTCTTAAGGGAGTGACGTTGACGTTTCAAATTATATCAACATCGTAAAATCTATACACCTAAATTCACTTAATAAATTATTTCGATGATGTATTAATCAATGCGGTCAAAATGCGATCTTTACGGCAAATCTGTAGAGTTAAGCTGACTGACCACATTCGTAACGACGACGTAAGAGAGCGAGTAGATAATGAAAGAGAATATTGTGTAAAGATGCGAAAGGGAATGCTCCGATGGGTAATACATGTGGAAAGAATGCCGGATAATCGACTGTGGAAGGATGTAGGTACAGGGGGAGACTGAGACTCACCTCCATCCAATCCATCCAACAGCCTTTTCACGTCCACTACTGGACATAGGCCTCCCCAAGAATGGGGGATAGTGCCGTAATCGCCACGCTTGGCAGGCGGGTTGGCCATTGCAGTGGATGTTGTTAATACTCGAAGGAGTGCTGCTGCTCAATCCCCCGGTATTCCCTCAGTCGGCTCTTACGACTCCCATGGGTGGAGAGGGGTGAGACAATTCTAAAGCCGGCATCACACGGCAAAGTCACCTACCCAGATCAAATCGGTCATGTATTGAAAGAAGGTGGAGTCAGGAGTCTCCGAAACCGGCGAGCGTGTATAAAAAAATAATGAATGTTGAGGACGCGAGAGATATTTGCAAGAATACAGCCTTTTGGCACTCTGTTCTCTCTGCCTACCCCACAGAGGAGATGGCGTGATGATAAGTAGTAAGTATTAAGCTTCGACACAGAATAGCGTGATGGAGTTAAAGTCTAAATCTGTGAGGTGACAGTAACATGATAAATCTCAACACAAGTAACTTTAATCCTGTAAGCCGGTACATCAAGAAATTTATCATCACAAATACATCAAGAAATTTAATTAGTGATCCTTTTACTACTACAAAATGGCTACCATAAAAATTATAATCTTCGTTCCTATAACAGACGCTGCAATAATTACTGTGGTTTGGTAATATAAAAGAATATACCTTAATTATTTTTGAAGGTAAACTGTGGGTGTAAACTCATAAACATACAGCTGTAAACGAACTAAATTTTTGAGTTGATCTGCGTGTTCGACCGCAGAATATTAAGTTACAAATTTTACGACGGCGCGCCTGTCGTAAAATATTTTATCCTCAACTTTCTAAAAACAATTACAGTGTGTTTGTTATGATTGTTGTTTTAGCACCTTTATTACTGAGTGAATGAACAGAATCACTAGATTAATTCATCTTGATTAGTCTGTGGGAGGTATGAATGTCTATAAAATTTTATGTCTTGTATACCGAAGAGCAAGAGAAGAGAATAACAAAAATACTTATACTCATATAATAAAAAAAAAATATGTAAGTACTTGTATACCTATATACCTACTAATATAAATTAATAACATTAACATCATTTTTGCCACCGACTTCAAATATATCAGTAGGTGTCTAGCACGGAAATCGTATGTAAATACCAATTATTTTTGGCTTTTTAGTTCCTGGGTGTCTTTTGAAGTCGATTTTGTTGTTTTTTTTTAAATAATTTGTTTTTTACTTTTTGATGTTTTTTTTTTTAAATAGGTGCTTAGGTTAGTGTAGGTGGTATATGATTCGAAGGAAGTGGCCCGAAGGGTGGTAATCCGGCGGTGGATGGAAGACCTAGAGTCCCCTGAAGCGGGAGCTTATACAGTGGAGGCGATTGCTCCCCATCTCCACCGCTGGACAGAGAGAAGGCGCGGCAGCTTAACCTTCCGGCTGTCGCAGGTGCTCACCGGACACGGGGTCTTCGGTGGGTACCTGCATAGAATAGGACGAGAAGAGGCCCCTGGATGTCATGAGTGTGGCGCGCCAATTAACAACGCGCGTCACACCCTTGAGGAATGCCCCGCCTGGGGGCCCCAATGACACGACCTGTCAGCGGCGATTGGAAGTGACCTGTCGCTGCCGACCGTAATATCAAACATGCTCGGTAGTGACGGGTCCTGGTCAGCCGTCGCCTCCTTTTGTGAAGCGGTAATGCGGCTGAAGGAGGCAGCGGAGCGAGATAGAGAGGCTTCTGCGCCTGCACACTCGCTTCGCAGACGGCGGCCAGGGAGGGGGAGGTGACGATATGCCAACCTCCTCCCACCGCCAGGAATGACGACGGGTCGTGGCCAGTAAAGGCTATCCGCCAGGAGCACCGGTGTCGAATGTCGCAGGATGAACCACCGGTGCCCTAATAAATGGCGTGGAAGGGGCCGCTGTGGTTTTAGTCGGTATGGCTGCTGTGCACGGGGGACGGGAGGCACAGTAGCGAGCCCGACATACCCTCCGGTGAACGTGCCAAGCCGGGGGGATGCGTAACTAGCATTTCCACAGCGTAAACAAAAAAAAAAAAAAATGTGGTATATGATGCGGAGGCCTTCCTCGGGCATCTCGCATGAGAAAGCGTCGAGCATAGGTGTATGAAAATGACAAACATGAGCGCCTAAAGCACAGTAGAGAAAGAAATAGAGCACATGCGTCATGAAGAGTCTTGCGAAGACCGTGAAGAAATGCTTTATATTATATAAAAAAGGTACGCCAACTAAACGCACTGCTCCGATGCGACAGAGTGGTTTCGAAGTAAACGTAAAAATATCATCAACGTAAACAATTTACTATTTAGATTTTTATTTATTTTTTAATAATCGCTCGACCGATTTTGATAAAATTTTAATGGGACCACCTCTAAAGTACTACCTACCAAAAAAAAAAGAATCGTTGATAACAATTCATAATTAGAGGAATAATCGAGTAAGAACACACACACAAAAAAAAAATACATTCGAATTGAGACCTTTTGGAAGTCAGTTGAAAATTACGTTATTTCTAACATGAATTATATGAGGTGATCCATTTCGAGGTTCCCTACTTTTTTAAAGAAAAAACAGAAAATTCAAATTTAATGGAGAATGTTTATTATCATTTGAAAGAACATTCTTTGGCATTAATTTTTTGAAGATTATGTCTATCAAATGTTGGCCGTTGCTACGTCACAGATGGTCCATCCGTTGAGTCCAATTTTCGATGACTCGTTCGAGCATTTCGACTGGTAACAACAAAGTAATGAGGCCCATTTCTGGCTCAACGGGTATGTAAACAAACAAAATTGCCGCATTTGGGATGAAGAGCAACTGAAGTGATTCAAGAACTGCCACTTCATCCAGAAAAAACAACGGTTTGGTGTGGTTTGTGGGCCGGTGGAATCATCGGTCCACATTTCTTTAAAAATGATGCCGGAGCATACGTAACCGTCAATGGCGACCGTTATCGTGCCAACATTTGATAGACATAATCTTCAAAAAATAAATGCCAAAGAATGTTCTTTCAAATGATAATAAACATTCTCCATTAAATTTGAATTTTCTGTTTTTTTCTTTAAAAAAGTAGGGAACCTCGAAATGGATCACCTCTTATATAATATTAACATTATTTAGAGAAAAACAAATCAACAGATTTAACCAAACTTTTAATATTTTGATATTTTTATATAATATGTGCTTAGAACATTTGAAATGCTTAGCTAAAAAAATGAACACAATGTGTGAGTATAAGTAACGAGCACGATTTGAAACTGCATCTCCTGGTAAATCGTCCCTGATTCTTTGCCAATTCAGCTATCGTAACAATTGCTCGAGATTCCCAAATTCGATAACGCATTAACTTCTTAATGTTTTGGATGACGCCCGGTGCCATCTGTTGGAAGTATTTGCGTACATTACATTTAATGTAATTATACTTCACAATTTTAACAACAACAATAGCTTTTAATGTAATCAAAGATGGACTGAGGCTATTCTGAATCCCGGAGAATAGATCAGAGCCTTTAGAATGAAAAACGAAACGCTAGACGAACTTTCGTTTCGCTTCATTGTGATTGGTCGCCTGAATCACGCTTCGGATTCTCGACTAATCAGGAATCACGCGTTGGACTGTTGATCAATCACAATGACTCGAAACGAAAGTTCGTCTAACGTTTCGTTTTTCATTCTAAGGGGGCAGAATTGTGAAAAGGGCGAAGTAATCGTAATAATATTGACAAAAAATTTTATGAGACTAATGGAGAACATACAGGAGCTTTATGATATACCTATATAGAAAAAATTCCCAGGTAGGTAAATTCTGCCTCAAAACGTATTATTATTTCATACAAACTTCCTGAAGTGTCTGTAATGTTCGTACACATAGGTAACCCTCCCCACAAATACGTGATACGTGTCTGTACAGTATGAAGTTCACTCGTAAAGCTTGCAATGTGAATTCACAGATGGGAAGTAGACTGTTAAAGTGAAAAGTTTGACACTAGCCTTAGCTACTCAGACAGATTTAAGGTGGGTCTTCACTATGCAACAAACAGTTCACATCTTTTCGAATATAAATTAACCTTTTTTCTTTGTTCAGTAGCCACCAGTTTTATTTTTAACTAGTTTTTGCCCGCGGCTTCACCGCAACTAAACGCTATATCTCAGGCTCCGGATATAGTAGCGGGATAAAATGTTTACCAGTTTTTAAGTCTAATCAAGAGCTAACAAATAAAAAAAAATGCATCATAATCCGTTAATTAGTTTTTTCTCTCTTCTCGGCGAAGTAGGGATATTGTGTTATTTGTAATTGTATGTACACTTAAAACACTATAAATTAATATAAGTTTCATTAATGTACAACATGATACATTATGAACTAAAGCCCATACTTTCGTGGGCATTCTCCTTTTACCCCAAACTCCTAGCGTTGCCCATATCGAGAATTCAAACATCTGGGGTCGCTAACTCGCTAATAACAGCAACGTTCGGGTAGGACAATGTTTACCACCTGCGTCTGATGCCGCCCTAGTCGAGGCAGCGGACGGTGGGGTCGGCGAGTACCCTGCCGTCCGCGGAAGCCTACCGCGAAGGTGTGACGCCCAAGTGTGCGGGGTGTCGCACAAGAGAGGGTGCCCGAAGGGGCTGGCACGTGCAGATCGCGGTCGAAACGACGAGGTACCCGTGATCCGCAGTAGCAAGGGGCGGGTGAGGGCGCACGGTGGGTTTTTAGTGGGTGAGGGCCCCACTCTATCCCGTTGTCTCCCCGGGGTGTGTGGTAAGACATTTTTGACCACCTAAAATTTAAAAAAAATTAAAAAGGGCAACGTTTACCGGCTTAAGATAGTAAAAAAATATTTTATAAGTCTTAATGTTTTAAAATTGTTTTAAATTACCGTGAATTTACAGATTAAGTTTATTGGAATTGGAATCCACCGTAAGTGACAATCGCCGTATTATTTTCAACAATTCCTCTTGAAAATAGAACTAGTTTGCCAAACATATCCTTATTGGAGGAATGGACTGTCATCTTATCAGGCACTATAATTATTTATTTAAAGTATTGCTACCAAACCTTAAATTGTATACTTACATGTGACAGTGTTTTTTTCTTTTCACTTATCTGTACTGGCAGGCTACAGTGGCGAGTTCAACTTGTATTTTAAGTTAAGTCAATAGCTCCCTTTAAAATTTAATATAAGTTGCAATCAATAAAGAAAGACATCTTTTTAACTAATTCGATATATCGTAAAACCATATGCACATATTTTTTTAAATAATCATAGTCTGATAGAATGATCTAGGAATGTCAAAATTCAAATATGTATTGGTACTGTAATAAGTTGAACATTGAATGACGTGGTAGATGACATAACATTTTTGATACTACATGGGTGGCAAACAAGCATACCGCCCACCTGATGGTAAGCGGTTACAGTAGCCTATAGACGCTAACAACACCAGAGGCATCCCTCGCGCGTCGCCATCTTCAAGGAAAGGGATAGGAAGGATAGGTAGGACACTAAGGAGAAGATAGGAAGGATAATAAGAAGAGGATAACGAGAAGGTTTGGGCCTGCGGTGCTCTCACTCACCATATGAAACACGACGGTAAGAGTAACTGCCATTGTTAAACGCTGGTCTTTTGAGAGAGGGTGGTACTTCCCCGATGGAGCCGGTCCATACGTGCTGGGGTAAGCAAGGCTCTACCACTAAAAAATTATAGGGTAAGATTAGGAAGATAATATAGTGCTTACTCATATAATTAGATTAAAAACGAAGGTTCTTTTAATAAACCACTGAAGTAATGTAACATAGTTCCAGTGGCCCGCCAATAAAGGCGCAGAGACGGCACACGGCGGGTTTATTTAGTGGGCGAGGGCCCCACACTACCCTGTTGGTTGCCCCGAACGATGGGGTGCGCGGAAGGAACATTTTTTCCCGCCTTAACAAAAAAAAAAGGTTCTTTTAATAATAATTTACGAAAGTTTATCAGTTACTTATATCGTATTTACCTAAATGACATCATACCGATAACTTCGGGAAAAGCTTTCACCAAATAACTGTAGTAATATGCCCCTTACCATTTTCGCCAACAACGATGGGTTACAAAGTTACCATTTTTTTAGCGGCCACCGAATCATTAACAACACGACTAAAATCACGACGAAGGTTTCAATCCATTGTCGTTTTGGGAGTAAATTGGTGATTAACGGGTTTATTACCTAGAATGGAATTGAGATAGAACAATATAACAATTTATCTCGCATTCAGACAGGCTTCGTAGCGTAGTTGGTAGTGTAACCGACTTCCGTGCACGAGGTCGTGGGTTAGATTCCCACTCAGGACAATTATTTGTGTGATGAACACAGATATTGGTGTGCGTCTGGATGTTTTCTATCTATTATATATGTATGTATTTGCAAAAAAAGGTAGCATAATTATGTATTATATCCGTAATCTAGTACCCATAGTACAAGCGTTGAGCTTAGTTTGGGACCAGAGGGCTTGTGTGCAATATTTGTGAATATTTGCAATTTTCATGAACAAAACCGATGCAAATTTCCACCACCAGTTCAGCATCGAGCACTGAACCCATGGTATCAATTATCGGTATGATGTCATTTCATCCATCATCATCCATCCATCAGCCTTTTAACGTCCACTGCTGGCCATAGGCATGATGTCATTTCCATCCATCCATCCATCAGCCCTTCATCGTCCACTGCTGGACATAGGCCTCCCCAAAATGGGGGTTTTACCATAATCGCCACGCTTGGCAGGCGGGTTGGCGATCGCAGTGGATGTTTTTATTACACAGGGGAACGTTGCTGCCCGGTCCCCCGGTAATCCCTTAGTCGGCTTTTACGACTCCCATAGGAAGAGACAGGGACAGCTATTCTTGGTGCCGGCCCCACACGGCATGATGTCATTTACACCCTGTATAAAAATAAATATTCAAGATACTGCAAATAAATAAAGAAATAAGATAGGTACAAATTTCAGGTTTAAGAAAAATCTCCAACAAAAGGATAAAGGGTACGGATTAAAAAATAAAATATTAATGCAGACCAAATCGCACGTAATAGCCACTTGAAAAACGTAATAATTAATAACTGTGAACAGAGTTGCTAATTTATTCCCTTAAATAATAAATCCAATGAACTGATACGGATATTTTATTGGTTTCTGAAGAAGAGAACGTGAATGAATGAATTAAATATATTTGATGTATCTCTAAATAAATGTACAATGAAATATTTCCGATATAAAAAAGGCCCAATGTAATATACGGGGAAATTTTCTCACACGATTTGAGGACAAAAATTAATACGCGAATTTCGCAAGCAATCATTTCCTTATGTAATGTATCACTAGCCTTTGCCCGCGGCTTCGCTGCAGCCAAAGGCTAGTTTTTCGGTTATATCTCAGGTCCCCAATATAATAGCAGGATAATGTATACCAGTTTTTAAGTCTAATCAAGAGCTCTCAAATAATAAAAGTTGCATCAAAATCCGTTCAGTAGTTTTTGCGTGATGTGCGAACAAACAAACAGACAAACAGACAAAAAAAACTAAAAAAAATTGTTTTGTGTTCAGACACGTTACAGGATTTTTTTTCTCAAATATCTCAAATGTACAGACATGGCTCTGTTACAACTTTATAATAGTTATAGATAGATAGATTAGATATTTTTCCCGCAACATCGACCGCGTAGTCTTTTGAATATAAATACGTCACTCTTTGACACATTTTTCATATCTATGCAAAAATAACTATCACTCAGGAACCACCTATTTTTCTTGGATAAAAAGTAGAATATGTCCCTTCTGGGCTCCAGACAGCCTGCATGATTATTGGTACAATAGTTATAGCCAGAAAGTGTAACAAACAAACAACAGATACTTCCGCATTTATAATATATATTAGGTAACAAAGTAAGGATATGTGTGAAATTGTTAAAATTGACAGTGTTAATGTGATGGTTTTAAGGCAGTTTCATTGACAACCCGGGTTGGCGCGGCAATCATACAGCCAACATCTATCATCACAACCTTAGTATCGTCACACCGCAAGCTGCATCAATATTAGAATGACAATATCAAAACAAAAAAAAACATAGTATCACGGCTGTATTTCCCGAAGGGTTAGGCAGAGGTGTATAACACACCCACGATTCACTATGTTTTTCAGTTATGTTTAGATCCCATGTAATAGGGAGCGAGCCTATTGTCGTCTACCGGGCACATTTCCAAACTCCGGGCTGCTACTGAGAAATTTTCTTTTTACGAAAAAGCCTAACTGAACCTAACTGTGAGTTAGGTAGATTTTTTTTGTTCGTTCGGGGCAACAACAGGGTAGTGTGGGGCCTTCGCCCACTAAATAAACTCTTCATGTACCGTCTCTCCGCCTTTATTAGCAGACCACTGGAACTATGTGATATTACTTCAGTGGTACCACTAAAGGTGGTTCCGGTGGCCCACCAATAAAGGCGGAGAGACGGCACACGGCGGGTTTCTTTAGTGGGTGAGGGCCCCACACTACCCTGTTCGTTGCTCGAAACGACGGGGTGTGTGGTTAGAACATTTTTGCTCGCCATTTAAAAAAAAAAGGTTAAGCCGCTGCTCACTATTACATTGAACTCAATTGAATAGCAAGAATGAACGTTTATTATCTGCCGTTACAACCGAAACACAATATTCTAACTGTTGTGTCTCAATTTATATATGAAAATGTAATGTGTGTGAAAAACATAAGAAGCGTTGATAAGTATAGTGACGTTCATCACATTAAAATACTAGGAACAAAGGCAATCTTATTGTAGGCAATTATATTACTCGTCTCCACAGAATTAGTAGATCTTTCTTTCATGGGGCAATGTATATGCTTCTACAATAAAATTCCTGAAAAATTAGGCTTTGTAATCAAGTTTATTACACTGTTTCGGATTATCTTGAAGATAAAACAAAACGAGCTTTGGCGGCTCCTTGTTAATTAATTTTCAAAATTGTTTTATATGATATAATATAATGTCATTTTAGTTATAAAGATTATATTAAGTTTTAAAAGTGCCCCATGAGTTAATTGCCGGGTTCTTCTCATGAAAGGCTTTACTACGGAATCCAGCCGCTTGTGGCGATTGCAATCGCCTCTTTGTTATTGCAGATGCACTCGCCTCAGGCGCTCGTGTTAATTATTAGTGTATTCTTATGTGGCATAGTGTGCATAGTGTTATGTGGGTTCGATTCCCACTCAGGACAAATATTTGTGTGATGAACACAGATATTTTTGTACTGCGTCTGGGTGTTTTCTATCTATTATATGTATGTATTTACAAAAAAAAGTAATATATGTATTATATCCGTAATCTACCGGTACCTAGGTACCTGAGACTAACGAACAGCAATTGATTTTTATATAGATTTTTATTTAATTAGCTATCCATTCATTTATTACCCATCTTCGAAATGAAATACTGAGCAGCGGCTTTGCTTTTTATTAGTATTGTGGAGCCCGCAAGGGGCGGTTACCACTTACGCAATAAAAAATTAAGATTTTTTTTAATGGCAAACGGGCGGGAAAAACCTGATGGTAAGTGGTAACCGTCGCTCATGGACACAACTATACCGCGAGTATTGTCAAGCCGCTGCGCACCATTTCATTTCTCAAATGTGAAATGAAAGAATATACGTCTTCTGCTACAACTAAAACACACTGACGTGCTTCATGACCGGTCACATAGGAGACGGTGGTACCGACCCGTTCGGGCCCGATAGCAAGTGAGTACTCTCACTTAGTACTTAGTACCCAGCCCTACCACCAGTAATGCAATGGGTGTTAATTGCTTACTTCCCTTAGTCGCCTTATACGACACCCGCGGGAAAGGATGGGGTGGTGACATTTGTATTCTTAGTCCGTCACAAAAATAAAATAAAAAACATAGCATCACGCCTGCATTCCCCGAAGGGATAGGCAGAGGTGTATTACACACCCACGACTCGTCAGCTATCTTTAAGTCCCACGTAATAGGGGGCGAGCCTATTGAAATTATATATATAGCCTATTTATTATTTTCCTTATTTTCGTCACCACACGGTTAAACTGACAGTGACAATTATGATAGATAGTCTATGTAATATGTGTGTGTTCGTAGTATAGAGCTGCCAAGCGGATCTCATAAGTAGAATACTACACAGGAAAGCGTTTTGCTCCCGTTGCGAAGACCTTATCTCGGACAATAGGTTTCACGGTGATTTTTGAATTGGGTCACTCCGGCGAAAAACCCCCTTAACTCCCAGTTAAAAGGCCTAAAACTGTCAACCCTATCTTTATTTATTTATGAGGAGTACGTAGGTACATTTTCAATTTGCAAACTACCATCTTTAAACAAACAACATTACCGTACAAACGTTCTCAATCCATTACCTTCTATTTAAAGTTAAAAATGAAAAAAAACCTTGAAGCACGTCATTATTTATTTGTTATACGTAGATGCAATTCCAATTATAAAGTTCCTATATATAATAAAATCAATACTCAGATACAAAATACATCCCCCAATTTCCCCCACATAATATATGAATATGGAAAAATCTGAAGAGTGTCGTTATTTATTTATACTCAGTAAATGTATTTGAAATTTACATTGTTTGTATCTACCAAGAACAAAGAGTTTTTATTAGATATAGAATAAAAATCTAACTTTATTGCACCAGAGGGCAGCACATTCTCATAAGAGTGTGTCTGTCAGTGTCTATAGTGTTAAAAAAAAAATAAGTCTGAGTTTTCTTGCTGTAAGCCTGAAACGTTATTATCAAATATAAAGAAATACAATAAAGAAGATTGTTTTCCTGATAAAGTCCATAACCTATGAGTTTTATACAAAGTTCGAGTCTATTACTATACACTTGTAAATTGAGCCATGCTAGTTAACTACACAGATGTCGGAGTGGTTTTGATAACAGCCTCCCGCCCAAGTGATGTGGGTAGGAATCCCACACAGGACAACTCTTTATGTGACCCACAAATGGTTGTTCTAAGTCTGGGTATACTTTGTAAAGTCGCCCGCGATACAAGGATTATTTCTTAGTGCAGCGTGTTGTCTATAAAAAAACTTGTAATGAATTCCAACTTATTGTTGCTTAGCATATAAACAGCCTAAATATGAAGTGAACGTTGAAGTGATTTACATACAACAGAATTTCATGACATACACCTGCGAAGTCTATATTAGGAGAATTTAATTAAACCAAACTAATTTTGGAACAGCAGCGATAGTCTAGCGGTAAAACCAAGGGCTGCAAAGACATTGATATCGAGTTTAATCCCTAGTTCTAGGTCCAGATCACGGACCGCACAAACCTGTGACTTTCCGAGATTTAACGAAATTATGTGTGTATTTGTTTACAAATCACTGCTCGGTGAAGGAAAATATCGCGAGGAGTCCTGCATGCCTCAGAGGTGTCTTGACGGGTTGCAAAATTTACCAACCCGCGCGTAATCCGCGTGGTGGACAATTGCCTAAATCAAAGGAGACCAGTTGCCTAACAGTGACACGTTGTAAGCTACGATGACCGTGAAGGGTTGAAAAAAAATTATGAACCAATAAATAATGTTAACCCGTAACTACATCATATAAATAGTTGCTATTATAACAATAAAATACAATGTAAAATAATAAAAGCAACAATAAATTAACCTCAACCCATGCAACATAATAAATTACAATCTCATTTGTTTTCTACATAAATAAATTGCTTTTGAGTCCGTATTGTACTTACTACGATGAAGGTGTCATAATCCTTTTAATATTCATATATCACTCACACCACTTACCATCAAGTGGGCCGCGGCTCGTGCCATCATAAGTAACAAAAAAAAACTTTCTGATCTATGAATATTGACCGCTTAAGTCCCGTATTTTCTGTGACAACTTTGAGAGAAACATGTAAGAGATTTTCTGTAGTAACGAACTATGTATAAAAAGTGTCAGCACCACATTCTTTCTCGAGGGTTTCGTACGAGACGATTATGGGCAATAAGCAAGTACCATCCACAAATGTAGCAATCCACTAGTAAAGTCGCTCGGGGATTCCATGATGGCGACTTCAAAAGAAGAGCCCTGAGCTGAATTCTGTCATATGCCCTAATGATACCTAGTCTATAGGCAAGAGCCTCACACTTGCTATCTAAAGCCTCCCCCCATCAACGTGTAAGGTAGGTACAAAAAATATCACCAGCCAATCGATTATGAAGCCACACTATTTATTAATTTCCATTCCGCAAAATGAAATGGTGAGCAGCAGCTTTGCATAGTTAATATTGTTGAGTTTATGAACAGCGTTTACCACATATCATTAGGCGTGGCAGACCACCAAAGTAATAAAAAAACATATTATATATAGTTATAAGTACGTTACAGCCTACCATTAGCAAATATACCGTAATATCCGTGCGGTGACGGATTAAGAATACAATTGTCACCACCCCATTCTTTCCCACGGGTGTCGCATGAGGCGGCTAAGGGAAGTAAGCAATTATCATCCATTGCATGATTGGTGGTAGGGCTGGGTACCAAGTGGGAGTACTCATTTGGTATCGGGCCCGAGCGGGTTGGTATCACCATCTCCCGTGTGACCGGCCATGAAGCACCTCGTTGCGTTTTCGCTGTAGCAGGAGATAACCGTTTATTCTTTCATTTCATATCTGTGAAATGAAATAGTGAGCAACGGCTTGACAATAATACCGAGAGGTATAGTTGAATCCATGAGCGACGGTTACCATTTACCATCAGATGGGCCGTGGCTCGTCTGCCACTAAATGCAATAAAAAATAAAAAATATACCTACATATTGCATATTATTTCTCTAGCCTGTTTTTCTGTCGGCCTTTGAGATCTTCCTTATTCCTTTGTCAAATTCCACGATTTACCCCTAATTTTAAGCTTACCGTGCCGGCTAATGACGAAAAATAGACCTAAAGTCTAAGAATGTGCCACTTCTCTTAAATTTGAGATTTAAAATCATCTAAGAAGAGGTTCTATGGATGCGGATTTCCGCACGGGTCGACTAGCATAAGTATATTAAACAAACGTTCTAAGGTATAACTTGCAAGCAGGCCGCAGTCGCGGATGTGTTGAAGCTGACAGCTTAGTAATTAAAGTTGAAGACGAAGATAGACTTCCTGCATGTAGCTTATAAGTACGGGCTAACTTTGAGTTCGTGCATTAGCCTCGAGGAATTCATGTATGATTAAAAGGGGCCTCTAACTGAAACCATTTATGAATCGGTTTTATTATATGTAATATATCTAGCAAACCTAACACTAACACAAACAATAGCTAAATAAATAGTCAAAAATAATTTTATTACATACTAGTTTATACCTACAACTTCTTCTGCGTTGCTTATTATATTAACAGAAAACACACATTATAACACGTAGCTAGCTTATAAAATACTTTAAGCTTAATAACTTTATAATTAATGTATATATTGCAATATTTTTTTAGACAAGGGCCAACGGCAAGTATATATCAACAGAAGATCTTAAATACTTTGGAAAATCCAAAAGTGCACGCCTCATAATCTCAATTTTTCACAATAAAATTGATTATTTGATAAGTAACTAATAATGTATTGGTCTTACTAAGTAGTTTTCAATAAATCACATAGATAGCGCTAACTTTAAAAAATACTAATGTGGCTCTCGTGTCTTATACGCCATCTAGCGCTAATTTTAAGAAGTACTTATATATTGGTTTATAGAAGTAGACAAATTGTTCTCACGAAATAAGGCTTAGCGCTGGCCTTAGAGTACCATTGTGTCATCGAGTCGAGAGTAAATATTAACTATTTTTTTGTTTATTTAATAACAATTTAACCACATCGAATCAGACTGTGAAAAGTAATAGGGCTCTATTCGTAATAATACTGAATTTAAAAAGAAAAAAAAGGACTCGATTACTAAAGTATTTCAGTCGTTATCGTATTAAAATACATTACCTACAACACACGGGCGTCTAAGACATAACTTTTTTAAACAGTTTTTTAACTAGTTTAAATAACAAAAATGGCACAAAAAATATTATGAGTGTTAAAAATAGTGTTTTCTCTTGATATCTGTGTGTACGAGTATATATTATTTTACAAGTGCAATATGTGATAAATATATAATTTTAAGTTTGAAAAACGAGAGCAGTACCCACCTCAACGCTTCGCTTATGAGGCGTGCTAAAGAGCTAAATCGATAATCCTTCCCGAGTTTTAATAAACTAAATAGTATTTTCGAGCCATAGACTATTATATTCAGGTGAACAAAATATTGAAGTAAGCCAGAATAAAAAGTTTGACTTATTATCGAAGTCATTGAAGGAATATAAATGGTAAATAAACAGACATAAATAGTCTCCTATTATAAATAGTCTCGGTCTCTCCCTGTACCTACATCCTTCCACTTTCACATTGTATATCTTCTTAGCCAGTCGGTCGTCCGGCATTCTTTCCACATGTCCGAACCATCCGAGCATTCCCTTTCGCATATTTACACCAATACTCTCTTTCATACCTACACGCTCTCTTACGTCATTGTTACGAATGCGGTCAGTCAGCCTCACTCCACAGATTCTCCGCAGAGATCGCATTTCGACCGCATTGATTTTACTCTCATGCTCCTTTTTACATACCCAACTCTCGCTTCCATATAATAATGTTGGGACAAGCACTTCGTTGTGTATTGCGACACGTGCCTTATGGCTGAGGTGGTGGCTGCTGAGAAGTCGTCCCAATGCTCCGTTCACTCTATTTCCCGCATTCACTCTTCTTTCTACATCAGTGGTGTACCTTCCATCCCGACTGAATCCACATCCAAGATATACAAATTCATCCACTTGTTCTAGCACACCATTTCCTATTGCTACTCTAACATCTGTTCTGGCTTCTTCTCTTTCAAAAACCATTACTTTGGTTTTGCTCACATTCACACGTAGGCCCCTTTTCTTACAATCTTCTGCCATTACGTCGACTAGGGTTTGCAGGCCAGTCGCAGACTGCGCTAATAGGACCGCATCGTCTGCATATAGCAGCGAGTTAACCACTGAGTCGCCCATCTGAACTCCCACATTCATTTCATTCAACCTTTGTAGACATTTATCCAGATATATGATAAACAGTCTGGCTGATAGAACGCAGCCCTGTTTAACACCGATATTGACATCAAACCAGGGTGAAATTCCATCATCCAGCCGCACACAAGCTCTGCAGTCCATGTAGTTGGACTGCACCGCTTGTAGCAGTCTACCGTTAATACCATACTCCGGCAAAATGTCCCAGAGTTCCTTTCGTACAACAGTGTCAAATGCTTTTTTCAAATCCACAAAACTGCAGAAAACCCTCTGGCCTACAGCCAGATGCTTCTCCACAATGTTGCGCAGAGAAAACACTTGATGCATGCATCCTCGTCCACACCTGAAACCTCCTTGTGCCTAACACAAAAATTCATCAGACACCATCCTCATTCTCCTTTCAATAATCTTACCATACACTTTGGCTGCCAAACTGGTCAAGCTTATGGCTCTGTAGTTTGCACAGTCATAACGTGAACCCTTGTTTTTAAACAAGGGCACGATGACTGCGCTTCTCCAGTCCTTGGGAACCATTCCTGAGCTCCAACATAAATTGAGAAGCATCAGGAAGGATTCCCAGACACATGAGCCTTACGATATTTTTTTCTAAATTATCTTAAATGTACAGACAGAGCTATGTTACAGCTTTATAATATGGAGTATAGAAGAATAACTGACTGACGGACTGACATATCCACGCACAGTACAAAATGGACTTATCATAATGACGCAGGCGAAACCACGGGTAATACTCTAGTATAAAAATATAACAATGAAACATCATTCAAAAATATTTTAGATGATGCTGTTCTTTATTCAAAGCTGTTATGTTTTTAATACAACGCTCACGAATAGACAGCAGCTACAAAGAACATCCCTCTTGTGCTGTTTGGTAAATAAATGTTCGCAAAATTGCTAACTTTTCCGACACAAACAAAGCGCCCACATTATTGACGGGTGGTGTTTTCCGTTCAGAAATACTTTTAACGTTTCCTCGACTATGTGTACACTGCATTATACACTTCAATGTAAAGCATAAATTTTCTTCACTAAATAACTACGCGACGGACAAGTGAAAAACGAAGGTATTCCTCGCTGTCCAAACTAAAATATTACTGGTGGTATGGTTGGGTACCAAGTAAGAGTACACACTTACTATCGGGCCCAAACGGGTCGGTAACACCGTCTTCTGTGTGACCGGTCATAAAGCACGTCAGTGTGTTTTGGCTGTAGCAGAAGATAACCGTCTATTCTTTCATTTCACATTTGTAAAATTAAATGGTGCACAGTGGCTTGACAATACTTTCGGTATAGTTGAGTCCATGAGTGACGGTTACCACTTACCATTAGGTGGACCAGGGCTCGCCTGCCATCATAAGCAATAAAAATAAAACATAGTTATTACATACGACCAGAACTGGACACTTCCATCTCTGCAGCGTATCATTGACGGTAGCTTATTGTATCCAAGAGACTTTGTTATTGAAGCACTATATTGTATCTAGGGGTACAGTATTGAATCCCTGCTTTGAGTGAGCTACATACAATATCATGATCTTCTTCGCAGCACACGCAAGACTGTTTAGCACGAATACCTTCCACTATATAGAAGGGGCTATTAAACTGTAGTGCCTAGAAATGGGTCCCCTGGTGGCCCCTATTGTTTTAAGTTCTCTTGTTCTCGAGTCGGCACTTACCACACCAATGGAATGATATCACTGTGCATTTTTAGTTGATCCGTGAATTTATTTTATTTAGTAAAAACATAATTCTTTGGTTTAATAAATGTTATGTTGATGACTAGATAGCAATTGATATTTGTCTGGTGTTTCAAAGCTTCAAGTGCTTTATGTATATATCTAAAATTAATATTACTCTTCAAAGAGATAAAAGTGGAAATTGTTAGCAACTTACAAGGCGCTACGTTCTGAACTCTGATCATTAAAAGTAGCAACTTATTTTGTATAGCATTGTTAATAACAGAAGAAAATGAGAATCTAAAATCATAAATGGCGTCTTGATGTCAAGACATTTACGAAAAATAATAAATATAAAGGTAAAAATGTTGTTTACTAAAGTTCACGCTTTGTTATATTTTTAATACGTTTTTTTTTCACACTTTTTTTTTGTGTTTATGTATATAAGTGCGTAATATACATACCTATTATACTAATAATTCCTTAAAATACTCACTATAGAAAATAGGAATAATTTATCTGCGTCAATACCATCATTCTAGTATGTATTATTGCTTTTACGACTATGAATGAGCCAGCTCAGAAGATTAGCGTAAAACAACAATTATTAATAATTATGTGATACTATATCACGCCTGTTTCCCCGAAGGGGTCGGCAGAGGTACGCCAACTATGTTTAAGTCCCACGTAATATGGGGCGAGCCTATTGCCGTCTACCGGGCACATTTCCAAACTCCGGCTTCTACTGAGAATTTTTCTTTTTACGAAAAAGCCAATAGCGCCGCCCGAGCCGGGTATCGAACCCGAGACCTCATGATCTACAGTTGCTCACGCTGCCGCTGCACCACATTTACATTTACACGATTTACTATGAAGCACTTTTAAATAAAAGCTCCTTTAAATAAATCTACTAAGATAACAAAGCATTTACTGGGAAGCCTTCCCGTTATCCATTAAAGGTAGCATTAAAAAAACGAAGTTCAAACGCTTTTATCGTTTAACGTTAACAAAATATTTGGGCAGCTAACCTACACCCCTGGTATTAATCTCTCAAGATAAAGAGCATTTCTGTCGGTACAAGAAACGGCGATGTTCTTCACGAAAAGGGAAAAAGGAAAAACTGAAGTATCGATTCCAAAGAGATGATTCGACACGCTCGAGGGTTCTTCACTCGAAATGCTTTGGGAAACGACCTGAGACAGATTTTTATATCCCATTGTGTTTTATGTTTGATAAGATAGCTACCTTGCAAAAGATTTTAATATCACAGTGTTACTTTGTTATTATAATGTATGGTATGTCTTGATAAGTAAACACGAAAGTAGTATTCTGTGCTCTCCTAATCTGTGACCACTCCTAGCATTTAGACTACGTTGGTAATCTTCCTTTCCAGGATCGAATAATGGAGATGAAAAAATATACCGAGTGAAAACAAACCGATAACTCCGGGCAAAAATGTCACCAGTAACTGTAACAATATGCGCCATACCATTTGTGTCGACAACGACGGGTTACAAAGTTAGCCATTTTAGCCGCCATCGAATCATTAACAACGCGACTAAAAACATGACGAAGGCTTCAATCCATTGTAAAATCGGTTATTGATGGGTTTATTTTATTACCAAAAATCGATAGAACAATATAACGATATTATCTCTCATTCAATTTAAAAAAAATAGAAAAGAAATGTAAATACCGATACAAATTATTACCATCTGGGGATTCAAAATCAGATCAATCAAAAGAAAGATGTCATGTACACTCTGAATATAAAATAAAACAATAACTGTCTGACTGACTGGCATATCAAGGCAAAGCCTAAGTTCCTGGGGCTATAACAGTAAAAATAGACACGACGTCCGTTTTACGGAATATAAAGTTATTCAAGCTATTCTGAGCCCCGGGTAAACAAAACAACCTTATTTATTTTCTTTTATTTATTCGAAAAACAAACAGTACAAAAAGTTACATGGAAAATTACAATATTATTGAACAATAACATGTTATCATATAAGTATAGCTAACTGCCTCGGTGGTGCAGCGATAGTGTATGCGACTGTTAATCATGAGGTCTCGGGTTCGATCCCCGGGTCGGGCAACGTTATTGAGTTTTTTCCTAAAAAGGAAATTTCTTAGTAGCAGCCCGGAGTTTGGAAATGTGGCCGGTAGACGTCAATAGGCTCGCCCCCTAATACGTGGGACTTAAACAGCTGGCGAATCGTGGGTGTGTATTTACACCTCTGCCCACCCCTTCGGGTAATACAGGCGTGATAATACGAGTATGTTGTATAGCAAATTAGTCCAGGAATACAACGCCAGGCAATATTTGCTACGTCTTTTAGCAGCAGCATTTGTTCATAAAATACCATTCGCTAACTTAAATAACACAAAGACAATAACAAAATGGCTACGATTTAACGAATGGAATAAACCAATGTCAAATATACTATACAGGCAGTGTCTATCTGCATTTACTATTTATATAATATTGGTACCAATAATCGCGCGTCGAGCTGCGAGCGACACCGCCGCGGGTTACACTGTCGAGGGTGCTTTGGGGGAAGAAAACCCGCTTTATAAATTGCCCTGCTATCTAAATCTCAGAGATAAGTGCCTCTGAACTTTCCAATTTCGCTACACATCAATAACAGTGACAACGTCGGGTGGGATAACAAATCAAAAATCCAAGTCTTATGGGGTCCGTGACGAATGGGAGAACTGACAGCACAACTGTAATTTTGTTAGCGTTATTGTATGAAATGTTAATGTTGATTGTATTTTCCGTAATATGTAAAACATCGACACAAAATTATATTTAAACATGGTTGTGTTTGCCTCGTTCGAGACTTAGTCTAAATAGCATAACAAAACTCCTAAATTTTTAAGCTTGTTTATGTAGTAATATTTTTATATTTATTAACATTATCTTTATTAAGTATATCAGTTAATTGTTTGTTATTGTATCATAAATAAGTTTATGGTATACTTTGTAATGGTTGAACAAGAAATTAAAATAATTTTAGGAACTCTTAAGTAAAAATAATTTCAAAACGTATTTACAATGCGCCGCACATAACGTAGGAAATATAATGACGCGAAGATATTGCGTTAAACCTTGGATTGATTACAATCTACAGAGTTAATCAGAAGTTGACACACATAGAGAGGCTCAGATTGCCCTTGTCGCCACCGAAGGAATGTAACATAGTTCCAGTGGCCCGCCAATAAACGCGGAGAAACGGCACACGGCGGGTTTCTTTAGTGGGTGAAGGCCCCACACTACCCTGTTCGTTGCCCCGAACGACAGGGTGTGTGGTTAGGAACATTTTTTCCCGCGTTAACAAAAAAAAAGAGTGTGCCCTTGTTGCCCACTGAAGTAATATCACACAGTTCCAGTGGTCCAGGCACAGACCAGTACAGGCGAAGAGAAGGAACACGGCAGGTTGATTTAGTGGACGAGGGCCCCAAACAACCCTGTTCGTTGCCCCGAACGATGGGGTGTGCAGCTAGGTACATTTTTTCCCGCGTTAACAAAAAATACGGGGCGGCATTGCACAGAAGCAATAATTACGGACACCACGGTACAATCTACATGTGTCTAGAAACTGTCATCGCGTTTCCGTCAAAAATTATTATTGTGGGGAGGTCTTTACCTTCTTTTAACTGTGCCTGATTACGTCACTTTCATAATTAACTATATCTAAGCCGTTAATATATCATAGCAATCGTCATGTGAACAATCAATCTCTGAAATACCTACAACGAATAAAGCCAAGCGACGAAACAAGACAGTTGAATAGCGTTAGTTGGGAATGGAATGATAGATTATTACTATTACATCCAGCCTTTGTTATTATATCACGTAAAAGATGGCAGACGACAAAGGTGTTGTTTTGATTGAACCTAAATACAAAATACATACTGCTCACCACATTCATTTTATGTTAATGTATGTATGTCGTATGTTTGTTCCGATATTTGTCACAACCACTAAGGTGACAGCGCTACAAAAAAATATTCATAGAGCAATGGTATAAACGTAAAAGATATATTTTGTCCGTGTGGTGACGGACTAAGAATACAAGTGTCACCACCCCATTCTTTCCCACGGGTGTCGTATGAGGCGACTAAGGGAGGTAAGCAATTATCATCCATTGCATGACTGGTAGTAGGGCTGGGTACCAAGTGGGAGTACTCACTTGGTATCGGGCCTGAGCGGGTTGGTACCACCATTTCCCGTGTGACCGGCCATGAAGCTCATCGTTGCGTTTTGGCTGTAGCAGGAGATAGCCGTTTTTATAATCTTTCATTTCATGTCGGTGAAATGAAAAATGTTGAGCAGCGGCTTGATAATACTCTCGGTATAGTTTAGTAAATGGGCGACGGTTACGATTTACCATCAGATTGGCTGTGGCTCGTCTGCCACTACATGCAATAAAAAAAATATATAAATCTTTCTATGAACCAAAGTGGTTCACGTAGTTTACGCAAATAATCATCAAGTAGTACCACTGTATTGAGGAAATATACATAGAATTTAGAACAAAACATTCGTGGTAGTAACTCTCATAACAGAATATATAAAATATGTATCTTTGAATGCATAAGGTTCATCAAATAGATGTTACTTACTACATACTTATCATGACGCCATTTCCCTTGCGGGGTAGGCAGAGATAAGAAACTGCCAATAGGCTCTATTCTTGAATACATCTCTCGCTTCCTTAACATTTATAATTATCTACATACTCGCTCGTCGGTTTCGGATACTTCTGACAGAAGCAAACAGAGGTTGACTACAATAAATAAAAAAGCTAAATTATCTAAGAAAGCAATTATATTATGCTATAACGATTTACGTTCTTGAAATTATATTTTAAACGGTAGTACCTCTCAAATCTCAATATAATACCTAGACTAGGAATATATATAACTACACCGTACCTAATGAAATTAATTTAATGCTTCATCAGTTCGTAGGTAGCAGATTTGAACTGTCGGAAGTGCTATGATAAGGGTACTCAAATACATCTGTCTTTATTACATGAAAAGCATTTTGTGTCACCAAAGGCGCTGTAATGAAATAGTTACGTGCAAATATACGAAGGTGTTACGAAGGTGTTAGTACATAACTCAATCCAAAAGCAAACATTTTGACTTACAAACATTTTGTTTATCCCAACGATTTCTGTTAAAGATAATGAATATTTATTGTTGCATAAGAATAATGAATAATAAAAACATAACATAGTCTTAGGTCTATACTTGTATTATATAGGCAGAGGTGTATTTAGAGGGTACCCGAAAGGGTAAGCCGCCGGCGGGCCACTGAAGTAATCCAACATAGTACCAGTGGTCCGTCAGCACAGGTGGAGAGACGGCACACGGCAGTTTTCTTTGGTGGGTGAAGGCCCCACACTACCCTGTTCGTTGCCCCGGGGTGTACGGAAAAATACATTTTTTCCCGCCTATACAAAAAAAATACAAAAACCGGTGTATTACCCACCCACGGTTCGCCAACTAAGTCCCACGTAATAGGGGGCGAGCCTATTGCCGTCTACCAGGCACATTTCCAAACTCCGATCTACTACTCCTACTATCGAATTCGATAATGAAAACGAATAATAATGCTTGTATAATGTTTGTGCCCGCGACTTCATCCGCGCAGAATTTAGTTGAATGTTAATATATCTTTAAAAAAAGATGATTATTTTGCAGACATACCATTTATATTAAACATAGCCTTTATTCTGTTCCATATCTACCTTTGAGAATCACATGCGCAACTAACAAACCAACAGACAAAAATTTTAAAATGGTTATGTAAAACTATTTACTTGTTCTAATCGTCCGCTTTTGAAACAAAATTGTAAATATACTATAATCAACTTTAATAAAGCTATTACTAGTTGTAAAGTGACGTATCATTAGTCGTGGGGACTTGAATCGTTTAAGCTTACCTACCAATGATCCGCATCGTATCAAATTAATATTTATTTATTCTTAAGTGCATAGCCGCATCAACTGTCCGGCTAATTGTCAAAACGATTAGTTGATTAATTGTCTTAATGGAATTTATACCCAAAGAAGGAAGGTAGAATTTAGTTTATTTGTTCATTTACGTACTTATTTATTCATACTTTTTTGTTATGCTTCTGAATTCGTGGGGACAGTAATATTATAAAGCTGAAGAATTTTCTCTGCTTGATTGAAGGATCTTATTTCTAGAAGCATTTAAATTATAATTCACTAATTCCTTTCACAAAATAGGCAACACGCCGATATAGTATCTTACCGTCAAAACTGGCCTAGGGCAGGGCCTTGAGGCTCCAGAGAGACGTGGAAATAGGTGAGTAGAAAATAGAGATTATAATGTAAAATTTAGTTGTGTTATATGTTTGTTATCACGGAAAAACGGTTAAATAAAAACATAGAATCACGCCTGTATTCCCCCTAGGCGTAGGCAGCAATGTTTAAGTCCCACGTAATAGGGGGCGAGCTGAATAAAGTTAGATAATATTTGACCTCGCTGTCCCCCTTCCAGAGTCGGGAGGGCCACTAAGGCCCCGCTGGCCCTCCACGGTGGACGTCCGGCCACACCTCTGCTAATCAGAGGGATACACGGAGACCCGTCCCCTGCCGGGATTCAGCCACCGGCACTAGAGTGCCTTTGTACACAGATAGATTATCCAAGATCC
The DNA here is from genome assembly GCA_948253155.1 of Leucoma salicis. NCBI lineage: Eukaryota > Metazoa > Arthropoda > Insecta > Lepidoptera > Erebidae > Leucoma > Leucoma salicis. The sequence goes on along the minus strand of OX411815.1, from coordinate 18,416,935 downwards.
ACGCAATATAATACTTTTTTACCGTACTATATTACAAGAAAACCTTCTAAAATATTGTTTCACTAAATCTTATGCATAAATAAACAAAATATCCCACGCGCTTCCGAATACATTTCACAATTTTCTTCCTCAGTGCACAACTATTCCAAGCAGCCACCAAAAACAATTCCTTCGCCGAATTCAATTTAAAAAAATATGTAATAGTAGCTATGCAACCGCAAAGTTGATGATGTGTTATTCTCGTCACGATGCTTAAGCGCCACGCATCACCAGCGACGGTCAACGTTCAGTGCACTTGATTGCGTTATCATTGTTTACTTAGTGATCTGGATGATCGATTTCAGCTAGACTTTAATGTAGCCGTCAGTAACTAGTCCAATAACTTAAAATAGGGGACTGTATAAAGCAAAATAACTTTTCTATTCTTAATAAATAGCGACCAGCACTTTACTAAGAAGCATATCTGTAGGATTTTGACGTGATAACGTCTTATAAATCGATGAACGCCGGATGCACGCACGAAAAAGTGTCACGTTCCGAAAAATGTCTGGCGACCGATGCGTTGTTTGTGAAACTCTCAGAAAACATATATGACGTTATCACGTAAAATTATCGTCCGTAAACCGACTATACAGACAACCATATGTTTTTGAAGAGCCTTGCTTGCCAGCATGAATGGGCTGGCTCGATCGGGGAAGTACCACGCTCTCACAGCAGATCAGCGTGAAACTCCTGCTGTTGTGTTTCGCATGGTGAGTAAGACTGCCGGCGAAGCCCAAACCCCCTCCCTATCCTCTCCTTATTATCCTTTCTCTACACCTCCTATCCCTTTCCTTGGAGATGGTGACGCGCGAGTGATGCCTCTGGTGTTGCTAGCGCCTATAGGCTATGGTAACAGCTAACCATCAGGTGGGTGTATGCTTGTTTGCCATCCACGTAGATTACCCTATTTACTACTGAAGTAATGTTACACAATTCCGTCAATATGGGCGTGCAGACGGCGCATGGCGAGTTCATTTAGTGGATGAGAGACACTATCCCGAATGACGAAGTGTGGTTATGCATATTTTTACAGCTTTAATAAAAAAAACAAAAGGTAGGTAGGTACTCTAGTGAAAATTTGTATACATTATATTTGGATGTCTGTTATTTGACACGCAAGTAGCTTAAAAATTGGATTAACAAATAATACAAAACATACAATACTTTTTATCCCGTAAAATGATTGTGTCTTGATTGCGTTTCAAATGAATTGCCGGACTTACCAATTTATTTGCGTTAAAAGTACTGAATTGTATCACTAGATGGCGTTACATTATTCTGCAGCTCTAGCATTTATAATATCAGAGGGAAAACGTTTTATTCCATTATATTTCAGTCACTCCCAAATTTTTAAATCCTCTGTAGACCGTAGAGGTACATAATTTTTTCTGCAAGTTTTTGTAATAAAAATAAAAATTGCGAGTCAGTTCGTTTGTTACTTTTAGACGCCGTAATTACCTATTCAACAGGTCATAATGAAATTTGGTATCGGCACTATCCCCCATTCTTGGGGTGGCATATGTCCAGCAGTGGACTTGACTTTAAAAGGCTGATGGATGAAGTGTGTAAAAAGCACCGAACAAGGTTTCATTATAAATTTATTCATAAGTACTAAAATGCGTTAGTAAATAAACCAACAACGTTGTCACGATTCAAAGGCCCGAGCTTAAACAATCAAGTCTAAAGAGCACTATCAAATGCTCATTTTTATTTTATTTTCGCTGCTCTCATTTACAAACAATGCCATTCCGAGCTCAGATCTCATCAGCGATTATCGCTCGTTGTGTGGCAGACCTTTAATTTTTTTTCTAACAGACTGAGACGTTTTCGTTTGGCAAAACAAAGAGGCCATTTATGACTGAATTGATTCATAAGGGACGATACATACAATAGAATACTTACATAATTATCATATATTGTGATTATCACTGGGTAGTTAATGCTTGCAACCCAATGATATTGTAATATAAATACCATTGCTGCAACCTCTTTGAATTATAGTACTACAACAAATTTTTAATACATAATAGGTAGGTACCTATGTTTTTTTATACTAAGTACTTAGTGGCAAACAAGCAATCCGCCCGCCTAAGCGGTTACCATAGCCTATAGATGCTAGTAACACCAGAGTCATCACTCGCGGGCCACCATCTACAGGGAAAGGGATAGGAGGTTTAGAGAAACGATAATAAAGATAGAAGGATATTAAGGAGAGGATAGGGAGGTGGTTCAGGTCCAGGCGCTATCACACACCAAACAAAACACAACGGCAGGATAACCTTCTGCACCACTGAAGGAATGTAATATGGTCCCGGTGGCCCGCCAATAAAGGCGGAGAGACGGCACACGGCGGGTTTCTTTAGTGGGTGAGGGCCCCACCTACCTACCCTGTTCGTTGCCCCGAACGACGGGGTGTGCGGTTAGGAACATTTTATCCCGCCTTAACAACGACGGGCCTCGTGGCATAGTCAGTAGTGTAACCGACTTCCGTGCACGAGGTCGTAGGTTTGATTCCCACTCAGGACAAATATTTGTGTGATGAACACAGATTTTTGTACTGCGTTTGGGTGTTTTCTATCTATTAAATGCATGTATTTACAAAAAAAAAGTAGTATATGTATTATATCCGTAATCTGGTACCCATAGCACAAGCATTAAGCTTAGTTTGAGAACGTTGTGTGAAAGTGTCCGTAAATATGTGAATATGTATAGGTATGTATGTACTTTCCCGATCGAGCCAGCCCATTCATGCTGAGATAAGCAAGCCTCTACCACTCAAAAAAGGAATTTATTGCTTGCACATATTTTACATGACGTGATGGACTAAGAATACAAGTGTCACCACCCATTTCTGTCCCCCGAGTGTCGTATGAGGCGACTATGGGAAGTAAGTAATAATCACCCATTGTAATACTGGGTTCGTTACAGCGAGTGTGTACTCCACACACTCGCTGTTGGGCCCGAGTGTCTCAGTACCACAGTCTTTCATGTGACCGACTATGAAATAACTCGCTGTGCTTTGGTTGTCGGGAAATTATGGCTTCTATAAGCAATGAAAACGAAAAGATGTTGGACAAATATTTGTGGATCACACAAAGGTTTGCTCTGCGAGGGAATCGAATCCACAACTCTCAGTACTAGTGATATAATAAGTACTGCTAATGTATAACACCGCCATTTCTATGTTCTATTTAATGTCAAACTTTCCATTGCTGCCTTTTCTCAAATAACTGTTAATCTGATCTTAATTGTTTAAGTGAAAGCGTTGTCGATGACAGATAACAAAGGCCACTGGTTAGAACAAAAGCTAATTTGACAATTGCGATATAAATCGGATGAGGAGCGCTTATCTCTCAGTAGGAAATTCTTTGTAAAATGTAGAAGCAATTATTCAGTAGGGATTATTGTTGATGACTCCATCGTTTTTTTTTTAAATCATTAGAGATTTTCTACAGAGTGATATCACTTAATTATTTAACTAATATTACTACTATCACTTACTTATTTTTTATATTATTTAACATACAAAATGTTATATTATTTAACATACAAAATTTTATATTATTTAACATACAAAATTTTATATTATTTAACATACAAAATTTTCGTGCTGTTTCGGAGAGATTACTTAAAATTAACTCACATATGGCTTTTACTATAATCAGACACTATTTATTTCTGGCAAAATTCACGTATGCTTTACGATGCTGCCAACTCTGGAATTACCCTAGTCTTTTACAGCAGTTGGATTGCATCGTAAAGGATACGCTCACTTCCGTTTTAAATATTTCTTTGGATAATCGTTCTTGGTCTCAGGCTTCCCTACCAATAAGGTTAGGTGGTCCTGGTAAACCTAATATTAGCACCTAGTTTAGGCGATCTTGAAATTTCTTTTTTTGCCTGAAGCTTTAAATGCATGGAAAATAGCCTGTCCAAATGGTGATCTCCCAAAGGACCCATCCCCGCAGAGGCAGAGGGACGAGCCGCTTTGTTAGCTGGTACGGAATAATCTTTTAAATACGTCCAGCAGCCTCACAGAACGTGCTCGTCTTTTAGCTGTTTCTTGTTGGGAATCGGGCCTTTGGTTGCAGGCTCTACCATCAAATGTATTAGGCACGTTGCTAGATAATAACACCTTCCGTATAGCCATAACTTTACGTATCGGTGCTCCATGCGTTGTTCCACACCGCTGCGCGTGCACTGATAAAGTAGATGTTTTGGGTTACCACGGGCTGACATGCATTAGAAGTGCTGGTCGTGCATCTCGTCACAGCACTTTAAACGACGTTATCCGTCGGGCCTTTGGTAGTGCTAACGTCCCCGCAACTTTGGAGCCTCCCGGACTTTTAAGGGACAATGGCAAAAGACCCGACGGAATGACGCTTATTCCCTGGAAAATGGGACGACCACTAGTATGGGATGCTACCTGTGTAGATACATTGCCATCGTCTCATCTTCCAGAATCATCTCGGAGTGCTGGTGGCGCGGCTGCTTCTGCAGAATCACTCAAGCGGTGCAAATATGCTAACCTCGATAAAGGTTACTTTTTTGTGCCGTTTGGTGTGGAGATAATGGGCCCTTGGGGACCCGAAGCTCTTAAAATTTATAAAGAATTGGCGAGTCGTCTTGTGGAGTCGACACGTGACCGAAATGCTGGGCTGTATCTCGGCCAAAGATTAAGCCTCGCCATCCAGCGAGGTAATGCTGCCAGCATTTTGGGAACGTTGCCGGCTGTGGATTCTCGCTTGAACGAACTTTAGTCCACTCGATCTAAAGCTTGCTCAAGTGTCTTATCTATAGATAGTCATATGTTAATTTATATTTTATGTTTTTCTTTTAGGTGTATATAGTTAATTTTATTTTATAATATTAGTTGTTTATGTAGTTTTACTTTCTTATAGTATAGTATTAAAACATTGGATTTAAAAAATACAATCTTGTTTTCTTAGGCTACAATGTACACTTTAAAATCAAATGTTAATAATCTTCTAAAAGTCTATTGAAGTTATTTTAATAATTCAAATGGAGTTCTTACTAATATTATAAAATAGAAGGATATGATAAAATAAATCCATAATGATCACTTAATTATTATCGGAATCGAATTAAATTATTCGATAATCAGCCGTAAAGCTGCATGTTTCAGACGATCCAAAAATATCCGACTAAATTCTGCCTGTGACTTCGCCCGCATCGACTTAAGAATATAAATATGTCACTCGACAGAACATTGATTATTAAAAATTAATATATTTTTGCTAAAAAAAAAACCTATCCCACAAGACCCCAATTTTCGGGGTAAAAAATAGTTTATGTCCTTTTCTAGGCTCCACAGACTATACGAGTATGCATACAAAATATCATGATGATGGGTTCAGTGTTTACGGCGTAAAACCTTAAACAAAGGCACTAAAAAAATTGGTAATAGAGTGCAAGCCCATCGTGCTACTGATTTAGTTCAAAATTACTCCGAAAACCGGGGTTTGGTCTGGATCTAGATATTGCTTAGATTGTGGATACCAGTTACCATTAATCATAATGTGGTCAGTTAACTCGTCTACTATCATCCAGAGTGTAGTAAGTTATTTTTCATATAACGTGGGAGGCAAACAAGCATACCTACGGTGTACCTGATAGTAAATGGTCACGGTAACCTGTAAGCGCTAGTAATACCAGAGGCATCACTCGCGCGTCGCCTAGTCCAAGGTAACGGATAGGAGATAGAGAGGAAAAATAATAAGGAAGGGATTTGAGTCTCTAGTACTCTCACTCATCACACGAAAAATAAACAGTAGGAGTACTTAACAAACCACTGAAGTAACCCAACACAGTACCAGTGGTCCGTCAACACAGATAGAGAGACGGAACACGGCGGGTTTCTTTAGTGGGTGAAGGCCCCACACTACCCTGTTTGTTGCCCCGAACAACGGGGTGTGCGGTTAGATACATTTTTTCCCGCCTAAACAAAAAAAGGAGTAATTAACAAACGGTAACAGTAATTAGAGTTATTTCACAGTGATCTTCTGTGAGAGGATTTCCCGATCAAGCCTGGCCCATTCATGCTGGGACGTGCAAGGCGTAAAACTTTCTATATTCCCATCTAAGTTCCGCTATTAGGTAAGGACTCGATATTTAATTGTGAAATTAGTTTAGTATTATATTTCACTGATATTCTTTTCTAATAATTGTTAGAAATGATGATTATAAATCATACTTTGATTGATACTGAGACAATGATGATATTGACATGAATAACACACGTATTTTGCTACAAAATCCAAATACTTATATCAACTCTTTGAACTAACGCTACTTATTATAGACATCGTGAGAATAATTTACCTTTATTTGATCCTAAAAGGATCTACTCTAAGTCTAGATGATCCAGATTTTCTTTAAACTACGTATGTTCTTTGAACTCGGCTGCGCGCCAGAAGCTATTACAATTTCTCACTTAAAGACTGGCGAAACTCCTATTTATTGACCGAAAGTAAATGCAAAACGATATGTTGTATGCGTCGCACTTTGTATTAGTGATATGTTTAAGTTAACTTCATATAGATAAGTAAAGTGAGACAAATTATTTTTATAAAAAGCAAATGACGGGAGGTTTGGCATACATTGCAGCGGGCAAAGGCTAACCTATATTTTATTTTATTTATACCAACATCTTAATCTTATTCTAGCACAACAAACTAAGATTTATATATTTTGATTTTATTTTTTGATTGGACAATGCTTAATAGGAAATTAAATTATACTTGACTTTCTTTAAGCATATATTAATAATAATTAAATAAGGTGACACTTGGCGGCAGTCCATTGTTATTATTATAGAAAGGATATTTTAGGAGGAGAGCCCACCCCTCACCCACTGGTTGTCAATCCCGGTTATCTTTGAACACACACAAAATAACCTAAGATTGCCAATCCGCACTCTCACAGAATGTGATAATAGCAAAGTAGCATGAACGATAATGAAAAAAATCTCACCAATGCGATGCAACTATACGATGCGGCAGGACTCTCAGAACCACAACGTTACCTTAATCCGCAAAAATCAGAACACAAATTCGACACGTGTTTCGCCTCTACACAAGGCTTCCTCAGGACCGCTCGACAACAAATAAGAATATATCAATTAAATAAAAAAATATTTGTGAATGTGGAAAAAGAGAGCTTTACTGCGAGCAGGATATGTACCTGCATCCCATCCAATCCGAGGAAGTGTTTTGGACCGCTAAGCTATCGCAGTCACCTAATGGTGACACCCAACCACCACTTCAAATTTACTTTAGATGACAAATTTTGATGATGATTAAGGCCAATCCTGCTCGCAGTAAAACTCTCTTTTTATTTGTTCTTGAAAGGATCTGAGCATGTTAAGTGCTAAAATACAGGTCACAATATACCTATGTCTACCTACCTATATCAATTACGAGAAAAATAAATTAGCAATTTGTTTACTTAGTAAATTTATAGGTATCTTCTCGATACATATATGTCACTGGATAATTTAAAGGCTGGCTTAAAGTTACTTTAATTAATTGTTATTGTCGTCTGACTATTTGCGGCCCAGTTGGGATATTACTAAAGGATAATTAATTAATTGATATTGCTTATCCAATGCATGTACTTTACAAGGTATTAGGATATTGAAAACAAAATAATTAGTTTTGTTCTTTATAATAAAAGCAAGAATTTCTAAGTGATAGCGAATAGTAAAGGTATTTTTTAAATACAACACGCTGCACGAAGGAAGCACCCTTGTATCGCGGGGGACTTTTACAAATATACAATTTAAAGGGCACAAAGTACACCCAGACTCAGAACAACCGTTTGTGTTTCACAGAAAGAGTTGTACTGTGTGAGAATCGAACCCACAACACAATACTCGGGCGGTAGGCCGGCATCTAAACCTCTCCGCCATCTGTGCAGAAAGGTATAATTTTTAATATACTACTCTGTCAAGAAAGTACCAGGAAAAGATCAATAATACACAAAAATTTTGTTATTCATCCAAATTTATTTTAACTATTATTATTATTTATTTCTTATTATTTATTTGCTCTCAAAGTTGAATGAGGATTTTCAATCACTATTTCCTTCACTTTTGCAATGTTAACTTCAGTTGCAGACGTTGATGGCCTACCAGAGCGAGGCAAATCTTCCATAACATATCGACCGCTTTTAAACGCTTCGTACCACTCATAAGCACGTATTTTTGATAAAGTCGATTCACCGTAAGCCTTCTGTAATATTTTCACTGACTCCGAACACGAAATTCCATTGGCGATGCAAAATTTAAGAAAAACTCTTTGTTCGAGGTTTTTGTCCATTATGAAATTGGCAATACTTACTAGATATGATATAACTAAAAACAGCACTGTATTTAATATAAATAACAGATACAACTCAAACTCCGCGCCAAAATGGATAACAGTTGTGCCAATCTAACAACAACAACAAAATACAAAATTTTTAATTTGGAACCATAAACAAATCATCCATTCCCAATATTTCTTGACTGAATGTAAGAGATTTATTCTATGTATTCCTTTTTTGTCTGTTTTTATTTTATACAACCTACTTAGTTAGACGGAACAGAATTCTCAGTAACTTTCTCTAAATTCCTAATATATTACAAGGAATTGAACCTTATAGGTATCCGGCCATTAAAAAAATTTCTTAGAGAAAGAGGTTCGTATATTTATTCTTAGAACTGTTACCACTGCCGTGTTCCACATTCCTTTTGACAACTTAGGTAACAAAAGTTATGATTGTGATCCTATCTACTACTCGCAGAACGTTCCAATTCCAATGTAATTTGTAATTCCAAAACTCGGTAGGTATTTTTTAACCGTTATATAAAATATTTACGTAAACGAGACACATATTTAATTTTTTTTAAAAAAGTAACTCTTTTAGTGAGTAAAATCAGCTCATTTATACAGGGCGCTCTGGGGTCTGGCTATGGAGGGAACCAGAAATTACTGCCAGATCAGCATCGAATAACCGCTACTACCGACAAATATATCCCCAAGTTTATTTTGCGAAAGTCAAACAACAATTTCTGACAGTCATACCTGCTAAATAAGATTTGTATACCAACAAAAAAACTAATAATAAAGTTATATAACTGTAGAATTTGCTTAAATTTTCCCTTCCAACTTTTTGCCTGTTTTAATACATTATATAACCGGCGGTTCCGCCGTAGCCAAAAAGATAGTTATTGGGTTATATCTCAGGTTCCCGATACAGTTGCGGGATATAATGTACACCAGTTTTTAAGTCTAATCAAGAGCTTTCAAATAAAAAAAGATGTATCATAATCCGTATAGTAGTATTTGCGTGATGCGCTAACAAAAAAACAGACAAAAAATCTAAAAAAGAATTGTTTTGTGTTCAGACACACCTATATAGCCTAATACCCTTATTTTTTATCAAATATCTTAGATGTACAGACACAGCTCTAGTATATAGTAGTAGAATATCTGTAACAGCCAGATAAACTACTAGATTATATTTTAGATATAATTATCATACCACTTAACTAATGTCACACAGTTCCGGTGATCCGCCCATAAAGGTGAAGAGACAGCATACGGGTTTTTTTTAGTGGATAAGGGCCCCACGCTATCTTGTTCGTTGCCCCAAACGATGCTCTTAGGTACGTTTTTTCCTTTTTTTTGTTTAGGCGGTAAAAAATGTACCTAACCGCACACCCCGTCGTTCGGGGCAACGAACAGGATAGTGTGGGGCCCTCACCCACTAAAGAAACCCGCCGTGTGCCGTCTCACCGCCTGCATTGGCGGGCCACTGGAACCATATTACATTCCTTCAGTGGTAGGTGCGTTTTCCCTGCCTCAACAAAAAAAAAAGGTAGGTACAATTATCATGGCAACTTTATTTTCATATCATATTATTATTCATCAATATTTTTATTGTAATATGGTTTTGCCAAAATTATTTTGCCTATGACTCCGTCACGGACTTCAGGATATAAATACGTCGCTCTGCGGTACATTGATTATCGCTAAGTAAAAATAAGTAGCCCACGGGAACCATTCATTTTTCCGGGATGAAAAGAAGGCTGTTTTTTCCTGGGTTCCAAATTTTATGTACCCTTAATTTAACGATGATCAGTTCACTAGTTATGGCGTGAAAGAGTACTATACAAACTAACTCACTTTAAGAATTCTACTTTTACTTTAATTCCATAATTACAATTATCTTGACTTACAATAATTGACAAACAATTTACGTATGTATTTCACACTTCATATTAAAAGTTTTTATAGATTAAACGTTCACAGAATACTCTGCACTTATATCCACAGAAAATGCGAGTATTTATGAGATACAGAGTGACACGAGTATACCATGAATTATATGTTTTCACCGTCTGTTTATAGATGCTATAAACTCGACTCAGCTGTTTCGTGGAATGATCGTTAACTCAAATATTGTCTCTAAGGCAAGAACTAATATATATTATTCGTATGAAACAGCCGATACTATTGTTCCCAATCGCACATAAATCTATTAGCTTTTAGACAGAGGCGTAACACATAAATTAAATTACAAACAGATGCTGTTTCTGTAGTATGTATATTTGCTAATAAATTGTCTCAGAATAGTACCTTGTAACCTGGCTCTGCAGATCCTGTAATTGCTCTGATTCTTTTCTGATTTCCATTGGGAAATGTTGAACTCATTGAATCCAAAGTTGGCATATTGGACAATCTATAATTATTGATCTGTATTTTTAGCACTTGACTTGCTCAGCTACTTTAAATAACAAATTACTTGTGAAAGTGGAATAATGGAACTTTACAGCAAGCAGGATTCGAACCTGCGTCCCATCCAATCCGGGGATGTGCTCTAGACCACTAAGCTATTGCAGTCGGTCGTAAAGACAAATGTAAAGTGGAGATTTGGAATCGTCGTTGGGCGACTTCAATAGCTTAGCGGTCTAGAGAACATCCTCGGATCGGACGGGACGCAGGTTTGAATCCTGCTTACAGTACAGCTCCCTTTTATCACTTTCACATGTAATTGTTATTTAATTGTTATTCAATCTATAATTTTAGTGAATTCAACCAAACAGCACATAAGTGACTCACAACAAAACTCGGGACTCCTAAATAGATATAAGTCTAGCCACAAATCATGCACGGTTTAAGTATATGAAGTTATTGATAGTGATGTGCTTTTCCGAGCACATTAATGGAGGCGGCAATAATGCTTTCTTTTTTATAATTAGGATAATTTTATTTAGCGTCAAGGTTATGTAACTTTACTGAATCTTATGTGAAACTGGCTAAGACTATTGTTATTGCAATATTTTTTTATATATTACGGGGTTGGCAAACTAGCACACAGCCCTCCTGATTAACGTATCCTATAGGCGCTAGCAACAGCAGAGGCATAAGTCGCGCGTCGCCAATTCCAAGGAAACGTACAGGAGATGAATAGATAATAAGGAGAGCATAAAGGAGTGAATTTAGGCCTCCGGTGCTCTGACTTACCATACAAAACACAACAGTAGAAGTAGCTACCGTTGCTTCACGATGATTTTCTGTGAGAAGGAAGTAATACCACTTACTAGTAGCTTATGTTATTAATTAAACACAAAGTGGAAAATGTGAAATCGAAAATAACAGGATTTGAACCTGCATCTCCTGGATACCGTCCAGATGCTTTGCTAATTCAGCCATCGTGACAACTGCTCTCGACTGCTAATCTCGATAACACATTCATTCTTAACATCCTGGGTGACGCCTGCGCCATCTGTCGGAAGTATTTACATACATTATACCGACCGGGTAAACTTTCTAAATATTTATAGGCCTGCGTCATTATTAGGTAAATATCTTAATTGTAAAATTAAGTTTAACTCTATACTCTCACTCGTTTAAATCAAACTTTAGGGATCTATAATAAATTGACTAATATATTATACGAGCACTAATACTGCTATACAAACCATTTAATAAAGTAGAGATACCCCTGTCACTGTGGCGTGGATAAAGTAATCAACTGGTCGGGAAATAAAGAGGTCACGCTAATATCCCGCAGTACACCACACGATGAAAATTATTCGTTGTGTTTATAAAAGCTGTAATATCAATGTGTTTTGTATTAATATTCCATACATTCGGTCAAGAAAATTTTGGGAATGGATGATTTGTTTATGGTTCCAAATTCAAATTTTTGTTTTTTTTGTTGTTGTTAGATTGGCACAACTGTTATCCATTTTGGCGCGGAATTTGAGTTGCATCTGTTATGTTATTTATGTTAAATACAGTGCTGTTATATATAGTGCATATCTAGCGTATATTGCAAATTTCATAATCGACAAAAACATCGAACAAAGAGTTTGTCTTAAATTTTGCATCGCCAATCGAATTTTATGTTCGGAGTCACTGAAAATGTTACAGAAGGCTTACGGTGAATCAACTTTATCAAAAACACGTGCTTATGAGTGGTACAAAGCGTTCAAAATCGGTCAAGATGTGATGGAAGATTTGCCTCGCTCTGGTAGGCCATCAACGTCTGCAACTGAAGTTAACATTGCAAAAGTGAAGGAAATAGTGACTGAAAATCCTCATTCAACTTTGAGAGAGATAGCCGCCAAACTTTCTGTATCTCACGAGTCAATCCGTACCATTTTAAATAATCACTTGGGTATGAAACATGTTTCCACTCGGCTAGTCCCAAAAGACCTAAATTTTCTCCAAAAACTCAATCGCATGAGAGTCGCTGAGGACATGCTAGAACGAGTCAATTCTAACCCAACATTCATGAAACGCACTGTTACTGGTGACGAGACGTGGGTTTACGAGTTTGAGATGCAAACTAGTCAACAAGCTTCGGAGTGGCGACTTCCAACTGAACCGAAACCGAAAAATCCACGCCAAAGTCGATCAAAAGTCAAAGTCATGTTGACTGTTTTCTTTGACTATCGCGGTATTGTGCACTCGGAACTCTTGCCAAAAACGGTAACTTGTCAAACGGTAAATAAAGAATATTATTTGAGCAGCGTTTAAGAGAGCAAATTCGACGAAAAAGGCCAGATTTGTGGAAAGAAAATTCTTGTATTTTGTACCACGATAATGAGCCTTCGCACAAGGCCATCATTGTGAATGAATTTTTGTCCAAACACTCAACAAATACCATGGAGCAACCACCATATTCACCAGATATGGCTCCAGCCGACTTCTTTCTTTTTCCTAAACTCAAATTACCACTTCATAGCAGCCATTTTCAATCGGTAGAAGACATAAAGGTTTAAAAAATGTTTTGATGTTTGGATTATTCGTTGGCGTAAGTCTATCGTTGCTAAAGGAGCATACTTTGAAAATGATAAAATAAATTTAGATGAATAACAAAAATGTTGTGTATTATTGATCTTTTCCCGGTACTTTCTCGATAGAGTAGTATAACAGTACTTTTACTTTGATTTTACATAAAAATATACTCCATGGAGTAGACATTATACCTGTAAGTGGTTTTATCTGGTCGCGGCAACAAGCCTGGGAGTGCTCTCGCTACCGAACTTGGTCCTGGTCCATGATCCGAAGCAAGAGTACATGGGAGTCCGCCGCTTCTTTCTGCGAAAAGATGATGTACGCCAAAGAAGTGAAGTGGTGGAAAGGGATCGGGAGCCGACCGGGCGCTGAAGGGCGTTGAGCGATCTCTGGCCCCATAAGGGCTGGTCTAAGGGCAACGGGCATAGGGCCATGCTTTGCCTTAGCGGAAGCAGACCCGAGAAGACGGCGCGCGCTTCACATAAGAGGCTAGGCCGTAATAGAGCAAGGCAGCCAAGAACATACACTCAACGTATTCCTCATTCCCCCCAGACAGGGGGGGAATGAAGAATACGATGAGCGTGACCCTCGTACCTGGGATACAGTACCAGTATGAAAGAACACCGTTAGGTTTAAGTGGTATACTTATGGCGTGGCATTCCACTAAGCATCTCCACTTACCAATTGTTGCGTCCGGAGTCCTACATAATCTTCACATCTACCCCGCCGAGGGAATACCTATTAAGGGTTTCCTAACAATAAAAAAGGTCGTCTCTATATTATTTAAAACCAGAATTATTTTATTGAGATACAACCAAGATTATAGAATGGACAAGACCTTAAATCATTTAGGCACTCTTCGCGTATTCATATTTAGCACTAATGTTCCCCATTTTTGTGCGCCTGCACAGATATTTAATAGAAAATGATTGTAAATTGTATCAAGACATTCGTGAGACCAAAACTTTTTTAGAATTTTTGTTTGTTTATTCATGCATCACGCAAAAAATACTGAACCGGTTTATATTTTATCATGCTACTGTATCAGGAACCCACCTAGGTACCTACTAGATGTTTTATTATATTAAACAAATAGATCTATTTCTTCTGTATTGTAACCGGCCTTAACACACCAACGGCATGTCTTACTGGAATGTCTTAATTGTTGGTACATTGTAAATGGTCCATAATTTCAATTTCATACCAAAGGCATGATCATAACAGCGCTATGACTTCACAATTAATATCAATCAAGTGCTAATTCTGTTACAACGCCATTTGTTGACAATGAACGAACACGAGTAATTCGATACACCAAAATAGTGATATATCTCTTGCCATATATCTAAACTACAGTCGTATTGTCCCAGTTCGTGTTACAAACACACATTAGTCCAATTTAGAGTGGGTACACGGAAACGGAAGTCATCAATCATTTGCGTGACACTCGCAATATAGACGTGTTATAATACGGATTTGTGAATATATGTGGCACCTCATAGGTAGTATATGGCTGAAATTAGTAAATCGTGTATCTTTGATCTATATTTTTTTAGAACTTGACATGCTCCGCCACTTTTTAAAGTACAAATTATTTGTGAATAAGGAAAAAGAGATTTTTGTACTAGCGGGAAACTGTGTTTAAAAATCGCGCCATCAAATAGTATGAATTTTAATTGCAAAATTAAACTTACTATAGTGGATAATTGCATGTAAATGCGTTTCCGATAGATGGCGTTAGTCGTTAAGACAAATGTGATAAGGAAATTGGGATGATCGAAGGATCTGTACTATAGCTCAGTGGCTTAGAACACTTCCCCGGATTGGAAAAGATGCGGGTTCGGTTCCCGCTAGTACAAAAAATCTCTTTTTCCTTATTCACAAATAATTTGTACTTTAAAAAACCGTGTATAGTGATTAAGCCACATCTTTATTTTTTATTTCATATTTGGCTAGATCTGATCAGATAAATAAATCTGGTAGGAAAGGTGATAATTTTTTTAGTATAGAGATGTCAATAATTATGAAAAAATATATATTACCCTATATTACTACACAGACAAAGTAGAATCTTGAAATTTAATACTTTATGTGAATGGAAGAGTAAAATTATCATAATAGTATGCCACATTTATTTGTGCTTAGGGATACTCAGCATTGTATTTCCTTTCAGCTCCAACCCGTTTTCCTAAAGTTGGCAACGACCAAAACCACCACCGTGTTGTTGGTACCTATCTATCTTGTGTTGTATAAGCTAAAGTACAAGCTGCAGAACCCTGAATAATGAGACAAGAGTTCTGTGGTACAATACCAACTTTTTTATACCAGATGAATCCTTTTCTTGTACCAAAAGCAAACCTATGTGTTCTTTGCTCGAATAAAATTTATTCGAAACCAAAGTCCGTAACTTACAAAACAGTAACGATTTCCAAAGCTAAAACAACACCAAAGACCACATTTCCTTTGTGTTTTTAAAAGTTCAAACCTCCGTTAAAAGATACGACATTGTATGTAAACATTTTTCTTTGTATCGGAGAATATTTCAGTGCAGTGTTTTCATGCTCAGCTTGTAAACCAACAGATTCATATACACACAATCTACTCGCCCTCGAGCGATTTGTCTTAGAACTGCAGATAAACTACACATTACTGTGCTTTTAAAACGGTTGATTTAAGGCAATTTAGACGTTTGATAGTTGTGATCAACTTTAATGTAGATTCCTCAAAATAAAATTATAGGCATCGTTATTTATGGTTTCCTGGCATTAGACAACCGTTACAAAAAAGCGTTAGTATTTTGGCATTGCAAACTAATACTTATATTTCAATATTTAATTAATTACTCTAAAAATCTACTATGCGTTTTCTAAAATTTATAAAAAGTAGTTCTACATGGATTTTTTTAGTTAATTTAAAGGTATAATAGCCACGTACTACAGTAAGTTTAGCTTTTTTTTATACGACGCGGGTAGCAAACAAGCATATGACGCACCTGAATCCTATAGACGCTAGCAACACCAGAGACATCACTCTAGCATCTACAAGGATAATAAGGAAAGAATGGAGTTTAAGGAGGGGATTGGGGCCTCCGGCGCTCTCACTCATTCACGTTCACGTTCTTTCCGTGTGGTGACGGATTAAGAATACAACTGTCACCACCCTATTCCCGCGGTTGACGAGGCGACTGATGCTAGAAAACGGATTATCACCCATTAATTGACTAGTGGCAGGACTTTGTACCAAGTGGGAGTAGGTACTCACTAGTTATCGGGCCGGCCATGAAGCTCCTTGGTGTGTGTGTGTGGTTGTAGCGGGAGATAGCCGTTCATTTGTTCATTTTATATACGGGAAATGAAATGGTTAGGAGCGGCTTTGCAGTACTCATAGTATAGTTGAGTCCATGAGCGACGGTTAACACTTACTTAGAAAAAAGGAAAAGTATTCGGTGTCTCTTTTCTTAAATTATTGAAATAGTTTTATACACAAATAACTTATGTATGCTCCAATTCTTATCAGTCAGCAGAAGAATATTCTTTTAAAACTGACATAAAATGAGAATAAACAGATATTTATCAGTAAGCAAGGCATGCGAGCCATAATTCCCGTAATTTATAATCAAGTTTTGTTCAGCTCCATATACGCGCTGGATAAGATATCGAAATTGTACGTGAGTGAAATATAGATAGAATGTAAAATATCTATGCAGTATATGTATACAATAAGATTTATTTCTGTAATATTTTATATGGCTTATCACGTCAAATGCATAAATAGGGCTGCGTCTAAATAAAATTGTAATAATTAAGCTTATCTGGTAAGAATTATTTTTTCTTTAAGATATTAAAAAGGAATGTGTAATGGAAAAACGCAGTCCCGAGCAATTGTCGTGCATCCGGGACAGTCTCTAGAAGATGCAGCTTCAAATCCTGATCGTGAGTGGTATTTTGGTTATCACATTTTCTCACTTTGTGTTAATTTATATTGCTCAGCATGTCAAATGCTTGCAAACCTATGAGGTTTAGTAATAAACTACTATTACTATTACTTATTGTTTAATAAATATTTTTTACAGTTTTAATTTTAATATATATTAAAATATCTAAATAAAAATTATTTAGATATTTTTATATATATTTTTAGCATTTGACATGCTTAGCACTATACATTAAACACAAAGTGAAAAATTTGAAATCGAAAATAATCCGACAGTTGGCGCAGGCGTCACCCAAAGATGTTAAGTATGAATGTGTTATCGAAATTAGCAGTCAGGAGCAATTGTCGCGATGGCTGAATTGGCAAAGCATCTTGACGGTATCCAGGAGATGCAGGTTCAAATCCTGCTCGTGACGTTATTTTCGATTTCATATTTTGTGTTTAATGTACTGTAAAAATTGTCGGAGCCTTGTTTTATTTCAGTCTCATCCGTGGTAGGTGACTCTCTTTCTGTTCTAATAACAATCATTGTAATCTCCTAAGCGAGACAAGGGGCATCGCTTTCTCGTGTGCCATCTTTCTTAATATCAACAACAATATAGCATCACGCCTGTATTCCCCGAAGGGGTAACAACACTGCCCGACTCGGGGATCGAACCCGAGCGCCACAGAGGCAGTCATTTAATAAATATGATGTAATATAATCTAACTCTAACCTAATGTTTAAAGCCAAGCTAACAAAGTTTTTATGATTCACAATAACACGTGGACGAACATATAGATACATACATGAAATATATATACATACTAGCTGAACCGGCGAACTTCGTACTGCCATATATTTTTTCATGAATAAGATGCTGCTAAAACTCGTTACAAGTGTCGGCCCACTCCTGGAAACTGGAATAAATATATTGCTATCCGAAACCACTGCAATAAGGTGTGTAGAAACGCACAACGCCATATTCATGATTCTGTTGAGGACGCAAGTCCAGCAAAAGTCTGGAAGTTTATAAAATCATTAGGAGTTGGTAGGTCACAAAGTGATAGAATTCCCAAAGATATTAACATTGATTCTCTTAATCAACATTTCTCATCTGTTTCCAGTTTTAATGGTACTACTAAAACTAATACACTGAATGTTCTTTCTTCACTACCAACTCCAAACTATCCAACGTTTGTTTTTAATCAATTTTCCGCTTGTGGTGTTAAGAAGAGCATAATTTCGATTACGTCAAATGCTGTAGGAACAGACTGTATCAGCCGAAACATGATTCTTCCTATTATTGATGAAATCGCACCTATCCTATGTAATATATTAAACCACTCTATATCTAACGCCAGTTTTCCTTCTACCTGGAAAGAAGCTCAAATTATTCCTCTTCCTAAAAAATCTCATCCTTCAACTTTCACCGATTTCCGTCCTATTTCTATACTTCCATTCCTATCCAAGGTTCTAGAACGACTTGTATATACACAACTTAATTCATTTCTTAACAAAAATAATCTCCTCAATTCTTTCCAATCAGGGTTTCGCGGTGGTCACAGTGCAGTTTCATCATTAAACCAAATTACTGACGACATTCGACTAGGCATGGACGGAGGAAATCTGACGGTCCTCTCCTTATTGGACTTTAGTAATGCTTTTACAACCGTAGATTTCCATATCCTTCTTGGTATTCTACGCTCTATTAACATATCTCCAACGGTAATTGATTGGTTTCGTAGTTACCTGTTTGGTCGCCAACAGCGTGTATGTGTCGACAATACGTACTCTGCTTGAAGTAATACGGCTTCTGGTGTACCACAGGGCGGCGTTTTATCTCCTTTACACTTCGCAATTTTCATAAATTCAATCTCTATACAATTACATTCATCCTACCACCTTTATGCAGATGATTTGCAATTATATACTCCGGCACCTCCACAGTTTTTATCACAGGCCATTACAACTATAAACGCTGACTTGGAAAGAATAAGCGAATGGAGCCGTCATTATGGTCTCAATGTCAATCCTTTAAAAACTCAAGTTGCTGTTGTTGGTAGCTCCAGGATGTTGGCCAAAATTTTATTTAAACCTCAAATTCAATTTGATGGCATTAATTTACCCGTAACAGACAAAGTGAAGGATCTTGGCATTTTAATCGACAGCACTTTATCCTGGGGACGTCAATTACAGGAAGTTAGTCGGAAATTGTTTGCTTCGGCAGGATCCTTGCGCAGATTACAAAAATGTTTACCTATTGCCACTAAAGTTGCTATTGCTCATTCCCTTCTCCTGCCCATAATTTATTACGCTGATGCCAGCTATCCAAATCTCACCAAAGCCCAACTTGATAAACTTGAGCGGTTTCAAAACGTCTGTATACGGTTCATACATGACGTTGACACCTGCCAAAGTGTAAACAGCGAAAAATGTTTTCTCTTTATTGAAAATGTATTATTATTATAATATTGTGTAATTATTAATATAAACAAGAAATATTCTGAGTGCAAATAAGTGTTACTAAACTAACAGTGGGTGCAGTAGCATCAACCGAGTACGAGCTGTGCGTAGCACTCTATCGCTCACGCACAAAACTAAAGGTACGAAATGAATTGTTTTATTTGCAACAAGAAATTGATTTAGGAGAACTTCTAAAATGTATTGAATGCAAGAGAGGATTTCATTATCGATGCTTAAATATTACTTCGGTTACCTACAGCTCTGGACAGGCAGAAATGAAACGTAATTTTAAGTGTGAATCTTGTTTTAATATAACGCAGCGAGTTTGGGTAACGGATGACACTCCAGTACGGGGGGCTACCACCAAATTGATAAATCAGTCTTTTGAGGACATATATAAGGAGTCTGCTTTTATGTCAGGTATAATGGAAAAAATAAACAGTACAATAATGGAGAAATTTAATGCGCTGGAATCAAAAATTATAGAAGAAATTAAGACCGCTGTTATCCCCTTAGCTCTAGAGAACAGTCAATTAAGGCAGGAGCTAATGGACAGTAATAAGAAATGCATATCATATGAACAAGAAATCATAAACTTGAAAAATGAGGCACAGAAAATAAAACAGCAACAAACTAGCAGTAATCTCAACACTAGCGGTCACAGTCAACCTCAAAGAGATACTGCTATGCCTAGTAGGTCATCTGGTACACAGCCATCCTCTTTAACTGGTGGAGCTAGCAGAGCACAGAGTAATCTTATGCCTAAGTCAGCAACAGAGGCCTCAAGTATTAGTTACGCAGCGGTGGCTACGAAAAATACAAAAAGCATCAGCACTGAAGTCGCAGAAGGTAATAGCAATCCATGGATATAGGTGAAATATAAGAAGAATCCTAAGAAAATGGGCGAGAATACCTCAAAACTGACCATTAAAGCAGTTGAACGTAAAAAGTATCTACATGTATGGAGATTTGACAAATGTACCACAGAAGAAAATTTAAAGGAGTATATAACATCTATATTAGGAAATGATTCAGAAATCTATAAAGAAATATTAAAACCTAAGACTGAGCGGAATTATGTCTCATTTAAGATAAGTGTTTCACAAAATAATTATGACAAACTAAATAACCCAGATGTATGGCCTGTAAACATCGAATTTAGTGAATGGATTTTTTTTCACCGCCCAGCCAAACCAATTCAACAGCAAACCGAATAAACATTTTATATCAAAACGTACGAGGTCTACGCACTAATACAACAAAATTCTTATCTTTACTGGAATCATCGCAATCAGATATATTTGTTATCACAGAAAGTGGTTTAAATGAAGCCATCCAAAACGCAGAATTTGTATTACCTGACTATCAAGTGCTGCGGTGTGATCGGATGGATGGACGCAAGCAAGGCGGCGTATTTTTAGTAGCTACACCGCGATTCTTTCATTCTGTGTATAATAGCGAACCGGTGACGCTGAGCGTGGAGGCAGCGGTAGTAGTGGCGAGGCCAAAGGGCGCGTGGGCGCACCTAGCGCTCGGTGGGTCCCGATGGCATACCGCCATTCGTTTTCAGGGATAATCGTATGGTTTTAGTAGAGCCTTTACTACATTTATTTAATGTCTGCATTGCTACTGCGACGTTTCCAGAACGATGGAAGCTTACACGTGTGGAACCCATGCCGAAAGGGAGGGGAGGTACTACACCCAGTGATTATCATACGGTAGTGGTACTATGCACTCCAGCCAAGGTTTTCGAGGCAGCCATTCACTGCTGCTTATATCCACAAATAAGCGCCCAGCTGTCCGATGCACAACATGGCTTTCGTCCTAGGCGGGGAACAACGGGCAACTTAATGCATCTGATGTCGGTATTAGTGCCCTTGGTAGATGCTGGACGATAGGTGGACGTTGCCTATTTCAATTTCAGAAAGGCTTTTGATACAGTTGACAATGACGTCCTCCTATCAAAATTGGCTAGCTTCGGATGCACGCCACATACACTAATATTTTTCGCCAACTACCTACGAGATAGACGTCAATATGTCGACTGTGGTGGGTATCTTTCTAAACCTTACTACACGAGATCTGGTGTAAATCAAGGCAGTAACCTTGGGCCCCTTCTTTTCATTTTAACTATAAATGATGTACCTAGTATCGTCAATAGATCCACATGCCTGCTTTTTGCTGATGATTTGAAATTGGTTCTTGAGGTGGAGCGGGACTCGGATTGTGGTGTGCTTCAGAACGACATAGACAGAGCTGTAAAGTGGAGTCTAGACAATAAACTTTTCTTTAATATAAACAAGTGCTCGGTGCTATCATACAGTCGCGCGCGTGCCCAACTACACCACCAGTACTACTTGGACAAAGTGCCATTGCAGTGGGTCACTGAAGTCAGAGATTTGGGAATAGTATTTTCTGGAGATTTGAATTTTAGGAAACACGTTATTGAGGTCTGTCAAAAAGCTTTCCGTAAGTTGGGTTTCGTTCTGCGTCAAGCTGGCCAATTTACGAATATTAGCGCATTAAAGGCACTATTTGAGGCTCTCATAAAGAGTCACTTAGAAGGCAATGCTGTGATTTGGTCCCCTCATAAAGTCAAATATAAATTGATGATAGAACGGATACAAAATAAACACAAAGTGAAAAATGTGAAATCGAAAATAACAGTCAGGAGCAGGATTTGAACCTGCATCTTCTGGATACCGTCCAGATGCTT
Organism: Leucoma salicis; assembly: GCA_948253155.1. Classification (NCBI taxonomy): domain Eukaryota; kingdom Metazoa; phylum Arthropoda; class Insecta; order Lepidoptera; family Erebidae; genus Leucoma; species Leucoma salicis. The sequence continues at coordinate 18,394,485 of OX411815.1, read as the reverse complement.
TACCAATTCAGCCATCCTGACAATTGCTCCTGACTGCTGATTTCGATAACACATCATACTTAACGTCTTTGGGTGACGCCTGCGTCATCTGTCGGACGTATTTTCATACATTATACCGACCAGGTAAACTTAATTTTACAATTAAGGTTTTACCTAATAATGACGCAAACCCTTTAAATATTTAGATATTTTTATATATATTTTTAGCATTTGACATGCTTAGCACTATACATTAAACACAAAGTGAAAAATGTGAAATCGAAAATAACAGTCAGGAGCAGGATTTGAACCTGCATCTTCTGGATACCGTCCAGATGCTTTACCAATTCAGCCATCCTGACAATTGCGCCTGCGCCATCTGTTGGACGTATTTTCATACATTATACCGACCAGGTAAACACCCAAAATCACCCAAAAACGTTAAGTATGATGTGTTATCGAAATCAGCAGTCAGGAGCAATTGTCAGGATGGCTGAATTGGTAAAGCATCTGGACGGTATCCAGAAGATGCAGGTTCAAATCCTGCTCCTGACTGTTATTTTCGATTTCACATTTTTCACTTTGTGTTTAATGTATAGTGCTAAGCATGTCAAATGCTAAAAATATATATAAAAATATCTACATGGATACAAAATAAATTTTGCAGATTTTTATACCATAAATTGTATGGGGTTTTCCCAGGTTATCCATAACGCTATCCCACTTTATTTGTTGTTGGCATGGTAGGCTATTATACATTAGAAGTAAGAAGAGAGGCAGCCTTAGCCATATATTTATTTAAAATTTTAAGATACGTAGTAAGTTATCCTACTATACTACAGGAGCTTCGTTTGTGAGTCCCGGATGGATATTGGGAGCGACAGCGGCGTGCGCCATTACTGGAACTACCGCGTGCGCGTACTAGTCTGTTGCAGCATGCGCCGTTGACTCGAGCGCTGCGAGTGCTCAATACAGTATCAAATAGTACAGATTTATTTTCTTGCTCGCTGAACGAGTTTACAAAGGCTATATAAATATTCTTTATATTATGTATACATTAGATAATTAAGTATTTTAATATTAGATTCTACACTATCGAATTGGGTTCAAACCTGTAACGGTAGCCTGTATGTAAAGATATAAATAAATAAATAAATCAATATTTGGTTTTATGATCACGTTTCCGAGTTTCGCAAAAAGCTCAAGTGGCTTCCTATTCGTTTTCGCCGGAATACACATATTCTATCGTTATTATGTAACATATTATATAACCCTGTTTCTCCCTCTTATCTCAAACAACGTTTTAAGTTCCTTCTTGACACACATTCAAAATCACTGAGGTCATCCGAAAACCTGAGACTAAAGATGCCAACGCATTCTACAAATTTTTATGGTCAATCTTTTACGGTGACTGCTATTCGTTTGTGGAATGAGTTACCAGTCACTATTCGACGAGCGCAGACCTTAACTGGCTTTAAAACACTTTTAAATGACATTAAACACATAGTAAAAATGAGAAATCGAAAATAACAGTCACGAGCAGGATTCGAACCTGCATCTCCTGGATACCGTCCAGATGCTTTGCCAATTCAGCCATCGTGACCCTTGCTCCTGACTGCTAATTTCGATAACACATTCATACTTAACGTCTTTGGGTGACGCCTGCACCATCTGTCGGAAGTATTTTCATACATTATACCAACCAGGTAAACTTAATTTTACAATTAAGATTTTACCTAATAATGACGCAAACCCTATAAATATTTAGATATTTTTATATATATTTTTATATTTATTTTTTTTGCCGTGTGAATACCGGGGAAGTGGGCAGCAGCACTCCCTCGAGTATTAACAACATCCACTGCGATCGCCAACCCGCCTGCCAAGCATGGCGATTACGGCATTATCCCCCATGATAAGCACACAACAAAAATTGGCCCCCAGTCACGGCAGCTCCGCTATTCCGTGGCCGAACGGTAGCGGGCCCGGTAACGGCGGAGCAGAGGGTGCGAAGAATCTCCAATTCAATGATGTCTCAGTGATCAGCAGGATTAAAACTGGGAGTGATCACTGACTAGTCAGGGGCATCTTGAATATTAGCACGAAAGTCGAGAGGTCACGCTTGATGAAGTCTACGCTCCGACCAACACCTGCCCAATACCAGAACCCCGAGAGCTTTCAGCTCGAACTACAAAATCGCTTCCAATGTCTAGATGAGTGCGAATCAGCGAGCGATTTGAACAGCAGGTTCGTGAAAACTGTCCAAGCGGTCGGGTCGACCTACTTCAAGGCCCGTCGCGTTAGTAAGACTCGTGAACTCTCGGACCAAACTCTCAAGCTCATCGAAAGGAGAAAAGAAATGACAGTCCAGTCTTCAGCCGATTGGTCCTGCCTGAGGCGGTTAAACAGACAGATCTCCAAGGCCGTGCGACATGATATCCGCCAATTTAATACTACTATTATTAAAGAGGCGATAGAGCGGAACCAAGGCTCGAAAGTGTTCGCAAGAGATCTGTCTATCGGCTAAAGCCAGTTGACTAAGCTGAGGACCAACGACGGAACTGTCATTTCATCCCGAGATGAGATCTTGAGAGAGGTCCACCAGTTCTATGGACAGTTATACAGATCCCAGAGTCCTGTTGTCGGCTTGGTCCAAGATCCCAGATCCAAGCTAACTCGGCACTTTACCGAAGATATCCCGGACGTCAGCCTGTACGAGATCAGAATGGCTTTCAAACAACTAAAGAACGGAAAGGCACCGGGAGACGACGGAATCACCACGGAGCTTCTGAGAGCTGGCGGAAAGCCGGTCTTAAAAGCTCTTCAGAGGCTGTTCAATTCCGTCGTTCTCGGAGGCGACGTTCCAGAGTCGTGGACCAGAAGCGTGGTGGTGCTGTTCTTCAAGAAAGGTGACAGAACCCTCTTGAAGAACTATAGATCCATCTCGCTCTTGAGCCACGTCTATAAGTTGTTTTCGAGGGTCATAACAAATCGACTCACGCGCAGGCTTGACGACTTCCAGCCGAACAAGCCGGTTTCCGAAAAGGCTATAGTACCATAGACCACATCCATACGCTACGCCAGATTATACAGAAAACCGAGGAATATAATCGGCCTCTGTGTCTGGCGTTTGTGGACCATGAGAAAGCCTTTAATTCGATCGAAACTTGGGCGGTGCTGCAGTCCCTTCAGCGGTGCCAAATTGACTATCGGTACATCGAAGAGCTTGTATAGAAACGCCACCATGTCAGTCCGTGTTCAGGACAGGAGTACGAAACCGATCCAACTGCAGAGAGGTGTTAGACAGGGAGACGTTATGTCCCCGAAACTCTTCACCGCTGCATTGGAAGATGTCTTCAAGCTCTTGAACTGGACCGGATTCGGCATCAACATCAATGGCGAATACATCACTCACCTTCAATATGCCGACGACATTGTAGTCATGGCAGAATCGCTGGAGGACCTTGGCACCATGCTCAATGATCTCAGCAGGGTTTCCCGACTGGTAGGTCTCAAAATGAACGTGGACAAGGCGAAAGTCATGTCTAATCTCCATGTCATTTCAGCACCGGTCCTAGTCGGGAGTGCGCTTCTCGAAGTTGTCGACCATTATGTCTACCTGGGACAAACGGTCCAGTTAGGTAGGCACAACTTCGAGAAAGAGGTCAATCGACGAATCCAACTCGGCTGGGCAGCGTTCGGGAAGCTAAGGAAGATCTTCTCGTCCAATATTCCGCAGTGTCTGAAAACGAAGGTCTACGACCAGTGTGTGTTGCCAGTGTTGACATACGGAACAGAGACATGTTCTCTGAATGTTGGCCTCGTTTCAAGGCTCAAAGTCGCTCAGCGGGCCATGAAGCGGGCTATTCTTGGTATCGAATCCGTAATACGGAGATCCGTAGGAGAACGAGAGTGACCGACAAAGCCCGCCGGGCTGCCATGCTGAGGTGGCTATGGGCAGGCCACATCGCTCGGCGAACCGACAACCGTTGGGGAAGAAAGATTCTCGAGTGGCGACCACGAATCGGACGGCGCAGCGTAGGACGCCCCCCCCAAGGTGGACCGACGATCTGGTCAAAGCCGCGGGTAGCCGTTGGATGCGGTCAGCACAGGACCGCTCGTTGTGGCGTTCTCTTGGGGAGGCCTATGTCCAGCAGTGGGCGTTGAAAGGCTGATGGATGCATGGATGGATATATATTTTTAGCATTTGACATGCTTAGCAACATACATTAAACACAATGTGAAAAATGTGAAATCGAAAATAACAATCACGAGCAGGATTCGAACCTGCATCTCCTGGATACCGTCCAGATGCTTTGCCAATTCAGCCATCGTGACCCTTGCTCCTGACTGCTAATTTCGATAACACATTCATACTTAACGTCTTTGGGTGACACCTGCACCAACTGTCGGAAGTATTTTCATACATTATACCGACCAGGTAAACTTAATTATACAATTAAGATTTTACCTAATAATGACGCAAACCCTATAAATATTTAGATATTTTTATATATATTTTTAGCATTTGACATGCTTAGCATACATTAAAAACAAAGTGAAAAATGTGAAATCGAAAATAACAGTCACGAGCAAGGGTTACGATGGCTGAATTGGCAAAGCATCTGGACGGTATCCAGGAGATGCAGGTTCGAATCCTGCTCGTGACTGTTATTTTCGATTTCACATTTTTCACTTTGTGTTTAATGTATGTTGCTAAGCATGTCAAATGCTAAAAATATATATAAACATATCTAAATACTTATAAATGAGCACTACTTAGGTACTTAACTATCGCAGATCCGATGATACATATAAGTACCCTTTAAAAGTTTAATATAATATTATTTATCTGTGACGTATGTATAAGTATAGGTATATTAATATTCAATAGATTTACGTTATTATATTATTACGCCACTCAACTACCCTGCTATTTCCTTTCCACATTTCCGTTGTGGGTTGCCTGGAAGAGATTGCATATAGCGATAAGGCAGCCCATTTGTGCATTATTTATTATTATTATTTTTGTTATAAGTTATTTTTTGGTGTACAAATAAAGAGATATATATCTATTACAATTATAAATTGAGATATAAATTATCTTATCTCTTAAGTTGGAAAAAAAAACACACATTTAAAAAAAAAGAAAAGATAAAATCGGGTCTGTAGTTTCGGAGTTCATCCCGGACAAACATCGTGACACTGGAATTATATATAATAGATATATAACCAACAATATACAACCAACAAAAATGAAACTCAATTGGGTTATATCTTATTTATGTATCATGTTTCTGCGCTGATTTAGCGTCGTAAAAATTATATAACCTTACTTTATCACATGTTTTTATTACGTTTTGTAACAAAGAAATGGGAGAAAGTTAAGTATTAGCTTATTGTAAACACAGTTTATGTCATGTTATTTTTATATATATTTTAGGCATTTGCCATTTGCCAAAATACAAAGTGTGTAAATGTGAAGAAGAAAATGATAGATATACGTTCATAATTGCATAATACCACCTGCATTTTTGGTTTCTAATTGTCTAATTGATAGTCCTGAGCAAAGCGTGTGGAACGGTATTCCAGGAGACACAATTTCTGAACGCAACCCCTGCTCGTTGCTATCATTTTCTATTTGAGATTTTGGCACTTCGTGTTTGCTAAACAAACTATGTCGCCGATTACAATAGGTAGATGATTATTTTCATGTTTTATTGCCTCACAATTCATTAATACCGAGTATTTCTCGAAATAATACATAAACATAAAGAAAAAAAATAACATATTATATAGATACAGACATATTTATTTTGCCTAAAATACATTTGATGAAAAATAGCGGAAGAAAAGACTACACAAAATCAAATAGAGTAAGTACATTACAGACATTAACTTGATAGATCACAGAGACCGCCGTCCAAAATCATCGAACTCAATCACTAAGTGAAACGTCTAATAAGAGAATCACCGGACGTATAAATTGTGTACGAGTATACGGATGAAACAATGGAGAGTAGTTTTTATGGGAACTAAAATCCTTTGTGGCTCTTTGATCGTAACTGTGTGGAGTTTGAGACAAAGCAGGTGTCAGTGTCACAAGTTTTGGGGCGGAACTGTAGAAATGAACTGAACTTTAGACAATGTTTGGGAGATCTGCATTTTATAGTTGATAAACGATAGGGACGTTAAGAAAGTTCATTAATGTGTAACCGCTTATTATTGTAGCTTAGCATTTTATATACAGTATTTCATTGTATAATTATTGAAATATGCGACTAACACATACGATTACGGCACGCGCAAGGGAAAATTATTATTATTTGAACTGGCATCTTGTTTGTCGCTTGCTCCAAATGCATACTATAAAAAACATGTTTCGTTCTATCTTTTCGCCAGTTTTACGCCAGTGGCGGTTTCGTATTAAGTGTTTGTTTAGTCGCGTGCATCAAGATCCATATTTGGACTATCATGCAATTTCACTACTAGCGGGTTAATAAAATTAATTAAAACACAGATACCTCCGATATTGTTGTATTATATTACGCACATTGACATATTTTATACATAAATCATGTGCAAGACTGGGGTTATTCCGCTTAATTCAAATCAGAATTTTTTGATTAAAATTTACCTTATTTAAAAAAAAAATATTGTGTTGGGATAGGCTTCTGTAGATACTTTTCTCTCCCAATTATTGTATTGTCTGCTTAATTTTTCTTCCTTGTTCGTTAGTTATAACGCTCTAGTCACACAGATTACGTATTTGAACTGCTAACAATAAAATCAAAATTTCGATGCTATTATTCAAATTAACTGTTTCACAAATCAACGACGTATGACGTCACATCACACTGACAGTTGCGTTTTGACATTTTAATGTGCCATTTTGTACCGAACCAGTTTAATGCCAAACGCTTTTGTTGGCTGTTCCACTGGAGGGTAATTTATGTTGCCAGGGACATAATTTACTGACATTTTCCCCTACCTGGAATATGCTTCGTAAGACAAAGTTGATGTATTGAGTGTTATTACTGGTAGAATTATTTTGCCGGGGAAGCTGTTTTCTTTTGATTCTACTTTGAGGAACTTGTGTAATATATTCTGATATGTATCTTAATACTTCTTAGTGGAGTTGACGCAAAAAATTGAACCACGATTTAGTGCTTTTAACCGTCCATTTTTTAGCAATAAAACATTTACAGGGACAATGTCCCAAGTCTAAAACTTCAATTTATTTTTATTGTCTGCAACAAAACATAAATATGAAAAACTATTTTGTACAATGTAGTTTATCATTCAGACAATTTATTTTTTTATGAGCGTCTGTCGAGATATATTATTTAATATTGTTGATGCCATTGAAGACGGCGTTTTTATATAAAATAAAAGATTCGTTACTTATATTAATTTTTTTGGTTCTGGTTTATTTACGATACAAATAGATCTGTATGGATGTTACACAGAGAAACTAAATAATATGTGGTTTACGCTTTTTTCATATCTCTTTCAGATATGGAATAAGCGAAAACTAACGATAAGGAGATCATTTAGGTACAACTACCTTTCTGTCTGAAATATATAAATTTGGTCCGTGTGGTGACGGACTAAGAATACAAGTGTCACCACCCCATTCTTTCCCACGGGTGTCGTATGAGGCGACTTGGAGAAGTAAGCAATTGTCATCCATTGCATGACCGGTGGTAGGCCTGGGTACCAAGTGAAAATCCAAAACTGCACGCCTCATAATCTTCATTTTTCACAATAAAATTGATTATTTGATAAATAACTAATAATGTATTGGTTTTACTAAGTAGTTTTCAATAAATTACATAGATAGCGCTAATTTCAAAATGTACTAATGTGGGTTTCATGTCTTATACGTCATCTAGCGCTAATTTTAAGAAGTACTTCTATATTGCAAGGCGCCATCTGGCAATTAGTAAGAACAACAATCCATGAGTTTACATATATACCTGCGTAAGTGCATATAATATATATAAACATGTAAAATTGAATAATTTATTAAACTGTAAACAAAGACAATTTAAGAAAACAAAAAGACATCGCTAGTTTCCTTACAAAAAAAGCAATATTGTGGTTCTATATATACAACAGCAACTGAATAGGTACATCTACAATTGCCACTTGCGACATCTAGGGCTGCATTTGTCAATATCTCTTTTACTTTAAAACAGTGACATCTATCAAGAGAAAATTGCAACTTTGGACAATATTGAACGACTTATTTAAAAATCAATGAGCTCAACAAGAAATCTCTAAACCATTTATCTTCCTAACTTGGTTGCCTTATAATTTTATACTTTGTTCTAAGTGAAAACACCATGACGCCAAGGCCACGCAAAAAAAATTGTGGAATGTAAAACATGTTTTTTTCGTGTTTTATAACATTGGTGTGTTATTATTTACGTGTGTTTAGTGTTTTTTATTATTGTTATGGATAAAATAGTTATTATACTTGACAAATATCATCAGTTCGTCAAGCAAAGGTTCTTACCTTTGCTTGACTTTCTTTTAACAAAAAACAATGTACCGGCCGGGCGAACGGCGTTCTGTTGACGATAGTAAAACCACCGATGGCTCTGGCTATGCGTACGTAAAAAGTTCTCATGAAAGGCGCTGGTTTTAGTGTCGCGACAAGCGTAAATGCCGTAAATATTAAGTATTTTTTTGTTTATTTATTAAAATTAACCACATCGAATCAAAACGTAAAATTAATAATAGGGCTCTATTCCTAGTCATAATAATTCGTAAACCAAAAAAAAAAGACTCGATTAATTAAGTATTTTGGTCGTTATCGTGTTAACATACATTACCTACAACTAACGGACGTCCAAGCCACCTTTTTTTCAAGCAGTTTTTTAACTAGTTTAAATAACCAAAGTGTTTGTTCTTTATATGTGTGTGTAGATATTATTTTACAAGTGCAATATATGATAAATAGTGACATTTTAAATTTGAAAAATCAGCTGTGCCTCGTTAACCGGGAGAATAACACACCTCAACGCTTCGCTTATGAGGCGTGCAATAGAGACATTTTAAGTTTGAAAAATCTGTTGTTCTACGTAAAACGAGTGCAGTACACACCTCAACGCTTCGCTTATGAGGCGTGCAATATGCATCTAGGAATCGAACTGTTACAAATAGGAATAAATTATTGTCATAATAGGAAAAGATATGACAGACAGTGTCTTTCTTCCATTTTTCAGGTCCAGTGCGACGTACGCCAGAATTATAATTTTGTACTAACCATTCATTAAACGTGAATAGTTAGTACAAAATTATCTCCCTCCCTCCGTCTCCACCCATGGGAGTCGTAAGAGCCGACTGAGGGAATATCGGGGGAGTGGGTAGCAGCACTCCCTCGAGTATTAATAACATCCACTGCGATCGCCAACCCGCCTGCCAAGCGTGGCGATTACGGCAATATCCCCCAAAAAAATAAATTAGCACCCAACATAAAACGGCCCCCAGTCACGGCAGCTCCGCTATTCCGTGGCCTAACTGTAGCGGGCCCGGTAATGGCGGAGCAGGGGGTGCGAGGAATCTCCGGTCGCGACAAGGCTACCAAAAACAATGACCTCTGGCCCTGGTAACGCACAACGTTCGAACACTTCGGACCGACGAGAGAATCACCGAGCTGGAAGAGGAATTGAGCAAGATCCACTGGGACATTATAGGGTTGTCAGAAGTCCGAAGAGAGGGTGAGGGCACGACAATCCTCCAGTCCGGGAACTTGCTCTTCCACCGGGACGGCGACCACCAGTCCCAAGGGGGTGTCGGGTTTATCGTTCGCAGGTCTCTCGTAGGCAACATGGAGAGGATTGAAAGTGTGTCGAGTAGGGTAGCGTACCTTATACTACGAATAACCAACCGGTATTCGTTGAAGGTCATACAGGTTCAGACACACTGCGATGACGAGGTGGAGGCCCTATATGATGATATCTCGAATGCCATTCACTTGTCAAAAACCTATTTCACGGTGATTTTAACGCGAAACTGGGCAAAAGGACAGACGATGAGCTGAAGGTGGGCAGAGGAACCACAGGGGCCAAATGCTGGCTGATTTTCTGGAGAAGGAAGGCCTCTTTATGATGAATTCCTTCTTCAGGAAGCAGCCCCAGCGAAAATGGACCTGGATTAGCCCTGATGGTTCAGTGAAAAACGAGATTGACTTCATCCTGTCGGACAAACGATACATATTCAATGATGTCTCAGTGATCAGCAGGATTAAAACTGGGAGTGATCACCGATTAGTCAGGGGTATCTTGAATATTATAAAAAACTTGAGAGGTGTCAAGGGACACCAGGATGGAACGAAGTTCCTTTCTAAAATGTACTAAATTAAAAGAGTTCGAGTTACTAGGGGATTAGATTTTTATACATACACACACCCATTTACCTAACTCCATCAGCAATATCCGCAACTTGTGAAGAAACACTGTCAGGATTCATTATTATTATTATTTATTATGTACAAAAAACCTGTATACACTCAACAAAAATAATCGTCGCGACACCACACTGTTCCATGCGAAATAGAAATGAAAATAATATAAACTTATATAAAAAAATATAACAAAAAACCAAACAAAAAGCAAAAAGTGTCGTGATAACTTTTCGAAAGAATTTTTTCCGTCTAGCCCCCTTTCACAACGCGCGATAAGGAACTTCGTTCCAATAATAAAAATAGAGGTCGCGCTTGATGAAGTCTACGCTCCAACCGACACCTGTCCAATACCAGAACCCCGAGAGCTTTCAGCTCGAACTACAAAATCGCTTCCAATGTCTAGATGAGTGTGAATCAGCGAGCGATATGAACAGCAGGTTCGTGCAAACTGTCCACGCGGTCGGGTCGACTTACTTCAAGACCCGTCGCGTCAGTAGGACCCGTAAACTCTGTGACCATACTCTCAAACTCATGGAGAGGAGAAAAGAAATGATAGTCCAGTCCTCAGGCGATTGGTCCTGTCTAAGGCGGTTAAACAGACAGATCTCCAAGGCTGTGCAGCACGATATTCGCCAATTTAATACTACTATTATTAAAGAGGCGATAAAGCGGAACCAAGGCTCGAAGGTGTTCGCAAGAGATCTGTCTGTTGGCCAAAGTCAGTTGACTAAACTGAGGACCAACAACAGCACTGTCATTTCTTCTCGAGATGAGATCTTGGGAGAGATCCAGCAGTTCTATGGACAGTTGTACAGATCCCAGAGACCTGCTGTTGGCTTGGTCCAAGATCCCAGATCCAAGCTAACTCGGCACTTTACCGAAGATATCCCGGACGTCAGCCTGTACGAGATCAGAATGGCTCTCAAACAACTAAAGAACGGAAAGGCACCGGGAAACGACGAATCACCATAGAGCTTCTGAGAGCAGGCGGAAAGCCGGTCTTAAAAGCTCTTCAGAGGCTGTTCAATTCCGTCGTTCTTGGGGGCGACGTTCCAGAGTCGTGGACCAGAAACGTGGTGGTGCTGTTCTTCAAGAAAGGTGACAGAACCCTCTTGAAGAACTATAGACCCATCTCGCTCTTGAGCCACATCTATAAGTTGTTTTCGAGGGTCATTACAAATCGACTCACGCGCAGGCTTGACGACTTCCAGCCGAACAAGCCGGTTTCCGAAAAGGCTATAGCACCATAGACCACATCCACACGCTACGCCAGATTATACAGAAAACCGAGCAATACAATCGGCCTCTGTGTCTGGCGTTTGTGGACTATGAGAAAGCCTTCGATTCGATCGAAACTTAGGCGGTGCTGCAGTCCCTTCAGCGGTGCCATATTGACAATCGGTACATCGAAGTGCTGAAGTGCTTGTATAGAAACGCCACCATGTCAGTCCGTATTCAGGACAGGAGTACGAAACCGATCCAACTGCAGAGAGGTGTTAGACAGGGAGACGTTATGTCCCCGAAACTCTTCACCGCTGCATTGGAAGATGTCTTCAAGCTCTTGGACTGGACCGGATTCAGCATCAACATCAATAGCGAATACATCACTCACCTTCGATATGCAGACGACATCGTAGTCATGGCAGAATCGCTGGAGGACCTTGGCACCATGCTCGATGATCTCAGCAGGGTTTCCCGACTGGAGGGTCTCAAAATGAACATGGACAAAACGAAAGTCATGTCTAATGTCCATGTCATTTCAGCACCGGTCCTAGTAGGGAGTGCGCTTCTCGAAGTTGTCGACTATTATGTCTACCTGGGACCAACAGTCCAGTTAGGTAGGCACAACTTCGAGAAAGAGGTCAATCGACGAATCCAACTCGGCTGAGCAGCGTTCGCGAAGCTAAGGAAGATCTTCTCGTCCAATATTCCGCATTGTCTGAAAACGAAGGTCTAAGACCAGTGTGTGTTACCAGTAATGACATACGGAACAGAGACGTGGTCTCTGAATGTTGGCCTCATATCAAGGCTCAAAGTCGCTCAGCGGGCCATGGAGCGAGCTATGCTTGGTATTTCCTTACGTGATCGAATCCGTAATACGGAGATCCGTAGGAGAACGAGAGTGACCGACATAGCCCGCTGGGTTGCCATGCTGAAGTGGCTATGGGCAGGCCACATCGCTCGAAGAACCAATAACCGTTGGGGACGAAAGGTTCTCGAGTGGCGACCACGTATCGGACGGCGCAGCGTAGGACGGCCCCCACCAGATGGACCGACGATCTGGTCAAAGCTGCGGGGAGCCGTTGGATGCGGTCGGCACAAGACCGCTCGTTGTGGCGTTCTCTTGGGGAGGCCTATGTCCAGCCGTGGACGTTGAAAGGCTGATGGATGGATGGATTCATTAAACTTAAAGTATGGATTAACATTAAATAACATGTTATTTTGTGTTAATTCATCTAAAATAATACTCAAATTCCTCACATACCAGATAAAACCAGATCTACTTTAAAGGATGAACTATTAGAGTTTGCTATTAAAGTTGCTCGTAACAGTCGTACATATAATTAGAACGGGGTATCGAACGTGTAATAAACGTTGCGGACGTTAATTGCCGATTTAATTTTACCCGCGGCAGTGCATCGACCGCATTCGAGTTGCATTCACACGTTGCCTCAGACCTTTTTCTTAGTTTCTTTTTGTGATAATATTACATAAGTATTTTGATACTAACTGTTTCTAACGACTCCGTTTGTGTGCTATTTAACTTTACTAGTTTAGTTTACTCTTGCTAAGGAATAATCCTTGTCTCACGGGAGACCCTAATATTCTTTTCTGAAATAAATAAAAGCAGGCGAGGAATTACTCCTTAGGCACAGTACATCAGCTACTAATCAGGTAAAGGCAAATCTCTGTGCCTACCCCGCAGAGGAAATGGCGTGATGATAAGTTAGTTAGTTTTTTCAAATCTCTCAAAATCGATCGATTCATTACAGAAATTAGCAATACAGTTTACAAATTTTGACAAAATCTGTTAACTTAGATTAGTTAGTTGTTTCCCGCTAGTACAAAAAATCTCTTTTTCCTTATTCACAAATAATTTGTACTTTAAAAAGTGCCGGAGCATATCAAATGCTAAAAAAATATAGATCAAAAATGTTTAAAATCTGTTAAGCTGTTTTAACTAGGAGAGAGAACAGTAAGAGTCCGAATTAGTTTGATTAAATTAGCAGCCCTGTAAGCCATGTATATGTACAAACAAAACACTTATAATAAATCAAATAGGTTATTTCGGCCACTATCGTGATTTCGCTCCAGTTGACCTAGAAAATGATATTACATGAGCATAGTTCATGTTTCAGTGCTTCCACAGAAATATGCGGCCAACGATAAAGTTTTCTAAAATACCAATAAGATTCAAATGCACTATACTACTAATTACAAATGAATTTATACAATCTTTATTGTAAAATAAATTTGCCGTGTGGGGCCGGCTTCAGAATTGTCCCACCTCTCTCTACCCACGGGAGTCGTACGGGAGTCGTAAGAGCCGACTGAGGGAATACCAGGTGAGTACAGCAGCACTTCCTCGAGTATTAACAACATCCACTGCGATCGACAAACCCGCCTGCCAAGCGTGGCGATTACGGCATTATCCCCCATTTCTTGGGGAGACCTATGCCCAGCACTGGACGTTAAAAGGCTGATGGATAGATGGATTATTGTAAAAATACATGTAAACCCTCGAGCTACTAATCCAGTAACCTGTAGTATGCAATTATTTTTACATATTTTTAAGCACTTGATATGCTTGGCCGCTTAAGATGGTCTTTCTTCTGCGAGCTTCTGAATGGTGTTTGGAAGGCGCGGGTTTAAACCCCACTTTTCCAACCCAACTTTCTATTAACATGTAGATATTAAAATGAAAATTATTTTAGTCATTAACTATCCAAAATTATTGATGTTTTATTTCCTAATAATGAATTGCGAGATATATATATATATAAGGTTATGCTCCAAATATATAATCACAATATAATGAAAAAAATAGAACGAATTAAAACATATTATTACGGAGACAAAGGATCCTTTCACTAGTAACAATATAACGAGATATTGAATTATTTTTAATGGTTCTTACCAACTTCTAATATAGCAATTTTCAGATTGCCTCAAGCACTCACGTTTGTTTTAATAAGAAGACGAGATCTATGAAGTAGTCATACATATAGAACAATTTCGGCAGTTAACTTCATCACAATAAATATATTAGATATTCTTTACAATGAAATCTACCAACTTACGTGAATAATAATAATTAAATGTATTTATATTTGCCGTGTGGGGCCGGCTTTAGAATTGTCCCACCCCTCTCCTCCCATGGGAGTCGTAAGAGCCGTCTGAGGGAATACTGGGGGAGTGGGCAGCAGCACTCCCTCGAGTATTAACAGCATCCACTGCGATCGCCAACCCGCCTGCCAAGCGTGGCGATTACGGCATTATCCCGCAATGACGGGACCGCTCGTTGTGGCGTTCTCTTGAGGAGGACTATGTCCAGCAGTGGATGTTGAAAGGCTGATGAATGAAAAAAAAACACCTACAATACGCTCCAAATTCAAAATGTACGCTCGGTACCGAGCATCGAGCATTACAAGTAAAACAATTTCTTATATTTTAAAATTTGTTTACTAAATTTAACAAAGGGTCTGTAGTAGATTCGCGACCTTCTGTGAGAAAGAGTTCGGTAAACCTTTTGTGAACTTAACATCGGGCGTGGATTAAGGCGCGGTCTGATTATGAAAAATTTTTTTCTTGTGTTTTTATTCCGTATTATTATTTTAAATACAACAGGAGAATTAAATGGAATATTGCTTACGACGCGGGTAGCAAATGAACATACACAACATCAAACTCAAAATAACTTACCTATATCCTATATATAGAGATACTTAGGTACTTAATTACAACTTAATATAGTTTGGAACCTTTACGAGGCTACAGGGACTGTGTTTTGTATTAAGTTATATTACACTGTACTTCCGCTACAAGATGACGGACGCCGCTAAATGCCATTCCACAACATTAATTACGCATTACGGCTTTAAGTAGTGTCCATTTTTCTTTATTATCATTATGTGAGAATTTGTCTACGTATATATGTGTTTAGCCGTTAATAAGTTTATCTTTCATTATTTTTATTAGCTATTCTGGAGCGAGGTGGAATTAAACCAAGTTGGAAATTGCTGTAAATGTATATTTTTAACATTTTTACTACAGCAAATACTTGTGGAAAGTAATGTCTGTCTTATAAGAATGACAAATGCTAAGAAAAATATACAACTACACAAAAGTTATATTGATAATATCGCGCCATCATGTGGTAAGGTTCTTAATTCCAATAATTAAGCTTATCATATTGGAACAAAAATGTATGCATATATATGTTAGGAAGATGACGTGGATCTTGATAAGGCCTTAGATGTGGAAATTGAATTTTCAGAGCACGCTCTATGGGAGCCAGTCTTCCCCGGTAAGGGATAAGATATATGGTCAAACCATGTCCAAAATATTCCCTTCCCAAAACTGTCATTCTTGTAAATAATAATTGTGGTATATTCAGAGAGAGATGAAGCAAACCTGAACAGTGATATTTCCAAAAATATAAATAACTAGCCGGTGCCAGCGGCTTCAAGCATGTATGCTTCAGTGGAAAGAAAAAGATCGTTTCTTATTAAAAAACTCGACACTCCTATACAAACTTTTACCACTCATTTTCGTGCCTTAAAATAAGAAAAACGAAAATCCCGTTAAGGGGAGCAAGAGATATTATGTTCTAATGAAGCTACTTTTTAAGTAGAAATTGATAGCGCATTATCTTTTCGAAAATGGCCATTTACATAAACAATATTTAAAAAGTAATTGCCTACATTTGAAAATGGAACTTTTTGGCTGTAGAATACAGTTTGCTTCATATGACTGTCACTTGTTTTTACAATTTCACATCATTTTAGAAATTGCATGTCTACGGATTTAACTCGTGAAATTTTTCGTAGTAAGATTTCCTACTTTTTTTATTATAGCACAGCTTAGCTCTACTTCAAACTGCTTTGAATGCCGATAAAGCATCAAACAAGGTGACTATTCATAACTTGTTTGCAGAATGCTGGTTTGCAAGAATAAATGCGGCCGTATCAATCTTAGTAATGAATTTCCTGATGGTCGCCCGTGCACAGCCGTGAACAACACAAACATCCATGATGTGCGCCATATGATCGAAGCAGACAGACATAAAGCCGAGACCTGGACTTTTGACTCTGTGACTTTTTATTGACTGGGCCTTGTGACTTTTTTTGTTTCCAATAATTATGAACCAGTTACGCGATCAACGACTTTCCTTACAAGAAGAGACTGTTGAAGGTTATAAGAAACATGTATCCGAGGGTCACCACGGAGGAGTAGCATAAATGTTTTCAAAATTAGTTTATTAAAATGAAAAGGTACATTTACGCTTACGGAGAATGTTTTGAGAAACAAATAATTTATTTTGGACCATTCATAATAGTTTTTTCTTAATCATTCCGGAAACTGTTAGTGTGCCCCATTTATAATTAATTCTTCATTGATAAATTGTACCCTTGCGAGGCAAAGATCCCATTTATCGATAAAGCCGTTTTTGTGGGCACTTGTTTTCTTTAGATGTCTTATTGCAGTAACTGATTTTTAAATAACTTTTTATAATCTAAATATATTATTCAAATCATGTAAATAATGATACCTTAATATTAAACACAAAGTGAAAAATGTGAAATCGAAAATAACAGTCAGGAGCAGGATTTGAACCTGCATCTTTTGGATAGCGTCCAGATGCTTTACCAATTCAGCCATCCTGACAATTGCTCCTGACTGCTAATTTCGATAACACATCATACTTAACGTCTTTGGGTGACGCCTGCGCCATCTGTCGGAAGTATTTTCATACATTATACCGACCAGGTAAACTTAATTTTACAATTAAGATTTTACCTAATAATGACGCAAACCCTTTAAATATTTAGATATTTTTATATATATTTTTAGCATTTGACATGCTTAGCACTATACATTAAACACAAAGTGAAAAATGTGAAATCGAAAATAACAGTCAGGAGCAGGATTTGAAATTTGTTTGTTATTTCGATTTCACATTTTTCACTTTGTGTTTAATGTATAGTGCTAAGCATGTCAAATGCTAAAAATATATATAAAAATATCTAGATACCTTAATACTTAATATGCGGTGTAATATACGCTGTGCAACAAGTAACAATATAGTGACACATACATAGACATCACGCTTGTATCCCCGAAAGGGTAGGTAGAGGTGTATTACACACATAGTTGGCGAACCGTGGGTTCGCCAAATATGTTTAAGTCCCTCGTAATAGGGGGCGAGCCTATTGCCGTCTACTGGGCACATTTCCAAACTCCAGACTGATACTGAGATTTTATCTTTTTTTTACGAAAAAGCTCAATAACACTGCCCGATCCGGGGATCGAACCCGAGACCTCATGATCAGCAGTCACCACGCTACCGCTGCACTACCAAGGCAGTTATCCAACAAAATAAATCCAACACGTAATGTCATATTTGCTACAATCTAGAAACGTACTGAATAAATAAATATTAACTGATCAAAACAAAATATTGATTAACGGTTCTGCGATAACAGAGGCACATAAATATTATATTTGCTTTCAAACGCTCAGTTCAGGGCAGAAGGGTTAATATTTACGAGTACGAATTCAATATTAGAACACCAGTTATACTCACGGATATTAAACTATAAATAGGATAAGCAACCACATCATGGTCCTATCTAATAGATGGATGATCGTTTTGTAGTATTCGAAATTAACGTCTTAATTTCGCAGGACTTGTAAAGCCGTGCAAAAATGTGGTCAACCTTACTGTTGTCCTGTCAGGTCTGATTGTCTATGATTATATAGCCCAATAATATACATCACACTTCAATTAAAGCACACCACGTTGTCCTGTAAAAGAAACCAACCCACAACACTAGGAAGAGGAGATCGATATCAAAACGACTATGCTATTTTATAAATACCTCCTCTAATTTAAATATTCTGCCAATCTGCCCTGGGCCAGCATGGTGGGTTACGGCCTAAATTCCCCATTTTTTTTGTTAAGGCGGGAAAAAATGTTCCTAACCGCACACCCCATCGTTCAAGGCAACCAATAGGGTAGTGAGGGGCCCTCACCCACTAAATAAACCCGCCGTGTGCCGTCTCTCTGTCTTTATTGGCGGGCCACCGGAACCATATTACATTCCTTCAGTGATACCTAAATTCCCCCTACCATGAGAAGAAACATGACATGTGTCCTACAGTGGGATAGTGTAAGAGTTGAAAACGAAAAATAATTTCGAAGTATATGACCCTCAGTACAAAACTAACCTCTACACAAATATGGCCCTTCCCTTTTTTCGACATCAACAGTAACATGTTCTTCTATATACTCCGTACTATTATATAATATGAAAAAAATCTTGAAGATCGTTTTACAGTTACGGTGTCAAGAGGTAGTAAACAAATAAATAAATATTCACGGACATTTTACGCAACGTCCTCTGGTCCCAAACTAAGCTTAACGCTTGTGCTATGGGTACCAGATTACGGATATAATACATATATTACTTTTTTTTGTAAATACACACATTATAATAAATAGGAAACATCCATACGCGGTACAAATATCTGTGTTCATCACACAATTATTTGTCCTGAGTGGGAATCGAACCCCCCTCGTGCACGGAAGTCACACTACCACGATATTATGACAAAGCTAACTGATCCGTGCCCACTTCGCTGGGCGGTAAACATTAAAAAAACCGTTTAATAGAAATACCTATCACTCAATAGGTTACGACATGGTCGCGGTTCCATACCTATCTTGTATTATCTCTTTAAGTTAACCATTCGTCCAAATTATATGCAGTAAAAGGGAAAAGTCTTTTGTTTTCAACACTTGAGACGATAAATTTACTTATTTTGATACGAATTCATAATTATTGATAATATGACCAATAAACATGACCTACACGATTAAAATTATTTTTTTAATATAAAATACTACTTTTTTGACTTAAATATAAAAGTGAGACATAATTATGCTGTCGCTTACTTTTTTGTAGGCATTATCAAGCTCTATAACTTTCTCTAGAACTCAATCATATATCTCTCATTGTTAAGGCAGCGTTCGTAAGAAACGTTTTCGTTCGATTTACTTTGCAAATCCGACTACCACGAAAATGTCGTTTTATTTTTCCGCTTAATATATAGCCTATGACATATTTAGATATTTTTATATATATATTTTTAGCATTTTACATGCTTAGCACTATACACTAAACACAATCCTGCTCGTGACTGTTATTTTCGATTTCACATTTTTCACTTTGTGTTAGCCTATGACACTCAACAAATAACGTGGATTTCCATTGGTAAAAAAATTTTCAAAATCGGTTCAGTAGATCCAGAGATTACCCGCTACTACCTCACAAACTTTACCTCTTTACGAGTATAATATTAGTATAGATTAATTGAAGGAACTAGTACATATCATTTTTAAACCTAACTCGATGCATCAGAGCGATGCCCTTCTATTGATTTATAGGCCGCGTTGGAGTGGGCGGTAATAGGTATGTGCCTGTAGTGCTATTCTCCTCTTAAGCGAACCATGTTAGCTCTAATTTATTAAGCAGATCCACCCAGAGGCCCAAATCGCACAAAACGAGTACCCACAGTTTAGTAATAAAATATCGCAGGAACTAAGCCTTTTAATTTCAAGCTTCTGCAAACAAATTTGGCGCGCTTTAAGAGATTTAGATTATTCACACAAACAATTGAAAATGATTTAAGTATTCGACATAGGGAAGGCGTTTCACGTTTTGAAAACAAATAATACAAGTATCACCACCCCGATTTATCATACGGATGTCGTACAAAGCGACTCAGAGATGTAAGCATTTATCACTCATTGTATTACTGGTGGTAGGATTGGGTACCAAGTGGGATAACTAACTTGTCTTCGAGCACTAGCGTGCTGGTTACATCGTCTCTCGTGTAACTAACCGTGAAGCACTTCGGTGTGTTCCTTTTCCACGGAATGAAATGGTGAGCAGCCACTTTTTCTGGTAGTACTGTTAGTATTATTAAGCACATAAGTGGCGGTAATTACTAACCATCGGTTGGCCGTGGCTCGTCTTCCACCAAAAGCAACAATAAAACATATGCGATTCCTGTAGACATACGTGATCTATACTATTATAAAGCTGTAACAGAGCTGTGTCTGTACATTTTAGATATTTGAGAAAAAAATACTGTATTAGGCTATATAGGCGTGTCTGAACACAAAACGATATTTTTAAGAATTTTTGTCTGTTTATCTGTTTGTTTGTTCGCGCATCACGCAGAAACTACTAAACGGATTTTGATGTATTTCTTTTTATTTGATAGCTCTTGATTAGATTTAAAAACTGGTATACATTTTATCCCGCTACTACATCGGGAGCCTGAGATATAACCCAAAAGCTAGCTTTTGGCTGCGGCGGAGCCGCGGGCTAAGACTAGTAATTAATATATAGTCAGTAGACATGCATCGCTATTTGTCCTAGCTATTATATAACTGTAACAGAGCTGTGTCTGTACATTTAGGATCCATCTATCAGCCTTTTCAAGTCCACTGCTGGACATAGGCCTCCCCAATAATGGGGGATAGTGCCGTAATCGCCACGCTTGGCAGGCAGGGGCGATCGCCATCGCAGTGGATGTTGTTAATACTCGAAGGAGTGCTGCTGCCCACTCCCTCGGTACTCCCTCAGTCGGCTCTTACGACCCCCATGGCTGGAGAGGGGTGGGACAATTCTAAAGCCGGCCCCACACGGCAAAAACATTTAAGATATTTGAGAAAAATTACTGTATTAAGCTATATAGGCGTGTCTAAACCCAAGCTGTTTTTTTTTATTTTTAGTCTGTCCATTTACGTGTTTATCTGTTTATTTGCTCACGCATCCCGCAAAAACTATTAAGCGGATTTTGATGCATTTTTTTATTTGATTGCTCTTGATTAGATTTAAAAACTGGTATACATTTTATCCCGCTACTATATCGGGAAACTGCGATATAACCTAAAAACAAGGTTTTGGCAATGGTGGAGCCGCGGGCAAAAGCATACGTAAGAAGATAAATATTAAAAATACATACGCAAGAAGATAAATAATAAATTTTGCTAGTGTACTAATATATAATTTATTCGAAACAAAAACTTCTTGCTCTATATATTATTGTTACCTACCCAACCGTACCCTAAACCCAAACGCCCAAAATAATCTTTGCACGAGCTTCGCGGTTTAACTGACTAATCTCTATATAATATATTATATGCTAGAATCTTCCCGCAACATCGTTCGCATGGACTTATAATATAAATACGTCACTCTACGACACACTAATGATTTATAAGCAAAAATTGCTGTTACGATCCAGGTGTCCCTAATAAAATTTCATGATGATCGTTCAGTAGGTATGGCGTGAAAGCGTAACAAATATACAAACGCACTTTCGTATTTATAATATTAGTTAAGATTTCCAGTACATTTTATATTTTTAAACAGGAACCGATCTTAGTTATTCTTATAGTTATCAGTTAATTTTTATAGTTTTTTACAAATAAATTTCCAGAAACTAAAAACGATTAATATTTCCCAATTGCATTGTACAGATGGCGTATTTAATGGACACACAAAGCACACTTACACTCAGAACATACATTTGTTGGTCACTCAAGGAATTGTCTTGGTTCGGAATCGAACCGACAACACTTATTATGGAAGATCGATATCTGAATTACCTTATCTTGAAGTTCAGCGCAAAAATTTGTTAAAACGAATTTAGAATTATATAGGTACAAAGTTATTGCAGTAGTGTGCATACAATATTCAAAGATACCTGAAAAGTTAATTTATATTGAATTAGCAATCAGAAGTATAAAATCGCGGACCAAATAAATGGAATACAATTTATATAATGGTTATTTTATTCTTTTACAACTGCTATTACTTGCACAATAGAATTTAGATTATAAGTAATCATTTCTGTGTCACCTTTTATTACTGTCATAGCGCTCAACATAAAAAGATACACAATAAAAATGTGGAAAGAAAAATAATACGTATTCAATTTTTAATTGGCTTCACTAAACTTCAAGAAAACTAAGAGAATAACTTATATAAATACCTCTGGTCTTCAGTTAAAATAATAAGCATGTTTTTCTTAAGCGCTTCTACAAGATTTACATTTGCAAGTTAAGTAAATATTGTATAATTAAGCGATCTTTAACCAGAATTAAATGTACCTTAGTTTTGCTCTGTTAATAAATAAACTTGAAATAGCAAGAATATTAAAGAACAAATTATTTGTGAATGTGGAAAAAGAGAATTTTACTGCGAGCGGGATTCGAACCTGCGTCCTTTCCAGTGACCAACGGCCATACCCAATCTCCACATCACATTTGTCTTTACGACCCACGCCACCTATCGGATGCATTTACGAGCATGCATTATTCTAATATACTCGTAGTAAGTTAAATTTTTCAATTAAAATTCCTATTATTTGATGGCGCAATTTTTAAATAATTTGATCTGTATTTTACTTCCCCGAAAACACAAAACCTACAGCTATCTATCACCTAAAAACTAGGTTTTGGCTGCGGCAGAACCGCAGGCAGAGGGTAATATACCCGAAAGCCGCCGGCGGACCACCGAAGGAATGTAACATAGTTCCAGTGGCCCGCCAATAAAGGCGGAGAGACGGCACACGGCGGGTTTCTTTAGTGGGTGAGGGCCCCACACTACCCTGTTCGTTGCCCCGAACGACGGGGTGTGCGGTTAGGTACATTTTTTCCCGCCTAAACAAAAAAAAAAGGCAGAGGGTAATATATAATATGTTGTATACATATGTAGGTACACACGTAACTACGTGTGAGTATTTTCCATGGCTACCCTGCATCATTTCTATTGCCGGACGTAATCAAGGCTGCTGGTATAAAAACTTTTATTTCCCAACAATTATGATGTAACATTGCAATAAATAGGGTTTCCATGATTGTTTACTACGGAAAATTATTGAAACAAAACTTTTAAAATAAACTAATAATGTTATTTCAAGCATTGAATGGAAAAGTTACCTACAGTTTTTCATACTACGAGTTAAGTGTGCAAAAAATTCAAACACAATTTGTTATTTGTCAGTTGTTACATAACAAAATAGAATAGGTAACTTTGTAACAAGTAGGTTGTACGTATGCTCCGAGGGTAGCTCGAGTCCGAGGGTAGCTCGACCTCGATGCCGCCGCCGGGGAGACCAGGAAGAGCGGCCAAAAGGGGCCGAAGTACGGGTAGGTCGTACATGGGTGTGGTGCCGCGCTCTTTGTCCCTACTGGACGGAGTCGGCGACTTAGGAGGAGAGCTTACGGTGGAGGAGAGGGTGACCCTCCTCACATCGAGGCTCCGAGAGGTGCCTTCGGACGAAGATAGTCCACCTACAGTGGACCAGATTGCCCGGAATGCCTCCGACGCCCTGGCTATCGTTTCCACGGTGGCTAAGGGTGGCGGAGCCTTCAGGGCAACTTCGCGGAGTCCCTCAGGAAGGCCTCCGAGATACATAATAGCTTGATAGAGTCACTCCGGCGTAACCTGGCACCGGGAGGGACCGGGAAGCCGGAGGCGCACTGCCGTTGCAGGCGCCTTGAGGCGTAGGTGACAGAGCTCCGGAAGGAGCTCGCCACCCAGCGAGCCAAGCTTGCAAAGGCTGGGCCAGGAGACTTTGCCTCAACGGCGGGCGCGGGGCCTCCGAACCCTGGTCTCCTGACGGAGGAGCAGTTGCGCCAGGTCATGGATCACGTCAACGCGGGCTATGACCCACGCAGCGGCTCCTTAAACGCTAGGGTGGCGCCGGAGCCAAGGCTCCGCCCAGCATTGGCTACGGACAAGTAGGTCGCGCCGTCTTCAGGCCCAACGCCGCTGCCCTGTCAGGGTGGCCACGTGACCGGTTACTCCGCGGCTGCAGCTGCACCCAGGGAGGAGTTCCTTCCTCTCTCACGTGCTGGCCAGCCATCGCGTGCCTCGGCAACCGTGCCCCGGGATTCTCGAGTCCCACCTCCCACGCCGTCCAGCCCTGCGCCCTCTGAAGAGGGTTGGCAGACAGTGGACGGCGGGAGGAAGAAATCCCGGGGCAAGAGGAAGAAGGGGACCGCGTCCGAGTCTGCTGCCCGGGCTGCGGAACCCGCTGCGTCGAGGAGCAAGCCCGGCCCCAAGAAGCCGCGCACTGTTCAACGCGTGCCTGGCATCCGGACGGTTCCCTGACTGCTGGAAGGAAGGGAGGCTGGTACGCATTCAATAGTCTGCCATTCAGCTGCATCAGGGAGGCGCTCCGGTACCTCGAGGTGCCTGCATGCCTGAGGCCGCTAGTGGCAGACTTCTTTGAAGGCCGCAGCGTTCTCTATGAGAGCCGCATAGGGGACGTTGTGAGGAGACTCATGTCGTGCAGTGTCCCGCACGGTTTGGTTCTAGGGCCGCTCTTGTGGGACATCGCTTACGACTGGGTGCTACGCTGTCGGCTCTCTCCCGGGCTGGCCCTAGACAAGTCGGAGGCCCTACTTTTCCATGGACCCCAACGTCGGCCACCTGCTGGTGCCTCGATCACGGTGGACAGGGTTCAAATTAAGGTGAATGCACAGATGAAGTATCTGGGCCTGGTGCTGGACGGGCGGTGGCGCTTTTAAGATATAAGAAGGTAGGTACCTAATAAGAACGCACTAATTATAGTT
Source organism: Leucoma salicis (assembly GCA_948253155.1). NCBI lineage: Eukaryota > Metazoa > Arthropoda > Insecta > Lepidoptera > Erebidae > Leucoma > Leucoma salicis. The sequence continues at coordinate 18,369,211 of OX411815.1, read as the reverse complement.
ATAAGAAAAAAGTTTTAAGTTAAAGTTTAAAGTTTCTTGCCTAAAGGAAGTTCCCTTTAGGCAAGAAACTTTCCACCGCAGTTATATATTACATTTAGATTTTTTTTTTATTGCATGTAGTGGCAGACTAACCACGGTCCATCTGATGGTAAATGGTAACCGTCGCTCTTGGACTCGACTATACCGAGAGTATTGTAAAGCCACTGCTCACCAATTCATTTCACAGATATGAAATGAAATATAAACGGCTATCTCCTGCTACAGCCAAAACGCAACGATGTGATTCATGGCCGGTCACACGAGAGATGGTGGTACCAACCCGCTCGGGCCAGATACCAAGTGAGTACTCCCACTTGATACCTAGCCCTAATACCAGTCGTGCAATGGATGATAATTGCTTACTTCCCTTAGTCGCCTCATACGACACCCGTGGGAAAGAATGGGGTGGGAATCTATACTATTATAAAGCTGTTACAGAGCTGTGTCCGTGTCTACATTTAAGATATTTGAGAAAAAATTACTGTAATAGGCTATATAGGCTTGTCTAAACACAAAACAATTTTTTTTCGAATTTTTTCTGTCTGTTTGTCTGTTTATCTGTTTGTTTGTTCGCGCATCACACAAAAACTACTGAACGGATTTTGATGCAACTTTTTTTATTTGAAAGGCCTTGATTTGACTTAAAAACTGGTAGAGATTTTATCCCGCTACAAACTAGCTTTTAGCTGCGGCGAAGCCGCTGGCAAAGGCTAGTTCATATAGATTATTATATTCGCCTTGCGTCAAATTTGAAATCACAGTACTCGACACAGGACGTCAATACCTAAACCCAAACGTCATACGAATATTTATATAGTTAAGTCACAGCAGAATTAATTCAACAATTGGTTGCCAATAAAAGATGCAAACCCTACTTGTAAACAATGATATGTAGTACATTCGTATTGTAATAATATACTGTCATTCTAACACATGTTAATGCAACAATACTGCTTTAAAATCCTTTGTAACAAGCTTTTATTTTACATAATCATACCTTTTGTTATGTTAATGATAGTGGTTGAAAAATATACCTAACATTTCAAGTGCTTTCTATTTTTAACAATGACGTAATAAAGTACAAATTATTTGTGAATAAGAAAAAATAAATTTTTTGTACTAGCGAGAAACGAACATGCGTCTTTTTCAATCGGGGAAGTGCTCTAAGCCACTGAGCTATAGTACAGATCTTTCGATCATCCCAATTCCCATTTGTCTTCACGACCAACGCCATCTATCGGAAGCATTTACATGCATTAAACCAATATAGTAAGTTTAATTTTGCAATTAAAATTCATACTATTTGATGGCGCGATTTTTTAAAACATTTTTGATCTATATTTTTTAGCACTTAATATACTCCGCCATTTTTTAAAGTACAAATTATTTGTGAATAAGGAAAAAGATTTTTTGCAAAAAATCAAAAATAACGTAATAAATTAGATAAATTATAGTATAATTGCCAGGTAAAAGAGAATCCACCCTTTATTGACTTTATAGCAATATTCAAGGGAACATAAAGCATTTCAGTCATAGCGACCAGAGAACTAATGTAAGAGAATTTACTTTAGATTATTTTTTATTTATGGTGCCAGAAGGTTCACCTGATGGTAAGTGGTACCCGCTACTTATGGATTCAGCGATACTAAGAATACTGACAAGCTACTACTCACTATTTCATTACTACGATGGGCAATAAAGGAATTTTAATCAGATGGGACGCCAGTCCGATGCTTGGTGCAAGCGCGTGTCTATATTTGTTCTCCGAGGCACTGGAAAGTTCCACCCCCAAGTTAGGTGACGTTTAGATCAACGAATCTATTTTACTTATTAAAGTCGAGTGCATAATATATAGAATGAAGGTCCAATTCCACTCTCAATGGGCCTAGCCAAGTTGCATTCTATGATCACTAACGCTAAAGAAAACTATTAAAATGTATGGGAAATTGACATCTCTAGTGTTAAGTCACGTGATTTAGCATTATAGATATCGTTAAAAATATGAAATTCCCATACATTTCAATAGTTTTCTACAGCGTTAGCGATCATAGAATGCAACTTGGCTAGGCCCACAGGAATGCTAAACTTGGGGTGAATATATACACGATTAAAATATTCTAATGTTGAGACACTTGACGAGACATTTGCCACAGCATAATTAAAATTTGCAATCTTAAAACTAAGAAACAACTCTTTAAGTTCAACAACAAAATGAAGTTCAATAACTTCCAGTTGTCTAATACTTGAGAACAAGGAACTTTCAATTATTTGATACTGTCGATCACTAGATACTCGTAATAAATTATCTGTCACTCGATCTGCCGCGTCTTAAAGTGTTAAACAAACTTTCGACAATTCTCGAATTCCCGTCATAACTTTGTAAATAATTCATTTATTCTTTCAGAAATATTTGATTTGCAAGGAAAAACAATATTTTTAAACACCTATTCAGTTTACAATTCAATGCTGCTGAATTTCACTATTAGAATATTTTAACTAAGAACGGCGAGGTGCGAAAGATAAGCAATAATAAGATGGTTTGGGTACTCAAAGATCATTTGTATAAAAGAAGAATGACAAAAAAACATACGGGTGGGTATAAGGAGTGTTAAAGGTGCAATTAGGGGAAAGACCTTGTAGTAGAACGTTCTCTAACCAAATCGGAGACGTTCTCGAGAATGGCGAGGCCAGGCCTTTAATTGACGCGGATAATGAAAAAGAATGAAACGAGGATCGTAGCAAATGGAAATCTGTTGTCTCTAAAACTTAACCCTCCGGGGAACTAGCGTATGTATGTATTTATGTTCTGTGCTACTGATATTATAAATACTTATCAAGATGTTTATCTGTTAATCACGCTTAAACGACTGAAAAGATTCAGATGTAATTTGGTAAGTAGACAGATGAGACTCAAGATTAACATATAGGATAGTTTTTTCCTCAATAAGCAAATGATTCCTTTTAAGATAGCTATATTATTATGTTTTGAATAAATGCAAAGATTATAAATAAGGAGTTTATGTGTTTACTAAATAAGGAGTTTCTGTGTTTGGAAAAATATAACAAAGGTAAAAATAAGTTCTGCATAGAAAGAGGGGCTTGTTCAAACAATTTAAATGGTGCCTGCACCCTAAAGATGTTACGTGGCCGAATTATTTATACTGTGTGAAATCTCGGTTAAGCGGACGGTCGGTTAATTTCTATGCAAATGCTCGTGATAAGAGCACGGTTCGCTGCGGCCACGGCACATTGCGTACGGCCTCGGTGGCCAGTGGCCGAGCACGGACCGGATTTAGAGTAGAGTTTAGATTATACAACATCTGGGACACAGCGGGCCTTGTCAATACATGTTACACAACATAACCGACTCCTGTAAGGGAAAATAATTAATATAGCGCATAGAAATATAGAACTTGATGTTGCATTTACATGACGTATATGAAGCTACGGGTGTGAGCAGAAACTGAATGATTTATAATTACAGAGCCTTCTATCAGTTACGTGTTATCTCGCTTGACGCGTATCCAGTCTACTATATAATTACATTTTCCCGTATAAATTAAGTTCAGTGGCAGTAAATTGCTGTGTTCGTGACCTGTGTTGTTGTTGCTTAAAATTACCCAAATAATTTAATTATGATACATATAATGTGTAATGAAACTTTTTTATAGGTATATGATTTTCGATTGCTAATATAAAATACTTCTCCGTACCTTCCTTTTTTTATTTTTTTTTTATTTTGCCTGTAGTGGGAGAAGAGCCACGGCCCATCTGATAGTAAATGGTAACCGTCGCTCATAGATTCAATTATACCGAGTATTGTCAAGCCGCTGCTCACTACTTCATTTCACTGATATGAAATGAAAGAATTAACGGCTATCTCCTGCTACAGCCAAAACGCAACGATGTGCTTCATGGCCGGTCACACGGGAGGCGGTGGTACCAACCCGCTCAGGCCTGATACCAAGTGAGTACTCCCACTTGGTGCCCAGCCCTACCACCAGTCATGCAATGAATGATAATTGCTTACTTCCTTTAGTCGTCTCATACGACACCCGTGGGAAAGAATGGGGTGGTAACACTTGTATTCTTAGTCCGTCACCCATTTTATTTTTGATCACACACGACATGTTATGTAAAACTACATATATAAGGATTAGTAAATACATGAAAACAAAAATAAGGTACCCATCTCAGCTTGTGCTGCAACACCTTGATGCTCCAGCGCTGATATTCTGATGGGCCCACGATGGATAACGAATGCCAAGCACGTAGCTGTGCATTAGAAATACCCAAGTATATATAATAGGATTTATATTCTTACAACAATTAAACCTAATAACTATGTATGTATATTTATAAACATAAAAAGAAAAAAGTACCTATATATATATATATATATATATATATATATATATATATATATATATATATATATATATATATATATATATATATATATATATAAATACTAGCTGACCCGGCGATCTTCGTACTGCCATATATTTTTTCTTGAATAAATATTGCAATTATAAATTGAGATATAAAGTATCCTATCTCTTAAGTTGGAACAAAACAAACATTTAAAAAAAAGAAAAGTTAAAATCGGTTCGGTAGTTTCGGAGTTCATCCCAGACAAACATCGTGACACTGGAATTATATATAATCTATATCTATATCTATACTTATAATAAAACTGTACTGTACTGAGGTCAATTCTGTACATTGAATATATATTCAAAATTAATATTGGAGGATGAATGGTGATCGATACTGATGCCAAAAATGTAATCAGTAAATTTTTTATCTGTCTGTATATGCACGCATGGGTCAAAAACTACTGAAGTGATTTTAACCAAACTTAGTACGATTGTAGTCCATACTCCTGGGGAGGTTATAGACTATATAACATAACGCTAAGACACATAGGAGCTGAGCAGTGATGATAAATTTGAAGCAAGTCGGATGAAAATGCGCTTTCGAGCTCTTATCCTCGCATACGTTGATAATACACCAAAAGTATGTATTACAAAGATGATGATGTCTTCATAAGATCTACAAAAAATTCCTCAATAGTATATATCTATCTTTCTCGCTACTAAATACACATAAAAAATGTTTAAAAAATCGCGCTATCAAATAGTATGAATTATAATTGCAAAATTAAACTTACTCTATATTGGTTTAATGCATGTAAATGCTTTCCGATAGATGAGTCGTAAAGACAAATGTGATGAGGAGATTGGGATGACCGAAAGATCTGTACTATAGCTCAGTGGCTTAGAGCACTTCCCCGGATTGGAAAAGACGCGGGTTTGATTCCCGCTCGAACAAAAAATCTCTTTTTCCTTATTCACAAATAATTTGTACTTTAGTAACTTGTTTTGTTTGATAGCTCTTGACTGGTCTTGAAAACTAGTACTTACAAATTTTATCCCGCTATTATATCGGGAATCTGAGAAATTTGTCTGCGGCGGAGCCACGAGCTAAGACTAGTAATAAATTTAGATATTTAACTGCAAATTTAAATAAAGACCACCAGTTGTTGTACTTTCGAGACCCTTATAATTCAGATTAACTGTTCCGAGGCGTTGTAAATGTGAAAATGTGTTATGGTATTATTATATATTTTTTAAGTATTTGACTTATTTAATCATATTCAAAGTTCGATAATGTGATATCGAAAATTTTTGCGAGCCAATTTCGCACTTTGTGTTTATGTATTTGTGTATTGTTTACGAAGTCCTTTGTGGTAAAAGAATTCATTCATTCAAGGACATGTTATTATGTGTTCAGAGCACAAACGATGAGTATTTATGATGAAATCACTACCATTGTTTCAGTGTAGTAGCATTAGGAATATATTATGCTATCGTATTAGACTATACAACAAATTATTTGTGAAAGTGGAAAAGACGTCGTTGGTCCGTCGGTGAAGGAAAACATTGTGAGAAACCCGCTTGCCTGAGAGATTTTCTCGACGGCTTGTAGTCTGCCGACCTACACTGGACCAGCGTGGTAGACTATGACCTAATCCCTCTCACCTTAAGAGGAGACCTGTCCCCCCCCTCGTAAACCATTACAAATACTGTTATTACATGAAATAAAAGCACCACATCTGGTAATCCATACATATAAAGTTCTCAATCCATCTATATTGATGGATGATAAATGGCCTTCAGTCGTTACATTTTGCACTGCTACACCGCAAGTCTGCACCACAACGAGAGATCTTTTTTTTTACGCGTTTTTTTTTTATTGCTTGTAGTGGCAGACGAGCTACGGTCCATCTGATGGTAAATGGTAACCGTCGCCCATGAACTCGACTATACCGAGAGTATTGTCAAGCCGCTGCTCACCAATTCATTTCACAGATATGAAATGAAATATAAACGGCTATCTCCTGCTACAGCCAAAACGCAACTATGTGCTTCATGGCCGGTCACACGGGAGATGGTGGTACAAACCCGCTCGGGCCCGATACCAAGTGAGTACTCCCACTTGGTACCCAGCCCTACCACCAGTCATGCAATGGATGATAATTGCTTACTTCCCTTAGTCGCCTCGTACGATACCCGTGGGAAAGAATGGGGTCGTGACACTTGTATTCTTAGTCCGTCACCACACGGAACAAAAAAATCATTTATGGATACCTGTCCGCTGGGCAGACGGAGGGACTATGCCGAAATCCCAGTGGAACTGGTCTACCTGCTAAAACCACGCGGTGTTCCTTCAGACGTCCTTTAGTTAGGGGTGAGGTGTACGCTCTACGCATGAGTTCCTCCACCCCTAACAGGAATGGCCCTCCATTCAAGAGATCCTGTGCCACCTGCATCCAATGGATCCCCGAGTCTAATACGATAGCATAATATATTCCTAATGCTACTACACTGACTCAATGGTAGTGATTTCATCATAAATACTCATCGTTTGTGCTGAACACGTAATAACATGTCCTTGAATGAATGAATTCTTTTACCACAAAGGACTTCGTAAACAATACACAAATACATAAACACAAAGTGCGAAATTGGCTCGCAAAAATTTTCGATATTACATTATCGAACTTTTAAGTCAAATACTTAAAAAATATATAATAATACCATAACACATTTTCACATTTACAACGCCTCGGAACAGTTAATCTGAATTATAAGGGTCTCGAAAGTACAACAACTGGTGGTCTTTATTTAAATTTGCAGTTAAATATCTAAATTTATTACTAGTCTTAGCTCGTGGCTCCGCCGCAGACAAATTTCTCAGATTTCCGATATAGTAGCGGGATAAAATTTGTAAGTACTAGTTTTCAAGACCAGTCAAGAGCTATCAAACAAAACAAGTTACTAAAGTACAAATTATTTGTGAATAAGGAAAAAGAGATTTATTGTTCGAGCGGGAATCAAACCCGCGTCTTTTTCAATCCGGGGAAGTGCTCTAAGCCACTGAGCTATAGTACAGATCTTTCGGTCATCCCAATCTCCTTATCACATTTGTCTTTACGACTCATCTATCGGAAAGCATTTACATGCATTAAAACAATATAGTAAGTTTAATTTTGCAATAATAATTCATACTATTTGATAGCGCGATTTTTTAAACATTTTTGATCTATATTTAGTAGCGGAGCATGTCAAATGCTAAAAAATATAGATCAAAAACAAGTTTCATCAAAATCCGTTTTTACGTGATGTTGGAACAAAAATAGATAATAATTCTATAAAAAAAATTGTTTTTACGCCTAAATAACCTAATACAGTAATTATTTCTGAAATTAGGCCCGAGCTCCCTTCCCTATGCTCTCCTTATTATCATTCCTATCCTCCTCTTAGTATCCATCATATCCTCACCTTATTATCCTTTCTCCACACCTTCCCGTCCCTTTCCTTGGTGATGGTGATGCGCGTGTAACGCCTCTGATGTTACTAGCGTCTATAGGCTACGATAACCGCTTACCATCAGTTGGGCCGTATGGTTGTTTGCTACTCACGTAGTATAAAAAAAATTGCTCAAATGTATCAACATGGCACTGTATATACTTGTAAAGAGGGTAGTTCTGCATAATTGTGTAATTCACGCTTCTAGAGCAATATTAATTACGATCTACAAATACGTATATTCTACCGAATACTTGCAACGTGATACTAAGACTAGAGTACACGTCGGTGCTAACGCTAAACAAACTTGCTTGGAGCTAACATTTTGCTGGTGAATAAATAATTGAGCACACGGTATATTCTGCTCGATATTATAACTGTTTAAATCTATATAGGTACGTACTTTAGCTAGTAGAACACCGTAATATATATTTAGTGCCTTATATGCAGCAATTTATGACTACTGGTAACCAGCATTGGTGAAAGACTCGCTTTCTTACGCACTACCGTATTTTTTTTTTGTTAAGTCGGTTAAAAATATACCTAACCACACAACCTGTCGTTCGGGGTAACGAACGGGGTAGTGTGAGGCTCTCACCCACTAAATAAACTCACCATGTGCCGTCTCGCCGCCTGTATTGACGAACTCGAACTGTCTGGCATTACTTTAGTTGTACGCTCTACCGCCTAGACGCAACAAGGTTTTAACCATCCGAAAATACTACGTAAAGTTACGTACTTACCTATTTTTTCAGGATCAAGCGCGTTAAAAAAAAGAAAAGGTCTATTCACTTTAGTATTTAATATTTATAAAACTCTTACGTTGAATCAGACGTCATATCTGGTGAGTGCATAATATTATAATTAAAGATAATGCTAAACACTAAAGTACTTCATACAAATAGAATATCTACAACTACTTGGCCCACCCTCCCATCATTCACCTGGCCTCCAAATTCCAAGTGAAATCGGAATCCAATTGTACAATTTGTGAATTCAATGTACTAAATGGATCCTATAATTGTATAGAATAGATACCGATGTATATAGAGTAGCCACTCGTCCAGCCGGGTACTCTATGCCAGTGTTTGAATCTAAAGGTTTGTAACAACGAAATAAGAACCATCAATTAACCCTTTAACGCATCTTTACTATGAATTTAGGGCAAAAAAAATATAGACACGGATTTCGTACATGATTGAAATCCTTATCCTTACTGGTATTATATTTTTGTTTGTTTTTTGTTACTATCATCATGAAACTTAACACATAACTTTTTTTTTTGTTAAAGCGGGGAAAAATATTCCTCTACGCACACCCTGTCGATCGGGGCAACGAACAGGGTAGTGTGGGGCCTTCACCCACTAAAGAAACCCGCCGTCTCTCCGCCTTTTTTGGTGGGCCACTGGAACTATGTTACATTCCTTCGGTGGTGAATACATACCTACGTATAATCTGAAACCCAGAAAAAGACATTGGCGTGTTTGTACTGCGGGGTATAGGCAGAGATAGTACCCACCCCGCAGAGTACCCGTACAGCTTCTTTGTATTCTGACAAAATGGATGGTTCTTGTGGTATACTAATTTTCGTCAGAGATAAATTAATGTACAGCACATTAATTCACACATAAATCTATATAATTCTCGTGTAACAGTGTTTGTCGCCATTCTCCTCCGAAACGGCTTGAGCGATTCTTATGAAATATGTGTATATTCAGTAGGTCTGAAATAGGATGTAAACTATTTTTCATACCTCTAAGTGATAAGGGTGGTGTCCACCCCACAAATTTTCTTTTTATTTTTTGGACAACATTTTTTATTTTCATTTTTTTTATGATACATACAACATACATAAAAAATATGGCGGTACGAAGTTCGCCGGGTGAGCTAGTATATTTATATTATTTGACGTAATTCCACGCAGACAAAGTCACGGGACGAATATAGTATATCCTAAAATAAAATTTTAATGCCATGCAGTAAATCATCATTCATCATATTTCAGAGTAGGTACCCTACAATGGGGAAAACGTCAAGTCCATTCACTACCCTCAAAGATTTAATAATTAAGCGGCAATAGTTATATAATATAGTAGCGGCAATAGTTATATAGTTATATAATAATAGCGGCGGCTGTGTAACACAGCACACCCAAGTCATAACAATACCTACTCTTAGTTTAATACTAGCCTTTGCCCGCGGCTCCTCCTCAGCCAAAAGCTAGTTTTTAGGTTATATCTCAGGTTTCCAATATAGTAGCTGGATAAAATGCATACCAGTATTTTAAGTCTAATCAAGAGCTATTAAAAAAAATTCGCATCAAAATCGGCTCAGTAGATTTTGCGTGATGCGCGAACAAACAGCCAAAAAATCTAAAAAAAAATCGTCTTGTGTTTAGACACGCCTATGTAGCTTAATACAGTCATTTTTTCTGAAATATCTTAAATGTACAGACATAGCTCTGTTACAGCTTTATAGTATAGATATATAGTTTAGCAGTATCTTTGAACAGTACAATACCTGCACTATATACCTATTCAGGTATTGCTATAAATCTCTTACAACCAAACCAAATAGAGCTTAGAGTTAGTATTAGCAGTGTAAGTAAATACAAACATATTTTAGTCATTTTTGGTCTATATATTTTTTAGCACTTGACATGCTCCGCTACTTTTTAAAGTACAAATTATTTGTGAATTAGGAAAAAGAGATTTTTGTACGAGCGGGAATCGAACCCGCGTATTTTCCAATCCAGGGAAGTGCTCTAAGTCACTGAGCTATCGTACAGATCTATTGGGTCATCCCAATCTCCTTAGCACATTTGTCTTCACGACCATCGCCATCTATTGGAATACATTTACATGCTACTGCATGTATGGATTAATATCCTGAACCTGTACTGACTGGGCGTACAGGTTCAGCAACAAATCAACAAACCAAACAAAAAAACTCACTTGGTAAAAACATTTTAGTGACGTTTTGAATTTTATTATATAATATTAATCTATTGTTAACTTTTAACACTAACAATTATCTTAATATATAAAAAATAAAGAAGGAAAGGGTCTAGCAGGAAAGAAAGTATTATTGTCACTAAACAAGTCGGAAGATTGATAACAATTTTATAAACCTATATCAAATAACACTCCCCGCGTTAGGTTTCAGATTTTCATCTAAGAAATATCTCATTACGCGTCTTATCAATGACAACTGAATCTTTACTGCTGACAAGAGAGGCTAATAGACGATTCTAAATCAATATAAGCACGGTACACCCCGATCTCCAACATCATGGCGACATTACGCCTCGGGCGTTCATCAATTCTCTTTATGGGCACTTTCTTTTGCCAGCGACACTATCAGCAGTGTTGGGTATCACGTTAAATTTTACGACGCTGACTCATTTGTGTCTTCGTCACTCATTTTCGGCATCAAGTTCAATAATCGACCTCATTTCTTCGTTCATTCGAGCGTTCATTTTCTCAAAACATTACAGGATTGGTAGATATTGTGTATGTTCGCATTTTAAAATACGCAATCTCTTTTATATCAGAAACTGAATAATTTGAAGATCTCATTTTGAAGCATAGTATATAAGGTAATATATGAGCACGTATGCTAAAATTAATGACTCGGAGTTTATTGCTTTTCAGATAACGACTTAGTTTTGCAATGCAATTTAAATAAGATGAAAATCTGAACTTTCAATCACGACTGTGGACAATTAGATACCAACTCCACGTATGTCATTATGAACTTCGTTGTTGAGAATCACGTAACGGATATGTACATCCTATTTATATTAACTATTCTATTCATTAAAATATTTTATGTAACGTTACACAACCGCAGTCAGTGTGTATACCGCGGGAAGGATTAAATACTTTAGTTATTGTACCACCACAATGTTTAAAAGATGATGGAATTAAGCAACGGCTGACTGACCCTTATAAATACTACCGGTCTTTATAACCTACTTCAAAAATAAATAAAACATATCCCAGACCCGATTATAAAGGTTACACGCGTAAACAGATTTTGGTTAACAAAATGCTACAATATTTTAATATACGAGTATATGTGAATAAGTTTTCCTAAAGAATGTATGACAATTTACGTGTTTTAGTTTTCAAACTTATAATATTGTTGTCATATGACTTTACAAATACACAAACACTACATACAGCCCGCGACTTCGTCCGCGTGAATTTTAGAATATAAATACGTCTCTCTACAGTACACTAATAATCTATTTGCAAATGTTTTCTGAATATAAAATGTTTTCTGGGTTTGGACTATGTGTGTACTAAATTTCATGACGGTCAGTTGAACAGTCAAGGCGTGACAGCTTAACAAACCAGCAAATAAATAAACTAGCGATCTATATTAGTAACATCGATGTATAAAACAGAGAAGATCCCCAATTAGGCACTAAAAGTGTTCACTATAAATGAGTGCAGATTACGCTTTCCAGCACTCATTTCGTTTAGTGATGTTTCGACGCGCGAGCATCCGCAACGCTAGCAAAGTATCAACATGCCTAATAATACTAACATCTCTTTTGAAAAACTTATTGACTGTATATTTTTCTCTCATTCTTTCTGAATAGTGTTATTACACTCACGCACACAGATAAAAGTTATTACTATTTTATAAAACAAATGCAAAATTAATGCTATACATATAAGAAGAACAAGTTGTATTATATATACAACTTTTGCCACGATTTCTAAACACAATTGTGTATCCTTAATTTTTAGATCAATGATTAGTAAACATACATTATACATAAATAATATTAATCCGACTGGAGAAGAAACACGCATTATTTCCACTAGCATAAATAAAAGGACTATTTAATGCCTCCTTTGTAATAGGTTTTATCAATCTACGCAACTTTTTTTATAGTTGATTAATATATTTATTCTAGCAATTATTTCATAACACCGCCCAAGACGTTAAGAATGAATGTGTTATCGAAATTCACAGTCCCGGGCAATTGTCACAATGGCTAAATTAGCAAAGTATCTGGGACCGTATTTCAAGAGATGCAGGTTCAAATCCTGCTCGTGACTGTTATTTTCGGTTTCACATTTTCACACTTTGTGTTGATTCATAACATTATTAGAAGAACAATAAATCACAGGATTAATAAAACATAGCATAGCATCACGCCTGTATTCCCCGAAGGGGTAGGCAGGGGTGTATTAATACCCACGATTCGCCAGTTATGTTTAAGTCCCACGTAATATAGGGCGAGCCTATTGCCGTCTACCGGACACATTTCCAAACTCCCGGCTGCTGAGACTAAGAATTTTTCTTTTTTTTTTCGAAAAAGCTCAATAACACTTTCCGACCCGGGGATCGAACCCGAGACCTCATGATCAGTAGTTGCTCACACTACATATAATAAATAATTAAAAAAATAATCTATGCAACTGATTTAAATTGACAAGTTGTCATATTTATTTATCTTCAGAACAAATTTACAAAGCGCAAACACGATTTTTATGACACATAAAATTAATATGCTGAGCCTATTATTCTTGTTAACCATATTCAGACTAATCCACAACCACCTGGCCGCAAAGCTAATCCTAGTATTAAAACTGTGAATATCTCTCCGATTTATCATCCCTGAAAAGAGCCTTCAAAGTATTATCCATATATATCGAATATAAAGACTAGAAGTGTTATCGCCGCATCGCTGATATATACTAAAATTACCTTGATAATATGTCAAATTTACGAAACAACATTTCTGTATAAGAGTGCGAAGGTACAATATTAAAGCTTTGCGGATTTATTTATTTTTTAACTTTTTTGTTGGTGAGGAAAAATGTACTTAATCGCACACCATGTCGTTCGAAGCAACAAGCAGGGTAGTGTTGGTGAGGGCCACTAAATAATCTGACATGCGCTGTCCTTCCGCCTGTATTGGCGGACCACTGGAATTATATGATATTAGTTCAGCTGCGGAATTCTAACCTAAAAGTTATAATTTATCTATACCTATACTAAAACTAGCCTTTGCCCGCGGCTCCGCCTACTAAAACTAATTTTTAGGTAATACCTCAGGTTTCCGATATAGTAGCATTATAAAATGTATCCCAGTTTTTAGGTCTAATCAAAGGCTTTCAAATAAAAAAAGTTGCATCAAAATCCGTTCAGTAGTTTTTGCGTGATGCGCAAACGAACGAACAGACAAAAGATCTAAAAAAAATGTTTTGTGTTCAGACACGCTTATATAGCCTAATAAAGTCATTTTTTTCTCAAATATCTTAAATTTACAGACACAGCTCTATTACAACTTTATAATAGTTAGGATAAGCATTTCTAATATGTGATTTAAAACTCAATGGTTTTACGCGACGTAAGTATAATCCTAATTAATAGCAACAAAATGTGAAATAGGGATGGTCTCGAATTGCTTCGTGAAATAAATTAAGCTATGCGTATTAAAAAAATGCGCAATTCAACATAGGTGGAATTAATTTGAGTACTCTACTGCTTATGCAAGGTTTTGTTGATACATATGGTATAATGATGTACTCGCACGCTCGATTATTCTGATAAACTCGCTCATGTTATTGATATTCTTACAAATATTTGCGAAATTTTGTTAGAAGTGCTATAATAATCTAAATTCTAGCTATTATTAATGTGAAAGTTTGTATATTTACTTTTAAACGCAAAACGGCTGATTGGATTTGAATTAATATGGTACACAGATAGTTTGGTACACAGTTGTTTTTTTTTATCACTCTATTGGAGATAACTGTGGGCAGATCACTTAACGAAGCAACTACCATTGGGGAAGGATACCATTGGCTTGTCAAGAGTCGAGCACCAATTAGGCAGTGCAGCATGGTTTCTATTAATTGTAACCATCATGTAGGCTAATGATCTGGACAAATCCGCAATCCTTTGGATGCAGGTGGTGCAAGACAACTCATTATGATGCTCTCTTGGGGAGGTCAAAGTCCACTATTGAGTGGATTAAAAAAAGCTGATGTATGGACGAATGATGATATAGAAATGACCTACTCTCTAATTGAAAATTCTTCGTCGTGTTAGAAATTTCAAACAAAAAATTTTCTTACACAGCAATTTATAGAATAAATTGCTACATAACGAAGGATATCTTACATTATGCTTACACAGCGCGTTACAAAAGCTCTATACACAGAGAAGCCATTAAGAGCTTTTTGCAAGTGTCCTTGGATGAAGCAAAAATTATCCACTATACATATAACCTGTACCATATAACTTTAGATATTTTTCTCTTGATAAGCAGGCGCCAAGCTTAGCCGCTCTCCTGGTAAAACTAAGTCAATGAACAGCGGTCATCACTTGCTTCCAGGAGGGTGATAGTTCGTTGGACGTCAGCCTTTTTTTTTGAGGTTAGAAAAAATGTACCTAACCGCAAGCCCCATTGTTTGGGGCAACGAACAGGTCAGTGTGAGGCCCACACCCACTAAATAAATCTGCCGTGTGCCGTCTCTCCGCCTGTACTGGTTGACCACTGGAATTGTGTGACATTACTTCAATGGTGGTTCGGAGTTAGCCTTAAAAACCAAAATGTTGTTTTGTTTTTAAACAGCACGGAGTCAATTTACTGGATTATACCTACAGTGGTCCCCAAAAAAAATTGACTTAAAAATACAACGCTACAAACTAAAACATTATCTATAAGCCATTTGAACGAAATGACACGAATAGGGTCAAGCTTTTTTCTTTAGTTTCGTTTTTACACTATAAAATAGGCAAAGTAAACGTTGCAATAGTTTTTCCAAGCCTATTTTGTGTAGCTATATTGGCGGCTTGTACTGATTTTTAAAATTCTCCACGCATAAGCTTTTTTTTTTGTATTATATAAAAAGCAGCACTACTGCTTATATGTATAGCCTTTGTTAAGGTGGGAAAAAATGTACCTAAACGCACACCCCGTCGTTCCGGCCAACGAACAGGGTAGTGTGGGGTCCTCACCCACTAATTAAACCAGCCCTGTGCCGTCTCGCCGGCTGTATTAGCAGACCATTGGACTATATGACACTACTTAAGAGGTAACAGTGATAGCCTTTTTTTTTTTTTGTTTAGGCGGGGTAAAGTGCCTGCAACCACTAAAGGAACCCGCCGTGTGCCGTCTCTCCGCCTGTATTGACGGACCACTGGAACTGTATTGGAATACTTCAGTGGCCCGCCGGCGGCTTACCCTTTCGGGTACCCTTTACTAAGCGACGCACCCGCACACGAAGCGTCACACCTTCGCGGGAGGTCTTGCGGGCGGCGAACGTTCCCCGGTCCATCCACCCGCAGCCTCAGCTAGGGCGGCATAAGGCGCAAGTACTCACCCCTGCACCACCCCAGTCGCTGGAGGTGGTTTGGGTCAGCGGAAGAGTCCTCCTCCCTGGCCCTCTCCGCCGCTTCCTTCCGCGAGATAACCTCCTCGCAGATGGCAGCGACCGCGGCTCAATTCCTATCACTGCCGGGCATCGCTCTGACAACGCTCAGCAGCGAGAAGTTCCGCCCTATTGCCACGACGAGCTGTTCGGCCCAAGCCGGGCACGACTCGAGCGTGTGCCGTGCCGTGTCCTCGTCGCAGCCGCAATGGTGACAGCCCGAAATCGCTTCCCTCCTTGCGACTATGTGCAGATATCTGCCGAAGCAACCGTGCCCCGACAGCACCTGCACTAGTCGGAAGGTAAGGACTCCGTGCTGTCGCACCGGTCACTCTCCAGCACAGGCTGGAGTGCCCCTACGGTCCAGAGACCGGCCCGGGACGTCTCCAGCCGCACCCTCAGAAAACCAGAACGGTTGGACTGATTTTGATGAAATTTTTTGTTTATATTCGAGCGAGTTCAAGGATGGTTTAGATTTACAATTGGACCCGGTGGCTGGCGCCGCGATAGGGTTTCAGGATTTTGTTCAATTTATTCTCATGTAAAAACATATAGCTATAGACCTAACAACAAAATTTCAAACACCAATAAATCCATTTTTTTAAATGAAATAAAATCCTTACTAGCTGAAATAAATTATTCCATACAAACGAAACGCCAATGTTATATAAAATATAGTTTAAAAAACTAAAATAACACGCTTTAAATAGAAAACGTGTAGTGCATAATCAAATGTTACAAATAGTTCACCTATATAGTAAAAAGCACCCCACGCTTTTTTACAATCATTATTTATTGTAATATTATTTACTACTTTTTAGTTCAACTAGCTATTTAAAGCGTGTTATTTTAGTTTTTTAAACTATACTTTATTTTCTTCTTTTTAGTCTCTCTCAATATAAAATAGTATCTAAAACTTCAAAAGTACGAAACAAAGAGACGAGTAAAGTAAAAGTAATACTACATGAAAGTAGAATATAGATAAATAACTATACTAAAAACTGCAATAGAAGCAAAAAGATTCTTATTTCGCAGACACTCATATCGCGATTCAGAAACATCGGACAACGCCGGTGCACATCTTAATATCGCGATTCAGAAACTTACACATTCAACAACTACGGAACCCTAAAAACCGATAAATACCGAATAATTTTATCAAATTAGTGTATTGTCATCGGTCCTCGATAAATCTACAAAGTTTGAACGAAATCTGGCCGTTTGAAGTGGGTCAAAATCGCGCCCAAAGGAGTCGGTTACAAACATACAAATATAAAAACATACAGGTGAAGCTAATAAAAAAGCGTGTAATAATAAAAAAAAAATTACACCATTTATAACTGAAGAAAGATTTGACCGATTTTAATGATTTGTTGGATTTGTGTCGGCCCGGAATAACAGAATAATTATTAAAAAATGAAAAAAAAAATACGCTGAGTCAGCTAGTTTTCTTCAAAATATAAATTTTACGATGAACAAACTAGGTCAATTGTACATATCACACCAGTAAAAGCAAAATAACCTCCTCATGAACTTTAAAATATAGCCTGTTTGTACATACTTTATATACATATAGGCATGGCATATGTAGGCAGATTCCATCCAGCAGGCCAACTTGACCACAAAAATAGTTACTAGTCCTCACCTATTTTCGGAGGGAATGCACATTTACACTGCTAATCCTTTACCGCAGGATTACCATGAACTCTTATTGCGATACAGTTTAGGACCCAAACTGGACTGAATCGCAATTTCGTACCGTGACGTGTCAAAGACGCAATCTTTTGTTTTTTTTTGCCGAATCATCATATAGTCTGAATTGCAAACATGACATCTTTGTATCGAAATTCGTACCATGAACTTACTTGACAACCTAAACAAGATCGCTCAATTAGACATCACGGTACGAAATACAACAACACACCTATTTAGAATTGCGCCGGCATTGAATCGCTAGCTAAAAGTTCATGGTAGGCCTGCTGATCTTATTTGCGGCTCCTAATTTCCAACTAATATTTATTGTAAAATCTTTAAAGACCCCAAACAGTTCGTTCTATTTTAGCAAAACTCCTTGCGCCCCTGCCTTCATTAAATTGCCCATAAAATTTGAAATGGAATAAAAATATACTACATAGGCTGCAAGATGTTCTACAAAATGTTGTTGCTACATTAAACAACTAGGTTACACCTACAACTGGGATACCTACATTAGTTAAAAGAAAACAGTAGGTAAAGAATTAAATTGCAACGCAAACCAAAAAGTTGACAAGTTTTTTTGTGTCCGTGTGGTGACGGACTAAGAATACAAGTGTCACCTCCCCATCTTTTCCCGCTGGTGTCGTACGAGGCGACTAAAGGAAGTAAGCAATTATCACCCAGTGCATTACTGGTGGTAGGGCTGGGTACCAAGTGAGAGTACTCACTTGCCACCGCCTCCTGTGTGACCGGTCATGAAGTAAGTCAGTGTGTTTTGGCTGTAGCAGAAGATAGCCGTTTATTCTTTAATTACATATCTGAGAAATGAAATGGTGAGCAGTGGCTTGACAATACTCTCGGTATAGATGAGTCCATAAGCGACAGTTACCACTTACGATCAGGTGGGTCATGAATCGTCTTCCATTATTAGCAATAAAAAGAAACATAATCTTCTATCTATATACAAATAATTTCTTGTACCGACTGACTAATGATCAAAGCAGAGCCTAGACAGCTGGAGCTGCAATCTTGAAATTTTGGTAGTTGATGCCTTTTTTGTTGTAGAGATCCACTAAGAAAGGATTTTTGAAAATTTCACCCCTAAGAGGGTGAATTAGGGAACGAAATTATGCATAAAAAGTTTGTGTTGTTTTTTATTTTTAAAGGAATCGGGATGAAATTCAATATTACTTACTTACTTATCATCACGCCATTTCCCTTGCGGGATAGGCAGAGAGAACAGAGTGCCAAGAGGCTCTATTCTTGCATACATCTCTCGCTTCCTCAACATTCATAACTCTCTTCATACACGCTCGCCGGTTTCGGAGACTCCTGACTCCATCTTCCTTCAATACATGACCGATTTGGTCTAGGTAGGTGAGTCTCGGTCTCCCCCTGTACCTACATCCTTCTATTTTCGCATTGTATATTGGTGTTTCTCTAGAAGTTTTTGGTCAGCCTTTCTTCTGCAATCATATTTGCTCTATCACGCTTCTCTTTCACTAAGGCCTTGGTGTCATTCTTACGTTGCCGGTATATTTCTTTCTTCTGTTCTTTCATACTTGTACTTGGGTTCAAAGAAGATACATAGTCCAGCCACGCTTTCTTCTTTTGGTCTACGGAAGCTGCTACTTCCGTATCCCACCAAGCATCACCTTTCACTTTCCTAAGCTCTTTGAGCATCTACATACTTCTTTCGCTGTATCTACCATACTATCTTTCAATACTCTCCAGCATTCTTCTATGTCATATTCCGGCTGACAATGGCAAGTCACGTTCACGGACACCCTCTGCATACTTTGCTCTTACACTCTCTTCTTGCAACTTTTCAATCTTTATTCTTTCAAGCCCTCCGAAGTGGACACGCTCTCGCCAGTGTCTCCACTTTCTGAAAAGACCACTAAGTCTTGCAATAACGAGATAGTTATCCGTGTCGATAGTGGGACCTCTGTAGGCTCTTCTATCCAGAATTTTACTTCGGAGGCGACTGTCTATCAGAATTAAATCTATCATACTTCTCTGTTCATTCCTTCTCCATGTATACATATGGATGTCCTTATGTTGAAAAAATGTGTTTGACACTATAAGGTTTCTCTCCATACATACATCTGCAATGAACCTACCTGCATCGTTCACTCTCTTATCACCAAATGAACCAAGCACGTCCTCGAAGTCTGGACGCTTGGTTCCAACCCATCCATTCAAGTCTCCGCATACGATCACGCGTTCACTAGCTTCTGCCAAATCCAGAACTTCCCTAACATTATCCCAGAACTTTTCTAGATCAGATGCCACCGAAGAGCCTACGGGAGCATAAGCTGCGACCATAAAGACCCTGGTGATACCTAGTTTTATTCGGACCCATAGAAGTCTGGGATCAAACATTCCGTAGTCTTTCACACCTGAGGCCAAGCGAGCGTACAGCAACATCCCCACTCCCATGCTGGCTCGATCGCTCTGCGGTACTCCAGACCACAGAGCTATCCCGCCACCAGGAAGATCACAGGCGTCGCTGCCCTTTCGCTTGGTCTCTGTTACACAGAGCACATCAAGCTGTCTGTCCAACATGACGGTTACCAGCTCGTGTAACTTACCTTCTACACCACCTCTTACATTCCACGTGCCTACTCGACACTCTGCTCCCCTCGACTCGCCAAACCTAACCCGCACTGCGGTACGCATTCGAGCCGGATTGCAGCTTGTGGATTACAGGCTGGCAGGGATCGCGACGGGCACGCTCCGGCCTATGATCACCCAAAAATTTCAATACTGAGGCATCTTATATAAAGTTTAAGTAACAAACATTATAAACTAAGTGCAAACCGCAACTTCGTTTGCGTGAAATTAAGTTTTTAATTTTTTTGCGGTACCCTAATTATTTTTCTAAAATAATAATATCCAAAGGTACCACTTGCAAAATCTGCTATACGCCAGTGGAAGTTCCGTCCAAATTGTTCCAGCCGTTATGGATATTAGTCGAAACAAACAGGCAGACAAACACTTTAAAATTTTGATTTGTTACTCTGATATGCATTTAGTAAAAAGCTGTTATTTAAAACTCACATCTTAAAAATTGATCACTAGTAATGTTATTAAGAAATCTTAATCTCCTAAACTGTGCAATGGAACTAGGTTACAAATCAAAGCTCTTTATAAAAACGTCTTAGAAGCCACAGTAATTACCGAACGTGGTCAATAAAATTTTATTTCATTCCACGAAAACCGTTAGCAAGTCCCTATGCCAGACACTGAAAATGACTGGCATCGATTTAAGTAAGGACTGCTTTTCACATGGAGATATTTATGTTGCATACTCCAGAGTGAGTTTTAGACACAAAAGGAAACACTGCAAACGTCGTTGACAAAGAGGTACCTACTATAGTATTAAAACCTAAAACTTTGATGATTACTAATAGTTTTATTTCATTAGAGATAGTATTTTTTAACAAAATTGTTCCTATTTTAATATTTAATTATTTGCGCGAGCGAAGCCGCAGGAAACAGCTAGTTCACTATATTTCTCGTAAACAAAAATAAAGAGAAATAGAGCCTCTACATCTATAGGTTACAACAAATGGTTAGAAATTGAACTGTATTTTTTTATTCTATTCTATTGATAAACAAAACTATCTTTAACCAATTCTCGACAAATTCCTTCCTCAGAATACAAACTACGAATATAATCCACCGTGAAAAAAAATCCTGAAGAATATTATACGGGTTTCTCATTTTATGTTAACATATTACGTGGGAGCATAAAACCTTCCTTATGTTAGAACGGAATACGTTGCATAATGGAGCATAATATAAAGAATTTTTAAAGAAGTTCTTACCGCTTCTCTTCGACAAAAATGTAATTTACCCATTCAATAAAGCGCAATACGTAGGCGTATGTCAATAAAGACTATAGTTAATTGCGTACACAACGCGCGTACTTATGAATCTAAAAAATCGTCTACTTTTTAGGAATAACAGCTTTCAATCCATATAATCCACTGGTATTCTTTAGAACGGTCATAAACATTTTAATGTATATTTTAAGTACAACAGTTCTTCGGAGTTAATTTACCATGAAACATTATTCTAAATTTCGTGCGCGTTCATTTGGGTATCATCAAATGGGATTGCATATTTTGGGTTCACTAGTAAACAGCAATCATCGAACCAGATTAATGATTGCAAAAGCTGCGGTAGATCAAAGCATCTCGGATTACAAAAAGCTCAAACGAACAATTTTTTTCTTGAGTTCATCATTCGATTAACATTTATATTCACTGTTTTAGTTACACTGCAGTGATAGTTTAGCCATAAAACCGAGGACTGTAAAGACGGTGGTATCGAGTTATTTTTTTTATATAAAGAAACCCCCTTTTTTTCTTTTTTTTTGTTAAGGTGGAATAAATGCTCCTAACCGCACTAGACTATTTATGCTTGTTTGCCATCCGCGTAGTTTAAAAATATAGAATAGGTGAACATATATATAAATTATAAGGAATCGATCCATATGAACCCGTCTCGGATTGTAGTTTGTTCCCTCATTATATGATTATTAATAAATTACCCAAATTAAAAAATATAAATTAATTTATTCCATTTATTTACCATGAGGTCTCGGGTTCGATCCCCGGGTCGGGCAATGTTATTGAGCTTTTTCCTAAAAATAAAAATTCTCAGTAGCAGCCCGGAGTTTGGAAGTGTGCCCGGTAGACGTCAATAGGCCCGCCCCCTATTACGTGGGACTTAAACATAGCTGGCGAGTCGTGGGTGTGTAATACACCTCTGCCTACCCCTTCGGGGAATACAGGCGTGATGCTAAGTTTTTTTTTTTATTTATTCCTGTCCCGTGATAATAGGTTAAATATGTAAATAATAGATTGGAAATGCAGTTGTAGTTTTAAGTCATGGACACAGCGTGTGTATGTGTGTATATGCTAATGGCAAAGGGTTATAAGACAGAGATTTGACTGCAACCACATCAAAATAATTGATAAATTTTATCTGTACAACAAACTGTGACTTGGATGTTAAGTTTATCTTTTGTTAATTACATTTTTTTGTTATAAAATCAAGTTTCTTTTTGCGCTAAAATGTTTAATTTGTTTTTACTCTTATTTGTATGTAATTACAGCAATTAGTCGTAGCTCAGCTCAGTACTGCACGCTAGAATAACTTAAGTCAAGGATGTTACAAAATGTAAGTAAACCTAATGGTTGTTTAATTAAAATCACAGTCAGATAAAACTCGGACTGCACAGATATCAAAGTCGTTTAGATCCCGTGCTGGATGTTGTCTTAACAAATAACAATAATAAGTATACTATTATTGTTATTTATTATCCGTGTGGTGACGGATTAAGAATACAAGTGTCACCACCCCATCCTTTCCCACGGGTGTCGTATGAGGCGACTAAGGGAAGTAAGCAATTATCATCCATTGCATGACTGGTGGTAGGGCTGAGTACCAAGTGGGAGTACTCACTTGGTATCCGGCCACCATCTCCCGTGTGACCGGCCATGAAGCACATCGTTGCGTTTTGGCTGTAGCAGAAGGTAGCCGTTTATATTTCATTTCATCTGTGAAGTGAATTGGTGAGCAGCGGCTTGACAATACTCTCAGTATAGTCGAGTCCATGGGCGACGGTTACCATTTACCATCAGATGGACCGTGGCTAATCTGCCACTACATGCAATAAAAAAAAATGAAAAAAAAAACTTATTATATACTTATTATTGTTATTTATTAAGACAACATCATCCATGTCTATTTGAAATCGACATAATATGTTGAAGTAATAAAGACATCATGTAAAGCATCAGAAGTGTACCCTGCTTTAATTTTGTTATGATTTTTAGCATATGACATGGTTAGCTATTCTACTGGAACAGCTGAGTTGGCAAAGCGTCTGGGACGGTATTCCAGGAGCCGAAGGTTTGAATCCTACTCGTGACTGTTATTTTCTATTTCACTTTAAAAGAAAGAAAGAAAGAAAGAAAAACGTTTATTTTGGTTTCTACAATACAAAGTAACAAAAAGAAAGAAAATACAATCATGGAGTAGAAAGCCAAAAAAGGTTTTATCTCAGCGTATGCTGAAGCACTAAAGCGGCTTCAGCGCTGGTTTTCAGAAAAAACCTTAGTTGTGCCCGACACGCTACACGACAATAGTTACATCATTAATTAGAAAAAATTGTGATATCACATTAATGTAGTGTTGACATACGAATACATATTATGCCAATTATATGTGCCAAATGTGCCAACATGTAGCTGTGAGCTTAGGTTGGAATTTCCCAATCCACAGGAACAGGATCAAATTAAATCTGATTCAGACTATGTATTAGTGCATAAGAACTAGATAGGAGAGATAAGAAATATATATATATATGTATATATATATATATATTATAGATAGACGGTAACTGTTAATTAAATCATATAGCAGAGCAGACTGACCCGTTGCCAACTAAGCTTAGTTTGCTGCCTTTTGTCTATCGAGCAGGAATTTTTTATATTTATTTTTAAAACAATTGACTGATTGGATTGAATGGAACTTTATCGCACTTTGATTAATTTATATGGCTAAGCTGTAGTAATCAAAATAAATATCAAATGCATGTTAAGTTAATCTATTGTTAATTAAATTTTTTTCGTTATAAAATCATGTTTCTTTAAAAACTGGAAGAAATTTTCATGAAAGTGGAATACGAAAAAATTTCTACAGCAGGATTTGAACTTGCGTCATCGTAAAAAAATCGTAGAGCCTGCTCGCATTTCCCAATATCCACCTTACTTTTCCCTTTTTCCAAAAGTTTGTTCTAGTAAAATAGCTGTGTCAAATGTTAAAAATCTTAATAAAATAATTTCGCCTTAATTTAATATTGCTAGCTCACTATAGGCAAATACATCCGGTAGATGGCGCAGGTCTTATGAAATAAAACGTGAGGTGGATGTTACTACAAAATTTATCGTTTTTAATTTTCACAAAAATTTGTTATAGTGTACGTTGCTCATAAGTTTTACCATAGATTAATATGTAAGTTTTACACCGCGTCGTTAGTTCAGTAGCATAAACATACTAACCCGTATCGAGTCAAATTAATTTAACAGATAGACAGTTTGGCTGTCATGGTCGTTTAACTATTATTTTGTTTTTAAATAATTTTCTAATACCAAGACCTTTGAATATTTCTAATTAAACAACACAACATCGAGAGATACCTTCCCGGGGTCATTGTACTTTGCTCCACCCACGCAAGCTCAGTCGTTGCTGTGTCAACACAATACTGTTGCCTTTCTCCGACCAAAAATCCTAGCTTAGTATCCATGACTCATTTTATAGACCCACTTAATGCCATGAATGAATGAATCATTACCTTAATAATGATAGTGACAAAAGGCAAAGTCCGCCTATTACTTTGATAACACCATTTTCTACTTTGTGTCACTAGTGTTAAGAGCTATGTAATATGTAAAGGTATAATAAATAAATAGTCCTCCAGGGATACATGTTTTGTAAAGGGACGTCACGCGATCAGCGGCGCCAGGCCCTGTTTTAACTTAACGATAATCAAATGAATTTCAACGCTACGTACATTTCGTTTGCCGTCCTTATCAAATATTACAGGCCCAAGAGAGATAGGTATACCATTCGTGTTTATATTTTGGCAAGTTCCTTGTTTTATTGATTCATACACATAATATGGGAATACTGTTGCCTAGCAAACATTGAGTTAGCGATAAAAGACCGTTGAAAAGTACTGTTAATTCTTTAATTAAAAATTATTTGCTAAATAGTTTTAGATTTATTCCTGTGCTGTAATTAATAAATTACATATTTTAATATAATAAGGCTGCTTTTAATAAAGTAGAAAGGTATTTCATAATTAATTTGAAACACCGACTGGTAACATGCGGTCTGAAAATGTTTATAAATTTATGCAAAAGCGTAATCTTATTTCGAGCTTGCACAAAATTTTACATTTACAATATTTATTTATCTTTGTACAGTTATTTCGTCATGCTTAGACGAAGAAGGCATAACAATAATAATTCTGATACGGTGAGTGATCTAGCCGCTCGGAAGTTTTGATAGCGCAGCCCGAAATTCTTGGCTACCTAACTCTATGTCATAGGATTAGAATAATTTAATGGTTAAGTACATTCTTCGATCATTTATCGAAAGTTACATTAGATACTCTATAGATTCTTCATTTTAATAAAGTAAATTAGACGGCAGTCTTAGTGCGGCAGTAAATTTTTTATAACAATAGTCGAGAGAACATGAACGCCATTATTTACACGGTGTATTTGTATTGAAGTTTAATAAAGCATCTATTGTATAATTTCACGTATAAGACTGATTGGCCGTGTGGGACCGGCTTTAGAATTGTCCCATTGTCCCACCCCTCTCTACCCACGGGAGTCGTAAGAGCTGACTGAGGGAATACCGGGGGAGTGGGCAGCAGCACTCCCTCGAGTATTAACAACATCCACTGCGATCGCCAACCGGCCTGCCAAGCGTGGCGATTACGGCATTATCCCCCATGGCGGGACCGCTCATTGTGGCGTTCTTTTGGGGAGGCCTATGTCTGTCTAGTCTAACATGTCATATCTATTCTTTTGAAGTGAATTTTGATATTAAAGATAACGATTTAGTTTTTTCTGAATAAATTGATTTTTATTATCTCTTGCTTGGCATGGTTGTGAGTTGTTATAACAGGGTTACGTATATATTGATTTAGATGTTAATCCACGACACTATGAATGTTGGTACATTCCATACACGGTCGACAAAATCTCTCAAGTATATACATGACGCATATACCTATAACCAGTTAATCCCAACAAATGAACTTCCTACTCATTTGAAAGGTACAAATGTATCCCGTTTTGATCGTGTTTTGTTTTCATATATCATTACTCAAATCAAATAGATTGAACCCTTTCAGCGTGATTGTGTAACAAAGTATCCGAACACAAATACGAGTATACTCAATTATATGGGATGGGTGCCCTTACGAAGTGAGAGAGATTTCGCTGTTTTGAATTGCTTTAAGGTACTTTACACACTATGGAGAAAATATCAAGACTAAAATGTACAATTTCTCTGGTATAAAAAGGAGTTAGTATTTAATATGGTATCTAGTTGTAGAGCCTTGCTTATACCAGCATGAATGGGCCGACTCAGTCGGGAAAGTAACATCCTCTCACAAAAGATCAGCGTGAAACAACCGTATGTACTCCTACCATTATATTTTGTATGGTAAGTGAGAGCGCCAGAGGCCCAAAAACCCTCTCCCTTATTACCCTTCATATCCTCTCCTTAGTATCCTTCCTATTCTGTCCTTATTATCTATCCTATCCACCTCCTATCTCTTTCCTTGGAGACGGCGACGCATGAGTGATGCCTTTGGTGTTGCTAGCGTCTACAGGCTGCGGTAACTGCTTATCATCAGGGGGTCGTATGTTTGTTTGCCATCCACATAGTAAAACAAAATCATCACCAGAAATACCAGTTCATTACCATCATAACCCACATTATATCCCATATTGGGACAGGTTTTCTGGATATCAAATTTCGTACAGCGCAATTGTCCTTATTTACTGCCGGCAATCGAAACCATCAATATAATAACAGAGTTATCTCAATCTACTTGTGGCTAAGAACGTGGTAAACTTCATACAGCTTTTCGTTAAACAAAAGACTGTTGCCTCCTTAAAATGCTTTCCCCGGAGATGATGACGAAGGGACAGTAAAATAAAAGGAGCTTCCCTCTGTGCCTAAATGATTAATGCTGGAGAGTACATGATAATAAAATTACTAGATATTATTCAGGATCAGTATCAGATACGAGTACATACATCTCATAGACTACTCAAGGTATTATATTAGGTTCCTTAGGCGTGTCCTCACCTTCCGGTTGGTGCAGGTTTTTTCGGGGCATGTTTGATTCGGTGAATACCTGCACACAATCGCTAGGTGAGAAACGACCACAGGCTGTCCATACTGTGACTGCAGCGAGGACTCGGCGCAGCATACGCTCGAGTCATGCCTGGCCTGGGCTGAATAGCACCGCTGATCTCGCTGCAGTCATAGGCGTGGACCTGTCACTGCCAGCTGATGCGCAAGCGATGGTTTGCAGTGAGAGTGACAGTTGTCATCTCGCGGATGGAAGGGGGGTCGGTTCAGGGTAGTAGGGGGACCTACCGTGTCACCCCGAGCAGCGGGGTGTGTGGTAGGATATTTTTTGCTGTTACTAATATAATACTGAAGTGCTGGGTTTCATTTGGTTTGGAAGACATAATTAAGCGATTGAGAATATTTAAACACAGAGTAAGGCGCTGATTTTAGACTCAGGTTTTTCCCCGACTGTCAAATAATATTTTATCAGTCGTTACAGGTTGTTAGAATCCTGAACACAAATCTGACTTTTCGATCTTGTTCTGCAGACACCAGTTATTACCCTAGTTGGGTCGTGGAGGTGGTCAGCTAAAACCGAACAATTGGAAGCCGCCCTCAATTAAGTTTAGGAACAAGTTATTAATTTTGGAAACTAAAACCCGACTATAATATTAATTTGATATATTTTAAGTAAGCCCTTTCATTTGATACCAATTTAGAATAGGACCAGTCAAAAATAAATCATAACTTTATTGTACCACCTCTAGAGTGCGTTATAATGGAATTTACGTGACGTCACATTGCCAACGGACTATTAAGATCCTTCTAGCGCCAACAGTGGGCCTAGCCAAGTTGCATTCTATGACCGCTAACGCTATAGAAAACTATTAAAATGTATGGAAATATGACATAATATTTAACGATATCTATAACGCTAAGTTACGTGACTTAACGTTAAAGATGTCAAATTCCCATACATTTTAATACTTTTCTATAGTGTTGGCGATCATAGAATGTAACTTGGATAGGTCCCCAGATTTGTCTAGCTGCTATAAGTAGCTCAGAACAAATAAATATGTATACAGACCTCTTTCGGCTTCACCGTAGTCGGGTAAAACGGCTAGGAAGATAACGATGAGGAACGCTTAGGCTTAAGTGTAAAATAATATATCTTATGATAACAGACAATTCACACTAACAATAAAATTGTATTTAGGTACCTAACAAAGGGGACTTACTAAGTACTACATTTACACTAGGAGCTGGCAGCTGCATGCATACCTACTTTATTAAAGCACTTACTACGGATTTAACGAGCAAAATACAACCGGTATAGACCGACACATTTATGTGCTTCCCAAAACAACTGTATTTAGGTATTATTGGCAGTATTTTGGAATAAACGTACGACGAATAAAGTGTTACATTGCCATGATTGAGTCATATTGTTTTGTTGTATTTTAGTTCAATGTTACAACTAAATTCCATAGTGAACCCTGAAGTACTACAATCTTTGCATTATACTCGTGCCCATGAGTACGTAACTACTATTTTTATATTTTAAACAACTTTTATTTTTTGCAGCTACATCATGCATATACATCACGTGACGTTTCATTTGATTAAAGAAAGCTTTTCAATTTTTTTTTTATATGTTATAATTAAAATTATTTTTCATTTACAAAACTTGATAAAATATAAGTAAGTCATTAAAATAATACTTATAAATAAGCATATATTCTCGTGTCAAGTTTACTATCATATTAAATTTAATTCAATTTATTCATTTTGCCTTTAACGTCCCCTGCTGAAGATAGGTTTCCCCGAGAGAGCGCCACAACGAGCAGTCCTGTGCTGACTGCATCCAACGGCTCCCTGCGGCTTTGACCAGGATCTTCGGTGATCGGTCCATCTGGTGGGAGGATGACCTACGCTGCACCGTCCTATCTATATGTGTTCGTCACTCGAGAACTTTTTTTCCTCTACAAATTGTTCTCCTACGGAGCTCTGTATTACGGATTTGATCACGTAGAAGCTTTTAAGTGAATAGTTCGAATAGACTTTAAAATATGGGTTTGCTTCGTTGGTGAACTTGGTGGACATATTCCCATTTATCTAGATAAAATATTTATTATAAACAATTTACCGTCTGATTTAGGAGCACGATATATGTTAAGACGCTACTTCTGAACTCTAGCCATTAAACTGATACTGTCATAAACTTATCAACAATGTCAACAATGATTAGAAATATAGCAAAGTTAACGAAAATATTCTTATATAGGACACATTTATTTTATGTAATAGCAATCAAGAAAATGTTTATTGCTATCGAAATAAACGAACTATCATAATGTGATTCTGTTCGCGCCATTAACACAGATAAAATATAACATTTCGTGACCAACCAACTGGCTGAATGCCAGAACGCTGTCGCCTAAACATGCTTAAAAATTGTATTTATTTATTTGCATGGTTGACTAAGAATGTTGCCTTTGCCTTTCGTGCCAATCAGCAATAGAAACAAAACGTTCTAATTTAAACATAGCATTGCAATCTGACTGACAGCATTTACTGAATATTATACGGATAAAGCTCGTGCAATATTTGAGTTACAAAATTGCTATACAGACATTGAATGAATATACGTAAATTGCATTATGCATCAGCAGCATCAGATCTATATTGTAACTAGTATTTCCATAGATCTAGCATGCTTGAAGTGGTACAATAGATGTCTATATGACTCTATCATATTTTTTATTCTTGCACAGCTCAGTAAGAGTCACACCGCTGGGCACAAGCCCCCTCTTTTTGGAAGGGATATGTGGTTTATAACTGCAGCACGCTAACCGTATATATTGGTATTAATGATTGCTTCGCGGTTTTTTGCATCGAGATTAAATTTCCTTTTTAATTTTATTTCCTTGGACGCCTCTTATTACACCCGCGAAATGGGACAGGTTGGTGACAAAATTAATTACGAGTTACAGCCCTTTTAAAATATTAAGTACCACCTATATGTTTCATAGTAATTGTGTATCTATAATAACATACTACCATACTAGTAATATTTTTAAAATGTGAAATATTTTCTGTAGGATAGCTTCTTTAGCATAATTATAGGCCTAATAGCTAAACGAATTTAAGCGAAATAATGGTGTACAAGTAGTAGTAATTATAACTTCTAGCCTGGACAAAGAGATAGTCCTCAGAAGGGGTAGGCAGAGGTGTATTACACACCCACGGTTCGCCAACTATATTTAAGTCCCACGTAATAGAGGCACATTTCCAATAACACTGCCCGACCCGGGGATTGAACGCGAGACCTCATGATCAGCAGTTGCTTATGCTACCGGTGCACCACCGAGGTCACAAACATAATATATTATGTTATGCTTCAAAGAGATGGAATATTTTATTACCTCTATACATATTTATCCCTGTAAGGAGTCCTTGTGGGATAATCAATCACATATATTTCTCTATAAACCTATCTCAGCAAATGAAGTAGCCGCAGAAGTAGATAAAGTATTGATTATATGTCAGCCTTATTCCTTGTGGTCGTTTGAGTAAAACCTTTGCAGTAATAGAAATACAGTTTCATCAACTTCGAATCGTAACACCTGGCTTTTATCGTACAGTAGTTTGCAGTCGTAGCAATCCTGTAATCCGTACTGACGTAATCCGTACTTTGGCTACCCACATCAGCTACACAAACAAAGTCTGTGATGGTGCTTGTGTTTCTATCAACACAATAATGGAACAATTCTAGTAAATTTCCTTTAATAACAGTGATTATTTTAAGCCATAGTTTTGCATTTTTGATACAAATTATCATTTGTTTCACATAAGGAATAGAACTTTTCCGTGTGGTGACGGGCTACGAATACTAGTACCTCATTGTTTTCCGCAGGTCTCATACGAGGCGACTAATGGAAGTGAGAAATTATCATTACTTATCGTAGAGTTGGTTACCAAGTGGGAGTACCCACTTGTTATCTGGCCCGAGCGAGTCGGTATCACCATCTTCCGTGTGACCGTCCTTAGAAGTTAACTTGAAACACCTTCGTGTATTTTATTTGTACGTTTATTCATTTCCGTTAGTGAAGTTAAATGAGCTGCTTGGCAGAATTGTCTTAGTATCGCTGCGTCCATGAACAGTGGTTACCACCTTACCACTTATCATAAGCTGAGCCGTGACACGTCTTCCACCATAAGCAATCAAAACTCCTTTTTAATTACTATTTATAAGAGAAAACTTAAAAAATGTCTGCTTAAGTTGTTACATACGATAGAGAAATATTATAGTAATTCAACCCAACTTAGCATTTAACTTTCCAAACTTTAAAGTGCATTTTCTACTTACACAACAAAAGTCATCAGGCCACCGAATCGTCGGGCTCGTTTCCTAAAGGAGAGGAGACCTATATCATGATTTCTGGGAAGGGACTTTACAGATTGCTGTTTTCTTGCAAGGAAAGTGATCATACGTACAAACATATTGCCACGCCTTTTTCCTCTTAGGGGTAGGCAGAGAGCACTCCTCTCCACTTGCTATGATCCTGACACACTTCTTTCGCTTCATCTGCTTTCATCAGCGCTTTCATGCATGCTCGTTGGTTACGAGTGCTCTTAACCTGGCCTTCCTTAAGAACGACTCCGATCTGTTCCAAATACGTTCGCCTAGGTCTACTCTACCATCTTACCTATTCACAGTCGCCTTGAATATCTTTTCCGTTAATCTTCTTTCATCCATCCTCTCTTCGTGTCCGAACCACCTAAGCATTCCTTTCTCTATTTTAGTCACTACAGCTTCTTTCACAGCATTTTCGTAAGTCGTATTACACTATTTCTCACTTTGTCCATCAGAGTCACTCCGGCTATGCTTCTCAGACTACTCATCTCCAAAAAAGAATCACCTCCAAGTGATCGTGCACATATAAACACACGCTTAATTGTAATTTACACTTAATTCAGAAAAAATCAATACGTTAACTTGAAACCCTACCAGAAACGTAGGAATATTAAGGTGTACTCATTTTCTGTTTTTGCAATTTGAGCATTAAACTCCAAAAAGGGTATAAACTGCTGCGCTACTTTCTTTGCCCGGAGGTATATTTGCGGCACGAGTATAATTTCAAGAATAAAGTCTGTGATTTTGTATGGCATTCACCAAGGGAGCTAAAGAGTCCTCTACGTTAGAGTACTTATTTTAATAGGTACGTACAATATCCATGTATACGCCTTATAAGGCACAATATAGTATAGCTGGTTTATAATATGCAAAAGAATGAAATTGACCCATGGCGTACTGTTATTGTCAGTAGTAATTTCTAAACTCTGTCACTC
Organism: Leucoma salicis; assembly: GCA_948253155.1. Taxonomy (NCBI): domain Eukaryota; kingdom Metazoa; phylum Arthropoda; class Insecta; order Lepidoptera; family Erebidae; genus Leucoma; species Leucoma salicis. Next base: position 18,335,949 of record OX411815.1, on the reverse strand, counting down.
TCTGCTTTGTATTTTCAACTAGGGACCTCCTCTCGCTTTTGTTGTGCAATTTACTAATAGGAATTATGAAGAACTACAAATATCTAGTACAAAAAATAACATTATGTTAACCTAACTCTAAAGATTTTATCAACGTGTGTCTTCTATTTTTTTCACGGACTGGATCACAAAACATGCAATTTCTATACTTAAAAAAAAATCAATAAATGAAGTGTCTGATTGTGATGTTTAACTTTTAATGTGAATAAAAACTTTTTACTAAACTATATAGGTAATATGAAAGTACTTAGGCAGAGTTGATGTTATACTAAACCCCACGCGGATGAAGTCGCAGGTAGCAGCTAGTATACATTAAATCTTCCTTGTAAAATTATTTACTATTATTACTACCTACTGCCTTCGCACGCCGATTATACAGATAGTGAACAGGTATTTTTTGTATTTTGCGTGTAAAGATTTACCTACATTAGCAAGATTTATACATAACAATTTTATTATATTAAACTTAAAGAATATTGAGTTTGTCAATACATTATTAGGTGCACCACGAGCAACCGCACGTGTCAAGGTGGTGTTTCCTGTTAGAAATACCACGAAACTCTACTCTCCTTTAATTAGCAAATAAAGGTCCTGTGTGGTATACCTTGTTATGTGAACAAGTGCATGCACTTGCCTACTTAAAGGCGTCTGTTTTATTATAAACCTGTAACAGAGTAATGTCTGTACATTTAAGATATTAGAGAATAGTGACTGTATTTATTTACGCATCTCTGAACAAAACATTTTTTTTTTCAAGAATTCTCTGTTTATTAGTTCGCACATCACATCCTCAAAAAAACTCCTGAATGGATTTTTATAATACAATTTTTGTTTCTTAGCTCTTGATACGACTTAAAAATACCTATAATTATGTTTAGCGAGACACGCTCCTATATCGAAACTTAAGATTTAACCGAAAAGCCAGTGGAGCTGCGTGCAAAGACTAGTTGGTAATATTTATGTATTAATACAGTTCATGAGTTTCTTGACTAGTTCTACCCTTTATTTTTAAATTATACAGCACTCAGATATCTGCTAAAAGGCAGATGCAAGATTATATTACACCCCTAAATAACGATTGTTTTTCAACCCTTTATTTTGTCCCACTATTAAGTACAGGTCTCCTCTCACGGTGATAGGGATTAGGCCATAGTCCACCGCGCTGGTCCAATGCGGTTTGGCAGACTACACAAGTCATCAAATAAATCTCTCAGGTTTACTCACAATGTTTTCCTTCAACGAGCAGTGATAAATTGTAAATACACATAATTTCGAAAAATCTCGAATAGTCAGAGTTGGATGCCCGTACGAGGTCTGACCCTTGGACTGAGGATCGAACTTGATACCACTGTCTTTTCAGTCTTTGGGTTTACCGCTAGACCTTCACTGCATACCTAAATACATACATCCAGTAGATACACCCGCCTACAATGTTGTAGTGCATAACAGGTCCAATGCGGTCACGTCGCAAAGGCCACAGATTACATAGGTACGAGTACAGTACCGTACCATACTCTTATTACCTACATAAACAGGCTAACAAGCTAGTGCGATAATATACACATTAAGGTCATTCTACACTTCACTTCAGATAATCGACCTAACATTTCGCGCTTGGAGTGATCAGTTATGTTATTTAGTAATTCTCCATCTAAAATTGTATAGATATTTAGATATTTTTATATATATTTTTAGCATTTGACATGCTTAGCACCATACATTAAACACAAAGTGAAAAATGTGAAATCGAAAATAACAGTCACGAGCAGGATTTGAACCTGCATCTCCTGGATACCGTCCAGATGCTTTGCCAATTTAGCAATCGTGACAATTGCTTCTGACTGCTAATTTCGATAACACATTCATACTTAACGTCTTTGGGTGACGCCTGCGCCATCTGTCGGAAGTATTTTCATACATTATACCGACCAGGTAAACTTAATTTTACAATTAAGATTTTTACCTAATAATGACGCAAACCCTATAAATATTTAGATATTTTTATATATGTTTTTAGCATTTGACATGCTTAGCACCATACATTAAACACAAAGTGAAAAATGCTAAATCGAAAATAACAGTCACGAGCAGGATTTGAACCTGCATCTCCTGGATACCGTCCAGATGCTTTGCCAATTCAGCAATCGTGACAATTGCTCCTGACTGCTAGATTTGCGATTTGTATAGATGTCACGCTTATAAAGTGGCGATATTTAAGGTCTATGTATGTCTTACAATCATTTTCTATTAGCGAATCTTCGTGTAAGGATCACACTCAGTGTTGGCCTAATAACTTAAAATATCCAAGTGTGTACGGCCGGGTCTGCATGCTAGGTCGGGCAGAAATCACTAGTTTTTTCAAGAAAGACTGTAAATATTTTTTTTCTGTCTGGATGGCAAACAAGCATACGGTCCACCACATTACTAAAGTGGTTACCGTAGCCTATAAACACTAGCAACACCAGATACATCAATCGCACGTCACCACCTCCAAGGATGGAGATAAGAGGTGTATAGTAAGGATGATACTAAGGAGAGGATAGGAAGAATAATATAAAGAGGATAGGAAAGGGTTTTGGGCCTTCGGCTCTCTCACTCACTATGCGAATCACAACTGTAGGAGTGCCTAACGTCGTTTCATGCTGAGAAACTTTTATTACCTACTAACAGGAAAAGATAAGATAAAGTCGTTACTTGGTTATCCCAGCATGAAAGAGGCGGGCTAGATCGGGTGAGTCCTACCCTCTCACAGAAGATCACAGTGTGAAATAACAGTAAGCAGGTACTTCTACAGTTAGTATGTTTCGTATGGTGAGTGAGAGCGCCGAAAGCCCACCTTAATCTCCATCCTCTCCTTATTATCCTTACTACAGAAACTAAACTTGTCTCACAGATATTAATCATACCCAAAAATGGTTAAAGTATAACACTAATTCTCATTCTCCACCTACACTGACGATATAGGTTATACTATAACGCGTATTACCGTATTTAAAATATGTCCCACAGCATTAAAGTGTACCATTCCGTTCACAATAGCCGCTATAACCTTACTACATAACGTAGTCGTACGTCTATTTAACTGTGACTTGATGGTACCACTAACACCTCTTATGTCCCTGTTTAGAGTTAACAAGTGGTCAATGTCATTCTGAGAACGTTTCGATAACGAACGAAGAAAGGCAAACAGTCTATAGCTGATTGTGCGAAGCATCGGACGATAAATAGTATTTATCTGTCAACTAGCTTTTGCCTGCAACTTCGTACGCGAATACCGGATTTAAATCTAATCAAGAGCAATCAATCAAAAAAGTTTCATCAAAATCCGTTCATATATTATTTGTTTTTAGGTTATATCTCGGGTTCTTGATATAGTAGCGGGATAAAACATATAAAAGTCGAATAAAGCAAAAAAGTTTAATCAAAATCTGTACAGTAGTTTTGCTTTATTTAGTCTAGGCAATTTTGTCTCTGATTTTGTTAATGTGAATATAGAATAGTATTGGTCTTATAAAATGGTCTTGGAAGACCCATTTTGATCATCACTAGTCAATAGATGGCTACATTCTCGAAACTTGTTTTTCAAGAATTTCTTTATATATGCAAAATGGGGAGAGCTTAGAGGTAATTAGGGACTCCCGATATGTCTAAAAATCCCTCGATGTTCCCAGAGACCTCATTTAGCCTGAGGCGAGTTATATGCTTTGCGTGTTAACTTCTCCAGTCCACAGGTCATGGCCACAATTTTATGTGGCCCCGTCTGATTTGGCCTTCTTTCATTTAAAGACGTAATTGAGACTCGTGGAACATGTGTATCGGGCCTAAACTAACAAAGGATACTAAATATCATGATTTTTGGAGGTCCGCGTGGTCACAGACGAAGAATATTGTCACTATTCCAGAGTGGCGACTACCTCGTACGCTTACCGTTGCCTTTTAGGTGTCACCTGGCTCCCCATCCCCTACTAAGTAGTACCCACTATTCTCATATGCCTGCAAGCAGGAAAACTTAAAAAAAGGACGTTAGCATCCTTCTACTACCACCACGCTAGCCTAATCTGGGTTTGTCGAGTTCACAAGCCCTCGACAATCATCTATCACACATGTATAGTTTTCCCCTTCGATCAAAAATGCAATAGATTGCGGGTCGACCCGAAAAAGACGTCTCGGTAAATAAGAGCGCACTTGAGAAGTGAACTCTTATTTTGTTTAGTTCAAAAAGTAATCAAGTTAATCTTTCTTTCACAAATAAAATAACATTAACTTTATTTGTTGCTATTTAAGCTTGATTTCACAGTAAATGTTATGTTGTCTTTTCACTTTTAATGGCAGTAATAAATTAATGTTTTGCTCGTTTTTTGTGACGAATGACCGTAAATGTAAGATAAAATTTTAAAGATTTGTCACTCGTATTACTAAGTGCTATGATTGTAATTAGGTTGAACTTAAAACTGTTTCAAAACCTTTGTCGCAGTTCGTAAACAGATGTAGCTTTATAAGTATATATTCACACGGACAGGTTTTAGCTTGATTTTGCTCGGGACACTGTTTCTTATTAGTATTGATGATCGAAGGTTTTCTCCTAAAGTTTTCAATCACTGGGAACAATAAATATACTCTTCGTTGAATTGAAAGCAACATGCTTTACTGAGCAATTTAAATTCTCAAAAACGTTTAGTCACCGCATAATAAAACGGATACTATCATTCTGCTAGCAGTTGGCGTTTTAAAATGATTATTACGCCTTAGGGGCAGTAAGCAAGTTCGACCCACACATGTACATTTACAAATTAACGCCTCCTGTCCGTTTCGTTTTTATTTTAGTTCGTATTCATCCACTTATACGTGGGGAATTTAAGTGATGATACATTACGTTCTTTATCATCACACTAATTTAGACTGTCGCCACTCAACAGACAATTATTTTAGTATTTTGTCTTATTTACGATGAGATGCAAACTCTGAATGAAGTAGCTTAAGAATAGTCTTGACTTAATTTACTAAAAAACATGTAAGTACCTATTAATTTAAAATACTGCGGACGATTTTAATTATGATCTAAAAATTATGTTTTCATCCTGTAAATAATGATTGATAATAAGGGAGTTCCTAATGTAAACATGTTTCTACAGGTGTGGTCGCATAGAGACAAAGCCCTTAAAATAAAATAAAATATGTTTTCCGTTCTTTATTTGAATACTGTCGTGTAATAATTATTATAAGGGAATTATAGAGTTATTTATATGAAGGTTATAATTGTAAATGCATACCTCCATTTGTATTTGCATTGTCAATTTTACAATATAAATATGATGGTGAATTAAAATTATTTATTACTGTAACGTTCACGCACCAATTATGGATACAGAATACCTTACTTGCAGTATTTTTTAAATTTCACTTATACCTGTGAAAGTTTAGCATTAAACATATTGAAAGCTATAAGTCCCATATTTCTGTTATTCCTATATTTTTATTGTGTTAAATGTGATATAAGTACCTACTGTAATTCACGGACATTTTCACACAACGTCCTCTGGTCCCAAACTAAGCTTAACGCTTGTGCTATGGGTACCAGACTATGGGTACCAGATTACGGATATACTACTTTTTGTTTGTAAATACATACATATCATAGACAGAAAACACCAAATATAAAAAATAAAAAAAAATTAAATCTAAAATAGTTTTAGTATAATTAGCATATAAAAACTATAATTTTTAAGCAGTCAATCAAAAAACCAAGTGGTAATTAACACCCAGACGTCGATAAGCCTATGATGAAATCCTAGCTGTGGAGTACTGAATTTATTTTATTTTACGTCATTTTGTATCCAGAACCGAAGTCAACAAACGATAACCTCAAAACAAATGTGAAGTGGAGATTGTTTTTTTTTCATTGCTTATGACGGCAGACGAGCCACGGCTGGTAAGTGGTAACCGTCGCTCATGCACTCAACTATACCGAGAGTATTGTCAAGCCGCTGCGCACTATTCCATTTCACAGGTATGAAATGAAAGAATAATCTCCTGCTACAGCCAAAATCAACTGACATGCTTCATGACCGGTCACACAGGAGACGATGGTACCGACTTGTTCGGGCCCGATAGCAAGAGAGTACTCTCACTTGGTACCCAGCCCTACCACCAGTAATGCATTGCTTAGTTCCCTTTAGTCGCCTTGTGAAACACCCGCGGAAGAGGATGGGGTGGTGATACTTGTAGGTATTCTTAGTCCGTCTCAGTAAAGCTCTATTTTTCCACTTTCACAAGTAATTTGCTTTTTAAAACGATAAACATTTAGCAGTTTGATGAGCACAAGGGCGTATAAAAACGTATACATATAATAATACACTCCAGACTTTATATTATAAGATGTGGATTTTGTCTATTATTGCTTCCTTATCAATTACCTACCGGTGCGTTTACTGTAGTTAAAATAGTTTCGTAAATATTGGAATTACTACTACTCGATAAGATCCTTAGAATTTTATAACAATTTAAAATTCGTAATTATAGTCGGTCGAAAACACGAACATGTTTTGTACATACTATGCCCTTGTAGGTACAAGTTTAGAAAAAAAACTAAATAATTATATGTTATTACGTTTTGAACTGCCGCACCAAATTAGTGCCCTATAAACTAACAGCAGTGACGTTACATTCGATAAATGAGGTAGAATCGGTATGTTAGTTTTATTTGACGGGCCTCGTGGCGTAGTCGGTAGTGTAACCGACTTCCGTGCACGAGGTCGTGGGTTCGATTCCCATTCAGGACAATTATTTGTGTGATGAACACAGATATTTGTACTGCGTCTGGGTGTTTTCTATGTATTGTATGTATGTATTTACAAAAAAAAAAGTAGTATATGTATTATATCCGTAATCTGGTACCCATAGCACAAGCGTTAAGCTTAGTTTGGGACCAGAGGACGTTGTGTTAAAAATGTCCGTGAATATTTATTTATTATTTATTATTATTATACATTGTCGTTTATTACGAAACGTTGTTTTATTTCTCCAATTCAGTAGTAACAATTCTGTTTTCCAACATTAAAACTAATAATTATAGACATAAATGACGCGCCAGAACACGGCAGTAAATCAGAAAAATATTGCTTTTTGTTCCGTGTGGTGACGGACTAAGAATACAAGAGTCACCACCCCATACTTTCCCACGGGTGTCGTATAGTATAAGGCGCCTAAGGGAAGTAAGCAATTATCATCTATTGCATGTCTGGTGGTAAGGCTGGGTACCAAGTGGGAGTACTCACTTGGTAGCGGGCCCGAGCGGGTTGGTACCACCATCTCCCGTGTGACCGGCCATGAAGCACATCGTTGCGTTTTGGCTGTAGCAGGAGATAGCCGTTTATTCTTTAATTTCATATCGGTGAAATGAAATGGTGAGCAGCGGCTTGACGATACTCTCGGTATAGTTGAGTCCATGAGCGATGGTTACCATTTACCATCAGATGGGCCGTGGCTCGTCTGCCACTATATGCAATAAAAAAAATGTTACAAATAAAATTATGAGATCACTTTTAAGCCCTCGTTTTAATAAATGCTTATTGACTTATAACCATAAACGCACAGACCTTAGAAGAGATCCATTATATTAATCTATTCTAATTAATCCTGCTGAATAAGAATTTTTAAAAATAAAGGATCTAACGATTAAAGTTGTTAAAAGGTTTTTAATTTAAGTAGTTACTTTATGGAGTCAAATCCTAAGCTAATAAAACACTTTCTTTTTTCTATGTAGGTACAAATAGTTAAAAAAATATATTTTGACTGCACAGATCGCGGAGTGGTTTAGTGTTCTGGGTTGTTCTGAGTTTTTGTAGGTACTTTGTGAAATTGTATGTTTGTAAGTCCCCCGCGATAACTGGATTATTCCTTAGTTTACAAGAAAAAAAAAGTGTGTGTGTACTTATGTACACACGTTAGAAGTTATACTTCTTTGGCGTAACAAGATAAAAATCTTTTCAAAAATTTTATCTTTCGCCTTATTCTACGTTTGTAGAAAAAAACGACATTAACAATAGAAAAAAGGTATTTAATACATTGAAAGTTTTATTATAACGCATTATCTAGACAAATAAAGTTCATTTAAATATCACAAAAAAAACTAAAATGTTGACTATAGCTAGCTTCAGGGTGTCTAACTTCAGGGTGTCGGTTTTTTGTGACGGTGTGCGCGCGCATCGTAAAAATTTACTCTCATGATTTTTCCCTAACACGCCAAAAGAAGTATAACTTTAAAAAAAGATTACAAATTATCTATAAATATAATATAAATAATAACATTTAGTTTTACTAACAACCTACATTCTACTGCTATTCTTCCCGCTATTTCGTCCAAATGGACTTCAGAATATAAATACTACAGCACATGTGCTATGCTATGTTACGGAACCCATAATTTTTTTCGAAATGAAAAGTAGTAGGTATATTTTCCTGGTCACCAGACGACATTGGTTAAGTAGTTATAGCGTGAAAGCCTACCTAACAAACAATCAAACTCACTTTCCAATTTATAATATTAATAAGGCTACTAATAACAACAATTAAAACATTTAGATTTTATTGTTGTCGTTAGAACACATATAACAAGAAAATCAATAATAAGAAATACGCTTATTACCTACACAATTAATAAGAAAACAAAACAAGAAGTAGTAAAATATTCATCTCAAACTTCGATCAACAATACAAATCTCAAACATCAATCTCATAATGATCGGTACCTACCACAACGCCATCTATGCAATTCATTCGTTATCTCAACCCAATTATTAACAGCTGTTGTCATTTATTACCAGTCTTTGGAACACTTCGGCACAGTAAATATATAATTTACTGTGACTTCGGTAAGGGCCACTAATTGTCTCTTCGACAATCTCTTGTGTTTGAGAGTGCTCACGATAGATATCGATCTTATTAAATGTACTTCGTCTGACCATCAGTTGATCCATGCTAATAAATCAAATCATAAATTTAGATGGCAATTTGACCCTTCGTACGCATTTGCCTTGATATGAATAGATTTGACAAATGTGCCGCCAGCTCTGAGCTCTCTCTATCATGCTTATTGAAATTGAACTTATCATAGATTGTTTTAGCTACAATATGTTTAATGATAAGTTAACATCGTGATTTAATTTTTAATACGTACTTTGAATTTTAGTTACTTTTGTTATTTACGTAGAGTTAAGTACATAGCACACTCAATATTCAGCTAGACAACTTACACCTTTATTTATTGTTTAGGCGGGAAAAAATTTACATAATCGCATACCTTATCGTTTGGGGCAACGAACAGGGTAGTGTGGAGCCCTCACCCACTAAAGAAACCCGCCATTTGCCGTCTCTCCACCTGTGTTGGCGGGCCACTGGTACTATGTAGCATTACAACTGATACCTGCTGCATGAGATGTGTAACGAAATTTGAAAGCTTTTTTATAAATTTTCCATATTGTATTATGAACTGACAACAATAATATGATTTCATATGTAACTACACATTACTTGGAGTTTTTATTCAACTAGAATATAAAATCGTTTGACTGTAAAATGTATATTTAGTTTCGAAACTATTTGAGAGTTTAGCTTATAGAATTCATCTATCAAAGCGCAGATTTAATAACCGGGGATGAAAGAGAACATCCACACGAAGCACCCATAAAAAACTAAAAGTCGTTACTAAACTGGAAATTTAAATTCAAATCTATTAACCAAATAGCCCTATTACTATATAATAACTCTTTTTAATAGTATAGGCTATAACACTTTATAGTGCGCCATAATAGTCTAACACTAAAATATTTGAAAACGCAAAGGCCACGTTTAAATATATATTATTCACCCACATTGTAGCCTTAATTTATTTTCTTAAATTAGATTTTAATATTAAAGATAAAACTCTTTACGGCGTCCTTAAAAATAAGGGTATAAGATAGAAATTACGGTAGGGTACGCCCTTAGACCTTAATCAAAAGGGACAAGGTTGGAGTAATCTAGAGACATGAGATAAGATCGTATCAGTGAGAGGAAAAGGGACATCCCTTTAATAAAACCGATAGGTCACCCTGCTGGAGGCGAGAAGGTTGATTCTATTTCCTTTATTATGTACTTTTGTTACCCGCTACTTGTAATAATATTGAGTTAAAGAAATTATGTTACTTGTCTAATTAACTCAGTATTCATTAGAGGTGGTTCTATACATAGGTTGTTTTACCTAGTTATAAATACAAGTCAAGTATCGTACTGGCGTAATTCTGTAAATAAAATAAATGAATGTGATCTTGTGGCATTTTATTTTATTGAAAACTACTGCATATTCCCGCCTCTTTACTGCAGATAAAAGCTAGTTTTTAGGTTATATTATGTGGTTTCTGATATAGTAGCGGGGTAAAATGTCATAAAACCCACCAGTTTTTAAATCTAATCAAAAGCTACCGAACAAAAAAGTTTCACCGAATTTCATTCAGTAGGTTTTGCGATCGAAGTATAATTTTGAAATAAAACTACGTTTAATCATTACTACATTTACTACGTTTCATCTACCCACAGTTACACCCGTTACAACTGTTGAAATATCATATCAGCCTTGGACGTCTATCATCTAAGTCCACCCGTGATCATGAATGCTGTAAAGTATTCGAAACGTCGGGATAGTAGTAAGATCAAGTAAACGCGATAGATTCCGTAAACGTAGTTTTATTTCAAAATGTGTAACATTCGCGTAAATATCAGAAAGTATTATCAAAGTATCAGACAAAAATTTTAATAGTTTTAGGTTATATCTCGGGTTCCTGATATAAAAAAGTTTCATTAAAATCCGTTCAGTACAAGTAGTTACTTGATGTGGAACAAACAAATAGATAATAATTTTAAAAAAAAATGAGACGCCCAAATAGCCGAATACCTACAGTCATTATTTCTCAAATATCTTAAACTAGATTCTGACAGCGACTCAGTCTGCGTAAACTTTAGAATAAATTAGTATAAGTAAATGTACATCACTCTACGGCGCGTAATTATACTTATGTAAAAATTGCTATCCCACGGGGAACCTTGCATTTGTCCGGGACGAAAAGTGTCGTATGTTCTTTTCTGGGCTCCAGATTATATGTATGCAAACTTTCATGATGATTGGTTTAGTAGTTATGCCTTGAAAGCATAACAAAAACATAAATAATCGAGAAAACTCACTTTCGCATTTATAATATTAGTAAGGACGTAGGCCTGGCACTGTTACAGCTTTATAAATAGTATACAGATAGATTTGGAAATTGAATCTTACCCATCGGTAAATAATTCCATACTCTAGCTAGCCCCTAGAGTGACTGAAATACTCTAGTCTAGGGTATTTCAGTTTTAAGTGTAATCAAAGGCTAAGAATAAAAATATTTTATCAAAATCCAATCAGTAGTTTTTGCATTATGTGGGAACAAACAAACAGATAAACAGACAGAAAATCTAAAAAAAAGTTGTTTTTTGTATTTCCCTCAAATATCTTAAATGCAGAGTAGCTAGACATAACTCCGTTAAGCTTTATAATAACAGATTATATTCAAAAAGAATTTCGAGTGATATACTAAATTGACACGTTGCTATATTATTGTGTAATTTTCAAATTATGGTCAATAATTTTAATTGTTTTTAAATGCGTTCTGATGTCATCGTAAACTTCATCTTAATTGTGGGCAAACAATAACACAAAGTAAAATGTAGCAACACTAAGATTTTGAAACTCACCCACATTTAGACAATTTAATTGACGTTGTCTTCACAAAGATTGTCGTTATGAAACCTTATGAAGGTCAAAAGCGAAGACAAAACTAGTATTAATTAGCAACTACTACGAAATCCCTATAAAAAGTTACGAGAGTTTATTGTTGTTTCGAAAACAAAGTAAAACGAAGGCTTGTAGTCATTACGAGCCGCCTCGACGAAAACTATATTATCTTAGATATAAGTTTCTAGTAGAGATTAACTTATTTTTTTTAAGAACATATTATTTGTCAAAATGTGTAAAAAGAGAATTTTACTGCGAGTGGGATTTGAACCTGCGTCCCTTTCAACCCGGGGAAGTGCTCTAGACCGCTAAGCCATCGCAGTGACGGATGGCCATATCCAAACTACACATCACATTTGTCTTTATGAGCCACGCCACCTACCCGATGCATTTACATGCATTATGCCAATATAGTAAGTTTAATTTTGCAATATACCGTGTGGGGCCGACTTTAGAATTGTTCCACCCCCCTCCACCCATGGGAGTCGTAAGAGCCGACTGAGGGAATACCGGGGGAGTGGGCAGCAGCACTCCTTCGAGTATTAACAACATCCACTGCGATGGCCAACCCGCCTGCCAAGCGTGACGATTACGGCACTATCCCCCATACTTGGGGAGCCCTATGTCCAGCAGTGGACTTTAAAAGACTGATGGATGGATGGAATTTTGCAATTAAACTTCATACTATTTCATGGCGCATATTTTATTTAAATATTTTGATTCGTATTTTAGCACTTGACATGCTCAGCTATTAAAGAACAAATCATTTTTGAAAATGTGGGAAATAAAGAATTTTACTGCAAGCGGGATTGGAACCTGCGTCCCTTCTAATCCGGGGAAGTGCTCTAGACCGCTAAGCCATCGCAGTGACCGACGGCCATACCCAATCTCCACCGTGAGCACGAGTGTATTAAACTAAAGTTGGCACTTTCCTGACTTCTAGCGTTTATTAAGAACAAAGTAACGCAAAAACGCTAATAAAAACCTTCTATACCGACCCGGGATTCGAACTTAAGAGACAGATACGCGTTTCTAGCTAAAACTTGTTATAAATGTGAAAGTGAGTTTGTTTATTTGCTTGTTGCGCTTTTACGCCGTAATTACTGAACCCATCATCATGAAATTTTGCATTCACTTAGTCTGGAGTCCAGAAAAGGACATAGGCTACCTTTCGTCCCGGAAAAATGAATGTTTCCCGTAACATAACTATTTTTACATTGCGATAATTAATGTACCGTATAGTATTTATATTCCGAAGACCACGCGGGCGGTGTCGTGAGCAGAATCTCGTAATAGATAATACATTAGTTTTATGTCAATATACTTAGGTACTTACTTATCATCACGCCATCTCCCTTGCGGGGTAGGCAGAGAGAACAGAGTACTAAAAGGCTTTATTCTTGCATACATATCTCGCTTCCTCAACATTCATAATTCTCTTCATACACGCTCGCCGGTTACGGAGACTCCTGGCTCCACCACCCTTCAATACATGACCGATTTGGTCTAGGTAGGTGAGTCCTGGTCTCTCCCTGTACCTATATCCTTCCACTTTCGCATTGTATATACAATATAACTAGTTTTATTACAGCAAATTTTTATAAGAGATTTATTTACTTTCCAATCATGTATCATCAACTGGTAATATCAAAATAATAATAATAATTGCATGATGCATTAAGCATTTCCGCTGCTAGTTCAATACAAATACAAAAATCGGTTGGCCAATATTTATGTCACACCTGTTTAAACACTTATACTGGACTTGAAATTTGATCAAGAATTTGTATGTGGTAACTTACACAGGTGATAGTATTGGGCACTATTGCCACATCATGAAGTGTTACCAAGTCACGTACATCGGTATCGATTCTCCTAATACTATTCTCGTCCATATAATGGTGACTCGCAAGTTTTTACCCATGAAACTATTGTGATGCAATTCAACTCTATCAACCTCTAACGTGAGATGTAATTTGATCTAACATAAGATAGCTAATTGCTAACGGTGATGCGTAATAAGATAAAACAAAAAATATAGTAAAAATACTCTTATAAAAATCTGTTCACTAAATGATAAAGTACTCCATTTTCATGCATACGCGAAACGAAATTTTATTCAAGTCTCAATGATTCATTCGAGCGAACAACTTTAAGACTGAAGTATTGAGCAATATAATTTACTGTCGAAGTCTTGACATTCAATTTTCTGACTGATAAATTCACAATGCCATCAGCCAATGTTTCGATAACATGAAAACGAATACCAGCCATTATTTTAAGCCGTGGTGTGCAATAAAGAAGTCAGAATTCTCCACAATGGGATTCTAAATCTCGAGCGGGGTCAGACGGGCAACGCTCCCATAGATTCCGCTTAGTCAGTCGGTCTAATTACACGTTGCTGAGATGGTCCGCAGATTATATCAGAACCAGCTTTAAACATTTGTCAAAACACCGCTCCACGCTCACAATACCGTAAAAAGCGCCTAACAGTTATTTTGCATAATGTTTACAAAAGTTCGAGTAGATGATTCGACGATTCCCAATACTGTATAATCACGCTTCGATAACTCGATAATCGCTGACAGCGGTAGATGAAATATGGATAAAAATTATAGCGATCAACGGCGTTTTGGCCATCATTATTTATGGATTACAACTGTATACCCTACTAAATAATACAAAGCTAATATGGGCGCTGATTATTACAAGTTTCCTTGAGATAGATTTTATGAAACACAGTCTTTGATAAGAGCTTAGAGAGTGAGCTGGTATTAGCCGGCCCTAACAAGGCTTACAAACATTATTGTGTACTAACGATCTACGAACAACACACGTACAACAAAGTCAACCTATTAGCCAATACAATTACTCACATGCGGATCGTTTGTATCGTCTAAAGCATTGTTCACTATCTTAAATGTCTAGAAGAATAACTTATAATAGTTGTTATTAAAAAAATAGATATAAAGGTGTCGTTCATAGAAGTTGTATCTACCCATAGATAGTAAGTTCGATCACTTGGGTATTTAAGGTTGGGTAAGCGAACGATAGATATAACTCAGTGTATTAACCAATTGAATAGCGCCCACGCTGAATAATAAATCCGAATTTGTCTCGTCTAATTGGTGTGCTCTTAGAGGCCGGTGAAGCACCGGGTGCGGGCTGCAGGCAAATTGCACTACTCTCACAGAACGATGGCCCTCAACTGCGCTAGAAGCTCGCTTCGTGCCAAATTGGCTAGGACCTTTATTATTAAATTGAACAACATAATGCCTTGTCTAGATGCTCGCTAAACTATGTCTCACTAGTCGAGCAGCGTGGAGGAAGTCGTATTTTTCATTTAACCGGCACGTACTCGCGCGCGACTGAAATGCCAGACATGCTTTATGTCTAGTGGAATATTTCAAAATAAAAGTATAAAGTAACGCAATTTGCTCTTGAAGTAAGAGCGAGAAATTGCGTAATAATTACAAGTGACGTGAAGTCACATTTTTGCCTCTTAAAATATACATATAGACTAAGTAATACTTAATAATGGAGATTCACAAGTAGGAGAAGTGGGTTAAATTACTGGCTAAAGTTACAAAATCTTTCAATTAACCTTTTTAAATTAATGATTACCAAAAGACATGGATTCTAAAAGATTCATAATATTCGTAGTTTCTATTTGAATTGGAAAAACTTGGACATTTAATAAGCTTTAGATGAATGATTATAATTTATTTATAATATTTGGTTCTGCTAACAAAATAGTGTTGTTTAACTTTTTTGGTTATATTTAACTATGTACTTGTGTAATAATATGTACCTAATAAACGAATTGTAAGAGTTTTTTGTCATTTAGATGTTATTTATTACACCGGGTGTAGCAACATAATAATATGGTATCTAACCTGTAAATTATAACTTTTACACGTGCATGAGCGTAAAACAACGGTAGGTACTGTTGTGTTTTGTATGGCGAGCGAGAGTGCCGGAGGCTTAAGCCCCTCCTTATTATCATTCCTCTCCACCTCCTATCTCTGTTCTTGGAGTTGGTGACGCGGGAATAATGCTTCTAGTGTTAGCATCTATAGGCTACGGTAACCGCTTTTCATCAGATGGGCCCGTTATGCTTGTTTGCCACCCTTATAGTATAAAAAAGAATACACACAGTAAAGTAAACAGTAGGAAATATTATCTAAGTATTCGCATTTTCAACGATAAATAGACATTAAGAGTAATTTTAAAAACTGCCACATTTATTAGGTAGTTCTTTTTCTCTTCCTATTATACATTCCAATTACAGTATATATCCCTAAGCCCTTTTTTTTCTTGTTAAGGCGTGAAAAAATGTTCCTAACCGGGGCAACAAACTGGGTAGTGTGGGGCCTTCACCCACTAAAGAAACCCGCCGTGTGCCGTATCTCCGCCATTATTGGCGGGCCACTGGAACTATAAAGGACTAAGAAGGTGCGACGCATCCGCACACGGAGCGTCGCACCTTCGCGGGAGGCCTTGCGGGTGGCGGACGTTCCCCGGTTCATCCACCCGCAGCCTCAGCTAGGGCGGCATGAGGCGCAAGTACTCGCGCCTGCGCCGCCCTATTCGCTGGTGGCGGTTTAGGTCAGCGGAAGAATCCTCCTCCCTGGCCCTCTCCGCCACTTCCTACCGCGAGATAACCTCCTCGCAGAAGGCAGCGACCGCGGCCCAATTCCTGTCACTGCCAAGCATCGCTCTGACGACGCTCGGCAGCGAGAGGTCCCCCCCTATTTCCGCGACGAGTTCACGGCGCTGCTCGGCCCAAGCCGGGCACGACTCGAGCGTGTGCTGCGCCGTGTCCTCGTCACAGCCGCAGTAGTGACAACCCGGAGTCGCTTCCCTCCTTGCGACTATGTGAGATATCTGCCGAAGCAACCGTTCCCCGACAGCACCTACACCAGTCAGAAGGTAAGGACTCCGTGCCGTCGACCCGCCTACTCCTAAGCTCCAGCACCGGCTGAAGCGCCCCTACGGTCCAAAGACCGGCCCGAGGCGCCTCCAGCCGTGCCCTCCATCTGGCCATGGTAGCTCGACGGGCGGTGCCCTGCCACCTGGCCACCTCCCTGATATATCCCTAACCCCCTGCTTTTAAACTAATAATGGATATTCTGTTAGGATGGTACTGTACCTATCGAGCAATACTCTTTTTAACAAATCCTTTCTTAATCCTCGAGGCAAAAAGAGAGTGTGTTATAAGTTTAACATGTTTAGCTGTGTATCTGTCTCTGCGCCTACATTGTAACTCCCAAACGAATGGACCAATTTTGGTAAGGATTTTTCTCATCTGTGACATTCACGAGTGACAAATTCATCAAGTATGCCAGGTAGGTAACCTCAAGATATCAGAGCTAGATTTGTCGCAATGTATTTTACAAGAAACAAATTTTTGTCATAGTGGAAAAAGATAAACTTTCTACGAGCAGTGGATTTGAACTTGTGTCTTCCTCTGGGAGGACGCTTTAGACCACTAAACTATCGTAGAAGCCTGCTAAGCTCGCAATTTCTACCTTCACATTGCGGTCTTATAAGACCCGCGCCATCTACCGGATGCATTTGCATACATTTTTGTTCTGATATAGGTAGTAAAAAGCAATATATTTTTCTACCCGCATTGATAATACATACTGCAAGTACAAAAGTAACATTAAAAAAAACTAAATTCCGTGACATAGATAGGTATTCATCACCGTGAATTCGACAAGGCTTTTTGCTTTTTCACAAATGGACGGTTCGACTGTATTGACGTCAGACCAAATAATAGCTAACATACACACAGAAATATATTTTATTGTGAAATATACTCGGGAAACGAATGAATAATGCCTTGTCTATAGAGTAAGTGTGTTGAAATTTTTATTCCGTTTTGTTATGTACAGAGCAAAATAAATTGGTATGCTAAAATAATGTAGGCAGGTGATTGCTAATGTTGTTTTCAATAAAAGATATGGGAGCAATCGATAAATCAAGATTATGTATATTGCAGTACCTACTTCTAATTCATAGGTATCTTCATTTATATATTTCACTACTTACAGCAGGTAAGTAGTAAAATTACGACTTCTTATTTAATTTATAGCGCGAAACAACTGTTATATTAATTTCTAATAGGCGAAATAAATTTGTGAGCAGCTGTTTGGAATTAGCGTAGCTGAGTCCATTAGCAGCGGCTACCACTTACCATCGTGTGGGCCGTGGCTTGTCTGCCATCATAATCTCTAAAACAGAATTCCCCAATTCCTCTAACTGGGACACATGGTACCACCAAAAGACCCTTAATTACCCATTACTGTTTCATTTTTCTATCTAGCCAAATAGCAAAACACAATTGGAAGTCTTAACTAGTGTATACCTTTTTTTTTTGTTAAGGCGGGAAAAAATGTTCCTAACCGCACAACCCGTCGTTCGGGGCAACGAACAGGGTAGTGTGGGGCCCTCACCCACTAAAGAAACCCGCCGCGCGCCGTCTCTCCGCCTTTATTGGCGGGCCATCGGAACTATATTACATTCCTTCAGTGGTCCGCCGGCGGCTTACCCTTTCGGGTACCCTCGACTGAGGGACGCATCCGCACACGGAGCGTCGCACCTTCGCGGGAGGCCTTGCGGGTGGCAGACGTTCCCCGGTCCATCCACCCGCAGCCTCAGCTAGGACAGCATGCATGACTCGAGCGTGTGTTGCGCCGTGTCCTCGTCGCAGCCGCAATGGTGACAGCCCGAAGTCGCTTCCCTCCTTGCGACTTTGTGCAGATATCTGCTGAAGCAGCCGTGCCCCGACAGCACCTGCACCAGTCGAAAGGTAAGGACTCCGTGCCGTCGCCCCGCCCACTCTTCCAGCACCGGCTGGAGCGCCCCTACGGTCCGAAGACCGGCCCGGGGCGCCACCAACCGCGCCCTCCAGCTGGCCATGGCAGTTCGGCGGGTGTCGCCTTGCCATCTGGCCACCACGCTGGGTGTAGGACGACCACCCCCCTCCCGCTCTTGCGACGCCCGCTGATACACCTCGGTGAGCACGTCCGCCTCCAAGTCCCACGGGAGGGTTCCGGCCAACGCGCAGGCCGCCTCCGGACTCCGCCCACACGGATGCGCCGTACAGCGCCATCGACCGGACCACCCCCGCGTGCATTACGCGGCACGCATTGTTAGGTCCGTCCATATTCGGCATGAGCCGTGCAAGGGCGGACGCTGCGCCGACGAGCCTCGGGGACAGTTGGCGGAAGTGCTCGCGAAAGCGCCACCACCCGTCCAGCACCAGGCCCAGATACTTCATCTGGGCCTGCACCCCAATCTGAACCCTATCCACTGTGATCGAGGCGCCAGCAGGTGGCCGACGCCGGTGCCCATGGAAAAAAAGGGCCTCCAACTTGTCCAGGGCCAACCTAAGCCCCAGCGCCCCGATCCTCCTGACCACCTCCGAGGTCCCTAAGGTGGCCAGGAACGCCACTTCCTCGAAGTTTCCACCCCGGGCCACGACCAGCGTGTCATCCGCATAGCAGATAACCGCAAGCCCGGGAGGGAGCCGACAGCGTAGCACCCAGTCGTAACCGATGTCCCACAGGAGCGGCCCTAGAACCGAACCCTGCGGGACACCGCACGACATGGGTCTTCTCACAACGTCCCCTATGCGGCTCTCATAGAGAACGCTGCGGCCCTCAAGATAGTCTGCCACTAGCCGCCTCAGGTATGCAGGCACCCCGTGATATCGGAGCGCCTCCCTGATGCAGCTGAATGGCAGACAATTGAATGCGTTGGCGATGTCAAGCGACACTGCCAACAGCACTCCTCTGCCGGCGACTACCGCCGCGGCCGCGGCCCTCAGGCGCATAATCGCGCCGACTGTCGAACGACCAGCGCGAAAACCGAACCGGGCGTCCGACAAGTCGGGTCCGACGTCACGCATATGCTGTACGATGAGGGCAGCGGGGATTTTCTCCAGCAGTTTACCCGCCTCGTCCAGCAGCACGATGGGCCTGAAGGCCCCGACCGAATCCGGCGTTCGGCAGGAGTACCAGCCTCCCCTCCTTCCAGCAATCAGGGAACCGTCCGGACGCCAGGCACGCGTCGAACAGTCCCCTGAGGCGGGGCTCCAGGTGGTCCAGAGCCAGGGCCAGCACCCGGGCAGGTATCCTGTCCGGGCCGGGGGCGGTGTTCTTGGAACGAATCCGCGAAACAGCCACCCCCATTTCCGACGCAGTGGCGGGCGATACACTGAGGTCAGCCTCCCGGTCGCTACCTAGCTGTGCCATGATTGGAGGCGTGTGCTCCGCCCGTCGTAGGAATAGGCCCTCGACCACCCCAGTGAGGAGGCTGGGCTGAAGGGTCCCAGTGAGAGGGAGGCCCTGGTTGCGGAGCTTATTCAGCGCCGCACGGTACGGGCGACCCCAGGGGTCACTGTTGAGACCATCCAGCATCTCCTGCCTTTTCTCGGTTTTGGCGCGGTAGATGGCCAGCTTCAACTCGGCCCGCGAAGTGCGGTACGCCTCGTACAGCTGGCCCTCCCGCTCCCCATCGCGGTTGCGCCACCGACTGCGGGTGTAGGACCTCCGGGCACGAATACACGCAGCACGGAAGTCCGCCAGCTCCTGGGACCACCAGTAGAGCCCTTTCCTCGGAGGAGGACGTCGCACACGGGCCATGGCCGAGTCGCACACCTGCGTAATCGCAGCGCGAAATCGGCCAGCCTCAACATCCACCCTCTCGGTCAGGGCTGGTGAGGACAGCCACGATTGAACGATGGCTGCCTCCGCCAGTAGGTCCCTATCCAGCCTGCCCACAGCCCACCGCAGAAACGCGGGAGTTCTGCGCGCCACGTGACCGTAGGGCCCCGAAGGGACCGGAAGACCTCAATCCGGATATACCGATGATCGGACAAGGTCTCAACCTCCTCCGGGACACACCAGTTCCCCACTCGTGCTGCGACGTCAGGGCTAGCGAACGAAAGATCCACTATCGACCCACCCCGTTACCGCACGCACGTGTTGACGGAGCCTCTGTTTAGTAAACAGAGGCCCGTCGCCGCCGCCCACTTTAGTACCGCAGCCCCACGGTTGTCCGTCGCAGGGGACTCCCACGCCGTGGATTTGGCGTTGAAGTCCCCCAGGACTAGGACGTGGCTAGGTGCCAGAACTAGTGTATACCTAATACTGTTGCATTACATACCTACTCAATGTTTTGTTACTAGTGCCCAAACTAAGACGAAGCTTGTATTTTGGATACTTACAGTATAGACCTGTGTATTGTGCAACAATGGGGATGTTTACTGCCATAATTTTACGGCAGTAATTTCTATACAATTTGTAACCTGTAATTTGGTAAATTTTAATTTTCTCGTAATATGCTTCTATGTGCTGTACAGAAATTTTATAACCCCAATGTACATTTATTCCCCAAAGATTAATTTTAAAAATGAGAAAAGTCGCAAACGTTTTGTGGCTACACAGCCTTTCAATTCTTTAATCTTCTAGGTACTATATATTTTACAAGATCGCTTATCAACTGGATTAAACACAAAAAATATTAACTATTCTGACGCAAACAAAGCAACTACAATTTGACACTAGCCATCTCGCCGATAGCGCCATCTGCGCTCAGCTTTGCTCATGGATCTCCATTAGGTTAGTGAATACAAAGTGTTAAGCCAAACTACTAATTACATATAGTCATAATGATAAATATATACTTAGGTACACATAACAAAATATTTATAAGAAACCATTGATGTATAAAAGTTCCTTTATACGTCTATGTAATAACCTAATTCTCCAGTGGCGTAACCCCATAAAATGGTTAAAATATTGTAAAAACTCAGTCCTCGCTGCGCTCAACTCTAGTGGATACTAGAAAAATGGAAAAACTAACTTTTTCATTGAAGGAATATTACTCCTTTATCACGTACAAATGAAATGAACCAAGAAAACAAAAAGTAACTGAAAACTCGCCTTTGTTCTTTCAAATGTCGTTGGCGACTCCTTTGAGAGTTGATAGCAAGAAAATACCAAGTTTGTTAAAACAATGCATAAGATATTCTTGAAGTAGTAACGTCAAATAAACAAGTGGCATGTTTCAAATTAAATTGGGTTAGCCATTATCACTGTAGCCCATATTTTTACCAATCGTATTGAGATAAGATTTCTTGTCCAGTACGAGTAACAGATTTGCAGAACACATTTCTTTTTTTTTTTTTGACTTTACAAACATACAATTTCACGGACACAAAGTACATACACCCAGACTCAGAACAACCAATTGTGGATCATACAAACAGTTGTTATGAACTCACAATACTCGAGCAGGAGGCCGGTATCTAAACCACTCCGCCATCTGTGCAGTCAAATTTTTCTGCGAAGCTTTTCTTAACGTATTAGAGATATAATTTTCTATTTTTTTCAAGACTACACATTTCCATCCATCCATCAGCCTTTAGACGTCCACTGCTGGACATAGGCCTCCTCAAGAATGGGGGATAGTGGCGTAATCGCCACGCTTGTCAGGCGGGTTGGCGATCGCAGTGGATGTCTGTATTCCCCGAAGGGGTAGGCAGAGGTGTATTACACACCCACGACTCGCAAAGCTATGTTTAAGCCCCACGTAATAGGGGGCGAGCGTATTGACGTCTACCGGGCACATTTCCAAACTCCGGGCTGCTACTGATAATTTTTCTTTTTAGGAAAAAGCTCAATAACATTGCCCGACCCGGGGATCGAACTTGAGACCTCATGATTAGCAGTCGCATACACTACCGCTACATCACCGAGGCAGTTATACTAAGGTATAATAACCCCTTTTATAGCGGGGGAGGGACGTAAATTACGTCCAGACATGGAACACTCATTCGTAGATCACACAAACAATTACTATCCTGTGAGGAAATTCAAACCACAGTACTCGCCACGGGAGGTCGGTATAGAAACCAATCTGCCATTTGTGACAGTCAAAGTGAATTATATCTACCATGTTTTTTATGCATAGGATGCTTTTTTGGTTATTTTTTTATATTATACCCTGCATCTAGGAATAATCCTTGTATCGCAGGGGACTTTACAAACATACAATTTCATGAACACAAAGTACACCCAGACTCAGAACAACCACACAAAGAGTTGTCCTGTGTGGGAATCGAACCCATGACACTCTGGTAGTATCTAAACCACTCCGCCATCTGTGCAGCCAAGTCTTTTCTTTTCAGATACCTCGGAAAATATTTAACTAGCAATATTTTATGTAATTCAGATCATATTTATAGGTATTATACTCTGCGAGTTTTATGTGTTAGAATTTATGACGGGTAGGCAAATGTAATTTTTTCATTAATCATTTGTCAGCATTGTTGGGCCGCCTGGAGTCATTAAGCATGAGCTATAAAAAATGGAACGCAAATTCGCCATCTCTTTCATAAGTTATATAAAGCTCAAGAAAATTATTAAAAACTGTAAAAGCCTCGAAGTTTTGTACTACAGACAAACAGGCATAAGATTAAAGCAGCCATTCTCTACAGCTGGCTCTCAATCGGCGAAGGATAAATTATACCATTCCCAAGATCGGGAATAAGTACGAAAGTAAAAAGTTATACGAACTTGAAATTAAACTTTGTAGCTTACTGATATAAAAACGACGAATTACTGACATTTTAGAATGGCAAAATGTAAGAAAACTAGATCAAAAGGGTGAGTATATATACAAATAAATTGTACAATCCTTATTATTTTAAAAGATGCAGTCTTGCCAAGTGTGATACAAGATAATCTTGAAAAAAAAGAGAGACCTCAAGATCAGCAGTCGCATACACTACCGCTGCACCACCGAGGCAGTTCCAACACAATTTATAAATTTCATCTGTCACACATTGCTCACACGGGAACGCGGTGTGGATACATAGCCGTGCATTGTCAATGAGTGATGTTGCACATTCCTATTTCCGTGACGTCATTGCGCTACTTTGTAGGCAGGGGGGTTAGGCAGAATCTCATATCCGAAACCGACGCGTGATGTCGCAATAATCCGTTGGCCAATCACGGTGATCTCTCAACCAATCACAGTGATCACGATACGATCGACATGTGAGATATGAGATTCTGCCTAACCCTCCAGGTTTGTCATGATACCATGGAATTGGCTAAAATCGGACTATGCATTTACATTCTCTCTGTTCCAAATGATTGCCATATTTAAGAAAGTATGTCATTTCAGATTTATATTTTTTTAGCATTTAACATGCTTCGCTACTTTTTAAAGTACTTATTCACAAATAATTTTTACTTTAAAAAGTATGTCATATTAATTTGTACATTACTTTTCTGTATACATATATATATTATACTGTTTATACATTAAATAATGTGATCTAAATAGATCCTTTAAATCCTGCGATGGTTCGGACATGTAAACACAACACGCTGCCCATTTACTGTTGTAGTTTGGCAGAATAAAAAGTTAAAAGATAATTAGTGTAAATAAATTGAAGTTCTAAATAAATAAAATAAATTGTTAAAATGTTTTTGTAGTGTGTTTTACAAAACATAATTCAACATCTCTTCTAGGAACAGAGCAATATAACGACTAAGTAGGCCCAGGTCATTCAGGGTCAAAATGGAATGTTTTTATTTTCTATCAATAGTCCAAAACATTTAAAGTAAGTACATATATAATACAATCGAAACGGACACCTAAACCTTTTAACCTTGTGAAGGGTTCACGGGCGGACGGCCACTGTGACACCACAGCTTGCCAAAAAAATAAAAAAAATGATGTCTTTTTATAAAAATAGAATTAAATATGGTTGTCTGTAAAGTCGGTTTACGGACGATAATTTTATGTGATAACGTCATAATGTCGATAGATGCGTCGCAAGCCGAACGCTTAGGCCGGTCGTGCCTCTCTATCGCTTGTTCCGCGCTCTCGCTTGCACGCTCGGCTCAGGCGGAACGTGACACTTTTACGTGCGTGCAGCCGGCGTTCATCGATTTATAAGACGTCATCACGTCAAAAAAAACCGTTTTTAACATAATCATAATCGTAAAGTATTATGTATTTTATAAACAAGGAGTACTGGAACATTTCCAACCTCATGTTTGTTTCCGTTAATAAATGCAAACTACATACCGTTGTGGATCCCCTCGAATTTTTACACGATTTGGTGTTATTCATCGACCGTTTAGTTTTTTTTCTGTGGCCTGTCAGCTATTCAGCCTTTATTTTTCATTTTAATCATTGAAAAAATATAAGTCTTCGTTATTTTAAAGATATAGTTGCAACTATATTAAAATAAAGTCATATAAAAAACAAATTCTTTAATAAATACTTATCTTTATGTTATTTCACATCGCACTGTAATTGACTGGCTGTACAGAAAATAGAACTGTTTTTTTTTATAATTACTCAGCTGTCAGTTGAAAGTAGGTAATTTTCCCTAGGGCTGAAAAGTATTACTTTCAACCCGCTCCTCAGGCAACTTCAGACCTACTTTCAGAGTATGAGTAATGAAAAATCCTTTTTTTAATTCATTATTTACATTGAGCATTATTGTTGACATTTTGTGTGAGTTCATAACAACAATGTATTTCTGTTTTTAAAGAACTTATCGTATAGGAAAGATACTTTCATTTGTTTTTCTTTTAATAATTTTTTGAAAATTTAAATTGATTTTAATATCAGAGCATAATTCTTAGCCTCTTGTAATCACAACAACTCTTAACAAACCTGTTTATGACTCCTAAATATATATTACACGAACGGTATCGGTAAGTAAATAGTGCAATAACAACGTAGTTTTTCAAGTCACCTACGGGCCGAGGTATTTGTCGTCATTATAGTCCCTGAACCAAGTTGTAATCAATAATTTTATTATTATACATAAAGTACCAACATATGAGAAAATTTACTATGAAAGGGAAGGGGACTCTTCCAAAAAATGACCTATAATAGACAACCTCACTAGCGCCTTGTTATCTCCAAGGGAAGAGATAGGTAGAGATCAAGAATAATAATGAGAATAAAGGATTTTTTTGGAATTCACCATACGAAACAGAACGCTAGGGTAACTCCACTACCACCAAAGGAATGTAACATAGTTCCAGTGGCCCGCCAATAAAGGCGGAGAGACGGCACACGGCGGGTTTCTTTAGTTGGTGAAAGCCCCACACTACCCTGTTCGTTGACTCGAACGACGGGGTGTGCGGTTAGGAAGTTTTTTTCCATAATACATAAGCAAGGCTCTACCATTAGCATCCACCAGACTTTTCACGTCCACTCCCCAAGAATGCTACAATGAGAGTTGCTGTGCCACTTACATCCGCCGGCTCTCTCAGGCTAACCAGACCGTCAGCCTAGTGGGAGACCGCCTACGTCATCCAATATATGATCGCCACTAGAGAATCTTTTCCCACTTCAGGGTGCCAACCCCTTTTTGCGGTAATGTACCTAACCGCAAACAGCGTCGTCCGGGGAAACGAACAGGGTAGTATGATGCCCTCACCCACTGAATAAACCCCCCATATGTCGTCTCTCTGCCTATACTAGCGGGCCATTGGAACTGTAGTGACATTACTTCAATGGTCAAGCGTGCCAACACTATGGGCTATCTTGTCCTCACATCAAATATACATATAAATATACGTATAGATACTAAAGAACAAATTAAAAAGAGCTTTAGTCCGAGCAGGATGCGGCACTTCCAATCCGGAGAAGTGCTCTAATCCACGTTGTAAAGTTCTCTTTTGCCACTTTCACAAATAATTTGTTCTTAGTAGCTGAGCATGTCAAGTGCTAAAATACAGATCAAAATAAGTATCTATAGATACTACTTATTCAAATCCACCTCGATGCTAAAACAAATTTAAAACCATTATCGATCCCGTTAGATTAACTTCAACTTCAGTTTCTATTCTTGTCGCAGCTCCCTGCAACTAGTATTTGCTATCAGTAACTTTGCTACTCTAACAAATGACCTTCCATTTCTGTTTTGGCTGTTCTAAATCTCTCGACTTCAACAAGAGCTGTATTAACAACTATGAAGAATATTCGAGGTACTGGTGAAGTGTTGCCTACTAAAACTGCAACGATCACGTGTCTCGTGACAGGTCTACGACTGCAAGTAATAAAATACCACAATACCTGACTACATAGATAGCGTAGTGGTTTAAATACCGACCTTCCATTCCAAGGGTTGTGTTGTGAGTTTGATTCCCACGCAGCGAAATTCTTTGTGTAATACACAAATGGTTGTACTGAGTCCGGTTGTACTTTGTGTACGTTAAAAGTATGTTTGTAAAGTCCACGCACCGCCCTTTTTTTTTTTTTTTTTTTTTTATTTTAGGTGGGCAAAAATGTCCTACCGCACACCCCGCTGCCCGGGGAGACAACGGGGTGAATGGGGCTCTCACCCACTAAAAACCCACCGTGCGCCTATACCCGCCCTTGCTACGGCGGATCACGGGTACCGCGTCGTTACGACCGCGATCCGCAGGCGGCAGCCCCTACGGGCACCCTCTCTTGAGCGACGCCTCGCGCACTTGGGCGTCGCACCTTCGCGGTAGACTTCCGCGGACGGCAGGGTACTCCCCGACCCCACCGTCCGCAGCCTCGGCTAGGGCGGCATAAGGCGCAAGTAAGCGCGCGCACGCCGCCCCTCGCGCCGGCGGCGAATCGGGTCCGCGAAGGAGGATTCCTCACGGGCCCTCTCCGCCACCTCCTTCCGCGAGATGACAGCCTCGCAGAAGGCGGCGACCGCGGTCCAGGCCCTGTCACTGCCAACCATCGCTCGCGCAACGGCCGGCAGCGACAGGTCCACGCCTATGACTGCAACGAGTTCCCGGCGCTGCACATCCCATGCCGGGCACGACTCGAGCGTGTGCTGCGCCGAGTCCTCGTCGCAGTCGCAGTGGTGACAGCCTGGGGTCGTCTCCCTCCTTGCGATCGTGTGCAGGTATTTGCCGAAGCAACCATGCCCCGACAAAACCTGCACCAACCGGAAGGTGAGGATCCCGTGCTGCCGCCCTGCCCATTCTTCCAAGATCGGCCGGAGCGCCCCCACGGTCCAGAGACCGGCTCGGGGCGTCTCCAGCCGAGACTTCCACTTTAGGACGGTGGCGCGGCGGGCATCTTCCCGCCACGATGACATTACGCTCGGCGAGGGGCGGCTGCCCCCCGCCCGCGCCGTCGACGCCCGCCGATAGACGTCGGCGAGCACCTCCGCCTCCAGATCCCACGGGGGGGTTCCGGCCAACGCGCAGGCTGCATCGGTCGAGACCGTGCGGTACCCGCGTATTGCCCTGACCGCTACGACCCTCTGTGGACGCCACAGAAGGGCCCTATTACGAGCGGCCAGGGACTCCGCCCACACGGGCGCGCCGTACAGCGCCATCGACCGTACTACCCCCGCGTAGAGTCGTCGACACGCAAGACTCGGTCCGCCCAAATTCGGCATAAGTCGCCCGAGGGCGGACGCCGTGTTGACGAGCCTTGGCGCAAGACGGCGGAAGTGCTCGTCAAAGTGCCACCGTCCATCCAATACCAGGCCCAGATATTTGATGTGGGCCTGGATTGGTAAGCCCACCCCATTGACCGTTATCGAGGCGCTGGAGGGTGGGCCCCGTCGGCGCCCATGGAACAGTAGGGCCTCCGACTTTTCAAGGGCCACCCTAAGCCCCAGCGCCTCAATCCGCCTGACCACCTCCGCGGTACCCGAGGTGGCCAGCGTTGCCGCCTCCTCGAGGGTCCAGCCCCGGGCTGTGACGAGCGTGTCGTCTGCGTAGCAAATTACGCCCAGCCCGGGGGGGAGCCGACCACGGAGGACCCAGTCGTAGCCGATGTCCCACAGGAGCGGCCCAAGAACCGAACCCTGCGGGACGCCGCACGACATAGCCCTCCTTACAACGTCCCCTTCCCGGTCTACGAAGAGGACGCTGCGGCCGTCGAGGTAGTCTGCCACCAGCCGCCTTAGGTAGAGGGGCACTCCATGGTACCGGAGTGCCTCCTTGATGCAGCCGAATGGCAGACTATTGAAGGCGTTGGCGATGTCAAGCGACACCGCCAACAGCACATCCCTCGAGGTGACGGCCTCCGCAGCCGCGGCCCTCAGGCGCAGAATGGCGTCGACCGTAGACCGACCCGCCCGAAATCCAAACTGGGCGTCGGACAGGTCGGGGCCGACTGCTCCTAGGTGCCGGACGATGCGGGCAGCGACTACCCGCTCGAGGAGTTTGCCCACCTCGTCCAGCAACACGATGGGCCTGAAGGCCGAGACTGTGTTCGGAGGCCGTCCCGGCTTCGGCAGGAGCACGAGCTTCCCCTCCTTCCAGCAGTCAGGGAACCGTCCGGACACCAGGCAAGCGCCGAACAGTCCCCTGAGGCGGGGCTCGAGATGGTCGAGGACCAGGGCCAGCACTCGGCCGGGAACCCCGTCCGGCCCGGGGGCGGCGCCTCTCCGCATACGCGCTACCGCCGCCCCCATTTCCGTCGTCGTCACGGGCGGTACCTCCACGTCGTCGGCCTCCCGGTCATCATCTGGCGGAGCCATGACCGGGGGCGTGTGCACCGCCCGTGAAGGAAAAAGTCCCTCGACCACCTCAGAGAGGAAGCCCGGCTGGAGGGTCTCCGTAAGGGGGGGGCCCTGGGCGCGGAGCTTGTTAAGCGCCGCGCGGTACGGGCGTCCCCAGGGGTCACGCTCGAGACCCTCCAGCATCTCCTGCCTTTTCGCATCTTTGGCGCGACAGATGGCCAGCTTTAACGCGGCGCGCGCACTGCTGTACGCCGCATACAGCCGGCCCTCCCGCTCTTCGTCGCGGATTCGGCGACGGCGGCTGCGGGTGTAGGACCTCCGGGCACGAATACAGGCCGCACGGAGGTCCGCCAGCTCCGGGGACCACCAGTAGACCCCCTTCCGTCGAGGCGGGCGCCGCACACGGGGCATGGCCGCATCGCATATCTGCGTAAGCATGCCGCGAATGCGGCCAGCCTCGGCGCCCACGTCTTCCGTCAGGGGGGGAGGCAGCCAGGATTGAAAAATGGCCGCCTCCACTAGCAGGTCCCGGTCGAGCCTACCCACAGCCCATCGCGGAAAAGCGGGAGTTCTGTCCGCCGCGTGACCCCTGCTGGCGCCCTGAAGGTTCCGGGAGACCTCTATCTGAATATATCTGTGGTCAGATAGGGTCTCGACCTCCTCCAGGACTCGCCAGCTCCTTACGCGTGCGGCGACACCGGGGCTAGCGAACGAAAGGTCCACTATCGACCCGCCCCAGGGCCGCACGCACGTTTGGGCGGACCCTCGGTTGAGTAACACGAGGTCCGCCGCTGCCGCCCACTCTTGGACCGCCGCACCTCGGGGGTCCGTCCTGGGGGACCCCCACGCCGTTGATTTGGCGTTGAAGTCCCCCAGCACGAGCACAGGGCTCGGTGCTATACGCCGTATCGAGGTCTCCAGGTTGTGCAGGAAGACCTCGAAAGCCGCCAGACTACGACTAGGGGAGAAGTACACGCCATACAGCGTGACCCCTCCCCATTCGGCCGCCACATATCCCGTGCCCTGGTCTTTGAGTGACAAGGGCGGGGAACGTGGCGCCGCCGAGCCGACGACCGCCACGGAGCCATCCCCGCTACCCGCCCAATTGGGGCGATCCGGGACTATGTAGGGCTCCGCGGCTACGGCAACACCGATCGACCGCTCCGCCATGGATTGCAGGAAGAGGTCCTGCGCCCTGGCGGAATGGCCGAGATTCCCCTGGAGGAGGATAGCGTCGTGATCCGTTATTGGACCACGATATCCTCCTCCATGCGCTGCGGCGGTCCAGCCGCGCCGGGTTGGGCAGCCGGGGCCGATTGGCTGCCCACCCCCCCCTTAGGGCCTGACTTGGCCGGAGGCCTGCACCCCATCCGCCCCATGCAGTGGTTGGCGGGGCGATTGCCCGCCGCACACGCGGGGCAGTGTGGGGTGGCAGAACAGGCAGCCGCCTGGTGCCCTGCCTGACCGCAGCGGAAACAAAGCCCGCTGCAGTCGAAGCAGTTTGTGCACAGCGGCCGGGTGTGACCGACCGCCATGCACTTGTAGCACCCGGCAGGCCGGGGCTCCAGCGCGATTACCCGCGCGGCGCTCCAGCCCACCAGAAGTCTACCGGCGGCGACCAAATCCTTGGCCGCCGCGACAGGGCACGAGACCCAGACGGCACCCACACCACCTGGACCTGGGCGAATGGTGCCCACCCGGACGGCGCTGCTGGGAGACCCGGTTTTTGAGACAATTGCCTCCCGGATCTCTTCCGCCGTCACGGAATCATCCAGCCCGGAAACGCGTAGTTCGGCGCACTTCACGGGTCTGGCGACCCGGACACCACTCTCCTCTGGGAACAGGCCCAGCAGCCTCGCGGCCATTGCGTCGGCCGTCTTGGTGCCCTCTGGCCCCAGGTACTCGAATATCCGAGCACCTGTTCGGGCTTGGCGGGAGCGAGCGGAAACGTCCCCGAGGTCGGAGACGTTTATTTCCCGCCGGGCACGTTTTAAGACGGCCTCATACGTCAGGCCCTTTTCCTTGGCCTCGGGCAGCAGGGTGATGACCACCGCTGCTGCCTTAGGCACTTTGAGCTTGCGCGATCTTCTTTTCTTAGACGCCTTTGGGGTCTCCCTCCTTTGAGACATTGGTGCCGCTTCGCGTTCCGCGGCAGCGCCATGACCCTTGGCCCGGGATCGCCGGGGTCCAACCACCTGCCAGTCCCCGTTTGAGGTCGTAGGAGTGGCAGGGGCGGGGGCAGGGGCGGGGGCAGGAGCTCGGGGCACGATCGCCGCAGCCCGTGAGCGTGCGACCGTTTGTCGCGGCGGAACAGAACTCGGAGGCACTGCGGCACTTGGCAGAGGCGGGAACTCCTCTCGGGGCTGACCCCTCGAGGCTTGTCCCGCCATGTCCTTTTTCCTAGCCTTTTTCGCTGGTGGTTTGGCCGCTGGTGGTTTGGCCGCCGGTGGTTTGGCCGCCGTCGCGGCAAAAGACACTTGTCCCCCCTGGCACGGCAGGGCTGTCGGTGCCGAGGACGCCGCAGCACTTCTTTTGTCAGCCGCAAGCGGCGGCCGAAGTCGGGGCTCCGGCGGCAATCTCGCGGCCAGAGCATCGAACCGCGGACCAAAGACCGCAGCAATGCGGTCAATGATTACGCGGAACGATTCATCCTCCTGTGCGGCTCCAGCGCCTGACTGGGCAGTGGACGAAGCCGGGGCAGCCGCAGGGAGCCCAAGCTCAACCCGCAACCCGGTCTGTCCCTGCTCCAGTTCCGCCACCCGCGCCTCGAGGCAGCGGTTAGCCTCGTCAAGGCGCAGGTTCTGCGCCTCCAGACGAGCGTTCTGAGCCTCGAGGCGCTTATTCGTTTCCGCCAAGCGCTGGACCGATAACGTTATCTCGTGCGCGGCGTCTTTGAGGCCACGCGCGAAACTACTTTTAAGGTTCCGCGAACCAGCAGCGACCGTCTCGACTATGGCCACACTGTTTAGGGCCCTCTCCTCAACCTGGGCCGTCCCTATATGGCCCTCATCAGGGAGGCGGAGCTTTTCCGTTAGGAGCGCCAGGCGCTCCTCTGTGTTTTGCACCACCTCCGTCCGTCTTAATTCTCGCGTCTCTGCCTTATTCGCTGAGGCAGCACGCGGTACCGGTGTCCCGGGTCGGCTGATGCCTCGACCCCTAACCGCTGCGGGTATTTTTGGGGGAGGCATCTCTGTCGCGCTCAGGTCGGACTCCGAGGCAGCGTCCCCCTGAGGCAGGGTGCGCTTGCGCCAGAAGCGCGACTCCGACACCACCTCTGCCGGCCGCGATGACTGACTTTCGGCAGCCTCATTTAAGCCACCCTCCTCCGCGGCAGACATCTCGGCGGCTGAAGTGCCGGCCGAGCTGCCCGTCGTCGAGCCGTCCCTGGACGACTGGGACGCTCCCTTGGCCGTCTTGTTGCCCTTGCGGGACTTTTTGCGACCGCGCGCTTTACGCGCAGCTGCACTAGTAGGGGCCGCATTTGCAGCCGGACCCCTTACGGCTGAGGCGTCGGGATTTTCACCCAACTCGGTCAATTTTGAGTTTTTTAACAATTTTTCCATGTTATTCCCACGAGTATGGGAGAAAGGAGGTCCACCCGGGCAGAGCTCCCTGTACCCGGGTAAGCGTACATTTGTAACCCAACACAGGGGGTCCGCAGGTACCCTGGCTGGGGCCGCGCTCGAGACTGAACTACCCATCAGCCATGCATCTCCTCGCCGCGCGCCAGAGCTTGAGATTGGGGGTAATTTTTTATAGAGGTTGTCTTCCTCGCGGCCCGGGCGATTAAGCCAAGACCCTCGTTCCTGTATGCCCGCGAGACGTAACCACAGGCACGCGCTCAGGTTTACGATTTGGGACGGGGGGGGCCGCTGTGGCCCCACTGTCCCCCCTCTCCAGAGCCCGGTGAGCCAGTCTGGCCCCACCGACTCCGACGCCTGGTCTATCCGCTGTGCCCTCTGCTGAGTCAGAGGGACACGCGGAGACCCGTCCTGTCCGGAATTTTAGCCGCCGGCGACTGCCGACGTTGCCCGGGGTGCACCACTAGGAGGTAAACCGGACAAATTAGCACCCCTCCACGCACCGCCCTAAAGCAGAGTTATTTTTAATGAAAATAATATTTGTCTATTTTTCACTTAACAATAATGAAAATAGGACGGTTTTTCAAAAGTTCATAATTCTCAGTAGTTTATAATTTATGGAAAACATAAGACTGTGATAATCGTTTCCACTCCCTCTTTCAACCATGTAAAATGCACTTTAAATCATACGAGTAGATACGGAACGTTTACACCTGGCCATACTAGCTTAAATTCTCCTGGTTAGGCGCAAATAGTTAATAGTTCATAGTTCTATACATAACTAGCCTGTACCCGCTGCTCCGCCGCAGGCAAAAGCTAGTTCTTATGCTATATGTGAGATTCCTGTTATAGTAGCAGGATAAAATGTATAACCATTTTAAGTCTAAGCAAGAGCTAGAATAGTTTCAGAGCAAGCAAACAGACAAAAAAAAATCTGTTTTGTTTTCAGAGACGCTTAAATAGCCTAATACAGTTATCTTTTTTTTTTCAAATATCTTAAATGTATAGGCGTAACTCTGTTACTGCCTTATAATAGTATAGATTTCATACAGCTGAAATCATAAAAACGTCATCGAATGCGATTTAAATTCTAACTGTAAATATCCCACATATTATTAGGAGTCATCTAGTACCCATAACAAGTTATTACGTTGTACTTGTATCACGTAGACAATCAAGAAATACATACAATGACTACTCATATAGCCACTGCAACAATAACGGCTTGAGGGCGAACTGATTCTCGATTTAGATACGATGCAGTAACCAACATTGTTTGGTATCGGTGCATGGATTAAGCACAAGAGCGCATAATCTAGTTCGTTTTATCTTGATAACACTTACGTAAAATACCCGTTACGAGGCAGCTTCTTTAAGTCTGTAAGTACAGTTCTGCATAAATATATTTTACTACCAACTCCACGAACAACGAATATTCACCGTACCGCAATTTCTTTTTACATTTTTTATTTATTTTGTAGATAAGAAAATGTAAAGCATGGTGTACGTATTACACATGTACCTATATTGTATAACGTTTATATTCAGAATAAATTTAAACAAAACTCTGGTGATCAGCTGTAGGTGGTGCTATAACTATGACGGGCTCCATGGCGTAGTCGGTACTGTAACCGACTTCCGTGCACGAGGTCGTGGGTTCACTCCCACTCAGGACAATTATTTGTGTGATGAACACAGATATCTGGGTGTTTTCTATCTATTATATGTGTGTACTTCCAAAAAAAATGTAATATATGTATTATATCCGATACCCATAATTAATCTGGTACCCATAGCACAAGTGTTAAGCTTAGTTTGGGACCACAGGACGTTGTGTGAAAATGTCCGTGAAAATTTATATTTATATGTTCTACTGGTGATAGGGTTTGGCATCAAGGGAAAGCTTTCAATTCTTGTTAAATCTGAGCGGGTACGTACCACCATCTTCTTTGTAACAGCCGTGAAGCATTTCGATGTGATTCATTGGCAAAAGAAGATAGCCGTTCCAATTCCCACTATTCTCAAGCTTGGTAGTCGATCTTCAATTGTCACGTCAATGAGTAGTGGCCATTGCTTACTATTAGGTTACCCCTAGCTACCGTAAGCTATAAAAAATACTGAACAGATCGGTAGCCGACGCCTACAAATTTTGAAATAGGCTAGGAAGATATTTAGATATTTTTATAAAGCATTTGACATGCTTAGCCATAAACATTAGCACAAAGTGCGAAAACGTGAAATCGAAAATAACAATCACGAGTAGTATTTGAAACTGCATCCTCCTGGAATACCATTATAGATGCTTTGCCCATTCAGCCATCATGTCCTTGCTCGGTACTGCGAATTTCGATAACACATTCCTTTTCGTTTTTTGCACTTTGAGTTAATTTATAGGATAGGAAGATTATGATGTTGTGCAGAGTTCTTTGAAGGTATTTGATAATATGGATCCCGTTATTAGATCATAATTTTATATGTGACTATCGCTGAATCATCTTTTCCATTGAAATCAATGGAACTATTATAATATGAAGATCTTTTTAAATATTGTATACCACCTTCTTTGCGAAGTCTGACGTAACTGCTTAAGTAGATAAGTACAGAGTAAAAGAACTTTGCACGGCTTTGCATTTTTAACATACAGTGGGCGTTTGGCCTACAAACGTGAGTCGATAATTTATGCTATTCAGTCTTGTAGTTGAACAGTGGCGGTTACGGTCATAATTAATATCGTATGTGTTCACTAATTATCTAAATGTCATCACCCCACCCCATGAGTGCCATAAGAAATTAGTAGAGAAATTGAAAATAATAGTACCAAGGGTAGGAAATCTCCAAAAAGTAACAGGTTATATGATATAGAAACTTATATAATACTGTTCAGAGTTCACTCCGTGTCAAACTCAAAGTAATCGGCACGTGGTCATTTTCAAATCTAGATTGTTTGTTATAGAACGGTAAATAGCTTATTTTACAGCGTGCTGATGTATAGTTATGCATGTAGTTGCTCTAGTACCGGGGAATGAAATAACAAGGCGCTTGCGCAAATACCCGAAATAAATCATTGCTTTATACTAGCCTCGAACACGCTCCCGTTATTGAATAAGTCACGTCAAAATTTATGCTGAGTGCGAATGAAAACGCAAACTGCTCTGTGCAGTAATTGATCTCTAGTCTAGCCGCTAGCCGCTAGGAGTTTTTGGCGGGACGTCATGGCGAGTGGGTGAAATCCGGTCACATGGTCCAGTAAAATTATGAATTTATTGAAAATTACAGAAATGTATAAGGCTATTAAAATATTCCACTGACGTACATAGTTTACATGGTGATGAAAAAATCCGCTCCAAATACAACATCTCTAGCGACTACTTAGGATACGAGGAGAGAAAAGACAAATCACGCCTACCAACCATGTGATGCCTACATTCATACCGATCATGAAATTTCATGACATAATTATATAAGTCCGTGTGGTGACGGACTAAGATTACAAGTGTCACCATCCCATTCTTTCCCACGGGTGTCGTACGGGGCAACTAAGGGAAGTAAGCAATTATCACCCATTGCATTACTGATGGTAGGGCTGGGTATCAAGTGGGAGTACTCACTAGCTGTCGGGCCCGAGCGGGTTGGTACAACCACCTCTGGTGTGACCGGCCATGAAGCCCTTCGGTGTGTTTTGGTTGTAGCAGGAGATTATTTTACCGTTTATTCTTTCATTTCATATCTGTGAAATAAAATGGAGAGCGGTGGCTTGACAATTGACTCCCTGTGTAGTTAAGGCCATGAGCTACAGGCTCCATTTACAACCAGGTGGGCCGGTTGCCACCATACGAAATTATATAATATATACTAACTGACCCGGCAAACGTTGTTTTGCCATATTTCTAGGAAACATTTTTTTAGTTCAATAAAAATAACTATAAGTGTGCGGGGATTTACTTATCGCACATCGGCAAGGACAGTGTCACAACATAAAAAATGCATTTTTTGGGAAATCACGATTGTATTTTTTTATAACTGAAAACTCCATATATTTTTTCTGGGAATGCGTATCGGAGAACTTAAGATATATTTAAGAAGACTGTTAAATGCTCTATTATGTTTTTATGAAAATAAATATCTAAAGATAATTTTTCTATTTGATATTTATTTATTACTTTTAAATTCCTCTAATGTGTCACTTTTTTAGACAAATTATTCAAAGATTTCATAAAATAAAACACTTTTATTTGTTAATACTTTGTATAGTTTTTAAAATAAATCAAAGACTAATACATTTATGAAATACTTTCTGATATTTACGTGAATGTTACACTTTTTGAAATAAAACTACTTTTACGGAATCTATCGCGTTTACTTGATTTTACTACTATCCCGACGTTTCGAATACTTTACAGCATTCATGATCACGGGTGGATTTAGATGATAGACGTCCAAGGCTTGCCTTTGCAGGCTTGCCTTTGCAGGCTTTGCCTTAAATGCGATAGATTCCGTAAACGTAGTTTTATTTCAAAATACATTTATGAATTACATAGTTATTAACTGTTATATTAGAAACAGATAAGGTATCAAAACTATACATATATAAAGCTATATAGCAAATTTTCTGACAAAAGATAACCTGACCATTCGAAAACATAATTATTAAACAATATTTCAAGCAAACAAAATGAAATTGTTTAGCATAATTCGTGTGAACTTAATCCCAAAAGTTAAAAAATAACAAAAATAAATTTTTGTACTTGCGTAATAATACTTGATTTAATAAAACATTAAAAACAGTATCAGAAAAAAACACAATGTAATAACAAAATGATAAAAATCAAACTTTAAATTTTCTAAACACTAGATCTATTTTTTTAGCAATTGACATGCTCCGCTACTTTTTAAATTATAAATTATTTGTGAATAAGG
Source organism: Leucoma salicis (assembly GCA_948253155.1). Taxonomy (NCBI): domain Eukaryota; kingdom Metazoa; phylum Arthropoda; class Insecta; order Lepidoptera; family Erebidae; genus Leucoma; species Leucoma salicis. The sequence continues at coordinate 18,298,100 of OX411815.1, read as the reverse complement.
GTAAAGATATTTTTGAGAGAGAGATTGGATGCATGTAATGCTTCCCGATAGATGGCGTTGGTCGTAAGACAAATGTGATTAGGAAATTGGGATGATCGAAAGATCAGCAGGATAGCTCAGTGGCTTAGAGCACTTCCCCGGATTGGAAAAGACGCAGGTTCGATTCCCGCTCCTACTAAAAATCTCTTTTTCCTTATTCACAAATAATTTATACTTTAAATTTTCTATTTGATTAAACGGTTTTATAAAGTAATGTTCTAGATGTATCTTTCGTTATCATACTATCACGGCTAATATTGTAATAGATTTTGTTTGAATGCCCAGGCGTATCCTGTGCTAAAGTTTTGAACAACACAAAATCGCAAGAACTAATTTCAGTCAATGTTTTCTTCCTTTTTCCTCCGCTGACCTGATCACTTCAGGGTACTGGCTTGGCACGTAAATATGCCCAGATTTTAACCTTTTCTGTGTCTGTTTAGACAACATCACCTTTGTTCAGAAATAAAATAAATAATTAACACTTACACCCACCCCTGATGGATTTTAACATCCACTGCTGGACATAGGCAATACACTTACTTCGTGTATTGCTACAGCTGTGGTATTTAAATTAGGTATTATTTTGTAAACTACATCGTTTAAAACTTGTAAATGCAGATGCTGAAAATTAATATGAATAGAACGTTAATAAACGTAATGTAAAATTAGGAAGTACGTGGGTATTTGAAAAAAAAATTACACCAATATTTTCTTTCAAATTTTCAGATTCATCCATACCAACGCATGCTTATGGAGTGTTATCGCGTAAAACTATATCAATCATGAACTTGTTTCTTGAGTTCCGCTTCATTTAAAAAAAAAAAAAAGTAAAAAGTAAGCATTGTTGCAACAGTTGTAACGCGTCCTAAGATAAATTATAAACGCTATATAAATCAGAATTAAAGACACATTATTAAATAATACTCAATAAAATACTTGTCTTAACCGACAGTACAGTTATATCACATGTTATAACACTTATTATATAACTTCGTGTATAAACTATCGCTAAACCAAGAAAAGTGTCATTTAACATGATATGACAGTTCTATTCCCTAATTTTAAAATACGTAGTTAGAATAACTCAAAAATATGGGCACTTCACATGATGCGACTGTCTTTTTTGCAGAAATCAAAGCAATTAAATGAGAATCACTTACGGTAATAGGGTTATTACACAGATTATGACAGTACTACATGCACTATATGTACGCCCGCTGTGTATTAACTTTGATATGACACTATTTACGCTGCAAAAGGTAGGAAAGTGGCTAAGTGAAAAAGGGTATTAAATGCCATATCTCGGTGAGGAATCACACTATAATTTTGACGTTTTTTTAGTAGATAAAGGTTGCATTTGCGATTCTTAGAGGATGCTTATCTCAATTTCGTATTTTTATGTGTTGTGACACTGTCGTTGCCGATGTGCGTTATAATCGAAAGCGATGTAGGCAATGAAAGTATGCTTTATATAGGATTTACTTTATTCCCAAATAATTTTTTATTGAATGTAAAAAAATATTTATTAGAATTGTCTTCAAATAAATTAAATTATTAATAAATAATTAATGAATCCTTCTATCAGTGTATTGGTGAAAAACAGTGAATTAATACTGTATTCGTTTGCTTATTATTTGACTTACTTTTCACAATAACAAAACAGGTATATTTATTAAACACGTACACGTTTTCGTTTTGATTTAAAACTATTTCCAAAAAAAATGTTAAGTACAATATATACAGGTACGGTAATGGCCGTTGTTGGCGAGATCTCACAACACGTGTTTATTTACATGAGATCACTTAATTAACTAATAGTTAAAACTGTCTTTATCAGTTAATAATAAATTGCGAATAAATAATTATTGCACTGGAAATTAATAATAAATTTACGATGAGAGTAAAATTAACATGAGAATTGCACAGAAAAATTAAAATAATACGTATAACAGACTGCTACGATCGATACACAAATAAAACCAAAAAAAGAGTAAGACAGGAGACCGGCTTCGTTCTCATCCTTACTCCGTGATGTTTGCTGGATGAGAGGTAACAACGGTAAACATCTAGCGGTAATAACTGATCGATTGATAGTTGATCAGTTATCGACAGATGAAGGCGGAAGATCAAATTGAATTGAGAAAAAAATCATAATTAAAGGAAATTATTAAAAATAAAAAAAATAAAAAATCGCGATGGACTCGTAGAGGGGTGGAAAATCGAGAGTAATATAAAAAAAAAATTCTAAGTCATGACGAAATAAGAATAAAAATCTTGCCAAAAAAAATTAAAGTTTATAAATAACAAATAAAAAAATAGGGGTTGATCGTAGAAGGGTGAACAATTTAGAGTAATACAAAAGTTATTATAATATTTTTTATTCTAAGTCATTACAAAATAAAAATAAATATCTTGCCAAAAAATTAAAGTTTATAATTAACGAATAAAATATAAGGGTTGATCGTAGAGGGTTGAAAATTTAGGATCGTATTTATTTTTTAATGCTGTATCATAAAAAAATAAAAAATTATCTAAAAATTAAGAAAAAAATTAGGGGTGGACTACCCTTAACATTTAGAGGGATGAAAAATAGATGTTGTCTGATTCTCAGACCTACCCAATATGCACACAAAATTTCATGAGAATCGGTTAAGCCGTTTCGGAGGAGTTCAACCACAAACACCGCGACACGAGAATTTTATATATTAGATTAACTTATGGGTTCTTTTTGTTAGCATTGCGATGCTATTTACAATTAAATCCTTATTTTTGACTACGAATTCTTCATAAGTTTTTGAGACCCTGATTTCTTTCAAATTAAAAATCACACGTAACGCAAACGATAATCTAACTGTATACGTATTCTGGGTATTGTAGATAACAAACTACGTCTAAGTACTAACTAAATTCACATTTCGTTTATCTCGTATGCTCTTAGCGCAGCAAAAACTCGCGAATAAATTAATTATTTCATACGTTAAGTTTAAGACGTGATCACATTGGTAAGTTACTATTGTAGCTTATGAAAGCTGACCATGTGAGTTTAGATCAGTTTATTATAGACTATTATTTTTTTGTTTCTCATTATTTGGTAAGTACCAGCTTCTGTCAAATTCATTAAGTTGTCCAAAGGAAAAAAAAATTCCTGTCCTTGCAAACATATAGTAAAAAATACTCTTTGCTTCCATATTGAAATAAAAAGTAACCTTTGACATATAGGTCCAGTGTTTCCAAATATCATCCAAAACAATTTTCCAAATTGCATGTCTTTTTCTCTGGTTATAGATAGGTTATAGATTGCTAAGATAGCTAGGATTGGCAATCCATAGCTTTGTGGTGGATTTTCCTCCTAATCATTTATTGTTAAATGGAAAAATATTGCAATTTATAATTGCTTAGTGAAAGAAATGATAACGTTGTGGGGCAAACTGCAATCCTGAGAGATTTTTCTCGACGGCATGTGAAATCTCCAACCAGCCAGCGTGTACGGTCTAAATCCCTCTCACTGGGAGAGGAGCTTCATGCCCAACAGCGGTATACTAATGGGCTGAAAAGAAAAATACCTGCACACATACTTTTAGTTCCTCTATAATTTTTGGGGTCACTTGGACACGTTTGACTCAGAACACATAGAAATGGCCTGAGATGGAGGAGGCTTTTTTTTTTTCCAAAAATGGATATCCCTAAATAGATAATGTTTATGTCAAAATGTTACTTGATCTCTATAGTATTGAAAATTATAATAACCGACAAGCGTTAGGCCAAGATTTTCGAGTGGCGACCACGTAAATTACAGCGCAGCGTACGACGGCCCCCGTTTTCACTGAACTCTTTCATCATTATATTTGGCATAGAACGGGTTCCAGACAGAGGTGGCATACTCAAGGTGAGGTCTGATTAAAGATTTATAAATCAAGAGATAGGATGATGGGTTCTTAAAAGGAACAGATGTACGCAATATCTAAAAGTATTATCGATAATATTGTTTATATGGATATCAATATTTATTTATTTATTTATATTTTGGCATCAAACACATCACACATCGTCACATTATTAAAGTTATTATACATCAATAATCTTAAGTCAATATTATAGACCTATAGTGCCGAGAAAAATACAGTTCTTATCTCTTTTTTATACATCAATGGTTCTTATACATATTTTTAAAACTAAAACCGTGAACTTAACAAAACAAATCAAACAAGGATATTATAAACTTAAAAAGAAGAAATAAGACAATAATTAACAAAATAATAATAATAAACATTTGTACTGAGAGAACTAAGGGTGAACTTAGTTAACAACTGATATTTTCAGTATTATTAAACAATATTATTTCTATCTACCTACTTCTAGGTTTTAGCAATTGCTGAGTTTACTTAATGTTAGGGATTTAAATCTGTTCAGTGAGTTGCTAAAAATGTCTACTTCCGAATTAAGGCTATCCGAATTGCTGAAGTTAGCATTATACCTAGGTATTTAAACTTTGTATAAATATGCAATATGTAGTTTAGAGTCCATAAGCATTCCTAGATCCCTAATTAGCGATACGTTTTCTAGTTTAGACCCAGCGGTCCCACTTAACGAATAATTGAAGTCAATAATATTTTTCTTTTTTGTGAATGTAATTGATTTGCATTTAGTTAAGCTAAGCTGAAGTTTAATTGCTACACAATAGTTCGTTAGGCGGTTTAGATCGTCATGCAACTTGTAACAATCGTCAATGCTTTTAATTTGGCGGTAGATTTTGAGATCATCAGCATAAAATAAGAAGTGAGTGTGTTTAATACAAGTACCTATGTCATTAATGAAGAGCACAAAGAGTAATGGACCGAGTATGGATCCTTGAGCTATATTGCATTGCAAATGTTAATTGTTGTTTTGAAAATTATGTCTAACGTTTACTGTTATATTTTTGGGAAATAAAAGGTACCAATTATTATAATTATAATTTCTCTAACAAAAAGTGAGGCTAAAAGAAGGTGCTAGAAGCGATTTGTTTGCATTTCTTTGCGACACAGGAAGTGCAAAATTACTCTCTAGTAGTATAACTCGATTTTTTTCGTACTCATAGAATGAGGGAAGACTATTATATTGCGGGCGCACACAATTTGTCTTCGTTATCTAGTGATAATTGAGTTTATACGTCATACGGGACAAATATTCAGTTTAAAATATTTGCTTTACTTTTGTCTAGAGCCCACAAAAGGACATATGCAGTACTTACATTTTATTATTTATCAGCATACATTTTATCCTGGGAAAACAGATGAGTTTAATGAGACGTAGAATGATATATTATATTTATGATATAAAGTCGACAGGGACAAAATCGCGGGCAGAAACTAGTTGTCTATAAATTTGTACCTTCTTTTATTCCAAATACAGGTATGTCCCTTATGAGTCGACTTTCAATCTAATCGCACCTTTACGAATAAAGGCACGTGCCAAATACTGTACAACTATTTTCTACAGCAAAGACTAATATTGAACCACACTACCTATGAGTTAAGGTTGAAAATCACCTAATGAGCAAAGTATAGCTGATAAAATTTGGTCATGGTTCAGGTATGTAGTGTTTACGCTTCATACGTATAATTTTTATTAGATAGACATTCATTAAAAAAAATGGCGCTGAATTTACTATACGATATAAAATGCTGTGTCTAGCATTGTTTATAATTGTTATGATTTTACTTAGACAGCTACTTTAAAAAACAAATTGTTTGTGAAGGTGGTAAAAGAGAGATTAATTGCGAGCAGGATTTGAACCTGCGTCCCTGACAATCCACTGGACCGCTAAGCTATCGCATTCACATTAATGGTTACACGCTATCTCCACCCAATCTCGTTTTGTAACAGACAGCTCTTTTTAACCAACTTCAAAAAAGGAGAAGTAATTATCAATTCGAATGTTTATTTCATAAAAGATACCTATGTATTTGTTTCAATAAATTCTTTCTTTCTTTCTTGTTTCATTCAGTTCATATTTGTCCCGTGATGTCTTTAAGACCCACGACACGTATCGGATTTATTTCCATATTTTTTATTCCGATATAGTAAGCTTATTTATTAGAAAACAACCTTGCCTAAGTATCTAAATAGATATCCATCCATCCATCAGCCTTTCGACGTCCACTGAGAACGCCACGGCTCCCCGCGGCTTTGACCAGATCGTCGGTCCATCTGGTGGGGGGCCGTCCTACGCTGCGCCGTCCAATACGTGGTCGCCACTCGAGAATCTTTCTTCCGCAACGGTTGTAGGTTCGTCGAGCGATGTGGCCTGCCCATTGCATGGCAACCCGGCGGGCTATGACGGTCACTCTCGTTCTCCTACGGATCTGCGTATTACGGATTCGATCACGTAGGGAAATACCGAGCATAGCCCGCTCCATGGCCCGCTGAGCGACTTTGAGCCTTGATACAAGGCCAACATTCAGAGACCACGTCTCACGTATGTCATCACTAGTAACACACACTGGTCTAAACTGGCTAAATAGATAAATTAACCTAAATAGATAAAAAAAGGAAAATAAGGGTTTAAATCTTATTTATTGTACTAAAGTGTTTTTTTATTTATTTTACTGACTGGAGAACACCAATAGACGCGTGCGATTACTACTCACCCGTTGACCGCTGCCAACCCGGACGGATGTACGGCCCGCCAGCCGCGCTGCCCTCGCATTTTAAATCTCTGATATCTTCTAAGATATTAATTTTAATGATAATGCTGTAAAGGGCAATTTTGATTTATATGAAATTAACAACGTATCTAATGCAATTAATTGGATAAGGAATAATACAATGTTGTTTAGAATATTTAGATATTTTTATATATATTTTTGGCATTTGACATGCTTAGCACTATACATTAAACACAAAGTGAAAAATGTGAAATCGAAAATAACCCTGCTCGTGACTGTTATTTTCGATTTCACATTTTTCACTTTGTGTTTAATTGTTTAGAATAGCTTATTAAATAACACATTTTTTTTTTGTAATATGTAAAAATTAAAAATGGTTACTGTGGGTTATCCAGAGATAATTAAATACCATTGCGGAAGATATACAATTCCGTAGTACATTAATTTCATCTATCTCGTAAGGTTTAGCCGGCGTTTGCAATGTAAGCGCACAAAAACGTCTGTTACGACATCCCATTACAAATCATTGAATTTCTTGGCTTTTCTCTACTATAATATGCATGTATACTATATATAAACCTTCCTCTTGAATCTATCTATCTATTGCTAAAAACTGCATTAGTTGTGTTGTTTTAATAATCTAATCTTACAAACAGCGGGATGACTTTGTTTTATACTATGTAAAGATTCTACGTTCATCTGGAGTTTTGAGAAAATATAGCTTTCAATAATTTTTAATTAATAATTGTTATTTAACGACCCCTCTACATGATGCGTAGGTATATTAATCATCATAACTAGACTCCCTCTTCCATAATAATAATTTTCCGACCGTATATTCGGCCATGGTGGCGAGTGGCGAGCCAGTTTTTTTATTTCAACCTTTTTCTTATCCCACTATCGGGCACGGGTCTCCTCTCATATTGAGAGGGATTATGCCATAATCCACATTTGCCGTGTGGGGCCGGCTTTAGAATTGTCCCACCCCTCTCTACCCACGGGAGTCGTAAGAGCCGATTGAGGGAATGCCGGCAGAGTGGGCAGCAGCACTCCCTCGAGTATTAACAACATCCACTGCGATCGCCAACCCGTCTGCCTAGCGTGGCGATTACGGCATTTTCCCCCATGACGGGACCGCTCGTTGTGGCGTTCTCTTGGGGAGGCCTATGTCCAGCAGTGTACGTTGAAAGGCTGATGGATGGATGGATGGATGCCATAATCCACCACGTTGGCTCAGTGCGGATTGGCAGACTTCACAAGCTGTTGAAAAAATCTCTCAGGCATGTAGGTTTCCCCACGACGTTTTCCTTCACCGAGCTGTGGCAAATTGTAAACAAATACACACATAATTTCGAAAAATCAGAGGTGTGTGCCGCACGAGGTCTACACCCATACACTATAACTGCTGTCAGTCAGTGTATACTGACCATATACGCAAGATATTAGTGTGCAAACACAAATGCACTCTCTGTGTCCTTACTTTCATGTTCCAATGTGACAGCATACATTTACATTACATTACTGGAGCGAGATCACGTGCAAAACTAACCTCACCCGTGGTCACCTCTGTTAGGGTGTTGGTTTATAACCGTGTAACAGGCACTTTAGCTAGCGATTCAATTCCGATGCAACTCAAAATAGGTGTATTGTTGTATTTCGTATCATGATGTCTAATTGAGCGATCTTGTTTAGGTTGTCAAGTAAGTTCATGGTACGAATTTCAATACAAAGATGTCATGTTTGCGATTCAGATTATGTGCTGATTCTGGTCAACGGCAGGACTTAGAATAGAATACAATAATCAATTACTTACCTCCCCCATTCCAGATTTTAGTTTTAGTATTCTCTCCTCGTTCAGTTGTCCCTACTTTTTTTTTCTTTAAAATATTCGGTAAAGTAACCAGCAATATTGCCTACATCTTGTACAACTAACAAATTTCTGTTAACCTCACTTTAGAAGCCCAAGATACAAGTTTCATGCTTAGTTTGGGTTTCGCTGTAAATCTCATAATTTGTTTTAAACCTAGTTCATGTAACCTAACAGTAAAGATGTATTTTTCCTTTCTGGTAATAAACTATTTTGATTTGATTTGATTTAATTTGATTTTTAATTTATGAGATTGACATAATAAGGTGACGACAATGTAAGCGTAACCGACTGTCAATCCCATGCATTGATTATTCTATTCTATTCTACAACGCTTATAAAACTTGGCTTTTGACATTGGCTGACGTGATTGAAATCGATCTGGAGTTAAGTATTTTTATTATACGTAGCATCACGCCTGTATTCCCTGAAGGGGTAGGCAAAGGTGTATTAGACACCCACGGCCGTCTACCGGGCACAATTCCAAACTTCGGACTGCTACTGAGAATTTTTATTTTTACGAAAAAGCTCAATAGCACTGCCCGACCCGGGGATCGAACCCGAGACCTCATGATCAGCAGTCGCTCACACTACCACTGCACCATAGAGGCAGTTATTATTATTTCCAAATGCAAATACCTATAGTAAACGATGTCTTAGAAAAAGCTGCTTTGATTTAATATTCCATCATCGGGATGCTACAAGCTTACAAACTATGTCATAAAATATGTCAACGTTTACATATAACTTCTTAAAGCCGCACAAGAATATCTCAAAGGTATATTTCTGTGTCTATACATCAAAGGTACCTATTTTGTAGTTTCCAGAAATAACGAGACAGTATACATAAATAGATAGGACGACAAGCTCCCTTGACATATTTGCATTAAATCGCACTTTTCGTGCCGGAAAATGCAGTTCCGGTGGGGATAAGCCTGAGCTCACACAAGGGGAAGCACGCCAACTAAATGCTTAGCAAACAAAAAAAAAACACGAAAGCTTCCTAACCCTAACGAAAGCTTCAAAACTTTCAATTTACGTGTACAAAAATCTTTGTTATATCAAAAACTAAGTAAGTACCTACATTGCGTATATGCTTTGCCATGAGATAAATATTCTACTCTATGTCGAACATCAAATTCTGCATTTTCACTGTAAGTAATTGCGGCCAGATAATACAACTAGATCTAAAAATATAATATCTAACGGAGTTCATCGGCACCACCTGGTATCGATTTCTTCTATTACTATCTATACATATTCTATATGATTAAACATTCTATATTTATTCGTGAAGAATATTATATAAAACTAGGTGCTCATAATAAAGTAATGGGTTTTCAGCTCTGTTTATATTACAGCTTTAAAAGGGGTTTACATGCGCTTTAAGCAACGGCTTTGCGGACGTCTAACACCACCTAAACTTAAAGCGTCCTTTTTATTTCTCCTTATTGCAGAGAGCGAGAAAATACGAAATATGAATACAAATATGTCATAAAACCAGAATGTTACTACAAAACTTCATAAACATATTTCTAATAACAAAAATATTCTGCAACCAACCTCGCTGTTCCTTCACGGAAGATCGTAAAGATACACGTCACTGCTTTATTACGCATTACATATGGCTAATAAAAAGCAACGTAGCTAGTTGTTTTCGTCGATATATATCGAGATTCCCCTTGTTTTGCAGTTTGGCAATAAAGTTGTGTATACATTCGCTGCGATCGCGAAAAGCAATATATTTTGAATTATATATCTACTGCAAAGAACCGTGTAAATTTAAATGGTATATTATTATGATATATTATATAATATTACACTCGTAATTGATAATCCGTATTACGTAATAAGCCACTCATTCTTTCATTAGAGAATCAGAGCGTCGCATCGGTTAATATTCTCGTGTGTTCTATGTTATACGATTCACTAAATATGTTTATTTTTTTTATACAAACAAGCATACGGCCTACCTGATGGGTAGTAACCGTAACAGTAACCGTAGCCTATAAACGCTAGTAACACCAGAGGCATCACTGGCGCGTCACCAATTCCAGGAAGAGAGAAAGGTTAGTAAGAAGAGGATAAGGAGGAGCCTTGGGTTCCCGCTGTCACTCGCCACACGAAACACTACAGTAGGAGTGTACCTACCGCTGTTTCAAGCTGATTTTCTGTGAGAGGATGTTAGGTACTACCCCGATCGAACCGGCGCATTTATGCTGGGACAAACAAGATGCTACCGATTAGCTCTATGATTTTTATTTTGCACGCCTCATAAGCGAAGCGTTGAGGTGTGTTCTACTCCCGGTTTACACGGCACAATTGATTTTTCAAACTTAAAATGTCTCTATTTATCATATATTACACTTGTAAAATAATATCTACACACACATATAAAGAACAAACACTATTTTTAACACGCATGATATTTTTGATAAACTAGTTAAAAAACTGTTCAATCAAAAAATCTGGCTTGGACGTCCGTGAGTTGTAGGTAATGTATGTTAACACGATAACGACCAAAATACTTTACGAATCGAGTCTTTTTTTTTCGTTTACGGATTATTATGACTAGGAATATAGCCCTATTACTTTTCACGTTCTGATTCGATGTGGTTTAATTGTTATTAAATAAACAAAAAAAATACTGAATATTTACGGCATTTACGCTCGACGCGACTCTAAAATCAGCGCTTTCATGAGAACTAACTACCTTTTTGCGTACCTACGCATAGCTACCGGTGGTTTTACTATCGTCAACAAAACGCCGTTCGCCCGGCCGGTACATTGTTTTTTGTTAAAAGAAAGTTCCTTTGCTTGACGAACTGATGATATTTGTTAAGTATAATAACTATTTTATCCATAACAATAATTAAAAACACTAAACACACGTAAATAATAACACACCAACGTTATAAAACAAGAAAAAAACATATTTTACATTCCACAATTTTTTTTGCGTGGCCTTGGCGTCACGGTGTTTTCACTTAGAACAAAGTATAAAATAAATAAAATTATTTAGATATTTTTATATATATTTTTAGCATTTGACATGCTTAGCACTATACATTAAAAACAAAGTGCAAAATGGGAAATCGAAAATAACAGTCGGGAGCAGGATTTGAACCTGCATCTCCTGGATACCGTCCAGATGCTTTGCCAATTCAGCCATCCTGACAATTGCTCCTGACTGCTAATTTTGATAACACATCATACTGTATCCAGGAGATGCAGGTTCAAATCCTGCTCCCGACTGTTATTTTCGATTTCACATTTTTCACTTTGTGTTTAATGTATAGTGCTAAGCATGTCAAATGCTAAAAATATATATAAAAATATCTAAATATTTATAGGGTTTGCGTCATTATTAGGTAAAAATCTTAATTGTAAAATTAAGTTTACCTGGTCGGTATAATGTATGTAAATACTTCCGACAGATGGCGCAGGCGTCACCCAAAGACGTTAAGTATGATGTGTTATCGAAATTAGCGGTCAGGAGCAATTGTCAGGATGGCTGAATTGGCAAAGTATCTGGACGGTATCCAGGAGATGCAGGTTCAAATCCTGCTCCCGACTGTTATTTTCGATTTCACATTTTTCACTTTGTGTTTAATAAATAAAATTATAAGGCAACCAAGTTAGGAAGATAAATGGTTTAGAGATTTCTTGTTGAACTCATTGATTTTTAAATAAGTCGTATAATATTGTCCAAAGTTGCAATTTCCTATTGATAGATGTCGCTGTTTTAAAGTAAAAGAGATATTGACAAATGCAGCCCTAGATGTCGTTAGTGGCAATTTTAGATGTCGTTATCATTGTATTCAGTTGCTGTTGTATATATAGAGCCACAATATTGATTTTTTTTGTGAGGAAACTAGCGATGCCTTTTTGTTTTCTTAAATTGTTTTTGTTTACAGTTTCATAAGTTGAAAAAATTGAATAAATTTTACATGTTTATATATGCACTTATGCAGGTATATAATATGTAAACTCATGGATTGTTGTTCTTACTAATTGCCAGATGGCGCCTTGCAAAATTACTGAGAGGTTGACCAATATAGAAGTATTTCTTAAAATTAGCGCTAGATGGCGTATAAGACATGAAACCCACATTAGTACTTTTTGAAATTAGCGCTATCTATGTGATTTATTGAAAACTACTTAGTAAGACCAATACATTATTAGTTACTTATCAAATAATCAATTTTATTGTGAAAAATGAAGATTATGAGGCGTGCAGTTTTGGATTTTCCAAAGTATCTTAAATCGCTTTCATTTATCTATGATTCTATTTTTTTTAATAAATTCAAAGAATATAAGTTAGGTATAACCTAGTAATGAGACTCAGGACTGCCTACTACTGTTGAAGACTTGTAAAATCTGGCAATACGCTCATTGGGCCAACGTGGTCTAAGCTATAGCTGATGCCTTCTCATTCTGTAAGGTGGCCCAATCCTATAGTGAAACAAATTCGGACAGGTAGTCTTGATGACGTGTAATTAATGCAATTAAAAGTACAGTGGTTTAGCCAATATGACATTCGAGAATCAAAAGGCGTGTTTCTACTTTTGTAAATGTAATATTAATTATAGAGATATTCGGAATGAAACGATTAATTATTATTTATCATCTCTGGTGGTTTTAAGTTTAATTAATATTTAAACTGTTATGACTATATATAAAACGATTAACACATTTCAATATTATTTTACATTTGATAAAATAACATTTTTGATATAGTGGTATTATATTTAGTTAGTGATCATCATAAACTGTATTATGTCTTTTATAAATTGTTTGTTGTAGACAGGGGTTTACTTGGCTATGTGTATGGCGATGAAGAACACCCATGGCGCCATCGCTTAAACTAGTTAAGTTAACACAATAAAACGTAACTGTAAATTAGCTCCTCGTTTTACAAGCAATAAATTTAATAGACCCCTACGAGGGGTGAGTGTAAGTCGTGCTTAAAATTTAGCTTGGCGACAATTCGTTCATGTTTTGACAGAAGACTGACAAGAATTTGAATTTCGAATCATTAACAATTATATTTTGTTTTAGGCTTGTTGTCTTCGTTATGTTTGCTTTTAACGGTTTCATTTGGCTGTATACCGTAAATATTTATATTATGTTTTAATATAGGTATTAAAAAGAGGAATGATTTGATCCTGAAAACCTACAGTATTCATTTGTAAACAAAAGTTTCTAAATTATTTATAATGATCTTCAGATCGTAATTTCGATCACTTTAGCCGGTGTTGGTTTGGCCGTGTGGGGCCGGCTTTAGAATTGTCCCACCCCTCTCTACCCACGGGAGTCGTAAGAGCCGATTGAGGGAATACCGGCAGAGTGGGTAGCAGCACTCCCTCGAGTATTAACAACATCCACTGCGATCGCCAACCCGTCTGCCAAGCGTGGCGATTACGGCATTTTCCCCCATGACGGGACCGCTTGTTGTGGCATTCTCTTGGGGAGGCCTATGTCCAGCAGTGTACGTTGAAAGGCTGATGGATGGATGGATGGATGGCCGGTGTCTTCAGACACTAGTCATGTATGAAGGAGATATTACAGTGCACGAGTGTGTCTGTGCAAACACAAGTGCACTCTCTGTTCCCTCACACTCATAATCTGATGAGACGTAATTTCGGAGAGAAATCAGGCACACGACCAACAACCAACTGCGTATTTTCCAGAGCTTGGAGGTGAAACACCACCAACTTCTTAACTCCGTGAGAATTTCTAGATGGAAAAACCCAAAAATTCTGCTTCCCGGACCCAAGACCTCACCATCCGCAGTCACATACATTACTGCTAGACCACCGAGGCAGAGAAATGATTTATATAATAATAAATTATATAAACAATTCCGAACTTTTATGCACTACGAGGGTAGCAAACAAGCATACGGCCTGATGGATAAGCGGTTAGCGTAACCTATAGACGCTAACAACCAGAGGCACTCGCGCATCCCTTTTTCCAAGGAAAAGGATAGGAAATAGAAAGGAAGGAGGAGCGAATAAGGGCCTCCAGTGCTCTCACTCACCATATGAAACATGAAAGTAATAGTACCTACCATTGTTTCACAAATTCGATCGGAGAAATAACACCTGGTACTTTGATCGCATTTATAACTTTAATGTGTAAGTTCTAGTGGTAAAGCCTTGCTCGTCTTAGCTTTAATGGCTGTTTACCATCAGGTGGGCTAGTTTGCTACTCGCGTTGTATAAAAAAGAAGTCAGGAATGGGTGCTGTGCGTGGTCTGGACCTAAAAAGGGATGGAACAAGATATTTCTAGGCCATCAATGCACATAATACATATCTATCGATAAATAAAATACCATTAATTTCATTGACCCATCACAGGATCTCTTGATCTCTCTTGTTTGGCATAGTTACTTTTCCATAACCACTCACTAACGATTTTCAGCAATTCGAAAACTTCTGGGTTTTAAAAATTAAAACCATTCATCGCGGACGAAGTGGTTAGACACAGCCAATTAAGTATTAGGCACGTCAGTTCAACGTAACTGCCAATTGAATGAACGTGAAATGACATATATTTCGCAATGCTTACATCATCGCACGCGCCATTCATTATCATGCTTTGTGCGTATATCTGTATGTCATTCACATCGCATGTAACGGACACATAATATACATTTGAGCGCTTACAAACATGCCACCATAGACGAATGTCAAGTTAGTGTTAATGGTTGTGACACGAATTTTAAGTTATCGACAAAGTGCTTGATATATATTTGTCGTTGTTGCCGTGTGGGGCCGGCTTTAGAATCGTCCCACCCCTCTTCACCCATGGGAGTCGTAAGAGCCGACTGAGGGAATGACGAGGGAGTGGGCAGCAGCACTCCTTCGAGTATTACCAACATCCACTGCGATCGTCAACCCGCCTGCCAAGCGTGGCGATTACGGCACTATACCCCATTCTTGGGGAGGCCTATGTCCAGCAGTGGACTTTAAACGGCTGATGGATGATATATTTGTAACCCGAATTATTATAAAGCTGTAACAGAGCTGTGTCTGTACATTTAATATATTTGAGAAAAAAAATACTGTATTAGGCTATAAGTAGGTAAATATCTAGGTGTATCTGAATAGAACGATTTTAGAGATTTTTTTGTTTGTCTGTTTGTTTGATTTTGATGCGACCTTTTTGATTTGATAGGTCTTGTTTAGATTTAAAAACTGGTGTACATTTTATCCCACTACTATTATCGGGAATCTAATATACAACCTAAAAACTAGCTTTTGGCTGCGGTGGAGCCGCGGGTGAAAGCTAGTAATATACTTTTTTTTTATTGCATGTCGTAGCAAACGAGCCACGGCCCATCTGATGGTAAATGGTAACCGTCGCTCATGGAATCAATTATACCGAGTATTCTCAAGCCACTGCTCACCATTTTATTTCACTGATATGAAATGAAAGAATAAACGGCTATCTCCTGCTACGGCCAAAACGCAACGATGTGCTCCATGTCCGGTCACACGGGAGATGGTGGTACCAACCCGCTCAGGCCCGATACCAAGTGAGTACTCCCACTTGGTGCCCAGCCCTACCACCAGTCATGCGATGGATGATAATTGCTTACTTTCCTTAGTCGCCTCATACGACACCCGTGGGAAAAAATGGGGTGGTGACACTTGTATTCTTAGTCCATCACCACACGGACAAATACTTTGGAAAATCCAAAACTGCACGTCTCATAATCTTCATTTTTCACAATAAAATTTATTATTTGATAAGTAACTAATAATGTATCGGTCTTACTAAGTAGTTTTCAATAAATCACATAGATAGCGCTAATTTCAAAAAATGCTAATGTGTTTCTCATGTCTTATACGCCATCTAGCGCAAATTTTAAGAAGTACCTACTAATATATTGGTCTATAGAAGTAGTTCTACGAAATAAGGTATAGGCTATAGCGCTGGTTTTAGTGTAGCACTGTGCCATCGAGTCGAGCGGAAATATTCACTATTTTTTGTTTATTTAATAACAATTAAACCACATCGAATCAGACCGTGAAAAGTAATAGGGCTCTATTCGTAGTTGTACTCAAGTTAAAAAGAAGGAAAAGACTCGATTAGTAAAGTATTTCGGTTGTTATCGTATTAACATGCATTACCTACAACAAACGGACGTCCCAGACATACTTTTTTAAACAGTTTTTTAACTAGTTTAAATAACAAAAATGGCATCAAAAATATCATGAATGTCAAAAATAGTGTTTTTTCTTGATATGTGTGTGTGTATATATATTGTTTTACAAGTGCAATATATGAATAGAGGCATTTTAAGTTTGAAAAATCAGTTGTTCTGTGTTAAACGAGAATAGTACCCACCTCAACGCTTCGCTTATGAGGCGTGCAATATAATATTATGATGTTTACCCACTCAGAGAAAAACTTTAGGCATACGTCTATAAACAAATAACTCTTATTACTTGTCATATTTATCCGAAAATCAAACAATGTACCGACAAAATGCTTGCACAATATTATATTTGCTAATGTAATTTTTTAAGTTATACCTAGGGGGCCACTCAAAAATCATGTCGTATAATCAACTTTTACTGCGTATATTGGCTCGTATCCCTCGAAGGGTGAGGACAGATCGACACAGGGGTCCGATATTCTTGTATACTGCGATCCATATTGATGATGGTTGAGCTGTCTTCTTAAAGAATAAACAACGATAGGACATAACATCATTACTCTTTTGTAACAAGATTAGGATGCTGATCCTTGTATTGTAACATGAAAAATTTGTAATTTAAGCTAAATATACAAATTATAATAGCGGGAACCCCGCTCGTACTAAAATACTCTTTTTCCTTATTCACAAAATATAATTTTTACCTACTTTAAGAGTAGCTGAGCATGTCAAGTGCTAAAATAAAGATCAAAATGTTTAAGCTAAATATTTTAAATCTCCTTAAAACATATATAAATACTACACTACTAGGGAAAAATCTACTATGCTTGCCATGAAAATCTCTCAGACTTGCAGGTTTCCTCACGAGGTTTATTCATCGACATTTACATAACTGTCTCTGTGGTGCAGCGGTAGTGTGAGCGACTGCGCTATGAGGTCTCGAGTTCGATCCTCCAACAGTGTTATTGAGCTTTTTCGTAAAAAGGAAAATTCTCAGTAGCAGCCCGAAGTTTGGAATTGTGCCCGGTAGACGGCAATAGGCTCGCCCCTTATTACGTGGGACTTAAGCATAGTTGGCGTTGGATGTGTAATACACCTCTGCCTACCCCTTCGGGGAATACAGGAGTGATGCTATGTCACAGTCTAAGAACTATATGGTTTTTCGGCTGTGGCTATGTTATGTTTATATTTACATACATATATCAAAATACAATTTTAGGTACATTATTCTATTGTATCACATTGGTGGAAGTAGACCCGCAGACTGGACCGAAATTACGTCCGTCGGAGATGACTGTCGTGACAAGCACTTTCTCTTTTCTAACAACGATATTTTTGTATTATACCTAACCGGAATACTATGTGGCCTCATATTACTGTTATTAATTTTTATCTAATTAAAATTTACAAAAGATTTTTGAAAAGCCAGAGAGTAGCAATTAGTTATAAAAATATTAAAATAGTCAAATTAACTCAAGCATTTTATTATGGTGTAGTAGTAGAACCTTGCTTATCCCAGAATGAATGGGCCGGCTCGATTGGGGAAGTACCTACTATCTTCTCACAGAAGAGTCAGAAGATCAGCGTGAAACAACGGTAGGTAGGTACTCCTACCGTTGTGTTCCTTGCTTACTTACTTATCATCACGCCATATCCCTTGCGGGGTAGGCAGAGAGTACAGAGTACCAAGAGGCTCTATTCTTGCATACATCTCTCGCTTCCACAACATTCATAATTCTCTTCATACACGCTCGCCCGTTTCGGAGATTCCTGACTCTGCCTTTCTTCAATACATGACCGATTTGATCTAGGTGGTGAGTCTCGGTCTCCCCCTGTCAGGTACATGGGGAGACCGAGCACTATGCATGTAATATATTTCTGACCGAGACTATGCATGTAATATATTTCTAAAAAATATGATAGGTAACTATAACTATCTTACGCATGAGAAATAATTGAACTTGGGAGTATAAAAATACCGGGTAATACTATAAAATTAAATTTAACTGTATTATGCATAGGTATATTATTTGAATACAATAATTAAGAATATAAATACTACATAGATAGAACCTCCCCGTCTATCATAGAGGTACCTACCTAGAAACGATTCACATACAAATTCCGCGCAACAATATAAGCCCTCCCACTACGATCAAAGTCACGATTTCTATTGCTTAGGAAAACAAATATCTATATCTACGTGTCTTTCTATTTTGACTACACGAAACACATAATTATTTTAGTTGTAGTAAGTAGATAGGTAGTTATTTTTTTTTATTGCGTTTGGTGGCAGGCGGGCCACGGCCCACCTGATGGTAACCATCGCTCATGGGAGTATTATCAAGCCGCTGCTCACCATTTCATTTCATAGATATGTAATGAAATAATAAACGGCTATCTCCTGCTACAACCAAAACATAACGATGTGGTTCATGGCCTGTTACACGGGAGTTGGTGGTACTAACCCGCTCGGGCCTGATAACAAGAGAGTACTCCCACTTGCCAGCCCTACCACCAGTAATGCAATGGGTGATAATTGCTTACTTCCCTTAGTCGCCTCGTACGACATCCGTGGGAGAGAATATTCTCAGTCCGTCACTACATGGACACATTATCGTTTTTTAACTAAAATTATTGATATCCCCTCTTCACCCATGAGAGTCGTAATAGCCGACTGAGGCAATGCCGAGGGAGTGGGCAGGAGCACTCCTTCGAGTATTAACAACATCCACTGCGATCGCCAACCCGCCTGCCAAGCGTGACGATTACGGCACTATCCCCCATTCTTGGGGAGGCCTATGTCCAGTAGTGGACTTTAAAAGGCTGACGGATGGATGGATGGGTGATTGATATCTTACTAACAACTAGCAACTGCACTCACTAGTGATAGAGCCTTGCTTGTCTCAGTATGAACGGGCCGGCTCGACCGGGAAAGTACCAACTTTTCACAGAACAGCATGAAACAACGGTAAGTATTTCTACATCATTGTGTTTTATATGGAGTGAGTATGTCCCCTCCTTATCTTCTTATTATCCTTCCACTCCACCCTCCCTTTCGTTGGAGTTGGCGATTTTTGGCAAGTTTTGCTAGTGTCTATAGGCTAGGGTAACCCTTTACCACACTGCGTCGGAAATGGGGGCGGCTGTTGCGTGGATTCGTTCCAAGAACACCGCCCCCGGCCCAAACGGGATACCCGCCCGGGCTCTGGCCCTGGCTCTGGACCACCTGGAGCCCCGCCTCAGACTCCTGGTACTCCTGCCGAAGCCGGAACAAACGCCGGATTCAATCGGGGCCTTCAGGCCCATCGTGCTGCTGGATGAGGCGGGTAAGATGCTGGAGAGAATCTTCGCTGCCCGCATTGTCCAGCACCTACGCGACGTCGGGCCCGACTCGTCGGACGCCCAGTTCGGTTTTCGAGCTGGTCGTTCGTCATGATTATGCGTCTGAGGGCCGCGGCCGCGGCGGTCGTCACCGGCGGGGAAATGCTGTTGGCGGTTTCGCTTAACATCGCTAACGCATTCAATAGTCTGCCATTCAGCTGCATCAGGGAGGCGCTCCAGTATCACGGGGTGCCTGTATACCTGAGGCGACTGGTGGCGGACTATCTAGAGGGCCGCAGCGTCGTCTATGAGAGCCGCATAGGGGACGTTGTGAGGAGACCCATGTCGTGCGGTGTCCCACAGGGTTCGGTCCTGGGGCCGCTTCTGTGGGACATCGGTTACGACTGGGTGCTGGGGCTTAGGGTGGCCCTGGACAAGTCGGAGGCCCTACTTTTCCATACTTCCCCGACCCTCCTACTTTCCTGAGGCTAGTCGGCGCAGCGTCCGCCCTTGCACGGCTCATGCCGAATATGGGTGGACCCAACAATGCGTGCTGGCGGCTTTACGTGGGGGTGGTCCGGTTGATGGCGCTGTACGGTGCACCCGTGTGGGCGGGGTCCTTGGACGCACTGAACAGGGCTCTTCTGTGGAGACCACAGAGAGTCGTTGCGTCCAGGGTCATACGTGGATACCGCACGGTGTCGATGGAGGCGGCCTGCGCGTTGGCCGGAATCCCCCCGTGGGACTTGGAGGCGGAAGTGCTCGCCGAGGTGTATCGGCGGGCGTCGCAAGAGCGGGAGGGGGGCGGACGCCCCCTACCCAGGGAGGTGGCCAGGTGGCAGGGCGATGCCCGCCGAGCTGCCATGGCCAGGTGGAGGGCACGGTTGGAGGCGCCCCGGGCCGGTCATTGGACCGTAGGGGCGCTCCAGCCGGTGCTGGAGGAGTGGGCAAGGAGACGGCACGGAGTCTTTACCTTCCGACTGGTGCAGGTGCTGTCGGGGCACGGTTGCTTCGGCAGATATCTGCACATAGTCGCAAGGAGGAAAGCGAATCCGGGCTGTCACCACTGCGGCTGTGACGAGGACACGGCACGGCACACGCTCGAGTCGTGCACGGCTTGGGCCGAACAGCGCCGTGAACTCGTTGCTGAAATAGGGGGGGACCTTTCGCTGCCAAGCGTCGTCAGAGCGATGCTTGGCAGCGACAGGAACTGGGCCGCGGTCGCTGCCTTCTGCGAGGAGGTTATCTTGCGGAAGGAAGCGGCGGAGAGGACCAGGGAGGAGGATCCTTCCGCTGACCCAAACCGCCGCCAGCGACCGGGGCGGCGCAGGCGCAGGTACCTGCGCCTCATGCCACTCTAGCTGAGGCTGCGGGTGGATGGACCGGGGAACGTCCGCCACCCGCAAGGCCTCTCGAGAAGGTGCGACGCTCCTTGTTCGGATGCGTCGCTCAGTAGAGGGTATCCGAAAGGGTAAGGCGCTGGCGGACCACCGAAGGAATGTAACATGGTTCCAGTGGCCCGCCAATAAAGGCGGAGAGACGGCACACGGCGGGTTTATATAGTGGGTGAGGGCCCCACACTACCCCGTTAGTTGCCCTGAACGACGGGGTGTGCGGTTAGGAACATTTTTTCGCGCCTTAACAAAAAAAAGGGTAATGTTTACCATCAGATGGACCGTATGCTTGTTTGCCACCCGCGTAGTATAAGAAAAAACATAAGGGGGTTAGACGGAATCTCATATCTCACAATCGACATCGTATCGACTCGCTTGTGATTGGTAGAGAAACCGACGCGTGATGTCTCAATAATCCGTTGGCCAATCACGGTGATCTCCCAACCCAGTGATAACGATACGATCGACATGTGAGATTCCGTGTAACCCCGCTGATTCTTGTTTGGTTGACGCTCGCCACGGTAGCCTACTGCTTCGAATGCTTTATGACCGAACGTCATCCATTAAATATAGAAATGCATTTATAAGAAAATTCTGATCTATTATAACAGTAATTATAATTACCATAATATAATACAAAAAATCTTGTCACGTAACTGCTAGGGTATATGTGCGAAATCACCTTGACACCAACGTAGATATTAAAATGTGGTGTCAGCCCAACAATGTTTTTACTGAGAAAATTGACCATGAGTTGCTAGTTCTTTAATGGTAATGTAATTTAGGGAAGCGGCCAACATCCGGCGTTTTAATTCAATATAACTACATGTAAATAAAAAAGTATTTATCGTAAATGGACTATAATGGATAGGCAGTGTACCGTGAATAGAATTCTAATGCGATTGCGTTGAAATGTGGACGAGATTTTACGTTTGACGACAAATTTTATGTGGGAAAACCCGTTGTGTGGACGCTGCACTATTTCTTTGATGGAAATACTTTTACCGTACTACGATAGAATTCTTGTAGCGTGGAAGTATTTACACAAATAAGTAAGTTATAGTTCCTAAGGGATTTCTTGTAAAAAGTATACCTTTGTAACTTTGTACTTAATTACGTTATCTATATTCTATCTATACTAGGTATTATAAAACTGTAACAGAGCTGTGTCGGTACATTTAAGATATTTGAGAAAAAATTACTGTAATAGGCTATATAGGCGTGTCTAAACACAAAACAATTTTTTTTAGATTTTTTGTCTGTTTGTCTGTTTGTTTGTTCGCGCATCACGCAAAAACTACTGAACTGATTTTGATGCAACTTTCTTTATTTGAAAGGCCTTGATTAGACTTAAAAACTGGCCTACATTTTATCCCGCTACTATATCGGGAACCGGAGATATAACCGAAAAACTATCTTTTGGCTGCGGCGAAGCCACGGCCAAAGGCTAGTTTATCTATTAAGTATAGAGAAAAAGATTGTAATCTCAAAATTATCGTAAAACACATTTTTATTAATCACCTATTACTAAGGCTATTTTGAAGATCCCGAAATCCTTACTAATATTAAAAATGCGAAAGTGAATTTGTTCATTTGTTTCTTTATAATTTGTTTATTACGCCTCACGCCTAACTACTTATCCAATCATCGTGCATTGCATAGGTAGGTACATAATAGGTACTCTGGAGTCAAAATTAGGACATAGGCTATCTTTTATCCTGGAAAATGGATGGTTTCGGGCAGGATCCGTCCGTGTGGTGACCAACTAAGAACACAAGTGTCACCACCCCATTCTTTTCCACGGGTGTCGTATGAGGTGACTAAGGGAAGTAAGCAATTATCATTCATTGCATGACTGGTGGTTGGGCTGGGTACCAAGTGGGAGTACTCACTTAGTATCGGGTCCGAGCGGGTTGGTACCACCATCTCCCGTGTGACCGGCCATGAAGCACATCGTTGCGTTTTGGCCGTAGCAGGAGATAGCCGTTTATTTGCCGCTTGACAATACTCTCGGTATAGTTGAGTCCATGAGCGACGGTTACCATTTACCAACAGATGGGCCGTGGCTCGTCTGCCAATACATGCAATAACAAACAAAAAAAGGATCTCGTCAAATATATATAAATTATTATGTCCATGAATATTTATTTATTTATTTTAATTATATAAATATAAAAAAATAATTTGAAACAATTATTCGCGCGAAATCCAACTCACTAAGGTACTATACCTATAACATTTCAACCGATGGAACGTACTGAAAGAGCGTATACTGGAGTTATTGATACTGTAACATCAATAGGTACTGTACACAGATACGGAAGAACCTATAATGACATGACCCCACAATATATTTAGGTGAAATATTTGGCATAGAAAAGGTGCGATCTTACACGCATTAGGTAAATCATTTTATATCACCACACCCTAAGACCACACCAAACATACTACTTACCCACTCATAAAAATAATTGCAGATATACTACAAAATATTATTTTGCGTGAGTCTGCAGCAATCGATTAAAAGCACAAAGAGTCACTCATGCATGCAGTTAAAAGTTTTTTAAGTTTTTAATGTGAACTGAATGCTATACATTTAAGTGAGATTATATTATGTACTTACAACTTTTGCTTCGATTACTAAACACAATTGTGATTCATACTTAATTTATACTTAGATCAATGTGTGATCAATCTTGTAATTTTTTATACCTACTACGTGGGTGACAAACAAGTAAGTGGTAACCGTAGCCTATAGACGCTAGCGCCACCAGAGGCATGACTCGCACGTCGCCAACTCCAGAAATAGGTAAGAAGGAAAGGATAAGGATTTGGGTTTGGTTTTTACATGATCCAAATAATCTATTTCTTTGACCAATTGTAGCATAATAAATACTTACTTTTTTTAAAGCAAACTGAATGCAGCTGTTACATATAAATTGAAGGATTCTTAGACAAATCTCGCTCTTACTTATGCTGGCTTCAACGTGTGTGTTACATAAATCATAGACTAACTGAATATCGCATAAAAAGTTATTCTCAGACTCCCACGGCGCACGGCAACGTGAGAAATATAAGTAGGTAGGTAAAAACTGTTAATTAACTCATTCTTACTAAACTAGATATAATAAAATTAACTACTATATATTTATAAACATAGTTCAACCGCGTCAGATCTATCGTTGCCTTATAAGTAGTTCTCGTAAATGAATACGAATCAGGCAATTTGCAGTACAATACGTCGGTGCCGGCTAATGTTACATATTTCGCACTTAGGTACTTGTAAAATCCACTAGTTATTACTTCACATACTTTACTATTCACGATAAACAACGGCTTGACCATGCTTCTAATGCTGTTATTGCGCCCATTACTACTAGAAATACTCCAAAATTCTTTCTGATTAGGTGTAACAACTGTGTATACGCGAAATAACTCAGACTAGCTAACAAAAATACTTTGGAAAATCCAAAACTGCACGCCTCATAATCTTCATTTGTCACAATAAAATTGATTATTTGATAAGTAATTAATAATGTGTTGGTTTTACTAAGTAGTTTTCAATAAATAACATAGATAGCGCTAATTTCAAAAAGTACTAATGTGGGTTTCATGTCTTATACGCCATCTAGCGCTAATTTCAAAAGAAGTACTTCTATATTTCAAGACGCCATCTGGCAATTAGTAAGAACAACAATCCATGAGTTTACATATATACCTGCATAAGTGCATATAATATATATAAACATGTAAAATTGAATAATTTATTAAACTGTAAACAAAAACAATTTTAGAAAACAAAAAGATCGCTAGTTTCCTTACAAAAAAAAGCAATATAGTGGTTCTATATATACAACAGCAACTGAATACATCTAAAATTGCCACTTGCGACATCTAGGGCTGCATTTGTCAATATCTCTTTTACTTTAAAACAGCGACATCTATCAATATAAAAATTGCAACTTTGGACAATATTATACGACTTATTTAAAAATCAATGAGTTCAACAAGAAATCTCTAAACCATTTATCTTCCTAACTTGGTTGCTTTATAACTTTATACTTTGTTTGTTCTAAGCAGAGATGCGCAAACTAAATCACCAATGAGATCAGGGATTTATAAATCTTTTTCTTCGAAAGATTTAAATCACTCTTTTAACTCTTTAACTCTTTTAAATCTTTGGTTACGAATGACGTTATTCATTCAGTTGATCATAAGTGATGCAAATATCTATTGATTCATGTAGTTATTCTCTCATTCCCTCAAGTCGCAACTGGTTTTGAGCTTTTTACTAAAACGACAGAGAGTCTAAGTTTCTGTGTACCTATCGTCATTGTATTTCAAGAGTGCGTTTGTGCGTGCCTACAACTTATGTTATCTCTTTTCAATTCACAATATCCTTTATCTATTGTCTCATTCTAAATCTACGTCCATCATTCCATCTATTCAATCCTAACGTAGTGAGCTAGTGAGTTAAAGATGTATTTTCGAAACCAAAGATTTAAAGATTGATTACGCATTTTGAAAGGATTATACATCTTTTGTATCAATCACTCCTGAGTTACACATCTCTAGTTCTAAGTGAAAAGTGTGAAAACACCGTGACGTCAAGGCCACGCAAAAAATATTGTCGAATGTAAAATATGTTTTTTTCGTGTTTTATAACGTTGGTGTGTTATTATTTACGTGTGTTTAGTGTTTTTAATTATTGTTATGGATAAAATAGTTATTATACTTGACAAGTATCATCAGTTCGTCAAGCAAAGGTAAGAACTTTCTTTTAACAAAAAACAATGTACCGGCCGGGCGAACGGCGTTCTGTTGACGATAGTAAATTTAGTAAAACCACCGCCACCACCGGTGGCTCTGGCTAATAGTAGTGTTCGTTATATTAAATAACTAATAAAATCACTTGCTATTTATAAATAGTCTATAGGCCCGTTATTTATTTCACCAGGCAAGCGTTATTTTCGATTATTTTTATTATATAAGCGCTACCACAACCACTATGACATGATGTCGACGACACTAGACTTGTGTAGTTCACGAACTAAGAACTATTAGGAACTAGTTCCTGACACTGAACTAGAACGAACTATTCCGTGAGCTAGTTCGTTTTCGGTCTTAGTTCATCGAGAGCGGTATGGATTATAGCTCCTATCTAGACTCAAGAAACATTTGTATCTTGCTCTCTTTCTTTTCTAACTGACCTACCTATCTCTTTTATAAGTATAATGTTTTTAAAAAAGAGATAGGTATAATAATTAGGTCATGTTTTTATTTGTTGTGTAAATATGTGAAAATATAAATATTGATAGGTTTGTTTAATTTGATTTTTAAATACGCTATTCTAAGGTTTAAATTAATTAGGTAAAATACTTAAATATTAGGTATAATTACAGTCCTAAGACTGCAAAGTATTACGAGAAAACAAATATTTGTTTCAAATACAATAAGTAATAGTAAAGTAGGTAGTAGTATGTAATTATAGTTCCTATTATACAATAAATTAATGCGATCTATTAGTCACAAAATAGTTACACAGTTCATTTACGTCATCAAAGAGTTATAATAAAAATCAGTGTAGGTAACTAAAGACCTCATAGAACTAGATGACCTAATAGAACTAGAGAACTAGATGACCTATTGAAAGAACAGTAACTAGAGAACTAATTGAACTAGATGTCCGAACTAGTTCATTTGGAAAAAAGAACTATTTCGGAGCGCTCCCTTTAGTGACCGAGCAAGAACAAGTCTAGACGACACACTACACTAACAAAACATCACAGTCACATGCACACTTGACCAGTCAGTCACTTCAGTCAGTCATACCGCGAAAGAAAGGGACAGAACGGAATGACCCTGACCCGTTCATATCATTGTCACATGCGAAATTATGCTCTAACTTTACCACCTATGAACTATATTTCTGTCAATTATAAAAAATAACGTGTAAAATAATCTAAGTATCTAAAACATCATTTCGTTATTTGATTTTATTTCGTTATATTTTTGAACGATGATATAATCAATCAGTACGGATAACTTGCTTAAGCTGGAATAACGTATGACTGAGTTGAGTTGACTTGAGTTTTTGAGCGATTGCCGCGCGTTATTTGTTTAGATGTACTTATAATTTTTGATTTTAAATTATTCGTGGTGTTGGTTTGTTGTGTCTGTTTGTTTAGTGTATTATAAAACTGTAAATAAAATTTTGTTGTAGTATAGTGTAAATAATTTTCGGTTAGATAATATCTTTAAAAGTCTACTTAAATTTAATCAAAAATGTCATTGGGTCAGTAGTTATGGACATTTTAGTGTATAAAGTGTATTAATAGTAAGGATTGACCCAATTCTGAAGTTCACGCAGACGAAGCCGTGGGCAGAATCTAAATACATATATCTTAGATCACAATTTCAATTTACTTAGTAGACAGTAATCTATTGTTAAGATTGTTAACTGCTCAACGCGCGTACATAGCTATATTGAATAACGTAACATCAAATAGCGCACGTGCTATACACGAACACTCCTACTGGCTATGCCCTATGCGTACGTAAAAAGTTCTAAAAGGCGCTGGTTTTAGTGTCGCGTCGAGCGTAAATACCGTAAATATTCAGTATTTTTTTGTTTATTTAATAACAATTAAACCACATCGAATCAGAACGTGAAAAGTAATAGGGCTCTATTCCTAGTCATAATAATTCGTAAACGAAAAAAAGACTCGATTAATTAAGTATTTTGGTCGTTATCGTGTTAACATACATTAGGTACCTACAACTCACGGACGTCCATGCCAGATTTTTTCAAACAGTTTTACTAGTTTATATAAGTATAAATTATTTGAGAATAAGGAAAAAGAGATTTTTTGTACTAGCGGGAATCGAACCCGCGTCTTTTCCAATCCGGGGAAGTGCTCTAAGCCACTGAGCTATAGTACAGGTACTTCGACCATCCCAATCTCCTTATTACATTTGTCTTTACGACCAGCGCCATCTATCGGAAGCATTTACATGCATTAAACCGATATAGTAAGTTTAATTTTGCAATTAAAATTCATACTATTTGATGGTGCGATTTTTTAAACATTTTTGATCTATATTTTTTAGCATTTGACATGCTCCGCCACTTTTTAAAGTATAAATTATTTGAGAATAAGGAAAAAGAGATTTTTTGTACTAGCGGGAATCGAACCCGCGTCTTTTCCAATCCGGGGAAGTGCTCTAAGCCACTGAGCTATAGTACAGGTACTTCGACCATCCCAATCTCCTTATTACATTTGTCTTTACGACCAGCTAAAATTAAACTTACTATATCGGTTTAATGCATGTAAATGCTTCCGATAGATGGCGCTGGTCGTAAAGACAAATGTAATAAGGAGATTGGGATGGTCGAAGTACCTGTACTATAGCTCAGTGGCTTAGAGCACTTCCCCGGATTGGAAAAGACGCGGGTTCGATTCCCGCTAGTACAAAAAATCTCTTTTTCCTTATTCTCAAATAATTTATACTTTAAAAAGTGGCGGAGCATGTCAAATGCTAAAAAATATAGATCAAAAATGTTTAAAAAATCGCACCATCAAATAGTATGAATTTTAATTGCAAAATTAAACTTACTATATCGGTTTAATGCATGTAAATGCTTCCGATAGATGGCGCTGGTCGTAAAGACAAATGTAATAAGGAGATTGGGATGGTCGAAGTACCTGTACTATAGCTCAGTGGCTTAGAGCACTTCCCCGGATTGGAAAAGACGCGGGTTCGATTCCCGCTAGTACAAAAAATCTCTTTTTCCTTATTCTCAAATAATTTATACTTTAAAAAGTGGCGGAGCATGTCAAATGCTAAAAAATATAGATCAAAAATAGTTTATATAACAAAAATGGCATCAAAAATATCATGAGTGTTAAAAATAGTGTTTGTTCTTTATATGTGTGTGTAGATATTATTTTACAAGTGCAATATATGATAAATAGAGACATTTTAAGTTTGAAAAATCAGCTGTGCCTTGTCAACCGAGAGTAGAACACACCTCAACGCTTCGCTTATGAGGCGTGCAATATAGACGGAGCATTACGAACAATCCAGTATGAGCCATATTTATAAAACCATGCCAAACTTGTAATTACACGCGCTCACGCACACTAGTCAATCCATGCCACAAATCCATGCCAAAATGAAGTGTCATAAACCACGAGTGTTACCAAAGTATGATTTAAAATTACAAAAGACTCGATGATTTCGTAAGTACGTTACGCACATGAATACGTCGTCAGCGCCATAATATTCCCGATATGATTTGCTGTAAACTTACTTTATACTTCTACACCCTTTACTTTTGTTTTAAACATAAAATTGAATTATAGAGATTATTTCGTTCCGGTGACAACACCTTCACGCACACATCTTTCAATAAGTGGCTTCACTTTTTAGTTGACAATGTAGTGTCTTTTATTTTTTAAGTTAGTCTGAGGCCATATAATAATTACATAATATCACGTTAAGCCCAACCTACTCTGTAGATACCTAACCGTTAGTATTTTAAATGTACATCATTTTAGGTGTCCTAGGAATGACTTGAATTCGTGCTAGTGTTAATTTTATACCTAACCATTTTAGAGACTTCCTGGGGAAATTATTGTCGTCATAAAATGTAGACGTTTTTGACAAACTTTATTGGGTAACTATTACTTCTATTCTGACGAAGTGATAATATCGTTGAGATAAATGATAAAAAGCTTTAGTAGTCCCTTAGGTATTTATTGTATCCCCTTTCGAAACAAACAACAAACCAGTAACAGACAATAACAGGCTAAAAATAACAATCCATCAAATAGCCAAACCGCCATTCACTGAAAAAGCCTACCGTAACACGAAAAACATACGCTTTCACAAAATCACCGCCAACCTTTATACAACGGCTCGATGTCAGAGTTCGCTTAAAGAAATGAACAAATATGTTTCTATTTTTCGTAGCTAAATACTATAAATAGAAAATTTTAAACCAACAACTTTCCGCTAATAAAGATTTTTTTAAACAACACTACACTAAGGAATAATCCATGTACCTATCGCGGGGGACTTACAAATATACAACTTATAACCCAGAACCACTTGTGGACCACACAAATTATTGTAGGAATCTAGGAATCGAACCTACACCACGCACGTGAGGTCAGTGTCTAAACCACTCTGCCATCTGTGAGTTTACAAAGAAACATTGTGAATATTTCATTAATATGTCTCCAGACCCGCACAGGCTGGTGTTTACTGTCGTGTCCATTTTATACAATCATGAAGCATCTCTGTGCTGCTTTTGGACAGTAAGACAATATAGCCGTTATTTGAATAAATCCTCTGCTGAACACTGCGTCGAGTTTCATGGTACTGGCCTGATACTAAGAAGATTCCGAGTGGCGGTTACCAATAATCTGATCACCAGGTGCACATACGGATGACACACCCATTGCCATTGATAACAGTAGGCCTAGCCAAGTTGCATTCTATGATCGCCAACACTATAGAAAACTATTAAAATGTACGGAAACTTGACATCTTTAACGATAGCTATAACGCTACGTCACGTCAAATTTCCATATATACATTTTAATAGTTTTCTAAAGCGTTAGCGATCATAGAATGCAACTTGGCTAGGCCCACTGAACGTGCTGCTACTTCCTGATCTCAATACTTACTTCATCGATCACAAATAGGTAATCGTAGAATCAGTAGCATCACTGCGATACCAATAGCAAACTAACAATCTAGCTACTTACACAGTTTAATAGACAGTTTATTCCATTGTTTAAATTGGAGATCCTTTTCCACTATCTGACGTGAAGAACAGCGGCTTTCCGATCCATTCAATGTGGAGCGCGGTTTTGCTAAATAAAGATGTAATGTAGGTATACTAAAGATATAGGTACACATAAAGCTACGATATCGGTGGCATTGGTTGCAGTTTTTATTTAGCCCTTCCTTGATTAGAGCACCACTTCTTATCGTGTCATATGAACTAATATGAAGCACTTGCACATAGATGTAAAAAATAAATATTCTAAAAATATAACCTTGGAAATAAGACTTTTTACAAACGTAGCCAGAGACGCACATCCAAACAACTTTTTAGCTCTATATAATAAGCGTGAAGATATCGAGAAAGATTTTAGTAGGTATTCCACCTCATATGACGGAATAGCCTTGAGGTGACGCAATAAAATCTACTAATAATGTCACCACTCCATTTTGTTCCACAGCTGTGTGCCGAGTAAGGAAATGTAATGCCTAAAATTATATTTCATTATCTTTTAAAGCGATAACAGTAAAATGAATCATACCCTGTTTAGCGATTTTTACACATGAACTTTTCCGGAATTAAAGCAGAATGTTTGTCGTGTGGGCAGTAATAGGGTGACCACATAAATCACTATACCATTTGCTTTATAACGGGTTTTACTATCGCGGTCGTGGTAGACGAGTATTGCGCGAGCTTTCTTAATGTAATCCCTTTTACACCTGCACCCACGTAAATTAGCAGGTTAGCATCCGCCCACGAGAAAAGATATATAGATGCCATTTGACCTACTTTCCAAGTACAACCAAACATATTCACACTAACAGACATTGGTAACCATTCAAAACACATTACTAAGGCATCTAAGTAAGCTCCCACGCCAGAAATACTTGGTTCAATGTAACCTTCCAAAATGTAGTGGTTCCAATTCTTTGTAATGAAATTATATTTAAAAAATTATATAGGAAATAAATTTTTACTGTCACGAGTAATCATTCGCGGTGAATTTATCTCCAATATGCTCTACCAAAATATTTTTGTATTTTATCTTTAACCTTTTAGATTCAGCTCTCAATACTTAATTCCATCGATAAATTAAACACACGTTAATTCTGTAGCGTATATTTTTGAAAAAAAAAAATTTCTGTAGGACGCATTCTGTTAAACTTTCAGTAGGTGATGTTTTTTCTGCAATACATTCATAAACATCAGCTTTGGACTCTTTCAGGTAACCAAATAACTGTTTTTTTGAAAGCCAAGTGCTCTATAATATCCCTAATTGGTGTATATTTAG
This sequence comes from Leucoma salicis, assembly GCA_948253155.1. Lineage (NCBI taxonomy): Eukaryota > Metazoa > Arthropoda > Insecta > Lepidoptera > Erebidae > Leucoma > Leucoma salicis. The sequence continues at coordinate 18,265,571 of OX411815.1, read as the reverse complement.
CTTCATTTAACAGTGGACGAGCCTCACGACATATGCCAGTCAAAATTCCAGACTCCGTGCTGCTAAAACAGTTTGCCCAACCCAAGACAGACTCAAGGACCACTGAAGTAATGTAACATAGTTCCAGTGGCCCGCCAATACAGGCGGAGAGATGGCACACGGCGGGTTTATTTAGTGGGTGAGGGCCCCACACTACCCTGTTCGTTGCCCCGAACGACGGAGTGTGCGGTTAGGAACATTTTTTCCCGCCTTAACAAAAAAAATAGAAAAAAGAAGGTTTACACTCAAGTCCACTGAAGTAATACACTGTAGTCTGCCAGTACAGGCGGAGAAACGGTATACGGTGGGTTTATTTAGTGGGTGAGGGCCCCACATAACACTGTTCGTTACCCCGATCAACGGGGTGTGAACTTAGGTACATTTTTTTGCGCCTTAACAAAAAGAAACGTTCACACTCAAGACCTCGCGTTTTGAGGGTCACTAATGTCATAAAGACTTATTTAGAAAGAAATTCGTAAATATATTTATATGTAATTCTTCTATAGTGAATGCATGAAAGTAGATTAAATAAAGATCGGTACTTGGGTCATACATTCAGCCCATTAATTAAGAGCCCTACTTGATGACCGTTAATTAGAGATTTAAAAACTCGTTTCCGACCCTTCCTACGTTATTTCCAGCTGTCGGACAACTTAATGCCGCTCGGAATTATTAAACAATAGTACTAATGTGTTAAAACATCCGAAATACATTATAATTGTTGAGTTAACGACGACGATGATGATAATTATATAACGTTACGTATACCATTACTTTCTTAGGATCATAGCGATTATATTTTGAATTGTTACTTTTCCAAATTTTTTTTATGTATTAAGACTTATTAAGTGAAGACGCTGTAGATAAATGCATTAATTAAAGCATGATATAAATTACTTAATCAAGTACTAATAATGTTCCTTTAAGAATAATTAAGAAAAGTTTTCCAAATATTAGGTACTTACTAAATAGATCAACATTTATTTGAGATTTTTTCTGTCAGACAGACTAAATATATCCAAAAGGTCACTAACCCATTAGTTTAGTACCTATTCTCGAATCAGCAAGTTTAGAGATAGTAAAAATGACGAGATGTATTGTTACTTTTCAATGTAAAATGTTTGCGTTATCTGTACTCTATAATTTGGTAGTATTAAAATTGCAATGCAACTTCGAGAATTCTATCGTATTTAGGGTTACTGGGATGTCAACTATGTACCTAATATACAAATGAGGAAATTCACTGTAGACATTGTGATATTCAATAACAATTTAATTTGAAAAAAATTGTTGTTCTGCACGAATAGCACCAACAACTATCATTTACAGTGTTATTTATTAGTGCATTACTTTCATATTTTCTTTTAGTATATTGAAATATCAAATTCACACAATTATAAAAGTTCCTGTTTTTATTGCTTGTTTAAGTACCTGAATAGTATAGAAATATATATAATATTAGCTTTTTTTTAAGGCGGGAAAATATTTAGATGCAGAAAATAGTTTTTAGATCATATCTCAGGTCCCCGACGTAGTAGCGGGATATAATGTATACCAGTTTTTAAGTCTAATCAAGAGCTATCAAATAAAAAAGTTGCATCAAAATCCGTTCAGCAGTTTTTGCGTGATGCGCGAACGAACCAACAGACAAATAGACGAACAGACAGACAAAAAAATCTAAAAAAGAAAAAAAGGTTTGTGCAACACGCCTATATATATAGCCTAATACACATTGATGTATTAATTAATAGATCAATGCTAATACAGTAATTTTTACTCAAATATATTAAATGTACAGACACAGCTCTGTTACAGCTTTATAATAGTATAGATGCTGTCTATTGAAAAGCGTAAACAAATAAATCGACGATCTCATTAATCAATTTACTCGGCCTCTGTAACTGCCAGTTCAACAGGAACATGTTCTAAATTAACATTATTTACATTATTTTTTACGACTGCGTGGGATGAATCTATTTATACAGTGTAATATCAGGTGCTTAAATACATGACAAAAGAGAATTCCTGGATATCTATTAAGTTTTACTGTTAAATACATATTTTACTCACCATTTATAGTAGTAATCATTTTGTGGTCATCATAACAAAAGATCGCGCTATTTTACAACTTCTCTTGTGCGCTGTGCAGTCTCATGAACAAAAAACTTGCGTAGCTATACCCACAAACGCAAGAGACAACAAACTGTTCGTCGGTGGCAGCAAAAAATATAAAATCGATATCGTTTTTGCTGTGGTATCTCCGAGATGTGCCGTTATTTATTGGCCACTAGATTACGCACATTATGTAACCCGCTTTTTCTGCCCAAAATATTTCCAAACTTTATTTATTGACTCACCTTTTTATCAGATTTTCCTCTTATATCATAATTTATATGATGTTTTCGATTTAAAACTTCTTCGTGCCTAACATTAAATAGTTTTTTTATATTGCAATCTTTGTCGGCAAATAGGCATATAATGGGCATATATTATACTCGTACTACTAGGCCAGTAATAAAGTCTCGATAAATAAAACCTCTATAAATAACTTCTACTAACTCTAAAAAACTTTAGTTTTTGAATCTCGAACCCAAGAACAGCCTATGTTAAAATTCTATTAGGTATTAACTACACTAATAATTCAATTTAATGTTGTCTGTGTGGTGAAGGACTAAGAATACAAATGTCACCATCCCATTCTTTCCCACGGGTGTCGTATGAGGCGACTAAGGGAAGTAAGCAATTTTCATCCATTGCATGACTGGTGGTAGGGCCGGGTACCATGTGGGAGTACTCACTTGGTATCGGGCCCGAGCGGGTTGGTACCACCATCTCCCGTGTGACCGGCCATGAAGCACATCGTTGCGTTTTGGCTGTAGCAGGAGATAGCCGTTTATATTTCATTTCATATCTGTGAAATGAATTGGTGAGCAGCGGCTTGACAATACTCTCGGTATAGTCGAGTCCATGGGCAACAGTTACCATTTATCATCAGATGGACCATGGCTCGTCTGCCACTACATGCAATAAAAATAAAACCATTTTTATTACTAATAAGATAAGTTATTGTTATAAATACGGATCTTCTTGTAATCTGTGCTAAAAGTATGTGTTACTAAGTGTTGTGGAACCGGAGATTCACATTGATACCTTAGTCGACAGAAAAAAATAAAACTATTACTGAATGAAAATGAACAGTTTGAAATGAATACGCGCAAGTGAGACTTATTATGCAGATGCGTATAGGCGACCACATTGGCTCGTATTTTTATTCTATTTACATAGACCACAATATACTCCGTTTCTGTACGGAATCGTAAAAAATTAACGGAACATAACGAAGTATATGTTATGTTATCAGCATCTACTGAAATATTTTTCTTCATAGGTACGTTGTATTCTATGATAGTAAGAAAAAAATGGTAATTTCATTTATAAACCTCTTTAATTACATATCTATACCAACATCAGCCAATTTAATTACAACTACACAATAATTTACAGTCTTTCCGATTAATACTTACAATATTTTTTCATTAAAAAAGGTAATAAATACGAAGAGCAAACCTTTTGAAATGTGAAAATTTGGTATCATTATTGTACAAAAGTTACACAATTATGCTATCAAGATTATAAAGTACTATAATTATTTACAACTGCGGACGATTTTCGCCTATAACAACACATTTTTTTAGCATTTGCCTAAGGCTAAGGACTAAAGCTTACAAGTCAATTATAAAGAGATCGTTTGTGTTAACGTTAATGAGGTTCTTCATAGTTCATACCAGGTACGTTTGAACAGTATGCTGAAAAACTATGGGCTGCGGTTGATTATGCCGACCCTGGAAATCTGTAGACGAATAATCTGAATCTATTGTTGAATAGATATGTTCGGAAAGAGGACGATCACACGGAGATCGTTCTGCTGAATTCGCAGACTTTCCACATAATGTCTGACATGTACTATTTAACACAGACGCATCCATAGTGTAAGTGTTTGAATTTCTTCCATAATTTAGTCTTTTTAACTTCTGTCCATGTCGCTTTGAAGACGGCATAGCATAACGTAGCCTTTCCCAAAAACGTTTCTCTTTCCACGTTATTTCCAAACCAGTTTTAAAGTACGACTTTAATTCTGGATCTCGTGGGGTGATCCCAACACTGACTATTATTAATTTATTTGGATGTTTTCGTAACGCTTTCTGTAAAGCTTGTCGGAATTCTATCTGTGACCATTCTGTTGCTATAAAGTTCTTTGTTAGTACTACTATGATACGCCTTGATGCTTCAGTTGCCTCGACCACCAAGTCGGGAAACTGCGCATAAGTTGCTTCAAACTGTGGTACATCGCGGTAGTGAAGGCAGAGATGGTAAGATGGATAACCGGTTTCTAGCTCTCGAGCGAGTGATTCAATAACGAACTCCTCATCTTTAGGGCTATAACAAATATACGCATCATAAAGCTTATCGGCATCTTTAAAAGCACCAGCTAAAGGAGAGAGCTTAATCCCACAATTTGAATACAACCACATTCTGCAAGCATATCTAAATGTGAATACTAAAGCTAATATTAACAAAATAAGCATGAACCCAGTCAGAGCCGATGCCAGTAAAGGCAAGTTGTGAGAAACGAAGAAAGCGCTTATCATCGAAGAATCGCTTACTTCGCTGCAAACTGACACATTTAAATGCAATGGCTTCTTTGATGGATTCGTGTTCTCATTCACACACCAGAGGCTGTGAATGTCTATAATTTTCTCAACATTCTCCGATACGTAAGTCAAGAAACCTTGTAAATATTTACAGTTGCAGGACCAGTTATTACTACCAATGTATAACGTTTGTAACTTTTTGTTGTTGTCTAAATGCCACAGTCCGTAATTCATGAGTCTATTTCCATCCAAGCGTAAAATTTCCAGCGCTCCCAAAACAGAAAAAGTTTCATTTGAAATGTACTCAATTAAATTATTTTGAAGATACAGTTCTTTTAAGTTACTTAGCTTTGAAAACTCGAGACCCCATAATTGTTTCAGTTTATTGTTGTCTAAGTGTAGTATCCGTAGATCATGGAGTTTAGTGAATGTATTATTGTTTATATTTATTATATTACTCGAGTTTAAATACAAAACGACGGTTTTACGCATTGAATCGAAAATAGATTCATTTAATTCAATATAAACGTTGCCATCTAAATAAATATGGGTTGCATCAAATGGAAAGTTAGATGGTATTGATTTTAATTGTTTAACAGAACAATCAACAACGTTCGTGGTCTTGGCCGAGTCGTGATAACAAGTACAATTAATTGGACACAGTGTTTTGCAGTTACAGTTATTGAAATCGCAACAATGACAGCCGTCAGAGCAGTAGTTATCGTATTTACACAAAAAGTCTTTGATGTGAAGGGAACTGACCGGGAGATACTTTACTCCGCGTACATAGGATTCCTTGCAGATTACATTTTCTAAATCCATTACGCGCGGGTAATCCCTAGATGTAATGGAATTAATGAGCAAAAGCCATTTCATTGTGCAATCGCAACGAAAGGGATTACCGCTTATGTAAAACTCGGGCAATGCTCGTTCATCAGCCACTCTAGAAACATGCAAACTATTTATATCTAAGCTTTCTATTACATTGGCATACATATCAACACGAGTTAAGTTTCTCTTTTCTAGAAATGTGTCCGTCTCAATGCTCGAAATAACATTATTATTTATAAACAATAGCTCTACGCTATTTGGAATAGACATCGATGACAGGCTCACTAAACGGTTATGACTCGCATCTAATGTTTTGACGTGTAACTCCTTCTGAATTTTATAGTAATTTCCAAGAATCTCTATGTAGTTAGCGTGAATGTCCAACCATTTTAAATTTCCGGGAATAAAAGCGTAATCAAACCAAACTAAATGATTTTCAGATAAATTTAACCATAATAATTTAGTTAATGCAACAAATACCCCATTTATATCAGAAATGTAATTACCATCTAAACGCACGGCTTCCAATTGTGTGTTCTTTAGGAAGGTTTCAGTCCCAATCGACTGTACTTTATTTTTTGCTAAATTAAGCACTTGTAGGCTCGTCAAACCCCAGAACATACCGGCAGTGAGATTTCCAATTTGATTGTCGATCAAACGTAATCCGGTCAGTTGTGATAGATTTTGAAAAGAGGTGTTTGTAATATCTGTCAGTAAATTTTCACCTAAATCTAGGGATTTCAAGAAAGGTAATTGCAAAACTGCATCAGGGACTTTAATTAACTTATTAGAACTTAAATCCAGTTCTTTTAAATCAGAACAGTTCTTAAATGCATTGTCACTAATATATGATAACATATTGTTGTTTAAATTTAATTTATTTAAAATAAATAGTCCATTAAATACATGATCTTCTATAGTTTGTAATTTATTTTGTCCCAAGTTTAATGTGTGCAGATTAAAGAGCGGTGAAAACGCATTATCTTCTATGAAACTAACAGAATTGTTGTATATATTCAAAATTTGTAAAAAGAACAAATCTTTGAACATGTTACCAGTAACCCGTGCGAACGCGTTATGAGACAGGTCGAGCACGATTAATCTTATTAGACCACCAAACGTTTCATCTTCTATGTGGTCGCTCCTCAATTTATTCACTGAAAGATCTAAAACAAGTAATTGTTCCAGCCGATTAAATAATTTCTTCGGCAAAGTTTCCAGTTCGTTATTTTGAATATAAATTTCACGAATTTCTCTGGTATTATAAAATAATCCTTCTGGTAAATAAGTGATGGCATTATCGGATAAGTTCACAACTTTTAACGTAAGTAAGTCACTAAAAACATCCCCAGGCAGTTCACTAATTTTATTATCCTGAAGAAATAACTGTGTCAGTCGTCTTAAATGCAAAATCTCTGAATCAGCTGGCAGTGACATGATGTCGTTATGACTCAAGTCTATAGTCTGCAATGTGGACCCGCATTTATGCCCGAAGCCAAGTTCATCAACAAACTTAATTTTATTGTATGTTAAATTAAGTGAAATAATATTTTCCAAAGCACAAAACAGGTCCGATGGTATCTTTCTGATGTTGTTATGTGCTAAGTCAAGAGTATGCAGTTCCCGCAGGCCATTAAAAGCACCTAGAGATAATTCCAGTTCTTTATTATTGGCCCATTCCTTGTTCATAGTGCGAATCTGCAAAGTTTTTAGACCTCGTAGCCCTTCAAAAACGTTGCCGGGTAGTCTCAATATTTTGCAATTGTTTATGGATATCTCTGCCAAACCTTGCAATCTGCCGAAATGATGATCTCGCAGTGAGCTCTCTAGAAGCGCCTGGTTGCAACGAATAGCGAGCCGTTCCGCACTATCCGAGTGCATCGAACCGACGATATCCCTGTCCGACGACAATATTCGTACATTGCACTCCACTAAACCATTCTCACTGGACACAGGGAAACATACATCTACATCGTCAGGCGCTTCCGTAAGCGCCGCGCCCATCACTAAACAAAAAAATATCGCGTTAATTATCATTTTAGACAGCACTGAGTCCATATCATTTTCGTCACTTTTGTCAAAATAGAGTTTTTATGAATGAAAGTTGAGTTCGTTTGTCGTGCACAGTCATGTTCAGCTGTTGCGGACACGAATAGTACGCTAGAACAATGCGATAACTAGTACGATAATGAAACGTATACACGAAGTAAACAGAGGAGTGTGTGGGTGCGCGACACTTAACAACATATCTCGCAGGCACGCGATCCCCCCGCGGTAGCGAAGCCACGACTGCCGTACAATGAAATGCCATGAATGCGCGCCGCTCGGAGGGAACGAACCGCACCAGCATTTCTATTGCCGCATAATAAGTAACCCTCGTAGTTTTGACTTTTATACAGAACCGGAAACCGTTACACGACGTTGTATTAAATTATCTTTTCGGGAATAAAAATTAAATAAAATGCTTCTTACATTTAGTGCGTTTTATTCAAATTATCTCTCTCTCAGTAGTACCTACCTACTTACTGGCAGCACGACCGAACCCATTAACAACGTGAGAAGCAAAAGTCTCGCCTAGAAAATCCATGTGGAATAAGAGATAACTTGAGATGTCATTTTGCGTTATGGGATTCCATGTGACGGTAAATAGTTTATATCCACGAGGTACAGAATAAACCTTTTAATAATTTTCTCGCGTGCCTCCTTAACTAGGGTCATTTAGCCGGTTTCCCGTCCAGGTCCTGTTTTCGTCCACTAGCACGCGTCTCGTGAAACATTTACGTAGATTAGAATCATAAAAATAGTAAACCGCGCAAATTTGGACTCGTTGCGTACCTTAATATCAAATCTGCACGTCTACCAACTGAGAATAGTTTTCAACAAGTCAAAACTCGAATAAAAACTTCTTCAATCTGGGGCTTACTTCTAAGAAACCTACCTTCTACGAAAACGTCACATTACAGTTTGAAAAATAGTGGTGCAAGCTAACTGCGCAGATTTTTTTTTATTGTTTTTAGAATGTATTTCTTATGTTTAGGGCATTAATGACTAAGTTGATACACATAAAGAACACATTAAAATGTGTGTTTCGTACTCATTTAACGAATTACTTACAAAATCTAGGCGGACAATAACTGAATTACCTATTTCACAAAACATTCAGTTTTCGTCCCCGTGGACGAAAACACAAAAATACAAGTAAAGTTTGACTAGTCGTTTAAAATAAGGAATGCCAAGAAAATCTGTTGAAATCTTTATGGAATGATCTTTGATGGTTATTTAGTCTGATATTTAGTTTTCATCCGCTAATTTAGCAGTATTGCATGCATAAAACATAAATGATGTTGTGGACGAAAACTATAAAATGCGCTGAAAATTTCTTTATGTTTCCGTCTATATACTTTAATGTAAGTAGATGAAAAGTAATACTGGGTAAGTATTTAGTATACGTCTATTACAAACAAATATTATACTCGTACTTGTATTAAACTAACACAAAACATTAATTTAGGTTTTCTAAAAAGAAGTTTTAATTATTATCTTTAAATTTGCAGATTGTATTTATATAACTTTTTATGTTATTCTATTAAAACGTATTGGGAAGTATTTGAAATTAATTAAAAAGCATTTTTAATTTAGGAAATATATTATATCCCTCTTTAAACACCGTGGTCGAAAACTAAGATTTTTGAACGAAAACTAATGAAATCGGTACTTTTCACTAAAACATTTTATATAAAAAACATGTTGACTATAATTATTTGGTACTTAATATAAACCTAAAATAGAGTTGTTAGAGCTGGGCAAGTAGAACATATAATTTTTAAGCCCTTAAGCTGGCAACTCCGCTAAATGGACGAAAACCGGCTAAACTACCCTACTAGATAACGCTTAACCGATACGAATATATTTGTAGCTAAGTATAGCAATTACAAGATCAACTCGAATGTACCTTGATACACTTTTTATATAACAAACTAAATAATTGCACTGCAGAGGGTGCACTTATATTACAGAATGCGGATTAAGTGTTGCCTATGTAATGATTGACAACAATAGAAATATCAGAACCTCATTCCTTCCCAAAGCAAGTAAAATACAGCATGCTTCTGCTTGATCTTCCAATTTGTAACTGCATGACTTAGAAAGTCTTGATCGCCATACTTGTACTTAATCGTAATAAATTCTAAAACAATTAGTTACAAAGACATCTATCTATACAAACAATTAAAATTGTAGTGTCTGTTTGTACTGCTTTTTACTAAATGCATAAATATGCAAGCATATACTCGTAAGTACGCTACCTATAACAAAATACAATTTTTTTTTTAGATTTGGTCCGTCTGTTTATTCCAGCTAATCTACGAAACGGCTGGACCGATTTGGATGGGACTTTCACTGGCAGATAGCTGATGTTATAAAGAGCTCACACAAAAGAAAATAACTAAATACCACGCAGATGAAATTGTGAGCATCAACTATTTTAAAATAAAAAAAATTTGATGTCAAGGCTAAGCTAGCTTTAAAAGAACAAAAAGTGCGAAAATCTGATCTAAAAATTACAGCTACGAGCGGGGTTAGCCTTTTGCATATATTTATAATGTCATAGAATGAATGGCCGCGAGTTATGTCACGATAGCTCACTTGGCAGAACGACTGAATGGTATTCCTAAGGCGCGGATTCATACTCCGCTCGAAGCTATCATTTTCGATTTCACATTTTTGCGCTTTGTGGCCAAGCAATGGCCAAGCAAGTCAAGTGATTAAATTATAAATAAATATAATAATATATGTATATAACTTTGTTGTAATATCTCCTTACCTTTTCGTCTAAAAGTTAACATGGTCTTGGTCTAGTTACTAGACTCTAGTTTTCTACAACATTGTAAAATACCGATTATTCTCATAACAAAAAGTTAGTTATGCAACACTTTCTGATATTTACGCGTATGTTACACATTTTGAAATAAAATTACGTTTACGGAATCTATCGCGTTTACTTGATTTTCAACTATCCCAACGTTTCGAATACTTTACAGCATTCATGAGCACGGGTGTACTTAGATGGCAGACATCCTTGATATCAGCCTTGGACGTCTACCATCTAAGTACACCCGCGATAGATTCCGTAAACGTAGTTTTATTTCAAAAAGTTAGTTAGGTAGTTGTTAAAGGTGGTGGATGGTATAAAATGTATCTAAATATAATACGATGACGATGGAAGTAAAGGATGAGAGTGAACGTTAGCAACCAGGTGATCGGGGATTTTCGAGTAGTCGGGAGTCTGGAGTCGTAGTAAAAAGGCTGGATTGACGGTACACAATGGCGTATAGTGCCAATATATCAATAAATAATAATTATGCCAATATATTAATTATTATTTTCTTCTTATTTTTATATGCTTAGTACCTGCTCACACTACGTCCAAGGGGTCGAAGTCATAAAACAAAATACCTAATAGTACAAATTATTTATGAAAATGGAAGAGAGCTTAACTTTTTTCCGCACTTTCACAAATATTTCTTTCTCAGCATGTCAAGTTTGAGTGTCGTGATTGTGTATGGTTCTGTATGTACGCAAAACTTGAATTTATAAAGTCTACAGCGACAAACAACTGCCTATATAGATACTGTGTCCAAGTGTATAATAATAATAAGGCAAAGGAAAATTATGACGTATATCGTGTTGTATTTTGTCATAATTCTATGACCGCACCCTCTCAAATTTTGAGTCTGGCCTACCCTGCAATGAATCCCCAAGCTATCCTGGTAATGACCACTCAAGCAATATTATAAAACAGACCCAAGTAATTATTACAACAGCTAGCATAGAGGTAACAAGAAAGTTATCAAGTTAACACAGAATATAATAATATAATATACTTACCTATACCTACTCTATTCAGGAAGCCATGAGACAAACAAAGTTAGCCTTTGTCACAAATCATAAAAAGGGTACTTTAATATGTCACTTAAATATGAAAATATATAATGAGAGTGCGGATGTACCTAATCCATACCATTATAAAGCTATAACAGAGCTGTGTCTAAAGAAGATATTTGAGAAATAAATACTATTAGGCTATATAGGCGTGTCTTAACACAAAAGATTTTTTTTTAGATTTTTTGTCTGTTTATCTGCCTGTTTATTCATTCACGCATCACGCAAAAACTACTGAATGGATTTTTAACTTTTTTATTTGGTAGCTATTGATTAGACTTAAAAACTGGTATACATTTTATCCCGCTACTATATCGGAAACCTGAGATATAAGCTAAAACCTAGCTTTTGACTGCGGTGGCGCCGCAGGCAAATGCTAGAACAATCCATGCATCCATCCATCCGCCTTTCGAAGTCCACTGCTGGACATAGGCCTCCCCAAGAGAACGCCACAGCATGTGTTTCGCTCATAAAGGGGATGGTGCCGTAATCGCCACGCTTGGCAGACGGGTTGGCGATCGCAGTGGATGTTGTTAATACTCGAGGGAGTGCTGCTGCACACTCTCCCGGTATTCCCTCAGTCGGGTCTTACGACTCCCATGGGTGGAGAGGGGTGGGACAATCCTAAAGCCGGCCCCACACGGCATACTGTGCTAGAACAATACAACACTGTAAATGGTAATTTAATATTCGTGATTTTTTCCGTGTGGTGACACTGGTGACGGACTAAGAATACAAGTATCGCCACCCCATTCTTTCCCACAAGTGTCGTATGAGGCGACTAAGGGAGGTAAGCAATTATCATCCATTGCATGACTGGTGGTAGGGCTGGGTACCGAGTGGGAGTACTCACTTGGTATCGGGCCCTGGCGGGTTGGAATCACCATCTCCAGTGTGACCGGCCATGAAGCACATCGTTGCGTTTTAGCTGTAGCAGGAGATAGCAGTTTATTCTTTCATTTCATATCTGTGGAACGAAAAAGTGAGCAGCGGCTTGACAATACTCTCGGTATAGTTGAGTCCATGAGCGACGGTTACCATTTACCATCAGATGGGCTTCTTCAACATTTGTATAAAATTATAAATTAGTTAACATAGTAAGCCTAAATAAGACACAATTATCTCCTTTCTTAGTGCTCACCTACAGTATTATAGAAACCCGTATACGTACGATCCTCAGGAGTTCGGGCTATGCGTTGATAAATATGTCACTCAGTCAATTATTCTTTTATATAAATGGATTATGTCGGACTCCTGATGTATACGGTTCTTATAAGTACCTTCTAAACTCCTGTGATGTGTCTTCAGACTAGGTTTAGCCAGAGACGATGTAGATATATTACATGATCTTCGCATAAATCCTTCACTCCTGGCGGGACATGGCTGCCATTCATGGTAGCTCCATCTGATTTGAAGGGCCCGGCCCTCCCATATCAAGCAGCCGCTCATGAAACCTCGGACCTGCTTCTAAAAGGGTGACGTATGACGCACTTCTCTAAGCCCGTCCGCGTCACCCTAAGGTCAGCGATTATGGAAGCTGATCTTTAAGCGCCCTTTGGTACCCAGTGCTACTACGGGAATGGAGATCAGGTACATCTTCCCACAGAGAAGGTAGCATCCCACCCGTCCTCGCCCCGAGCCACAGCTTGAAAAATGACCAGAAGCAAGAGGTCATCATCTGAGAGCTCCTGCATCAGCCGGTAAGAAAGACCGCCGTCTAATCTCTTCAGCCACCTACTGCTGTAATAGAGCCGTGCCCTGCGCTTGATCCCACAGGTCGTATTTTCCAATGTGTGGAACACTAAATGACATATCCCGCTATCTCCAACTTGGGCTCAGGTAGATCACAGTCCTCTGATAAATAAATCCCAACAATACGGCAGAGGTAGGTCAACTTCCGATGATATAGGCGCACCAGACGTTAAAGGTGTGCCTACCAATGCAAATCCAGGGTAAAGTATCGAAAGTGTTAGCCAAAGAGTAAGTTTATAATCACTACGTTTTAGCGTTAGCGATGTCAAGAGATAAAATACTGTTTTATTCAGACTCGCCCTCGCCCCTTCCGATGTGTTCTCAATACGTGGACTTCAGACTACAAATACATCACCCTACGGTACAATAATATTATCTCTAAAATAGATAACCCACGGGAACCGTCTATTTTTCCGGGATAAAAAATAGGTACCTAGTAGGTCCTTTTCTAGGCTCTAAAATTTATGTATCGGCTTGAAAGCGCAACAAAATTAAATAAACTCGCTTTCGCATGCTTAATATTAAATAAGGATAACTAAGTAATTCATTCTTACTGAATATGAATGAATGGGATGCCGGTGCGAATCCTGCTAGTAAAGCTCTCTTTTTCCACTTTCACAAATAATTTGTTCTTTTAAAGTAGCAGAGCATGTCAAGTGATAAAATACAGATCAAAATATTTGTTGCTTTGTTATTGTTTTATTGGAGTTTTAGTACATAGTTTCAAATACAAGTGAAACGGGACTCATTGAGAAACATTGGTTGTTTTGTTTACATTTTGTCTCAAGTGAACAGGGTATAACATGCCTGGCGAACTTTTGTCCGAGGCGTTGTAACGTGACGGGCCGAACGGTATTATTTTTAACGGGCCTCGTGGCGTCGGGCGCGTTCCTATGTGACAGGTTGCATACAAATTCGAATATTACAAAAAAATCCCGTCCCGGATCGCGGTCGATTTCCCGCCTCTGTGTGACGAGGGCTTAAATGTATGAAACCCAATACGACCAGTATTATATATAACACGTCTTACAAAGGTGAATCCGGCCTTATCGTGTAAGCTAAACCAGACTTTTCTCTATCTTATTGTTTAACATTGTTGGCAGTGTTCTATTATAACAGGTTTCCAAAAAAACACTACATTTATTTCAATTTACTTTAATCTATAGACTTAATCAATATTTACAAATGTCAACGGGCATTGAGAAACTAAACAGTAGTTATTACATTATATAGTGATAACACGTTACATGAGTATATTAAAAACGCGTGGAGAAGGCGTTAAAATTCTTAGTTGATAAATAATTTCATTATCATAAATAAATAAATAGCAATTCCGCTTATACCTTCTCACTTACTTTACAATTGTTTTTATTTGCGGCGACAGGCAATTCACAACCCCGTTCTTTAGTAATAGTTACACAGACTGAAATCGTTCCCAAAATAATGCCACCACTACTAGTAGAATAGCGAACAACTGTCATATAATTTAAATTGACCCCATCTAATCTACTTTACATAGATGCAACATGGTTATGACGGTGCCTCTCAACCGCCCGGAGGAGGCGGAATTCCTCATAGCACAAAATTATTACTATGAGAAATTCCTTTTCAAACCCTCCTCTAGTATATTAAGTAGTACAAATGTAAGGTTAAACTGCAGAAAATTGTAGATATAATCTAAAATTCATATTAAACTGAACACAAAGCAATCAAATTCATTTACAAAATGTATGAATATGAAACAAAAAAGTTAAAACAATACAATCAAGATATATAATCGCAATGTGTTAAGGTTTACATTCGCTGGGTAAGACTTAATAACTACAATCGTCAAGCATAGTCATACCTAAACTATATATGTATCACAAATGATTAAATAACACGAGTCTCTTAATGCTAACTATCGCCGCTGCCAACGACTAGTTATAATAATTGAACTTATGAAAACTGTCTCCACTGTTGTTACGAAAATACAGTCTGACGTAATCAGCTTCAATGCTAATAAACAGCTGAGTTGATATAACACATTTTATTAATCATAACTTTGGCAAATGTAATACAAATTCAATTGTTATATTGTCTTGTTCAATATTTGTATAAACTAATCAAACAACCGAGAACGATGATGATAATCCTTCTTGGCATCAACATAATAGTCACTCTTTTATTATGCACTGAATCATCTATTCCATAGCAAAATTACTGTATATTGACTTGAAGTAAATCTTATTTGCAAAACAACATTTAAATATACTTATTTCTTAATTTAATTATTGCGAGTACTTGTTAGTGCTATCAAGGCCACAGTAACAGCTACTTTGTAAATACTACACATTTATTGCTACAAATATGATCTGTCTATATCGTCTATAAAAAATATCAAATGCCGGAAGCATACAATTAGATAAATTGAAACAGCATTTGTTCTGATGACGTAATGAGGTTCACTTGTATTGACGGGCCATGGCCTGTAATATTTACGATATTAGCGCCTAATCTTCGTGTCAAAGAATACACACATGCTCATTGAAAGAAAGTATTTTGTTATAGCCATTTTTGCTACTTTATAAGTATAATGAACGAAAAATAATTTTAAAAGATGACGTGATCTTTTATGTAGTTTGCCTTAAGAATAAGTATTTTTTTGTTTAAGAATAAGGCTTACCACAACTAACACTAAACTTGGCGCTTCACCACCCAGGTTTATATCACCACTTACTAAGAAGTGGGATATAATCTCGCGCTTGTTCATGATAATAAATTAAATAAACATTATTGTTCAACTATTTCTTATTTTATTTCATATGCATCCCATTACACATTTTCGCATTTTGTGAGCATTTCGTAACGTAATTTTTTTATTCTTACGACCGACTAAATTAATAACAAGTAGAATTAAATCGGTCATCTATGAGAATACACGTTTCAACTGAACAAAATAATATACCTTAAGTACGTATAATTGATCAGTTGAAATCACAAACGGGAACTAAACAAAGCTTCGAGCTAATACAAATAATATCACACGCAGTCCGCATTCTGCTTATATCGTCACTGACACTTCACCTATCACAGACTACTATGACTCTCTTATATCAGCAAAAAGTTCATCGCCTTACATCCAAAACTGTCCAAATCTATTATATAACCGTAGTCTGTGATAAGTACGTAATAATCTTTACCAACTGTCACTGTCACTGATCACTAATATTGTTGTTTCAAGCGGTTGAAAATTGAAATAACACAAACGTGCGATTGCAAACGATACAATTGCAAACCCTATATTTACATGAACATCTACCCTCTAAACAACACGCTCATCGGATGTTTTAGTTATACTACAGAGATAGTTCTCGCGTTTATAGATTGATATCAAGTGCTTCATTATAAACATGGTGATAAAGAATATAATATTACCAACACATTCCACACAGATATACGATAATAAGACCCACTATGAAAAAGTAATCCCAAGTGTTGGGACATGTTCTGACCATAAAAAAGTAAAATTATAATGATAGGAAGAATCCCTGCTTACACCTGGTAATACCGCTAATGTGCACGTATAATATAATCGCACGTTTGTGTTACTGCTCAAAGTCGAACGTGTGTAACCGCCCTTTGCTTTCCGCTGGCTATCACGGCCGGTGTTGTCCGTCTAGTTATCTATAGCTTGCACGTGGTCTACACGTTCCCCTCGCGCATACCTCGCCCACATTCTGTTGTATAACATCTCTAGTCCGGTGGCGTACGCCTTGCAGTCGAACAACGGACTTTCTGTTCGGGCCGTCCATACTTTCGCTCGAATGGCTTTTAAACTGTAAAAAATCGTAAGCAGGTTATAAAACACTGAAAAAATCTATGTGGGTGTAAGTTCTAATAATTATATTTCTTTTATACTACAACAACAAGCATACAGCTCACCTGAAGCCTATAAACGCTATCAACAGCAGAGGAATTACTTGCCGTCAGCTACACCAAAGAAAGGGATAAGAGGTGGAGAGGAAGGCTAACAATTAGAGGTTAAGTACGGGCCTCCGGCGGTCTCACTCACCATACGAAACAACAGTTAGGTACTCCTACTGTTATTTCGTATACCGTTACTTCCCCGATCGAGCCGGCTCATTGGTGCTGGGACAAGCAAAGCTTTACCACTAAAACTGACAACTTTTTATTAAGGATCATCATCCAGTAACGAATTAAATCTAACAAAAACACTTATATTGGTTGTTGCATGACCACCTAGTCATGTAACTTATAGAAATATCTAAATCAACAACAATCATGCCCTATTTTAATTGCATAAAAAAACTAATAATATACTCACTATTCCCTATCAGTTCCCAGTCTTACAGCTATGTCTTGGTATTCCTGCCGTGTCCTTGCAATCAACTCGGGACAACCAAGCGTGTTCAATTGAGAAGCTGCAACTCTGAAAACATGAATAGTAAAAACTTTCCTCACAAAGGCGATTTTGAAACTTACTAATGTACACACACAAACAACATTGAGTTAACAAAGTTAAAACTTCAAGAACTGGATTGAGTTAGTAAAATATCTTTGAAAATAATTTCAGTTATGTTAAGTGGTATAAGGTTATCAGACTCTGCAATACCGAAGGAAAACATGTGTCGATTCATAACTTCTCTTAGTAGCAAAGTAGGAATAGGATCTACGATCTTGCCAAACTGGCATGCCTCACTATTGGTACAAAACATGTTTTTCTTTCTTCTCAACCCACTGGAACACTATTGGACACAGGTCTTCTCCGAGAGTGAGAGCCAACTAACACTCTGGGTCAGTGGAGTTGGAATACGTCAGAAACAATATTTTGAAAAGACAAAAGGAAATACAAAAGGCGAACTAGGGCCCGTAGCATTCTACGCAGCAGCAACTCACTAAATCGTATCGACATCGTATCGTCTCGCTTGTGATTGGTAGAGAAACCGACGCGTGATGTCGCAATAATCCCTCGGCCAATCACGGCGATCTTTCAACCAATCACAATGACACGATGTCATGTCGATATGATCAAGTGATACATTCTAACCCCCTAGGAAGCGAACACGACACTCCACTGTCTTCGTCATCTTTGATTTTACCACTAGACTATCACTGGCGACCCATATATAATATCACAATAACGGCCGAGATTTTGGCATCAACCTATTCTACACTAAGAAATAACAGTTACCTTGAAGCCAACGTCTCCCCTGGCAGTGTAACTACCGGCGTGCCAGTCCACAGAATGTCCATACTAGTTGTGTGTCCATTGCACAGGGGGGTGTCAAGACACACATCTGCAAGTTGTCCACGACGTACATGCTCCTCTTTAGCAGCCACATTTGAGAAAATTATTCGGTTAGGTGGGAGACCTAGTGAGAACATTGAAATATTAATAGCGTTGGTGACTTATTAAACAGATTAATTTATAAGTAATCAAGATAATATAATATATATATATTTTATATATAATTCCAGTGTCACTATATTTGTCTGGGATGAACTCCGAAACTACTGAACCGATTTTAACTTTTATTTTTTTTAAATGCGTGTTTTGTTTCAACTTAAGAGATAGGATACTTTATACCTCAATTTATAATTTCAATATTTATTCATGAAAAAATATATGGCGGAATGAAGTTCGCCGGGTCAGCTAGTATAATTATAAAAACGTGAGTAAATTAAACACATTAAACACAAAGTGAAAAATGTGAAATCGAAAATAACAGTCAGGAGCAGGATTTGAACCTGCATCTTCTGGATACCGTCCAGATGCTTTACCAATTCAGCCATCCTGACAATTGCTCCTGACTGCTAATTTCGATAACACATCATACTTAACGTCTTTGGGTGACGCCTGCGCCATCTGTCGGACGTATTTTCATACATTATACCGACCAGGTAAACTTAATTTTACAATTAAGATTTTTACCTAATAATGACGCAAACCCTATAAATATTTATATATATTTTTAGCATTTGACATGCTTAGCACTATACATTAAACACAAAGTGAAAAATGTGAAATCGAAAATAACAGTCAGGAGCAGGATTTGAACCTGCATCTTCTGGATACCGTCCAGATGCTTTACCAATTCAGCCATCCTGACAATTGCTCCTGACTGCTAATTTCGATAACACATCATACTTAACGTCTTTGGGTGACGCCTGCGCCATCTGTCGGACGTATTTTCATACATTATACCGACCAGGTAAACTTAATTTTACAATTAAGATTTTTACCTAATAATGACGCAAACCCTATAAATATTTATATATATTTTTAGCATTTGACATGCTTAGCACTATACATTAAACACAAAGTGAAAAATGTGAAATCGAAAATAACAGTCAGGAGCAGGATTTGAACCTGCATCTTCTGGATACCGTCCAGATGCTTTACCAATTCAGCCATCCTGACAATTGCTCCTGACTGCTAATTTCGATAACACATCATACTTAACGTCTTTGGGTGACGCCTGCGCCATCTGTCGGGCGTATTTTCATACATTATACCGACCAGGTAAACTTAATTTTACAATTAAGATTTTTACCTAATAATGACGCAAACCCTATAAATATTTATATATATTTTTAGCATTTGACATGCTTAGCACTATACATTAAACACAAAGTGAAAAATGTGAAATCGAAAATAACAGTCAGGAGCAGGATTTGAACCTGCATCTTCTGGATACCGTCCAGATGCTTTACCAATTCAGCCATCCTGACAATTGCTCCTGACTGCTAATTTCGATAACACATCATACTTAACGTCTTTGGGTGACGCCTGCGCCATCTGTCGGACGTATTTTCATACATTATACCGACCAGGTAAACTTAATTTTACAATTAAGATTTTTACCTAATAATGACGCAAACCCTATAAATATTTATATATATTTTTAGCATTTGACATGCTTAGCAACATACATTAAACACAAAGTGAAAAATGTGAAATCGAAAATAACAGTCACGAGCAGGATTCGAACCTGCATCTCCTGGATACCGTCCAGATATTAAGATTTTTACCTAATAATGACGCAAACCCTATAAATATTTATATATATTTTTAGCATTTGACATGCTTAGCAACATACATTAAACACAAAGTGAAAAATGTGAAATCGAAAATAACAGTCACGAGCAGGATTCGAACCTGCATCTCCTGGATACCGTCCAGATGCTTTGCCAATTCAGCCATCGTGACCCTTGCTCCTGACTGCTAATTTCGATAACACATTCATACTTAACGTCTTTGGGTGACGCCTGCACCATCTGTCGGAAGTATTTTCATACATTATACCGACCAGGTAAACCTAATTTTACAATTAATATTTTACCTAATAATGACGCCCTATAAATATTTAGATATTTTTATATATATTTTTAGCATTTGACATGCTTAGCAACATACATTAAACACAAAGTGAAAAATGTGAAAGAATTGGCAAAGCATGTGGACGGTATCCAGGAGATGCAGGTTCGAATCCTGCTCCTGACTGTTATTTTCGATTTCACATTTTTCACTTTGTGTTTAATGTATAGTGCTAAGCATTTCGAATGCTAAAAATATATATAAAAATATCTAAATATCTATTTAATAATTTGTTAATTTATTTCATTCAGACAAGCATACAGATAGACGCGGCGGAGGAACTTTATTTTTAGCTTAATAATGATCGCCAGACCGTAGCTTCGGTCAAGGCGGCAGACACGTGTATACAGGAGATATTATAGTGCAAGATTGTGTGCGCAAACAAGCAAGTGCACTCTCTATTCACTCTCTCATAGTCCGATTAACCGGCATTCCCATCCGACCGGAAAGATCAAGCGCAGGACCTACGACTTTACGTACTTTCCGAGGCACGAGGGTGAAACACCGCCAGATTCCTAACTCCAAGCTGCAATTGAGAATTTCTTGACGGAAAAACCTAATAATTTTTTGTGAGCCCGACCCGTATATCGAACCCGGGAGCTGGGATACTGAGGCAGTAACTTGACTTTAATAAAACATAAACATAGAATGACACCTGTATTCTCCGAAGGGGTAGACAGAGGTGTATTACACACCCACGGTTCACTAGCATGTTTCTTTTGTTGTCGCACGTAATAGGGGGCGAGCCTATTGCCGTCTACCGGGTACATTTCTAAACGCCGGGCTGCTACTGAGAATTTCTCTTTTTACGAAAAAGCTTAATAACACTGCCCGACCCGGGGATCAAACCCGAGACCTCATGATCAGCAGTCACTCACACTACTGCTGCACTACAGAGTTAATAATTGACTTTAATAAGTAATATAGATAAGTGGTATAATTACCTAATTGTTGTGCCGTATTCTGTAGATTAGGTTCACCCACAGCGGGGAACCTCAATAACCAAAGAACACTGTTGGGCACATGCTTCAGAATATACACCCACATGTGCAGCGTCAACGGGTCAATTTTGTACAACTGATTGAAATTACAATACACAACTGCATCATCTGGTAGACCGTACTGTTGCCTAGTGGTTATGACGATAGATTGGGGCACTTCTTCTCCAGTAGCCGCTTTGTTATTAGTTTGTGTTGTTGCCAGACCATTTTGTAAGATTACTCCATTGACTGAAGTCTGTAAAGGAAATTTCTGATTAAATAATGTAACATGAGAGCATCTTTTCACCTATGTATTGACAAACAGGCATTGAGTTGGATAGATGACGGAGTGATTAAGATAGCGACCTCGTATACCGAGTGTTCGGTTCCCACTCAGAGCAATTCTTTGTGTGATCCACAAATAGTTGTTCTAAGTCTGGGTGTACTTTGTATTCGTGAATTGCATGTTTGTAAATTCACCCGCGATGCAGGGTATATAATTATATTATTAGTGCAGGGTGTTATTTGAATAAGCAAGATCGGTCTGCTAGATTTGTCGATCTTACTGCTTTTTAATACAAATGCAATTTTTATAATTATCAATAGAAGGAATGTGTCTGCCAAGTGGCCAATCAAAATATGACTGTGATTACTTTTAACGACTTCGCAGATGGCGGAGTGGTTTAGATCTCGCCTGTGCTATAGCTTCGATTCCCACACAGGACAACTCTTTGTGTGATCCACAAGTGTCCCTGAAATTCTATGTTTGTAAAGTCCCCGCATCACAAGGATTATTCCTGAGTGCAAGCGTAAAAAATATAGTTTCCTTGTTTATGGTTACTGTATTCTACATTGACATTGGCAATCTATGGGTGAATACTGTGAATAGTGAGTATTAAGCTTTAGGCTATTTTCTAGATTTTACATCCATCCAATAGTTATCATGATAACCATTTCTTAAGATATAACATACCTGCACTTGTCCTGAGGCAATCATAGTTTCAATAGGGGTAGTGGTTGGTAGTTCAGCTACTTTTAGTGATATTTCCATAGGTCTAGCGGCTCTCACAATTTCTTTGATTTCTTTAATATCAGTATTTTCAACTAGGGGCGATAAATCAGTAGCGTTAATCACTGCTACATTATCCGCAACACTGCCCAAATTGTTATGGGACTTAATTTTGTCACTAAGAATCAGTCGCTCTTGCAAATGTGGGAACATTTGCTTGTGATCGCCTACAAAGTACGTATGGGGCATATAAGCTAATTTTTCGCTGTATTGGCTTGCCAATTCCACTGGCGATGTAACCGCATCTGTAACTAAATAATCCATATAGCTAGCTCCGCTAGTGCCGGGATATCCGAGCCACATAACTTGTACAGGGGCCGGCCGCAAAGCGAATATCTCATTCCTTGCTCCTTTAGTATAACCATTCATATTGACAAGAATGTGTATTCCGTCACCGTAAATTTTATCGGCCGCTTTACCGTTGCAGGGTGTTTGTGACAGATCAATAAAGTGCTCAGCCTCTCGGGCAATTTTAGATCGGAATGTTGTACCGTCATCGGGACTAAGTGCATAGCAGAAAATTTCAACTTTTGTGCGATCATGAAGTCCTGGTACGGATTGCATCAAATGCGATGTCGGATGGTTACCGAAGTCACTGCTCACGTACCCAATACGAAGACGTCCTGTCAAATCTCGCGGGAATTTATATGGAGGTTTATGAAGAACCTGGACCTTTTCGAGACATAAATTAGCATGACGTGCCGCAATCGCCTTCCTGAAGTCATGCGTGAGTGGATACAACATGGAATGGTGAGGATGCACAGATGGGAGCCTATTCTTGTCTAACTGTTCAGCTACAATACTAACGAGCTTCTTCATTCGTGCCTCGTAATCAGTCCAGTCGCACACGATTTGCAAGCAGTGAGCCAAATTGCAGTATGCATCCGGAAAATCAGGCTTTAATTTTAATGCGGTTCTATAGGACTGAATAGCTTCTGGAATATTTCCTGAATCTTTATGGATGCTAGCAAGATTGCTGTGTGCGTCGGCAAATGCGGGATTTATCTGAATCGCTCTAGTGTAACATTGGAGGGCTCCAGCTACGTCTTGCATCTCTTTGAGCGTATTACCCATATTGCTGTACGCATCAGCAAATGTTGGCTGAATTCGTATCGCCTCTTTGTAATGCATGAGGGCTTCATTTAACTTTCCTTGTTGTTGTAATACAGAAGCCAAATTACTATGAGCTGCAGCGAATTCGGGAAATACTTCTAAAGCTTTCAAGTACAAACGAGTTGCCTCTTCGATATAGCCTTGTTCGCGTTTGATATTCGCTAAGTTGTTAAGAGAGTCTGCGTGCGATGGACATAATCGTAAAGCTGTATTGTAGCATTCCTCGGCATCTGTAACTTGTCCTTTCTCTTTGAGTGCATTTGCCAAATTGCAATACGCGTCAGGGAAGTTGGGTTGTAATTCAATGGCCCGCCTGTACGTGTCTATTGCCAAATCAATTAGTCCTTGTTCATAGTAAACACAAGCCAAGTTACCGTGAACCACAGCGTTATTTGGTGACAAATTTAATGCGCGAAGGTATGCCGCTACGGCCCTATAGAAAAAGGAATATATACATTAGTTCGTCACTTGAAATACTTTGAGGTTATAAGTACCTATTTAATCAAACTTAATTATATACATCTATTCAACTGACCTGTCAAATATTCTTGCTTCTTTGAGCACATTGCCCAAATTAATGTAGGCATCCAGAAAATTGGGATCAAGAGCAACCGCCTTTTCAAAATGATGTATAGCCAACCATATCTCACTTTGAGCGTTAAACACGCATCCCAAGTTACTCCATGCGACCGCGAAATCCGGCCGTGTTTCTATTGCCTTCAAATAACAAGCCTACACACACGAAAAGAACACATGTTATGATATGACAAAAATTGTATTTTACTGTAATGAGCACTGAAATGTCTGTTACGCCTATATCTTTAGTTACACCTTAGCGTCGAGCCATGCTGGATATTCGGTCACGTTTGGTCCAACCACGATAAAAAATCACGAAGACCCAACACAGATCGCAAACAATACAATTCAAGTTACGCAAATTGCACCCTACGACACGATGCTACGCCAAATGCCACACACATCAGTAGGAAATGCAAACGAAAACAAATGCAATCGTAATGCATCTACATCTCCTTACAAAACAGAGAACAAAAGAGAATCGAGCGCAAGAGATACGCTTCCACTTCCTAGCCGATGAGAGGCGATGATACGACAATGGTAAGTCAAATAGCACGATTTGTGTCCAATATTCCTGTTCATACTTTTTTCTTGCAAACCTTTTGAACTTTACCTGCAGAAAATTTGGTGACATCGAAGCGGGAATGTGAGTTGCGTACCAACCGTAACACAGCTAGATACAGCACCGTTCACACCTACACTTGCCTTACCAGACAATACCTTGTGAAAATATAATAGAAATTAGTTGATTTTGAGTCAAAATGTTTCACCCGATCGTCTTTTACAAAATTCTATTGCAAACAAAATATTTATGTTTGAGGATCATTGTCTCACGCTGTCATCGAGCAGAGTATAGCGACAGGCATGATGTGGATGACCAAATCATAGTATAATACAAAACACAAATCTACGTCATATCGCTAAATGAAAACACTACCGACTTCTCTGATCCTCCATTGTTATAGAAAGTAATCACTACAAACCCAAGGATTATATACTATAGATAATGTGAAGTGAACAGGATTTAGTCCAGTCAAATATTTTACTATTGTATATGTGTACAAAGTGAATTAGTATACTCTCTTTTGCTGTTTAATACTCCATACAACATTATGCAAATTAACGACGCTGCAAATTATACCACGATCATAAATCTAAAAGTTAACAGCCATGGGCAAATATTGTATGGAGGATTAATGTTTTTACGCCAAAGTGCTGTCACAAAATATTACACAAATTTCCAACCCTGAAACTTTTACGTATTATATTTGCTGATAATATATATTGATTCAGTGAATGCTTAGATATAAAGTATCAAAAACTCAGTGAGTTATTGATGGAATTTTGTTATCTCATTTAGAGCTACGTAAAAATATCTTCGTTAGTCAATGTCAATTAAAATAATTACATAATTAAATTAAGACTGAAAAAACTATTTCAAATTTAGAACTTGATTTATTATAATATTTTGCGAGTTATAAGGTGACATATAACAAGATTGGAGCCGATATTTTAGTAGAAAACTAAGAACACCGCGCCAATCTTATTAACACAATAGTGATAATGGCTTCAACAAATTTTAGTTTATTAACGATAACCTCTAGAATATAACGCTACCATTAAAACGAAGGACCGTTGCCGAAGCCATTATGACTGATAATATACGCATACGGGCATTATTCAAAAGAAAATTATACGCAATAGCTAAATACGCTTACAAAGTGGAGAGTACACTAATTTGGTACAGCACAGAGAGAACTCGTACACAATCCTGTAAACTTCGTAGCAAACCAGAAAAGAAAAATAGAAATTGTATTTACCTTCGCTTCATCCAAACGGCCGAGCGCTTTGAGCAAATTGCCCAAATCACTTCTAACGCAATAAAGATCCTGAAATAGAAATCAAACTTTAGAACTTAGATCAAATGATAAAAAAAGCTTGTCTTCTTTGCGGAAGGGGGATTCATAATTATCTTATAACTATTAGATTATGTACCAAATAATATAATTTAAAAAAATATATCTTATGTAATTAAATTATAATACAATATATAATAAACATGATTAAAATATATTAAGTATCATTTACTTACATAAATAATGTATAAAAATGATAATAATATTTAAAATCAACAACAAATTTAATATTAACAAAAACTAATAATATTAGCAATAAACAATACGAATAATTACCAAAAATACCTTTTACATCATCCTCTTTTCTACTTTTCGCTGTGCCCAACAGGGTCCATAATTGTTACTCTTATCTTTGTTACCACCTACTATATAAATTGTGGAATGCGAAAATATATGAATATGAATACCATCTAAAATTTACGTAATATCCTAGTCAGAAAAATTTGGTGGTGGTTTTGTAAAATAATTACGTTATAAAAATTTGTGTTACTTCTTAAATAGTTATATACCTATATATCTGAGACGCTGTTGAGGGCCCATTATCGTGATATCGTAATAAGCTCTTAGCAGATCAACGGCGCGGCCAGTTACTATAATAAAAACATTTACCGTGTCTGGCGCGTATGGTGTAGGTAATAAAAAGATTATAACAATGAATGGAATAAAAATCTAGTCATTCTGTCTTTCTTTTGTTGTACACCCTGCACCTGCACTGAATCGAATCCACAACACTTGGGAGGGAGGCCGGTATCTAAACCAATCCGCCATCTGTTCAGTACTTATTAGAGAACAATTGTTAAGTTTTACTCATTTATTATGCGCGTTTGATTTATTTATTATTATTTGATGAAATTAAGTGTTATCGAGCCCGAGGGGATTGGTACCAGCGTCTTCTGTAAGGCCTATCGTGAGCGTTTCACCTATCGCAAGCGTTTCACGATAGGCCCACGGCTTAGATATTCTAAGGCCCACGGTGTGTTTTGACTGTAGCGGGAGATAACCGCCCAACTAACAAAATTATGTCATATAAAGGGTAGACTAACGTTTTGATTTCACTTTTAGTCATATAAAAAGGTTTTATAATAGTTTTATTTAAGAGTATATAACGCGGGTGTGGGCGCACTTTATATAACAATTTAGTCGTGTAAGGGTCGCTTTGTGATCGTATCGGCGATAATTAAGTTGCATAAAAATCACATAATAGTTATATTAATTAAATATGCAACGTCTAAGTTATATTAACAGTTTTAATCGTCACTTTTAAATCTCTTATATGACCATATAACCTTGTATATACAGACATTTAAAAAAAAGAGTATATCAAAATTGTTAAGCTAGATGTCAGTGCAAACTATAAACAACATTTTACATTTTTGTAGTGTTTAATAATTACTTTTGTTTTAATAGTTACGTAAAGAAAGCCTATTAAAATAGATTTATACTTAGGAATTAATTTTTTTCGATAATATGTATGGTAATCCTTGTTGAGATTTTAATGGACCTTAATAATATTGGTATATCAATATTCAATATTAAAATAAAATCTATTAATTGCCATCAAAGAGACCGCCATATTGCTATTGGTTATTGGACGACCGCATTACGACAAGTATATAACAATTCGTTTAATAAAGTTTATTTATACAATTTATGGCCTCCACCATGACGGTTGCTGTACAATTTTTTTTTTTGAGATTATTTGAAGATGTTATTGTTTTTAACGATTGGTTTGCTTTTAATTTTCTTCTAAAATCATCATTTAACTTAATTATTTAGGTACCACTTTTCTGAATCCATTGTTATATATTAATTAAAAAATGGCGATTGATTTATACAAAAGTCACCAATTAACGTTAAAATAATCAAATGATTTATAAAAGTTATATTACAATAACGTTATAACCTGAAAGTTACATAAAGGTGGAAAGTACACGACTTAATACGACTGTTTTATAAAAGTTAATTAGAAAACCAGTATAGGACAGTCTGTTTTGTAGATGTTGTATAAAAGGTTCTAATTTAGAAATGTCGGCTCATGACTATTATCTAAGTGAAACATTAACTCGGCTTAAACCCCGGTCGTGTAAGCGTTATGGCAGAGACGTTATATTATAGTCATAAAAAAATGATTGAAAAGACGTTTATCAGACACATTAATATGACTTAATTATATATAACTAATGTGTTGTATTGAGTACCATTTTACAACTGTTTAGTTGCTGCAAAACAGTTATAAGGCCCTTATATGTCTGTTAGTTGTATAATCTAATTTAATACAGTGGATTTAATTAATAACGACCTCGGTTGTAACGACTTTTCGGATATAGCGACGTCAGACTTAAGTCCCCTGATTTTAAAGCATGCTTTCGTAGGAAATTCATTCGGCAATAGCAACTTCGGATATAGCATCAATTTCGGGTATAGCGACTTATTGTTATGAACCATTTGTGACAGATTCCTAAAAATTCCATGCGCATATTGCGACTATCGACAAAGGCTCATTCATAAAACAATTAAGCTTTCTTATCCTTTGTTTACATTTACAGATGGCCAGCAGATGTGCTTGCTTTGTTTGTAGGTAGGACTACTTAACACGTGTACACAGTTGAACTTATGAATCAGTTACATAGCCAGTTCAGTTTCCAGTGTGTAGCAGTGTTTCGTAAACTTGTCAATAACTAAATTGACAATAATCCTAGACGTACATTTACTGTTAAAGAAAAAGTGGACATCATTTCGAGACTGCAAAAATGGTGAAAACAATGTTGATCTGTGTAAGCAATTTGGAGTTTCACATTCTACAATATCAACGATGTGGAAAAATCGCGCCAAAATTATGGAGTGTTTTGAATCAAAATCATTGAAAATAAAGAAAAACCGTAATCCATTTCATCAAGATATTGAAAATGCACTCCTAGTTTGGTTTAAAGAAGCCAAAATGTACCCATAAGCGGTCCTCTTTTGCAAGAAAAAGCTAATCATTTTGCCAGACAGCTTGGGAAAATAAACTTTGAATGTTCAGAAAGCTGGATTTACAGATTTAGACAACGTTATAATATAGTGGTCGGTAAAATTTGTGGAGATGCCGCCAGTGTGTCGCAAAATGACTGTGACAATTGGTTGAAAACAGTTTTACCAAAATTAACCGAGGGGTATACTAACAGTCAAATATGGAACGCTGATGAGACGGGATTATTTTTTAAGTTGACTCCGGATAGAACACTAAAATTCAAAGGAGAAAAGTGTACAGGCGGAAACTATCAAAAGATAGAATAACCGTGCTTGTTGCTTCAAGTATGGCAGGTGAAAAACGAAAATTACTGGTTATAGGGCACGGCGAAAAAACCAAGGTGTTTCAAGAATGTAAAAACTCTGCCAGTTGATTACGAAGCCAACAAAAAAGCGTGGATGACATCGGAGATTTTTGAAAGTTTTACGGAAATGGGACTCAACTAAGAGGAGACAAAAAAAACATTTTATTTATTGACAATTGTCCAGCTCACCCACAAATTCAAAAATTGACGAACATAAAGCTGGCATTTTTACCACCAAACGCTACATCAGTTATTCAGCCTATTGATCAAGGTATAATTAACTCTTAAAAGCCACTATCGAAAGCTTCTAGTGGAGAAAATGGTGAACGACATTTAAAAAAGCACTACCCCATTTGCCGTCAATCTTCCGGACGCCATTGAAATGATAACAACAGCATGGGCACGAGTTACTCCAGACACAATTAAAAAATGTTTTTACATGCTGGGTTTGGTAAATCATCGCCTATCAATACAACAGATGACGATTCTGGTGATGAACTGGATAATTTACCATTGGCACAGCTTGCGATATTATCTACAGCGGAAGCGACAGTTACGGATTGGGAAACTTACGTGAATATTGACAGTCAAGTTATTACTACTGGTAACTTAACTGATAATGAAATTATTGAGTCTGTGCTTCAAACACAAGAAAAAGAGGATGAAGAAGAGGAAGAACATAGTGTTGTACAACATGAGATTCCATCAACCAGAGACGCATTATGCGCTATGACAACGCTAAAAATGTACTGATTGTTTGGTGAAGGCAACAGTCATTTAAATATTGAAGAAATTATGAAAATGGAATACACCTTACAGCGTATACAAAAAACTAAACTTAAACAATGCACTATAACACATTTTTTCAATAACACCGGTGTATAATATACATAACTATAAGATAAATAAATAAATGTAAATATATGTATGACTTACTGCTATTTTGTATATAGCGACTTCCGGATATAGCAGCAACATTAAAGTGGTCCCTCCAACGTCGTTATAACCGAAATCCACTGTATAACATTTTTGCTACTTGGGCGTCCATTCATTCATTTCGTTCTAAGTCCTATTGGCTTGGCAATGTTCAATTGACGAGTCCATGAGCGGCAGTTACCACTTACCATCCTTACACCTTGAGTCGTGGTTCGTCTGCCACCACAACCTACAAAAATATCTAAAAGTATGAACTTTTATGCTAATAAATTTTTATTTTGATTATTAAATTGTGGGTTTCAATCGCACCTTCAAAAGTATCAAGCCAAAGGCCATACATACATACACTTACATACATAGTTACATTTACTTTAATTTAATATTCTTCAACGGAATAGTTTATTGTTGGTACTTGTTGTTTATCGACGTCGCGTCACGCTATTTTTTTTAGCTATGAAGGTCGCGTTGACCGTGAACGATATCACTATCTCGACGATTGCATTATTACACGTATTAAGGAGATATTGACGAATACACTACAAAATGGATTTAGCAACATTATAAAGTAAATTTATTAAAAATACTAACTGCTACCCGCGACTTCGTCCGCGTGGAATCTAGTCTTTTGTGCGGAAATCTATTATGATTTTTCAAAAATAAAAGTAGACTAATTTACTCCTATAACTATATAACATTAGCTCTCTGCTACAGAAATATTACGATTGTCAATTGTTTAATTTCATTCATAGAAATAATTAAAATTTAAGTGTCTGTTGGTAATATCCGAATAACAACTTTTTACAATGTGTATGAAAATAGGCAAAATAAGTTACCTATAACAAAATACCAATGTTTAGTTTTTGTCTGTCTGTTTGTTCCGTCTAATCTCCGAAACGGCTCGACCGACTTAGATGGGACTTTTACTAGCAGATAGCTGATGTTGAATAATAGATCTGCGTAGAAAAATAAACTAAATTCCACGCGGACACAATCGCGGGTATTATACAAATGCAGCAGTAAATCCCTTAAATGAGGTCTGAAGAAGTTTTTGCCTGGCTATTGTAGTGTGATTTCATGGTAAAAATAGATAAATGTAAGTATTGATTTCTTCAATAAAAACCTGCCCGTAATGATATGTCTATGAAGATCGAGATCTTTGTTTAATAACAAAGATTATTTAAGTACATTTGGTTCTTCATGTGTTATTATAATAATCGATCGATGTTGAATGTTTACTAATTGTAAGATATAGTTGAAGTGACATGCCTCAGCGAAGGCCATTTTATTACAAGTAAAAAAATCAAGTTAAAAGCATGTCTAGTAGAATACTTCACACACTATATTTAGGTACGTACCTATAGATAGGTAAAGCTAAAACAAATAAATACCCTTTTCTATTGTGTTCCTCAACAGATTTTTGTTTGTTAGCTACTGACACGATTTCTATAAGAGTTTTTAATTAATAAATATAAAAAGTAGTAACATTTAAAAAAACTAGTTTCTGCCCGTGGTCCTGACAGAGGCAGAAGTAAGCAGGAGGCCTACTTTGCCATATAGACCTAACGACTAAATTCTGAAATCAACGCAGACAGAGTCTTGAGCAGTAGCTTAGATTTATTATAAAAATTACTTTTGTAGTAAATCAGTACCACAAAAGTAACGAAGTGAGAGAGAATTTTACGCGTATCGCTTTGCGTTTCTATTAGGATCAACAATATTACTGATAAAATTGCTAATGTAAAACTCGTGTGGCCCCTTTTGGAAAACTAAATTTTACGTATAATAAGATCTGACGTACACACTTAGTTCAAAAAAACCTGTCCCTCCACGCTCCTTTGGTTTTTTTATTTCATTACTCGACATTACCATTTTTATTTCATCGAAGATACTGCTGCTCTTATGGGTATTTTTGTAGCCCTTGGAGCCCTAGGGTTCCGAGGAGCACACAGAATGGCAGCTTTATGGCATCCAATGCTGAAAGTCATATGGCGTAAGGTGCAGTCAATAATATTGGATTCGTAGTACGAAGTATTATTATAGTACGAAGTGTTATTATTATATTAGACCGAATATATAATACATGTACTTCGGCAAATAAATAATCAATATCTTCAATCTACCTACATAAATAAAATTATAGAGGTCTTCCGTTGTCCCCGCATCAAGGGAAACCTAAGTAGGTGGATAGATGTTAATTGAGTTTTTTAAAGTTTTACCTCTCGGACATGGCCCTTATCTAAAAAAAAAATTGCGATATTTTCATCCAAATATTATAAAGTAACAGAGCTGTATCTGTACATATTTATATATATTTGTAGCCTCGCGAGTTAGACGCATAACAATGACTCAATAATATTTATAAACTTTACTCATTAAACATATACTTCAACCCTTTACTTTTGTCTCACTATTGGCCACGGGTTACCTCTCATGGTGAGGGATTAGGCCATAATCAACCACGCTGCCCCAATGCGTGTAGGCAGACTACACGGGCCATCAAGAAAATCTCTCAAGCAGAAGTGTCAGAGGTATGTGCTGTTCGAGGTCTGGAACTCAGACTGGGGATCAAACTGAGTCCTTGGTTTTACCGCTGAATATGACTTCTGTGCCTCTGCATCTGTGGTGCAGTAGTAAGTGTAAACGACTAACGAACATGACTTTCCGGGTGCAATCCCCGGGTCGAGTATTGTTATTGTGCTTTTTTGCAAAAAATAATTTTCAATAACAGCCCGTAGTTTGGAAATGTGCTCGGTAGACAGCAATAGACTCGCCCCTATTATAGGTCTTATACATAGTTGATAAACAGTGGGTGTGTAATACACCTCTGCATGTCCCTTTGGGATACAGACGTGATGCTATGCTATGACTTCTCTAACATGGCTTTACTCACCAGTGAAGTGTAAGTAGGCTATATTAATTGTTTTAAATAGTAATCCTTGCGTCAGTTAAATTACCATATCAACGTACAGATTATCGTAAAGAATACATAAAATTTTAGATCAGTAAATCAATGTCAGTTGCTGTTATTGCAAACATGACAACATGCCCCAACTTGATGTGAATTGATTAATGCGTAAACACGTATTATAACTACCAGTTGTTAGCTTCATACATTATATATTGGCAGGAGTTTAAAAAATAGGAATTTTAATTTAGTAATGTTTACAATATAGGAAATTGGCTGTTAATAAAATTTTATTACATTAGACATAATGTATTTGGAACTCGGCGCAAAGCTTGTGGAAGTATAAAATCCATCTGACCATCAGAAAAACAAATTGTGTTGTGTACAAATTGTGTTTAGAAGTTCAAATCAAAAGAGAAAGTATGCATATTTCGTGACAATCCCATATTGATACATTAACGAGTTTGGGACTGATTGAAACCCCAGACTTTTAGCTTGTCAATATTCTTTTTATTTTTAAAAAAAACTCACCTGTTAACTCTGAATCTACACGAGGTGCTAGTGCTCGTGGTGGCAAAATTTGCACCAATTAAAATTTAAATTTGGCACCAGATAAAAATTAAGTAATCATAGATAGGTAATATAAGGCACACGGGAGGGTTATTTAGTGGGCGAGAGCCCAGAATAACGCGAGCGGTTAGGTACATTTTTTTCTGCCTTAACAAAAAAAGGGGGCAGATTACATGCAAAACTTGTAATGGTATACAAGATATCAAAATATATGTATATTTATGGACTGCGCAAACATTTATCCTAAATAGAAAATGGGACATCTAATGGAAAACACAATCTAATACCATAGCCAACCTACACCATAGACCATAATACTTACAGGATTATATTGTAGAGCAGTAACATATGCTTGCACTGCTTGCTCCATGTCTCCAGCAGCAACTAATGCAGCAGCCAAGTTAATATATCCATCTATGAAGTCAGGTTTTAGTCTGACAGCATGTCTGTAGTTCTCCAACGCCTCTTGAAGCTGGCCACGCTCTTTGTATACATTCCCCAGATTGCTGTGGGCAAATCTTTCTTTAGATCATGGGAAAACTGTCATATTGGATCAAAGATGAAAATTACCTAACATACATTTGAAGACCAAATTGCATACTCATTTCTTAGTTGAAAAATAAGTAGAAGTAAAAATTTTTTTGAGGGTGTCAAACAATTTTACCGTTTGAGGAAAGCAGTTACCATAGCCTATAGACACTAGCAACACCAGAGGCATCACTCACACATTGCCAACTCTAAAAAAAGGAATAGGAGGTAGAAAGGAAAGACAATAAAGAGAGAATATGGAGGCCTCCAGCACAATTACTCGCCAGACAAAACAACAGTAGAAGTACCAGGTGTTTCACACTAATCTTCTCTGAAAGGGTGGTGCTTCCATAGTTATATGGGCCCATTCATGCTGGGACATGCAAGGAACTACTACTACAATCCTTGGCATGGTGTATGCAATCTCTTTGCTACGATGAATGGTTTATACGAAAATGAATAAACACCAAAACACAGTAATTTGAATTACCATATATCATATTGTGTCTATATCTCAAAGTGTGAAAGAAGAATTACATAATGAATAGAGATTTCACCTGGTACTTAATGGATAACCAGAAACATCCTTGAAGTTTCTTGGCTGTCCTGGGGTTTTATCACTAAGCTATTATTGCTTTGATCTAAAATTTTCCATTTGGAACTTTTTAGTGTATTTGCATTATTGCGTGTACTTCTATTGTGAACATTAAGAACAGCAACACATTATTATGTCATATTATTAGCATGCATTTAAAACTAAAATAGACATCACTATTTCTAAATAATTCTCTAACATTACCTATAAGCTTCTGCTAATAATGGATTCTGTTTGATAGCCAATGTTGAGAAGTGGGCAGATTTATCCAACCTCCGGCATTGGAAGTGAATGGATGACAAAAGTAAGAGGACTCCTGTGTTTGTACAGTCCTGTCTCCATAACTGCATACAGTGTAATTCTGCACTCTCATAATCACCAGCTTGGTACTCTCTGTGTGCAAGCTCCAATAAACCTAGTAAAATAAATCATGGGGATTATCATTTTAGATTGAAACATATTTTAATAATTTGAATAGGTAGAAACCTAAAGAATGTTAATTAATGTTTTACAAGTGTTGAGGTTTTTATAACATTAATTTAAGTTTTGAATAAAAAAATATTCAGAAACTGTGGTAGTTTTATAATTCACATTACTCATCTTCACTATTTCATTCATAACATCCATTCCATATAATTTATAGACTAAGAAACCTTGCTGATATCAGAACTGAATTGATTTTAAAGATATAATCAGTGAACAAAATAAACAAATGTTATCAAGATTCATAAAATAAATCGTTTGCATTATTCAGGTTAAATATTTATAACCTTACAAAGTGACTGATGAACATATTTGGCAAAAGTTAATAAATATTTTTTAACCCAATACAAAAGAGTATTTGTACTTAAAGATTAGAGCACCAATGATGCAAAGTACTTAATGAATATGAACTATTATCCAATGATAAACATACAAAGCTAGGCTACATTTTATAAATTTTCATAGGAAAATTCCGTAACCGTTTCTCGGGTGATTATTTACTGCATTTTATATAAATACTTACCGACAGTAGATATTTGAATATCAGACATTTTCAGTATAACTGCATTGGCTCCTGCTACACCAACACCAACAATTTGCTGAGGCTGAGATTGTGCGTTGTGTGTGGTGACAGCTTGTGGGACAGCAACGTTCGCTTGTGGCTGCATTTTCATTATCATAATTTTAACTGACTTTAAATCTTAGCACAATACATTGGTGCACCTAAATCCGCTGACACTTTTACTTAAATTAATAATTTCCATCTATTAGGTAAAATCTGGATGACGCCACAAACATATAAAATCGCAATAAAGAACAACAACACCACCAAACGCCGACGAAACGACGCGGCAGATTACGGAAGCAACTCAATTTTCTTTCTCAGAATATTTTTACAAATTAAATAGTCCTGACATTGACTATCATTCTTAATACACGATTATAATCTTTATTTAGCCTTTATGAGTGTATAGAATGGCACAAATTCAAAACATCTTTTGGATACTACTTAGCTTAAAGAAATCAACTATATCAACTTATTGTCTATGTCTCTCAGTCTCTACTCTATGGCCTCATGGAATTTTATGTCTAAAATTCATATAGTCAACTACAATTTGTTTTTTATTTAATTCAAAAATTGTAGTTGTCTAATGTTTCTTGAAGATTTTGGTCATAATTGAAATAAAAAAATAATTATGTAATTATAAATATTCCAAACCGAAATCTGTTGTCTTAATGACTAATTATAAAGAGAAGAGTTTATTATTTAATAATTGACCTCATTGGTGACCATATGTTTCCGGAAGGGTAATAGCGGTAAATTTCAAATTCAAACATAAAAATTGGTCAATTTCATTCCATCTATCCGTCCATCCATCAGCCTTTTAACGTCCATTGCTGGACATAGGCCTCCCCAAGAATGGGGGATAGTGCCGTAATCGCGACGCTTGGCAGGCGGGTTGGCGATCGCAGTGGATGTTATTAATACTCGAAGGAGTGCTGCTGCTCACTCCCCGGTATACCTCAGTCGGCTCTTACTACTCCCATGGGTGGAGAGGGGTGGGAAAATTCTAAAGCCGGCCCCACACGGCAAATTTGGTATTGATCAATTTATATTTGTATGAAAAATGGAAGTAAATACGTACGACTATATGATTCACAAGGAATATTTAGGTAGAAATTTAAGGTAAGTATTAAATAATTATTTAAGTTGTAAGTTGCTATCTAAGCCGGGCTGGAGTTAATTTGTTACGCCGATGATACCCTTATCACAGCCCGGGGAGGGACCTTTGAAGAGGCGGCGTTGCTGGCTATCTCGTGTACTGCGGAAATGATCAGATGTAGCGAGGCGCTGGGCCTTAGAGTGCCCCTCAACAAGTCAGAGGCCCTGCTCTTCCACGAGCCCCGACGTGGACCACCCGCAGGCGCCTCGATTACGGTAAATGGGGGTAGGAATCCAAGCCCACATAAAATACCTGGCCTCCCTCCGCCCTCGACGGGCGGTGCCGCAATCACAATTTAATGTTATTTATGTTAATAAAATTTCTCAGTATATAGATATACAGATGGGGAATGTACTCTCACGAGGTGGGATGTAAGAACAAAGTACATTGAATTTACGGAGAGATGTAAGGTCCGAAGGAAGGGGGATATATCGAGAAAGGGAGTATTCCTCTATACATTCTTGTCATTTATAATATTTCTTAGGTCTATATGCCAAATATAGCTCGTATAGTAGCTACCCTATGGGACGTATTAATTTTTCAGGATATTAAAATATACGTATATCCTAATGTTCATCTATCTACTTACCAAATTCGCTCAGTCGTTTAGGCGTGATTGACGGACAAACATCGAAACACCTTCACAAACTCTCACGTCTTTAATTATGTATCATAATCATATTATAAATATTCAAAGTGACCAGTCCTGTGATTTGTGTCCCTACAGTTTTGAAGCATGTCGCAAAGTTCTATGATGTGCCTGTTATTCATAATATCCAAAAAACTAAATTCCTATTTATTCACACAGAATTAAAAACAACATAAAATGTGGTATAATTTATTGGACGGAATAAATGCAACACATTACATTACTAAAAATATAGCTCATGCAGTCTTAACACTACCAGCCCCCTTAGAATGAAAAACGAAACGTTAGACGAAGTTTCGTTTTGCTTCATTGTGATTGGTCGCCTGAATCACACGTCGAAATGTCGGCTAATCAGGAATCACGCGTTGAACTGTTGATCAATCACAATTACTTGAAACGAAGGTTCGCTTAATATTTCATTTTTCATTCTAAAGGGGCAGTACACTATTGACCTAGTCGTAGAGCCTTGCTTGTCCCAGCATAAATACGCCGGCTCGATCGGTGAAGCACCACTCTCTCAGAGCAGATGAGTGTGAAACAACGATAGGTACTCCTACGTAATTTGTCTTTCGTGAGTGAGAGTGCCAGAAGCCCAAACCCTCCATCCTCTCCTTTATATCCCTCTGTTCCACCTCCCTTGGGGTAGTCGACACCCACTTGGTGTCTCTAGACTACCACTTACTATCAGATAGAGGCCGTATGCTACTATAAATGTACTGCTGATATAAATATTGCAAAAGTTAAATAAACGGAAACAAAGTATACTCGTAATAAAATCTAGATAATACATAGAGAGATGCTCAGGAAAATATATTTCCTAGACATCGCCAACGCCTTCAACACCTTGCCCTGGGCTTGCATTAGGGAAGCACTCGTTTTTCACCGAGTGCCGAACTACCTCCGTCGAATAGTCGGGGCCTATCTTTCGGAGAGGGCTGTAGTCTACCCGAGCCACAGTGGCTGGAGTCGGCGACAAGTGTCGTGCGGTGTTCCCCAGGGGTCGGTCCTAGGGCCGCTCCTGTGGAACATCGGATACGACTGGGTGTTGCGAGGTGCTCTCCCCTGCGGTGTCTCCGTGACGTGTTACGCCGACGACACGTTAGTCATGGCGCGGGGGATGACGCACCGGCAGGCAACCGAGCTTGCCATGGTCGGGGTTGCACGAGTCGTGGAGAAAATCCGGCTGCTGGGCCTTCAGGTAGCTCTGGACAAAACCGAGGCTCTCTGTTTTCATGGGCCTCGGAAGGGGCCACCGCTTGGGTCCGGCATGATGGTGGGGGGTGTTCGCATCGGGATCAAGCCGACCATGAAATATCTAGGTCTGGTCCTTGATAGCCGGTGGACCTTCGGGCCTCATCTCCGAGGGTTGGTCCCCAAATTGATGCGGGCGGCAGCTGCACTCTCGCGATTACTGCCCAACCTGGGGGGACCCGACACCTCCTGCAGGAGGCTCTACGTGGGGATCGTGCGGTCTATGGCCCTTTATGGGGCTCCAGTGTGGGCGGATGGCCTGACGGCCAGAAATGCTGCTGTATTGCACCAACCGCAGAGAGCGATGGCCGTCAGGGTCATCAGGGGATACCGTACGGTCTCCTACGAAGCTGCGAGCCTCCTTGCTGGAACTCCGCCGTGGGATCTAGAGGCAAGGGCCCTCGCGTCACTTTACCGGTGGCGCGGGGAGGCGCTGGAGCGGGGATTACGGCCGGCGCCTCGAGACTTTGAGGCGCGCCGGTTGGAACTTCGCCGGATCCTACTGGCGGACTGGAGTGCACGGCTCGTGCGACCGAG
Organism: Leucoma salicis; assembly: GCA_948253155.1. Taxonomy (NCBI): domain Eukaryota; kingdom Metazoa; phylum Arthropoda; class Insecta; order Lepidoptera; family Erebidae; genus Leucoma; species Leucoma salicis. The sequence continues at coordinate 18,225,830 of OX411815.1, read as the reverse complement.
CGCAGGGCACGCCGTGATCGCGGCGGTAAGTCCCATCATGGAAGAGTGGCTGGAGAGGCGTCATGGCGTCCTTTCATACCGGCTGACACAGGTACTAACTGGACACGGTTGCTTCGGGAAGTACCTGTGTCGAATAGGCAGGGAAGAGTCGGCCCGGTGCCATCACTGCGGAGGTTGCCCGGAGGACACGGCGCTGCATACGTTGGTGGAGTGCCCAGCGTGGGCAGTGCAGCGCCGTGATCTGATCGTGGCAACAGACGTGGGAGTGCTCTCGCTACCGACCTTGCTCCTGTCCATGGTCCGGAGCGAGAGTGCATGGGAGTCCGCCGCCTCATTTTGCGAGGAGGTGATGTACGCCAAAGAGGCGGCGGGAAGGGAACGGGAGGCTTCCACCAACCTCCCGACCCGCAGAAGACGCACCGCGCGCCGGAGGGCGCTGAACGATCTCCGGCCCCCATGAGCGCTGGCCTGAGGGCAAAGGACGTAGGGCCGTCCGTTGCCCTAGCAGAAGCAGGCCAGAGAAGGTGGCGCGCCCGTGTTCCGCGTGCGCCTCTCAAAGTAGGGAGGGCTAGTCCCTCCAAAACAGGCGGGGCCGCCTAGGAATGGAGCAAGGCGGCCAAGACCTGCCCGGGGGGGAATGAGGAATACGATGAGTGTGACCCTCCTCCCTGAGCTACAGGTAGTCTGAAGGAACACTGTCAGGTTTTAGTCGGTATACGGCGTGGCATTGCACTAGGCATCTCCATTTGCCAATCGCCGCGTCCGGATTCCGACATAATCTCCCCGTCGCCCCGGCGGGGGGATACCTATAAAAGGTTTCCTGACAATAAAAAAAAAAAAAAAAAAAAAAAAGACTAAATAATAATATAACACTAAGGTACTGGACCAACACAAATAAGGAAGAAGAAAAAAGAATTTTGAAGTGTGAACGTTAGCACCGTTATGATTTGAAACTATGAAAAGAAAAAGAGACATACATATACATCTATAGGTTTTAGCCTGTGACAGAATGAGATAGAATACAGATACACATTGTTTCTCATAATCTTCGTCTGATCTTTCTAAAGGTCTCTTCTTCCACGCGTGAACTGCACTATAGCTCTACATATTTTTTAATTATGACGCAGAGCCGAATCACCTATTGGAGGCCACAAACAAATTTTTTTTTATATAGAATCTGTTATCAAGCTAGAACTAGCAGGAACTAGCTAACTAACATAGTTCCAGTGGCCCGCCAATACAGGCGGAGTGACGGCACACGGCGGGCTTATTTAGTAGGCGAGGGCCCGACACTTTCTTGTTCGTTGCCCCGAACGACGGGGTGTGTGTTTAGGTAATTTTTTTCCCGCCTTAACAAAATAAAAGGGAGGAACTGAGGAGACCAATTTCGATCGCGAGGCTTGGGCATGCCTGCGGTAATCAGATGAAAAGTGTAATTTTAAAGAGCATCCAATCCGGGGAAGTGTTCTGGACCGCTGAGCTATCGCAGTCACCTAACGGTGACTCCAAATCTCTACTTCACATTTATCTTTACTGTCGTCACATGGAATATAATTATTTTTTAAATCTTAAATTACTATATTCTTAAATAACACATTGTTCATTGCAAATAAGAGAGCAAATATGCTACTTCAGTAAGGTCTTGAGGTATAGATTCATGGTAGCACAAATACAATTCCCTTGGCTCAGGTTCGCTGAATACCCTCCTGTAAAAAAAATAACTGTTATAAGGCTGTAACAGAGAACTATGTCTGCACATTTAAGGTATTTGAGTAAAAAAAAAATAGACTATTTAGACGTCTCTGAAATTTTGGTATGTATGTCTGCTCGTTTGCTCTAGTAGGTATACATTGTATCAAGTTACTATATCAGGGCCCGGAGATCCTAAAACTAGCTTTTGGCTGTGGCCGAGGCGCTGGAAACAGGTAATTGGTTATCAAAATCAATCTATACTGTATATTATACTAATCAAATCAAAGGCGGGAAACTAGGGATATCATCTTTCCTCCTGCTCATGTCCTCTCTATCGTCGCTCCACCTCCAGTCCCTTTCCCTGGCGATGACAAAGCGTTAGTGATGCCACTGGTCATGTTGGATGAAGATTATTGTCCTTTATTAAGTTTGTATTGTGTGCAATATTATCTCTGGTATTTTATTGTCTTTATCCGTTTCATGGATTATACTATCGGCACGCTATGATGGCCGTTTTGACGTTTCCTCATTCCTCATGAAGTTTCGTATTAATTAATAATTACATTTGAAGGAATGCAAATTGCTATTCTTTGTTGTCAATAGTGACGTGCAGTTAGTTATAAAATTTATCGAATGTATAATTTTAGGACACAAAATTTATTTATTACATTGATTTCTAAACTATAAATATTAGGGTCACGCGAACATTTTTATTTTTATAAGATTATAATTATTGGTGTACTTATTTACCACACAACTCAGCATTTGATTTTTGAAATTCAAATTTTTTTATAATGAAATCTAATATGATTGTCACTAGGATCGCTGGCCAGCACAGCTACTACCTCCGGCAAACTCGCGTCCATGCTCAATGCAAAACAAAGCAGTTTCGACTTGACGTTGCTTCGAAAAGTACAAACTGTGAGTGCACTGCGATTGTGATATAGTTTTGACCTGGCTCTGGATTTCGGATATTAATACTACATTACTGTTGACCCTTGCTCGTTAATTTGGACTCTGTTTACGCCTTTTGTTGTGGGTTTCGTCGATATGGCTGAACGCACGCACACACACATCACTATTGTAATATGTCAAAACGGTCATCATAGCGTGCCGCAACTTTAGTGTCAAGATATCAATAGCATAGCATAGCATCATGCCTGTATTCCCCGAAGGGGTAGGCAGAGGTGTATTACACACCCACGATTCGCCAGCTGTTTAAGTCCCACGTAGTAGGGGGCGAGCCTATTGACGTCTACCAGGCACATTTCCAAAATTCGGGCTGCTACTGAGAATGTTTCTTTTTAGGAAAAATAAAAATTCTCTTTTTCCTCTTTCACAAATAATTTAAGAAACATTTTTTTTTAAACAACACCCTGCGCTAGTGAATAATCCTTGTATCACGGGGGCTTTACAAATATACAATTTCACAAACATGCACACTTAGAACAATCATTTATGGATCATACAAAGAGTTGTCCTGTGTGGGAATCGAACCCACAACACTCGGGGCGGGAGGCCGGTATCTAAGCCACTCCACCATTAGTACAGTCAAATAAATTTGTGCTTTAAAGAAACTAAGCATGTCAAGTGCTAAAATACAGATCAAAATATATAGAAAATACCTTAGATTAATGATATATCTAGATGGACCCACGGCGCTGTAAAAGCGTAAAAAAGATTGGGGTGAACTTAAAACCCAAATGCTGTTAGTATCAATCGTGACGTCACTTGACAAGGTCGTATCCAAGAGCAATAGTGTGTCATTTAAAATGTCAACGTGTGTAATTAAAGTGTGCCGAAACTGCAAAAATCGGAAAATGAGCACTAAAAATATCTCTTATCATTGGCTAGTAACATTATTTCATATAATAACTGGCTAAATGAGTCATTTAAATATTCCGAAAATAAATTAATTTCATATTTTTTTATGTGATACCAGTTTATGAACTTAAATTTCCCGCGTAATCTTGCAAAGTTGATGATATTTTAAAGATAGAGCGTAATAGAAACATTACCTAACATAATTATTAGCGTTTTTAATGGATCTATAAAGCTGCACAGTCGTCATTACATTTTTAAATTTATAATTATCGTGGGTTATAGTAGTATTCTCATTAAAGAAGAGGTTGTATATAGTATATATTTTTTATATATAATTATATTAAGATTATGAGACTAAATAGAAAGACATAATTGACCATATACCTACGAAATATTTTGTAGTATAAGAATGTCTTGCATCTATGATAATATAATTTTCCCATAATTTAATACTACCACTGAAACTGGTATCATTACGCACGCACACAAACACAAATTGCACAAGCGTAATGACAGCTGTTGTTTTCCGGCTCCGGTGGCTAAAGTGACGACACGTACGTCAAAGACCTCCGCGAAAAACAATTTATAAACAGTGTAAAATAGTGGAAACTTCAAATTGTTAAGTGCACTTCTAACAAAGCAAAGTCTGTCAAAATATACAGAAGTAAAGAACACAGTGCGGGCGATGAATTTCACGAGGAAAAACGTAAAATTATTCGTTGTCATCCTAACCTAAAAAGCCAACGTCAAGTTACGTTCATAGACAATAGACTTGTAAAGTACGTAGTGCCAACCTCACGTCAAGTTATTTGTCAGTGACGCTAACATCATCAGTGTTGCCAACAACAGAAATAGAAGTTCCAACAAAGAAAAACAGTGTTGCCATAATAAAACTTAAAGTTCGCCAAATAACATACTATGGATAACAATATGGAACTACTCCAACGCAAGCTCGAGGAGAAATTAGACAGGCAAGCCGAACAGATAACACAGTCGGTGACTAGGAACGTCATGGAAGGGATAGATGATAAAATTAATACAATAGTTGAAGAAAATAAATATCTCAAAAACAGAGTATCAGAACTTGAGTTGAAAATTAAATCAATGGAAAGAGAGAAACGAAAGAACAACCTGGTTTTCTTCGGAGTGGAGGAGGAAGAAAAAACAGAGGCAGAGTTGGTAGACTATATTAAAGAAACCATAGACGACATAGGAGTACAAAATATAAGAAACGATAAGAAAATAAAGAGAATGAAAAAACTAGAAGCCGAAATCCAAAAAACAGGGGGAACAAGAAAAGCTTTTTAAGAATTAAGGGAACATGGAATGGAATGGATACCTAAATTAAAAAGTAACAGATCCAAGCAAGTGACAAACCGCAGGGAAATCCAGAAACTGGCTACAGACTACTACCGAACCCTTTACTCTTCCAATAACGTTGAAAAAGAAAATAACACCTACAAGAGTCCAATCACGGCAATCACTAGTTATAAAGACGTTCCACCAATACTCGTGCAAGAGGTACAGAAAGCCATCACATCACAAAGCCTAGAAAAAACTCCAGGACCTGACTGTGTAACAAACGAGCTGATGAGAGGCACCGTAGAAGAAATAAGCCAGATTCTAACCAAGTTATTCAATGACATTTTAACAACAGACACCATCCCGAAACAATGGAATGAATCACATATTACTCTCCTCCATAAGAAAGGAGATAAGGATAACATCGGCAACTACAGATCAATAAGCCTCATTTCAAATGTGTACAAAGTATTTGCAAAAATAATTCTAGAAAGAACAACAAGGGTCCTAGATGAAAACCAACCAATTGAACAGGCTGGATTCAGAAAGAATTTTAGCACAATAGACCATATCCACACAATTAAACAAGTCTTGGAAAAATATAACGAATACCAGAAGCCCCTATATATCTGCTTTATCGACTACTCCAAAGCTTTTGACAGCATAAACCATAAATTTATCTGGCTGAGTCTAGAAGAACAAGGAGTGGATGAGGCCTATTTACAAATACTTAAATCAATCTACAAAAAATGCAAAAGCCGCATTAAATTGGAAACAAAAGGAGACCTATTTCCTATTAACAGAGGCGTGAGGCAAGGAGATCCGCTCTCCCCCAAGCTGTTTAATGCTGTGCTGGAATATATATTTAGAAGATTAGAATGGGAAAACTAAGAAATCAATATCAACGGTAGGCGACTTAACTATTTGAGATTCGCTGATGATGTTGTCTTGCTAGAAGAAGATCCTAAAAAACTAGGACACATGCTAAAAGCTATAACAGAAAGAAGCAGAGAGGTAGGACTAGAAATGAACTCAAATAAAACAAAACTGATGACCAACTCCACAGAAGTCAACATAGAGGTTTACGGAAGCAGATTAGAATATGTGAAAGAATATGTTTACCTAGGGCAAATTATATCACCTGAGGACTCTATGCCCAAAGAAATAAATAAAAGAATAGCCTGCGGATGGAAAAAATACTGGTCCCTAAAAGAAATAATGAAGAACAAGGATCTAGGCATGCATATCAAGAGAAATACTTTCAACACTTGCATCCTGCCATGCATGACATACGGCTGCGAGTCATGGGCGTTAACAGAAAAGCTTAGAGAAAGACTGGCTAGCACACAAAGGGCAATGAAAAGGAGCATGTTGGGAACCAGACTCTTGGGCCCATACTGGACCAGAGTAGCAGAAGATAGAGCTCAGTGGAAAGAGCTGGAGGAGGCCTATGCCAGGAGGCATGCCGAATTGCGAGACATAATTTAGTAAACAAAATTAAAAATATGTTTTGTCATAGTTTGTAGTAAATTTGGAAGAAAAGGGCTTTAATAATAATAAAATAATGACAGCTGTCACGCACACTAGTATAATAATTCCCGCCCGATTTTAAGACGTTTATAAGAGTGACACTCCATCTAGATAAATATTTAATCTAAGGAAAATACATTACATTTACCCCACAACCCAGAACTGATAAGGTTCCGTGTTCTTCTTGCTGATTCCACATTGCGCTAGAATGTCTGGAGGTACTTGAAATAACATCCCGTGCTCTTTCACACCGACCAGGATCTTGTTCGGGGGATTCGATGGAGCATGGTTTTTCTTGAATCTAGAAAAATATAGTATTATCGGCATATTTTGAAGTTAGTAGGCGACAATACTTTTTCTAGAACTGAGTTTGAAAAAGACATATGTCACGTTTAAGCATATTTCATTACATGATAGAGAGCAAACGTGTAACGAAGACAAATTTCAGCAAACAATTGTAGACTCCTACCAAATTATCTATGAAAATACGTCTTTAAACCTCCACCATCGAAACGGTTTTGTTCCGCGTTATGTTCACATCTACCCACATATCGCGCTCAAAAGGTAATGGTCTGAATGTGTGCAGCGTAGGCACGGCGGCGCTATGATTAGCAGCTGCTGCTCTGCAGACGATTTACAGACGTATTTTTTTATAATGTCTAACATTTGTGTGCTGAAACTTACTCCTTTCAATAAGCGCGTGAGGTACAGTGCAATGAAAAGGACCAAAGTTGTTCCGTTGTGTAAAATATTACAAAGTATCACTTCTATCACGTGTACGTTGCAGCGTTTATATATATAACTAGCGGACCCGACAGACTTTGTCCTGTCTAATCATTGGCGTTCCGTTTGAATGACTCCATCATTTATTTTAGCGGATTATTTTCATAATATGTTTTTAGAATAAATTGAAGAAAAAGGCAAGAATTATTTTTCACTTTTTAGTTCTATGTGCTATAAAAGTGTGTTTTTTAAACTATATTTATTAATTTACAAATATAACATTGGTTTTATATTCCTGTATTACTAAAGCATAGGCTACATACTTGGCAATAGTGACCCTATCGTGGGCCCATCAGAATATTAGCGCTGAAGCATCAAAATTTTGCAGCAGAAGCTGAGATGGGTATCTTATTTTTGACCTCACGCGTCCACAAACTGATTTGCTCTGCTTACTTAGTTTTACATAGCTAATACCTAACTAGTCATGTTCGAATTATAATTTGTGAATAAGGAAAAAGAGTATTTTAGTATCCGGGGAAGTGCTCTAATCCACTGAGTACTATTTTTTAGAAATACCCAATTTCCTCATCACATTTGTCTTAACAACCAACCCTACTCCATTGACCTAAAATACTCTTTTTCCTTATTCACAAATTATAATTTGTACTTTAAGAGTAGCTGAGCATGTCAAGTGCTACAATATAGATCAAAAAATAGTCATGTTCGATAGAACATAAAATATTTTTCTTTATATGCTGTTTCAATAATTATGTTAATAAGTATTACCTTATGCTGTGCTGCAACAGCTCATGTATCCGTTTACAAGCACCCCTGAATGTTTTCATTATGTATGAATAAACAACATTATTCGCCTGCAATTCAATATTTTTCACGGGTGCAACCAAAATTCCCTTTTCGGATTCTAATTGTACAAAGTGAAATAGAACATTTTCATCTCCTGTTGTAATTCTGCAAATACAAAATACTATTTTTAGACCTAGGTCATGTGTTGCATACATTCCATTCAAGTAATGTCACATAGTTCCAGTGGTCTGCCAATGCTGGTTTCTTTAGTGGGTGATGGCCCCACACTACCATGTTCGTTTTCCCGAACGACGGGGTGTGCGGTTAGGTACATTTTTTGCCTTAACAAAAAATAGACGTCACGGGACGTCTACTAGATGTGAAAACATCGAAATTATTTTGTAGAAATATAATGACCACAACTTATTCAATATGTGCTTGTATAAAATTATGACGTGTAAAATAACGGAAATGGACATCATTCATTAGGCCCTGGATATTATCTAGGACTGAAGTACTTGTCAAAACGAATCAAACGATTCAAAAGTTGGTGGGGTTGCGGCATTTTATAGTATGGTGCCCATGGCCATCCGGCTCCATCATCAGTCCCTGAAAATCATCTAGAACTATGGTACTAATCAAGATAACGAAAAACTAGCCCTAAATCGATGGGTTGCGACGTTTAATTATCGAGTAGGTACCCATGGCCACCTGCCAGCTCTCGATCCTGAATACTGTCTAGAGACAAAGTACTCGTCAAGACAAATCAAACGAGTATAAACTCAATGGGATTGCGTCGATTTATTACAGAGTTACTGTGGCCAACTTCCAACTCCATCATCAGACCCTGGATACCATCTAGAGACAAAGTACTCATCAAGACGAATCATACGAGCCCAAACTCGATGGGGTTATGTCGTTTTTTAACGGAGTTCCTATCGCCACCTTCTAGCTCCATCATCAGACCCTGCATACAATCTTATAAAAATTTTAGCTCAATCGGTAACTCGAAAGTGTGCCAAATCCAACTTGCAAGATTTGGACGGAACAAGTAAAATAAAAGCGTCGTCACCCTAACAGCCGATTTTACCCTCCCTCCGTATTAGATGTTTCACATCAAAAGAAGGTCGTGTGTATGCAAAATATCGTAAGTTAGCAGAGGAAATAGTCACTAGAAGTCGATGTATGCAAGCGCCATTACATAGATACAGTACTGGCAGCTGTCGAGTCGCTTTCGAGATATATTTATATCTTTAATACATATAGTCTCGCGCTCAGAAAAGAACATGGGTTACTTGTAGGGTTTTTTTTATATATATACATATATATTTTTTGTTCAACCCTTTCACTTTTACACTACACTATGGACATGGGTCTCGTCTCGTAGTAATCTAGGCCGTAGTCCACTACGCTGGCCCAATGCGGGTCGACAGACTTTACAAGCCATTCGGAAAATCTCCCAGGCATGGAGGTTTCTTCGCGATGTTTTCTTTCACCCAGCAGTGATTATTTGTAAACAAATACATACATAATTTCGACAAATCTAGAAAACTCAGAGGATTGTGCCGTGCAAGTTTTGGAGCTTGGACTGAGGATCGATCTCAATAACACTGTCTGCAGTCCTTGGTTTTATGTCTAGGCCATCATGTATATTATATTAACCAGGGCTATGCAAAACTCGTGGCCGTGTGGGGCCGGCTTTAGAATTGTCCAACCCTCTCCACCCATGGGAGTCGTAAGAGCCAACTGAGGGAATACCGGGGGAGTGGGCAGCAGCACTCTTTCGAGTATTAACAATATCCACTGCAATCGCCAACCCGCCAGCCAAGCGTGGCGATTACGGCACTATCCCCCCATATGAGCGCATAGGACCGCTTGTTGTGGCGTTCTCTTGGGGAGGCCTATGTCCAGCAGTGGACGTCGAAAGGCTGATGGATAAATATATAACGTTGGTCCTTACCTTTCGACAGTCACATTGTCAATTTCATTTAACAAAGACTTTCTTATATCTGACATGTCCAAACTATCGTTTGCTCTACTGCCATCCTAAAATTAAAAATAAAAGATAACAATCATCAATAAGGCGGGAACGTGGTTTACTACTTGTCCCCTCTTATTCCCCTCCTAGCCCACCTCGTATCCCTTCTCTTAGGGTTGCTGTAGCGCTAGTGGTGTTGCCAGCGTCTGTAGACTACGGTAACCGCTTACCATCGGGTGGGCTGTATGCTTGCTAGCTAACGTAGTATAAAGCTCGGCTCATAGTAAAAAAAAACAAGACGTCGCGGGACGTCTACCAGATGTGAAAACATCGAAATTATTTTATAGAAATAAGATGATCATAACTTGACAAAGTACTCCTCAAGACGAATCAAACGAGTATAAACTCGATAGGGTTGCGTTGTTTCACTACAGAGTTCCAGTGGCCGCCTTCCAGTTTCATCATCAGCCCTTGGATACCATCTAGAGGCAAAGTACTCGTCAAGACGAATCGTACGAGCCCAAACTCAATGGGGTTGTGCCGTTTCATTATAGAGTTCCTATGTCCACCTTCCAGCTCCATCATCAGATCAGCTCCATGTCATCATAATATTGCATTGTCACGCAATATACATATGCATGTAAAATTTCAGCTCAGTCAAAAACCGGTAAGTGTGTCAAATTTAACTAGCAAGATTTGAACGGGACAAGTAAAATGAAAGCGTCGCCATGCCAACAGCCGATTTTACCCTCCCTCCGCATTAGATGTTTCACATCAAAAAACTCTCATAGTAACCTACATTCTAATATTTAAGATTAGACTATTATATTAGACAAAATATAAAAAAAATATAGAATTGAGAACTGAACCCACATTTGTTTGGAAATCTCATCGTGCTATTCCAACCACCATGATGTTCATTGTCATTACGGTCATCAGTCTAATTATTTAAAAATAAACCCTAGGCTCTTTTGTTGCTGAGCGGTCCTGAGGATGCCTCGTGTAGAGGCGAAACACGTGTCGAATTTGTGTTCGGATTTTTGCAGAATATTGCAACGTTGTGGTTTTGAGAGTCCTGCCGTATCGCATGCTTGCATCGCATTGGTTAGATTTTTTGACTTTATAGTGCATACTCTGCTATTATCACATTCTCCTCTATCTGTGAGAGTGCGGATTGGCAATCTTAGGTTATTTTGTGTGTATCCAAAGATCTCTCTCTCCTCTTAAAATATCCATTCTATAATAATAACAATGGACTTCCGTGAAGTGTCGCATCATTCAATTGATTATAAAAAAAACATAGTATCACGCCTGTATTCCCCGAAGGGGTAGGCAGAGGTATATTACACACCCACGACTAATTGATTATCATAAATAAAAACCTTTTAAATAACTGCATTTACCATTCGGTCCCAATCAGAATCTGAGCCGGACGAGTCGCGGCGATTCCTTTCTCTATCTGCCCGTCTGCCCTGGACACGCTCTTCGCTTATTTCACTGAAACCATAATTTACAAGATGTTATTTTTAAACGTAATCATATTATAACTAGCCATTACCTGCAGCAGCTTTAGGTTTTGTCTCTGGATACCGATATCGTAGCGAGATAAAGTGTATGCCAGTTTTTAAGTCTAATTAAGAGCTATCAAATAAAGAAAATCAAAGCACAGACTTGCCGTGTGTGGTCGGCTTTAAAATTGTTGCTTAAAGCTAATTTAGCTGATTTAGTAAAAAATATGAGACGATTATCTTAATGATTATACATATTATCCTATTAATATTATAAATGTGTGAAGATTTTTGTCCATCATGCCTAAACTGACGAACGGATTTAGGAGTTTAGGTAGATGATTAACGGATTTAACAAAATATGGTATACCTGCAGATAAAAAGAATCTTAATATCGCTTCTTGTGGAAGATGAGCTATGGCCCACTTAAAGGTACTCTATACGCAACGCTCATAGTATTAGCAATATTAAAAATACTTCCAGGTCGCTGCTCACCTCTTTTTATGGCGGGGAAACATGTTCCTAAACGCACACCCCGTCGTTCGGGGCAACGAACAGGGTAGTGTGGGACCTTCGCCCACTAAATAAACCCGCCATGTGCCATCTCTCCGCCTTACTGGTGGTAGGGTCTCTCCGCCTTACTGGTGGTAGGGCTGGAAACCAAGTGGGAGTAGATACTTAAGTGACTTAAGTGGGTCGGCACTACCGTCTGACGTGACTAACCGTGGCACTTCGATGTGTTTTCGTTGTAGCGGGAGATATTCATTCATTTCTCATCTGCGAAATGAAATGATGAGCAGCGGCTTGGAAATATTAGCGTACCTACTACTATCGGAGATTACTATCATCTTACTATCAGGCGGATCGTGACTGATCTACCACCGAAAACAATACCAATAAAGATCTACCTAATATATACTGGATATCTAACTTATACATTAATTGTCAATATTCTTTCTCCAAAGTAACTCATGATTCTTACCTATTACTCTTTAAACTGTTCGAGTCTTCAGAATAGCTCACGTCTAAGCTGGAGTGTCTATACTTTTGTGCGTTAAATGTCTGTGTGTTGAATGCCTGAGGATATAAACTGTGGTGACTGCTGTAGTTAGTGCCAGAGTTGATATCACTAGTGCTTGATCCAACGTTGATTTGTTCAGAGGAATTGTAACGGCGTTTATCCGGCGATGTCTTTGAAAGTTTCAAGGTTGATGTTTTATGATTTGCGTCCAGTTTTAAGGCTGGAATAGGTATTACATGAAAACAATTGTACACGTCAAATTCAACATCAAAATCCCTAATCTATATATACTATTATAAAGCTGTAACAGAGCTATGTCTGTACATTTAAGATATTTGAGAAAAAGTGACTGTATTAGGGTATATAGGAGTGTCTGAACACAAAACAATTTTTTTTGATATCTTGTCTGTTTATCTGTTTGTTTGTTTGCGCATCACGCAAAAACTACTGAACGGATTTTGATGAAACTGTTTTATATATAGATATATATATATATATATATATATATTTGGTGTAAAGATGCGAAAGGGAATGCTCCGATGGTTCGGACATGTGGAAAGAATGCCGGCCGAGCGACTGGTTAAGAAGATATACAATGCGAAAGTGGAAGGATGTAGGTACAGGGGGAGACCGAGACTCACCTACCTAGACCAAATCGGTCATGTATTGCAGGAAGGTGGAGTCAGGAGTCTCCGAAACCGGCGAGCGTGTATGAAGAGAGTTATGAATGTTGAGGAAGCGTGAGATGTATGCAAGAATAGAACCTCTTGGCACTCTGTTCTCTCTGCCTACCCCGCAAGGGAAATGGCGTGATGATAAGTAAGTAAGTGAGATATACCCTAAAAACTAGCTTTTGGCTACGGCAAAGCCGCGGGAAAAGGCTAGTCTTTACTAAAACAGACCACTTTAATAATTCTATTCAATTATTCGCTTTACTAGACTTGTATTAAGCAATTTTTTTCCATTTCTCAGGTTCCCGACATAGCGAAGTAAAATATATACCAGCTTCTAATTCTTACCTATTGGTTGAGCCTTGCTTATCCTAGCACAAATGGGCCCCGGCTTAATCGAGGTAGTACCACCCTCTCACAAAAGAACAGCGTGTAACAACGGTAGTCACTCCCTTTTTTTTTTGTTAAGGCGGGAAAAAATGATCCTAACCGCAGACCCCGACGTTCGGAGCAACGAACAGAGTAGTGTGGGGCCTTCACCCACTAAAGAAACCCGCCGTGTGCTGTCTCTCCGCCTTTACTGGCGGACCACCGGAACTATATTACATTCCTTCAGTGGTACGTTACCGTTGTTTCGTATGGCGAGTAAAAGCCCTCTCCCTATCTCCTTATTATCCTTCCTTAGTATCCTACTTATTCTCTCCTTATTATCCTTTCAATCCACTTCCTATCCCTTTCCTGGGAGATGGCCACTGGTGTTGCCTCTGGTGTTGCTAACGTCTATAGGCCATGGTAACCGTTAACCATCAGGTGGGCCGTATGCTTGTTCCCCACCCATGTAGTATAAATAAAATCTCCTCCTTTCGGTTTGAATGAAAATAGTCCAATCGCAGTGGATGTTGTTAATACTTGAGGGATTGCTGCTGCCCACTCCCCCGATATTCCATCAGTCGGCTCTTACGACTCCCGTGGGTAGAGAGGGGTGGGACAATTCTAAGGCCGGCCCCACACGGCCTCTCCAGAAAACAGTCCAGACCAGCTTTATTTCATAGTACTCATGTATCTTAATCTCAGCGCTTAAAACGATTACATAGGACAAATACATACGTGCTTGTTTCATGAACCTAAATTGGAACCCAACACCACTTCATGCTTAAAAGTTACAAACTTATGCCATCCGACCAATGAGACGTCAATAGGCTCGCCCCCTATTACGTGGGACTTAACATAGCTGGCGAGTCGTGGGTGTGTAATACACCTCTGCCTACCCTTTCGGGGAATACAGGCGTGATGCTACCAATGTAAGCATAAAAAAAAGTGGGTAAATTGAAAAACTTACAATTAATATCTTTTATTTTTCTTCCATATTTGGTGAGATGTTCTGGAGATGTCTGGACTTGCGGCTGTGAGTTACAACAGAACCACGATGCTAAGTATTTGTCCAGTCCAACCTCGTATAGCAGTTCTAGACAGCTTTCACATTCCTCCACATAGAACGGAGATGGAGGGGTGATGCCCACAGCCTGCGAGGAATGTTATTGAAAGATTAACTCATAGAAAGGCAATGCACACGCTTTAATCGCTAAGCTAATGCAAATAAAATATATATAAATAGAGTGGCGCTCTTTTGGGGACGGCTATGTCCAGCAGTGGACGTTGAAAGCATGAATGGATGAAGCGCAATTAATACCTAAGATGAGAATATCCTGTGCATAAAAAATAACATAAAATAACGTCATCAAAAAAAAAATGCGAATCGGAAAAACAAAGATATCTACGAGTAGGATTCGAACCTATGCCTCTTCCACACCCTGTGGAAATATCAAGACCACTGAGGCACCGCAGAACCTCGCACATATATCTTTTTTCACATCGCATCAGAAGAAAAATGTCGTAAGGACACCACGCAATCAGACTGACCCGTACGTGGTGCACTACAGTCTGAACGCCTCTTCCTCTAACAAACTCTGACGTTAGAACCAGTTAATATTGCACTCTTGAAAAGTAGATACATACGCCATAAGTTTCAAACAAATGTATACCAAATACAGAATACCAAATTGTATGCATTGCAAAAGTTAATTGAGAACGTTGCTGAAAACAGACATTGTTTACTTACGTCTTCTGTACATCCACCAGCTTCCATCAATGTAGACAACACAAAATGACCTTTACCAACAGTGAGAAGAAACCAACGGCCATCTGAAATTCTACAAATCAATCATTTTTTTATGAAGATCATCGAGCACTAACTTACTTATCATTACGCCATCTCCCTTGCGGGGTAGGTAGAGAGAACAGAGAGCCTAAAGGCTCTTTTTGCGTACATCTTTCGCTTCCTCAAGATCATAATTCTCTTCAAACACGCTCGCCGGTTCCGGAGACTCCAACTCTACCTTCCTCAATACATGACGGATTTGGTCAAGCTTATAGGTTAGTCTCGGTCACACATGTACTAACACACTAAGAAAAGGAGTTTTTATTTATTTGTTCAAGCATCACGCAAAACTACTGAACGGATCTTGATGTGACTTTTTTGATTTAATGGATCGTGTCTTAAAAATTGGTATGAGTACCTATTGTTAGCTAGTTGTTTACAGGCAAAAACTATTTTCATTATCTATTGAACTAAATAAAAACTTGTCAAAACTTACTTTGCATTGCCTTCACTTGATTTACTCTGTGTTCTATGTTCATAAATAAAAACTTCTCTCCACAGAACAAGCTTTTCCATTTCCTTATCAGTACTCAATTTAAGTACACCGTTCAATCTCAAATATGCATTGATCTCTTTGAGGTCTTCGTCTTGTAAATGTGAACTGAGGAGATGGCCGGCGTAATATAAACATGAACCAATAACTGTGTACAATCTTTGGAAGTTTTCTACGTCATCAGTCTGAAAATTTGATTGAATTATTTATTAAGGAGCATCAACAATATAGATCTACAACATTACTTATCACATTGGCTAAATACAGATTTTTATATGCATATATAAAATATAATTAAGGGCACAAATTGTTATTTTGTGGATGAGGAAAAAGAGAACTTTTAGTGCGAGCGGGAAACGAACCTGCGTCCCTTCCAATCTGAGGAAGTGTAGAGCACTACCTTTCGGTCATACCCTTAGAGTATATAAACAATAGAGCGCGCGTATCGCTTCGGTTCAGTTGTGCCAATCGTAAGCAAATATATTATAGGTACTTAACTATGGTATAGCGTTTTTATAGTGATGTTCCATGCTAACCCGCACTGGGCCAGCATGGTGAACTACTAAATTGCTCTCAATCTAAGTAAATAGGGTTGGGAGAATAAATTTGTCGGTTTGCTATGATAGGTATAATTAATACTTACAAATAATTTAAAAAAGGTATGTATCATTTATTAAATTTTAAAATTATAAACCTTGACTTTTTTCTGAATTAACAAACTCAGATCATAGGTAGACCATTATTATTATATTGTATTTATACTCTAAGGTCAATCAATCTCCTCATCACATTTGTCTTAACGACCAACGCCACCTATCGGAACGCACATTTACATGCATTAATCCATCGTCGTTGCTGAACTGACCATGTCAAGTGCTAAATATACAGATCAAAATAATTAAGGGCATTTATATTTACTACAATAAATTATTGTGAATATAGCATAACCGCGGAATCCAAGTCCACGACTCGACTAATAGGCAATAGCGGTAGAAATGCTTTCGTGACGTAATACCCGTAATACAGTGATCAATTTTCATGTTACAATCTTTGTAGTTTTATTAAGAGATTTCAGTCTTAAATTGTTTTGTACTTGTTTAATGGCGAAGTGGTTTGGTTACCGACCTTCCATGCATGTGTTGTAGGTTAGATTCTCTCGCTGGACAATTATTTACAAATTATGTATATTTACCCATTCTCTGTAATCAGCCGCTTCCAATTCCGTTATAGCGTCATCGACTTGTACGTTTACTTCCAAAGGTAATGCTACAGAATGAGCACCCAACATATCTTCAAAACATGACCCATCATACTTTGAAACCCTACCAAATATAGTTGTAACAAATATACGTGAGAATATACCGTCTAACTTGTCAACATTATTTGGTTTCGTAAAACAGGATTTCAGGGAGCCGTACAAAAACTCCAGAAGCTTCACTATATCGGTTATTAATTTCTTGGCTGCAAAGATATCCACTTGTCTGTTTGGGAAAGCAATAAGCAGTAAGTCATTATAATGTGATGTGTAGGTAATATTTATTAGGATATTGTTATGCAGAACTGTAGAGATGGCCGGTTCACTTGTGCCTAAAGATTTGGGAGCGAGATGGTTCAAAGTCACATATGCACCTCTGGTATTGTACAAAAAGTTTTGATTGAAAGGTCTAGGGAAGCAGTACAAGACACCTTTGTCATCAGTACTATTGAATTCTATGTCGTTACAACATATATAGAGCACAGAACACATGGAATCTTTCAACAGCTGGATCATCGAATTCTCCGGAGCATTTTTAGTTTTCAATAATCGTTCTATATCAATGTTGTGTTCGTCAGTAGGTATTTGAAATACTAATTTCGGATTGTTATGGTCCTCTACAAATCTAGGTAAAATACTGTTTATGTTATAAGAGTTTACATCGATACCATTAATTTTCTTCAAGTAATACCCCTTTTTTATTCTCGGAGTATAAATTGGTTTGGCTTCAGTTAAAAACTCTCCAACCATTAACGTTTTGCCATCTGCATGAGTGTCTAAGCATAAGCCAAATAATTTCTCTATTGGACAGTTCTTTTCACTGGTGAATATCATAGTTTTGCTGACCTGGGAAATAACATTTTCTATTATTAACCGAGTTACTGGGACTGCATTGAAAATTGTTATTGTCTCAACCCATGACTCTCCTACTGTTGGGCCCGGGGCGAGCCTCCTCTCCTCTCAAGGGAGCGAACTGGATAGGTACCACTGTCTACTAAGCCATAGATATAGTATATAAGTCCTCCCGGTCTAAGCATTGCAGTCCTTGCCGCCCTTGGTGGACGACTAGGCAATCACAATTATCGGAGTAATATATATTTTTTATAGGTACTACGAGGGAAGCATACAGCAGCATTACACGTGCAACGTCAAGTCCAAGAGATAGGAAGATGAGGGGAGGCATTCCTAATAAGGAGGGGACGAGGAAGAGGGTTATGCCTCATAGTACCTATAGAAGAGAATATCAACAAAAAAAAAACTAAATTAAATTTATTAAAATGCCTTTGCTTACTTCATCTACGTGGATATAAAAATTGGGTCTATAATCGTTACGGCGTACCTACCTATCTTGCCACAGGAACCCCTTATCGGGAATACATCAAAAACATTCTGTTTTGTTCTGGCCGTAATTTATCTGTATGTATACCTACTTAATTTCATTCAATCCGTTTAATTTGTTCGATCTATATAGGTACCAAAAATAGATATCCTACGGGTATTAACTATTAATAGGTGATGAGAGGTATATTGTTAATCCAGAATCTTATCTATATAACTACCAAATTTAATGCAAATCCGTTCTATCATTTAGGCGTACATTGACAGATGAGCATCCAAAGAACAAAAGAGATGATAAGGGTGCATTTCCACTGACGCGAAACTGAGCGGGGGGAAAGGAGCGGGCCGTTAATTCTACAATGACAGCGCTGAAATCTCCACTCAGCAACAGTAGAAATAGCGTAAGCGGGACGGATCGTAACGTAGCTGAGCGGACTTTGAAATAAAATGTGCATGCGGCCCTTAGCCGGGCAAAACAGAGTCGAGTAGTGCGGTGGTGTCCCGCAGACGGCCGCGAAGCAGAGGGCAGCGGGGCGCATCGGTGCGGCGGCGGAGAGTAAATTGTCAGGACAGGACTCGCAAGCTGCAAGCGATATCACATTCGGCTCATTGCACCTCCAGTCAGCTCAACTCCGCTCCGTTCTGATTTCTTTTTATTGCTAATGATGGTAGACTAGCCACGGTCCACCTGATAGTAAGTGGTAACCGTCGCTCATGGACTTAACTATAACCAGATTAGTGTCAAGCCGTTGCTCACCATTTAATTTCTCAGATATGAAATGAAAGAATAAACAGCTCTCTTCTGCTACAATCAAAACACATAATGACGTGTTTCATGACCGATCACACAGGAGACGGTGGTACCGACCCGTTCAGAACCGATAGCAAGTGAGCACTCTCACTTAGTATCCAGCCCTACCACCAGTAATGCAATGGGTGATAATTGCTTACTTCCCTTAGTCGCCTTGTACGACACCCGTGGGAAAGGATGGGATGATGGCACTTGTATTCTTAGTCCGTCACCACACGCTCAGTTCAGTATTCAGTGAAAATACTTGCAGCTTTGCAACTGCTCTTCTCCACACCCTAAGCCTATTGCTGTCTATCGGCTCAATTCAAAGCTCTATTCTCTTAATTCTTATTTATACAGGAAAGATGAAGGGTTCTCGTGGACGGCTATTGTAGGCTTGTGTAGAAATTGTTTTTATGCCAGAGGGTGGGTTATTTAAGTGTACCTATATCATTTAATAAGCAGTGGTGTAATATTTTTATTAAATTATTATCGTATTTCATAGAATACGGATTTGATTAGGATCAAATCCATTATTTGTAAGTCGGAAAGGAACCTGCGGCTCCGCTGACGTACCTATAACTTATTCAATTTGTAGCTATTTCTCGTTCTAGATACCCAGCTTCTTTTCGATACTACTCAGTTCTCAACGGGCGGCCAAACTCAAATATTGTTTAACATCGTTTTTGCCTTTTTTGAATTGAATTCCTCAGATTAAAATTTTCGGTTTTCAAACTTGATGAAACGTAAAAACGACACTAAAGAGACACATAGATCTATAGGACTTAGCCTATGAGGGAGGAGACAGATATTGTTTCGTATTATCTTTCGCTCCTCTTTCTGAAAGTGTCACCTTCTACTGCGTGCGAACTGCACATACCTATGTATTTTTTTTTACTTTTGTTCGGCTCCGCAGAGTCGTAGCTTTAGAGAATTGGACTGCCAAAATACAGTAAAAGAATATATTCTTTGAGAATTCGAAATCCGAATACTTTTTTTTTAATTTTAATTTTCATATTGTATAATATTATAGAGTAGACATAGGTAGATATATGCTATGATGCCGAAGAGCTGTTAAATTATCTTAAAAGCACCCAGTACCTGAATAACAATGTCTTTGTCATCACTTAATTTTGTATGAACATTTGATGTTATTCCACCACTATCCTTTTTAACGCCACTGTCAGCATTTTTTGTTTTATGGGATTTTAAGGCCTTAAATATTCTTCCTGGAAATAAGAAAAATAAAAATAAATTTTCTATAATCAATTCATTTTATTTTATACGTCACTTCAATACATATTAAACACACCACCAACTTAGTCTAGAAAAAATAAGTAATGTATACACAGCAACTTAATAATGTATGTCTCGTAACAAAATAACTATAAATATTTAATTTATTGCCCAAAGGAAAATAAAAGAAACCGAATGAGTTGTAGATACTAATGAAGGTATCAAAATGACAATCAATCAGTTCATACTCCATTATTTCCTAAATCATGTGACTTTGTATGGTTTTATAACAAGTATCTTTGAATGCAAGTTTCAATTAGGGTTTTGAATTTTTAAATCTATACAAATAAATGTGGACGTGTAATACAACTCTGCCTTCTCCTTCGGGGATACAGGCGTGATGCTATGTTACAAATAAATAAAATTGAAGTGCCTGTTTGTAATAGCTAAATAACATTTTTTGAGATGCATGACAAACGTACATTAGCTATAAATTTGTCTGTCTGATTATTACGTCTAATCTCAGAAACGACGGGTCTTTCACTGGCAGATAGATGATGTGGTGATGACACATTCTCAATGATTTTCAACGATATTATGATGGTTTATAACAGCTTATTTGCTCTAGAAAATGATCTACACTCCATAAAAGTACTTAATTTTGTTATAAGTGAAACCCGTATAAAAATGAAGAAAGAAAGCAATGTATAGAATATATAAATAGAGTTGGTTTGGATACAGTATTGCAGTAATTATTTATCTATGATTACAATAGATTTCTAATTGAGAAGAGACCTTGTGTGCACACAAATAAGGCACATTTACCTGAAGTTACTTAAATCAATATAGGCGATATGAACAGCAGGTTCGTGCAAACTGTCGCCGCGGTCGGGTCGACCTATTTCAAGGCCCGTCGCGTCACTAGAACTCGTAAACTCTCGGACCATACTCTCAAACTCATGGACAGGAGACAAGAAATGACAGTCCAGTCCTCAGCCGATTGGTCCTGCCTAAGGCGATTAAACAGACAGATCTCCAAGGCTGTGCGACACGATATTCGCCAATTTAATACTACCCGTATTAAAGAGGCGATAGAGAAGAACCAAGGCTCGAAAGTGTTCGCAATGGATCTGTCTGTTGGTCAAAGCCAGTTGACTAAACTGAGGACCAACGACTTGGGAGAGGTCCAGCAGTTCTATGGACAGTTGTACAGATCCCAGAGCCCTGCTGTTGGCTTGGTCCAAGATCCGAGATCCAAGCTAACCTTACCGAAGATATCCCGGACGTCAGCCTGTACAAGATCAGAATGGCTCTCAAACAGCTAAAGAACGGAAAGGCACCAAGTGACGACGGAATTACTATAGAGCTTCTGAAGGCAGGCGGAAAGGCGGTCCTCAAAGCCCTCCAGAGGCTATTCAATTCCGTTGTTCTCGGGGGCGACGTTCCAGAGTCGCGGACCAGGAGCGTAGTGGTGCTTTTCTTCAAGAAAGGTGACAGAACCCTCTTAAAGAATTAAAGACCCATCTCGCTCTTGAGCCACGTCTATAAGTTGTTCTCGAGGGTCATTACAAATCGACTCGCGCGCAGGCTTGACGACTGCCAGCCTCCCCAGCAAGCCGGTTTCCGTAAAGGCTATAGTACCATAGACCACATTCACACGCTACGCCACATTATACAGAAAACCGAGAAATACAATCGGCCTCTGTGTCTGGCGTTTGTTGTCTATGAGAAACTTCGCTCGAAACTTGGGCGGTGCTGCAGTCCCTTCAGCGGTGCCAAATTGACTATCGGTACATCGAAGTGCTGAAGTGCTTGTATAGAAACGCCACGTTCAGGACAGGAGTACAAATCCGATCCAACTGCAGAGAGGTGTTAGACAGGGAGACGTTATGTCCCCGAAAATCTTCACCGCTGCATTGGAAGATGTCTTCAAGCTCTTGGACTGGACCGGATTCGGCATCAACATCAATGGCGAATACATCACTCACCTTCGATATGCCGACGACATCGTAGTCATGGTAGAATCACTGGAGGACCTTGGCACCATGCTCAATGATCTCAGCAGGGTTTCTCAACTAGTGGGTCTTAAAATGAACATGGACAAGACGAAAGTCATGTCTAATGTCCATGTCATTTCAGCACCGGTCCTAGTCGGGAATGTGCTTCTCGAAGTTGTCGATCACTATGTCTACCTGCAGTGTGCAGGCCACATCGCTCGACGAACCGACAACCGTTGGGGAAGAAAGGTTCTCGAGTGGCGACCACGTATCGGACAGCGCAGCGTAGGACAGCCCCCTACCAGATGAACCAACGATCTAGTCAAAGCTGCGGGGAGCCGTTGGATGCGGTCGGCACAGGACCGGTCGTTGTGGCGTTCTCTTGGGGAGCCCTATGTCCAGCAGTGGACGTTGAAAGGCTGATGGATGGATGGATGGATGGACTTAAATCAAAGTTAAAGATATATGAAAAAGTAAAGAAACTCAAACGGTCACAAGTGGGATTTAATAATAAGAAACCAGTATCCACATACAGGGAACAGAAATGGAGGGAAGCCATACAGACGCTGGGCTGATGATGGACCGATCACAGAAACGCTAGAAAATGTCTGGTTCAGATTGACACCAGAGCGAGAATGGAAAAATTTAAGGGAGGGGGCAATGTAATAGTTATGATGTACAACTACAAGAACTAATATCTGTTTAACGAGGCCTATTTACTATACACTAACATAGTATTAAATGCTACAGTTTCTTGGAAGTGAACGCACATCAGTTAGCTTGTGTCCAATTAAAAATTCCGAGTCATTTCATTAAATTTCTTCCCAATCATTGTTCTCTTGGTTATTTTCAGGATTAGTTTCAGCTAACTCTTCTTCTCTGGCTAGTGCACTAACTATAGATTTTTCCGTTTCATTAAGACTCTCAGGATTAGTTTCACTTATCTCTTCTTCTTTGGCTGGTGCACTAACTATAGAGTTTTTCGTTTCATTAAAACTCTCAGGATTAGTTTCAGCTATCTCTTCTTCTTTGGCTGGTGCACTAACTATAGAGTTTTCCATTTCATTAAGACTCTTACAGCTATCTTCTGTAAGGGCATCAACTTCCTTATTTGGTTGTGAATATGGTAATACTTTAAAAAATATACTTTTAAATCCAAGTGATGCTTTAAAATTGAATTTTTTTAGTATCACTATAGACATAAGATCCACGGTAAATGAAACAACAAAACCTCCTTGATATTTTTTGACATTAAGCACTTTCCATTGTTTTACATTGAGGCCTTTGTTTTGTGCAAGTAGCAATGTTAGGGCAAATTCGACAGTGTCAACTTCACTGTCCGGCATGAATGTTATAGCCATTAATGGTGGATTCGGCAAAGTAACATAGAGATCTGCCTCAGGCCAGGGTTTCATTTTCTCTATAGCTTCCATAAGCCAACTTCGACTATATTGATTCCAGCAAGTAACAAGTATCCAGCCAGCCTTGTGAGTAAAATCAGAGAATCTAGGACCCATACCCATTTGACATTCAGTAATTTCCGATATGAGTAACTTATGAATCATATTCATTTGTTCGTTTGTCATTAATTGCTTGCTGTGGATTTCTACTAAATTCATAATACTCTTTGATTCATCTAGAGTATTAAAAGATTTTTCAGGTTGAATATTTGAGCTGTTATCATTAATAGTTATTCCACAACTACTTGGTTCAGTTTCTTTTTGATCAATATCTTCCTGTTGTGGCATAGAGCTATTTCCTGTTTCAGGGACCTTTTCCTCAATTACTGGAGTATTAGTTGCAGGGCTTTCCACTTTACTAAGGCTTTTAGAAATACCTTCTTTATTAGCCCCCATTCGCCCTTTTGCTTGTGAACATGGTAATATTTTAAAATATATACATTTAAAACCAAGTGCAACTTTAAAACTGCAACTTGCAAGTGTCCTCATGGTCATATTGTCTAAGGCAAATGTAACAACAAAACCTTCTTTATATTTTATTTCATTAAGCACTTTCCAATCCTGTACATAAATATGTTTATTTTGTATTTGTAGCAATTCCAAGGCAAATTCTACAGAATCAACTTCACTACTGGGCAAGTAAGTTGTAACTCTTAATGGTTGATCCTTAAAATAAATAGAGAGATCTGCTTTTGGCCAGGGTTTAATTTTTGGAATGATTTCATTAAGCCAGTTCTGACTTTTAGTGCCAATACATATAAAGTGTATATATCCTGCCTTTTGAGAACATTCTGAAAAATGTGGACCCGTAGCTGGTTCACATTTAGCGATTTCCAGTAGAAGTGATTTATGAACAATATTCATTTGGTGTTCTGACATTGGTTTTTTGTTGTGAATTTCTGCCAGAAATATAGGATACGGTTTAAACTTCGTAGATTTGATGCTGGCAGAGCTACCTGCCTGATCACCACATATATTTTTAGGAATTTTACAGGGTGTGTTACTTTTATCAAATTCTGTGTTTGTACCATATTCATTATTCAAACTTAAAGGTTTCACATCAATAGATGGATCTTCTTCTATAGGTCTCTTAAGCTTTTTGTTGCCTCCCAGATTTCCTTCGTCAAGTAAGGCAGACCAGGTCTTAGAAGCTGCCACTAGAGCTTCATCTGGATGCAAACCCTGTTTCACAAGATTCCAGAATCGTTTCCTTCCTGCGCCAGATAAATTAAAATAACCTGGATTTTTCCTGTACTTGAAGAATATGTCGTCCATCTGTTAATATCAATTAAGAAATAAATGTTATATTTGAGTCAGATCCACTGTAATTCAAATTTTATAACTATACTTAAGACACCAGCTTTCTTAAATTATAAAGACAACCTGTCTTGCCATAAATTATACCAATTAATGCTGCAGGTAATAATGATCTCCAGACCATATTTTCGGTCATGGTGGCCAATAGGCAGGAGAAATTCTAGTGCACAAGAAAGTGTGTGTGCAAACACAAATACACTCTCATAATCCGATGGGACAGGACAGAGAGATCAGGCACAGGACTAACTTCTCCTGGGTTGCTATTCAGAATTTATTGATGAAAAATCCCAATAACTATCTGTTGGTACGACCGGGAATCGAACCTGAGATCTTACAATACGCAGTTACAGTATAAACAAGATTTTATGCAAAAAGCAAATGTGTTCTTATAACTATTTTACCTTTAGTAGATCTTCTAGTTGAAGTCCTTTTAAAATTATTCCTGAATTTGAATGCCTCGCAACCTTCAAGTAAAGGGGCTTGTGTGGTATCGATCAGTTCTTTAACAAGCTTAGTCCTAATATACACCAATTCGCCGTCCTCACATACGTCAGAATCCCATTCAGGTACAGAACTATAATTTAACAAGATTTAGTCAAAGGTGTATCCACTAGAGCTTAGAGGGATGACTATACAAGCTTACCTTTCTGAATCTGAATATTTCGAACCACCGGTGGAATTGGACCAATCGTTATCAGAATCGCATGGACTATCGTACGTTACTTTATTACTCTTATAAACATTCATTATAAACCCTAAAATTAAAGATTACCATCAATATTGGTCAATAAATAGGTAACCTAACTAACTTATAGGTTAGTATATACCAGGGGCCGGACAGTGCCAAACTTGATGTTTGGTTCCAGTTTATTACAAAGAAAACGTCGCCATCTTATAAAACACCCGCGTAAATAAAAGAGCATTTGGTATCCTAAACTGATGTAGAGGTCACTGTTATAAATTTTACAAGTGTCATTTTTACTATGGACGTAGTATGTTTGATAAATGGAGGACATACCATCAAGCCTTCATAGTCAGTTATAAAATAAAAATATAAAAAAATAAAACTGACATTACTATAAAAAATATCTGTGACAAGAAATTTCACAAAATGGCTACAATACAATATTATATAAATTATACTATAATACTAAACGTAGTGTTATATGCTCTTTGCTATAATACCTAGACATTGTGCTATAGTAGGTATGTAGGCCAACTGGTGAGTATCGTTTTCTAGTTCTACTGTAATTATTACTATTACAATGTAAAGTTACTATATATGATGACTAACTAAAAAGCAAATTAAATAACACACTTTTCTTCACCGTGGGTGTCTCACGAGGCGTAAAGAGTTACGAAGATTTTACTACTGCGAAAACTCGAAGCTATATTCTGTACCGAATCATGTAGCCAAAGTTGTACTATAATATTAGAATTATAAGACTCCTTTGGAGTAAAAGGCTCATGGCATGTCCGAAAGTGAGATATAAAGTCAAAAAGAAAAAACATTGTGTGTGTGTCTGCTCCGATCCATAACTGAAGTCTACTCCTTAAAATATTCAATAAACAAAGAACGAACATAAACGCATCTTTTTTAATACTGAAAGTAGGTATTCACATTTTTTATATTGATTTGATAAAATATTATACATCAATCATGTTCATGCAATGGAGTGGTGACATTAGTCCTTTACTTTTCTGAGAAATGGGGTGGTATCATTATTCTGTTACTCTGTAAGCAATGAGGCGATGGTATTATTCTGTTTCCCATTACTGTTTATTTTTTTCTTTATTAATCTACATTCTTCCTTTTTTCTTTTACATATCATCAGCTGGTGAATAAACTTATTTTTGCAGAGAATGTACTTCATGTGTTTCCAAACCTAGTCAAGTTCCCTGAGCAATGCTTGAGTTCAAGTTACAAGTGGCCAAAAAAAAATTATTTTGATTATAAAAAGATGAGAATATGTGAAAGACACGTCACAGATAGTTAAATGTTTTAAAACGCATTGATGGTCAGCGTTTGCAGTAGATTTATTGAATTATTTCTTAAACTATTTAATGAAAATAAAAAGATGATATCAGAAGATAACCAATTTTTTATCGACTAACACACTTCATAAAATTATTCATACAGCTAAATTTTCTTTATGGTCTAATAGATTGCATCAAAGAGGTTGTACCTCAACACCTTCTCTCGATGTTTATACCTCTATACCTAACTTATTAGCTGTCTGTAATTCCTTTTATAACCATAAATATATGTTTATAACCATATCTGGAGTATATTGCTAATATCGAATAATGCGCTTCAGCCTCACGCAATCTGCTTGAGATGGATTCTCAAGACTTCTGAAGACCACATTCACGGCGTACGCAATATCAGGTCTTGTGGCAACCATTAAGTATGCAAGTGCTCCAACCACCTGCTTATAATTAGAAAGTAATCTTCTACCTTCTCTGATTTTTGAGCTAAATGTTCCTTCACAAATGATGTGGTAACCAGTCTGCACTCTTGCATTCTAAATTTCTTCAATATTTTGTTTACGTAGGCTGTCTGATGAATCTAACATCATCACCTTCTCTAATTTCAATCTCTACTCCCAAGTAATATCGTAATTTCAAATCTTTGTTTAAATGATCAAAGAACTCTTTAATTACCTCATTACTTGCATAGAATATATTTCGAGAAACTCAGCGGAAAAGGACAAACATCCGAATGTATACGTTCTCCTGGACTGACAGCTTTATCACGAATACCAAATTTTCGCCTGTGCTTCTTTCCAAATATACTTCCTTCACAAAGACTCCCACCGTTTTTACTCTTTATATTAAATTCTTGATCTATTACTTTCTTCAAATGACGTTTATCTTGACAGCCCATGCGTTCATGATAAATTTGCAAACTATCAACCACATTTACCATCACATTCTCTATGGGCTTAATTGGTCTACAATTTAGCTTAAACAGACCACCATATTTAAGGCTACTACCTGTTACACACAATTCTCCATCGATTCTCAATGAACATGTCGTGCCTCGTGATTCAAAAATACTATCTGTATTTACATCATGCGCTGAAAGTATAGAAAAAAGATTCTTCGTAGTTTTTGGAACGTACCACACGTTTTTCGTTACGAAAGTTTACGAAAGTCTTCGTTTTCATTAGAATCGAACCTTTTCCTACAGCTCGAATTACCTTCCCATCTGCAGTAGTCACCGTGTGCGGTTCTTGGAAACGCTCAAAATTCTGATATAGGTCATCTCTCATCGTGACGTGGTGTGTGGCCCCGTTATCAACGTACCACTCATCTCGCTTTGTGTTGCTATCTGTAACATTTAACAACACAGCCAACATATTAGTAGTATCAGATTTTTCACCTGGTTCCTTTTTAGGACAATCATTCTTAAAATGTCCGACTTCACCACAGATATGGCATTTGAAACCTTTGAATTTCTTCTTAACAGTTTTCTTCTTACTGCTAACTACTAATGCCTCGCCAGACGATCTTGACACGCAATCAGATTTGTCCTTGGAAGTTGCCATCAAAGCTCTTTCGTGAGCACACAGCTGACTGGTCAAATTGTCTACGGTTCTATCCTTCTTCAACACCATAATCCAACTAGATTTGAACGAAAAATATTCTTCTGGCAATGTATCTAAAATCTTGCAGATCAAAAGCAACTCGGGCAGTTCCTGCCTTTCGCCCGCTTTCATCAGCTCGTGATTTAGTTTATGCCAAGCATTTTTCGCCTTTGAGATATGAGTTGCCATGTCATCAACAATGTCCATTTTAAGTTGAAACAACTCCATACAAGCAGTCATCATTTACGCCTTCATATAATCGATGTAGTTCATCTCAAACATCTCTTGGATTGGATTGGATAATTTTATCTAATGTCTCATCCGTGATATTGTTCGTTATTAGCAAAAGAGCAGTACTCTCTAACCTTAAGTACTTTCCTAAATCCTTTCTATACATAGCCATTGCCACTGCAGCAGTAGCATCTCCAACGCCACCACTCACCGCTGGCTTCTCAGACTTACATATCTTTCCTTGAACAATATCCATCAATCCGTCTATCCTGCTCAGCAGTGCAGTCATCCGATACCTCCACTGCACTCAGTTGGTTCCATCCAACTTCGAGATTTGGATTTCACGTAATTTCATTTTAGTTGCTATTTAATTCATACGTCTGGGCCCATAACCTTTTAAAACGCATAGATGGTCAGCGTTTGCAGTAGATTTATTAAATTATTTCTTAAACTATTTAATGGAAATAAAAAGATGACATCAGAACTTAAAACAATTTTTTATTGACTAACACTTCATAAAATTATTCATACAGCTAAATTTTCTTTATGGTCTAATACATTGCATCAAAGAGGTTGTACCTCAACAAAATGCACTAACAGTGCCTTCTCTATTTTAACATGGTGAGTAAAAGCAGCCCAATTTTAATTATAATAAATATCCCTGAAGCAGCATTAGCTCTATACAAAAAAGGTCTGTTCGAAAGTGTACCTACATTACAAGGGGAGATCGAGACTCACCTACCAAGACAGGATCGGTCATGTATTAAAGGAAGGAGGAGTCAGGAGTCTCCAAAACCAGCGAGCGTGTATGAAGAGAATTATGAATGTTGAGGAAGCCAGAGATGTATGCAAGAATAGAACCTCTTGGCACTCTGTTCTGTCTACCTACCCCGCAAGGGAAATGGCGTGATGATAAGTTAGTTAGTTTTATGATAACACCCTCGTTCAAAGCAAATAGGTTGGTGGTGATTGTTTCCTGACATAATAATTGCTTTATGCAGGTCTGATTAAAGAAGATGCTTTGTAAGCATGAAAAAAAAATGTAAGAAGACAACAATATAACAATTAATGTCATTGTGTATAGTTGGTGGAGGTCAATAAACCGGATTTTAGCAGGAAAGCTTACATTTATGATGGTGATGATGAATTAAAAAGATGTAATAATTAGATAATAATAGATGAATTAAAAATAATTTGTAAAATAGATGGGCTCATTTTTTTTAAATATGCAACAGTATTTTATTTTGTTTTTTGTACTACATGGGTGGCGAACAAGCATAAAACCAACATAATGGTAAAGCGGTTACAATGAAACCAGTTTCTAAAATCTTTATAACATATTTTATAATTACTTCAAACTTAAAGATCAAACTTATAATGTATCATATCGCATCAAAATCATGCTTTGTTTCTTATAGTCTATATTTATCATATCTCCAATAAATTTTTTTTTAAAGAATTAAATCGGGATTTCAAAATGATATAATAAAGTGGATCGAATGGTCTAAAAACATTGTCATTACTAATTTTATAAGTTTTCTGTGATTAGTTTGAAGTAGTGAAATTGTAATAGTACTAAATATATATGGGTGACACCCATGATTAAGCAGGTATTTTGTCAGTGTTAAATATTTTAATATATTAAATTACACAATATTACAATTATTCAATGAAGACACCTAATGAAAGAAAAT
Source organism: Leucoma salicis (assembly GCA_948253155.1). Classification (NCBI taxonomy): domain Eukaryota; kingdom Metazoa; phylum Arthropoda; class Insecta; order Lepidoptera; family Erebidae; genus Leucoma; species Leucoma salicis. The sequence goes on along the minus strand of OX411815.1, from coordinate 18,195,158 downwards.
GGATATAAATGTTTAACGACATATATGATGGTCATAAAAAACGAGCCCATTTATTTTCAATAATACTGTAAAATAATGTAAGCTAGTAATTATTACCTACGTAATGTACTGAGTATGAGTTGAGTTGAGTATGAGTTGTTGTTATTATGGTATGAGTTGGCAAATTATAACGATTATTTTTATATGATTTTTCTATTAGCATGGCCTATATTTTACAAATAATGTGAAAGTAATGTCATTTTAAAAATATAATATAATAAAATTTTGTAAATATCGTCATGATGGTTAAAATAAATGAGATCAATACATAAACTTTTATTTCTGTGATAGCATTATTGCCTTTATTGTAAATATAACTAATTAGACACCTTATTTTTAAACATAGAAGTCTTCCAGTTTCAGTGATCCGCTAGTACAGGCGAGGAGATGGCACCTGGTGGGTTTAATTAGTGGGTGAGGCCCCCTCACAACCCTTTTCATTACACCGAACGACCGGGTGTGTGGTTAGGACTATTTTCTCCCGCCTCAATAAAAAAAAGTACCTAGTAATAAAAAAAACAGCAGAAAAAAGGTACCTAGTTGAAAAAAAAGGTAACTAGTAGAAAAAAGGTACCAAGTAGTAAAAAAAGTACCTATGCAGTGTAAAAAAAAAATAGTTTAAGGGATACGCTATCAGACGGCGACACCATTCAAAAAATGTCGTGATTGGAATGTCTGTTCTTTTTTTAGATTATTCTACTCTTTGGTATATACTCTTTGCTACTAGTCTGTGCTTGGGGGGTGCAACTGCCGTGCATTGGCTCACTAAATATAGTGTGTTATTTTGCGCTATCTGGTGGTGCAGGAACAGTACTAACTTAGCCGTTTAGTGTCTAGAAAAGAATATAGATGGCGCTTTTCTCAGTAGAGGCGCATTATTTCATTAAATATTGCCAAAAAATACTTTATGATGCAACAGTTTTATAAAATTGCATAACAGTTTACAAAATCCCTAATCAAGTGTGAGTTCAGTTATTGTATAATCAATTTATTACTTACGGGTCACGTAATTTCAAAAACAAAAATATTAACTAAAGCGCCATCTAGCGGCAGCAGTATCACCGCGCTTCATACATTGTACATAGCGTCATCTAGTGACCACAGAACAAAATCTCCAAAGCTATATCCTGTGGTGTATCTATTCCAAGTATAGTTATTTATCTACAGCTCATTCCCTTCATTGCTTCTATTGTAGTATACTTAGTCTATGTAGCACTTGCACTCTTTGTTTGTTTCACAGCACAGAGTACTTTTTGATTTGTTTCATTTTAATTTTTTTATATTTGTTTTAAGGCTTTGGCAGAACCATCAGCCTAACAGTAATATTATCAATGATATCATGAAATCTGTCTGTGAAAAGCTTAGGCACAGTATTGGTCTTGCAGACAAGATTTTACGTCTGTCCTCACGAAACACTTTCTCCCATAGTGCTTTTCACAGACACTATGTCTTAGCGAAGTCATCGAAACTGCTCTAATACAAAGCGCCATAAGAGTCCTGATAATCTTTTTGGTATCCTATATTCCTATGGAAGCCGAGGTCCTCACGTCTGCTCCCACAACCTGAAAATTATACATTAAAGCGATTAGTTAGTTCTGTATGATTCGTCTTTATCAAGTTATGATACAAGTAAATGTACAAAATAATTTCGATTTTTTCACATCTGGTAGACGACCCGCGACGTCTAGTTTTTTTTTGTAAATATATACATATAATAGATAGAAAACACCCAGACGCAGTACAAATATTTGTGTTCATCACACAAATAATTGTTCTGAGTGGGAATCGAACCCACGACTTCGTGCACGGAAGTCGGTTCCACGTCGGATGCCACGAGGCCCATCAAAATAAGTATGTAAGTGCTTACTTATTACTTCCACGCATATCTCAATCATAGTAAGCTCAAACTGATAGTAAGTATACTCCTTAGACAAAGGATATTATAGACTCGTCATCAGCGTATGCGGTGTCGTGATAGCGATAGTTTGACTAGATGAACTAGATGTACCATAGCTATGAGGCAATAATATACCATACTTTAACTTGTACCCCCTTTTACGGGTAAATTTTACTATTGCGTATTTCAATTTTCCTTAGTTTAGTTTGTAGCAATTACTTACACCATACAAGAAAACAAAGCAAAACTGATTTCTGCAAAATTTCGGGACCTCTACCAAATGTGAAACATTGAAATTATTTTGTAGGAATAATGAGTAGAAATAAAATGATCATAACAATTGCATAAAATTATGACATGTAAAATAGCGGAAATGGACATAAATCATCATCATCAGGCCCTGGAAATCATCTCTATCAGTATCAAAGTACTCGTCAAGGCGAAACAAACAATTCCAAATTCGATAAGGTTGAGTCGTTTCATGACTGTGGCCACCTTCCACCTCCATCATCAGACCCTAGATACTATCTAGAGACAAAGTACTCGTCAAGAGTAATCAAACGAGTATAAACACGATGGGGTTGCGTCGTTTCATTATGAAGTTACCGTGGCCACCTTCCAGCTTCATCATCAGACCCTGGATACCTACCATCTAGAGATAAAGTACTCGTCAAGACGGATCATGCGAGCCCAAACTTGATGGAGTTATGTCATTTTATGACGGAGTTCCTATGGCCACCTTCTAGCTCCATCATCAGACCCTGGATACCATTAAAAGATAAAGTACTCATCAAGATGAATCAAACAAGTCCAAAATTAATGGGGTTGCGTCGTTTCTTTATGAAGTTACCGTGGCCACCTTCCAGCTTCATCATCAGACCCTGGATACCATCTAGAGATAAAGTACTCGTCAAGACGAATCATACGAGCCCAAACTCAATGGGGTTATGTCGTTTTATATTAAAGTTCTTATGGCCACCTTCTAGCTCCATCATCAGATCCTGGATACTATCTAAAGACAAAGTACTTGTCAAGACGAATCAGACGAGTCCAAGCTCGATAGTGTTGCGCCGTTTCATTATGAAGTTCCTATATCCATCTTCCAGCTCCATCATCAGATCAACTCCATGTCATCATAATATTGCATTATTACACAATATACACATTCTTGTAAAACTGCAGCACAATAGAAAATCGGGAAGTAAGTCTAATTTAACTTACAAGACTTAAACGGAACAAGTAAAAAAGCGTCGCCACGCCAACAGCCGATTTTACCCTTCCTCCGCATTAGATGTTTCACATCAACAGCGTAAAGAATAAAAATGATCCAGGTCCAGAGTTGTAACCAGTCCCAATAAAACAGCATTACGAAAAGATAATATAAGAATAATAGTATAATTAAAAAAATAAGAATAATTAAAAAATCTACTTACCTCGATTTGTTAGACATTCCCATATTCAGATACCATCCCAGATACCTCCATAGTGACGGAGTTATCTGCTCCTGGCGGCTAAAAAGTTACGTTGAAAATATAACTTATTTGTAATTTCATATATTAAATTTATAAGAATATCAAAAGAAGGTTAAATGTTCCCGCAGAGGATTGGAAATTCATCACCCTTGCAAACATAGCAATAGGTGTTACGACAATTTGTTATAATTTTGAAATATATAATAGATAAAATAAGATCGTGCTTATCTATTAACATGCATGTGCAATTAACTAAATAATTTTATTAAGTGAAGTACTTACAGGTATAAACAGAATGGGAAGTGGGAATCTGGATACAAATACGTGAATTTTTTACCTTGCGAAAGCATCTTGATTCGAAATGTTTCGAACATATTTGAGCATCCAAAGGTGGTTGCCAATTTTTCCGTCCAGTAAGTACAATCCATAGACCTCTAATGATTTTTTTAGATATTTTTATATATATTTTTAGCATTTGACATGCTTAGCTGCTGCTTTTTTCACTTTGTGTTTAATCTAATGATTTTTTTTTCTTGGGAATACTGCAATAGAATATGTAACTGTTAAAATTAAGTGTGTTGTAGTCTTGCGAGAGTTTTATGGGAAACCTGTCAGCTACAGACTGGCATCTCTAACAGATCATAACTGGAATAATTTCAGAAGACAACTACCATTAAAACTTTGTACCGTAGTATCTCTAACTATTCTGTGCTTTGTACACTATAAATGCACTACCTATTTTAGCCGGAGATTACAAAAAAAACTGCAAAATAATGTTTAGATTTTGCTTAAAATGTATTAGAACGTGTTAAAATAGATCTATAACGTGATTAATTAACGTTTTTTGAAACACTAATGCAAAAACGAGCTTACTTACCGATGAAATGTGATGTTCTTCATATTTTGTTCTGGTCGATTTTTGCAACCTAATATGCAACAGCGACCCATGTTTAATGTTCTTATCTCTTCTCTAGTTTACTTTCTCCAAAATTTATCACTAAATCACTAAACTTATACAATTTTTAATTCAAGATGTTACAAAATATCTATTCTTTAATTTCTGCCTAATAAGACAGTTAAGGCGACCAACTTTCAAAAATTGTGTGCCGGACTTTTTGTTAATTCTTCTGAAAGATTGAGTTTTGTCATGTGACCTACCTTGAGTTTTAGACATCTTTAGGCATATGCATGAGTCAAATATATCCATCTTACACAAACATTTGGGTGTGAAAAAGTGTGTTCTCGGTGGAGCCCATACAATTTGACTCATGCCCAAAAAACGGACATTTGGTGCCATGCTTGCTAGATTTAATAAACAGGTGCCATGCACATTAATGTGGTGTGTTTGGTATACATAGTTATAGCTGACGAAACATGGATTTATTGCTACGATCCCAAAAATATAGCAGCAATTGAGCGAACCTTCAAGATGAGCCAAAACCAAACAAAATGCCACGCTGCAAAGTGCCTGCAAGCTGTTAACAACTTCCTTTTTTAATAAAACTGGAGAGATTTCTATTGTTGCTTTGGAATCATTCTACCATGAATAGTGATAGGTACCAGGAATAGTTATAGTAACGGTCGTACCATTTATTTGCCGAAAGTGGGAACGCTCGTACTAAAAATCTCTTTTTTCTTATTCACAAATAATTTGTACTTTAAAAAGTAGCGAAACATCGGGAGTATGTCAAATGCTAAAAATATAGGTCAAATATGCCTAAATTTATTGACGATATCCTTAAAAATAACCGTAAACTTCGTATCATTTTGCACTACAATAAAGTTAAATCTTATACGGCCAGATAATTATCAAAATTGGTTTAATCGTATGAAAAAAAGTATTCAAAGGAGAAAGTTTTGAGAAACAATAAATTCGTTATTAAGTATAAATTATTTGTGAATAAGGAAAAAGAGATTTCTAGTAGGAGCGGGAATCGAACCCGCGTCTTTTCCAATTACCCGCTCCTACTAGAAATTTCTTTTTCCTTATTCACAAATAATTTATACTTTAAAAAGCAACGGAGCATGTCAATTTCTAAAAAATATAGATCTAAAATTAATTCATTGTTGACCATTCATAGTATTTAATTTCTACTTTGTTCTGGAAACTTTAAGCGCTAAAATAGAGTAGTAAAATAGGCATTTAATGTTTTACAATAATAATTAACTAATTTATAGAAAGCGGGCTTAAATATGGCATTTCAGCACGGTCCCGCAGAATACGAGTCGGTTGGCTACCTTAATATTTGGACCCAGTTGAATTGGGTCCAAATAAACATACCGCATACGCGATAAGGATGAAAAACTTGTACATGTGTCTCGCTCACTCTTGCTACAAACTAATATGTGCATCCATTTCTTCATCCTTAGTGTCAAAATAGTAGCCAGTCTATCATATTCTTAGTCTAAGGTATACTCAATACCTATCTTAGACAAAGTATAATACTTTATCTAAAATACCTATTCATTATTCTCTCTGATTTGTCGTTCGTGGTCGTTCCTTTAGTATATACTCTTTGGGTCGTTCCACATTTGTGCATGACATTGCAATATGGCTCTAAAATTTAAAAATAGTTGATTAAAAATAACTTACACCCTGCTTGATCTCCTATTACAATAATTAAATTAAAACGTTGATATTGTTTGAATTTCTTGATAATAAATACCTACCCAATGGATGAGCGCGATACTTATGACTTTAATAATGGGTTACTAGAATCATCCACTTTCATTAATTTCACAAATATAACAAAAAAGCAGGGTGATACCAAAGAAGCACGCTACGTCAGTAGTCGGCCTTTGATCACGAAGAGACAAAACGAAGAGATCGCTGCCCACATGTCAAGGGCTGCTGCAACAACTTTGCACAAAAATATCGGTGACAATCAGCAGTGTCCAAGTATTCAAAGAAACAGCTATAGTAGTGATACATCAACCGAACCTTATTGTCACGTGAAATTGGTAATATTGGAACGTAATTTAACTTTAACTTTTAAACGATTGCTGATTCGTGGTTATAGCAAAAGCGGCTCACCAGATTAGACAAGGGCTCAAAATTTCCGAAGAGGTTAGGAAAGATAATAAGGAGCCTTCGGTGCCCTCACTCACCATACGAAACACAACGGTAGGAGTAAGCGGTAACCGTAGCCTACAGACGCTATAGGTAGCGCGTCGCCATCTCCAAGAAATATACATAGGAGTTGGAGAGTAAGGATAGTAAAGAGAAAGTAAGAAAAATACTAAGGAGAGAATAGCAAGGATAATAATGAGCCTCCCTCCACTCTCACTCACCGTACGAAACAATGGCCGGAGTACCGTTGTTTCAAGTTGATCTTCAATGAGAGAGTATGGTACTTCCCCGATAGAGCCGGCCCATTAATGTTAGGATAGTCATGACAGAAAGAAAGAAAATATTTATTGTAACGAACAGAATTGTACATTTATATAAACCATAGAAAAAGAAGAACAAAAATACATTCGTTACAAAACGACCCCAACTCAGCATAAAACGGTCACAAGACTTGCTCTGGTCTTCCGTTGGGGCGCCTTAGTGTCACGGACGTCGTTGGCATCATCACACACCAAAGAAAACAAAGAAAACCATAAAACAATAAAATATTTATAAATATATGAAAAAAAACTAATACATATATAAAATTGTTAGAAAAATAATAAAATAACAAACAAAAACAAAATTACTAAAATTTAAAATCATGGCTCTACTACTAGAGATTGTTCTATATTTATTAATATAATTCAACCGATTTACAGGATTCAATAATCAAGCTAAAAGATAGTACTAAGAAATTGCTTTATCTGCTGGAAGAGATTCAATCAAAATCACGTTCCAAACAGCTAACTGGTGATTTATCACAGAATTCTACTTTGGAAAAAAAGGAACACACCATTTCTTCCGTAACTGTACGCACCTAAAATTTTCTTATCTTACTATTCATTTATAGGTATCTCACATACGATACACGAGAAAAAAACATTTGATTAATCTATACTATTATAAAACTGTAAAAGAGTTGTGTGCATCTTAATTGTAAAATTAAGTTTACCTGGTCGGTATAATGTATGAAAATACTTCCGACAGATGGCGCAGGCGTCACCCAAAGACGTTAAGTATGAATGTGTTATCGAAATTAGCAGTCAGGAGCGATTGTCACGATGGCTGAATTGGCAAAGCATCTGGACGGTATCCAGGAGATGCAGGTTCAAATCCTGCTCGTGACTGCTATTTTCGATTTCACATTTTTCACTTTGTGTTTAATGTATTTTAATATCTCCAAAGTTGGGCAATAACTGTAGGAAATCTGCAATAGTTATTAATTTAAACCACGGCCTCCACGGGCCACCACGGGCCTCGTGGGGTAGTCGGTTCAATTCCCACTCAGGATAATTATTTGTGTGATAAATTGAGATATTTATACTGCGTCTGGGTGTTTTCTATCTATTATATGAAGGTATGTATTTACAAAAAAGAAAGTAGTATATGTATTGATATATTATGTGACTAGCGGACCGTCCCGGCTTCGCACGGGTGGACATTTATTTTTTAAACATTTTGGCATAAACGTACAGTAGATATTGATATGTTCTTTAATATTGTGGAACATTTTTTTGTTCTATCATCAATAGTTGCACTGCGAAAGCGCATGCGATGAAATATATTTTATAGGCATTTTTTTTACATCTTGGGGAACATTATTGTAGTTTTAGTAGGGATCATTTTTTTTCTTGCAATTAAAGTAGCCTATATTAATCAGTGATAATGTAGCATTCAAATGGAGAAAGAATTTTTAAAATCGGTCCAGTACTTTTTGAGCCAATTCGTTACAAACATACTTACATACAAATCTTTCCTCTTTATAATATTAGTATAGATATATTATATCTGTAATCTGGTACCCATAGCACAAGCGTTATGCATAGTTTGGGACCAGAGGACGTTGTGTGAAATGTCTGTGTAAATCTATATGTATAAAAATATCTCTAAAAATTTTTAGGTAAATTATTCAGTGACAGACGTCTCTGCATCGGCGTTAAAACGATTGGAGATGCAAACTAAGATATTAGATACCATTCCCACAGTGGTAAGACTAATAAAGCCTATACAATTTTGTAGCTTTTACTTTTTACTAGGGACGTGGCTACCGTCCATGGCCGTGGCCGTTATCACTCGTATCGTATTTAATAATACAGCGCTCCTAGGCCTCAAAAGAGATACTAGTTCTCCTACGGACCCAGACTAAACAGCCACGGCACCGGCACTGGTTTAAATTAAGTTGGTTTCAAATGACAATTTATCAGCTTTAAAATTAAATTGACTGAAAAGATGAACGTGACGAATGTAAAAAATATTAGCTTATTTGAGCTTCGCAGTTCTCACAACTAATATTTGTACAGGGCCGTCTAGAGAAAGCTATATGTCACCGGTATATAGAATATTATATTTAGGTACCTTCAAAATAATTAAAGTTATGAATTTGGAAATATGAAGCCTAGGTAGGTACCTCACATTGCGTTGGTAGTTGGTAGTGGTAAAGTGTGCAACTGAGAACTAACAGGCCTCGCATCATTAACACCACGGAAGTAATGTCACACACTTCCAGTGGTTCTTTGGGTTTCTTTAGTGGGTGAAGGCCCCTACTACCCTGCTCGTTGTCCCGAACGACGAAGTGTGCGGTTAGGAACATTTTTTTAGTTGGTAGTGGTAAAGTGTGCAACTGAGAACTAACAGGCCTGGCATCATTAACACCACGGAAGAAATGTCACACACTTCCAGTGTTCCTTTGGGTTTCTTTAGTGGGCGAAGGACCCCACTACCCTGTTCGTTATCCCGAACGACGAAGTGTGCGGTTAGGAACATGTTTTCCCGTCTTAACAAAAAAATTAAGGTATACAAGGAACTTAAATGTATTACTTATTAAGTTTCTTTCTAGGATGAAGATGATGACTGTTCAATATTTAAAAAGTTGACTAGAAAATGTAATTGCTTGAATCAACAAGAATACAATGATTTCGTTATATATTTTAATGACTCCACCAAATATTACACTACTACTACCGGTGAAATAATAAAAAATTTGCGCATAGTAAAAAGATTTCTATACATGGGCGGAAACTACGCTAAACACGCGTTGATGTTTTTGAATCAGGTAAACGGAAATAAGATATAATAATAATAAGCGACATCTTCGTACTGTAAAATACACTAATACTATTTTAGCACATGTAAAGACATAATGTTACGAATTTGTCTTATGAGAAACTTTTTTCTGAGATACAAAATAGCCTATAGAGCCGGAATACAAATGCTTGGGCCTAACCAGCATAATAGCAAATCTGCCACTGGTAACAGTCAGGACCGGATTTACGTATCCTTAAGTCCGTACCGTGAAAAATACTAGGTACCTACCACATAGGTATTTCTCGAAATTTTTCGTCCTAGGTTATGTGACAATAAGGTACAACACTGATATAGAGAGAAGATTAAATGCAGGAAATAGAGTGAAGGGAGCATTGGGACAACTTCTCGGCAGCCATCACCTCAGCCAGAGACACGTGTCGCAATACCCAACGCAGTGCTTGTCCCAATGATATTACCTATATGGAAGCGAGAGTTAGGTATGTAAAAAGGAGCATGAGAGTAAAATCATTGCAAGTCCGGCACTGATTACCTACCTATAGTTTTTAATGTAGACGTTAAATTATACTATAAAATATCATCATTATACTATAAAATATCATCAATCTTAAACAGGGTTTAAAGGAGTCGTCATACGCTGAGAAGATAGAAATTATTCAAGGTTGCGCGCACGCAGATATGTGCAATGTTTTTGAAGACGTTTCTCTAGTAATCGCTTGTATAGCATGGCCTTATAAATACGATTCATATGGAGACGGTATCACGCAGGTAGGACAGTAGTATTTAAGCTACCTTTTTAATTAAGTAGTATGTGACTCTATTGCGGGAGGTTTTTAAAATAAAATCTTTATATCGTGTGTGTACCTAAAGGTAAAATTCATTAATTTGAAGTTGCAAATTAATTTTGTTCGCAGTTTTAGATATAGAAGGAAATAAAACCCTGAAATTGTTATTTGAAGATTTTTATTATGTCAAATCTCAATGCCCAAACGGCAAGTTATACAGATTAATAAGTTTTTCCTTTACATGTTTGTGATGTTTAAAGCGTGTAAAAAATAACAAAATTTGCCAAAAATGTCACTTAATGAATTTTACCTTTACACCCACGATATTTACCTACTACCTACCTATTTGAATAATTCCCCCCGCCACCGCACCGCGGTTAAAACTACCAAACGGATTGTCATGCAGTATTCTCCAATTGATGGAGAAATTTATGAGAAAGGTGTACCTATAGACCTTATTCATTGACGTTTTGTGTAAATTGGTAGATTAGTGACTATTGTCAAAAATGCTAACTGGGTAAATTTTGGAATATATAAGTACCTACTCAAGTTCTTAATTATAAGCAGGTACTCAACAACTCGCCGTAGGTGAGTATAATTTTATTGTTCCTTGCTCTGCACCCTTTATAAGAAAAAATGTAAAATGATTACTTACAATATTATGTATTCTAGAGGGAATTTCTGTAATATAATTTTTAACCTAATCGAACGTCATTTGGTTTAAAAAAAATGTATTTTAATGCATAGGGTTAAACCAAAACTTATATAGTATTTTGTCAATATAATTTCTTGTAACCATTCCAACCAAAAGATAACTTTCATGATATTTATAATTTTAGGAGTTAGCGGCCAATTTCATACACAATCTAGCTCAATTGGAAGAGGGTAGACGATATTTGAATTTCACATCCAAAATAACTAATGACATAAAAAAAGTTTTGAAGAAAAAAGGCTCTAAACTGCAAATTAAAACTGTAGAGTCATTGCATGCTACATTGGATAATATGCATCCAAAACATGATATGGCCGAAAATGTTACTGATACGTTCTACCGTAGACCTGGTGATGAAGGTAAAAGAAAGAAGTTTTCTATCAGGACGAAATGTACCCAATGTCAACTCCTATGTCCTAATTTTGACAACGTACAGGCAGAATCTGAGAACACAAATAAATACATTAAAAAAAAAAGAATGCAGATTACACCCGTTTATACTGATTAAAGTAACGTCTATAGGATATTTTGTAATAGTAGGTATAATGATGACGTTCTATTGTTTATTAACAGTATGAATCGCATGCGTTTTTACCGCGTGATCAGAAACATCAGTAGATATGAGATGAAACATTAGGTAAAGAAATTTTAAGTCTTACGTCATCCAGTTTTCAACTCATCTAATGTTGCAACTAAGAATTATTTCCCAAATTGATTGAAGAAGCATTAAAATTGAATGTCATGATTATCATTCAGAAGTGGGATCGGTGTAGATAAATATAATAGGATATTTTCTTACGACTGGATCTTTCTTTATCTTAGAACTTATAATGACAATGACACGCGGGAAAAACGTGCGTCTAGAACAAATCAACACGTCTACCACTTAACAACTCTTTCAGGTTTCGGAAACCAAACAATGAAAGCGTTAATTTATTATAAGCAATACATGACGTTAGGAGAAATTTTTACTCATCTTGATTTGCTTAATAAATGGAGCATGACCGAAAAAGGTAAAGCAGAGTTGAAAATTTCACAGAAGCCTCTATTGGAACTATTTAAGGATATGCTTTTACTTTACAATGATAGTGAAATGAACGTTATAGTCGCTGATATTTTAAATAATTTATTGTCAAAGAATATGTTACAAGAAAAAATGCCTGTAGTCGTCCCCAAAATTATGGCTATTGCAGACATGTCAACTGAAGTAAGTGTTTTTATATAACATAACATAGCATCACGCCTGTATTCCCCGAAGTGGTAGACAGAGGTGTATTACACAGCCACGGTTTGCCAGCTATGTTTAAGTCCCATGTAATAGGGGGTGAGCCTATTGCCATCTACCGGGCACATTCCCAAACTCGGGGCTGCTACTGAGAATTTTTCTTTTTACGAAAAACCTCAATAATATTGCCCGACTGGTGCTAAATTTGCCTTCGCGAAACGCTCAATAGAGGGTGGCCGAAAGGGTAAGCCGCCGGCGGACCACTGAAATAATGTCACACAGTTCCAGTGGTCCGTCAATACAGGCGAAGAGCCGGCACACGACGGGTTTATTTAGTGGGTGACGGTGAGGGCCCGCCCACATTAGTGGTAGTCATTAATAACGACGTGGTGTGTGTTGATAAAATGGGTTTCTTCTCAGAGAGAGGAATTCCGTCACATATTTAGGAATATAGGTACATCAATGCATATGATTGTAAAAATTATCATGATAAAACAAACGTTAGGTACCTTAAATTTATCATTACAGACTTTATTCTACTTAAATGTGTGTTCATTACTTTTAGCCAATAGAAATGCGAAATGAATGTTGCCAAAAGTCAACCAAGAAAACTATATCAAAGAGAAATACTACGCGAGGGAAAAGACAGAATGGTAATATTACGCAATATGTATATTTAAGTTAATAATCGAAATCCATCCATCCATCCATCAGCCTTTCGACGTCCACTGCTGGATATAGGCCTCCCCAAGAGAACGCCACAACGAGCGGTCCTGTGCTGTTTCGATCATATGGGGGATAGTGCCGTAATCGCCACGCTTGGAAGGCGGGTTGGCGATCGCAGTGGATGTTGTTAATACTCGAGGAAGCGCTGCTGCCCACTCCCCTGGTATTCTCTCAGTCAGCTCTTACTACTCCCATGGGCGGAGAAGTGGTGGGACAATTCTAAAGTCCCATACGGCCCGAAATGAACCGTTGTTAATATTTTTTGTTAATCATTACCCAATACGTAATATGCGAGGTCTTTTACTCTACTAGGCGATGATGTTGGCGGCTACTGTAGCCTATAAACGCTAACCAAACCCTGAGAAAAAGATAGGAGGTAGAAAGGAAAGATCACGAATTTAAGGAGAGGATTTAGGCCTCCGGCACCACTGAAGTAGATAGTGTCACACAGTTCCAGTGGTCTGCCAATACAGGCGAAGAGACGGCAGACGGTATTTAGTGGATGAGGGCCCGACATTATCCTGTTCGTTGCCCCGAACGACGGGGAGTGCGGTTAGACATTTTTTTCCCGCCTTAATAAAAAAATATGCCTCCGGCGCTCTCAGTTACCGAACATAACGTAAATATTTTGTGGTGGTGGTGAACTGAACTGGAAATCCCCTATTTAAGAAACCAGAGTTAACTAAAGCTGTACCTATAAGACATTATATTTTGGTGGCCAATGTTTCTCCCACTAACATCTTTTGAATGGGAATCCTCAAAAATTACAATGTAGGTACACATGCCACCAATAGAATTTTTTTTTACAAATTAACAAGCAGCTGATTTAAAATAAATTATTTTTCAGTATCCGAATTGAAACTTCGCAGAAACACTTATAATTTCAAAGGTATTCATAGAAATCTGTTTTTAATTTTATGATTCTTTATCTAACATGAACAATAAGGACAATTATAATATTTTTTTCAGATAAAAATCATGTTATTATAGTGCCAATAGAAAAAGAATAATTGCAAAAGTTACATTAAATACTTACTTATCATCACGACATCTCCCTTGCGGGGAAGGCAGAGAGAATATATAATAAATATTGGTACCAAAACCCACATTTAAATAAAGTAATAAAAAACTGGTCTGAAGAATGATCAATTATTATTTACAGTAAAATTAAAGATTACTTAATTTTATTGCTCTTTGATTTTATTCATATATTTTTTTAAATATAATTATAGGAACTACCAAAGTTAAAAGCATCACTGTGTCTAGTGGGTCAAGTAATGTATTACCGTTATTAAATTCCATGCCAGGACTTCTACATAGTGGGCCTCAGTTTGGGCAAGATCCCTGACGGCCCGAAAAGCTACAATCCTGCGGCAGCCACAAAGGATAATGGCCGTTAAGGTAATCAGAGGGTACCGTACGATCTCCTATGAGGCAGCAAGAAGCAGGCCCGAGACGGCGGCGCACGTGTTCCTCGAGCGCCTCTCAATGAAGGAGGGCCTGGCCCTCCAAAACAGACGGGGCCACCAGAAATGGAGGCCCATATCTACTAGCGGTGGAGGTACTCATGGGTAGAGCGTATACCTCACCCCTGGCTAAAGATCGTCTGAAGGAACACCGCGTGGTTTTCGCGGGTAGACCAGTTCCACTGGGAGTCCAGCATAACCCCTCCGTCAGCCCGGCGGACGGGTATCCACAAAGGATATCCACGCGTAAAAAAAAAAAAGGACTTCTACATAGTAATTTAATCGTCAAAATTGAATGCCAAATAAATTATGCCGTGCAGGTCAATAGTAGGTAACTTGTGTTTGATATTTTTATAATGATTCAAAATAGAATCACATACAAATATATTATTGTCATATCATATCACATATTAGATACCTATATCGATAGTCTAATACCGCGCTTGTTTTTGTTTACTGCGTTGTTTGTTTTTGTTAATACCGCGTTTTGTTTTTGTTAATACCGCGTTGTTTGTTTTTGTTAATACCGCGTAACAAAAAATAAAATTGATATTGCGCGGCTCCTAAGAAGCGGACTGAAACATTTTTTTTAATCGAGCCCTAATAATACGAGAAATCTGTACTACTTACCTAATTATTTAGGTACGCATTCCATATTAAAAAAATTGCGAAATCAATTTCGCGTGCGCGCGGCTTGTATGTGTGCGCCATAGTATCGTACGCACACTAACAAAATGTCGACCCGTTTCGCAATGCGCCAGTCGGGCTAACACCGCACAAGGTTCGCGCGTCACGGCTTTTCGGCACCGCTAAATAAATGAAAAATGTGTGATAATCGCAGGAGAACTTATTGCTGTGTGTTTGTCTGTCTAAATAATTCATCGATTCCAGAGTTGTCTCTGTTCAGATTACCTTCTGAACAGGAAAGGTAAGGAAGTCACTTATAATACTTACCTATAATTTTTACATGATGATGAGTGAGATACCTACATATTTTTTTGTTGTATTAAGTAGTGTTTTATCAGACAGACGAAGTAGGCCTACTTGCCCAATATAATGTATTACCTGGGTATTTTTGATCTGTCAAGTTGATACGCCGCTATTGCTTTATTTACGTTTAGTCATGTCGATTTCTCAGTATGGTATAGTGACTAAGTAATAATCGTAAGTAAAAATATTAAGTTAAACACTCACTAACCCTGAACGTCTGGGTTCAGGGTTAGTGAGGTCGGTTTTACCTAAACGATTACAAGTAAAAAATACAACTTCCCGGCCCTTGCCAATGTCTAGGCACTGAATTAAAATTTAGCTAAAAGTGACAACCCTGAGACAGGCAAGTATGGTAGGTAATTATATCGCGGATTGGGCCGGAGATAGCCTACTTCCCCACTTTTTCTACTATGGTGACAGCCTCGTGGCGGTGTCGGTAGTGTATGTAACCGACTTCTGCGAGTTGGTACCACCATCTCCCGTGTGACCACATTTAACTAAATTATCATCATACTCCTGAATAAACTAAAAAAGGAACTGCTGTGTATTCTAATATATGTAAGTAGGTACCATTCAATCTAAATTTTCGCGAGCCGCTTCTGATTATGATGACGTCTTTATACAGGAGAACATAGAACTATAATATCAACAAAAGAAAGTTGCTGGTGCATTGTGTTACCTATTCTTGCAAGACTTATAACGAAAAATATAGTAAGTATCTATCTACACTAATATTATAAAGAGGAAAACTTTGTTTGTTTGGTTGTAATGAATAGGCTCAAAAACTACTGGACCGTTTTTAAAAATTCTTTCACCATTCGAAAGCTACATTATCCACGAGTAACATAGGCTAAATTTTATTTTGGAAAAAAAATAGGGTACCGTAAGATATTTGGGTTTTTTCGGACACAAGGTGTAAAAAATCAACCAGAAAAGTTACTTATTTTGCGTACGCTGCCTAAACTATAAAAGATAGAACCATAAAATGTTCTTGTTAATTGTAGATCTTATAAATATCTACAAAAAGTCCGCGGCACACTATCTATGTCGAGTGAAGCCCAACAACCATTTTTTTATTTAAAAATCTTGAATTTTTTTTGGATTACATTTAAACGCATTTATTTTACTCATGCTATTAATCCTTATCAAAATAAATTATTTCATAATTAAGTGCAGTTTATGTAGATAATATTTGGTCTGTGAATGATTAAAATTGGTCATTTGGTTTTGAAGTTATGGCGAAATTAAAATATTACGATTTCTGCTGCACGGCCCGTTGCGAAGTGAGCGTCACCAAGGCGGGGGTGCGCATGCGGGAGGGGAGTTTAGATCTATGGGTACCCGCGCGGCTCAAACGCGAGGTCGGCTCCCTACGCAGCGGTCGTGCGCGAAGTCTAATAATTTTCGTGCGAACTTTTAGAATTCTTTCCTAAAACTACACCTACGCAAAAGTTCTTCTCAGAGCTAAACAACAGTTCTTCTCAGAGCTAATCAACAGTTCTTTTCAGGGCTAACCAACAGTTTTTTTCAGGGGTAACCAACAGTTCTTTTCAGGGCTAATCAACAGTTCTTTTCAGGGCTAAACAACAGTTCTTTTCAGGGCTAAACAACAGTTCTTTTCAGAGCTAGAATATTACACGCTATTAGCATTTTCTTAAACATTTGAAAATGCCTAAGAGAGCCAGGTCTCAACTTTCTAAACATAGTTCTCAAGCACGGGCAGCAAGAATACGTCGTATGGGAGAATCTTCACCTGAACGTTCACAACGCCTTGCTGAACAAAATCAGAGAAACTCTCAGGTACGCGCACGAGAGTTGAGTGTCGAACGTTCGCAACGCCTTGCACAACAAAATCTGAGAACCTCTGAGTTACGTACACGAGAGTCGAGGCTGGAGCGTTCCCAACGTCTTCATGAACAAAATATAAGGACCTCTCAGTTGCGCGAAAAAGAGTCGAGTGTCGAGCGTTTGCAGCGACTTAGAGCTCAGGCAGAGACAGCAGTTCTCCACAAATAGAGTTCGCAATCGAATTTTAGCTAGAAGCAACAGACTGGCTTTCAGATATGATCCGCAGGTTGATTATGCACAACAAGCGTCCGTCCAAATCGGAGTCATGAATAAGATCTGCTCTAACTGCTCTGCCAAGAAATGGGCGGACGAACCTAACGGTATGTGCTGTGCTTCAGGTAAAGTTTATCTTCCTAACCTTCAGGAGCCACCACAATCAATAAAAAATCTTTTAACTAATAACCATCCATTATCTGGTCATTTTTTAACAAATATACGTAAATACAATGGTCTTTTTCAAATGACTTCTTTTGGCGCAAAAGAAATCAGGGAAGGTAATTTTATGCCCACTTTTAAAATTGAAGGACAGGTGTATCATCTCATTGGTAGCCTTTTACCACCATCAGGCCAAAACCCACAGTTCTTGCAAATATATTTTATTTCGGATGCAGACCAGTTATCATTGCGATCAAGCATCGCACCAACCTTAAAAATGGATTTACTCCGCGAATTACAGACCGCTCTGAATAATCATAACGTGTATATACGAAGTTTTAAACAAAACTTAGAACTCAACTCCTCAGATAATTTAAAGTTAATTATTCATTCAGATCGCACTCCACAGACAGCACACAGAGGCAGATATAATGCTCCTACTGTAAACGAGGTAGCTGTTCTCTTGGTCGATAAAGACAAAGGTCCCAGGGATATAGTCTTACACGGTAGAGACGGACAGCTCAAAAGAGTTTCTAAGCTACATCAGTCCTATGATCCACTACAGTATCCTATTATGTTTGTGACAGGAGAAGACGGTTATTATTTGACTATCCCTCAGCAGGGTTCTGCGCGTAATAAAACTGTTTCGTGTATGCAATTTTATGCATTTAGATTAATGTTTAGAACTAACTCTTTTAATCCGTTACATTATTACAGAGACTTATTTAGTCAATATTGTGTTGACATGATGGCGAAAATCATATCGGAAAGATTAAATTATATTTCTCGGAATCAACAAAGACTGAGGGCTAATTGCTACATTCCTCTCAGAGATGCCTTAAATCATGACGCAAATGTTGATCCATCAAATATTGGTCAACATGTCATATTGCCATCGTCATTTACGGGTTCTCCGCGTTTCATGCACGAGAAAACGCAGGACGCGATGACGTACGTCCGAAATTATGGTAGACCTGACTTATTTGTCACTTTTACATGTAACCCCGAATGGCCTGAAATTAAGGCGGAGCTGCTACCAGGACAACGGTCTTTCGACCGTCATGACATAATTTCACGTGTATTTCATTTAAAGATAAAGAAATTCATCAAATTATTTGTCAAAGAACAGATATTCGGTAAAGTAAAATGTTATATGGCAAGTGTGGAGTGGCAAAAGCGCGGTTTAACTCATTGTCATTTGCTGCTTGCTAGAAACTAAAATACAACCAGATGAGATCGACAGTATCATAGTTGCGGAGCTACCCGATCAAGAAATTGATCAGGTACTACACGACATTATAACTAAAAATATGGTACATGGACCCTGCGGAAAACATAGTTTAGCTGCACCATGCATGAAGAACGGTGTCTGCACAAAAAAATACCCTCGCCGTTTCATGAACGATACCCAGACCGGAGAGGATGGGTATCCAGTTTATCGTAGGCGCGATAGAGGAAATGGCGGTCGGAGCACTACGCTACAAATCAGGGGCAACATGGTGACGATAGATAATAGGTGGATTGTTCCATACTCCCCGCTACTATGTAAGACTTTTAACGCTCATATAAACGTGGAGTATTGCCACTCTGTCCATGCCAATAAATATATATGTAAGTATATAAATAAAGGTTCAGATCAGGCAAGTTGCCTTAGAAACCCACACGATGAGGTCGAAAACTATTTAAATGGCAGGTACATAAGCACATCTGAAGCTGTCTGACGCTTATTTGAATTTCCCATTCACGACCGGCATCCTACTGTAGTGCATTTGGCCGTTCATCTAGAGAACGGTCAAAGGGTGTATTTTACACCAGGGACAGCTCATCAAGTTGTCCAAAACCCACGCAATACCACATTACTGGCATTTTTTGCTCTCTGTAATGAAGATGAATTCATCTTCATTACAGAGAAAACTCTTCTGTATCATGAAGTCCCGCAATACTATACATGGGCAAATAATAAATTCACTAGAAGGAGGCGTGGTGAAGATGTAGTTGGACATCCGAAGATAAAAAAAGATGCCGCTTTAGGTAGAGTCTACGGGATACATCCATCACAATCAGAGTGTTTTTATCTTAGGATTCTACTGCACCACGTACGCGGTCCGACCTCATTTGCATACCTTAAAACTGTAAACGGTATTGTCAAAGAGACGTATCAAGCAGCTTGCCGTGACCGAGGTTTACTTGAAAACGATGACCATTGGGGTAACACTTTAAGCGAAGCTTCGTTATCACATTGTCCAAAAAAACTAAGGGAGTTGTTCGTAGTCATACTTTTATTTTGTCAACCATCGGAACCATTGAAGTTATGGGATACTTTCAAAGATCAGTTCTGTGAAGATATTAGACATTGTATCAGACAACAAAATCAGGATAACACTTTACCCTTCACTGAAGTCATTTATAACGAAGAATTAATTTAAATAGAAAACAAACTACTAGAATTAAACGACAAAAATTTAAGTGATTTTGGATTACCTTCTCCCGTTTGTACCCAGAATAATACTATTGACACAATGGTACAACAGTATAACAGAAATGATTTAACAGCGTTTGTAAATGACAATGTACCAAAATTAGTACCAGATCAAAGACATGCTTATGAGACTATTGTGGATAGCGTGAACAATAACATGGGGAGATTATTTTTTTTGGACGCACCAGGAGGCACCGGAAAGACTTTTCTCGCAAATTTGATACTTGTTAAGATACGGCAATCAGGGAAAGTAGCGATTGCAGTTGCTTCGTCAGGAATTGCTGCAACTCTCTTGAACGAAGGAAAAACTGCTCACTCTACGTTTAAACTCCCGCTATCCGTATCTTTAGATCAACGGTCTACGTGCTCTATTCGGAAAAATGGGCCTCTTGGTAAGTTACTGCAAGACGCGTCGTTGGTAATATGGGATAAATGCACCATGAGTCATAGAGCTCATGTGGAGGCCGTAGACCGTACTTTAAAAGACCTCCGAAGCTCTGCTAATGTCATGGGTGGTATCACTTTTGTATTTGCTGGAGATTTCCGACAAACGCTTCCAGTCGTCAACAGAGATACGCGAGCAGATATTATGAAGGCATGTTTAACATCGTCTCAACTTTGGACATCTGTTCAACATTTGAATTTGCGCACCAATATGAGAGCTCACCTACATGGAAATACGCATAGCAATTTTCCACAACAGCTGCTGAAACTTGGAGAAATAATTTTTCCATCTTTTAATTTGGGCACCGATTATGCAAGTTACTTTGGATGAGTCTCTAAGCCAAATAGTCCATAATTTTGATAGTCTGATAGATGCTATATATCCTGACATCGAAAACTTACATCAAAATTATTTTCGTTGGCTGTGTTGTAGAGCAATAGTTTCTCCCAGGAATGAAACAGTCAACGAAATAAACAATTTAATTATGCAGAAAGTACCGGGTGAAGTAAAGAGCTATAAATCCATAGACACCGTCACTAACATCGAGGACGCAGTGCACTACCCCCAGGAATTTTTAAATTCTCTGAACCCCGCTGGGCTACCACCTCATGAACTGTCGTTAAAAGTTGGCACGCCGATAATGCTTCTCAGGAATTTAAGCCCCCCCAACATGTGTAATGGCACGAGACTTCTTATAAAGGAGCTAAAAGATAATTTAATAGTAGCGAAGATTATCACCGGCCCTGCAGCTGGTGAATTAGCTCATATACCAAGAATACCCATGATTCCTACTGATTTGCCTATACCCTTCAAAAGGCTCCAATTTCCAGTAAAAATTTCTTTCGCTTTAACGATAAACAAATCCCAGGGCCAAACATTCAAATTAGTAGGAATTGATTTACGAAAAGAATGTTTTACGCATGGGCAACTTTACGTTGCCCTATCACGGGTCGGGGCTCCCGACCATCAGTATATTTTGTTACCTGAAAATAATTTAACGTCAAATGTTGTTTATAGAGAAGCTCTACAATAATCGCTTTAGTTATCTATTCTAAAACAACGGGTTTCACTCCGAGACTGCCGGCAGAAGTGAAAACTTAGTATTAATTACATTTAAATATTTTCATCATTAACAACTTTAACATCCTCATAAAGACAATCTATGCAGCCTGCGGATAATGACTGCGTCGTCGATGTTAGTGTCGGTGTCTGTGAATTGACCTGGGAATCATTTTGCTGACCGTGTCTTTCCTAGGAAGGCTTTTTGCAGCGGTAACCGACATCCACGCGGGCGGATCCGCGGGCGACCGCTATGTTAGCTAAAGATGGGCTAACAAAAAATATGCTATAGCGTGCATTAAGAGACTGATTTCGTTTGTTAGTGTTACTGTCGTAATTAATTAGTGATATGTAATTTTAAGAAATAACCTACAATAACTTAAAAATAATAATGTTTGGCGTTTGTTATTTTTATATTCTCTCATCGTTCACACCGCTCCATGATCATTCGATCATCCCAATCTCCTTATCACATTTGCCCTTACGACCAACGCCATCTATCGGAAAGCATTTACATGCATTAAACCAATATAGTAAGTTTAATTTTGCAATTAAAATTCATACTATTTGATGGCGCGATTTTTTAAACATTTTTGATCTATATTTTTTAGCATTTGACATGCTCTGCCACTTTTTGAAGTACAAATTATTTGTGAATAAGGAAAGAGATTTTTTGTACGAGCGGGAATCGATCCCGCGTCTTTTCCAATCCGGGGAAGTGCTCTAAGCCACTGAGCTATCGTACAGATCATTCAATCATCCCAATCACCATATGACATTTGTCCTTACGACCTAATAGATCAAAAATGTTTAAACAGTGTTACCAAATTTGCAATGTTTTTAAGGTAAATGAATACAACTTTGCATAACTGATAAATGTATTAGCATTCCCCTAATATAACATTGAGTTAGATTTTGAAATTAATAATTGTGTAATTGGTATGAATATTCAGCTAGATAAAAGATCTCTATAGGCTAGATAAGATAAAATATCTAGCTGAATCCTGCTTAACTTTATTATCTAAGGTACCTTAGTATTAAACTATACCTTACACACTCCTGTAAAATTTGCATGGTGTATATATTAGAGGTTATCATAGAGGAATTATGGTATATTATTTAATAATGCCAGTTATGTGGTATTGGACTATCAATATAGTACAAAAATGGCAATAAACACAACTGTTGGTCCACATCAGTACAATAAAATATATGAGGTAACATCACATTGCATACATCTTGTATTTATAAGAATGTAGCAGTTAAATTATAACATTATTTACATTATAGAAATACACACACAGCATTGTAATAACAAAGTTGTAAGGTTTAGAAATGTGAGCTGGAATGCTAATTTATCTTGGGAACTTACAATCTAGATGCCAGTTTCCATATAAGTGCCTTGATACCAGTCTATAGAATATAAAAAAAATGTAAAAACCAACAAATATATATACAAGAGTATAACTTTATACATAAAATTATAAAAACACTTTTATTATACAACTTATTTATAACCCTTTTGGTGATGACCAGTCATTTAAATATTTAAAGAGATCTCAATAAAGTTTAGTCACTATGTAAGTTAAAAATTACTTTAAGGTTCACATCATGCACCATCAATCAAAATGGCCATCATACTGATAATGATTCCTCCTTGGCCTTTCATTGAATGTCACTGAACGTTTGTCATATGGGACAGGATTACTTGGTTTGAATAACATGGCCAACAAGATATAAAACCCACCAACAATTTTACTTAAAAAGTCTAACAGCCCCAACATCATAGGTGTAGAGTTCTTTATCAAAAGTGACATTTCTCTCAATAATGCCAATATAAAGTTGCCAAGGAAATTTATAAATGATGTACTTCCAGTGAAAATAGCAATAACAAAAGCGAACAAGAAAGTTAAGAAATCCTTTACATTACTAATAGATAAAATACTTTTTAGTGTTCCTATAATATCAGAACAAGTATCATTGAGAGACGCAATACTGTCTTCTAGTTTGTTTTCAGTAGTGCTGATTGGTTTCTTTACAACTCCAATTAAAATTGGTTCAACTTCTAGGAATGACTCAGAAATGTGTCTCAAGCATTTTACCGTCACAATAATCTCTTCATCTCTCAATTTTAAACTCTTTATTTGAAACCAGAATGGCCCAAACGGCTGGTTATCTATTTCTGTCCATATACATACACCCGGAGAATATCCTAAGACTTCTGTATCTGTAATACCAATCCAATGAATGCTAGAAGCAATAGTACGTAACTTATCCTGTGCCTCGAGTAAATCCCTTTTCAATTCGACTTCAGCCGGGCTAATAACAACTACATCACGATATCCAATTCGTTTATCTGCCAGTCGCCTTTCCACGTAACGTCCCAGAAATATTCTGGACTTTAACTTGTCTTTAAAGTAATTTTTTACTCTATAAGCCTCTGGGTTTTCATGACTATCGAATTGAGAAGATATTGAAGACCCAAATGACATATTTTGTGGCAAAACACTCATTGTGTATAAAATAAATATAAGTAGCACATAGAAAAAGGTTTGATCCAAAATATCAACAAATCAAATTGTTGAAAGGACAAAATACAGTAATTTTAATTTTTAATTTGTTTATTAAAGGCTTTGGCAGAACCATCAGCCTAACTTAACCTTAAAACTATTTACATTGTTTTAGTACATAAATATACTAAATTTTATTATAATGATCATACAGTTTTAGTCACAAACTAGTTGGTTACAAAGATTAAATTGTGCTTACAATATAATTATAAAACGATTTATATATCTTCTTCTTGTTTAATGGCTCTTGTTGTGGCAGTGTGAGCACAATTTCGCCAACGATTTATACGATATTTATTTATATATATTATATTTTTACGATTTATATAATGCTGGAGATTGTCTTGACATTGACAAATTAGCAATAACCTATCAAAGTTAAACTTAGGGCAATTGAAGAAAATGTGTTGTAAATCACATAAAGACAAAATACAGCAATATGAACACAGACTAGAAAGGAATACAGACCTATACAGACGGTGCACTCCCCTACAAAAAAACTAGACTTCCCGACTGTCAACTCTACTTTAAACTTTGACATATATTTTTTTTTCTTTACTACAGTTTACTAAAAATACTTGGTTAAGGTATAGGTCTTTATATCCACAATATAGCATATTATAGCCTCTAATATCACTACTTATTTAATTAATTAGTTTTAGGTAGTAAAAGAAAACACAATTTTTATTAATTTAATTTATTCAAACCTTAGTTTTTTCTAGTAAGGATTTATTTCTTAGCCCAAAACTAATGATCCTATCTTATTGCACTAGTTATGTATTACAAGGCTTAAATTCCAGAATATATTCTAATACAATATTTACATATATTTCACAACCAATGTTAATTTTGTAATTTGATTTAATATCTTCACTTTCTTCTGTAGGTACCATTTTAATTTAGAGGTTGAAATTCCAAGTGCATGTCTGCATCTTCTGCCATCAGAAGCTGTAAAAAAAACATTATTACATCTTTTATAAAGTATAAATTATTTGTGAATAAGGAAAAAGAGACTTCCCCGGATTGGAAAAGACGCGGATTCAATTCCAGCTCGTACTAAAAATCACATTTTAGCAATTCTCATCCATTGCATGACTGGTGGTAGGGCTAGGTATCAAGTGGGAGTAGTCACTTGGTAGCGGGCCCGAGCGGGTTGGTACCACAATCTCCCGTGTGACTGGCCATGAAGCTAATCGTTGCGTTTTGGCTGTAGCAGGAGATAGCAGTTTATTCTTTCATTTCATATCGGTGAAATGAAATGGTGAGCAGCGGCTTAACAATACTCTCAGTATAGTTGAGTCCATGAGCTACGGTTACCATTTACCATCAGATGGGCTGTGGCTCGTCTGCCACTATATGTAATAAAAAAAATATAACTAATAGACTACACAAATCAATTTTTTTTAGAATTTTTGCCTGTTTATCTGTTCGCGCATCACGCAAAAACTACTGAACAAATTTTGATGCAACTTTTTTGTTTGAAAGGCCTTGATTAGAGTTAAAAACTGGTATACATTTTATTCCGCTAATATATCGGGAACCTGAGCTATAACCAAAAAACTGTTGCTGCAGCGAAGCTGCGGGCAAAGGCTAGTACAATATAAAACTAAACTAATATCAGACAAAAATTGCTATTAGCAATAACACCCCCCATTGTACATTTGTGCACTAGTTAACTTAGTGTACAATAAAGTGATTGATTGATTGAGAGTGATTCATAATATGGCCTTAAAATAGATGCATTAAATTAATTGAACACAAGCAAGTAATTGGTCCAGAAGGTGATTGGTGGGTTAAAATTCATCAAGTTCAATAACCAACTTAATTAAAGAGAGTTATGAGATGGTAAGCAGAGCTGTAACACACCCATGTTGCATCTATATTGTAGTCAGTACCAACGTAATAGGGGGTGAGCCTATTGCCTACTACCGGGTACAGTTCCAAACTCATTACTGCTACTAAGAATTTCCTGATGAAAAATTTCTAATAACACATTTTGCGTCTTACATTCACATCGTAAATGAGCTAAAAAGGCTTGTAACAGGCTTTTACACTTGTAACTGTTTGAATGTTTAATATTCAAATTTTTATTTACTTTACTATACAGTAAAAGTTGTGCCAGAAAACGGAAAAATCTCTAGGTAAATTATTTGTGAGTGTTATTAGGAATATTAAACATATTTTGATCATAACACAGATGAAACAGATTATCAGAATTTTAAATTAGCAAATATGGTGCAATATTATACTGGTGGGAATACCCACTTGGTATCGGGCCCGAGCATGTTGGTACCACCATCAAGAAAATACATTTTTAACTCACTACGTTAGGATTAATTTTTGTCAGATGGAATGAAATGATGGAAACTAACAAAACACAACCGTAGATGTAGAATGAGACAATAGATAAAGGATATTGTGAATAGAAATGAGATAACATAAGTTGTAGGCACGCTCAAACGCACTCTTTTGAAATACAATGACGATAGGTTCACAGAAACTTAAACTCTCTGTCGTTAGAGTAAAAAGCTCAAAATCGGTTGCGACTTGAGGGATCAGAGAATAACTACATGAATCAGTAGATATTTGCATCACTTATGATCAACTGAATGAATAACGTCATCCGTAACCAAAGATTTAAAAGAGTTAAAGATTTAAAAGAGTGATTTAAATCTTACGAAGAAAAAGATTTATAAATCACTGATCTCATTAGTGATTTAGTTTGCGCGTCTCTGGTGGTGGCGACGTAGTGCGGCGGCACTGCGGCAAACGCAGAGGTAGTGATTCCGATCTCTATTCGATTTTATGAAAAATTGTTCATTAGGAACCGGTTTATCAAACATTTAATTGATATTTATATTGCCTACTAAATCAATCTTAAGATCATCGTTTCAAAGTAAATAGATTAAAAATCGATTTCAACTATTATAATAAAATAATTCTTCTTATTAATCTACAAAATAATTCTTGATTTATTTTCTTAATCATTTAAAAAAAAAACAACACTACAACTTACTTATTTATCATCAAGCCATCTCTCTTGCGGGGTAGGCACAGAGAACAGAGTGCCGAAAGACTTAATTCTTGTATACACCGCTCACTTCCTCATCATTCATAATTCTCTTCATACACGCTTGCCGGTTTCGGAGACACCTGACCTTTAATATATAACCAATTTGGTCTATGTCAGGGGTCGGCACCTTTTGAGTCGGAATAACCAAAAATTTCAAAAATTTTTTTCTTGCCAACTATAAATGGTAGGTACTTGCACAAGAAGATATACAATGCGAATATGGAAGAATGTAGGTATAGGGGGAGACCGAGACTTACCTACCTAGACCAGAGGTCGGCAACCTGCGGCTCGCGAGCCACATGCGGCTCTTTGGATGTGAAGCTGAGGCTCTTTAGTTCCCACGTAAATATTATTTATTTTATAAAAAAAAACACATAAAAATCGTTCTGAATTAATTAACGAGGATAAGGCACCAATTCTATCCCTCAGCTACTTGTATCAATAAATATTTTTGTTATGAATTATATAGATTAGTTTTTTTATCAAAAATCTATATTGGTCCTAGTCGCACGTCCGGTATTCTTTCCACATGTCCAAACCATCGTAAGGCTCCCTTTCGTATATTTACACCAATACTCTGTTTCATACCTACTCGCTTACTTACATCCGAAGATCTAAGTAAGCGAGTAACGATTTACGAATGTGGTCAGTCAGCCTCGCTCCACAGATTTTCCGCGAGATCACGTTTCAAGCGCATTGATTTTACTCTCCCCTTTTTGCGTACCCAACTCTCGCTTCCATATAATAACGCTGGGACACGCACGGCGATGTTAGAGTAGCAATAGGAAATGGTGTGCTAGAACAAGTGGATGAATTTGTATATCTTGGATGTGGATTCAGTCGGGATGGAAGGTACACCACTGATGTAGAGAGAAGAGTGAATGCGGAAAATAGAGTGAACGGAGCATTGGGACAACTTCTCAGCAGCCACCACCTCAGCCAGAAGGCACGTGTCGCATTACACAACGCAGTGCTTATCCCAACGTTATTATATGGAAGTGAGAGTTGGGTATGTAAAAAGGAGCATGAGAGTAAAATCAATGCGGTCGACATGCGATCTCTGCGGAGAATCTGTGAGGCTGACTGACCGCATTCGTAACAATGACGTAAGAGAGCGAGTAGGTATGAAAGAGAGTATTGGTGTAAAGATGCAAAAGGGAATGCTCCGATGGTTCGGACATGTGGAAAGAATGCCGGACGAGCGACTGGCTAAGAAGATATACAATGCGAAAGTGGAAGGATGTAGGTACAGAGGGAGACCAAGACTTACCTACCTAGACCAAATTGGTCATGTATTGAAGGAAGGTGGAGTCAGGAGTCTCCGAAACCGGCGAGCGTGTATGAAGAGAGTTATGAATGTTGAGGAAGCGAAAGATGTATGCAAGAATAGAGCCTCTTAGCACTCTGTTCTCTCTGCCTACCCCGCAAGGGAAATGGCGTGATGGTAAGTAAGTAGATAAAGATTTATACAATTAAAAAATCCTTTGTCCGCGAAAAAGTTATTGATCGCTTGAAGAACTGAAGTATCGATATCGATATTTTTTACGCGCTTCCCTAACAATGTCCGCCATTTTCAGTTCAACTTAGAAATGACACGGTAAGTTTGTAGTTCTTCTCCTTCTGTATTCTACCTCAATGATATAACCAGAAAACTCTGTTTTCTAGCTCAGCGGAAAACTTGCACTCGTAACTATAGATAATTCACTTTTATACTTAGATAGAGCATAGTAAGTAACCTTTATCTTAGCTTTTATATATGGAGGGTAGAAGTACTTTTATACCTGAACTCGCAATAAATGACAAATTGACAATAGAACTCCAAAGTTGCCCATTATCATAAAATTAATTTTATTCAAGATCACTACAGGGGATAAATCCTATCCCGTAACTTTACTGTATATTAACATCTTCAAGTTGAAAACATCTGCACTTTGTTTCATTCCATAATTAAATTCATAGGTGTACCTTTTTTTTTGTTAAGGCGGGGAAAATGTTTCTAACCGCACACCCCGTCGTTCGGGGCAACGAACAGGGTAGTGTGGGGCCCTCACCCACTAAAGAAACCCGCCGCGCGCCGTCTCTCCGTCTTTATTGACGGGCCACCGGAACTATATTACATTCCTTCAATGGTATAGGTATAATACCTACGATGTTTTCCTCTATCGAGGTTAGATTATTTAGGCTTTCTAGTTTTTGTTTAGGTTGTTTAAATTTTCTTTTATTTGTTTATTTTCGTTTTAAAAGGTGTACTTATATAATAAAACAGCAAGTTATTAAATTATTAGAATTCAATTTATTTAGAGTTGACAACAATTGAAAGTAAATTAAAGGATACAATTTTGATATAAAAAAATTACGACTTTCTAGTTTGGCAGATACATATACATAAGGAGTTACCTGAAGTATCTGCCGAACTTTATAAAGTTTTTATTAGGTAACTATTTTAATTATAGGTATTTCAATTTCGGTTATATCTATGAAGTCCTTGACGGGACGAAAGAGCCTCTTCCCATTTCATACATAATTTTTTAACAAACCAAGTATACATAATATATTTGGTTTGCATATGACTTCCAGAACAAATTAATTGGATATTATATAATTTTTACAGACAACGCCTGCACTAAGGAATAATCCTTCTATTGCGGGGGACTTACAAACTCACAAAGAGTTGTCCTGTGCGGGAATCGAACTCACACCACTCGGGTGGGAGGCCGGTATCTAAACCACTCCGTCATCTGTGTAGTCAATTATTTTATGCTAAAATCAACCATAAACGATAGCTGCTGATCTTATAATAAATACCTATATAAAAGGACATTTAGTTTATATCTATTATTTATATAAGATCTAGATTAGGTAAATAATACTATCAAAATAACAAATTAACATGAAGTAACAGCACATAATTTGACGGGCCTCGTGGCGTAGTCGGTAGTGTAACCGACTTCCGTGCACGTGGTCGTGGATTCGATTCCCACTCAGGACAATTATTTGTGTGATGAACACAGATATTTGTACTGCGTCTGGGTGTTTTCTATATAATAAATGTATATATTTACAAAAAAAAAAGTAGTATATATATTATATCCTTATATATAAGCTTAGTTTGGGACCAGAGGATGTTGTGTGAAAAATGTCTGTGAATATTTATTATTTATTTATTTATTATAATGTCGTACGTTACTTTATAAAAGCTAAAAATTCATCGGCGGTCAGATACCAGGCAGTAAAGATCAATCAAGAAAATTAGGTAGGTACCTACGTACCTATTAGCGATGTAACGATGCACACGCCATCGACCGGACTACCCCTACGTAAAGCAGTTGGCACGCATTGTTTGGTCCGCCTATATTGGGCATGAGCCGTGCAAGCCTCGGAGTCAATTCACGAATGTGTTGGCGATGTCAAGCGACAACGCCAATAGCACTCCACCGCCAGCGACGACCGCCGCGGCCGCGGCCCTCAGGCGCATGATCGCGCCGACCGGTCGAACAACCAGCTTGAAAACCGAACTGGGCGTCTGACAAGTCCGGTCCGATGTCGCGCAGGTGCTGGACGATGCGGGCAGCGAGGATCCTCTCCAGCAGCTTACCCGCCTCGTCAAGCAGCACGATGGGCCTGAAGGTCCCGACCAAATCCGGCATCCACCCCGGCTTCGGCAGGACTACCAGCCTCCCCTCCTTTCAGCAGTCAGGGAACCGTCCGGGCGCTAGGCACGCTTCGAACAGTCCCCTGAGCCGGGGCTCCAGGTGGTCTAGAGCCAGGGCCAGCACCCGGGCAGCTATCCCGTTTGAGCCGGGGGAGGTGTTCTTGGAACGAAACCGCGAAACAGCCACCCCCATTTTCGACGCGGTTACGGGCGGTACACTGAGGTCGGCCTCCCGGTCGCTACCTGGCGGTGTCATGACCGAAGGCGTGTGCTCCGCCTTCGTCGTGGGAATAGGCCCTCGACCACCTTGATGAGGAGGCTGAGCTGAAGGGTCTTTGTGCGACCTGAGTGCGGGGCTAATACAATACTAAGCCTAATGGTTCGTTTTTATCGTATTCTTACGAGTATTCAAGAACTCCGTCAACTTCGGAGCGCTGTATATAAATTAATGAAATTAAACAAATTTATAGTGGAAATTATTCGTTTAAAAACCCTCTATAAGATTGCTCTAATGTGATTTTATTGTAAAATGACCAGGAAAAAAGTTATAACAGCCAAAAGAAAAGTTATTCAAAAATTTTCAGTTATTTTTTTTAATAACTTTTTTATTTTCGATTTTTGGATAAAAAGTAATAGAGTAAAGAAGTAGACAATTTAATTTGCTACAAATAATGTTTTACAGAATTTTCTGTAGGTTTGCTAGTTTACGAGATACAGCGCGAAAACCCTTTGCACCCCTTTTTCCAAGATGGCGCCCGGGGGACAAGGGTGGCGTCCCCACAAACTTGAACTTACGCTTATACAAAACCCCCTACACATCAAAAATAATAAAATTGCGTACTCTAAAAACGTAACCCTAAATGTAACTTTTCAATAGACTAAATATATTCGCAGAACATTCGCATCGTTTCATGCGAATACGAATGCGAATGCGAATTGTTGAAAACAGGCGAATATTCGCGAATGCGATTGCGAACATTCGTTACATCACTAGTAGTAGTATTAGAAATACGTAAAGGACTTAAAAAGTTTGGGTTTACATTTTGCAATTGGACTCAACCTCTTGGGAGCCAAATGTAATTATAAAAAATGCTGATCCGTTGCAGTCCATTGCGTAAAACAGATAACCTTAAGACTGCCAGAGATAAACAATAGATAAATAAAGAAAGCCTTTTTATAGTATTCACAAATCTTTTTCTTTAATTTCTACATTAGCAACATAATAATTGTTTAATTACTTCGAAGCCTTTTGGTAGGCCTTAACGTTTAATACTTATAGTTTTTAACTATGTAATAAATTATTATTAAGTTTAATATCAAAGCATTATGATAAAGAGAGCTATCGAGGTATTCGTCAAATTTTAGTGGATTTTAATTTGATGAATACAAATCTTAATTTATTAAAAATATCTCCTAAAATTATACCTATAGAATACGTGTAAATATTTCTTACAATTTTAATAATACGTAATTAATATAGGCATGTGGAAAAATAACTTTAGTTATACAATATAAATAAGGTACTTATAATTTAAGTAACAAAATAATTAAGACGCACAAAATCATTGACTAACTCAAGATAATCTAAACTACTGCATTTAAATTTTAAAGTAATACTGGCTATGATGCCTTATATAAATTATGTACATTTATTTAAAATGGAGCATTTCATTAACACCAAGAATAAAAAGACAAGACATTATATTTAATTAATTACACCAGACGGATACTTATCTTGCAATATG
This sequence comes from Leucoma salicis, assembly GCA_948253155.1. Classification (NCBI taxonomy): domain Eukaryota; kingdom Metazoa; phylum Arthropoda; class Insecta; order Lepidoptera; family Erebidae; genus Leucoma; species Leucoma salicis. The sequence goes on along the minus strand of OX411815.1, from coordinate 18,162,446 downwards.
TAGGTACATTAATGTACTAAACACTTTTCTTAAGACAATGTAAACTCGACGCGGTTCACAAGTGCTTAGCTCGATAGAAATCACAATTGAGGAGTATCTCTTCAAAAGGGCTTATTGTTCATTTAGGAAAAACGCTTTTTTTTTTAGTGTAATTAGAATATTATTAGAAGAGAAATAGAATATATATCTACAAAAACAGCATTCGCTACCACGTCGAAGAGACTATTTGTTTTTGTCGGTTTAACAAACATGGTTGACGAAATAAGTCCTTTTCAAAAGACACTACATAATTTCTTTAGATATAATACTTATAATAAGTACCAAAAACTGTATTGATGATCTCCCTTTTACTCCTAAGAAATAAATAATAGGTACCTCAATATATGTTTTCTCTTTTGGATTTGTTTACACATTCACAACCACATTTACAAATATGTGAACATATCACGACGAATATTTGCAGATCGTTAGCAATAATGTAGCGTACAATTAAAAGATTTTCCATAACAGTTGTAAAACACCCTGACTCGAGGCATAATATTCAAAACAGTATAACTTAAATATAAACCTAATGGCACTTAAGAAACATATGACTACTCTCCTTTTCAATTAATTTAACACAGCCCAGGACTTGGCAGTAATAAACTTAATTTCTACAAATAATAAAATTGAAGTGTCTGTTTGTAATATATAAAGCTTTTTAGTAAATGCATATTAAAGTATATAAATACCAATTTTTTTAAACATTGTGTCTTCTAATCTTGTCAGGCTAATCTCCGAAACGGCTGGACCGATTTGGACGGGGCTTCCACTGCCAGATAGCTGATGTTATTAGTAGAAACTTAGGCTAGTTTTATTGTGGATAAATAAATAGGGTTCCGTCCAAAAAAGAAAATAACTAAATTCCACGCGGACGGAATCGCGGGTATCAGCTATCTATTAAATATAATAACATTTACAGACACAACATATTCGCTACGCTTATAATACATTTCACATAACAACACAATTCTACATTCAAACATATCATACAAATTTGTCCGTCCTCGAGTTTAGTATTTTTGTCTATACCTCAAATATACGTCATGTATCAAATTTTTATTTAGGCAATACATTTTTATTGGTATTTTCCCAACTGGCTATTGATAATGTTAGATATTATTGGTAATGGCAACATTAAAACAATCTTTATATTTATAGTGGCACCACCTGTAATAATTTGTTTCTGTATATCTGTATCCGCTTTAATCTTTCACTTTCTATTAAAAGTTATATGTTGAGCATCGTTTTATTAGATAAGATTGATGATTCTATAGTATAAGAGATTCCAGAGCAAATAATTAATTATTGTAAGAACTATATTTTCATGCGTTTTGTTTATGTTATACAAAATGCTAATAAAATGAACACTATCTAAAAACAAAGTCTTTGTTTATGCTTGAAGTCGAGATTTAACTTAAAATCTACTTGTTATGAAACATTTTTTCTCATAACTTTGGAATACCACATACAATGTCTTATTAAAGTTTATACACAAACAAAGCTGTGGCACAAGCTACTTGGAAATGTAATTAAGAAAGAAATGTCTCGACCAACAACATGCCGTAAGTACTGAGCTCCCCTGTTCAATTAGCGGTAACCGCCAAATACTTCAGAATTCAGAGACCGGTAGGAGTAATAATTACAATTTATTTTACAATAAGAAAACCGTGTACATTCGCTAGGAACTTGTCAAAGTTATCCTGAAAGCGAAGTTTATGCGCTCTGAGGCCGTCAAATAGAACCCCGTTAGTGAGGACTCCGAAAGCCTCTTCTAGTCTAGGTACGTTCACGGGGTCATTGACCGCAAACGCTTCTATCAGCTGTCTCGCTAAACCTTCCAATAGAGCAGGTTTTACACAAGTAAGTGCGTAAATTGCCGCTCCAGCTGCTGGGATTGAATCTGGTGGTATTTCCATCTTGATAATAAGCATTAGAAGTAATTCAGCTAGTGTTAGTAAAGATAGTGCATAAGGGTTATCGTCGCCTAATCTACGGACTTTGTTGGATAGTCCGACAATAGTTTCACAGCAGAGAATGGACACGTCACAAGATACAGCGGTGAGACCTACCCGCAACGCAGTGATCACCATGTTGAAATCTTCCATGGGTAGGTTTGTTAACTGAAAAAAATAATAGATTTTGATTGTTACAAACGGGTTTAGCGTTAAGTTTTTAATGTTTTTCATATCAATTATTACGACTTCGTTATTTAACTTCATTTTCCCTCCTTTGATTGTTTTTGTCACTATGATTTAATTTGTTAGATCCCCCGCGGATTACCTCTTAGTAAAGATGTAGTCTTTAATAGAGTGTGTGTTTATTTTTTACTATATACTATATATTTATGCCAACAGATATAAGCTCCAGCAGTCAAGGGCCAACACATTTAATGTTCGACCGTAGCGCTTGTGGAGGGATGAAATATGAAAATATAACTTATTACAGGCATAGGAATACATGCAGCATAAAATATTCTAGAGGCCACCTGCAGAACAAACAGAAAGGATGCTAACTAAATTACCCTTTGATATTTGCACTTTTTCATTCCAGTTAATGTCATAACTTATTTAGTACTGAATTTCATGACTACTATGGCGCTTACTTATCCTGCGTTACATACAGATTTTTATTTTTTTCGGAAGTCTTTCATTGCTATATTACTATACTATATTTATATAAGTGTATAATAACACTATAGTAAACCAACGTTATTTCTACTCCCTTATTACTATGTCTAAAGATGGCTTCCCACAATCTGTAACTTCGCTGATGATACCCTGGGAAATTACTATAAATGTAAACTGACCTGTCCTGCGGCATCCAAGTCCCGCAACATCCTGTACGCGTGTTGAGCGAGTGTAGGCAGGGCCAGCAGTGGTGGGGTGATGAGAGGTAATAGCAGTCGCAGACCACGGGCACAGCGGTCGGACACGTCCCGTTCGGAGCCTGACCGTGCGATACTACATATCACTTCCATTAGCGCGCATATATCCTGTAATCAAATAAAACGAACGTGACCTTTTTAATCACTGAAAAGTCATTGTCTTTTTGGCGATGTAGACATATATCTATTAAGAAAAACATGAAATGAATTTCAGGAGCGCGAAAAGTGAAACCTTACTTTGTGAAAAGTAAGTTGCAAGAGAATGAGTATAGTAGTACATGCGTAGCGCTGTATATATGTATTCTAACTCATTCTCTCACATGTTAAATCCTAGAGACGTATGTTTTTTCTCTTTTTAGTTTCGCTTTTTCGTTTCATGGAGTTTCAAATGACAATGGTGACAAATAAGTTTTCACTTCAAAACTAAAAGTGAAATACAATACACGTTATGTTCAATTTCAATCAAACATTAGCTAGTAACTAAATAGTTAGTTAGTTAGTAGTTTCTAATTACCTCATATGCTTCCTCTTCAGCATCTTGAGGTATACTCGATATTTTACCAGAATTCCACCTCAGGTACACTTCAAATGTTGTGTTACATATTTCGAGAAATCTGGAAAATATAATACATAATGTTCAATTAAATGAATGGCCTAGTGGTTTATTTTTTGGACAAGAAATGTATAATATTTGGGTGATCATAGTCCGGAGCGTGCTCGTCGCGATCCCTGCCAGCCTGTAATTCACAGGCTGCAATCCGGCTCGAATGCGTACCGCAGTGCGGGTTAGGGCGTGCCCCAGAGGCGACGTGTAACCCCGCCCCCGTCGGTACGAATCACGCCTTCCATCACGCCTTGCCCAGTTTGGCGAGTCAAGGGGGGCAGAGTGTCGAGTAGGCACGTGGAATGTAAGAGGTGGTGTGGAAGGTAAGTTACACGAGCTGGTAACCGTCATGTCGGACAGACAGCTTGATGTGTTTTGTGTTGCAGAGACCAAGCGAAAGGGTAGCGACGCCCGTGATCTTCCTGGTGGCGGGTTAGCTCTGTGGTCTGGTGTACCGCAGAGCGATCAGGCCAGCATGGGAGTGGGGGTGTTGTTGTCCGCTCGCTTGGCCTCAGGTGTGAAAGACTACGGAATGTTCGATCCAAGACTTCTATGGGTCCGAATAAAACTAGGTGTCACCAGGGTCTTCATGGTCGCAGCTTATGCTCTCGTAGGCTCCTCGGTGGCATCGGATCTAGTGATGTTCTGGGATTATGTTAGGGAAGTTCTGGATTTGGCAGAAGCTAGTGAACGTGTGATTGTATGCGGAGACTTGAATGGATGGGTTGGGACCAAGCGTCCAGACTTCGAGGATGTGCTTGGTTCATTTGGTGATAAGAGAGTGAATGATGCAGGCAGGCTCATTGCGGATGTATGTATGGAGAGAAACCTTATTGTGTCAAACACATTTTTTCAATATAAGGACATCCATATGTATACATGGAGAAGGAATGAGCAGAGAAGTATGATAGATTTAATTCTGGTAGACAGTCGCCTCCGAAGTAAAATTTTGGATACAAGAGCCTACAGGGGTTCCACTGTCGACACGGACCACTATCTCGTTACTGCGAGATTTAGTGGTCTGTTCAGAAAGTGGAGACACTGGCGAGAGCGTGTCCACTTCGGAGGGCTTGAAAGAATAAAGATTGAAAAGTTGCAAGAAGAGTGTAAGAGCAAAGTATGCAGATGGTGTCCGTGAACGGCTGACAATGGCAAGTCAGCCGGGATCTGAAATAGAAGAATGCTGGAGAGTATTGTAATGATAGTATGGTAGATACAGCGAAAGAAGTATGTGGATGCTCAAAGAAGCATAGGAAAGTGAAAGGTGATGCATGGTGGGATACGGAAGTAGCAGCTTCCGTAGACCAAAAGAAGAAAGCGTGGCTGGACTATGTATCTTCTTTGAACCTGAGTGCAAGTATGAAAGAACAGAAGAAAGAAATATACCGGCAACGTAAGAATGACACCAAAGCCTTAGTGAAAGAGAAGCGCGATAGAGCAAATATGATTGCAGAAGAAAGGCTGACCAAAAACTTCGAGAGCAACACCAAAATTTTTTGGAGGGAGGTGAAGAAATCTCGGAGTGGTTGGTCAGCTTTCAGAATGAATAAAATAAGGTCTAAAGGTGGAGACATTCTTACGCAAACATAGATGTGTTAAGCCGATGGAGTGAATATTTTGGTGATATGTATGCGGATGTTCAGAGTGATGCTGGTGCCACATGTGGTCTAACAGATCAGCATTCGGTACCGGCATCCTCTGATGACATTAGTATGGATGAATTAGAATGGGCGATTAGAAGTTTGAAAAATGGTAAGGCAGCGGGTATTGATATGCTGTCTGCTGAGATGATCAAGCTTGGAGGCTCATGTGTCTGGGAATCCATCCTGATGCTTCTCAATTTATGTTGGAGCTCAGGAATGGTTCCCAAGGACTGGAGAAGCTCAGTCATCGTGCCCTTGTTAAAAAACAAGGGTTCACGTTATGACTCTGCAAACTACAGAGCCATAAGCTTGACCAGTTTGGCAGCCAAAGTGTATGGTAAGATTATTGAAAGGAGAATGAGGATGGTGTCTGATGAATTTTTGTGTGAGGCACAAGGAGGTTTCAGGTGTGGAAGAGGATGCATGGATCAAGTGTTTTCTCTGCGCAACAATGTGGAGAAGCATCTGGCTGTAGGCCAGAGAGTTTTCTGCAGTTTTGTGGATTTGAAGAAAGCATTTGACACTGTTGTACGAACGGAACTTTGGGACATTTTGCCTGAGTATGGTATTAACGGCAGACTGCTACAAGCGGTGCAGTCCAACTACATGGACTGCAGAGCTTGTGTGCGGCTGGATGATGGAATGTCACCCTGGTTTGATGTCAATATCGGCGTTAAACAGGGCTGCGTTCTATCAGCCAGACTGTTTATCATATATCTGGATGTCTACAAAGGTTGAATGAAATGAATGTGGGAGTTCAGATGGGCGACTCAGTGGTTAACTCTCTGTTATATGCAGACGATGCGGTCCTATTAGCGCAGTCTGCGACTGACCTGCAAACCCTAGTCGACGTAATGGCAGAAGATTGTAAGAAAAGGGGCCTACGTGTGAATGTGAGCAAAATTAAAATAATGGTTTTTGAAAGAGAAGAAGCCAGAACAGATGTTAGAGTAGCAATAGGAAATGATGTGCTAGAACAAGTGGATGAATTTGTATATCTTGGATGTGGATTTAGTCGGGATGGAAGGTACACCACTGATGTAGAGAGACAAGTGAATGCGGGAAATAGAGTGTACGGAGCATTGGGACAACTTCTCAGCAGCCACCACCTCAGCCAGAAGGCACGTGTCGCAATACACAACGCAGTGCTTGTCCCAACGTTATTATATGAAAGCGAGAGTTGGGTATGTAAAAAGGAGCATGAGAGTAAAATCAATGCGGTCGAAATGCGATCTCTGCGGAGAATCTGTGGAGTGAGACGGACTGACTGCATTCGTAACAATGACGTAAGAGAGCGAGTAGGTATGAAAGAGAGTATTGGTGTAAAGATGCGAAAGGGAATGCTCCGATGGTTCGGGCATGTGGAAAGAATGCCGGACGAGCGACTGGCTAAGAAGATATACAATGCGAAAGTGGAAGGATGTAGGTACAGGGGGAGACCGAGACTTACCTACCTAGAACAAATTGGTCATGTATTGAAGGAAGGTGGAGTCAGGAGTCTCCGAAACCGGCGAGCGTGTATGAAGAGAGTTATGAATGTTGAGGAAGCAAGAGATGTATGCAAGAATAGAGCCTCTTGGCACTCTGTTCTCTCTGCCTACTAATGTATTTGTGAGACAACTGCCATTGTTGTAATTGTATCTAAAGCGGATTTCTTCATCACCATGTACGTCAGTGGAATACTTCATTAACCTTATACATTTCTGTAATTCTCAGTATATATTTAATAAATTGACAGGATTTTAATCGCTTGCCATGCCAAAAATGCCAAAATTCACAAACCGTAACCGACGACGGTGTTGTCACATTTAAAAAATTTGCATTTTGTAGGGATATTGAAGTGATTTGGGTACTAAAACTATACATCAGTTTTTTTTAAATTAGTAAATTTTTTCAAATATTCTTGGGGTACGTCGTAGAATACCTGAACGTGGGACACTTATGTACCTGTCATTGATCGAAAGGGTTTTCTTTGCAGCCCGTATGTGTATGACCATGCATTTATTTACCAACACATATTTTTTTTCGACTACTTAATGTTATTTTTTTACATCACTCATTGTCTCACTGTTTAACACAGGTGGGAGAAGGCATACTTCACAAGCTTTCAGATTACCTCCATGATCATTTGCTACACAGAGCAGTAATAATTTGCGAATAAATACGAACAAGCATAATTGCTATAAGTCCGAGGCGTTTAGTCGAAACGTTACCCTTACAGTGAGGATCGAAGACTCGAGAGACTCCTGACTCTTCCTTCCTTCAATACATGACCGATTTGGTCTAAGTAGGTGAGTCTTGGTCTCTCTTTGTACCTACGTCCTTCCACTCTCGCATTGTATATCTTCTTAACCAGTCGCTCGTCCGGCATTCTTTACACATGTCCGAACCATCGGGGCATTCCATTTCGCATCTTTACACCAATACTCTCTTTCATATGCTCTTTCCGGACTATATTTATGCAAAATTTCTTGCTAATCAGTTGGGTAGTTACGGCGTAAAAGCGTAACAAATAAATTCACCTTTGCGTTTATAATATTAGTAAGGATGTAACGATTTACTTACTTATTTGCATTTTGTGCTTGTACAGAGTGAAGCATTCTTTTAGCGCTCTTAGCGAGTAAATTCAATGCTGGCAACACCACCCCAGGGTAATTGTGATATCTGAATATTATTCCAGGTATTTTGTCTAAAGTACCGATTAGCATCATGAATTGTTCGTCCATTGTGCCGACCTGTAGAAAAAAAATACATTTATTCCTTTATAAGCCAACGTTGGCACATGAACTTTTGGCTCACATACGTAATTAACGGTACCAAGACCACATCGAACCTTGTTTTTTATTGCTAACGATGGCAGACGAGCCACAGCCCACCTGACGGTAAGTGGGAAGCTGTGCCCGCTAAGTCATCGCAGTCACCGCTTAGCTGTCTAGAGCACTTTCCCGGATTGGAAGGGCCATTGGTTCGAATCCCGCGCGCAGTAAACTCTTTTTCCACTTTCATTTAAAGTAGATGAGCATGTCAAGTGCTAAAATACAGTTTAAAATACTGTCACAAATTGTTTAGACTCCGTCCGACTATTTCGGTTACAGAGCTCCATAACATCCCTAATTATCACGAGCTGAGCACTAAAGCAATAGAGATTTACGGTACCTCAAGCACTCCCTCCGTGATGCCGATGAAACAGTCGAGCGTGTCGGCCAGCATGTTGCGAACTGGCTCCGTATCGCATGACATGTTTATTATATTCATCAACTTCTCTTGTAACGCTGCCGTACTTGACAACAGACGATTCCTCACTTCACCTATAATAAACCATTTTTTTTATACGGCGTGAGTGGCAAAAAAACATACCTAATGGCAAGCTGTTACTGTAGCCTGAAGCTGGCCCGCCGATGCAGGTGTAAGGATGCAGGGTGAAGTAGTATAGTTAATAATGACATTAAATATTCCGAAGTGGAAACGGACAAAGTCACAGACAATAATACATTTTGCCTTAATATATAATCGGCAAGAATAATACTAATATGTACATAGTGCTATGTAGCGTACCCTCGGCGTACGTGGCAGCAATAGCGAAAGCTCTATGTAGTTCTTTCCTTAATTTTCCAGGCAGATTGCACCCGCTTGCTTCCCATTGAAGAAGTGCTAGAAACTCTTCACAACTTGCAAGTGGATTTTGTCTGAAACAAGTGACAAAGTATTTAAGATTTTTTTTAAATCAAGCTCTGCTCTCTGTTACGGATGAGAAAGACAATTAATGAGAAAGTGACGTTAAACGATACATACGACGATATAGCTCACGTTCAAATCAGCACCCGGATTACGTATCTTGCAGACGATTAGCAACAGTTGAAAATTGTGCAATAGCTGCTATCAAATGTGAGTTTCGTATTATGTAATAGCAGACAACCAGCTATCGACAGTGCTGCCTCTACTGAGCAATTGACAAATTAAAAATGCATACGTCGCCATTGCAATTTAATGAATAATTTATCAAAACCGCCGTGTGGAGCCGGCATTAGAATTGTCCCGCCCCTCTCTACCCACGGGAGTCGTAAGAGCCGACTGAGGGTATACCGAGGGAGTGGGCAGCAGCACTCCCTCGAGTGTTAACAACATAAACTGCGATCGCCAACCCGCCTGCCAAGCGTGGTGATTACGGCATTATCCTCCATGACGGGACCGCTCGTTGTGGCGTTCTCTTGGGGAGGTCTATGTCCAGCAGTGGACGTTGAAAGGCTGATGGATGGATGGATAACAAGACGCTGATGGCTTACGTGACACCTTTTTTTTTACATTTTGCGACCGGTCGCGCACTTACTGCGCAGCTTTCGCGTGGCGGTTGCAGTCTGCTATTTTTTACGTAAACAGCCCTCAGAGCGTGCACAGCTCGCGCAGCTACAAAACGTAATTGTCAACGGTTTCATCCTCGCCACCATGGGTCGTTCGAGAGTGAAAGTCATATCGCGTTCAAATCATAAACGCGGAAAATGCCACTATGCCAGCAACGGCTAGAGTCGAGGTTCATACTCCACAGGGCTGCCCTCGGTTAGCACTGCTTAAATATAGGGTTGAAAGCCTTCTGCGCTCACCACTGGTCTGGGTAAGGTTGTCGTAGCCATCCGAGCATAGCCATAGTTACCATAAATAGAACTAGCGCGCTCCGAGAAAGCTAAACTACATAAGTGAACGAAATACGACGAAAAAAGTCCTTATAATCCTATAAATAACTAATAATATCACTATTTAGATATTTTTAAATATATTTTTAGCATTTGATATGCTTAGCACTATACATTAAACACAAAGTGAAAAATGTGAAATCGAAAATAACAATCACGAGCAGGATTTGAACCTGCATCTCCTGGATACCGACCGTCCAGATGCTTTGCCAATGTAGCCATCGTGACAATTGCTCATGACTGTTAATTTCGATAACACTTTCATACTTAACGTCTTTGGGTGACGCCTGCGCCATCTGTCGGAAGTATTTTCATACATTATACCGACCAGGTAAACTTAATTTTACAATTAATATTTTTACCTAATAATTCACTTTGTGCTTAATAATAAAATCACTCTCAACGAAATTTCAATAAATTCTTCATTCGAGTAGCCCTGGACCCCCTATTTTTCTGATACTATTTGTTTTAAATAAGCATCATCAAATTATTTCTGAAGTCGATAAAATAATAAATAAAAAATCATAACACTTCCATGAAATTTTTTATTTAATGGTTTGTGTGAAATTCTATTACCCTTTTGTTTTCGTAATGTAATTTGTCACCGAGTCCCTGCAGATACTATACGGAACCTAAGTTCCATGACTGAGTTAGACTTATAAGCTGTAAAGATACGTAAACAATAACAAGATACAGAAAGAGACGTAGTATATTGCTTCATATATTAATACGTACTTGCGTTGCGACTGTGCCAAAGTAGTTAACAACTGTAAGGCATGATTTGCAGCGGTGGGTTGGGCCCCCTGATGACGTAGGCACACCGCCGCTCGAGATGCCAGCCGTGATACCACCCATACCACTCCGCGAGACGATCGACCGAATGCCGCCTCTAGTATTGGGGACATCTGTAATACACAAAGTAAGGTAAACGATACACCCAAATTGTCACGGTGAATTTAGGATAAAGATCGACGAAACTGGCAACCATTGAAGTAGAAAAGCGATTTTAAGAAATAAAACTAAGAACGTTAAGGTTGTCAAAAAATAAAAGGCCCGTTTTGACATTTGAGAAAGACCCTATATGAGAATGTAACTTGGAATGAAACTGAAAGAAACAATAAAATAATAATTAATTACATAGTGTTTTTAAAAAATACATATTCAGTGTTTTTAAAAAATACATATTTTTGGCGCGTTAAATAATATGATAGAATATATTTTTTATTTGGACACAGTTGCCTCAGGTCGTTTTTGAAGGTGTCACTATCCCTATAAGGGACAAAGTTAAAAATTTAGGCTTAACAATTGACTCAAATTTTACTTGGGGGCCACGACTCCAAGAAGTTAGTCGCAAGATCTTTGCTTCTGCAGGTTCTTTGAGGCAATTGCGCAATTTTCTCCCTACTTCTACCAAAATTACGCTTGCAACTTCTTTACTTCTTCCTATCCTTGACTACGCAGATGCCAGCTATCCAGATCTCGCCGAAAACCAATTGGATAAACTTGAGCGCCTCCAAAATTTCTGCACAATATCCATATTTGGTCTACGCAAGTATGATAACGTTTCTCAATTTCGAACACAGCTTAAGTGGTTACCAATACGACATCGCCGGAACACTCATATTCTCTCTTTACTATATAATGTACTGTTTAACCCTTCTACTCCTTCCTATCTCAAAATTCGATTTGAATTCCTCCATGATACACATAGTAAGTGCTTAAGGACATACTACTAAAACTTGAGGTTAAAAATGCCGTTACATTCCACAATTTTTTTGGCAAATCTTTTACAGTCACAGCGATAAGCCTGTGGAATGCCCTACCAGTAGAAATAAGACGGGCAGAGACTATATCCAGATTTAAATTATTAGTTAGAAATAATTATCTAAATGAGTAAATTATATTCCTTACACAAACTTATCATTGATGAATTCTTAAGAATTAATTCGTATACTTAGCTAAGTATTTATGTTATTTTCATAATATTTGTGTATCGTAATTTATTACGTACGTTATTATAGCTAAATTATTTGTATGTAGTATATTTTGATCTATTTATTTATATGTATTTAAAATTTATATATGCAGGTATTCGTTATGTTACACCAACAACTACCACTCTCTCTCTCTCTCTCTCTCTCTCAATCGTGTCCATCCAAAGGTTGCCTGTTCTACCAGGCTATTTTATTAGTAATAAGGCCGCCCATTGTACCACATAATGTAAGATTTGTTTCTGTACTTCTCTACTGCAGTATTGGTGTACAATAAAGTATATAATAATAATAAATAAATAAATATATTAAGAGTATTCTTTTCGAGCTTACTTTATAGCATACAATTTCTAATTATTACGAAACGTCTCAAAAACAGTTACGTTCTCAGTCTTTTTTTAAATACTAGTGTTGTAACCAATTAATTACCGAATTACACCAGCTTCATTCGATTTTAATATTGTGATCTTTACTGAAAAGAATGACCTTGGCGCTCAAACGCGAAAATAAAACTTTGAATTACCGACACTGATTTCTATAGAATGGCTTGTCTCTGACCAAGCGGCACGTGACTTAACGACGACTTAACGTCCACGCACGCACTGCGCAGCTTTTTTGGTGAATGATGCCTTATATATTCGAGTCTAAAAGTACAAAAGAATATAACGAAGAAATAGACGCAAATTAATTCACAGAGTGGTTTACTAACTTTTTAACAAACCTCCCCGAAGAGTGCATAATCATTATGGACAATGCATCTTACCATTCAGTTCATATAGAGCGGAAGCACCTACTCAAGCAAACAAAAAGGCTGATTTAGTGGCATGGCTACAAAGACAAGGCGTTGAAGCTGACATAAAATTGTTGAAAGCTGGATTGATAAAACTTCAGCATGGACACAAAGTGATAAGAGCGCCGCCGTGCCATTGTCAGTACAACGCTATTGAGTTGATCTGGGCTCAAGTCAAAGGATACGCAGCACGCCACAATATAAAGCCGCCATTCGCCACTAAGAAAATAATGACATTGCTGAAAGAAGCTTGTGCCAAAATTACTAAAGAAGACGGAAAAAGTGGTAGAAAAATCTCAATAAATAATATTACATCATCGCTCAACGAGCCGACAACCGTTGGGGAAGAAAGGTTCTCGAGTAGCGACCGCGTATCGCACGGCGCAGCGTAGGACCGCCTCCCACCAGGTGGACCGATGACCTGGTCAAGGTCGCAGGCATTAGTTGGATGCAAGCGGCACAGGACCGTTCGCTGTGGCGTTCTCTTGGGGAGGCCTATGTCCAGCAGTGGACGATGAAAGGCTGATGGATTGATGGATATATGGATGAATGTTATTGTAAGTAAAAATATTTAATAAGACAAATCGACCTGTCATACCATTGTATCATTTCAAAATACCTAATATTAAAGTTTAAGTTAAATTTTCTAATCAGAACTTTAATTCAAAGCATTTTACAATACATGATCAAGTCGATCAAGTACTCATACAAACTTCAATCGATTGATCGTATCGATGACCGAGTCGTATGGTTACATCACTAGTTACGTCACGATGACAAATTTCAAAACGGGTCTATTACATTTTTAGGACTATAATGAAAACACAAAGTGCGAAAATGTTAACTAGAAAATATATAATAGGGTTCGAACCCACGCCTTCTGAATACCGTTCTGTAGTAGACAAGCATCTGAACATTTGCACTCTGTCTTGAATAACTAACTGATGAATAATGAACTATATTTTAAAAAATAAACTTACTTCCGAATATAATGATGGCTGCGGCATTAAATATGAGTTGGCCCATATTTTCAATAACCAAGATATAGTCGCTGAAACTTCTGGACTAAACACGTTACCAAGACCGGCTTCTAAAGCAGCACACTCCCAAGCGCTAATACGAAACACCTCGCCCAATATTCTAAAAAAAAAAACCTCATAAATGTCTAAACTCATTACTCGGTTACTGGTCCTAGTAGTGTTGGAATCGCCTTTTTATTCTAACTATATTCAGCAGAATAACATTTAATATTTATATTATACTGGCAACCCGGGAGCGTATTAGGTCATTGTCCGCGTTTGTCAGTTTTATAATCTACTCCTAAACCAAACAATAGATTATGAAACGGTTTTCATTGTGCTTTAACCATATTTTCAAGGCAATACCTACATGCTAAGTTAACTTTTTTGTGATTAATATTTTTTAGTAATTTGGCTGCACAGATGGAAGAGTGGTTTAGATACCGACCACCCGTGCCGAATTTTGTTTCATTAACAAGTCTTTTTTTTTATAATTGCATCCGTGTAAAGCAAAGGCGTGTCGCTACAGTCGGATTCATAATTAACTGCAGTAAACTGACAGATCGAGTGTTGTCAGTTTATGACGAAAAAAAATAGTGATAGGAAATAACGAACGAATGGTTTCAAAATTTATTATTTAATTAGTTTGTATGAATTTTGCTGCAATGGTGGTTTTCGTATATTTATATTTCATTATTAGGTGTATCGGCATATTTGCCATAGGAGATGAAAAATAAGGGTATCACCGCGAAAAATTGTACGTTCATTACATTTTACATGTTTACATTTTATTTTTCTTATAGCATCGTTATTTTTTTAATGGAATTTGTTGGACATTTTACCAAATGCTATTTTTGTGTTATTTTAGGTTGTTCCAAAAAATGTAAGCTATCTCTGGCAGATTTGTTTATTTTTTGCTTTCTGTTTCGTTGTAATACTTTCATTCGCATACAAAAAAAAATGTCCAACTACCACACTTCTTTTTTTGTTAAGGCGGGAAAAATTTGTTCCTAACCGCACACCCCGTCGTTCGGGGCAACAAACAGGTTAGTGTGGGGCCTTCACCCACTAAAGAAACCCGCCGTGTGCCGTCTCTCCGCCTTTATTGACAGGAACTATATTACATTTCTTCGGTGGATCCAATTACCACCCTTGCATCTAAATCTGTCATCAGACCTACTAAATTAATGGCTAGAGCAATTTTTTAAATTGATTTGACTTGAACTAAAAAGTAGCAAATAATATTATCATAAATAATGATTCTAATCAAGCGTGAGGTGCTTCACAACAAATGTTAGAAATATGTAGTTCATTGATATAGTAAACAGCATCCCACGCTTATTTAATTCATTATTTATTGTAATATATATTACACTACTATATCTATAGGCGTGTCTGTACACAAAACATTTTTTTTATATTTTTTGTCTGTTTATCTATTTATCTGTATGTGTTTGTCTGTTTGTTCGTTCGCGCATCACGCAAAAACGGATTTTGATGCAACTTTTTTTATTTGATAGCTCTTGATTAAACTTAAAAACTAGTATATTAATATGTTTACAATTAGTACGCAGTAAAATTATGTATTTAATTCTGTAGTCCACGCGGACGGATGTGGTCGCCTGAATCTATTTATGTATGAAACTTAATTGATATTCGATAAAAAAAAATTAAGTTCTATTATGATTCTAAACGTTTTTACGGGATTTATACCATGTAAATTTTTACTTACGAGTTTCCGATATTTCGGCACTGTTGCAAGCGCCATGATCACGGAGCCGTAAGTGTTGTGTGTCGTGATCGAGCTCGATACGTGAGTGAGACCAGTGGTAGTGGTTCTATAGATAGTGTTGCGTGTCATAAACGAGTGAGAAAGCGGGTAGACAGATATTTCTAACCGCAGAATAATAAAAACTATTCCCACCCGCAAGGACTTCAGTTGCTCCGTGATCATGGCGCTTGCAACAGTGCCGAAATATCGGAAACTCGTAAGTAAAAATTTACATGGTATAAATCCCGTAAAAACGTTTAGAATTATAAGTGACCATGAAAGTTTGAAATTCTATATTTCTATTATGATCTTCAGAAAAATTATATCGAGACCTAAGTTAATATTTGTCGATAGTTATTTTACTCCATATCCGACACAATAACTACCTGGCTCCCATGTGTCATGGTTAAATGATAATAGTAATAGAAAAATAAATAGAGTCGGATTAATGGGCCGATATTTATAGCTTTATTGTTTGTGCGTACGATACTTACGGGGGAGAGGGTTTTTGTATCTGATAGCCACTTTAATAGACAAAACCTCATGCTTACCCTTTTATTTTTTTAAGGATTGTAGGTAGTATATCTTTATTATAATACAACATGTAGATATTTTATAGTAAACTTTAACTATGAAACATACTACTAAGCTACTACACGTCCAATGCAAAATTTCACCACTATCATTTTTTATGCAAAGAAAAAAAATAGTGATATGTGGTATATGCGGTCAGTGTAATCAAAACACTATAATGTACTAATGAGGTCAGTGGAGGTTTCAGACCTAGTGTTCGTATATTGAGGTTTTATTTTTTTCTCCCAACGGTATAGTGGTCGAAGGCGTACACCAAAATACCTGAACGGTGACAAAAATGGTTTAACACTGAAGTAATGTAACACAGTTCCAGTGATCCGCCAAAACAGACGGCACACGGCGGGTATATTTAGTAGGTGATGGCCCACTACCCTGTTCGTTGCCCCGAACGACGTGGTGTGCGGTTAGGTACATATTTCCCGCCACAACAAAAAAAAAACCAACGGTTTCAAAATTGGTTCCGTATTCAAAGACAGCTCTGTTACATATATGTTATAATAGTTGGGATATACTTCATCCATCCATCATCAGCCTTTCATCGTCCACTGCTGGACATAGGCCACCCCAAAATGGGGGTTTTACCATAATCGCCACGCTTGGCAGGCGGATTGGCGATTGCAGTGGATGTTTTTAGTACACAGGGGAACGCTGCTGCCCGGTCCCCCGATAATCTCCTAGTCGGCTTTTACGACTCTCATAGGAAGAGACAGGATATACTTATCCTTACTAATATTATAACTGCGAAAGTGCTTTTCTTTGTTAAGCTTTCACGCCATAATTACTCAATCAATCATCATGAAATTTAGTATACATATAGTCCAGAAAAGGGATGGTTTATAGAGATCATCTGTATATTTGGATCTGTAATTTAGCACTTGCTCTGCTACTTTAAAGAACAAATTATTTGTGAAAGTGGTTTTATAAAGATTATATTAAATTGTAATAAATTGGCAATTTAAAAAAGTGGCCCATGAGTTTCTTGCCGTGTTCTTCTCATGAAAGGCTTTACTTCGGAATCCGGCCGCTTGTGGCGATTGCAATCGCCACTTTGTTATTGCGGACGCACTCGCCTCAGGCGCTCGTGTTGATTATTAGTGTATTCTTGACGATTTTAAGTGCTATTTAATAGGCCTATGAAATAAAGATATTTTTGAATTTGAATTAGTGGAAAAAGAGAGCTTTACTGCGAGCAGGATAAAATAAAAATTTAAAAGCAGTCATGAGGACTGCCGACAGAAGTGAAAACTTAAAATTACAAAATAAAAAATCTCTCCTATCCTTCATATCGAACTTAAGATTTCTGTACGTAATCCACCTCATGCGTCACTAGACTAGTTTAAATAAAGGTAAGGTAACCCTATTATCTTTTTTACCAATATAGGTTTTCCTTGTTTACTTGACTCCGAGCACAATAAGTATTTGCGTAAATCAGTATTATAATACATTCGTGCCAGATTCAGAATCTGTTATCGTACGTGAAAAGAATTAATTTGTTTTTTTTAAAAAGAACGTGTTGGGACACGTCAAGTGAACGAGGAAATCAGATAAAAAAAAAAATAAGATAGATCTTCCTATTGTGTCGCAAATAGACACGTGTACGTCTTGACAATACAATAATTGTTGCTATGGAATCGTTAATGCTGTTGTAAGGTAAAATATTCTGATGCTGCCCTGAGATATGTCAAAGCCAAATTCTCGTCACCACTTTTATAAATAATAATTTTTTTTGTTGTTGCGTATGATAGCAGACGTGCTACGGCCCACGAATGATAAATAGTAACCGTCACTCATGGACTCTATACCGGAAGTATTGTCAAGCCGCTGCTCAGCATTTCATTTCACAGATATGAAATCAAAAAATTAGCGGCTATCTCCTGCTACAACCAAAACACACCGATGTGCGCTATACTCCCACTTGGTACCCAACCCTACCCAGTAATGCAATGGGTGATAATTGCTTCCCTTAGTCGCCTCGTACGACACCCGTGGGAAATAATGGGGTGATGACACTTGTATTCTTAGTCCATCATCACACGGACTACATTGTTTGGAGTTTTGAAGTACTACAACATTTTATTGTAGTCATTATTTTAAAATATATTTTAAGGTATAGGGAGCGTACCACTGAAGTCTACTATTTCCAGGGGTACACCAGTACGACCACTGAAGGAATGTAATATAGTTCCGGTGGCCCGCCAATAATGGCGGAGAGTCGGCGCGCGGCGGGTTTCTTTTGTGGGTGAGGGCCCCACACCTCCCTGTTCGTTGCCCCGAACGACGGGGTGTGCGGTTAGGAACAATTTTTTCCCGCCTTAACAAAAAAAAAAAAAAGTGTGGTAGTTGGACAATTTTTTTTGTATCTTTTATTTTTGTAATTATTTGATGTTTTTTGGATCGGAATTTGAAACCGTTTCAAATTCCGATGCATGGTTTAGAAGAAGAAACCGGACAAACAGACCGCACAGATGTCGGAGTGGTTTAGATACGGGCCTCCCGCCCGAGTGTTATGGGTTCAACTCTTTGTATGATCCACAAAAGGTTGTTCTGAGTCTGGATGTACTTTGTGTCAGTGAAATTGTATGTTTATAAGTCTCCAGCGATACAAGGGCCGCCATTTCCTTAGGGAAGGGTGTTGCCTTTAAAAAAAACTGACGTGGATAGCTACTTTACTTTACTCGTACCTATTATGAAGCTACAACAACTGATCGAACGTACAATTAGTAATCAGTTTTATAGTCATGGTACTGAAATGTACTGTGAAACATATGGCTGTACACCATCTACACTAAAGGCAAGGTTGAATAACTCATGGTGCTAAGCCCTGACATATTCTTTTTATTTGTGTAAAGCAATTTTCAATTTTGATTTTAGAGAAGATAGCCAATTCGGTACACAATATTCTATAGTACTGTATAGTAGTGTACACACCAGGGGGGTTAGGCATAATGTCATATTTCACGTGTCGATCGTATCGTCTCGCTTGTACGATCACCGTGATTGACTAACGGATTATTGTGACATCACGCGTCGGTTTCTCAACCAATCACAGTGATCTCGATACGGTCGACACGTGAAATATGACATTCTGCCTCAGGGGGCAGAAGAGCTCATTGGTGACCGATTGCCATACAAATATAATAAAAAATAATCGGGAGAGCTTGTACCAGCAGGCTCGACTGGAGAAGTACCACTCTCCCACAGAAGATTAGCGAGAAACAACAGTTGTTACTTCTGCCGTCCTGTTCCATATTGGGAGTGAGAGTGCCTGAGACCCAAATCCCCTCCCTACTATCATCTCGTTATTATCCTTCCTATCCTCTCCTTAGCATCGTTCCCATTCTCTTATTATTATTATTCCTCTCCACCGTCTATCCCTGTCCCTGTAGATGGCGCTAGTGATGCCTCTGATGTTGCTGGTGTCTATAGGCTACGGTAACCTTCTTTCGCATCACCTCCTTATTATGTTTCCTTTCACGGGGCTCGTGGCGTAGTTCGTGCACGAGGTCGTGGGTTCGATTCCCACTCAGGACAATTATTTGTGTGATGAACACAGATATTTGTACTGCGTCTGGGTATTTTCTATCTATTATATGGGTCTTTACAAAAAAAAATGTATTATATATTATATCCGCAATCTGGTATCCATAGCACAAGCGTTAAGCTTAGTTTGGGACCAGAGGGCGTTGTGTGAAATGTCCGTGAATTTTTATTATTATATGTTCCTCATGTTCCTATCTCGTGAACTTAGCGCTGCCCGAGTGATGACTACCCTACGGTAACCGTTAATTATTTATTATTAGGTAATTATTTATTATTTAATACTTTCTGATATTTACGCGAATGTTACACATTTTGAAATAAAATTACGTTTACGAAATCTATAGCGTTTACTTAATTTTCTACTATTTTACAAAAAATCATATAACTGTGGGTAGATGAAACCGTTGAAACAACATATCAGCCTTGGACGTCTACCATCAATAGTCGGAATTTTAATTCGATTCCAGATTTGACAATTTCAGTGTTGCAACGTTATGACAAGTACTAAATAGTGACGTTGTGAAATTATTCGATACGGAAATGGAATATTTCCGGATCGATTCCTCTCGTTTATAGTAGTATATCTAAACCACTACTACTTTAATATGTGGTATCATTATTTTACAAAATGACAGTAGCTAATGTCAAATGTGGAATCGAATTATAATTCCGACTATATGTCCACCCGTGATCATGAATGCTGTAGAGTGTAGAGTATTCGAAACCTCGGGATAGTAGAAAATCAAGTAAACGTGATAGATTCCGTAAACTTAGTTTTATTTATTATTATTATTTTGTAAAAATAACAAAAATACTTACTTCAATATGGGATCCACATTATCAGTATTATTACTTTCACCAACTAAGAATCTCAGAGAGGCATCAACGTCAGCATCCTTTGACAAACTGTACTGAATGATCTCCATTGGCATCATAACTATCTCACCTTCCGTGCAGTCTATTGCGAGAAAATGACCTGAAATCAACACAAATTATATTAAACCCAAACATACACTTACGCTACTTCCTAGAGGGTTAGGCAGAGACATCCGATTAGCAATTATTGTCATGAATCCGGCCTTACACTGCTCACTTTTCGTCTCGTGGGAGCGAGACATCTGCTATATAGAGACAAATAGTACACCAGCCGCGCGAAGACCAGGAGACAACAACATTACATCTATGATGTATGCTTAGGTGATATATATATATATATATATATATATATATATATATATATATATATATATATAGAACTGCATCTGTTGTGCAGCGGTAGTGTGGGCGGCTGCTGATCATGAGATCTCTGGTTCGATCCCCGGGTCGGGCAGTGTTATTGAACTATTTCGTAAAAAGAAAATTTCTCAGTATCAGCCCAGAGTTTAGAAATGTGACCGGACATAACTGGCGAATCGTGGGTGTGTAATACACCTCTGCCTACCCCCTCGGGGAATGCAGACGTGATCCTGTATTTTTTTTCTATGTTTAGTCCTTGTATCGCGTTGACTTTATAAACATAAAATTAACGGACATAGTAGATACACGCAAACTCCGAACAACCATTTGTGGGTCACTAAAATAAATGAACTATACGGAAATCCAACCCACAACTCTGGTTTGGCATTTAAAACATCACGGCATCTGTTTCCGTCCAACTAATGTTGTGAAGATGTTTTTACACTTTTACATTAGGTGGGTCGTAAAATAACATATGACCCGCCTGATAAGCTAACATAGGCCATGTTAGCTAGTACCCTAGGATTTGTCTCCTATAAGAGATGGACAGGGAATATGATAAGGGTATCAAGTGGAGATGAAACGAATATCACATAGTTCATTTCTTTAAATACCTGCGAAACCGTTTCATATTTACTTTCCCATTTGAAATGTTATGATAACAATGGGAATGAATTTACCAGTTATCATCAATATCCAGTGCAGGTCTTCGAACAGGCTCATTAATTGTTCACCACCACTGACTGGTAGCTTTCCCATGTGCATCAACTGCAGTTGGCTCTCTAATCTAAAGCAAAATTTGACACACAATCACGTCTTCATTTTAATAATAGATTATAATTTATTTATATAACACGTTATAGCACTTCATGTATAATGAAAGTATATAATCAGGCATTACCTTAAAGCTTTCTCTGACAGTCAAATTTAATAATAATAAAAAAAAAACAAAGGGAAACAGTCTAAACTTGTGAGTAACTTAAAAGAAGGTCAACGTTAAGTTTAGGTTGTGTAAGGTACATAAAGTTGGTTTTATATCTTTTTTTAAGTTATCTATCAGGATCCTGATATAATGATAGGTATGATATAATGATATAAAATATATAGCAGTTTTAAGTCTAATCAAAGGCTATCAAACAAAATAAATAAAGTGCGCGTGCAGATAAAAATTACGAAATAAATGTTTAGAGTTCAGAGATGCTTAATTAGCCCAATACGGTCATTTATTCTGTAATGTCTTTAATATACAGATACAACTCTGTTACAGCTTTACAGTAGTACATATCTATAGATAAGAATCCCTTTATCTTTATTACTTTATTTCAACCCATTACTTTCCACTATTGGACACGGGTCTCGCCGTAATCCACCATGCCACCAGGGCCGGTTGGTGAACTTCACAAGCCTGAGAGTATCTCGACAGATACTCTCTCAGGCATGCAGGTTTCCTCACGTTTTCTTCCTTCGCCAAGCAGTGTTAAGTTGTAAACAAATATACACCAATATTCGAAAGATCTCGAATGTCAGGGGTGTGTGGGCGGACCACTGAAGTAATCCAACACAGTAACAGTGGTCCGTCAACACAGGCGGAGAGACGGCACACGGCGGGTTTCTTTAGTGGGTGAAAGCCCCACACTACCCTGTTCGTTGCCCGAACGACGGGGTGTGCAGTTAGGTAAATTTTTTTCGCGCCTATGCAAAAAAAAAGAGGAGGGTGTGTGCCGCACCACTGAAGTAATGTATCACAGTCCCAGTGGCCCGCGAATACCGGCGGGGAGACAGCACGCGGGTTTATTTGGTGACCTTACATTACCCTGCTTCGTTGCCCCGAGCGACGGGGTGTGGGGTTAGGTACATGTTTTCACGGCTTAACAAAATAAAGGGTTGTGTGCCGTGACCTTGAACTTAGTATTGTACTCGATACTATTCTCTTTGCAGTCCTAGGTTTTACTTTTATTACTTGATCGTAAAATGAGACTTAGCGCTTTTAAATAATACTATCGCATTCTGAAAAAAATAACAAGGGTATAAATATAGTCCCTCTACCCTATCTATTCCAAGAGTCGTAATAGCCGACTAAAAAAAAAGAACGCAACGGAAGCAAAACTCGATATAAAATCTTGTGATAATCAGACAGAACAGAACAACGTATCGAATGATAATGATAAAATGTGAACTAGCGGACCCAACGTCCGCTAGTTCACAAAAACAGAAATACTTACCGCTTACTTCTATCCTGAAGTAATGTGAACAGTATATGGCAGCTATGCTCAGGCGCCTTCCGTGCAATTGCACCTATCGTCAGCAAAATATTACTGTGGAGCTTGCGATCATCCTCTTCTAATTCATCTTTAATATCTTCCTCCGTATTTTCTGCACCTCTACAAAATATAATTTATTGTACTTAATCTGTTTTGTAGTCTTTAAGCAAGAAAAGGCAGCTCGACGAGGGAAGTATCGCCTTCTCAGAAGATCAGCGTGAAACAATTATAGATACTCCTACTGTTATGTTTCTTATGGCGAGTGAAAGCGCCGAATGCCTAAATAAGGCTCTCATTATCCCTATCAAAGGATAAGGAGCCTTATTATCCTTAGTATGCTTTCATTATTATTCTTCCTATCTGCTTCTTAGACGCCTCTCTATCCTCTCGTTATTTATTTAACTTTATGTAATTTTACAATCCGTGTGGGGCCGGCTTTAGAATTGTCCCACCCCTCTCTACCCACGGGAGTCGTAAGAGCCGACTGAGGGAATACCGGGGGAGTGGGCAGCAGCACTCCCTCGAGTATTAACAACATCCCCTGCGATCGCCAACCCGCCTGCCAAGCGTGGCGATTACGGCATTATCCCCTTTGACATGACCGCTCGTGGCGTTCTCTTGGGGAGGCCTATGTCCAGCAGTGGACGTTGAAAGGCTGGTGGATGGACGGAATCTTACAATGGCGGACTTAATGCCTGAGGCATTCTCTACCGGTCAACTATGGGGGGGCCAGAGATAATCTGAGGTAGGTACATCTTCATGATAAAACAAGGGAGGTAAAAATAATAATAATAATAATTAAATTATTATAATTTCTTTCCACATCTTATCTCTCTTCTTGGACATGGTGACGAACGTTTTTTTTTGTTAGCGTCTTAAGACTACAGTGTCCACTTATTATCAGGTACCACCCTTTTAGTATAAAAAAATATAACTTTATATGCAGCTTCATGTCGCCTGTTTAAGTAAATTGATCTGAATTTTATGTAGTAGGTACTCATACTCGTATGTGTGTAATTATTATGTCCGTGTGTTGACAAACCAAGAATACCTGACACCGACAACACTTTATATAACATTATTATTACCATGATCAAGCTCGTACCAACCTCGAAGTGTATGAACATATAATTGTTCTGTAAAGTATGATGACTGTACCTCGTTCCGTCAGGTGGAGCCAGCCTACACTGTAGATAGGTGTTGAAAATAGCTATACATGGATTCAGCAATGTTTCATTTGTATATCCCATAGGCTCGTGAACTAAAGCGCTCCAACTATGTAATAATTTGTTCAAAGACTCCCTCCATACAGTCTCTTCGTTTCCCTGTCGAAGAAATTTGGATTAGTATACGCTTTTTATATTCTATTGTTTATTGACACAAAAATTGTACTAATGTAATAAAGATTAAGATTATGTTTGATTGAACATTCCGGTTTTATTAGGTGACACTATCCCGTTGTTTTAACTACGTACAACGGCGCCACCAGCATTACTTTCAGAGGTGCATCTATATCTATACACTTGTTAACTACTGTATCTACACAATATTTATAAAAATGAATCCCTATTTCCATTGGTTATGGCAACTTAAATAACGACTTTCATGATTTCCATAAACTTTTTTTATGTTTTCTAATACTTTGTAGAAGGTTCTTACGAAAAGCAAAAATAAGAAAATTGCGCAGAAAATTGGAAAATTTCATCAAACTTAACGACTATTTTAATTTCGCGCGTTTGACGGTTCGCAAGTAATTAATACCATGTCAATTGAGTTTCAAATTCAGTTTGAGATTTTATTCAAACTTAATAAAAATATCAATATACTTACTGCTTCTTCTAAAACGGCTCCTCTGATACAATGACAAGTTAATGATGTCAAATTTTCTAGAAAAGCAGGAGGGGTGGCAGCAATCATTGCTGGTGAGAAAAAATTAATCAACCTTCTATAAATATCTGATATTCCAAGCATCTCCTTGTCAACTGGTTGAATGTAATTCATCATGTTAAGAAAGCTATTCACGTAGTTCATCAAATACTGTTGTTTAGGATTATTAGCCGATACAACTGCACCATTCAGACTAGCCAGTTGCACCAAGCATGTGAGAGACGGAGTCGCTAACTCAGGATTGGATCTCACATACATATGAATCTCAAAGAATAGGGACAGGAGTTCTGGTTGCATAATGGTATCCCTCCAATTTAAGCTCAAGCGTAATGCCGGTGCACTATCACTCTCATGCATTGTTTCAAATGCTCCAATTAATCTCTTTGACAACAGAGGCGAGACATGACTCCAACAAAGTATAGTCTCCACAATAGTCAATAATTGCTTTGTCAATAACGCTTGCTCACCCTCTGGACGATGACCAGAACGTACTATTTGTTCCAACACACCTACAGTAAATCTAAATATACGCTTCAAATCCGTCGCTTCAAAGGACTTTTTCAATCTAAAGTGTACTTCCCATATTAAACCCACGTCAGCTGATTTTACTGTGATTGCATATTCTTGCATAATGGCAAGCATAAGCGAGCATGCCAATTTTTGTTGGCTAATTGTGGAGCTAAGTATTATTTTTTCCAACTCAGTAAGTAAAGCTTTTCTTTCTCTTCCTCCATCGTCAATACTTCCTCTCTTAGTTATAATCGCTATAGTCTGAAAAGTAACTGTATACATTAACATCAGAATGTTGCAAAGCCTTTTACATTAAGTTCATGATTCCAACATACCTAGAACCAGATGTAAAAAGATTTTGGTGGTACATACAAATATATAGACAAGGCAGTGCTTGTCCCAACGTTACTATATGGAAGCGAGAGTTGGGTATGCAAAAAGGAGTATGAGAGTAAAATCAATGCGGTCGAAATGCGATGTCTGCGTTGAATCTGTAGTGAGGCTGACTGATCGCATTCGTAACGACGACGTAAGAAAGCGAATAGGTATGAAAGAGAGTATTGGTGTAAAGTTGAGAAAGGGAATACTCCGATGGTTCGGACATGTGGAAAGAATGCCGGACGAGCGACTGGTTAAGAAGATATACAATGCGAAAGTGGAAGGATGTAGGTACAGGGGGAGGCCTAGACTCGCCTACCTAGATCAATCGGTCATGTGTTGAAGGAAGGTGGAGTCAGGAGTCTTCGAAACCGGCGAGCGTGTATGAAGAGAATTATGAATGTTGAGGAAGTGAGAGATGTATGCAAGAATAAAGCCTCTTAGCACTCTGTTCTCTCTGCCTACCCCGCAAAGGAAATGGCGTGATGATAAGTTAGTTACAAATATTCGCCCTATGTAAGAATCAAACTAACACAATCAAACAACATCCACTGCGATCGCCAACCCGCCTGCCAAGCGTGGCGATTACGGCATTTTCCCTCATGACGGGACCGCTCGTTGTGGCGTTCTCTTGTGGAGGCCTATGTCCAGCAGTGGACTTTGAAAGGCTGATGGATGAGAGTAGGACCCACTGACCAACGACGGCACTGTCATTTTTTTTATTGCTTACGGTGGTAGACAAGCCGCGTCCTATCTGATGGTAATAGTAACCGTTGCTCATGGACTGAGCCATGCAGAGAATACTGTCAAGCCGCTGCTCACCATTTCATTTGGCAGACATGAAATGGAGAATACACAGGAGATGGTGATATTTACCAACTCGCTCGGGCCCTTTAGCAAGTGACTACTCTAACTTGGTACCTATCCCTACCCCCAGTAATGCAATGGACGATAATTGCTCACTTTCCTTAGTCGACTCGTACGCCACCCGCGGAGGTAGGCACAACTACAAGACAGGGATCTACGCTTCCGTGGCTCCGATACCATGGCTGTAAACTCTGGGGTACTAAAAGGCTCGGTGACTCCCCCCGCCTATAACCTGGGGGGTTAGAATGTACCTCAATCGATCATATCGACATGACATCGTGTCATTGTGGTTGGTTGAGAGATCACCGTGATTGGCCGAGGGATTACTGCAACATCACGCGTCGGTTTCTCTACCAATCATAAGCGAGACGATACGGTGTCGATACGATTTAGTGAGTTACATTCTACGGGCCCTGCATATCAATGACATGCTCTCGATAGAGAATATGCATAGCTATGCGCAGGACAGTACGGGCGATGCGCGATACATAGGCCATCAGAAAGTGCCTCTTAATATACTGGAAGAGAGAGAGAGATTACTTGTGTCTGAAGTCAAGCGCTCTCTAAGGTGGACCTCAGATTGGGATAAACGAACTTGATTCAATTCAACCCTAAAACACGCAGGATTACACTTTCACTGCAAAGGATTTTCTTCCGAGGCGCCTCAGTTCGAAGTAGTAACTCTCCCAATTGTCAATGATACGAGGATCCTCGGTATCGACATTACCAGCAAAGTCTAATGATTGACGCATTTGGAGTAATAAAGCTAAATAGGCGAACAGAAACTAGGCGTCCTAAACAGAGCGAAGCGGTACCACAGTAAATATATAAACCAGTACGGAAACTAGGAACAAATCGTTAGAAACGGCACACTCACACAGACGCGCGCATCTACGAGAATCTAAGCACCCCTGGCAGTGCTGAAAGTATCGGGTGTCGCGTCGGGATGAGTGTTTGTGTCATGCGTTATTTGAGTTGTTCTATGAATCGTAATAAATTTATTACTAATATTATAAAGAGGAATGATTTGTAATTTTGTAAGTATACAAATAACGGGCTATGTTATTACTATAAATATTAATTTGAATAAAAATCCGGCATAATGTTACATTTACATTATTTTTATCCCAAAATGTTAAAAAAAATAAATGGTCTTGCGAAGCCAGGGCGGATCGCTAGTATATAATAAAACACTTTCCAATTTTATAAACATTAAAAGCTTTTGTTTGCGGCTTCGGCTCAGACAAAAGCTAGTTTATTAAATTATATCTCAATATAGTAGTAGCAGGATGAAAGGCCGTGTGGGTCCGGCTTTAGAATTTTCCCACCCCTCTCTACCCACGGGAGTCGTAAGAGCCGACTGAGGGAATACCTGGGGAGTGGGCAGCAGCACTCCCTCGAGTATTAACAATATCCACTGCGATCGCAAACCCGCCTGCCAAGCGTGGCGATTACGGTATTATCCCTCATGATGGGACTGCGTTGTGGCGTTCTCTGGGGAGGCCTATGTCCAGCAGTGGACATTGAAAGGCTGATGGATAGAAATGGAATGGATGGATGGAGGATGAAACCAAGAAAGAAGAAAAAAAAGACACGCATAAATAGCCTAAAATAGTCACATTTACTATCTTCGATGTACAGACATAGCTCTGTTACTGATTTAGTTATTAGGATAATCGTAAACATTGTATTTGTGGCGGACGTTCCTCGGTCCATCCACCCGCAGCCTCAGCTAGGGCGGCATGAGGCGCAAGTACCTGCGCCGCCCCGGTCGCTGGCGGCGGTCAGGGTCTGCGGAAGGATCAGCCTCCCTGGCCCTCTCCGCCGCTTCCTTCCGCAAGATGACCTCCTCGCAGAAAGCAGCGATCGCGGCCCAATTCCTGTCGCTGCCAAGCATCGCTCTGACGACGCTCGGCAGCGAGAGGTCCCCCCCTATTGCCGCGACGAGTTCACGGCGCTGCTCGGCCCAAGCCGGGCATGACTCGAGCGTGTGCTGCGCCATGTCCTCGTCGCAGCCGCAATGGTGACAGCCCGAAGTCGCTTCCCTCCTTGCGACTATGTGGAGATATCTGCCGAAGCAACCGTGCCCCCACAGCACCTGCACCAGTCGGAAGGTAAGGACTCCGTGCCGTCGCCCCGCCCACTCTTCCAGCACCGGCTGGAGCACCCCTACGGTCCGAAGACCGGCCCGGGGCGCCTCCTGCCGCGCCCTCCAGCTGGCCATGGCAGCTCCGCGGGCGTCGCCTTGCCATCTGGCCACCACGCTGGGTGTGGGACGACCACCCCCCTCCCGCTCTTGCGACGCCCGCCGATACACCACGGCGAGCAGCCCGGGAGGAAGCTGACAGCGTAACACCCAGTCGTAACCGATGTCCCACAGGAGCGGCCCTAGAACCGAACCCTGCGGGACACCACACGACATGGGTCTTCTCACAACATCCCCTATGCGGCTCTCATAGAGAACGCTGCGGCCCTCAAGATAGTCTGCCACTAGCCGCCTCAGGTATGCAGGCACCCCGTGATATCGGAGCGCCTCCCTGATGCAGCTGAATGGCAGACTATTGAATGCGTTGGCGATGTCAAGCGACACCGCCAACAGCACTCCACCGCCGGAGACGACCGCCGCGGCCGCGGCTCTCAGGCGCATAATCGCGCCGACCGTCAAACGACCAGCGCGAAACCCGAACTGGGCGTCCGACAAGTCGGGTCCGACGTCGCGCAGATGCTGTACGATGCGGGCAGTGAGGATTTTCTCCAGCAGCTTACCCGCGCCGTCCAGCAGCACGATGGGCCTGAAGGCCCCGACCGAATCCGGCATTCGTCCCGGCTTCGGCAGGAGTACCAGCCTCCCCTCCTTCCAGCAGTCAGGGAACCGTCTGGACGCCAGGCACGCGTCAAACAGTCCCCTGAGGCGGGGCTCCAGGTGGTCCAGAGCCAGGGCCAGCACCCGGGCAGGTATCCCGTCCGGGCCGGGGGCGGTGTTCTTGGAACGAATCCGCGAAACAGCCGCCCCCATTTCCGACGCGGTGACGGACGGTACACTGAGGTCGGCCTCCCAGTCGCTTCCTGGCTGTGCCATGACTAGGGGCGTGTGCTCCACCCGTCGTGGGAATAGGCCCTCGACCACCCCGGTGAGGAGGCTGGGCTGAAGGGTCTCAGTAAGAGGGGTGCCCTGGGTGCGGAGCTTATTCAGCGCCGCACGGTACGGGCGACCCCAGGGGTCACGGTTGAGACCATCCAGCATTTCCTGCCTTTTCTCGGTTTTGGCGCGGCAGATGGCTTGAACTCAGCCCGCGAAGTACGGTACGCCTCGTACAGCTGGCCCTCCCGCTCCCCATCGCGGTTGCGCCGCCGACTGCGGGTGTAGGACCTCCAGGCACGAATACACGCAGCACGGAGGACCGCCAGCTCCTGGGCCCACCAGTAGAGCCCCTTCCTCGGAGGAGGACGTCACACAAGGGGCATGGCCGAGTCGCACACCTGCGTAATCGCAGCGCGAAATCAGCCAGCCTCAACATCCGCCCCCTCGGTCAGGGCTGGTGAGGACAGCCACGATTGAACGATGGTTGCCTCCACCAGTAGGTCCCTATCCAGCCTGCCCACAGCCCACCGCGGGAACGCGGGAGTTCTGCGCGCCACGTGACCCCTACCGGGGCCCCGAAGGGACCGGGAGACCTCAATCCGGATATACCGATGATCGGACAAGCTTTCAACCTCCTCCAGGACACACCAGTTCCCCACTCGTGCTGCGACGTCAGGGCTAGCAAACGAAAGGTCCACTATCGACCCACCCCGTTGCCGCAAGCACGTGTTGACGGATCCTCTGTTTAGTAAACAGAGGCCCGTCGCCGCCGCCCACTTTAGTACCGCCGCCCCGCGGGCGTCCGTCGCATGGTACCCCCACGCCGTGGATTTGGCGTTGAAGTCCCCCAGGACTAGGACATGGCTAGGTGCCAGGCGCCGTATCGCGGTCTCCAGGCTGTTAAGCCAGACCCCGAAATCAGCCAGACTCCGGTTGGGGGAAAAGTACACGCCGTAAAGTGTAACTCCCTCCCAGTCGTCCGCAACGTATCCCGTGCCCTTGTCTCTGATCGACAAGGGAGGGGAACGAAGCACCGTGGAGCTGACGATTGCCACGGAGCCATCGCGGCTACCCGCCCATTGAGGGTGGTCAGGGACGTAATAAGGCTCCGCAGCTACGGCTACACCCCAGTCAACCGCTCCGCCATGGCTTGCAGGAGAAGATCCTGAGCCCTGGCGCAGAGGTTGAGATTCGCCTGGAGGAGGATAGTGTCACGATTGAATTTTAGGCCGTAACCATTTCCTCCTCCACCCGGAGCGGTGGCGAAGCCGCGCTAGTGGGGGCAGCCTGGGCCGATTGGCTGGTCCTCCCCTTTTTTGGGCCTGTCGCCGGGGGTCTACAACCCTCCCGCCCCATGCAGTGCTTGGCAGGCCGATTGCGTACTGCGCACGCGGGGCAGTGACCCTCACTGCGCGGCGGTGCAGGTCGCCGCCTTATGCCCTGCCTGACCAGAACGGAAGCAAAGACCACTGCAGTCAAAGCAGTTGGTGCACGTTGGTCGGGTGTGCCCGACCGCCATGCACTTAAAGCACCTCGCTGGCCGGGGCTCCAGCACGGTGACCCGCGCAGAGCTCCAACCCACGAGGAGTCTGCCTGCGTCAGCCAGAGTTTTGGCCGCCGCGACAGGGCAACTCGCCCAAACGACACCCACACCGCCGGGACCGGTGCCCACGCTGACGGCATCCGAGCATCCGGTTTTTGGAGGCGATGGCCTCCCGGACGTCGTCTGCCGTCACGGAGTCATCCAAACCGGAAATCTGCACACTTCACAGGTCTGGTGACGCGGACTCCACTCTCCTCCCTGAAAAGACCCCGCAGCCTTGCAGCCACCGTGTCGGCCATCTTGGGACCATCCGCCCCAGGGAACTCTAAAATCCGAGCTCCTGTCCGGGCTTGCCAGGTCCGGGCGGCGATCTCCTCCCGGGCCTTCCTCAAGATGGCCTGGTAGCTCAGGCCCTCCACCCCCGGCAGCATGGTAATCACCACTGCTGCCGTTTTGGGTGTCTGTAGTTTGCGCGACTTCTTTTTAGAGCCGGGCTTGCCCCTCGGCGCTTCAGGCTCCACGGCTTGGACAGCAGCCCCAGTCGCAGCCCCCTTCTACGGGGACAACCCTAACGCTCCAACGAAGCGTAGATAATTATTTCAACGAATAGGCCTAGTTTCACTACTGCTTTAGCTTATATATTTACTGTGGCGGTACTTTAAGCCTTGCACACTTGAGCTAATAAAGCACAAGTCCGCCTCCCGTGGATTACTGCTTATATCTCTGGGCACGCGTACAATTAACTCAGGCGTGCTATACAGATTGTCGTTGATCCCAATCTTACGGATAGACTCGTGTTGTTGTGGCAGCGGCGAGATTTTAGGTTTCGTTTTGAGCTCTATAGTGGGGTTTTTTTTTATCTTATTGCATGTAGTGGCAGACGAGCCACGGCCCATCTGATGGTAAATGGTACCCGTCGCTCATGGACTCAACTATACCGAGAGTATTGTCAAGCCGCTGCTTACCATTTCATTTCACAGATATGAAATGAAAGAATAAACAACCACCAGTCATGCATTGGATGATAATTGCTTACCTCCCTTAGGCGACTCATACGACACCCGTGGGAAAGGTTGGGGTGGTGACACTTGTATTCGTAGTCCGTCACCACACGGACAAAATTTTTATTGCTCTGAGGAACTGTTTAGGTACCAGCATCGCCTTTTATCCACCAAACCACGAGACGTCGTAATAGAAACAGTCTCATCCAATACGGTTCATTTTTAGCGCTCTTTTCTACCACGTACGTGTAGGTTCTGGAATGAACTTCCAGCTGTGATATTTCTCCAGCACTACAACATGAACTTCTTTAAACGAGGTTTGAGAAGAGCAATTTACTCACGGCAGGCGGCGGCTTGGCTGTGTTTCTGGTGTTACAAATGTCCTTGAGGGGTTATCACTTACTATCAGGTAAGCCATTTGCTCGTCTGCCACTATTAGCGATAAAAATATCTGCTGCGCGGTTACACGGCAGATGATGGTAAAGAACAACTCGAGCCCGAAAACTAGTGAATATTTCCGCTTGGTTCCCAACCCAGCTATGAGTACTACAATAGGTCATTACCTATGCTGCTTATTTTCCTATGTCGCCTCATACGACACCCGCTGGAGGGAATGGGGTGGTGGACTAACACTTGGAAGTATAAGTCCACCACATGGATAGCGAAATGCCGCCTCCCACCATGTAGACCAACAATCTGGTTACAGGAAGCCAATGTATGCAGCCAGGACAAGACTTAACAAATACCTATGCTTAGTAAAAAGTAAAAACTATAATCAGACATACCTGTAATAGTTTCTCTCTCAAGAACCCTGGAGTTTCTTTAGACAGTAAATAAGTGAGAAGATACTCTCTTAAAGAGGAGATATCACTTTGAGAAAGTAGGTTCCATTCTCTTATTAGTGCAGTTTTCAATAAACCAGCTGCCTCAAACAACACATAATCTGAAGTAGATTTTTCCAAAAGTTCTCTGCACAACTGGTAGGGATTCTTTGTGCTGCGAAATTCTAGAAATACACTCTCTGCTTGATGCCTTTGTTCTGAGGACACCATGTTAGGAGGAGCCTACAAAACAATCAGATTAATTATGAACAAGTGAATGTTTGTCTCTTAAATATAATCAGGTGGAAATAAAAGTTATCATATCTTGTTACCAGTTCTAACAAAATACATATTAATTTTATTGAAATATTGCTATACAACTTCCAAGCCCAAGGGGATAATAACAATCAAAATTGTCAAAATGATCAAAAGACAAATAAGGCAGTTACGCCACAACAATTAATTAGACTAATGACCTTTGGTCAGAAAAGATATTAAATAGTGTTACTAATTGGCTTTGCTACAATAGCAGTAGAACTTCAAAATTCAATTTGTGTGGTAAAAAAGAATTGTTAGCTTCTGTCACCCACAAGTGACATTGGGGATTGAGAGGGTTAAGCATACCTAAAAAGCATACTTTGGACAAATAGACTAAAAACTTTATTCAAAAGAAATGTTTTGTCTCTGTTTGAAAACTAATACTAGGAGAAATTATTTTTTACATAATTTTAAGTTGTTTTGTGAACATATCTGTATTATGTTTTAGAATTTTTAAGGTTGATAAGTAGTCATTATGTGTTCTCATCTGCACACCTGTGTTGATTACACCAGGTCTTTCAAATGATGTATTTTTAAAAAAAAATTACAAATAATTTAGGTCATGACACACAAATATTAAAAGAAAATTTCACTGACTCAAAGTGACATTTTTGGATCACATTTTTGGATAACATAATTGTCTTGTGTAGTAATTAAATTCACAAATCAAAGCAAGTCAGGTTTTCTAATCCAACTAAGTTCACACTATCTATCTGTTGAGAACATATTACAAAAATAGTTGTCCTGGGTACCTACAACACTCAACATTGGAGATTGTACCAACACAGTCTGATTGTGTGCCCAGTACCAAATTAATTTCCATACTGTTATGAAATAAATCCCTACCTTACCTTTAAATAAAAAAGAAATAATCATTCCTTTTTTATTTAATCTTTAGAAGGAAACTCCTTTTTTAACTTAAATGGTTAATATATTAAGCAGCTTTCTATAGAAAATTTCTTAGAATTTTCTTATAGCTAAGGGTTGGTACCCATAAGCAAAGCAAGACAGAATAAAGGTATACCCAAGGATTCAGATAATATAGATATTAAAGATTTAATGTCAAAACTTTGGTAGCTCTTTTTAAAGTACCTGGACTCTTTATTTCTACTTACTTACTATGTATTTTTAGGCTGAAGCCCCTTCCCTATTCTCTCCTTATTACCCTTCCTATTCTCCTTCCTATCCTGTCCTTGTTACCCTTCCTCTCCACTTCCTATACCTTTCCTTGGAGATTGCGACGCACGATTGATGCCTCTGGTATTACTAGCCTCTAGTCTGCAGTGACCACTTACAATCATGTGTGCCGTATGCTTGTTTGCCAGCCACGTAGCATAAAACACCAAATAAAATTGAATTTAAACATCATAGTTGATTATAAAGAATATATTTTTTTCTGAGCCAAATTTAAATTATTATTTTATTTGGAAACCAGCAAAATAAGTAAAAATATCTCCTCTTGTAATTTGTCCTAGAATCCTATTATAAAATAACCCTGTTATCGTAATACAAATTTACAATTTATTTAAAAGTAAGGCTCACCATCAGCATTTGAGCAGCTGCCTCCAATGTTTGTATAGCAGAGTTGTTCATTGTTATATTATAAATTTTAACAGATTTGTGCCGAATATTAAAAAATGATGAATGAGAAAAGAATACGGAAGTCAGCTTGTAATAAATAAATGCGCAAGATTATTCACGAACATATAAATATCATAGTATTTGCTTTAATAGTCAAAATATTACGAAACATCAGAATTCTCAAAAAATCTACAATGACATGTAAAATGACAATCACGTCAATCACAGATACAGAGTACAATATTATTTTATTATAGTTGTGCGCACCATTGAGCTATAAAGAGAAGGAGGCGCCCTAATCTTTATATACCTTAGATAAAGAATATTAAAAGACAAGTTATCAGCGTATGCAGTGTCGAGATGGCAATAGTTTGGCATATGATAACCGGAATAATTTTAAAAGATAACTATGATTATAACTTTGTTGACTAAAAATGTACTACCTGTTTTAGCCGGATACAAGAATGACAGGACCAAAGAAATTGCAGTTATGCCTATATTTTGCTTAAAATGAAAAATTAGAACATGTAACATTAGCGTATATAACGTGATTAATGAAGATTTTTTTTTTACGTCAATACAAAAACAAGCTTACATACCGATGATGGGGACGGTTGGCCACCTTGATTGGGTCCAAATACAAATAACGCATACGTGAAAAGGATAAAATACTTATACATGTGTCTCTCTCACTCTTGCTAAAATCTAATATGTGCATCCTTTTCTTCATCCTTAATGTCAAATAGTAGCGAGTCTATAATATTCTTTGTCTAAGTTATATACCTAGTAAAAGTGACTTACTTCAGCTGCCGTCCGCCATCTTAATAGTTACGATCACAGCGTAATTTGGGTGTGTTCCGATATACACTGCGAGCACTGTAAGGTGAGACGTCAATTTAGTATACTGCGAAGTCGTTCCTTTATAGTTAGCTATACCGGTTATTGTTTATAACGGAATGCAGTCCAGTATACTGATCTGTCATTACTTTCATTTCATACAAAGTATTGGTTTTATACTGCAATAAAAACAATTTCTTTACATTTTCCATGTTTGGGTATCTTTGATTTACAATATTCAATAATAATAATAATTTTCCATAGTGCAAGTTGTTGTTTATCGACGCTTTTGATCACGTGATATCACAGTGCTCGCAGTGTACATCGGAACAAAGCCTTTATCTGTTGTATGTCAGCTGTCAATTGAGGATGCAGAAAGAACCAAAAACTATCGATATATCAATGTTTTAAAAAATATTGGTATAACTCTCTACTATTATAAAACTGTAACAGAGCTATGTCTGTACATTCAAGATATTTAAGAAAAAATGGCTGTAATAGGCTATATAGACTTGTCTAAACCCAAAACAATTTATTTTTGGAATTTTTATCTGTCCGTTTGCCTGTTTGTCTGTTTGTTTGTTCGCGCATCACACAAAAACTACTGAACGGATTTTGATAGAACTTTTTTATTTGAAAGGCCTTGATTAGACTTAAAAACTGGTATACATTTTATCCCGCTACTATATCGGGCACCTGAGATATAACCGAAAAACTAGACAATTATTTAACTAGATTTTTTTTAAAATTTATTTAAAAGAACTACAAGATGGATTTTGATGCAACTTGTTTTATTTGAAAGGCCTTGATTTGACTTAAAAACTGGTAGACATTTTAGCCCGCTACTATATCGGGAACCTGGGATATAAGCGAAAAACTAGCATTTGGCTGCGGCGAAGCCGCTGGCAAAGGCTAGTATCCTTTATTTTTAAAGTCAAGGATATTTTTGCGCTTTTGGAAGCTAGCATCCACCACTAATAATTTGTGATTTTTATTTGTCACAGATTTTCATATAGTGGGAAGAAGTCGTCCATTTATTAATTTTGTATGCTCGGAATGAAGTGGTGAGCAGTTGCTTAGCAGCATAGTATTAAATATTAATTTTTATTAATTTATTGAATAGATTAATCATTTGAATTGTATTATTATTACATTCAAAGCATTTACTTTTGTTACACAAGATTAGAATGAACAAAAAAAAACAAACAAATATAAAATATCAATAGTGTAACAAAGGTAGTTTTTGTTGTGCTAATTGCAAAACACTGATTTTCAGCTGGCCCTACAATAAACTTTTAACTTAACTTGTTAGTTATAGTCAATCTTCATTATTAAATAAAATTATTATTAAATAAATAAAATTATCTGAAAACCCAAACGCATACAAAAAAAACATTCAAATCGGTCCAGCCCTTTAGGAGGAGTTCAGTGACATACAACACGTATAGTAGAATTATATATGTATACTAGCTGACCCGGCAAACGTCTTGCCATATGAATTATTTCTAGAGTATGAAAATATTATTATATCTTTTTAATCTTTACTCTTAAAATGTATTTGAAAAATTGCGCTCGACGAAACTTGCTATTATGCTGTTGCGAAGTGGAGGAGTTTGGCAAAGCGATTGATCAGCTATCGACCGGGGTTAAAAAATACAAAATGTTATTAAAAAGTAGGGGTTGGTGGTAGGAGGGTAAAAATTTTGGACTAAATGTATTTTTTAATGCCACACCATAAAAATAACCAAAAAATTAATAAAACATTTTTGGGGTGAGCTACCCTTAACACTTAGGGGTATAAAAATAGTTATAAACCTATTCTCATACCTACTGAATGTACATATAAAATTCCATCAAAATCGGTCAAGTCGTTTCGGAGGAGTATAAACACTAAAACTGTGACACAAAAATTTTATATATTAGAAGATATTATAAAGATGTATAACATGCTAAAACATTAGTTAGAAGTCTAATTTAATGAATTATAAAAATATAACGGTTTCGCCCACCGCAGAATATTAGTAATTATTTTTTATTTATTTTGCATGCCGTACCGAGGTGTGTGATTAAGAGAGCTATAAGGAGTAAGTGAGAGGCAATGACGCCATTTAAAGTTTGTTTCTCGAATGGCGCCGGTAATACCAGAGGGCCTAGTACAAGTATGATCGCTAACGCTATAGAAAACTATTAAAGTGTATGGAAATTACATATCTTTATCGTTATGTCACGTGGTTAGAATAAACAAAACGATAAATCGTAGACAAGTTTACCAGTTAGCTTTTCGTCGAAACAAATAGAATGGAACGTTGTCGATTCAACAATCTTGTTTGCTATTCCCATAGAAATTTTAGCCATGCATGTTGCACTTTTGCCAAGCGTTAACAAAATGTTGTCAAAGTTTTTTAACGATATTGAAGTGAACGCGAAGGGCCGGTAGAAAACGCATAAAAATGGCGTAAGTAGAATCAGCCTAGCCAAGTTAAAAAAGATTATTATCTAATTTGTTTGTATAATCGCTAACGTGTTAGAGAAAGTGATTGTAGAAAACGATAAGTTGGTAGCCATATCGACACTACAGTCTCAATTGCTTATTCTACAACCACGAGAGAATACAGCTTTTTAATTGTTTAGACCTTGTTAGCGCTAAACGCATAGAGTAAAGTAATCATACTAAAAGCTAAACGTCTAACGTCAAAAGTCTACCCAAAAATGTTGCTACTTGCTACTATGAGTGGTATAGATATTACAGACTATGGAATATAAAGATATTTTTGAATTTGAAATAGTGGTAGAGCCTTGCTTATCCCAGCATTAATGGGTCGGCTCGATCGGGGAAATACCAACCAACAGTAGTAACCAACAGTAGTGGTACCTACAGTTGTGTTTCGTATGGTGAGTGAGAATGCCGGAGACCCAAGCCTCCTCCCTATCCTTTCCTGTTTATCCTCCTATCCCTTTCCTTGGAGATGGCGACGCGTGAGCGATGCCTCTGGTGTTGATAGCATCTATAGGCTACGGTAACCGCTCCTTAATATACTTCCTATCCACCTCCTATTCCTTTCCTTGGAGATGGCGACTCGTGAGTGATGCCACAGGTGTGTTGATAGCATATATAGGCTATGGTAACCACTTACCATCACGTGAGCAGCCGTATGCTTGATTGCCACCTAGGTAGTATAAAAAAGTGTTTGAAACGTCGGGTTAGTAGAAAAACATGTAAACGCGATAGCTTACTTGACCGTAGTTTTATTTAAAAAAAACTAGACGTCGCGGAACGTCTACCAGATGTGAAAACATCGAAATTATTTTGTAGAAATAAAATGATAATAGCTTAACAAAGTGCTCCTCAATACGAATCAAGCGAGTATAAACTCTATGGGGTTGCGCCGTTTCATTACAGAGTTCCTATGGCCACCTTCCAGCTCCATCATCAGATCAGCTCCATGTCACAATAATATTGCATTATCACGCGATATACATATGCGTGTAAAATTTCAGCTCAATCGGAAACCGAGAAGTGTGTCAAATTTAACTTGCAAGATTTGAAAGGGACAAGTAAAATAAAAGCACCACGTTAACAGCCGATTTTACCCTCCCTCCGCATTAAATGTTTCACATATGTTAAAATTTTGCTATTAGTCTGTATTTGTAGTAGGTACCTATTAATTTAGTTACACCTCTCTCTGAAAATATAAAGTCTGATCTAACATAACTAAGTTTTTTAACTTCCCACTAAGTTGAAAATTATCAAAAGTTGGGAAGTTATTGGCTTTACCCCATTTTTCGAAAATCGAGTTTTCAACGGATACTGACGTTTTGAGGTCCTAGGAAACCCCCGAATGTTTCCGCGATGATGCCCGTACGTCTGTGTGTGTGTGTGTGTGTGTGTGTGTGTGTGTGTGTGTGTGTG
The DNA here is from genome assembly GCA_948253155.1 of Leucoma salicis. Classification (NCBI taxonomy): domain Eukaryota; kingdom Metazoa; phylum Arthropoda; class Insecta; order Lepidoptera; family Erebidae; genus Leucoma; species Leucoma salicis. Next base: position 18,122,648 of record OX411815.1, on the reverse strand, counting down.
TGTATGTGTGTGTGTGAGTGTGTGTGTGTGTGTGGCCGTATGTAAACCTCTTATAACTTTTGAACGACTTGACCGATTTCATCGGGGCTGATGTTATTCGAAAGGACTTGACCAAACTTAGATTTTGAATACAATTAGGACTGATTCGAACCGGTAGATCTTGAGAAATCTTAAAAAAAACACAACTTTTTTTTTCAAATGTTTTTTTTTTTGGAATAAATTTTAAACGGTTTTACCAATTGATTCCAAAAACTATAACATCAAAAAACCACGTCGATCGCCGCCAGTCCGGTCAAAATCGTTTGATTCGTTCGTGAGATATCGTTGTCGAAAAAAATTTTAAAAATGTTTTTTTTGGAATTTCTATGAAATTTTAAGTCTGACCAGTTCGAGCTATAGGATTCTTCAAAAAGCTCAAAATCTGCGTTGAATGCCGTAAACTACGAGAAAATCGGTTAATTCATTCAAAAGTTATTGCGATTTGAAAATTCAACAAATAGTGTTTTATTAAATTTCTATCAGACTTTTGAGCTCGAAGAGCAATATAACAGTTATCTCTTTGAGCTCTTCTCGCTCTTCTGTTAAAAAACACTTATTACAAGTGCAATTTTGAGCGCTTAAGTATGAAATTAGCGGGAAGTTGCAGGGATGGCCTTTAAGGTCAACAGTTTTCCAGATTTTTTTTATTGCGTATGGTGGCAGACGAACCACAACCCCATATTTTTTTGTGAATGTGGGAAAATACGTTCCTAAACGCACACCCTGTCGTTCGGGGCAATGAACAGGGTAGTGTGGTGCTCTCACCCACTAAATAAACCCGCCGTATGCCGTCTCCCCGGCTTTATTGGCGGGACACAGGAATTGTGTTACATTACTTCAGTGGTAGAAGAACCACGGCCGACCTGATAGTAACAGGTTACTGTCGCTCATACCACTCGACTATACCAAGAGTATTGTCATGCCACTGCCCACCATTTCATTTCACGGATATTACAGATAGGTAACCCCACATTCAACTCTGTACGATCCATAAATGGTTGTTCTGCGTCTGGGTAGGTAGGTATACTTTAGTGTCTTTGAAATTGTAGTTAATAGAAAAACAATAATAATTATATGGTATTTTTATTTTTGAAAATGATTGTTTAGTAAAGAACAGTAAACTAAATGCATATTATTATTGTCATGTTGCCGAAGTAAATATAAAAAATAAAATAAATAAATAAATATTCACAGACATTTTCACACAACGTCCACTGGGCCCCAAACTAAGCTAATGCTTGTGCTATGGGTACCAGAATACGGATATAATACATATACCTACTACTTTTTTTTTGTAAATACATACATATAATAGATATAAACACCCAGACGCAGTACAAATATCTGTGTTCATCACACAAATAATTGTCCTGAGTGGGAATCGAACCCATGACCTCGTGTACGGAAGTCGGTTATACTACCGACTACGCCACGAGGCCCGTCACAAAGTAAGTAGGTATTTATATTCTAAAGTCCACGCGTACGGAGTCGCATGCAGAATCTAGTTGTAATATAAAAACTTCACTCTACGGCACAATGATATGCATATACAGTACCCAATAATCTCCCAGGACGACGGACTATCTTTAGCCCATCGATGTCCACTGTGGGAGATAGGAACGATTCTGCGCCGCCTGTATTTAACGGCTCCCTACGGGTATTTACAGATCATCAGCCCACTTGGTAGGAGGCTGTCCCACTCTGCGCCGTCCTATACGTAGTCGCCCTCGAAAACCTCTTTTGCAGAGATATTCAGATATTTTTATATATATTTTTAGCATTTGACTTGCTTAACACTATACATTAAACACGTTTACCCATTGCCACTTCAGCGTGTCAACCGGCTCAGCTCTATCGGTCATTCCTGTGCACCTGCCGATGTCTTGTATTGCGATTCGATCACTCAGAGAAATACCGAGCATAATCTGCTCCATGGCACGCTGAACGACTGAGTCTTCATACGAGGCGAACATCCATAAAACATGTCTCTGTTCCGTATGACATCACTGCTAACACACACATTAGGGCATATAGGTACTCCGCCGGCGGGCCACTGAAGGAATGTAATATGGTTCCGGTGGCCCGCCAATAAAGGCGGAGAGACGGCACATGGCGGGTTTATCTAGTGGGTGAGGGCCCCACACTATCCTGTTCGTTGCCCCGAACGACGGGGTGTGCGGTTAGGTACATTTTTTCACGCCTAAACAAAAAAAAGAAAAGGGCATAGAGGCACTGTGGAATAGGTAGGTATATTAAGTATATAGATATGCATTTCATGATAATTGGTTTGGTAGTGACGGTGTCGGAATGTAAAATGTACCTAACAAACAAACAAACGGACATTCACATTTGTTATATTAGTAGGTAAGTGTGAGATATGTAAGAATATTATGATTATGTGAGGGTAGGTTAAGTCCGTTGTTGGCGATTATATGTGAGCTAGTACAGACGCGTTTTATTGCTCTCTACTCCTATAGTCCTGTGGGATAGATTGTTTACGAGAATTCTTCAGTGGCGACGAGGATTATCGGATTCACGTGTGCAGTGTGCAAATAAGGTTTTACAATAATGTCTATCGGTAAAATCGCGGAGTTCAACGTGCACAAGGACGATTGGAGGTTATACGTGGAACGTCTTGAACAATATTTTCTAGTGAATAAAATAGAAAGTGAATTACAAGTGCCGACGTTAATCACCGTGATGGGTGCGGAAAGTTACGAACTACTTGTAAATTTATGTACGCCGGATAAACCTAAGTCGAAAACATTCGTACAAATAACGGCCATCATGGAAAAGCACCTTCAACCGAAACCGAGTGAACTAGCCGAACGTTATAAATTCCGACATAGGAAACAGCATGACGGCGAAAGTATATCGGAGTATGTAGCTGTGTTAAAGAGAATGTCAAAGACTTGTGAGTTCGGTACTTGGCTTGAGATAAGTTTACGAGATCAACTAGTGTGTGGGATTAAAAGCGAAGTTATCAGACAGCGGCTGTTCGCGGAGCCTGTGCTAGACCTCGCCAAGGCCTATAGCCTGGCGGTTAGCATGGAGGCAGCGGAGAAGGACGCAGCGATAGTCGATGGGACTCATGGATCAGAGGGGGAGGTGAAAGCGGTGGTGGAATGCCAAGCAGTGACGAGCAGTTGGCGTGGCAGATTGTCTCAGGTGCCGCCGAGCACCGCCACTAGGGCGGGTCGAACGGGCGCCGACAAAGGTGTGCGGCCGCACCGCGCGGGCTTGGCAACCAGGCCAACCGTGCGGTCGCCGGCTGACCGTCATCATCAGTGCCGTGTTTGTGGAGGCACCCACGACGCGGGTACATGCAAGTTCGCCCGTTACGTGTGCCGGGTTTGTAACAGGCTCGGGCATTTGCGGAGGATGTGTCCCAATTTGGCGCAGCATCACGCCGTCGAGGCCAACGTTGGCAGCGATTTAAACGAACAGGACAGTGATGAGGTAATTGTTGATATCAATCAAGTGTCCATAACCGATTGCAAACCTATATTTGTCACATTAAATGTTCATGGTAAATTAGTAAAGTTTGAATGCGACACGGGCAGTGCCGTGTCATGTATAAACGAGGTGTTATATAAAAAAATGTTTAAAGATTTACAAATATGCAAATGTAATTTGACCCTCCGCTACTATACCGGGGAGTATGTCAAGCCTCTGGGGGTGATTAGACCCCTAGTGAAATACAATGGAAAATGTGAAAACCTAGATTTATATGTAATTCGTAACGGAAAAACCGTTCTATTAGGCAGACAATGGATAGCATCGTTAAATATTCAATTATCTTTAGGCAACTCTGATAACTCTGTAAATATGTTAAGGAACGATGAATTTAACTTAATCGATTTCAGTTCCAGATACTGTAAAGTGTTTGAAGAGGGTCTGGGTCGATTCACGGGCGGTACGGTAAGCATACATGTGCGCGAGGGCGCACGGCCGGTGTATATGCGCGCACGGCCGCTCGCCTACGCGCTGCGCCGGCCCGTGGAGCGCGCGCTCGATCAGCTGGTGCGGGACGGCACCCTCACTCCCGTCGAGCGGTCCGACTGGGCGACGCCCATCGTGCCCGTTGTCAAGAAAGATGGTTACATTAGGATTTGCGCCGATTATAAATTAACATTAAATAAGGTTATTGAGGTCGACCGCTACCCGCTACCTAGGGTTGAGGACTTACTCGTTCGCTTACACGGGGGAGCACGGTTTAGTAAAATTGATCTTTCCCAGGCCTACGCACAATTTGAACTAGACGAGTCAAAAAAATATACTGTTATCAACACTCATAAGGGGCTATTTATGTACAATCGACTCGTATATGGATTAGCGTCTAGTCCGGCAATATTTCAAAGGCACCTCGAAGGATTATTTGCAGACTTGCCCCATGTGGGTGTGTTCCTAGATGACGTCATTATAACGGGGCACAACAATACGGATCATTTGAATAACTTGTGTAAGGTTTTCGATCGGTTAGAAAGGTACGGATTGAGAGTGAAGCGAGACAAATGTTCTTTTTTCTCGGAGTCCATTGTGTACTTAGGACACGTTATCAGTAAGGAGGGTGTACATACATGTCCCGATAAGATCGAGGCAATAATGAAAACGCCAGCACCATCAAACTTATCAGAACTGAGGGATTTTATAGGCATGGTTATGTATTATGCTAAGTTTGTAAAAAATATCAGCACTATTTTAGCCCCCCTATATAATCTATTAAGGACAGGTGTCCGGTACCACTGGAGTGAGCAGTGCGAGGAGGCTTTCATGAAAGTGAAGCATTTATTATCCAGCAGCGAGGTGCTGACGCACTACTCGCCCGATTTGCCGCTCGTGCTGACGACCGACGCGAGTACCGTGGGAATTGGCGCGGTGTTGTCGCACGTCACGTCAGCCGGGGAACGGCCGATAGCGTATGCTTCGCGCTCGCTCACCGATGCGGAACGAGCCTATTCGCAGATAGACCGGGAGGCGTTAGCGATAGTATTCGGTATAAGGAAATATCATCAGTTTTTGTACGCGCGGAAATTTATATTAAAAACGGACCATAAGCCGTTAACTTATATATTCGGGGATAAGGTAGGGATTCCGGTGATGGCAGCCTCGCGATTGCAACGCTGGGCAGTTTTACTGTCAGGTTATAACTATAGCATTGAATATATAGCTTCGAAAAAGAACTGTGCCGACGCTTTATCGCGACTGCCACGGAAAATAAGTTCCCTTCGTAACGGTACGAACGAGAGTACCTATGTTAATTTTGTGGAAAAATTTTTACCGATTACGAGTAACGATATTAAAGCAGGTACTTCCAAAGACACAGTATTAAGCAGGGTCATGTCGTACATACAATCGGGTTGGCCGAACGATTGTCCTAGTAATGAAATCCAGCCGTCTTTCGCTCGACGTCGTGAATTATATTCTGAGGGTGGCTGCGTCATGTGGGGTTATAGAATGGTAATACCATCGTCGTTAAGAGTAACGATTTTAAAGCAGCTGCATAGCGGTCACATAGGTATCGTCAAGATGAAGGGTTTAGCCCGAAGCTATGTGTGGTGGCCTAACGTAGACGCGGATGTAGAAACAATATGTAAGCAGTGCGACACGTGCGCCGTGGAGGCAGACGCGCCACCGCGGGCTCCACCGAAGCCATGGCATTATTCGGTGCAGCCTTGGACTAGGCTTCACGTAGATTTTTTGGGTCCCTACCGGGGTAAAACGTTTTTTGTACTCGTCGATACTAGTTCGAAGTGGATAGAAATTTTTGAAATGAATCGCACGAACGCCACCAGTGTCATTAAGGTATTAAGAGCTACGTTCGCTAGATTCGGTCTGCCGGTAGAGTTAGTGTCGGACCAGGGTCCCCCATTCACCAGCACAGAATTTGGTGACTTTTTAAAAACTAATGGCATACGCCAAATGTTCTCACCAGCTTACCATCCAGCGTCTAATGGTGCCGCCGAGAATGCCGTCAAGCTTTGCAAGCGGGCTATTAAAAAAGCTTATAGGGACAATATCGACGTGGATGCCGCCTTACAAACGTTTTTACTCGCGTACCGTAATACCATGCATAGTACAACAGGCGAGACGCCCGCGAGTATGCTTCAGAGACGCACGCTTCGTTCACGTTTGGATTTGTTACGTAGTCAACGAACAATAGAAAATAGGGTCTTTGACGTACAGCGCAGACAAGTCGAATACGCGGGTGGTATTTCTCGACACTTAAACCGGGGAGATACCGTGTGGGCGAGAGAATACGGCAATCGGGATAAGTGGGTTAAAGGTACGGTGAGGGAGATAGAAGGTTCACGTAGGTATATTGTGGATAGCGGTAACGGTCGACTGATTGAGAGGCACGTAGATCACATACGGCGTAGATCCCGGTTATCAGATGTTACTTGTCCGGGGGAAACATCACCAATCAAGGGTGAAAATATCGTGCCACAATCGGATGGCATCATTGATCCTGGAGCAACGGAGACAGGACATTCTGTGGAGGGTGGAGTTAATAATAAAAGTAATGAAACTAATGAATCTGTTTTACCCTCCGACCCTCAATCGAGTGTCCGTCCCTCGCTACAACCACCTGTCAACCAGGAACCGCCACCAGCCGTGCCGTCCGGGAGTCGCTACCCAAAACGAATACGTAGACCCGTCGTTAGGTTTAAAATTGATTAATATTTTTGTAAATGTAATTTAGTATTAAGTATTTATGTTATATTATTTAGGTTAAGGATTGCCATATAATAAGGGTGGAGGTGTGAGATATGTAAGAATATTATGATTATGTGAGGGTAGGTTAAGTCCGTTGTTGGCGATTATATGTGAGCTAGTACAGACGCGTTTTATTGTTCTCTACTCCTATAGTCCTGTGGGATAGATTGTTTACGAGAATTCTTCAGTAAGGTTGCCACTGGTCTTCAAGTGGTCCGCCAATACAGGCAGATAGACGGCACACGGCGGGTTTATTTAGTGGGTGAGGGCCCTGCACTACACTCTTCATTGCTCCGAAGGACGGGGTGTGCGGTTAGGAACATTTTTCCCGAATTAACAAAAAAATATACGGCGCGGAATATTTTGTTAGTACATTACCAAACTTTTAAAAATAGCATTTTTATAGCCTCGCGCTATTTACCCTCGAAGCTGTAAGTAGAAGTGTAACACATATTATATTTTTTGGTCTTGCTTCTGCATATCGTGGGTAGGCTAGTGCCGTTCACTGTGCAACTGCTGATGTTAGAACTCCCAAACTACACGCTAAGTATTACTGGGAGCTCCCCGATTTAAAAACCTAATAATTTTTTCGCTCGAACCAGGGTTGGAACCTTTTTTGTGTTAAGGCGGATAAAATATGACTTGACTGCACAGATGGCGACGTGGTTTAGATACCGGCCTCCCGCCCGAGTGTTGTGGGTTCAACTCCCACACAGGACACTTTTGTATCCACAAATAGTTCTTCCGAGTCTGGGTGTACTGTGTCCGTGAAATTGTATGTTTGTAAAGTCCACCGCGATACAAGGATCATCCCTTAGCGCAGGGTTGTCTTAAAAAATATATGTACCTAACCACACACCCCATCGTTCGGGGCAACGAATATAACAATCCACTAAATAAACCAGCCATGTGCCGTCTGTCCGCTTGTATTGGCGGACCTCTGGAACTGTGTGTGATTTATCTGGTGAGTTTCGATACGCTATAATGCTAACAAAATAGAGTAGGTACCTAAAAATAAATAGTAGGTAGGGATACTTACTAAGAATACTTTGGAAAATCCAAGTGCACGCCTTTATGAGGCGTCTTCATTTTTCACAATAAAATTGATTATTTGATAAGTACCTAACTAATAATGTATGGTCTAAGTAGTTTTCAATAAATCACATAGATAGCGCTAATTTCAAAAAGTACTGTGGTTGTCATATCTTATACGCCATCTAGCGCTAATTTTAAGAAGTACTATTCTATGTTGGGCTATAGAAATAGTTCTTAAGAAATAAGGATAGCCACACCATCATTTTTTTTTTGTTATGGCGGGAAAAAATGTTCCTAACCGCACACCCTATCGTTCGGGGCAACGACCAGGGTAGTGTGGGGCCTGCACCCACTAAAGAAACCCGCCGTGTGCCATCTCTCCGCCTTTATTGGCGGGCCACTGGAACCATGTTACATTCCTTCGGTGGTAAGGATAGCCATACCTAGCGCTGGTTTTAGTGTTGAATCGAGCGTAAATACTCACTATTTTTTTTTTATTATATAACAATTAAACCACATCGAATTAGACCGTGCAGTGATAGGGCTCTATTCGTAGTTGTACTGAATTGTAAAAGAAAAAAAAAATACCCTATAAGTAAAGTATTTCGGTCGTTATCGTGTTAACATACATTACCAACAACAAACGGAGGTCCAAGACAGAACTTTTTTAAACAGTTTTATAACTAGTTTAAATAACAAAAATGGCATCAAAAATATCATGAGTGTTAAAAATTGTGTTTTTTCTTGATATGTGTGTGTATAATTATTATTTTACAAGTGCAATATATGATAAATATAGTTTTAATGTTTGAACTGGTACAAAACATACCAATTCACTCTAGTGAGAGTAGAAATGCTTCAGAACAATAGGTGGAAGAGTTACTATGACGTTTCTGAGAACATCAAGCTAAAAATAAAATATGTACATAAACCTAAACACCACTACAACCCAATCTTTTTAAAAGGAATGTGCACTAATTATATACTCGGAATTTTAAGATTTTTACCACATATTTACAGACGGCTCCAAAACGAATGAGGAAATTGGTGCGGCTGTCTTTGACCCTCAACAGAATATACATAAACTTTAAAGTTACCCCAATGATATCGACGATGTATGTGGAATTACTGGCTATCAGCGAAGCGTTGTCATACATTCGATTAATAAATCACGAAGTTCGTAATTTTGACCGACTCAATGAGTGCCCTTCTGCATGTAGCTCGGTGTACCTCGACATTTCGAGGAACACCGATTGGTTACACTATAGTTAATCAGATTTAAGAGGTGGAACATATGGGTAAGGTAATCCAACTCCAATGGATACCCTCCCACATAGGTATCCCTGGTAATGAAAGGGTTGACTTGTTGGCGAGACAGGCCTCCTACCAAGGTGTTTCTCTTTCGATATTGCCATACTTTTCGGATTGCTTGTACTTAGTTAAACGATTTTGTTATACGAAATGGAAGGAATACTTTGACCAAAGGTCACTTTAGAAGGGAATTTGGTAAAAGACCATTCAATCTGCTCCACTAACAATACCTTAGATTGGCAACTCTTCGGTTAGTCGAAGTAATGCTGTAGTGGCAATGAGACTGCGTTCCGGACACGTCCCATTTGGAAAGTTCACTTTCCTGATGGGCATATCACCTTCTCCCAACTGCAGTCAATGCAATATGATTGAGGACGTGCAACATATTCTGATGGAATGTGTCCGGAATGCACATCTTAGACATGGTACTTTAGGTGGACAAAGTTATGAGGTTGGAATTTGTAATGGTGCCCTGTCTGACCCGACTTCGAATCTGGCCAGGGCACTATACAAATTATACTGTAATTATAAGTAATTAATTAATTAAATTATGTTTAAGATATTGTTTGTAAAGCACAAATTAATTAATTAAATTATGTTTAAGATATTGTTTGTAAAGTAAAAAATGGAGCAACATTGTCATATGATGACAAAGCTCAGTCAATGATAAATAGACATTTTAAGTTTGAAAAATCAGTTGTTCCGAGAAAAGAAGAGAACGAGAACGAGAGTAGTACCCACCTCAACGCTTCACTTATTAGGCGTGCAAAAATAAATTTATAACAGGCCGATTATTTATGCTACAGCTACCTATGCAATATTTAGAAAAATTTTATATAAGGACCACAGACTACTATACTACTTATGAGGACCCCGTGTCCTTATAACAGTAACAGAAGCTATAGCAGTCATTTTTAGAATTTTTATTTTCTATATAGGTGTTTGTTCACATATTTATGTAGGTACAGAGGGACAGACATGTAAAAATTGCTGCATGGATTTTGTAAAAGATTTTTGTTTCATAGCTCTTGATTAGAGTTAAATAAATGGTATAAAACACTATTATAGTCAATTAATATATAAAAACTCAAATTAATTGAATCTGTATGTCTAAAGAATTAGTAATAGGTAAAATATAAATGCATATTAAAGACTGGGACCTGGGTACCTATATCAACAATCATTGTCCACATTCTTGAATTCCTCAATATTTTGCAATCGTTTTTCTAATAAAGTTTTATCAAGATTATGCATACATAAGAATTGGCCATTGAGAAATAATACAGGAATATCATGTCTATACAATCTTAACCATCTTAAATTTGCTTTTTCGGTTATATCTACTTTTTGTATAACAATTCTATGTTTATAAGGTTCTAATTCTTCTAAGACAATATCACATAGACCACAATGGTCTTTTGTGTAAAAAGTTAACACTGGTTGTCCCGGTTGTGTATCTGGGGCTCTGAAAATAGCAGACAGGAAAATTAACAGAACTATCTAATAAAAATATTTATTGATTTTTTAAGTATTATAAAATATAACCATGTACCTAATCTTACAAATACATAAATGTTTTATTTACACCCAGATATATAACTTTTTTTTTCAACAATATAATAAAATCATATATTTCTTACAACTATATACATGTCTTAAACATACATCATTTCTAATAGCAAGTAAACCTTTTAAAGGCATAAAATTTAAACAATAAAATTGACAGAATTGGTTTCAGACTTACAATTTTTCAATCATTATAGATGAGGCACCCCCACCACCATTGCAAATTGAGGCCACACCCTTTTCTCCTTTTTTCAGAGCATGACACAAGTGTACAACAATTCTTGCACCAGACATACCAATAGGATGACCAAGACTCACAGCTCCTCCGTGAATGTTGATCTTAGCAGGATCAATTTCCAATAATTTCTGGTTAGCAACAGCCACTACGCTAAATGCTTCATTAATCTCCCACATAGCAACATCGTCTTTCTTAACGCCAGTTTGCTGTAAAAGTTTGGGAATAGCAACTGCTGGTGCAATAGGGAAATCTATTGGGTCACATTCTCCATCAGCAAATCCAACAACTCTAGCAATGGGTGTCACTCCCAATCTTTGAGCGGCTTCAGCAGTCATTAGGATCATAGCAGCAGCACCATCATTCAATGTAGAGGCATTGCCAGCTGTCACTGTTCCATTATCCCTTTGGAAAACTGTAGCCAATTTGGTGAACTTATCAAAGTTAACTCTCTTATATTCCTCATCCTCTGTGAACATAACTGGTGGAGCACCTTTTTTCTGTGGCACTGGGACTGATACTAATTCATCGGCAAAAGCTTTAGCTTGGTATGCTGCAGCACTTTTCTTATAACTAGATATGGCATATTCGTCCTGCTGTTTCTTAGAGATTTCCAATTTCTTGGCTGTGTTTTCAGCACAATTGCCCATATGGAATTTGTTGTAAACATCAGTAAGTCCATCAAATACAATACCGTCTACTAACTGCATACCACCATATGCTGTTTCACCTCTTTTTAAATAGAAAGGTACGTTTGACATAGATTCCATACCTCCAGCTAATATAACATCTTGGGCTCCAGTTTGTAAACCTTGTGCAGCCAGCATGATGGATTTCATTCCAGATGCACATACTTTGTTTACTGTTGTGCATATTGTGCTTTTGGGTAAACCAGCAAATATAACTGCTTGTCTAGCTGGAGCTTGACCCAAGTTAGCAGAACAGACATTGCCAATGTAAACCTAAAATAAGAAAATGAAAAATTTTGTTACACCTGTTCATGAGTTATCAAAATCTACTGTTATCAATAAAATGGTTTCCCTAGTGATAATAACTAATCTTGTCAAAAATATAACAAATGAGTTCAGTTAAAACTTCAATTTTAGAATTGTAAAAAAGGTGATGCCAAAACCAAAAAGCAAATAATGGTAGTAGAGACCAACATAACTGTTGTTGGTCTTTTTATAACTGTACATAGACTGATGGCAAATAAGAGAGAAAGTGGTATGAATTAATTAACCTCTTTAATTTCTTCCTTAGGAATGCCAGCTCTTTCAACTGCTCCTTTGATAGCCACTGCTCCAAGTTCAGACGCTGACAAGGGTGCCAAGCTGCCCCTAAAAGATCCCATGGGAGTCCGGACTGCCGATGCTATAACCACTTCGTTGAGGGAAACTTTGGAAGAATACGCCGCCATCGCTTTTAAAAGCTGTTGATGAAAAGGTCAAATTATTTTTTTCTCTTAGAAGAAGCAGGTAGGTATCTAATCTAATTTTTCATAAGATAAATGCCTACTGCTTAGCAAGCTGTCTTGTATTCTACTGACGATCACGATCACGAACGAAATATAATTATACTTTCAAAAACCAACCTTATTTGTCGGACGCATATTGATGGTAAATATACTACTTCCTTTTAACAATAACATGACGTATTCTTTAATCCTATTGTGAGTATTCACTACAACGAGCAAGAGCAAGCCACAAAGAGATTGAAAATGATACTACTTATCGCTCACAAATTATAAAAATAATTTACATCAACATTATCATCTACATTATGTATACAGTTTAGATTTTAAACCCTATGAGCAAGAACTTAGATCTCAAAATTGCAATACTGCGAAATAGTAATTCTTTCATTGCACAGAAAGACACTATTGACCCTGCGGGTCAAAGTATAGTTCATTTATCTATAAATAAAATAAATGGAAGTGTCTGTATGTTTGTAATGTCTAATTACCAGATCGTCACTAAATGCGTATGAAAGTATATCCATCCATCCATCCATCAGCCTTTCGTCGTCCTCTGCAGGACATAGGCCTCCCCAAGAGAACGCTACAGCGAACGGTCCTGTGCCACCTGTATCCAACGACTGCCTGACTTTGACCAAGTCATCGGTCCACCTGGTGGGAGACCATCCTACACTGCGCCATCCGATACCTGGTCGCTACTAGAGAATCTTTCTTTCCCAACGGTTTTCGGTTCATCGAGCGATGTGGCCTGCCCATTGCCACTTTAGCATGCTGCCCCGCGGGCTATGTCGGTCACTCCCGTTTTCCTATGGATTTCCGTATTTTATCACGTAGAGAAATCCCAAGCATAGCCCGCTCGATGGCACCCTGAGCGATTTTGAGCCTAGATATAAACATTCAGAGGCCAGACCTCTGTTCCGTAAGTCATCACCGGTAACACACACTGGTCGAAGACCTTTTTCTTGAGACACTGGAATATTGGATAAGACAATCTTCCTCAGCTTCCTGAAGCTACCTTCCTCTTTCTAGAAGTTGTGTCTACCTAACTGGACAGTTTGTCCCGGGTATACAAACTTAGTGGTCGACAACTTCAAGAATCGCCTTCCCGACTACCGGTGCTGAAATGACATAATTATTGTATCGTCTTGTCCATGTTCATTGTTAGACACATTAGTCGGAAAACACTGCTGAGGTCGTTGTGCATGGTACCAAGGTCCTCCAGCGATTCTGCCATGCCAACGATATCATCTCCAAATCGAAGGTGAGTGATGTATTCGCCATTGATGTTGAAACCGAATCCGGTCCAGTCCAAAAGCTTGAAAACATCTTCCAATGCAGTGGTAAAGAGTTTCGCGGACATGACGCCTTTCTGCAGTTGGATCGTTTTGTGCTTTTGTCTTGAACTCGGACAGACATAGTGGCGTTTCTATACAAGCATTTCAACACTTTGATGAACCGATAGTTAATTTGGTAGCCGCTGAAGCGACGGCAGCACCGCCCAAGTCACAAACGCTAGACACTGAGGCCGATTATACTCCTCGGTCTTCTGTATAATCTGGCGTAGCTTACATATGTATCTGGTCTATGGTATTATAGTCTTTTCGGAAACTGGCTTCTTCGGGAGGCTGGAAGTCGTCGAGCCTGCGCGTGAATCGATTTTCGAGAGCAACTAATAGATGTGGCTCAAGAGCGAGATGAGCCTATAATTCTTAAAGAGGGTTCTGTCACCTTTCTTGAAGAACAGCACCATCACTCTCCTGGTCTACGACTCTGGAAACTTGCCCCCACGAACGACGGCATTGAATAGTTTCTGGAAGGCTTTAAGGACTGGGTTTCCGCCTGCCCTCAGAAGCTCCATAGTGATTCCGTCTTCTCCCGGTGCCTTTCCATCTTTTATTTGTTTGAGAGTCATTCTGATCTCGTACAGGCTGACGTCCGGGATATCTTTGGTATAGTGCCGATTTAGCTTGAATCGCTCTCGCACTAAGCTGACACCAGGATTCTGGGATTTGTATCTATATTCAGAGAGTGGTAAGAATACAAGTGTTACCACACCATCCTTGCCAATGGGTGTCGCACAAGGCGACTAAGGGAAGTAAGTGTAAGCAATTGCATTACTGGTGGTAGAGCTGGGTACCAAGTGAGATTAATCACTTGCTATGGGGTCGAACGGGTCGGTACCACCGTCTCCTGTGTGACCGGTCATGAAGTACATCAGCGTGGTTTGGCTGTAGCAGAAGATAGCCGTTTATTCTTTCATGACATGTAGATCTGCCTGTTTAGTTGCCTCTGATTGGACCAATCAGCAGAAGACTGTATCGTCATTTCTGTCCGTCTCACCATGAGCAGAGTTTGGTTCGAAAGTTTTCGAGTCCTATTGACGCGACGGGCTTATAGAATGTCGACCCGACTGCGTGGACAGTTTCCACAAACCTGTTGTTCATATCGCTCGCTGGTTCGCACTCGTCTAGGCATTTAAAGCGATTTTATAATTTGAGCTGAAAGTTTTCCGGGATCTGGTATCGAGCAGGTGTTTGTCAAAGTATAGACTTCATCAAGCCTGACCTCTCGACTTTCATATTTAGATTCAATATGCCTCTAACTAAGCGGTGATCACTCCCAGTTTTAATCCTGCTGATATCCATCCATCCATCAGCCTTTTAAAGTCCACTGCTGGACATAAGCCTCCCCTCCTGATAACTGAGATATTATTGAATAATTGTTGTTTGTCGGATAGGATGAAGTCAATCTCATTTTTCACTGAACCATCAGGGCTAATCCAGGTCCATTGTCGCTGGGGCTGCTTCCTGAAGAAGGAATTCATCATGAAGAGGTCTTCCATCTCCAGAAAATCAGACAGCATCTGGCCCCTGTGGTTCCTCTGCCCAAATCAATTTTGCCCCACCTTCAACTCGTCGTCTCTCCTTATGCCTAGTTATGCGTTCCCGAAGTCTCTTCGCCACTCCAACGGCTCTAGACCCTCCCTGAGATCGGGATCATCGATAATTCGAATAGCACGCCTTTGCAGGGAGTCAAGTGGGTCGAGTTGGTACTTAGGCGCACCTGCCCAGAGATGTGAGCAGTACTCCATATGAGGGCGGACCTGTGCTTTAAATAGCACAAGTCGTTGCCTTGGCGTGAAGTACCGCTTGGTTCTGTTCAGGACGCCTAGATTTTTACTCGCCAATTTAGCTTTGTCCTCCAAATGACTCCCGAACTGGACTTTGCTAGAGATGTTGATACCAAGGATCCCAATACTCTTGGAGACCGGGAGAGTTACCCCTTGGAACTGGGGCGTCACGAAAATGCGTCCTTCTATGCAGTGAACGCGCAAACCTGTGTCTTCGTGGAGTTGAATTGAACTATGTTCTTTTCACCCCATTCCGAGGCCCGCCCAAGAGAGCGCTCGACTTCAGACACAAGTTCGGTCCGTCTCTCCTCCAGCATGTTCCGAGGGACTTTCTGATATCCGGTATATCGCGCACCACCCGTACTGTCATCCGCATAACAATGTATATTCTCTATTGAGAGCAAGTCATTGATATGCAGGATGAATAGTGTTGGGGACAGCACCGAGCCTCGTGGTACGCCAGCATTAACCCCAATGGTATCGAAGCAGCAGCCGTCTACAACGAATTTGATGCTCCGACCATCTAGGAAGCTGGCGATCCATTTGCAGAGTCCCTCGGAGATTCCATAAGATGGTAACTTTGATAGAAGGGCCCTATGCCAGGCCCTGTCGAACGCCACCTATCTTGCTCAATTCCATCTTGAAGAGATGGGGTGGAGCTAATCTTGATGCCGACCCCACACGACAGTAAAGTGAAAGTATGCACGTTATCTATAACAAAATTCCTGTCCATAGTCTGAAGTGAGAGTACGTGGCAGTCCGCTGCATCGTTCTGCGAAGAGGTGATGTATGTCAAAGAGGCGGCGGAATGGGAATGGGATGCGACCACCAACCTCCCGACCGCAGAAGGCGCTGAATGATCTCCGGAGCATGAACGCTGGCCTGAAGGCAACGGACGTAGAACGTAGGACCTAGCGGAAGCAAGCCCGAGATTGCGGCGCGCCCGTGCTCTGTGCGTGCCTCTCAAAGGGGGGAGGGCTAGGCTCTCCAAAACAGGCGCTGCCGCCTAGTAATGGAGCAAGGTGGCCAAGATCTACCCGGGTTGAAATGAGGAATACCATGAGTGTGACCCTCCTACGTAGGCTACAGGTAGACTAACTGAAGGAACACTGTTAACTTTTAGTTGGTAGACGAAGTCGCGGGTAGCAACTAGTAAATATTAAACAATCATTACATAATGAAGATTTAAGAAAATAAGTAATTTTTTGAATTATATTCTGTAATCAAATCAGTTTTATTTTATCAATTTATTAAAACAATATTATAATTCAACTGTACTTATTATATTTAGTGTTTAAAATTTAAAACGAAAATCAATTCGTTTTTCTCAATTGTAACTGCTGTTTTTCGTGGTTATTGGGTAAGGTTAGGACTTCCAGTCTATCAGACTAATTAGTGTGTCTATATAACTTTAAGGTACTCTTTGGGTAAGGACCGAATGGAAGGAAAGAATGTATGAGACCTACTCGTACCACCCACAGCACTACGAAGTCTGGGTTATGCTCATGAAGTTTTATCTCTATCTTCATGGTTATGCTACTAAATTAAATATTTTTGAACGAATTTTACAACTTTGTATATTAGCTACCATATTAACAAAGGTACCTATACGTTTTATCTCACTACTATGAGGAACCTGAGATATTAACTAAGAACTAGCTTTTACAATTGCTGGTCCATTGCTGCATATACACCACACACAATGTCCAATGTCGCATCTAGCCTGTTCCTACCACTTTTCTAAGGTCATCATACCATCTAGTAGGCAGACGTCCTATTCTACTGTCCATTCGCTGTATTAAGAACTTTCTTCTCCAGCGATCATGGGTCTTTAGGCAGATATGCCCACTTTCCCATTTCAGTATACCTACTGATTCGACGAGCTATACCGGTAACATCAGTTCTATATCGGTACATTCTTCGCAGAGTGTATCATAGCATCACACCTGTATTCCCCGAAGGGGTAGGCATAGGTGTATTACACACCCACGACTCGCCAGCTATGTTAAATCCCACGTAATAGGGGGCGAGCCTATTGACGTCTACCGGACACATTTCCAAACTCCGGGCTGTTACTGAGAATTTTTCATTTTAGGAAAAAGCTCAATAACATTGCCCGACCCGGGGATCGAACCCGAGACCTCATGATTAGCAGTCGCATACACTACCGCTACACCACCGAGGCAGTTAGGATACCACGAGGCAATACAGGTAGGACGCACTAATTGAAAACCTTGGTTTTCATCTAACTACTCTAATTAATTCTAATTCTGTTCACTTTTCTGTTGAAGTTGCGTCTACACGGGCTTTAATAGTTCGATGCAGATTGACGTATTCTTTAACTACTTTAACCAATCCATTGAGAGAACTTATATAAGCTGTGCAGTATTTCACTCAATTGTTGCATTTACTTTGCCATTATAACAACGTTGTTGGCGAACTCAACTAATTTTTTTTAAGAAGTTCTTAACGTGTTAGCTTAAAACTTAGGATAAATTACGACACAGGTAATTTATCCTTGCACCTCAGTGAAGTTCCGGAGGGTTTGTCTTAAGTCCCAGAGGGTTTGTCCTAGGTCTAGACCTTTCGTGGTATGTATATACCTAAAATAACTTCCATGCAGTCGATGTAGTGCCGAGAGTTTTAGTATGATTACTTTACTCTATGGCCGAGAGGCTGGGCTCCGTTCAGAGTAGCGATGGGCGATTTTTACTGAAATTAATCGAATTAGTCGATTGTTCAGTTTAGTCGATAAAAGACGATAACAATCGAGGTTAGTCGATTGTCATAGACTCAACTATAACGACTAACTTGTCGCGCAGCGCCATACGCAGCGCAGTTATTACTATACTCGTACTACTAAATAGGTAAATAATTACAAAAGATAACGCGCCGGCGTTTGGCGCTGCGCGACAAATCAGTTGTCCGTTTGCCAATACTTATGACTGCAGTTATTAAGTAATTGGCACTTGCACAAAAATCCCATACTAACGATCTTTTAGGCATTGCGTCAAGCGGTCATAAGGCATAACACGCGCGCGTGATCTTGCGCTAAAAAAGTCGAAAGACCAACTACTATTAAGTAATACTAGTAATATGTACTTAAAATCAAAACAACCATCGCAACCCCGTCCCGCGCGCGCACCACCCCGCGTCCTCTCGCTGCACAGCGCAATGCATTTTAGGACGCAAAGACTACAATTGTTTAAATGTATACTGGGTAAAGCGCATTGTTAGTTTTTAGTAGTTCAGTTAGTAGTTTATCGATTGTTATTCGAAAGATCATAGCGAGGAACTACTAAATCGACAATCGAATGCGCAATGGTACAATTTTCGATTCAGTCGATTGTTTTTTTTAGCAACAATCGCCCATCGCTAGTTCAGAGACGACAAGATATTCTTGTCGAACATTCCGCAGTGTCTTAAAAACGGTACAGCCTTGCTTGTCTTAGCACCAATGGGCCGGCTTAAACGGGGATGTACCACCCTCTCACATAAGATCAGCGTGTAACAATGGTAGTTTTTGCTACCGTTGTGGTTCGTATGGTGAGTGAAAGCGCTGGCGGCCCAAACCTCTTCCCTATCCTCTTCTTATTATGCATCCTATCCTCTCCTTAGTATCCTACCTATCCTATCATTATTCTTCCTATCCACCACCTATCCCTTTCCTTAGAGATAGCGACGCGCGAGTGATGCCTCTGGTGTTGCTGGCGCCTGTCTATGGGCTACTGTAACCGCTTACCACCAGGTGGGCCATATGCGTATTCGCCACCAATATAGTATATAAAAAATCTGGAAAACGGTTGACCCTAAAGGCCATCCCTGCAACTTCCCCCTAATTTGATACTGAAGTGCTCAAAATTGCACTTATTACGTTTTTGAGCTCTTCGAGCTCAAAAGTATAATTTTCGTGTCATTTTGAGTTCTCCGAGCTCAAAGAGTTCAAATGCATAAGACAGCCTATTAGACTTTTGAACTCTTCAAGCTCAAGAGAGCTTCTCTCTGATAGAGATATAATAGTACACAAAAGCGATGGGCGATTAATACTGATATTAATCAAATTAGTCGATTGTTCCGTTTAGTCGATAAAAGTTGATAACAATCGAGGTTAGTCGATTGTCAGTTGGGGGTTAGGCAGAATCTCATATCTCACATGTCGATCGTATCGTGATCACTGTGATTGGTTGACAAAACCGACGCGTGATGTCGCAATAATCCGTTGGCCAATCACGGTGATCTCTCAACCAATCACAGTAATTATGATACGATCGACATGTGAGATATGAGTTTCTGGCTAACCCCCAAGGATGATTGACACGGTTACTATGTCAACTATAACTACTAATTTGTCGCACAGCGCCATACGCAGTGCAGTTATTACTATACTCGTACTACTAAATAGGTAAGTAATTACAAAAGATGGCGCGCCGGCGTTTGGCGCTGCGCGACAAATCAGTAGTCCGTGTGCCAATACTTACGACTGCAGTTATTAAGCAATTGGCACTAACAGATTATTCTATCAACTGTCTAGTAATTAATCCATCGATTATGGGAACGTCCATTGTATACTGGGTAAAGCGCATTGTTATTTGTTAGTAGTTCAGTTGGTAGTTTGTCGATTTTTATTCGAAAGATCATAGCGAGGAACTACTAAATCGACAATCGAATGCGCAATGGCACAATTTTCTATTCACTCGATTGTTTTTTTTGCAACAATCGCCCATCGCTAGTACACAATTCGTTGAATTTTCAAATCGCAATAACTTTTGAATGAATGAACCGATTTCAGAATGCAATATCTGAGTTTCCTGAAATTAACCCAAGGTAGTCGAGCTCGAATGTTTGATAAAAAGCATTTTTTGAATATTTTAATTGAAATAACTTTTTAATGAATAAACCGATTTTCTCGTAGTTTAAGGCATTCATCGCAGCTTTTTGAGCTCTTCGAAGAATCTTAAAGCTCGAACTGGTCAGACTGAAAATTTCATAGAAATTCTGAAAAAAACATTTTTTTTCAATTTTGTTTTACAACGATATCTCACGAACGAATCAACCGATTTTGACCGTTTTGGCGGTTATCGATGCGGTTTTTTGATGGTAAGAGTTGATTAGTTTTTAAAACACAACGGAAAAATTTTTTTTTTGTAGTTTTTTTGAGAGTTCTCAAGACCTATCGGTTCGAATCGGTCCGGTTGTATTCAAAATCTAAGTTTGGTCAAGTCCTTTTGAATGACGCCAACCGCGATGAAATCGTCAAGCCGTTCAAAAGTTATGAGAGGTTTACATACGGCCACACACACGCACACACGCACGCACGCAAGCACGTACGCACGCACGCACACACACATCAACGCGGAAACATTCGGGGAAGCTTCCTAGGACCTCTAAACGTAAACATCCGTTGAAAACTATATTTTCGGAAAACGGGGTAAAACCAATAAAGTTAAAAACTAAGGTCTTCGTGCAGTGGTTGTTACCAGTGATGACATACGGAACAGAGGCGTGGTCCTTAAATGTCGGCCTCCTAAAGAAGCTCAAGGCTACGTAGCGTGCTATGGAGAGGGCTATGCTTCATATTTGTCTACGTGGTAAAATCCGCATCATGGAAATCGCCAGATGAACTAGAATGGCTGACATAGCCCGCCGGGTTGGCACGCTGAATGGCAAAGGGCAGGCCACATCGCTCGACGAACTGATAACCTTTGGGGAAGAAAGTCTGTATTGGCGATCACGTATTGTATTATTATTGTGTAGTGTAGTAGGACGACCCCCCACCAAGTGGACTGACAACCAGGTAATCAGCCATTGGATCAGGCGGCCCAGGATTGTTCGTTGGGCTGTTCTGTTTGGTAGACCATTTGGTTGCCAACTTAGCACTTTCAGTGCTAGATCTAGCACTATTTTCGTTTGCTTAGCACTGAATCCTGACATTTAGCACCTAGCACCAAATCTAGCACTAAATAGAAAAATGCAGATTTTTTCGATTACTGCTAAACAAAACGCAATTACACGAGTAGTAATTAAACATTTTATCTTCGTATCGTAGTCTTCTGCACTTTGCCAGAACAGAATGGGTTTAGTTGAATGAATATCCGATACTGACCAATTACAAATGCGTATTATCCATTATTGCTCATTTCTATTTTGAATAACACGGAGCATTGAGCCAACATAACGCCGAATGGAATTTTATTTGAAACTATGTCTTAGGGATTTCCCATAAAATAAGGCAAAGTAAAAGCCTTTACTTACGGCTTTCGATTTCATACTCAATCTGTTGATACAATTTGAGTTTAGGGATTTTGATACTTGTAAATACGAGCAAATAAAAAAGTTGGCTGTAAATTCAATTGAACTACCATCTACTTCAACTGCCGTAACTCAAAGAGAAGAAAATCAAGCATCAGAGACAGATGACAGTAAAGATAACTGGATATAGTTTCAAAATAATTATCATAAGCGTTAAGGAATTAATAAACTGCCTAATTATGTGATTTTATTATTTAATTGAGGGTCTTACAAATTTAGCACTATTTTTTGAATTTCTATAGAAATCTAGCACTTTTTCAAATGACATTTAGCATCAAACCGTAGTACCAAGTTGGCAACCCTGGTTGTGTAAAGGATTAAGAAGTAGTATAGTAGTCTGTGGTATTAAGTAAATTAGGACGGTTGTATTGTATGTATTGTAACATGTAATTTGTAATGTTGTAAAAGTAATAAGATTCACTGATTTTATTTTGTTTATGTAAAGCATGTTTACAAGTAAAACTGAGTTAAATCGAAGTATATAAAGTCTTATTAGAATTAATGTGAAAGTAAGAAAAATGTGTGTGCTCAAAGCAACAAAAATTGTAAAGGAACTGCTGCTCACTGCTGACAACTAACGAACGTACCAGTGTCTGCCGAAGTCGGATAATCAGGTTTGTATAGTATAGTTATTTAAAAAAATCAAGATGATAACTGCATTTTTTTGAGATTTTATTGCCACAATTGTGGGTATAAGTTTTTCTGATCTAGTGAAACTAATATTATAACAATCTAGAACTAATTCATATAAATTGAAGCAATTTCATGAAGATTGATGACTAAATTTAAAACATTTAAAACAATACTGTAATTTACCTATGGTTTTGTATATACAAACCAAGGGTATTGTGAAGGGTCACCTCTTTTATGCCAAGTGCTCATAAGAAGGCATACATAATAAATTGATATATAGAACCATAGTTTATTACTTACCAAAACAGAATGGTATTGAGGTCTTTACCTATATTTAAAAAAGAAAATTTATTTATTATTTTATTTGTATGACATTATACAATAAAGAATGTGAGTTTATGATTTTATTGAGAATAAAGCTAGCATTATTATTTTAACTTTAACCAGCCTTGGCACTCCAATTGATAAATTGCCGTTATAAAATTGCTATCAAAGAGATCATATGAAATTAATTTACTGTGTAAAATTTCTAGTATGTTACATAGATACAAATATTATCATCAAAGAGAACATTTCATTTATAACAGGTATTTTTTTTTTGTTGAGGCAGGCAAAAATGTCCTATCCGCACACCCTGTCCTTCGGGCTAACAAACAGGGTAGGGGGCCCACACCCACTAAATAAACCCGCCATGTGCCGTCGCTCCGCCTGTATTGGCGGGCCACTGGAAGATAGATTTTCAGACTAAAATCTATAAATTAAAGCTTGAAAATATATCTATGGTAGATTTGTTTTCATGCAAGATTGTTCACCGATTGACATCTTGATAAATGGTACCCATATTCACCAGTTAATGGTATATTTTCCAACAGTCATTAGATTACATTCAAATAAGTGCATGTGGGATTTCCCATAAAATGGATTTATACAAACTGGAGGAACAACTAAAAACTCTTAAAATAATATAATTACAATTAACTGTAATTATTTTTTTTAATTGCGTGTTAGGTTGGGGAAGGCATTTTTATATTTCCTGTATACATTCAAGTTCTTTTTGATGTTTAATTTCATACACATTACATTATTTGTACTTAAAACTAATTTTGATTCATAATGTAAGAATAGCACACTGTTAGATTAGAGATCGAATTTTAGAAAATGGTAGACAGGAGTTCTTTAATTTTATTTCCAATGGTACTTCACCTCAAATTAAGTAATGAGCTAGAAAAAATTAATGAATTAAAAATTAGTACTTGAATTTTATATAAAATATGAAGAGAGGTTCTTCCTAAAACTACTATCATAGTGTTTTCTTAAAAGATTATATTCTTACTTCTAGGGCTCTCCTCTCAGAGTAAGATGGTTTTAGGCTTTCAAAAGCTTCTAAAGAGAATCTCTCGGCCATGCAGATTTTTTTATTTTATACTACTTAGGCAGATGACAAATAAGGTATATGGCCCACCTGATGGTAAGGAACTGTGAGAGAGTGCTACTTCTCAGATCAAGATAGCCCATTCATGCTGGGGCAAACAAGGCTCTACCACTATTTTCCTCATAATATTTTATTTTTGCAGTGAAAAAAAAAAAGACTGAAAAGTTCTTTGAAGCGTCAAACAACTTTTCAAAATCTTTTATTAATTTTTTATTCTGTGCAGTTTTCGGTTTTATTACTAGATCACTGCCATTATATTATTATATCCCAATAACTATTTACTCAATGTAAACTATAATGGATTTAATATACATCCATTAATGAAAAGTATAACATCCTTCTTTTTTGTCTCTTAGATAATTTTAAAAGTTGCATGAGTATGAAACCATAACCAAGAATTATTCAATTGAGGTGTAATGTAAAGCAAACTTTAATTATACATAATTACTCTTTTGTAATCTGTAATTATGCAATCCAATATATTACAAATAAATTGATTAGGAGGAGGCATGTACATGATTATACCTTATCTCTATATTGCGTAATTATAGTTATTATAGTTAATGCATGTGTATGATTTTCTTTCATATTTAATGATAAAATTTATGTACTTTTGAGACTACTTGTCTTGTAAAAATGATTTACAGAATTGTTTCAGAGAATTATTCTTGAAATAATATTTGGGTTACAGTAAATTGTTTCAATCAATCAGCCAATTATCAGGCAGGATGCGTGCCACATCCAGTCTATTCCCACTACTGTTTTCAGGTCACCAGATCATTTAGGAGATGGGAATCCTACTCTGTTTCCCTACCATTTTGCTCTAGTAATGTTTGATCTGTAACAACAGTTCTGTTATTTATCAGATACACTCATTGTGGAATCCCAGGCATAGCTTGCTTTAGAACCAGCAGACTGACATTTTTATGGACTAACTCTGCTGTTGGTACTATAGGTCAAAACAGATAGGGTGTCCTGGTTGAAAGCCTTGTATGAAGCAACCATGAGAGCAACAGATTTCAGATAACCATAATGTATATAGGTATATATATAATATTATATATGAAATACTAGTTTTTGCCCGCGGCTCCGCCGCAGCCAAAATCGAATAAGCGCGCAGCGGGCGCGCTCGCCCTGTTGATGAGCATCGAATATGCTCGAAACCCGGGTCGACTAAATTGATCCTCAACGTGAGTTATTTCCGGTGACATATTTCTAATCAAGAGCTATCAAATAACGAAAGTTGCATCAAAATCAGTTAAGTAGTTTTTGCGTGATGCGCGTACGAACAAACAGACAAAAAATAAATGTTTTATGTTGAGGCGCGCGATTATGTGTGACCGAATGCAGTATTTTTTTTCTCAAATATCTTAACTGTACAGACACAACTGAGATTGAACCCCAATTTGAGGTCCAGACTTCGCAACGCATATTATGTCGTAGAGGTTTTCTTAAAGGATTGCGAAATCGGTTTTAGTTACATGTACACCAGAAATAAAAGATCACTCTATATGGTTAGGGAGCTGAATGCCAAAATTTCTATATGATCTGTTTGTGTGGCAGACATGATTAATATCAATGATTGTACCATAAAAAGCATTAAGGACCGCGTCTGCCACCATAACAGGCCTGCGTCGTATCAATTGACAGCACTTTAAAAATGTAAAAAAAAACCGGTATGCTAAATCATTTGTTCGTCTCTGCCTCTTGAACTGATGGTCAGAAACACCTTCGAAACGAGGCACATCGAAGCGGCAGACGTCCAGCCCTCTGACTTTTTAAGTAATTCAATTTTTAAACAATTTTTTATGATTTAAAAAATAGTATATGAATTGTTCGCTTGGCAGACCCGAATTGTTCGATTAATGACGATATAAAGAACCACAGAAAAATAGTCTGCCACCATGATGGCGCTGCGTTTTCAATCGACAGCGCTTTAAAAGTGTAAAAAAAAATATGTCTGTTAAATCATTTGTTCGTATTTGCCTTTTGGACTGATGGTCAGAATCATCCTCAAGACGATAAACATCGAAGAGGCAGACGTCCAGACCTCTGATTTTTCAAGGGCAGAGCATTTTATATATTTTTTTTTTTTTGAAAGTTTTGTCTTTCTTTCTTAGAGAGAAGAGAGTGACAACGGTATAATTCCCCAGGTAGTTGGCGTTTACCTATGGGGCATTCCGCGTCAAATCACGCGGTCATTGGTCTGACCCCTCGGATTTTGATGTCCAATGAATCATGGGTTTCGTTTGGCTCCAAATATTATTTCAAATGTTTAGAAATGTTTATTTTATTATTATTAGGGGGTTTTCCGAGCTAAAAAAAAACATTAAATTGAGGAAAAACATAGAGGAGCCTTTTCTAAATTAATGAAATTGTTTGAATTGTTCAATAATGGACCAAACGTCCGCGTGGGGCGGGCTTTAGAATTGTCCCATCCCTCTCTACCCATGAGAGTCGTAAGAGCCGACTGAGGGAATACCGGGGGAGTGGGCAGTAGCACTCCCTCAAGTATTAACAACATCCACTGCGATTGCCAAGCGTGGCGATTACGGCATTATCCCCCATGACGGGACCGCTCGTTGTGGCGTTCTCTTGGGGAGGCCTATGTCCAGGAGTGGACGTTGAAAGGCTGATGGATGGATGGATGGATGAATGGGCCAAAACAATACAATTTCTTTTTTTACATTTTAATTTTTTTATTCTCTTTGAATCATCCGTTTTATTTCAGGCCATCGAGGCTAATAAATTAACGAAAAATGTTTTTGTTTCACTCTAAAACCAAGAAATAAAAATCAAGTTTCACTAGGATTTTTTCTTTTTGTATTCACACTTCAAGAAACAATTACAATAAGAAATTATGAACAAAAAATAGTAATTAATTTAAACATTTTTGATCAATAGTAATTATTTTACCGCCTGATTTGACGTGGAATCCCCCTGACGGCTGTTTTATGCGGTCAACCTTGTGAGAACTGTCGATCGTTTCCCTTCGTTCGCTCCGAATAGTACTGTCTTGCTCTCTCGTACACGTATTTATGTGGTGATCCTCTCTTATATATGTAATGTACTATGGTGTACAATATATATCTAAATATTTAACGAAGGCAGGGGCTTATCTTCATTTTCATGTTCATCAGAATGATGGTCAGACATGAGGGTAGTCTTGAAATCACACGACGTTATTGTTCAATACACTAATATTTATGGATAGTTTAGTTTTGGTAACAAAATAACAAGTGATGCTCACAATATTTTAGGATGTAACTCTCAAAATAATCACATAGAGTGCAGATTAGTTGTATGGCGACCACGCCCGTCTGTGTTCACGTTCTTGCCAATCGAATCCGTCGTAGGATGTCTGTCCTCTTTTAAATTGACTAACTGCTATCTGTCAGCCGTTACCTACCGCCTGGCGTCTGTCATCGCATCACAACTAAATACTTATAATTTGAAGACATTTATAAGATATTGAAGGTAAGTGACTCAAACAATAATAAAATTACATTACATAGGCTAGTAGACGTCAATAGGCTCGCCCCCTATTACGTGGTTCTTAAAAATAGCTGGCGAGTCGTATGTATGAAGTGTATTACACCTCTGCCTACCCCTTCGGGAATACAGGCGTGATTATATGTTTTTTTTTAAATTAAACTTTTTTAACTTTTTAATTGATTAAAATTTTATTTCCTTTCATAAAAGACAGAAAATAATAAACTATTACGTGAACTCTTAGTAATAACAATAATAAACCGTAATACCCGCCTTACCTTAATTCCTGAAAAAAACTAAAAAATCGTACATAAAAAAGTCAGCGACCTAGACGTCTGCCAACTTTTTTTTCCTATTTTGGGAGTCCTAATGAATCGAATGGATGCAACGAGAACGACGAACAAATGATTTAGTATAGCATTTTTTTTTTATAATTTTTGCACCTACCTCCCTTGTTAAAACAGAGCCCTGCAGATCTGCCCCTTCGATGTTTATAGTTTTAAGGATGATTTTGACCATCAGTCCAAGAGGCAGACGCGAACAAATAATAATAATAATTCAGTCCAACCTTTCGTCCGTGCTTGATCATCTAAGCCACGTGGGGGGCGGACACCCGACAATATGTACAGTATTGGGTGACTAACAAGGCTATGGCAAACCCATCAATATGGAGACCAGATCAAAAAGTAAACGTTTAGGGCCGCTTTCCGGGGGTCGCCGGGGCGCACTTGGAGCTGACGCTGAGTGCTATAGCATGCGATCCGTCAGTGGTGAGGAGTTGAACAGGCGGGCTCCCACCAAGTCCTTAGGACAATATACTACAGCCGAAAATACCGACAGACAAGTAAGCAATAGCCCAATAGAACTTTCTAGTCCAATACAAGAAACACCAATCATTTAAGGTAATATTCCGGTTGAGGATGTTTCACAGGAGGCAACCGCCACCCAACCTGTGACCACCAAAGCCAAAGAATACGTATGAAATGGGATGAACAAATAAATACTTTCATAATGCGTACCTACTACTATATCACGAAATTAGAAACAGATAAAACTATGTATTGCAACAGATTATATGATCAATTTAAAATCAAATATCCTAACCTCAATGTAAGCTCCCAAAGGATCGTAGACCAAAGACGAGTGATCGTACGGAACAAACTTAACTGATTGCCAAATACAAGAAATTAAAGATGATGTAACCCTACAGTTACAGCTTGATGATACGAGTAACTTAGACTCTCACAACTCAATCACACATCACATCACTTCACCTAACACACCCCAAGACATAATGACATCCTATAGTGATGACCTATCACAAATAAATTCACAGACATCAGCAGTCAATCATATAACTCACACAAAAATCTCCACGTATATCATCATTCATTCAATTAACTCACACACCATTACACCGATCGGCAAATGCAGCCACACAAACATCCGAACCATCAAAAATCTCATTAGCCCATTTAAACGAATACAATACTCAAGCTACTATCATGAATTCAAAATTGACAGATGAAATTAAAGAACAGCTAGAAACAGTCTTAACACAATATACAGGTACTGATCCTGTTTGTAGACCCAGTTTGCCACGGCTTAAGGAAAACAAAGATTTATACAGTTTAGTAGATATTTTCAACACCAGCATTCTAAAAAACTATTACAGTATTGATAGCAACTTAACTCAGTTACATACCCTTATCTACTGCAGCGCATTAGTCATATGTAGGCGCTTAGGATACAAAATAAACAGTAACAATTACACAAAACGAAATGTTAAAGCTTCATATACGAAACCAGCGTGGCAAATCAGGATAGAAAACGATATAAAAAAATTACGAGCTGATATTGGAGTATTAACGCAATACATAAATAACAATAGGTCAAAGAAAATAGTAAAAAAAATAGAAACTATATTTATTAAAATTAAAATCCATTCAAAACATGACAGAAATAATATACGTCCAAAAGAGTATCTTGATACACTTAAACAAAAATTAACGGTAAAATCAGAAAGATTAGCACGGTACAAAAAATCACTACTTAGAAAATTAGACAATAAAATGTTTTTAACCAACGAAAAAAGCTTTTATAGATCTTTAAATATTAATAGTTCCAATATCACCACTGACCACACAAAATTCCCATCTACTACAGAGCTCAAAAATTACTGGGCCGATATCTGGAAAAAGGCTCAAGATCATAACCATGATGCTAGCTGGATACAAGAGGAGGAAAATAAGACAAAAAATGTTGAGCCGATGGAATTCACGGAAATAAGTAGAACAGATATTGAATACATTACCAAAGGATTGAAAAATTGGAAAGCTGCGGGAAAAGACAAGATACATAATTTTTGGATTAAAAGTTTTTTGCACACTACATGAGATTTTAGCCAAAACGATCGCAGATATTATTAAAGGGGCTGAAGAATTACCGGAATTTGCTACTAAAGGAATCACATACATGCTGCCAAAATCAAATACCACTTATGATCCATCTCAATACCGACCTATTACTTGTTTACCTACAATTTACAAATTAATTACCTCATGTATAACAATTAAAATAAACAGGCACATAGAGATCAACTCGATAATAGCTGAGGAACAAAAAGGATGTAGGCGAAATCATAGGAGATGTAAGGAACAACTAACAATAGACTCTACAATACTAAAACACGCAACTACTAATAAAAAAAACTTAAATATGACATACATTGATTATAAAAAAGCATTTGATAGTGTACCTCATTCTTGGTGTGAATTTTTAGAAATATACAAAATACACCCAATACTAGTAGACTTTTTGAAAAATACAATGTCCAAATGGAAAACTACACTAAAACGGTACCCATAGTATTACTACAGATGAAATCCCTATAGAAAACGGAATTTTCCAAGGCGACTTCCTAAGTCCACTATGGTTTTGCCTCGCCCTTTAACCCTCTCTCAAATATATTAAATAACACTAACCATGGTTATAACCTTAGTAACAACTGTTTATTAAATCATCTAATGTATATGGATGACATAAAATTATTTGCTACATCTGAAAAAGATTTAAATAAGTTAATTGAGTTAGTATACAAATTCAGCAAAGATATTAATATGACATTCGGGTTAGATAAATGCAAGACACTGAGACTACAAAAAGGAAAAGTAAATACCAACAGCACTACAGAAGCAAATTACTTTACAGAAATGGGTGAAAATGAAACATAAATATCTGGATATGCAGGATGGTAGAACAATTGATTGAGTAAAATTCATTTAGCAACAATAGAATCAGACCAAAGTTTACATCACTTAACATGAAAGACCGAAATATACAATACACTACACCACAGGAAAATTATAACACAAAATTAAATACATGGCGTAGAAAAGAACTTCATGGAAGACACTTACACGATTTAGAACAAGCACACAATGACTCCATAGCATCTAACAAATGGCTAAAATTAGGTTCTGTCTTCCCCGAAACAGAAGGATTTATCATAGCAATCCAAGATCAAGTTATTAATACAAGAAATTATAAAAAGTTTATACTCAAAGACCCTAACACATTAAATGATAAATGTAGAAAAAGTACCCGCCATTCTGAAACAATCCAACATATAACAGGCGCATGCCCAACTTTAACCCAGACAGACTACACTCATAGGCACAATCAAATAGCACATTATGTTCACCAGAAACTATCACTAAAACATAATTTAATTACAGGAACAGTAGAACCTTACTATCAATACAAACTAGTTATGGAAATGATTGCTACTTTTATTTCATTTTTATTGAATGAAATTTAAAAAAAAAATCATATGATTTCACATGTGAAATTTAATTGACAATGATTTTTCATCCCACGTCACACGTTTCGTATGCTAGCATAAAATGAAGTAGGAAGTTTTGGTATGAATACTCCTAACTAAGGTTTATTTTATCTATCTATTGGTCTCATTTACACTAATCTAACATATGTATATTAACGCTATACATATACTGACATACTAAATAAAAAATAATAATCTATACCTATATAATTACAATAAACTATGTACTGACTGATGTACAATGAAAGTAAGTAAATCGCAAACAATCATCGAAGACACACTCGACTGACTGAGCTGTGGTCTGTGATAATAATGAAATTTCATTTCATTTCATTTATGTAAACAAACACGTGATTTTGAGATCTGCGACAAATGATTCCAAGGAAATTAATACTTTACGGCACTTAATTTAAAGTCTATTTTTAAAATAGTACTAAAACGTCGCATGCGTGGTGCTACGCTCCGGCGACGAATCATCTAAATATAGTTTGTTCTTTCTATCACGCCAACAGTGAGCGTGATAGAACGAACAAACTATATACCTACCTAGTGGGTGCGATTCGTCGCTCGCTAAGTCGCTACTCGCTCGTTCCCGCGATTTCATTTAGTGTGACGTTTCACAAGCCAAATGAAAAGTGGTAGCAGATGCGAAGTATGAAAATTCATTTCATATGAAATTTCACATGCTACTTGTGAAATGTTCCAAGCTTAATACAAACCTAAACCCGTACTGGAGAACACCAACCATAAAATATATTTTGACAGAGCGATACTGACTGATAAAACTATTCACAATAATAGACCAGACATTACACTATTAAACAAAATTAATAAAACTGCACATATAATAGATATAGCCGTACCTTTGTTAAGGCGGGAAAAAATGTTCCTAACCGCACACCCCGTCGTTCGGGGCAACGAACAGGGTCGTGTGGGGCCCTCACCCACTAAAGAAACCCGCCGTGTGCCGTCTCTCCGCCTTTGTTGGCAGGCCACTGGAACTATGTTACATTCCTTCGGTGGAAGCCGTACCTAACACCCATAATTTACAAAAAACAATAACAGAAAAAATCAATAAATATACAGAATTAAAAGAAGAAGTAACACGAATCTGGAAATGTAATAAGGTTTATATTGTGCCGTTGGTGGTCTCCAGCACAGGTGTAATACCCAAATGCTTACTAAACTCCCTCAAAGTTTTAGACCTACCTGAAAATACATACATCACTATGCAAAAAGCTGCGATCCTTAACACATGCCGAATTGTTCGAAAATTCCTACTAGATGACCGTTCAATGTTCTCAAATGATGATTCTCACTTGGCATAAGCCCGTGAGTCTCAGAAAACACGGAAAAACTTAATTTTTCGAGACAAAGTATACATAAGAATAATAATATTTATTTGTTTCAAAAACTTAATAGCAAAATACAGTACTTAACTATTACATATGAGCAGCTTGATGATTTAGTATCACTTTTTTTTTTACATTTTTGAAGCGCTGTAACTTGATAACGCAGGGACATACGACTTTCATTTACAGGACCCAATCGATTTGTATTGGCATAAACTTTCATCCCTATTAATATGAAAGACGAACAAATCATATACCAAAATGGCACTCAGCTCCCTAACCAATAATATCGTTAGAAATGCATTGTTTCATCTCACTGTTTCGTCATTAAACTTATTACATACACTGTTCTCTGCTGTTATAGAGAGATTTTGGACAAGTTTTAATGGAAGTGATGCTGATGATGACCCAACAATGCGTGCCGACGGCTTTACGCGGGGGTGGTCTGGTCGATGGCACTGTACGGCGCACACGTGTGGACGGAGTCCCTGGACGCATTGAACAGGGCTCTTCTGTGGAGGCCACAGAGAGTCGTCGCGTCCAGGGTCATACGTGGATACCGCACGGTGTCGACGGAGGCGGCCTGCGCGCTGGCTGGAACCCCTCCGTGGGACTTGGAGGCGGAGGTGCTCGCCGAGCTGTATCGGCGGGCGTCGCAAGAGCGGTGGTCGTCCCCCACCCAGCGTGGTGGTCAGATGGCAGGGCGACGCCCGCCGAGCTGCCATGACTAGCTGGAGGGCGCGGCTGGAGGCGCCCCGGGCCGGTTTTCGGACCGTAGGGGCACTCCAGCCGGTGCTGGAAAAGTGGGCAGGGCGACGGCACGGAGTCCTTACCTTCCGACTGGTGCAAGTGCTGTCGGGGCACAGTTGCTTCGGCAGATATCTGCACATTGTCGCAAGGAGGGAAGCGAGTCCGGGCTGTCACCATTGCGGCTGCGACGAGGACACGGCGAAGCACACGCTCGAGTCGTGCCCGGCTTGGGCCGAGCAGCGCCGTGAACTCGTGGCAATAGGGGGGGACCTTTCGCCGAGCGTCGTCAGAGCAATGTTTGGCAGCGACAGGAATTGGGCCGCGGTCGCTGCCTTCTGCGAGGAGGTCATCTTGCGAAAGGAAGCGGCGGAGAGGGCCAGGGAGGAAGATTCTTCCGCTGACCCAAACCGCCGCCAGCGACCGGGGCGGCGCAGGCGCGAGTACTTGCGCCTAATGCCGCCCTAGCTGAGGTTGCGGGTGGATGGACTGGGGAATGTTCGCCACCCGCAATGCCTCCCGCGAAGGTGCGACGCTCCGTCTGCGGATGCGTCGCTCAGTGGAGGGTACCCGAAGGGGTAAGCCGACGGCGGACCACCGCAGGAATGTAACATAGTCCCAATGGCCGGCCATAATGGCGGAGACGGCACACGGCGGGATTCTTTAGTGGGTGAGGGCCCCACACTGCCCTGTTCGTTGCCCCAGACGACAGGGTGTGGTTAGGTAGATTATTTCCCGCCTTAACAAAAAAAAAAACTAGACGTCGCGGGACGTCTAGCAGATGTGAAAACATCAAAATTACTTTGTAGAAATAAAATGATCATAACATGACAAAAAAGTACTCCTCAAGACAAATCAAACGAGTATAAACTCGATAGGGTTGCGTAGTTTCATTACAGAGTTACTGTGGCAACCTTCCAGCTCCACCGTCAGACCCTGGATACCATCTAGAGACAATGTACTCGTCAGGACAAATCATAAGAGCCCAAACTCGATGGAGTTATGTCGTTTTATAACGGAGTTCCTATGGCCACCTTCTAGCTTCATCATCAGCCCCTGGATACCATCTAGACACAAAGTACTCGGCAAGACAAATCATACGAGCCCAAACTCGATGGGGTTGCACCGTTTCATTATAGAGTTCCTATGTCCACCTTCCAGCTCCATCATCAGATCAGCTCCATGTCATCATAATATTGCATTGTCACGTGATATACACATGCGTGTAAAATTTCAGCTCAATCGAAAACCGGGAAGTGTGTCAAATTTAACTTGCAAGATTTGAACGGGACAAGTACAATAAAAGCGTCGCCACGCTAACAGCCGATTTTACCCTCCCTCCGCATTAGATGTTTCACATCAAAAATAAGAGAAAAAAGGACTAGTACCTATTCTGTGGTATTAGGTACGTTTTTGTTCGTTATCTGAATATTAGAACTTGCGAAATAGAACTTCGTTTATGAACATATCGTGACTAATTGATAATTAATAGTTTATTAAAATCGTCTTAGGTGTTAGCTGAAAATTAAGCCTCTGGTTCACGATTTTAAGATAGAATATTTGCGGTAGTGACGTATTTAGCTATTACTAGCCTTTGCCCGCGGCTTCGCAGCGATTTAAGTTAATTTAATTACTTTGCATGCATGCCTTTTTTTTTAAGGCGGGAAAAATATACCTAGCCGCTCACCCCGTTGTTCGGGCAACGAACAGGGACCCTCCCCTACAAAATAATCCCGTCGTGTGCCGTCACTCCACCTGTATTGGCGGACCACTGGAACTGTGTTATATTACTTCAGTGGTCCGCCGGCGGTTTATCCTTTCGGATACTCTCTACTGAGCGACGCGTTCGCACACGGATCGCCGCACCTTCGCGGGAGGCCTTGCGGGTGGCGAACGTACCCCAGTCCATCCACCCGCAGGCTCAGCTAGGGCAGCATCAGGCACAGGTACGCGCGCCTACACCTCCACAGTTGCTGGCGACGGTTCGGGTTATCGGAAGGATCCTTATATCCCTGGCCCTATCCGCCGCTTTCTTTTTTTTGCGAGATGTCCTCCGTCTGAAGGCAGCGACCGCAGCCCATTTCCTGTCACTGCCAATCATCGCTCTCCCCCATCGGTCTCCCCTATTGCCGCGACGAATTCACGGCGCTGCTCGGTCCATGCCGGACACGACTCGAGCGTGTACCGCGCCGTGTCCTTGTCACAGCCGCAATGGTGACAGCCCGGAGACGCCTCCCTCCTTGCAACTATGTGCAGGTATCTGCTGAAGCAACCGTGCCCCAACAGCACCTACACCAGTCACTTTGCCTGCATGCCTGCCCTGGTTGTGAATTTTATTTTTGGGAATTATGATATAACTAGCGTATATATATACGCTAGTGATAAGGTGGTCTAATTCGCTAATGTATCTGATCTTACAGTCCAACGTCATTACGACGTCTCCAGACTTCGAAATTTTTCCTCTTATTTTTTTTAATGGAATTTCTAATATAAAATGGCTATTTCTGTTATCATAATTCTTATCTATATGTAACGTGAACTAATCCTCTGAATCATGCCTGCAAGTACTACATTTCAAGCATCACTAAACTGTCTTCACATTACCGTGTTAACATTAAGCCATATTTGACGCACTGCTACATATAGTAATTAAGCTTATTAGCAAGTTAATTCATATGTAAATACGAACAACACCATGCAATGACCAGTAAACATGTACAATCTGTGGAAAATTGTCACTTTAAAATGTGCTTTTTATGTGAATATTTATATTTTTGATATCTGGAACAAGATAATTAGGTATGTATTAATATTCTTGTTACAGGGTCAAGAAACTGTGCCGGCTATGACTTAGGCCATGCAATAAAAATGGAAGTAGTTGATATAGGCGAAGGTCGGTATGAACAAAGCCAGAATATACCCGGAAGTAGCGCCGATAGCGACGCTTCTAGCAGCGTCTGTGAGAGTAACGACAGCGATCACTATACTGAAGACTTGGACAAAATATCAGACGATGGTGACTTGAAGGAAGATTTGCAAAAGACTATACCAGAATGTTACAAATCCGACTCAAATTTCTCATCACACACAAGCGACATCACAAACGACGAAGAGTTTCAGGCGACTGCTTTATGCCAGTTTATGGATATATTGAATGATTTAGATGAAGTTTTAGATAAGTCTTTGCTAGCGTGTCTAGATGATGGTACAAAAAATTTCGACAGTGATGATGAAGATCTCATTTGTAAGATTAAAGAATGCATATGTGGATCTCAAGAAGAATCTGAACATTCAGAAGCACATAGTTCAATAAATGACAATACCCAAGTAATTGCATATTCAGATAGACAGCTATCAGTAACTCCTATGGAGGACACAGAAACCACGCAGAATATTTCAGAAAGATCAAAATTAACGAGCCTTGGCCGCTCAAAAAGTTTCTCAGATCTCTCAGATAGCGATCGACAAGTGTTGGTGCCTTCTTTAGAAAGAGCAAATACGACAAATGATAATTTACGGAACTCTATGAGAAGATTAGATCCCATTATGCTGCCAGCGATAACTACGGAGTCGTTTTGCGAGCCCTTGACTTTACCAGTAATACTTTTTCTTGAGCACAATATTAATATGCGTCCAACAAGCGCACCAATACAGTTGCAAGTGACGGCCGCGAATCTTAGTAGTGATGGTGCTTCGGGACCATTAATTGTGGGGCGTAGAGCTTTGTTGATGAATAGAACTCTCTCGCTGCCGTCCCCAGGAGACAGTGAGGTCACCGCTGGGGATTGGACTGGCCGTAACACAGCCAGAAGCACCGGCAGGAGCAGTACATCTAGTTCGTCCACTGAATCTCTAAATGTAACTCCTGCTGCACAAAATATTACAGGTGTCACGGAGGAGAGGTAACTATAACATTACGTTGGAATGATACCACGCACCTATACAGGCACCTTAACGATCAAGTAACCTTTACGATTTCGTTAGATTGTTACTCAACTCATTCACGAAAATGAGGTCATAGGATGTTGTTCAATGATTCACAAATTATATTATTTTCTCTATAAAAATCAGGCAGAAGTAATACTTGTTTCGAAATACTACTAATACTTAAATAAATATGAAAATTGGATATTAAAAAAAACATTAAATGTTTTCAGAATTGAAGAGACTGAAGAACCGCCTTTTGGAGTTTGGCCACATCGTATGAGCGCCATGCTGGCCTGCCTCAGTTGCACAGTAGGGATATTTAATATATCTAGATTTGCCATATTTAGTGTTCACTTTGGAGGTAATATATCAATGTTTACCTAATTAGTTTGATGTCACTCATTTCCTAGTATCTATTGTAGATGATTTTTTATTGTTGCAGCGAGTTTCATAGTACAGTTTTTTATACTGTCATTGTTAATCGGAATACCGTTGTTTACTTTACATTTGTGTTTGGGCCAAGTACTGGAATCTGGCCCGGTGGACATGTGGCGTATATCACCAATATTCCAAGGCGTTGGCGTATCCTTGCTCATAATTCAAGCTGTGATCGGCATGTACAGTATAATAGGCTTCTCATGGATATTCGTATACTTTAGAGATTCTTTTATAACTTCTAATGACAAATATAAATGGGCCTTGCCACACGAATTTAATTTGGAAGGTGAGTCAAACTTGATATTAAATAGTTCATTGTTTGTGCAATGTCAACAATTCAGTAATATCAATCGACATCAGGAAGCTACTATCAAGGTCGTGGATTTAGACGATAATTACATTTCCGTGCTGTAAATGAGAATCGGTTAGCGTTATATTAAGAAAGTTTGTAACTTTTAGATGCCAACAAAAACCTAACTTACAAAATACAGGAAACATTGCCGCAGTATCTCCACGGGGAAGTTTTACAAAGGAATTTAGGGTCCAATAATTCATATTTCGGAACGATCAAGTTTCAAGTCGCATTCAATCTGGCGGTGGTTTGGATGATAGTGTTCGTCGCACTAAGCAAAGGATTGAGGTCTTATGGCAAGGTAATATAACATACATCAGATGGCCATAGAGTTGTAAATATAAATTCCCACAGAATTATAACACGTGAAATTTGTTGCAGGCTGTGTATATGCTGATATTTTTGCCTATATGTGGAACGTTAGTGCTGTGCACTAAACTATTGACGTTGATACCATACGATAGTGTTGTTAATATATTTTCGCAGACTGAGTGGAGTGAATTCTTCATTAATAGCAATGTACGTATGTCTAATACAATAATTGGTAACATTATAAGGGCCAGTCATTGAGGGTAGGTGATCTTACTTTACAAACCGAAATGTGAGACGTTTGAAAACAGACTTAATCGGATCTTGTTGGTACTTACGCGTTTCCTTATCTTGTATTATTGATCATCTATCTGCTTGCTTTTCTAAGTCTGAATAAATTATTTTTAAATAAAAAAGAAACTGCCTTCAAAAGACACCTTAAACTAAAAACCAAAAAATAATTTTGCCAATAATTTTTTCATTGCCTAGATGATGTTAATGTTATTATAAGTAGGTATATTTACCTACCTATTGTTTTTGTTATTATATGAGTATAAGTATGGTTTTGTTATTTTTAGACAAGGCACCGACTTCAAACACATCACTAAGTGTCTAGCACGGAAATTGACCATTGTCCAGATGCAATTTGTTAGATTATTGTTGTTTTTTTAAAAACCACTGGACCGAATTTTATAAAATTTTAATGGGACCACCTCTGATGTAGAACCTACCAAACAAAAAAAGAATCATTGAAATCGATTCATAATTGGCGGAATAATCGCGTAACAAACACACAAAAAAAAACAGCCGTTATTGAGAACCTCCTCCTTTTTGGAAGTCGGTTGAAAAATACAGTAGTTACACTTCCCTTCCTATTGATTGCAACCTCTGTAACCTTGTTATTCTCAATCATTTTTTACGATGACGATAGGTCGTGCGACGCTGGTTCAATATTGTGATATAATATTTAAGTCTACGAGGGACATTGCAAACAAATTTTGCATAATTTTTGTGTTCACAGTAGTTTTACTGTACAGAAATAAAAAAGTGAGCCTCGATTTAAAAAAAATATTATTATTAGCGTTCGAGCTTAGTGCGGAAACCACAGCTAATTTTAATTTGCAAAATGTAAAATAAGAAAATAAATAAGTTAAAAAAAATAAGTTTAAAAAATCTCCAAGCGACACCGATCCTATTTTGTACCACGTTACGTGCACACTTACTCACATATCGCACTCAAGAAGTTAACTATTCTCTGCTCTCAGAAATATTTGAAAGTAATTGTTATAATATTTGAATATTTTGTATTACGATTAGACCAAAATAATAGATTTACGGAACATTAAAAGAATATCTGTATGTTCACGGCACACATTACACACAAAAAATAAATATGTAATCTAGAACTTTTTTGTGGATGACACGAACTATTAAACTACCAATAATACTAGAACACATAGTCTGAAAATGTGAAATAGAAAATGAGGATGACACCGATGCATAGAATCTCGATCGAGGAACTATTTATTGATTGCTATGATACCTCAGTGGAGAGCGTCTGGAGCGACGTACCAGGAGGGTACGAGTATATCGTTGTCATATTCCATTTGTCATTTTTGAACTTTATGTTCTAGCAAATGGCTGAACTTCTAAGTGCTTTCATCCATTCATCCATCAGCCTTTCAACGTCTACTGCTGGACATAGGCCTCCCCAATAGAACGCCACAAAGAGCGATCCCGTCATGGGGGATAATGCCCTAATCGCTACGCTTGGCAGGCGGGTGCGATCGCCACGCAGTGGATGTTGTTAATACTCGAGGGAGTGCTGCTGCCCACTCCCCCGCTATTCCCTCAGTCGGCTGTTAC
Source organism: Leucoma salicis (assembly GCA_948253155.1). NCBI lineage: Eukaryota > Metazoa > Arthropoda > Insecta > Lepidoptera > Erebidae > Leucoma > Leucoma salicis. Next base: position 18,082,440 of record OX411815.1, on the reverse strand, counting down.
GACTCCCGTGGGTAGAGAGGGGTGGGACAATTCTAAAGCCGGCCCCACATGGCCCTAAGTGCTTTAACATACCAAAAACACTGCTAAATTAATTTGTTATGCTACTCTTTTTGTAATTTCAGAGCTGGGCAGCAGCGGCTCAAGAGACTTTTCTAACATGGGGCCTTCTTGGAGCGTGTATAATGCAACTGACATCACATAAAAACTCTAAGAACAAGACTAATGTAATGCTTCAGAAGGAGAGTGCATGTATCATTGCTTTTACTTTCGCAGTGCTATTATTGGGATCGTTTTTAGCGAATACTTGCGTTCAAATTTTGAAGAATTACGGCTACGCATATATTCCTGGCAGTTATGGTAAGAGCCTGTTTTTTTTTAATATAATATCTTAGTGCTAGGGAATCAGGTCCGGTCAGCCCTGATCCAGTAATGGAATAATAATATGAACTACTTTCACCGTTGAAATCGCCATTCCGACTCCGGATAGTAACCATACCTATAACAAAAGCGTTACACTTACCTTGAATTCAGAAATTAATTACAATAATATAAAGGAGAAAAATTATATAAATGTTGTTATAAAAACTTAGGAAGGATTTCATAGCACTAGTTTATTGTTATTTTATATGTAAATGCATTTTATGTGTTTATTTGTCGTCTTTCATTTGATTATGTAAGCTACCAGCAACGATGCCGTTTTGTATTGAATAGCTTTTATGCGATCTTTTTGGGTTAACATTCAAGAGTAACAGACAGCTAGCCGCAAAAAGTATTTTAAATTTGTATAAATGTTAATTATTGTATTGTTTAATTTTCACACACAAACGAAATGTATGAGAAACTTGAAGCTAGATTGGAATATCATTTCTAGTGGCAGTCTCTTTTATAAACATCAAATATACATATTGCCGACTGTTGAACACAAGTCTAAATTTTTTACAGTCCATCTCGATACGACAAACTGGGCTATTGTATACTGGCCTTGATCTTATTTACTTAGTCGGTTCTTACTGCTTTAAGAATAGAAGAACGGAAGGCTTCCTAGTCCGTCAGCAATATGAATGTTATTTTAAATTAAATTGCGGGGGTCAATCGATACAGATACACCATAGTAAATATCGTAGGCAAACTGGTTTTTATGGTACGCAGCGTCCACGAGGCATATATGAGTATGTAGGCGTACAAACATATTGCACTATTTATTATGCGACTGTCCGTTGACGAGTCTTTCACAAGCGTTTTTTTTTTGTTTAGTCGGGAAAGAAGTTACCTAACCGCACACCCCGTCGTTCGGGGCAACGAACAGGGTTGCGTGGGGCCCGCACCCACTAAAGAAACCCGCCGTGTGCCGTCTCTCCGCCTGTGTTGACGGACTACTGGTACTGTGTTGGAAAGAGTTGAGTGCTCGCGAAAGCGCCACCCGTCCATCACCAGGCCCAGATACTTAATCTGGGCCTTCATCCCGATTTGGACCCTGTCCACCGTGATCGAGGTGCCAGCAGATGGCCGACGCCAGGGCCCATGAAAAAGTAGGGCCTCCGATTTATCCAGGGCCACCCTAAGCCCCAGCGCCCCGATCCTCCTGGCCACCTAAGGGACCCCGGAGGTGGTCAGGAGGATCGGGGCGCTTCCTCGAAGTCTCCGCCCCGGGCGACGACCAGCAGCGTGCCGCATATCAGATCCGCAGAATCCGCATAGCAGATGACCGCCAGCCCGGGGGGGGAGCCGACATCGTGGTACCCAGTCGAGTCTTTCACAGCCTAGCCTACAGAATATTTGCCAGATTTGTAACCTAGGAATCGAACAGGATATCTGCGCTTATATTTGAGGCTTTTGTTATATATTTATTAAGTTTTTGACAGCTTAGCCATATAAATGAATACTTAAAATATTTACTATTTCTGCTTAATAAAGGACAATGCCGTGTGCAATTGCCGTGTGGGGCCAGCTTTAGAATTGTCCCACCCCTCTCCACCCATGGGAGTCGTAAGAGCCGACTGAGGGAATACCGGGGGAGTGGGCAGCAGCACTCCTTCGAGTATTAACAACATCCACTGCGATCGCCAACCCGCCTGCCAAGTGTGGCGATTACGGCACTATCCCCCATTCTTGGGGAGGCCTATGTCCAGCAGTGGATGTTAAAAGGCTGATGGATGGATGGAAAGGACAATGGCGAACTCCCATACATTAAAATAGTTGACAAAAAATTGTTGCGTCTTTGTTCAAAAAATATGCGTATTGAATAACTGTGATTTTCTGAGCCTCGGAGTGTAAAATATTTTGTCTAAGAAGGCCTAGGTTTTTAGTTATTATGATAAGAATATTTAATTTTGTAGGTTAAGTTCCAACATAATTTACAAGATCGGATTTCCGTTATACATATTTCTATTTTATGATAGTAGATGTGTCATAAACGTTACCCGATGCTTAAACACCTTTAAAAGATTGGGCCGATCGCCGATCGATCATTCCGAGACATTCCACGGCCGCCTCATAAAATATGTGGATGGAAATCACGCAGAGGTGCGCTCTTACGAGTAAGACGTCGTCGCCTAAGAATAAGCGATCACTCAACGGTTACGTTAGTTTATCATTATCACTGACGCAGTACTATAATATTATGTACTAGCGCATTACCCGCGTCTTCGCATAGCGATATAATAGTTTGTGTGTTTGCAACGCAAGGTACAAAATAAGGATTTTTTTTTTTCATTGCTTATGGTGGCGTCAAGCCACTGCCCAACTGATTGTAAATGGTTACCGTCGATCATGGACCCATCTATACCGGGAGCCAGTGTCAAGCCGCTGCTCACCATTTCATTTTACAGATATGAAATGAAAGAATATTGCTACAGCCAAAACACACAAACGTGCTTTATGGCCGGTCACTGGAGATTGTGGTACCAAATCGCTCGAGCTCAGTAGCAAGTGAGTATCCCACGTGTTACCCAGCCCTACCACCAGTAATGCAATGGGTGATAATTGCTTATAGCCTTAGTCGCCTCGTATGCCACCCGAGGAAAAGAATGAGGTGGTTACACTTGTATTCTTAGTCCGTCACAACACGGACGATTTTGCAAATACCCATCAGGCTTGAGACTATCATCAAGTATCAGCAGCACTCGTAAAAGCTAGTTTCCAATCTAGGCTTAGCCTGCTTTCTACCAAATCATCACTTGTTGTTGTGTTGTTTTACTGAAGCAGGACTTTGACTTGACTGATTAATTTTATATGACTGATTTCAACTACTTGTTTCGTGAATTAAACTTACCTGTGATCAGAGAATAACGATGCACAAACCTAATATTTGCATCATTTTCTTCATCGTACTCTTTATTTCATATTTTTTCGCAGGCCTCTATTATGAAATATATTTATTGATAAAAAAACGAAAATCGGTGCTAATAACATATGATATCAGGATATATCAAGACGCTCACATAATCGTCAACTAATTTTTCGCCATGGTCGTTTGGTTGATAGTATCAACTTGATACCTATCTCGGTAATTAAACTGTGAAGAAATTATTCCAATTTCGCTAAACTAGATTGTTCCCGGGACACCACCTGCGTGGAAATTCAGTAGGAATTAGTTCAAATAATATAAATACGAAACTTTACGACACATTAATTATCTCTATGCAAAAATTGGTATCCCACACGAAATGTATTTTTTTTCAGAATAAAAAATAGTCTATGGCATTTTTTAGAATCTGGACTATATGCATGCTGAATTTCTTGATAGTCGGTTGAATAGTTACAACACTTACAACGTTAAAGCTTAACAAACTTAGGCACTTACGCATTTACATCAAAGCCTGAATGCTATTTATAATACGTATTTTGACTTGCTTGTGATCTATTCAATGTAATTTATTGGGACGGAAACGGAAATAATCGAACACCAACTGCATATATAAAATTTTACAGAAACCGTGAAATCAACGCAATTCCTGTGGCCGTTATCAGAGCCCATACCCGGTAACTTGGTGCCTACTCCAGTGCGCTACATGGGTCATTATGGGAGCTTAGTGGGAGTGACTGTATGGAAGACTGGCAACACCGAGCGCACATTCAGCGGCTGGCAACCTCTGCAGCTGGCAACACAGATCGTACCTGCCACGCTTGCGGTGTTACCACCTAATATGGTAAGAAACAATATTTATAATAGAAATATTTTTCTGTTGCAATCCCGACCGTTGGTGTTGTGAAAATTGACTAGGCAATATAATAAAGTGGCATTCATACCAAAGACCAAACAATATGCAAAAAGAAAACATCCGGCCAGTGTAGTATAATAGGCTATTTTTTTCTTATTACGGAAGAGGTTCATTAAAACGAGGTTGTTAATAATCTGTAAATAATAACTGTAACAGTGTGTGTTACCAGTGATGACTTATGGCACAGCGGCGTGGTCTCTGAATGTTGGCCTTATATCAAGGCTTAAAGTCGCTCAGCGTGCTATGGAGCGGGCCATGCTTGGGATCTCTCTACGTGATAAGATCCGTAATACGGAAATCCGTAGGAGAACGGGAGTGACCGACATAGCCCGCCGGGTCAGCATGCTGAAGTGGCAATGGGCAGGCCACATCGCTCGACGAACCGACAACCGTTGGGGAAGAAAGGTTCTCGAGTGGCGACCGCGTAACGGACGGCGCAGTGTAGGACGGCCTCCCACCAGGTGGACCGATGACCTGGTCAAAGTCGCAGGCAGTCGTTGGATGCAGGCGGCACAGGACCGTTTTCTGTGGCGTTCTCTTGGGGAGGCCTATGTCCAGCAGTGGACTACTATTTGATGGCGTGATTTTTTAATTATTTTAGTATGAATTTTAATTGCAAAATTAAACTTACTATATTGGATTAATGCATGTAAATGCGTTCCGATAGAGGGCGTTGGTCGTTAAGACAAATGTGATAAGGAAATTGGGTATGTCTAAAAGATAGTACTGTAGCTCAGTGGATTAGAGCACTTCCCCGGATAGGAAGGGACGCAGGTTCGATTCCCGCCTGTACTAAAATACTCTTTTTCCTTATTCACAAATTATAATTTGTAGTTTAAGAGTAGCTGAGCATGTCAAGTGCTAAAATATAGATCAAAATGTTTAAAAAATCACGCCATCTAATAGTATGAATTTTAATTGCAAAATTCCATCCATCCCTCCATCAGCCTTTCATCGTCCACTGCTGGACATAGGCCTCCCCGTAATGGGGATGTTTTACCATAATCGCCACGCTTGGCAGGCGGGTTGGTGATCGCAGTAGATGTTTTTAGTACACAGGGGAACGCTGCAGCCCGGTCCCCCGGTAATCCCTTAGTCGGCTTTTACGACTCCCATAGGAAGAGACGGAGTGGAGCTATTCAAGGTGCCGGACCCCCACGGCAAATAGTATGAATTTTAATTGTAAAATTAAACTTACTATATTGGATTAATGCATGTAAATGCATTCCGTTAGAGGGCGTTGGTCGTTAAGACAAATGTGATAAGGAAATTGGGTATGTCTAAAAGATAGTACTGTAACTCAGTGGATTAGAGCACTTCCCCGGATAGGAAGGGACGCAGGTTCGATTCCCGCCTGTACTAAAATACTTTTTTTCCTTATTCACAAATTATAATTTGTACTTTAAGTGTAGCTGAGCATGTCAAGTGCTAAAATATAGATCAAAAAATAATTTACGTGTTGTTAACGCTTAAATATTATTTGAAGCGTTTTCACATATTTATGCCATCAGATACTACAAATAATAAAACTGGCTGCAATATAAAGTTGCCTTAGTGTTGTTCCTTTAACCAGTTGGAAAGTGTCTCTCCTTTGTCTGCAGAGTAAGGAAGCTGACCATATGACTCTTGTGAACGTAGCAGTAGACTAACGGGAAGCAGTGACACGACTGTTCCTTTCCATAACAGAAAACTAAATAAAATCTAAACAGAGAAATTAATATGAAGTGCAAAAATGTGAAATTGAAAATAATAGTCACGAGCAGGATTTAAACCTGCATCTCTTGGAAAACCATTCCAGATGCTTTGCCAATTCTGCCACCGTTACATTCGCTCGGGATTGCTAATTTCGATAAAACATTCCTCGTTATTGGCGACAATATACAATTTATAGTATAATGACCAGGGATTACAATTATTATACATTTATTCAGACTCAATGTCTGTTTCCTGGAGCTAGAGACGTGACGGGTGGCAAACCATGTTTCTTCTCGTCGGATGATTGTTGCTCAAAATTTCCATTGCGTTGTTATGGGATTACCAATTATTATTTAATTTTTGAGTTTTTTGTAGCTATCACCAGCCTGGGCCGTCATATTCTACTTCATATTGATAATGTTCGGAATAGCACAACAATTAGCGATTTGGCACTGCGTGATCACTGGCATCATGGCTATTAATGCAGAAGCCCTTAAAGTGTGGGAGACTACGATCACGTTTCTTAGCTGCGTGTTTGGACTTGCCATGGGATTAGTACTCAGTACTGATGTAAGTACGAACTATACTAATTTATTATGTTTATTTGTAGTAGTAGTATCTAATTACCTCTTCGTAAGACTGAAGACTACCTCACAATATCGAGATCAATCCTCGGTCTCAGATCGAGGGCGAGAGTTTGAAAGAGAGAGGCAACAAAGTTTCACACCTAACTTATAAATATATAGGGTAAAAAAAAACGACAGGTCAACGTCTGCCGGGTTTGGCTATTATATTCACATAGTAAAGCTGAAGAGTTTGTTAACAGTCAAGATCACGAAACGCACACCTCTGACATTTCGGAATGTTCCGTATTTAAATCTTTAAAAAAGTAAATGTAAATCGTAGTATTTCGGGAGGTATTTAAACTATGTAGGTACATCCATACTTAGATTAACATAGATTTCGATCTATGCTAATTTTGCTTTCGTTTAGTACTACAATGGCAACACCAAATACCTCACTATCGTAATACTCTGTTATTTATAAATTATATATTCTTCAGTTGTTGGCGATCATCAGTGTTTGATGTAAACATGTTTGTACTGTGAAATAAAACAGCTGTATATAAACGTGAATCACACAAATATTTTATAGGTGCTAGATTCTGCCTGCGATTTTGTCCGCATAGTCTTCAAAATATACATATACACACAGCTGTTTCCCGCGGCTTTATAAATTCATATTGAAATAGGAACCATTTTGTTAAAAAATACTGTCTCTAAATGAAATTAAAATATTAGTATTCATCAAAATTTTAGGTTTAATTACTTTAGTAAGTATCTCTTTGTAAGCAACGTTTGCAGTGTTTCCTTTTGCGTCTAAAACTCACTTTGGAGCATGCAACATAAATGGAGAGATGTGAAGAGCAGTCGTTACTTAAATCGACGCCAGTCATTTTCAGTGACTGCCCTAGGGACTTGCTAATTGTTATGGCAAAGCACACATTAAAAGGGATCTGTATTCTTTTATATTATTTTAATTTGTTCAGGATACTCTGATAGAATTAACGGTATTCGTGGAATGAAAACATTTCCTTCACCACATTCGGTAATTACTGTGGCTCCTACGACGTTTTTATAAAGAGCTTTGATATGTAACTTTGTTCCATTGCACAATTTAAGTGATTAAGATTTCTTAATAACATTGCTGGTGATCCAAATTTAAGAGTGAATTTCCAGTAAGAAACACAGTCACTAACTATATACCGGGCGCTTCTTCTTTTAAATTAAAGGGCGTAATTTACGTATTCCCAACTCATTGTACTCTACAAAACGAATTTATCTTTTTCGTAAAGTATTTTGATCGGTATTTTAGCATGGCTCAGCTAGATACTCTAAATAACAAATTATTAGTAAAAGTGCAAAAAGATAACTTTACTGTGAGCGGGATTCAAACCTGCGTCCCTTCCAATCTGGGGAAGTGCTCTAGAGCGCTAAGCCAACGCAGTCACCGACGGCAACTCCCAATATCCACCTCCCAATTGCTTTTAGATGTCTATACGTTTGGTAAAATATCCTAGAATCGTCCTTCATACCAGAAAATGCTGTATCCTCGCCAGAATTCGCCTTTTCGATCGTCTTTCTGGATAATTCTCCTCGTACCTACACACGGCTGTTTTGTGAACATCCGGGTGGTTATTCAGGAAATGAATTACAGCTATTCTGTGTATGATAATTAACTACAGCAGCTCTGTGAACTCCTTTTTTTATATTTAGTATTAGTTTTTTTGAGCTGTATCTTTCCAGTAGCATTTGTAAATCTTGTGTAAAGTTTTGTACGATTCTCCTTAAAAATGTATTCTATAGGTATCAGAGATGTCTGATTGAAGATAGGAAGTAACAGATCCATACTAAGGCAAATATATATATACATCAAAATGTCATTGGGATTGGGTTTGTATTGAACTAAACCTAAGCCTTTTTACGTGGTTCCCTTCTATGCAAAATTTTTCATAATTGTGATATACGAGTACTTGCAATATCGGATGTGTTTGTCCGGCTGCTACTAACTCACATGAACCTCCATATATATGAAATACTGACATGTCAACAAAGTATTCATCGGAACTATTATGGTTAATATCATCAACATCATGGACATGATAGAAAAATCATCCCAGTGAGTGGCTACATGAGCAACTATCTTTTCCCGCACCTCTCTAGCCAAGACTTGAGCGTCATATAAAATATAGTATTGCCCTTTACTGGCAAGCTACGTCACCAATGAAAGAAAAGATTTATATTTAGCATTTCAATCGGAGGCCAAAGGAGGTACACACTTTTGTCCGTGTGGTGACGGACTAAGAATACAAGTGTCACCACCCCATTCTTTTCCACGGGTGGCTGGGTACCAAGTGGGAGTATTCATTTGGTATCGGGCCCGAGCGGGTGGTACCACCATCTCCCGTGTGACCGGCCATGAAGCACATTCTTGCGTTTTGGCTGTAGCAGGAGATAGCCGTTTATTCTTTCATTTCATATCGGTGAAATGAAATGGTGAGCAGCGGCTTGGCAATACTCTCGGTATAGTTGACTCCATGAGCTACGGTTACCATTTATCATCAGATGAGCCGTGGCTCGTCTGCCACTACATGCAATAAAAAAAAAGTGTAACTAACTAAATCATATCGACATCGTATCGTCTCGCTTGTGATTGGTAGAGAAACCGAGGCGTGATGTGGCAATAATCCCTTGGCCAATCACGGTGATCTCTCAACCAATCACAATGACACCATGCGAAGTCGATACGATTTAGTGAAATACATTCTGACCCCCCTGTTTTGAATTATTGTTATGCTTTTATTGGCTGGATCAAGATAACCTAGTGACGAATTCGTACGTCCCCGTATCTAGACTAATCTCTTTTAAGTATTGGGTTAACCAAATACTATGAAGTCTATTTATATTGCTGATAAATGTAATTATAGTTTCATAATAATAAAGACATAAAGATAAAGTTTATTATTTAATCTTGTTTTGATTTATGTAAAATGTACAATAATATATACCTACATTTTGTATGTAGTAACCTACCTGGGTGAGAGAGCTTTGTTAGTAAGCAGTTACTGTTACCTATTCACTTTAGAAACACCAGGGCCCGTAGAATGTAACTGTAATGTCCGTGAATATTTGATTTAGTGACATACATTCTAATTCTAACCCCCCCTGAGGTATCATTCGCGCGTTGCCAACCCCAGGGAAAGGAAGCAAGGATAATAAGGAGGGGTTTGGTCATCCGGTGTCCTCACTCACCAAACGAAATACAACAGTACTAGTACTTACCGTCACCTCACGCCGTTCTTCTGTGAGAGGGTGGTACTTCTTCGGCCTTCAAGTAAGGCCATTCATGCTGGGAGAAGCAAGGCTATATTACTATTTCCATCTTATTTTATGTTAACACAAAGTGCGAACTGTTATTTGGTATGAATCTTAATTGTAAAATTAAGCTTACCTGATCGGAATAATGTATGCAAATCAATGAAGGGAATCGAAATTCGCAGTCTCGAGCCACTGTCACGATGGCTGAATTGGCAAAGCATCTGGAAGGTTATGCAGATTTAAATCCTGCTCGTGACTATTATTTTCGATTTCAGATTTTCGCACTTTGTGTTAATTTGTATGGCAAAGCTCAAATGCTTAAAAATAGTAAAAAAATAAAAAAATATTCTTTTAGGTTTTCATCTTGTGTAGGTAAAGATTAGAAGATTGATAAGTGCTCCGTTGATGTGGCGATGCTTCGTATTCCAAATAATATTCTTTCACTTAATTTGAAAACTTTTTATTTGTAGGCTGGTATACGCATAGTCCACTTCATAGACTACGTGTGGGTGGGTTCGTGGTGGCACTGCGTGGTACATGTGGTGCTAACGTGTGGTGTGTTCGTGGTACGCGGCCGGCCGTATTCTCCAGATGTAGTTGTAAAGGCACTGTACTCGTCTAGAACTAGACTGTCCGCGACGTTGGCAGCGTTACTGAGCTTTACTTGGACCGTTGTACTACCTGTGCTATTGTGTGTAAGTATGTTTTAAATAATACAATGTTTGAAAGCCTATTTAACTTAGTTTTCTGCGTCATCATTTCTCTCGTTAAGTTTTACCTTGTAAGGAAATAAAACCAGATACTGTGTCTTCTTCTTCAACTTACCACAGCAGTAGTACAACAATAAGACATTGGTTGCCGCGGGCCAGATTGATGACACTAGTCTTAGCTGTCGCGGGCCGGCTTGATGGCACTGGTGGGCCGGATTTGGCCAGCGGGCGGTAGATCCCTGGTATAGGGCATAAAACCCCAGGTTAAATAATTAGAACTTTGGATATTTTCAGCTAATAATTAACGATTTTGTACAATCCTGGTGAGTTCAATGAAACCCCTAGCCTCCACGGGACCCACTTTAGGAATCCTCGCTTTAGATAACGATGTTTCATCTCTAGTGTTCTTTCAAGAAAATTATATGTGTGATCGACAAATGACTATTCTGAATCTGGGTATGCTTTTTTTTCTAATGTTTCCACAGTACAGGTGCTGCCTTTAAAAAATACGTAAAGTTGAAATTTGTGACTGTGCACTATGTAGATTCTCGTACTTCCAATTTTGATTGGAAATAAACTATAGATACTAGCCGCGCGTACCTAGTGTTATAGGTTTAATTTATATACGGGGTATTTATCAGTGCATCTACAAATGGTACAAGTAGTTGTGCTGAGCCTGGGTGTACTGAGCCTGGGTGTACTTGTTTCTGATATTGGATATTAATATTTTCAGGCAATATGTGTGATGGATTTCCGAATTGGTCAGCAGCGTCAGTTATACAGTTGGAGAAAACCTGTAGGGTAAGTAATGGAATAATTTGAGTATCCAATATAAAATTAAATGTAGGTTCCACTCACGGAGTACGGAAAAATAGCGGAGGTGTTTCAAGGCAAAATCTCTTTAGAACGAAGCGTTGCTAAATGTGGGTGTTGGGGGGACGAGGTACAACTATAGCTTCACCCCTAAATCAAAATCCATCTAGCGGTAAAAAGTATTTTACAGCGTAACAGAGCAAATTTTTCTTTAATTTAGTTTGTCTTTTTACTACTACGGCGTTACAAGCCAAACAGTTTGATCCAGAACATTCTATATGCGTTAGGATGGCTGGAACACATCTATACTAATATTATAAACAGTAAAGATTTGATTGTTGGTTTGCATTGAATAGGCTCCGAAACTAATGGACCGATTTCAAAAATTCTAGTCTAAAAAAACTACAAATTCTATATATAAAAGCGACGCCGCAGGCGCGCACTGTCTGCAGAGGGCGAGGTATTACGCGGCCTCTTACACCGGGGCCAATTATGTTGGAGGCTGCCGCTCGTAGAGCGAAGCGCGCCGAAGGTGAGCTGCAAGCCGAAGAGGAAGTCAAGCAGCTCTCTCTGAAGATCCGCGAGTCCAAGGAGGACGTTAAGTCCCTGTGAGTTACGGATCTGAAAAAGAGAGCCTAGGACCACGCGGCCATCCCTAACAGGGTGGCCACAAAGTCCATAAACATCAAGGGAGAACCTTCGTGCGCACCGCAAAGGAGGTGGTCGCCGACAGCAAGAAGGTGGCCAGGTGCTCCACCAATGAGAAGTGGCAGAAATGCGGGCAAAAAATTGACGCCTCAATTCTCAGGTGACGGAGTTGGAGGCCAAGCTCACGCGGCTTGACGGTGGCTTGCACGGTGGCTATGCTGCTGGCGGGGATCGGACCAACTGAACCAGCCGGTTTGAAGGCGGCTGCACGGTCCACTGTGGCTGCCCCGGTCATTGAACAGACCTCTGCTGGCCTGCCGGAGGAGACAGCGCGCGTCGCTACGCTCGCCTCCTCCCACCGCCTTGATGACACCAGGGCGTGACCAGTAGGCCATCCGCCTGGGGCGTCGGAGTAGAATGTCGAAAGGTGAACCTCCGGCGCCCCGCTAATAGGCGTGGAAAGGGCCGCTGTGGTTTTAGTGGGTATTCCGGGCGCAAATAAGATCCGAGCGCTCGTTGAGCTCTACATACCCCCACGTTGTGGTGACGGACTAAGAATACAAGTGTCACCACCCCATTCTTTCCCACGGGTGTCGTATGAGGCGACTAAGGGAAGTAAGCAATTATCATCCATTGCATGACTGGTGGTAGGGCTGGGTAACAAGTGGGAGTACTCACTTGGTATCGGGCCCGAGCGGGTTGGTACGACCATCTCCCGTGTGACCGGCCATGAAGCACATCGTTGCGTTTTGGCTGTAGCAGGAGATAGCCATTTATTCTTTCATTTCATATCGGTGAAATGAAATGGTGAGCAGCGGCTTGACAATACTTTCGGTATAGTTGAGTCCATGAGCGACGGTTACCATTTACCATCAGATGGACCGTGGCTCGTCTGCCGCTACATGCAATAAAAAAAAAACGTTCTCACCGGGGGGGATGCGTAAATCCACAGCGAAAACTAAAAAAAGAAAGGGACTACCACCCCTGACATCTTGGGATAAATTAATCCATCCCTATTAGCACAATTTCCGTCATGCAGTCCTAACGTATTCATGCGTTTCTAATTTCTGTATAAACCGGGAATCTAAAATGATAACAAATAACAAGAAAAAAAATTTTAACAAATAACATGACTAACAAATAATATATCGATGATGGGTTCGCTGGGACGACGTAAACTCTTTTGTTATCAATTATTTTCGAATACTCACCGTCAGATGACACATCATTTTTCCCATTTTTTTTTTCAAATTTCTAGTAACTAAGCAATAAATTTTTGAAATAGTTAATATTTTAATAAAGAAATTAAACTAAATTTACTTAATTGTGCCGAATTCTTATAATATGCTTTTATAATATTAAAACCATACCAAGGGAAATAAGAGTATTATTTTTTGTATACACACATAGATTATAGATACTTTACGTAGGGTAATATCCATCCATCAGCCTTTTAACGTCCACTGCTGGACATAGGCCTCCCCAAGAATGGGGTCAGTGCCGTAATCGCCACGCTTGGCAGGCGGGTTGGCGATCGCAGAGGATGTTGTTAATACTCGAAGGAGTGCTGCTGTCTACTCCCCAGGTATTCCTTCAGTCGGCTCTTACGACTCCCATGGGTGGAAAGGGGTGGGACAATTCTAAAGCCGGCCCACACGGCAAAACGGCGGTAAGGTATTATACGAGGAGGATATATATATGTATATAATATCACTAGCTGACCTGGCGAACTGCGTACCGTCATATTTTTTTCGTGAATATTGCGCAATTAATTAATAATAAATACGTGATAAAAACTATCCTATCTTAGGCACGCCAGCAAAACACACATTTAAAAAAACGTAAAAATCGGTTACATTGTTTCGGAGTTCATCGTGAGCAACAACGTGACACGAGAATTATATATACATAGATGATCCCATTCCATTTCAAGTAACCTACGAGTGAAGTAAAACAGAAAGCAAACCTGTGCTCCTGCCTAACAGTGCATTTATAAATTCTGTAAAAAATATATCTTTTATTTAGTTACTGGCCGGTTTGGTGTCGCCAAGTAGCAGTGGTTATGCAGCAGGGAGCAATCCTCATAGTACCGATAGCTGCCTTCGTGCAAACGTGGCGATACATGAATAAAGGACCACCCGATATATTAGATGTAAGTACATTTTATTCTTAATATATTTAGTACTACTTTTTATATAGGTGCCTGCGCCCATGTGGTGACGAAAGTAGAATACAAGTGCACTCTCAGTTCCTTCACTATATTAGTCCCATGGAGCGACATTCTGACACGCTCCGAGACAGAGAGATCAGCGAAGGACCAACGTTGGGACAAACTCGTATAATGGCTAGCATGAGACCTAATATAGATTTTCTAAAGAGTATTATAACTTTTGAGTATAACATAATACACAAAGGGATATGATTATTATATTTGTAATGTCGTCTATTTATTTATTGCTGCAAGGATTATGATGCAAACGATTGCATTGAGGAACTGGTAAGATACCTGTATTTATGGAAAGAATTAACTAAATGACTCGGGCGAATCATTCGCCTGTGTCATCAGTTCGTATTTTAGCGCTTATAGTTACGCTTGATAAATAGCGAATTGCTAATATAAAAATTAAAAAGCATGTTTTTCGAAGAACATTTTTTTTAGATTTTATTACGTAGATGTAGTTATTACGCAAGTTATATTGGCGCACGCAAATTGACGATAGAAATGAGAGCCAAGTTCAATCAATATTATGATAGATGCCTTGGTTTATATATTTTATTTTTCCGAAAATTTGGCTAGCTGGTAGAAACTAGCCATCGAACATAGGGCTCTTCCATGACTGTTTTAGTAGGTACTTAATAATAATTCGTATATTAGAACTAGCCAAGTCAGACCTTAGGCTTCAATATATTATCCTAAGTTATAAGATGAAATTATATTTTAAGTTGTATTGAACTTGACACCCATTTAGATCTCACTTCTTTTGTCGTTGAAGTCTACAAACAACCAAGGCACATATATCATAATATTGATCTTGGCTCTCATTTCACATTTATGTTTTTGATGAGATATAGTATTAAAGGGAGATATTGCAAGCCATAATAAATAGCTTTAAGAAATAGTATATTCTAGATTTCTAGACTTGATTGCTCCGATAGCGTAGTGGCCTAGGTTGTAAGTTCGACTCTCTCGCAAGACTAGGACCAATCTTTATGTGACCCAAAAAAACGATAGTAGACCAATTAAGGGGATTTAAAATGATTCATGGGTATGTCTGATGATGTGTAAATTGATGTGTTTTGGGCTTTAAATGAGGCACTTTTTACTTTATTTTATCACAGCTCTCCAAGAGTTTAATGATTTTCAGGCTATGCAGATTTGGCTCAGATCAGATACCCCAAGAACGATTAGGTACCTCTTATCAAAAGATGAACCGTTGATTCTTTTGCTAATATTTACAATAAAAAAGTCGTCTTATCTAATCTCCTTCACTCTATTTATATAATTATGTTCAAGTACAATTAGAGCAATTCACATATTGGTGCTATATTTAGACGTTTATTATCACGTCGCGTTGTAGTTACATATTGTGACTCTTGTACGGTTATAATGTCACTAAATATAGTACAGAATATTCAATGACGGAAAAAGTCGAATAATTCGGATAAAATGTCGTACCTACTAAAACAGTTGTTTGGCATATCAAATGCTAAAAATCTATAAAAAGAAATAATAAGATTTGAAGATTTTTGTTGCTCATAACGAAAGTTAGTGCTATTGTGACTGACGTTCTACCTCACGTACGTTTTTTTAATGTTTGCCATCAATTCCTTCAAAATCAAGTGTGCAGGTGTTACGATACGAGCAGTGGTTACTGGTGGTACTTATTATCAAATATATTATTGTTTTAAGAAGTGTAACTTTCTTATATTTTTGGCACTTATATTTTTATTTAACATTATTGTAATATCCTTTTATTTTGAAATAAAACTACGTTTACGGATTCTATCCCGTTTACTTGATTTTATACTATCCCGACGTTACGAATACTTTACAGCATTCATGATCACGGGTGGACTTAGATGATAGACGTCCAAGGGTGATATGTTTCGTGTAAATATCAGAAAGTATAATTCTTTTATTAGTTTCGCCTTAAATTTAAACTGCACACCGATGACTGATTGAGGACCGATGACCATAATTTAATAGTTTATTTTTGTTTTATTAGCAACTGGTACTATCGTCACACATATGTGAAAATATAGGCTTTTTTAAATATAAGTTCTAAGTCTTTAGATGCCGCTTTAAGACTAAAAAGAAGAAAATTGTATTACAATTATTAATAGTAACAAATCGTAGCTTTTACTATAATTATCTTAATAATCATAGTAAATCTTACAAACAGCTGCCAATAATCTATTTGTAACATTTAATATCAAGCGCCTCACACTGTTTTACAATCATTAATATCATTATTATTTATTAAAATATTATTTTATACATGTTAGTTTTTAACTATATTCTTTTGTTACTTTCTCAGATGGTTACAAACGTAAGAATATTTCTAAATGGCAGCGAATCGAATAAAGAAGTGTAGATTTTATCAATAATTTTTATACTGCTTGCAATATCTAGAATATAAAAAAAAATCTTACGATTGAATCTGTGATATATTCTGGCAAAATTTCGCCTAGCTTTTTTAATTCTTCTTTTCTGTCGTTTAATTTTTCATAGTTACAATTACTAGATATTTTTTCATTCTAAAAGTAGTGTTTTCAATAACACTCATGATAATTAAGAAATTTATTTAATAAATAAATATGCACAGACATTTCACACAACGTCCTCTGGTCCCAAACTAGGCTTAACGCTTGTGCTGTGGGTACCAGATTACGGATATACATATAATAGATAGAAAACACCAAGACGCGGTACAAATATTTTGTGTTCATCACACAAATAATTGTCCTGAGTGGGAATCCAACCCACGATCTAGTGCACGGCAGTCGGTTACACTGCCGACTATGCCACGAGGCCCGTACGCATGATGGTGCGTGGCGATATGGTCCTAGCCAGATGCGCAGCACTAGTCCTCAAAGGTCTTATCACTGATTTTGTACACATTACCAACATGTTAGTCATTATGTAATACGAATTTATAATTGACAGCGCATTCAAAACTTGTATCGCCCCCACATGGGTGCGACCCCCGAAGCGGGTCGCGCAGTGCACCCACAAGTGCGCGCGCCTGCCCCGCCCCCCGACCCTCCGCCGAAGTACACGCCCCCACCTTCATATTCCACAGCTACAGGTGCACGACTACTCAACACCTTACGGCGAAGCATTCGTACACTTAGACGGTATGTTTATTTATGTACTTGCTGATGTTATTAAGTTATTTTATTGATGGGTTTGAACTAGCATTGTGGTCTGTAGCGACGGCCTAAGAATAAGTGCCACCACCCGATTCGTTTCCGAGAGTATTTTACGAGGCGACTAAGGAAAGTAATCAATTAGCACCCATTGCATTACTGCTAGGGTTACCCAACCCTTGGTACCCACCAAGTGTACTTAACTTGTTATCCGGCCCGAGCGGGTCCGTCTGCCGTGAAACACTGTAGTGTGTTATGGTTGTAGTGGGAGATAGCCGGCCCTTTATTTCTATTCCCTAGATGAAATTAAATGGTAAGTGGGGGCATAGCATTATTTTTAGAATTGCTAAGGCCATGAGCCGAGTGGTGGTTACTACTTACCATCAAGTGGACAAAGGCTCATCCGCCACCATATATAATAAAACTTTATTTGGCATAATTGTAAATTCCACCTGTATCATATTTTTGCAGGATCTCTACAACGCGCACGGAACAAACGCCAGCCGATGACACAACGCAGCTACCGATCACTTTAAGTGAAACTGTAGAGCGAGATGCACTCGTGTCTCTTGAGTCACAACCACCGGAATACAGCGGCGTTTTCACCGCACCTTCCATTACTATCGCAGACGAGACCGACTCGAGAACAAACTCGAGAACTACTTCGACTCGGCAATCGTCAACGTCTAGAAACTCGTTATCACTCACAAGAGACTACCTCCGGCGATCATTCGTGAGTGACTCAGCTAAAAGCATTCGTTCGAGCTTACGCAGAAGTTTTAAATATGGCGGTGCCTTAACCAGTAGTCACGAACATTTGGTGAGAGGCGCGGAACCAATATCCAGTACTGTTGCTATGTCGCCCGTGAGTACTGTGCATGATTCACATAGTCGCGCCTCTGTCATATAGTTAATTAGCGCCTTAAGTTCTGGATATTCAGTCTGTTAATAAATATATAAATTTAAGTTAACGCTAAAAAGGCTATTAAAATACTAAGAAATATAGGTGTGTGTCTGAAGACTTCACAAACGAACGTGTCATTAATAATGTTGATAAATTTGATAATAGTTGATTTGTTTTCAAATATTAACCGCTACCTTACAGTTAATTAGTTATAGTATCGTAAAATCGTAATTGTTATTAATCGAGTTAGCATAATATGCTGTCATAATAAGAGGAATCTCAGTTAATCCACTATTTTTTTAACCATTTTTAATCATTTCTTTGTAAGCAATGAGTGAGCCATTTAATTAGATATATAAGTAATAGATTAAGAGTGTTTACATTGTATAGTTACATTGATAATGACTTCAGGAGCTTAGAAAAAATGATTTTAAAGTGTGAAAACGTTCATTAGCGCTTATTTTTGATGAAAAAATTGATCAGAATTTGAAATGTGTTCCTGTACAATTAAAGCCCGTTTTCATCAACGAATATTAAAATTTTCAAAATATACAATAAAATGATTTAAGTGTCAATTTAAGTGTTTGTCCCTAAAGATATAAATAAAAATATTATAAGCCCGAATTTCCCCGACAATAATATTAATGTAAGAAAATGAGAAAAAACCTAAACAATCACCCATGTAATGACTTTTGGGTAAGTATTTTAAATTAAATCGTGCAATAGTATACCTTATTTAACAGCAAATATTTTTTTGAAGTAAAACTTCTTTAGGCGCGACTAGAGAGTAACTCAGATTTTTTTTTCTGACGGAAGTAACGCTTACGTCTGTGTAGTTTCCGCTATTTAAAAATAATAATTTGGATTGGTCGTAAGTATATGTCATATACTCCACGCTTCTTGACTTATACGCCAGATAGTGGCAAATATCATAATCAATTAGGATTATTTATTTCCAAATTTTCAAACGGATCAATTGTGAATAGCAAAGTGAATAAAAATTCAATAGTTTTAAAAAAAATATTTTAAATTGCAGTTTTTTTTTCTGTCAACGCCAAAGAAGTTTTACTTCAATCGCGCGTAAAGGTTATACGCACACACTTTTTTTTTTCATTTTTTTTTATATGAC
Organism: Leucoma salicis; assembly: GCA_948253155.1. Taxonomy (NCBI): domain Eukaryota; kingdom Metazoa; phylum Arthropoda; class Insecta; order Lepidoptera; family Erebidae; genus Leucoma; species Leucoma salicis. The sequence continues at coordinate 18,063,073 of OX411815.1, read as the reverse complement.
AAGCGGAAATTTGTCTAGTTTTTGTTAACAAATTATCACTGCTTGATGAAGGAAAACGTGAAAAATCCTGCAGGCCTTTTTTTTTTAGAACTGTATCTAACCGCACATTCCGTCGTACGGGGCAACAAACAGGATAGTGCCCGCACCCACTAAATAAACCCGCCGTGTCCGTCTCTCCGCCTGTATTGGCAGACCATTCAGTCAGTGGTCCCCCAGTGGCTTACACTTTGAGGTACCCTCTACTGAAAAGCAGGCCTGAGAAGTTCTCGATGGCTTGTGAAGTCACCAACCCGCACTGGGCACAGAGTAGTGGAATACGGTATAAATATTTCTTTTAAATTACTTTTCGTTCGGCACCAAAACATATACTTGTCAAATGTCCCCTGTACAGCCACATATGCCCAGTATAAATATTGAATGTGTTCTGGTGTCCTATTTTATTATAATGTACTGTAGTTTAGTGTAAATTTTAACATAGAGCTTTAAAAATGTCCATTGCGCTCTGTCACGCGCTACCCTTCTCCGTCTGCCTTGCGTTTTAGGTGTTTATTTTTATATCAATAAGCGTCCTTTATTGCGTTTGCCATATCTGGGATCACCACCAGTCAATGACAATTTTTTGCCTAACTTGATGATCTCTGATCATGCATCCGATCAGTTACCACACTTCTGTTGGTGAATATAGCAGCTATGTACTTTAGATATCTCCTAGCTTTTCTCCATGACTATGACAGCATTCTATGTTTTTTGTAGTGTTTGGTGAGTGTGAGGTTTTTTATTCATGGAAGATGACTTCTGATAAAGCAAACTCACGAAGCTTACTTTTAATGTATAATAACTCCTTGGCTTACAGTACTTCTTTTTCCTATGTGCAGATTTTAACACTTAAAAACTTTAATTTGTAATTGTAGATAATGTATTAAAGTGATGAAAATCACAATTGAAAAAGTGTCGTTAAAATACTGCTAATGTTCAATAGTAAGTGAAAACGGGCCTAAATCTTTTTTAAATCCTCCGCGCGTTGCACTTTCCAGCATTGTACACAGTTAAAATATAGATTTTTAACTACCTACAGTAAACCCTAAGCATATTAGGTAGCGTTTGAGGAGCATTCCAGAGACAACATTATGTTGTCTATGAGTATTAATTGCATTAATATGTGTGATGAGCCGTAATAACGGCTTTTAGAACACATGGTGGCTCAGCCCTAATTTTTATTGTGAAATATCTATTTTGTGTATGAGTAAATATTGGATTATTTCTATAACATTAGGAACAAATTATTATCTGAATGATGAAAAGATAATGTAAGCGATATTATTTATTAACTCTCATTTATGGTTATTATTTGGGGATATAGGAACTTAAACTTCTATACAAACCTGGAATCAATGGGGATCCACGGGCAAAGCTGAGCACAGATGGCGCTCTATCGGCGAGATGGCCACTGTCAAATTGTAGTTACTTTGTTTGCCTGAGAATTGGTGCTATTTTTGTGTTTAATCCGATTCTGTGATATTGTTAAAATGTATAGTACCTAGCAGATTAAAGAATTGAAATACGCTATGCAGTGTAGCCACAAAATGTTTGCGACAATTCCCACTTTTTTTAATGTTGGATCTTTGGGAAATAAATGTACACCAAGGTTATTACACTTTAATACAGCACACAGAGGCATATTACGAGAAAATTAAAATTTACCAGATTACGGGTTATAAATTGTATGGAAATGACAGTTTTCAATGTCTATGTCGATAATACGCCATCTGCCTTGAAACGATGGCAGTAAACATCTCCATTAAAATCATACATATTGTTCGTTTCGGTGGAACTATTCACGGTTTCCACTAAGACAAGCCCCTTTTTATTTTCACTGATTCATCTCACATTATCGTTTCCTAAACAACATGATCAACGAAATTATTATAGACACTCGAGTCTAAATTCACGAAATTGATATATCTAAATTCTAAATGAAAATAGTCTGTAGCACATTCAGGGTAGACAGTAATTATTATTAAAATATTAAGGTACAACCTTCTCTTTTTTAGTATTATTTCAATTAGTGTGTTATTTATAAGATGTGTAGTAGGTAGTGTGAAAATGCATACCCAAGTACATTAGGACGCTCCAACTGTGTTTGCATAAAAGACACATCATCACAATTGTTTTATGAAATTGTTATTTTTAATATGAATTTACAAACTAAAATTATGTGTAATAAATATTTTTTGGTTTTAAAGTCAATTTCTGACTGAATCACCGAATAATCGGAAAAGTAAAACAAAAATATTATAAATATATTCCAGCTTTCTCCGTTTTGTGGATTTGGACTGTAAATGTAGTAAATTATATTTAGAATGTATTTATGGTTTTATCACTGATGTTGTTGTAAAAACCTTGGAAGTATTCTTTACCACCTACTTTCTCAACCCTTAGGCTATTATTGTTTTTTTTTTTATTGAAACATGTAGGTTTTAATATTTACGTATGTTCCGTTATAGATTTATCAAATCATTTTCTCATTTACATATAATTTTTAACTATAAAATTTATAGTTTCTAGATTCCCTTCTTCATTTGGCATGTACTGAAATAAAACAATAACAGAACATTCTTAACATATTCAGGTTTTAACTTTTCCTGTATCCACACAAAGGAGTTTAAAGAAAATTATATTGTTAGGTTTTTAATGATTGCTGTAACTGACAACAATGCAGCAAAATATTGCATCTATCAAGTATGTACAATGAATTTAGAATATTAAGCGACCTGGTTGTTCCATTAGTTATAGGGAATTTTTAATGTGTACTTATCTACATAGTTCCTTAGTGCATTTATGTGAAATTGGCCACCACTATTGTAAGTCATAAAGCTATTCAAATTTGTTTGGCAAGCAATAAAGTATTTGTGATTTTAACGTTAAATTGATTCATGATGATCATATCAATGACTTCATAACTACTTTAGAGATATTTAAAAAAATACACTCATTATACATAAGTCTGGTAGCACTATAGGTATATAAAGGTATATAAATTGTGTTGCGTGTAGAATTATCCAGAGTAGTACAATTCTGTTACATATATACATACAAGTACATTCTACCAAATAGGTTGTTTATTTAATAAGTAGGTACTATTTTACATAATATTATTATGTAAAATATTTTTACTAATATAAATTATTCACAATACTTTCCAAAACGTAGACTATATTCATGGTGATGATGATATACATGGTCAAAGTTTATTGTTTAATAAGCACTATTTAACGAGAAAATCACAAATAATTATTTATCGAATAATTTTATTCTAAAATATAATAATTTATAAATATAGTATTAATTTGTTACTCCCGAAAAGTGTGAAAGTGGCTTAATGTTTTTTTCCTTTTCAAAATTTCAATTTTTGTTCTAGTCTCATAATGCTTCCACCTTTTAACAACTTTTTGGTATATAAACATCACATTCAAAGATATATTTATTATAATACCGCACATTTTTATTGCACTTCTATATTAATTTTACTTTTTGGATTTTGCGCGTCTATTAACATTCCAAAGTATTGCAATGTTTAAATATTTAGTAATAAAGCATTTTACACTATACGGAGTATATTATTTTACACTAGCTTCCACATCCATCCATCTAATGGAGATAGTGCGGTCTATGGCATTATACAGATCGACTCAATTTGGGCGGGTGCCCTGTTGACCAGCAATGGCCAAATATAGCGGCAACCTCAGTGTTGGCCGTCAGGATCATCAGGGGATACCGGTCGATTTCCTACACCAAGTCTGCAATGGGATCTATAGGCAAAATCCGTGGCTTCTTATACCGTTGGCATAAGGAGGCGCAAGACTGATGACTAAATCTGCTACCCTGAAAAATAGAGGCGGTGTAAGCTACACCGGATACTACTGGTGGAATGGTCGGAGAGGCTTGTGCGATCAAACGCAGGGCATGCCATTATAGCGGTCGCGGGGTAACGCAGGGCATGATCTGTGATCAGTGCTGATTTGACACCCTCTCGTTAAAGACTGACGCAGATGCTCTCTGGACATGGAGATCGGAATAGAAAGTGTATTGTAATTTGTTGTAAAAGCAACACTTTCCATCGAAATTTCGTAACAAAATTGCATGTTTACACTGAAATTCAAATTGGCAAATAAATTATTCAAGTCGAATCGGAATCGAATTATATTTATTTGTCTTTTTCAAGATATTGTTAAATTGTTATATTTTTTAGTAAACTGAATACAATCCCGAAAAACAAGTAGGTAATGAAACGTAGGTTACTTTTTGATGTGAAACATCTATTGCGGAGGGAGGGTAAAATCGGTTGTTAGCGTGGCGACGCTTTTATTGTGCCTACTTGTTCCGTTCAAATCAAATGCAAAGTAATGTAAAATGCAAGTTAGATTTGACACACTTACCGGTTTCCAATTGAGCTGAAATTTTACACGCATGTGTATATCACGTGATAATACAATATTATGATGACGTGGAGCTGATCTGATGACGGAGCTGGAAGGTGGACATAGGAACTCTATAATAAAACGGTGCAACCCCATCGAGTTTGGGCTCGTATGATTCGTCTTGCCGAGTACTTTTGTGTCTAGATGGTATCCAGGGACTGATGATGAAGCTGGAAGGTGGCCATAGTAACTATACAATGAAATGACGCAAGCCCGTCGAGTTTGGACACGTTTGATTCGTCTTGATGAGTACTTTGTCTTAAGACGGTATCCAGGGTCTGATGATGGAGCTGGAAGGTGGCCATGCGAAACTCTGTAATTAAATGTCGCAACTCCATCGAATTAGGGCTCGTTTGAAATGTCCTGACTAGAACTTCAGTCATAGATGATATCCAGGGTCTGATGATGAAGCTGGAAGGTGACCACAGTAACTCTGTAATGAAACGACGCAACACCATCGAGTTTGGAATCATTTGATTCGTCTGACGAGTACTTTGTCTTTAGATGGTATCCAGGGTCTGGTGATGGAGCTAGAAGGTGGCCATAGGAACTCCGTTATAAAACGACATAACTCCATCGAGTTTGGGCTCGTATGATTTATCTTGACGAGTACTTTGTCTCTAGATGGTATCTAGGGTCTGACGATGGAGCTGGAAGGTGACCACAGTAACTCTGTAATGAAACCACACAACCCTATCGAGTTTATACTCGTTTGATTCGTCTTGAGGGGTACTTTGTCAAGTTATTATCATTTTATTTCTACAAAATAATTTTGATGTTTCACATCTGCTAGACGTCCCGCGATGTCTAGATTTTTTTTTATTTGTGGTATGTAAATAAAGCGCATAATGACCGCGTATCGGACGGCGCATTGTAGGACGGTCTCCCACCAGGACCGATGACTTGGTCAAAGTCGCAGGCATTCGTTGGATGCAGGCGGCACAGGACCATTCGCTGTGGTGTTCCCTTAGGGAGGCCTATGTCCAGCTGTGGACGATGAAAGGCTGATGGATGGATAGATGGATGTAAATAATGTGTCAATTATTTCCCATTACTAGTCATGAGTCATGACCAAAGAGTAGAATAATCTAAAAAAAGACCATTTGACAGACGTCAGGATCGCATTCTTTCGTTGGCCGGACTTTAGCTGTAACCATGGCCCAATAATCTCTTGAGTAATATTGTTCTGTGCCAATAATACAGGCCTACTCAAATCGTTGACAGATTGCCGCAACTACGTCATAATGACGTCATATTTTCCTTGCCGTTAGGGTAAATAATAACAGATGACAGCATTTTAAAAATAATAATAAAAATCATTTACTCATCAAAAATGAATGTTTAATTGTTTACAGTAATTATAATTTCAGAATTTTTAGTCTAAATTGGTTTATTTTTATAAAAAGGAACCTTAGTTATTAATATGAGCAGAATCGTAGTTATTGCTCTGGCAGCATAGCGTGGTTTTTGTATATGACAGATACTATATAGACAACTATCGCTTTTAGCAGTTTCTCTTTCAAACCAACGAGAAAACTAGCTCGTACTCTTTCTGTTAACATTGAATCTCTTTTGAATTGTAGGTACTCCTACTATATTTTCGTATGGTGAGTGAGAGCGCTGAGGCCCTCCTTATCCTCTCCTTGTTATCCTTCCTTTTCACTGTCTTTCATCACTCTTCTTAGAGCAGAAGTCGCGCGAGTGATGCCTCTGGTCATCTGGTGTTGCTAGCGTCTATAAGCTACGGTAACCGCTTACCATAAGGTGGTGGGTATTATTAAAAAAAATAATGCTGGTTAGAATGGAGAATAGAACGTTAAATAGAAAATTTGAAAACAGGCTAGAGGCTAATTTATAAAGTGCCTTTTCAAAGAGCTATTATAATATCCAACCAGCTCATAGCGATAAATTGGAGTATATTTAAATTCTTTTTTATAATTTTGTATTTTGTACGTCAAATAAAAACTCCACCATTTTTCTAATCCAAGTCACGTTTTTGAAGATGAGTCGCGAGTTATTCGCGACTCATCTTCAAATTTTTAAGCCATACTATAATATAAATATGAAAGTGACTTTATTTGTTAGTTTTTTTGTTACGCTTTCACGGCGTAACTACTGAACCCCAGAGTACTAGAGCTCAGAAAAGGACACAGCCTACATTTCATCCCGGAAAAATAAATTATTTCTTCGGCTTAGCTATTTTTGCATAAAGTTAATTAAAGTGCAGTAGTGCGACATATTTATATTCTGAAACCACCCGGATGGGGTTGTGGGTAGAGTCTAGTTTAATATATTTTAGCTTTTATAGACGGTAATACTTTTTTTATTTCAGACCTTTAAGGGGTTTGTGGGTAAATTGTGGGGAAAAAGAAATTGAGAACCAATGCTGCCTTGTTGATGACGTATGCACGGCAAAATTTTGTATGTCACTTCGCGATTTGAGCAGGCCTGTATTATTGGGCCATGGCTGTAACTATTTATATAACGAAACGCAAGGCACATCTTCATAATATATTTATGTTCATCAGAATGATGGTCCGACATGAGGGTAGTCTTGAAATCACATCACACTACGTCATTGTTCAATACACTGATCATGGAAGTAACATGTATGTTGTATAATAGGTCCATGACACTGATCTTTATGGATAGCTTAGCTTTGGTAACAAAATAACAAATGATGCTCACAATATTCTAGATTCTAGGATGTAGGTAACTCTCAAAATAATCACATGGAATGCAGTGAGGTTAGTTCACAGAACAGTTTATGGTTAGTTGTATCGCGACTATGACCGACCTAAAGACGATGATAGCAGCGGTAAATCAAACTCCACAGATTTTTACACACAGTTGGGTATATTTTTCTAATTGTAGGTAGCACTGACAAAGACTATTTTATAATAACGGCGTGGGAAGCGTGCGGCGCACGAATCGCTATGCAATAGACTAGCTCGGTTTACCGATTGGTAGTACAGGACGCGACATCTACCGTTCGTTCGTTCGTTTCCCCGTGCGCTTCCTTTAACATATTAGTACTTATAACTATAGAAAATTGTAGCATAAGTAATAGCATAGTGTAAGTAATGTAAATTATTAAGTAGAGTAGTAAGTTAGATATTTTGCAATAAAACTATTAATTAGGTAAATACTGATGAGTCGCTAACATCCCCCACCCTAGTGTTGCTTCAGCAGCACTCATTTCCGATCGGAATTCGAGCGACGCGCGTAGCTGATCTCGTAAGTATCCCGGATCGAGTTTTGATTCTGACCATCCTCACTCGGCCGTCTCTGCCAGGAACCACCTCTTGTATTATACCTTTGGGCCACAGGTTGCGGGGACCGTCTGGATCAACTACGAGTACAAGATCGCCCGTTTGTAATGGTCTTTGCTCTTTCTGCCATTTCGTGCGGGGCAGCATGTCCGGTAATATTTCTTTGATCCATCTACGCCAATACATATCTGCTAATCTTTGACAAATTCGCCATTGTTTGCGCATGTATAGGTTAGAATCGTCAAATTGGCCAATCTGGGGTAAGTTAGACGACGTTCCTAAGAGAAAATGGTTCGGGGTTAAAGTTTCGGAGCTACCTGGGTCCACAGACACATGAGTTAAAGGGCGGCTATTCACTATATTTTCTATTTCAGCCAGAAGTGTGTTCAGAGTCTCGTCCTTTGGTGCGCGTTCCTTCAGTACGACTTTCAGGCTAGTCTTGACACTTCTAATGAGTCGTTCCCAGGCCCCACCCCAGTGGGGACTGGCGGGTGGTATGAATGTCCATTTCGTGCCATGGTTAAGTGCTTCATTTTTTATTACCTCTTCATCTAGACCTTGAATTGACTTCTTCAATTCCGAATCTGCCCCTCTCAGGTTCGTCCCATTGTCAGAAAATAAATTCTGTGGCCAACCACGTCTGGCAGCCATCCTTCGTAAGGCCATTATGAACGAGTCCGAGGTAAGGGTAGTGACGACTTCCAGGTGAATGGCTCGTACAGTCATACAGGTAAAAAGGACGCCGTACCTCTTTTCTCGCCGTCTTCCTACCGTCACTTCCATTGGACCGAAAAGATCTACCCCACAGAAAGTGAATGGACGTTGGTGGTGCGCCATCCGAGCACCAGGTAAGTCACCCATTCTTGGCACTTCTGGTTTGCTTCTCTTTATTCGGCATGCCATGCACTGAGATGCTATAGTCTTTATGACAGGTCTCAGTCTTGTAATCCAGTACTTTTGCTTAATTTCATTCACTACTGTCTCCTGATTTCCGTGAGCGTAATAGTGGTGATAGTACTTCACAATTAATTTAGCAATATGACTTCCTCCGTCTAATATTATAGGGTTTTTTGTTTCAGGTAGTACACCAGCAGCGGCACCGATGCGGCCACCAGCGCGCAACACTCCGTGTTCGTCCAGGTATGGTGATAAGGTAAGTATTTTACTAGTTTTTTGTACACATCTATTACTCCTTATATCGGAAATCTCCTTCACAAATGTTTGTGCTTGTGTATGTTTCAGTAACAGTACTTCAGCTCTCTCCAAGGTGTTATCTAACTCGTAAGTAAGCTTCTTACATTTATCAATGAATTTCAGTACAACAGAAGTCGCGCGAAGCAAGCGAAGCCAAGAAGAAAATCTGGTAGCTTCAGGTACCGGTAAGTATAGTTCTCTGTTATCGGATTGTATAGTATTGATACATTCTAATTGTAACTGCATTTCTTTTCTTTCAGTTTCGTGAAGTACGAAATCCCGAGGCCACTGGTTCTCCTCGCTACGTAGAAAGGTAGGTCCGTACAACCATTCTTTTCCCAATACAGAATAGTCATAAGATTCTCGTGTGGCGACATCGGCTACGTTCAGTTTCGTTGGTACGTATCTCCACTCATTCGAATTTGTCAGTTCGTCTATTTCGCCTAGTCGGTGGGCCACGTACTGTTTATAATTACGCGCGTCGTTACGTATCCATGTAAGCACCGTACTCGAGTCAGACCAAATGATTCTTTTTTCTGCTTTCATTTTGTGTGCTTTCGTTATAGTTTCTGCCAGTCTAGCGGATAGGACTGCCGCCTGAAGTTCTAATCGCGGTACCGAGACAGGATTGACAGGTGCAACGCGGCATCGGCTTGATATAAATGCTACATGCACACAATCATTATAATACCAACGCCAATACGCTACGGCGCACATCGCTTTTGTAGATGCATCGCAGAATATGTGTAGCTGTAGGCATGTATAGCAGGTTGTTATGGTAGGCTCGATCGTAGCGAATTCATTATTATTATTATGCGCGGGAGCTCCGCTGCGTGGCTGCAGCGACCCGCTACTGGGGACCGATTTTCGTTCCATCTCGCTCGTACTTGCATGTTTTGTTGCCATAGCGTAGTATCTAGGTAGGCGTATATGACGTAGCGTGTTCAACTGTGCTATCCATTTGACCCATTTATCAAACACAATATCAGTGACGTAATCATCCCAGCTGATTTTAAGTTTCCAGGTTTCTTGTAATATTATTTTACCGTTGATAGTGTACGGTGATAAAAGGCCATAGACGTCGAATATTGACATGATCACTCGTAACATTTCCCTTTTAGTAGGTTTTCTTGTGCCGTTTACTAGGTCGTCCGGGATTCGCTTAAAAGATACGTCAAACCTTAATGTATCGTCGCTCTGGAACCAGATTAATCCGAGTGTTCGTTCGCCTTCGTATTGTTGACCAATTTTAAACTTTACGGCCGCGTCGCCCAGTGTATCTTTAGGTAGACTGTCCAGTACAGCTTTACTATTACTAGTCCAGTTGCGCATTTCAAAGCCGCCGCTCTTGTGAATGGACATGACGTCACGAACCATTTGTATTGCGGTTTTCTCATCGGGTAGGCTATCGACATAGTCATCCATAAAATGCTGTGTATGTATAGCGTGTACTGCGGTGGGATTGGACAATACATGACGCTGTGCGTTTTTGTTCTTCATAAACTGAGCTATGAATGGCGAGCAATTGGCACCGAAGATTAAAGATGTCATAACGTAGGTATTCACAGGTCCATCAGGTTCTTCTCTATGCAGAAAACGAAGGGCGTTTTGGTCTTCTGGTAGTATCTTTACCCTGAGAAACATATCCTTTATGTCTCCGGATACGGCTATACGATTCTCTCTAAATCGCAACATTATACCAAATAAGGGCATTAGAAGGTCAGGCCCTTTTAACAAATAATCGTTTAGTGATAACCCATTAGTCTTTGCTGCGGCGTCGAACACTAACCGTAATTTCTTTTTGTGCGGGTTATCGACACCGAAATGAGGTAAGTACCAAGTCTTTGGCGTACTATCTAACTTATCTAGCCTTTTAGCGTAATTATTATCAATTAAATGGTGTATGCGCTCCGTATATCTCTGTGCATACTCTTTATTTTTCTTCATCTTCTGTTCGACTCCCTTGAGTCTAGACATAGCGGTTGGGTATGAGTCTGGCATTATACTATTTTCATCCCTCCAAGGTAGGCCCACATGCCATTGACCATCAATATATGTAGAAGTTTGTTCTAAAATGCTCTCAGCGCGTAAATCCTCAGAGTTCTGCCGTGGTTTAGCAGATACGCCCATCGATTCAATGGAGAACGACTTTCTCACTTCTACTTGAATATCTCGTAGGATACATTCATTTTCCATAAAATCAGTAGTGACGAGCAATGTGGAGTTATGTATAGAACCAGGTAAGCAAACAGGTACCCTTCCATGCAGGCACCAGCCCAGAGGAGTCCGGGTGGCACAGGGTTCATTGGGTCTGCCCATCTTCGTCTCCATAGGTAAGAGTAGGTGGTAATTGTCTTGACCGATTAAAACTTGTGGTTTCGATTGTTCTGTACATATGTTAAGACGTAAATTTTGTAAGTGTTTGTAGAAGTTACAATTTATAGTATTTAAGTTTTGTTTAGGTAGATTAAGTTGATCGATAACACGCGCATTAATTATAAATAGTTTATTATTGTCACCGCTTATAGTCACATTCACCAGCTGAGTGTCGCACACTAGTTCAGTATTCTCCCATGCGCCACGCACACGAAGAGACTCACGGCGGCCGCGTAGTCCTACCTGCGTAGCGAGAGCGCTGCTTATTAATGATACAGTCGAGCCGTCGTCGAGCAGAGCGGTCGCGTGTTGGATTCCGTTTGGCCCGTGAATATTTATAGGCACAACTTTTAATAATACGGAACTATTGATGTTTATGTGGGTTACTGTTTCAGACGGGATTACAGTATCTGATGCTGGCACGGGTTCACTTGTATCTTGACGCGGTACGTAATGCAACAAGCGATGATGAGCCTGTCCACAATTGTCTATATCACAGCTAGGAGCAGGGCATGTATCCCTGCGATGATGCGCTATTAAACACTTGTAACATATACCGAATCGCTTTACGTGCTGCCATCTAACTTTACGTAGTGATTTTTTAAACTTTTTGCACTCAGGTAAGTTGTGATTAGAAATACGACAATAACGACACTTTAGTTCACTCTGTTCGTCCTGCATTAAAACATTTTGTACATTGTTCACTTTATCGTATTGTTTACGTTTTAAATTGTTCGATAAATGTTGTTGCACTGTAATAGCACTACATGTAGATATCTTAACAGCTTCTTCGGTGAGAAAGTTTGACAGCAAATCCAGTCTAGGTATAGGTGAGCCGACGGTAATTAGCGGGTAACTATAATCTGCCCATTTAGAGAGTAAAGTAGTAGGGAGTTTAGATAGAATAATTGTAGGCACTTCCATTCCTTGTAAGTACTCCTCACGGCCAAGGGCACGTACCGCTGCCACGTAGTTCTTCACTTTAATAGAAAATGATACTAAGTCGCGATAGTAATCCGCTGATAGGTGGCTCATTTTCTTTATGTCTGTCATAATATAGGACAGTATAACGTCAGCGTTTCCGAATTGTAACTGTAATGTTGACATCACGACTGCCGGAGAAGTAGCACTGATGAGCAGAGCGGTTACGGCATCACGAGCGGCCCCGCGAAGACATTTTCGCAGCCGCCAAATGTTTTCTTTTTCGGTGTATTTACATAATTCAGTGGACTCCTCGTAGGCCTGTTTAAACTGCAGCCACTCCATTGGGTCTCCGTTGAAAATAGGTAGTTCCCTGGGTGAACTAAGACGACTAAGTAGGTTTGTGTTGTGCTGGGTGGTGGAGGAGGTGATCAAATCTTTAAATGCGTTTGCCAGCTGTTGAACTGGACCGATTGTGTCGGTCTGATCCGACGTGTGCGGCTTGCTATCATTATTTCCGATCATGGTAGCATGCTGCTGTTCCAGCTCTTGTTGACTGCGTTCCACCCACCTCTCAATATCACTGCCAGCACCAGTCTTATGCTCCGATATTTCCGATGGTGGACTGTATTCTTCATTCAGATCGGCTAGGTCCGCCGCTAACTGTTGGTCTATTAATTCCATTTGAATACGTGCCTTCGCCTTGGCCGCCTCCATTTCCAGCTTCCTTTTTTGGGCTTGTTTAGAAGAAGACGATGAGGTTTTCTTGGTCTTGGCAGAGTGACAAGAAGTTTGTGAAGACGGTTTATTTTTGACCAGTTGTTCCGATTTCACAACACTCCCGGTACAAGACTTATATCTCTTGTTCTCATCCTCCTTAATACTTGTTCCAGGTGTAGGCGGTGGCATTTCCTGTGCCTTATCAACCACTTGTAGCTTTGCCTGCAGCTCCTTTTCCCGCTGTTTACTTGCGGTACTGCGGGTGTTTACCATTGCTTTCCTTGGCGGCGGAGTAGTAAACATTAATATCTGGCTCGTAGGACCACTAAAGACGATGATAGCAGCGGTAAATCAAACTCCACAGATTTTTACACACAGTTGGGTATATTTTTCTAATTGTAGGTAGCACTGACAAAGACTATTTTATAATAACGGCGTGGGAAGCGTGCGGCGCACGAATCGCTATGCAATAGACTAGCTCGGTTTACCGATTGGTAGTACAGGACGCGACATCTACCGTTCGTTCGTTCGTTTCCCCGTGCGCTTCCTTTAACATATTAGTACTTATAACTATAGAAAATTGTAGCATAAGTAATAGCATAGTGTAAGTAATGTAAATTATTAAGTAGAGTAGTAATTTAGATATTTTGCAATAAAACTATTAATTAGGTAAATACTGATGCGTCGCTAACACGACCGTTCGCCCCAGTTCGCCCTCTTGCCATTTGCCAATGCCAATCGAATTTCAAAAATTTGAATGCCTCGTAGGGACGTCTGCCCTCTTTTAAATTGACTAACTGCTATCCGTCAGCCATCAGCTGTCAGCCGTCAACTGACACTGTGAGTTACGAAGTATAGATACTTACAAGGAGTCCGAACGGTATAGGCTTTCATTCGCTTCAATTCCATTCGCTTGTAAGTCTGGTACACCCACATACTAATCGCTTCCCTTACTAATTATAATTTAATATTCCTCATAAGTACCTAATCAAATAATTATTTGTGATTGTCCTTTTGTTTTAGCCACAAAATCGTTCACATCTAGTTCCAATGTGATTTGAAGACCTTTTTTAACTAAAAAATATACACACGAGACACTGCGACCGTCATTGGCAGAATCACAGATTCACAGATTACTATACTACTTGACCTTGTTGCAGAATTGTCAGCAACGGCACGTACTTGCCATCAATAGAAACTGAACTGGTATAGGCTTTTCCATATAGTATTCATGTACACAATAATAAACCCAGATCTTAGTTCTCTTTTCTGCTACTGGCTGCGCTAGAATTTAGGACGTACCGATGCTATTATTATTGAGCCGTGTGGGGCCGGCTTTAGAATTGTCCCACCCCTCTCCATCCATGGGAGTCGTAAGAGCCCACCGAGGGAATACCGGGGGAGTGGGCAGCAGCACTCCTTCGAGTATTAACAACATCCACTGCGATCGCCAACCCGCCTGCCAAGCGTGGCGATTACGGCACTATCCCCCATTCTTGGGGAGGCCTATGTCCAGCAGTGGACTTTAAAAGGCTGGTGGATGGATGCTATTATTATTTATTACACGTAAACACGCGTTGGCTCGCGAATGTTGAATTTAATTAATTTAAGTAATTTATTTATTTAAAATTAGTTGTAATAAAAAGAAATGGAAAAAGAAAACTTCCCGCGTAAGGATTTAAACGAGTACTTCTTGAAACGTGGCGCACTCTACCGGCAAAAGTTCTGTCCCCTAAATTGAGACCATTCGTTCAACATTACCAAAGAGTAAAGCTATATAAACTTGAAAACATTACGTTCGGACTCCTTGTATCTATACTTCGTGCTGTGGTTCTGTGGTGCTGTGAGTAGTCACCTCAGCTAAATACATCTAGACAGAGCGAAGAAAATGATTTGACATGTATGAGCGAGACCATAAGATACAATTTACTGGTGCAAAAAACAGACAAAGTCATAGATCTTTGTGGTTGTCGCCGTGGCCAGTTTTTGGTATTTGTCACGATGTCAAAATGATTTGACTGTCACGATTCAACTGACATAATCGAACATACTTACTTATCATCACGCCATTTCCCTTGCGGGGTAGGCAGAGAGAACAGAGTGCCAAGAGGCTCTATTCTTGCATACATCTCTCGCTTCCTCAACATTCATAACTCTCTTCATACACGCTCGCCGGTTTCGGAGACTCCTGACTCCACCTTCCTTCAATACATGACCAATTTGGTCTAGGTAGGTAAGTCTCGGTCTCCCCCTATACCTACATCCTTCCACTTTCGCAATATATATCTTCTTAGCTAGTCGCTCGTCCGGCATTCTTTCCACATGTCCGAACCATCGGAGCATTCCCTTTCGTATCTTTACACCAATACTCTCTTTCATACCTACTTGCTCTCTTACGTCATTGTTACGAATGCGGTCAGCCTCACTCCACAGAATCATGAATAATCGAACATGTGTATAAAAATTCGGGTTTTACATATATTTACGTGTTATTCAGTGTTTTAAGACAAATACTACGTGATAATAGTGCTTGTAAAATAGTATACTAGGCTACAAAAGCTACAGGGAGCGAAAAACTACCGGTAAATAACATTTTATTCGTAAGTAGTCGAAAACGAAATAATTAATGATTGAATGCTATAAAGTGATATGAAATAGACTTTTGTTACTAGAAATTAATGATTGTTACTAAGATACACTCGCAAAACACGTTTTCTAGCTAAATTTCTATTACTGAAAATTGTTTCGGTGTTGCCTTATTGCGAATTTAATTTGCCCAGTTTTCACTATACTGATAAATTTATAATTATGTAATTTAAGAGATGATAAAAAAAATTACCATATTTAGATATTTTTATATAATTATATTTTTTGGCATTTGACATGCTTAGCACTATAAATTAAACACAAAGTGAAAAATGTGAAATCGAAAATAACAGTCACGAGTAGGATTTGAACCTGCATCTCCTGGATACCGTCCAGATGCTTTGCCAATTCAGCCATCGTGACAATTGCTCCTGACTGTTATTTTCGACAGACAGTGTTAACAAACAGACAAAAAACTAAAAAAGATTGTTTTGTGTTTAGACGCCTGTATAGCCTACAGCTTTATAAAAGTGTATATATAGTATAGGATCCTAGTGTAACGTGCCGTGTGGGGCCGGCTTTAGAATTATCCCACCCCTCTCCACCCATGGGAGTCCTAAGAGCCGACTGAGGGATTACCAGGGGGAGTGGGCAGCAGTACTCCTTCGAGTATTAATATCATCCATTGCGATCGCCAACCCGCCTGCCAAGCGTGGCGATTACGGCGCTAACCCCATTCTTGGGGAAGTCTACGTCCAGCAGTGGACTTTTGAAAGGCTGATGGATGGATGGATGGTGTAACGTGCACTCTGTTAAATATAATATTTAGGATATCCTTTAAATATACTTGGTACTGCATCAGATTTTACTTTCATTATTTTTAAACCAGAAATAAAACAAGATTGTTCAAAATGCTCAGAGCATAGGCGGGAATATTTATTTGGCTCCCAGTTTTCTCTTCTTATGGACTTGATCCACGCTTTTCTAACTTCAGGATGTTTTGGAAACCTATAAAAGAGAACAACTTTATAAAACCATAAAAAAGCAAATGTTCAGTTCAGTTGGTTGAACTATCGATAAAGTGTAAATGACTATTGTCAACATCACTACAAAGGGTGCCTAAAACAATGGATATTATTTTAATAATTTTAACTAATAAACGTGTTTTTATATCAATGTATAATAATGCAATCATATTGATAACATCTAATCGAATTTTTATTGGGTTTCGTAGTTATTTAAGGTGAAAATAGCTGATATAGACTTACGTGTGAAATTACAAATTTGTATTCTTTACACCTCCTTGCGTCGTTCTGGATGAACAAAAGACAGCCACACACGATATATTTTCACTAGCGTACAAGATATTTAGCAACTTCAATAGGACTTTCTAGTATTTCACTTTTATGATGCACCAAATCGCAATGTTTTGACCTACTATTCGGTCAGCGTGTGACACCAATTTCACATACAGTACGTCATTGCCAAAGTTATATAAGCTATTTTTTTTACTCCTATTGAGACTTCGAACAATAGACAGAAATAACAATACTGTGTTTCAAATGAATACAGAACGGCAACATCGCTATGGCTCCGTCCAGAGTATACTTAGTCTATGTAGAACACTATTTTTTGGTGAGCCAATGTACGGCAGTTGCACCCCCCTGCATTTAATAGTCTGTGACTTACATCCACTGCTGTAAATATGAAAAAAAAAATTAATTCAAAATTCAAATATTTCATTCAAACTTATAACGAACTTCTGTCACTTGATTTTAATTCAAAGGGAATGGTGTTTTAGTTTTGATTTCTTTTGATGATCACTTGAATCTTGTGTATCTATTTATGATAAAAATAAAGTGTCTGTTTTGATTTAAGTGTAGGCATAACAACTCCCACTCTAGTTAATAGTCTTCAAAGTATGGCACAATTCAACTACTTGAATGAAATAAATAACGTTGTGAAATCAATGGATGGGCCGTTGTCTCGGGGTCCACCTCAACGTTGGGCCAAGAAAACTGCGGACGAAAACACAAATCCTGGATTAAATATCTCATCCAAAAATCATTCTAATGTGAATATAAGTGCTTGCAACTTATCCATGCAAAAATTATCTGTTTCTGCAAATCTTAGTTACAATAATAGTGTGCTTTCAAGCAACAAGACGCCGACACGAACTGAACACAAAAAAGGAAAGAAAACACCGTCTAAGAACAAATCTCCAGGTAGACTCTGTGGTCATCATATATTTATTTTTAACGGATGTAGTAGAGCAACTTGAGATAAGAAAGTGGACATAGTGATAAAGTTTTGGCCAAGTTTTATGACCGGTGTCCTTAGTTCACCACTATATTGAAATTATTTTACTACATATCATTTATAGGTATTTTAAAGGCATGTCTTGCTGATTATGAAAATAATGGAATAGATTCGAATGCAGTTTTTATTTCTATTGATTTCCACAGAAAAAATAACTTAATGTTTCTATTTCTCTTAAATTCTAAAGAATTAGGTAACTCAATATTTCAGTCTTTGGGAAGTTAGAAGTTAAAGATTTTCGTGTTTACCTAAACAACTTAAACTTGTTTATAAATGAACACTTTTTAGTGTAAATATCAGAAAGTGACTTTTAGATATTTCAATCTTCCATAAAATAAATTGCAAAAGTCTGAGTATAATCTACTATACTATATTAGATAGCATAAATCATACCCACAGCAAACTGTAGATAACTTCACTATATGTATGGTACTAGCATTATTACTATTGAGAGATAAATCTTGTGTCGAAAGGGATTTAATGTATATACATATAATAAATAAATAAATATTCACTGACATTTCACACAACGCCGCTGGTTCCAAACAAAACTTAATGCTTGTGCTATGGGTACCAGATTACGGATATAATACATATATTACTTTTTTTTTGTAAATACATACATATATAGAAAACACCCTCATGCAATACAAATATGTGTGTTCATCACACAAATAATTGTTCTGAGTGGGAATTGAACCTACAAACTCATGCACAGAAGTCTGTTACACTACCGGCTGTGCCACGAGGCCCGTCCCATCCCATAATATACAAGTTGTACAGAGTTGAATACACCAAACTTTATAGTGGCTCATTGTGATTAATTTCACTTTGACAATAATGTATTCATTTTACACAAGGCACACCCAGTTGCAAGTACTTTTTTATGGATTTTACCAGTAATGGTTCTGTGTGGAAATTGTTTAAAAAGCACATAGTTTTATTTTTAATAAATAAACAGCTATAAATACTATATAATTGCAGGTCGTTCAACAACACCAACTCCTAATAAAGCATCTAAGACTCCCAATAAGGCTGATAGGTTTATCCCATCAAGAAGTAACTCTAACTATGATTTGTGTCATTACATGGTGAGTATATTTAATTTATTCTATTTATATAACTTGTTTTTATTGTGAAGATGGTAGCAAGAAATAATGGTAAGTAAATTTTGGCTACACCAGAAGCACAATACAGCCACTACATACCTACCATGTAATTAGAATTAACATTTAGAAATGGTACTATTAGTTTCTATATGTATCTTACCATCATTGGTATCATGCAATCTAGTTTTAGACTCCAGCAATGTCAGAGGCATAACTCCGGTGTTGTCTGAGGGAAGAAAAGAAATTAGTAGGAGGTTTGGCCCCTCCTGTGCTCTCACTGAATGAATGTGTCAAGCAACAGTAAAAAAATAAATAATACATTACTCAAAATAAAAACATTTGAACTGATTTGTTTGAGAATCACTCTACTACCTAAGAAATTATTTTACATTTTATTTTATAATGACAATTAACTTATATCACAAGCAAGGCCATATATTTAATTTTTTTAAATTACAATTTGCAGTTGAGCCGTGATGATGACAAAAATGAGGAAGCAGTGGCACAAACTGCAGCAGCAGAGGCTATGGGTCGGGCTCTATTAGACACAGAACCTGGCCGTTTGTTGCAATATACATGCAAAGCACCTGCTGCTCCTGAAGGCTACCAGAACAGACTTAGAGTTGTGTACACCCAGGTACATATAGAATTTCCTTATGTATTACTAGGATTTTTTGTAGAGAAAGGGATAATGGCATGATTATCAATAATAAAAAATCAAATATATACATATAAGCATTTAAAATCTTAAGAATAAAAACACAAAATTTATTGTTTTTAACATTCATAATAATTACTTGTTCAATTCTGATGTTCTAACAATCATGTTACAGGCCAAAGTGCCATCATCAATAAAGAATACAACAAGATACATCCCACAAGCTCCGGATAGAATACTTGATGCACCAGATATTGTAGATGATTATTGTGAGTTTGCTAATTATTATTTTTATGAAATAAAAATATTTTTTGAAATTTTTAGGAAACTCTCCTTTACTTAAAATATGTATTGGTTTACAAATTTATGTTATTGTCTTTGTATGTGAAACTACAAAAGTTATAACTACAATTTCAATACTTTTCCTTAGATCTTAATCTGGTTGACTGGAGTGCATCAAACATCCTAGCTGTTGCTTTAGGCAGCAATGTGTACCTTTGGAATGCTGGTACAGGGCAGATCAATCAACTATGCTCACTCGAGGGGGCAGAAACAGTGTGCTCAGTACAATGGGTACAGGGTGGTGGTTCTCATCTAGCTGTTGGCACATCTTCTGCTACTGTTGAGCTGTGGGACTGTGAAAAAGTTAAAAGATTAAGAGTATGTGATATATTTATTACTATTGGTATAATAATACTTACGTATTGTCCATGTGGTGACGAATTAAGAATGCGATATGTCACCACCCCTTACTTGCCCGCGGGTGTCGTAAAAACCGACTAAGGTGCACCAGGGGAATGGGCAGCAGCATACTCCTGGGAAACGTTTAACACCATTCTGCGATCGCCAACCCGCCTGCTAAGCGTGGCGATTATGGCATTTCCCTTCGTGGGGAGGCCCATATCCAGCAGTGGACGTTTATGGGCTGATGGATGGATGGATTATTATACTAGTGCGAAAATGTGAAATCGAGATTAACAGTCATGAGCAGGATTTGAAACTGCATCTTCGAAATCCATCCCAGATGCTTTGGTAATTCAGCATCATGACAGTAATTCGGATCTACGAAACACGTTCCTTCTTAACGTCTGGTGACGCCTGCGCTATTTGTCGGTTTGCATACATTATTTCAGCCAAGTAAGCTTAATTGTTACAATGAAGATTTCTAATCTGGGATGGTTTTCCAGGAGATGCGGGTTTAAATCTTGCTCATGACTTAACTTTCTATTTCACATTTTCGCATCTTGTGTAATATGGCCAAGCATGTCAAATGCTTCAAAAATATACAACCATATCATGTGAAGAGATAATTAATGAGCCTTAGAATTATGTAACTATATTATGAGTGCCTCGTGGGCGTAGTAGCGGGCAGGATCTAGTACATCATATTTTACAGCCATATATGATATTATGTGACAACATTAGAAGTAGATGTAAAAATAATGTATAAATATTTTATTTCCTCATTGGTCCAGTGATTTCAATTTATAGATTTTAGCCATGAGCGCCCTGGATGAATTATTAGATAGCAGCTTGGCTATACTTCTGATATGACTGTTACTAATATTATGAAGCAAGATGAAACTTAAAAATTGACTAATTACAGGTGATGGATGGACACACCGGCCGAGTGGGCTCGTTGGCGTGGAACATGTACATCGTGAGCAGCGGCGCTCGTGACGGGACCATAGTCCACCACGACGTGCGACAAAGAGACCACGCCGTCGCCACTATAAACGCGCACACACAGGAGGTCACTATACATTCTTATTTATTTTATTTAGGACATATAAAAGTTACACCCTATATATTTTATAAAGTACTAGCTGACCCGACGGACCTCGGACATTGTCCTGTCTTAGCTATGAATATGCAATTACTTGTGAATTTTATTGTCAAAGGCGCGAAATTAATATAGTCGTTAAGTCTTCAGAGGTTTCCGATTTTCTGCGCAATATTCTTATTTTTTTCTTTTCGTAATATGTTTGACATGCTATTTCGACAAACGTGTTCAACATGCTATTTTGGTTTAAAAATTTGCAAAGTTTTTATGGAATATTACTGTACAGATCTGTGGGTTGAAGTGGTCACCAGATGGCAAGTGTCTTGCATCGGGCGGCAATGACAACTTGCTGAACATTTGGCCTATCGCGCAGGGACAACATTACTCGCAAACACAGCACCTGTATTCCTTCAAGTAAGACGTTTGATATTGATATTTTGTGTATTGCGATTACGCATCGTCTTTACCACACATATACGCCCTTCTCTTATTTTTCAACAATCAGTTTATTTATTCTGATAAAATTCAGCTGCAGCAGTCTGTTTGTTCTGGACTGGGCCACCCTTTTAAAATACACTGTTTAAAGCATGTTGTTTTCTTCACACAGTCAGCATTTTGCAGCAGTGAAAGGTTTGGCGTGGTGTCCATGGAGTGGGGGCATATTGGCGTCTGGTGGGGGTACAGCTGATAGAACTATACGGATCTGGAATATTAAAACTGGAACCAATGTTAACACTGTTGACACCAAATCACAGGTATGTACATTTTACAGGCACACTACAGATTTCTAGATGTTTTTTATAACCAACTGACAATCTGATCAAAGCAAACATTCAGGTTAAATTCGCAAATTCGATATGGCCAGTTTCAAAGATCTGGCTGAATTAACAGTCTTTAGATACAGAATGGAAGGAAGCGAGCGATGTATGCAAGAATAGAGCCTTTTGGCACTCTGCTCTCTCTGCCCATCCCGCAAGGGAGATAGCGTGATGATAAGTAAGTTAGGTACAGCCTGCAGGCAGTGCAGGACTGCTGCTTGTGGCACTCACTTGAGGAGGTCTTTGTCCTGCAGTGGATGTCAAAAGGCTGGTTAGGTAGGGATTAACCCTTTGGACCTTTTGGACAGAATCCATTATGAAAAATGCCACATCAACGAAATTTTACTATAATAGATGAAATAAATGTTAACGTCTGTGGTAGCATCCTTGACCCTGGGCACTAACTGCTACTAGTGGTGGTGGTGGTGTAATTGTTGGTGCCAGCTGTATAAATTCAGTGATAACCTGATTGGTAATGTCAATCTTCCGTTTGTCCTCAGGTGTGTTCCATAGTTTGGAGTACACATTACAAGGAGTTGATATCTGGACATGGCTACGCGAACAACCAACTGGTGATATGGAAGTATCCGTTGATGACTCGAGTGGCAGAGCTGAATGGTCACATGGCGCGGGTGTTACACCTGGCGTTGTCGCCGGACGGTACCACTGTACTGTCGGCAGGCGCTGATGAAACTCTCCGGTAGGTATTAAATACTGCACTGAGACCTGCAGTTATGGAAATCAGTGGTGACTAACGAATTTTCCTATAGTTTGTGGTGTATAATACAATATCGCTTTCATAATATTATTGATGTGAAAACATCTAATGCGGAGGGAAGGTAAAACTGGCTGTTGGCTAGAAATTATTATAGGAGTTTATCATGCAAGTTACCTCAGGAAGTTTACCTTCAACATTTAGAAATGAAATAAATAGTATGCAGACTCGTGAGTCTCGTGTAGAATGTAGATGTTTGAGTGTAGATATGCAACTAATGAACCAGATATGTATGGACAACGGGGTACACTGTTACCATCTCGTCCCTATGGTGTGTTATAGCAGACACAAAAGAATAAAATTATTCCAGACTCTAATCACTAGTTCAAGAAGTGCTATTGCATTTTCTCCATAGTAGCCAGTCATGAATAATTAATCTTAAGTTCGATTAGCAGGACATTATTAGGCTATAGGTTCACTAAAATTCTTTGTTTTAGGCTCTGGAAATGTTTCATGCTAGACCCTTCAAAGAAAAAAGAAGCAACAGACTCCAAGGCAGCTAAATCTTTACTTAATCTTAACTCGTTAATTAGATGACTCTAGCTAACTTTTCTTTTATACTGACTGACATTGTGATCTAAAACTAGATACATTAACTATTTGTATTTTTATATATTGACTAAACAAAATTGTTTGTTTGTATTCATTCCTTTGACATTTGTATTGCATGTGCTGGAAATGTTTTTAACATTATACACAATGATTTTATTGTTTACATAATATAAATATCAGCTGATAGCAAGGAGTATCCAAATATATTTTGCTACACCTTTTCATTTTTGACAAGTCAAGAGAAGTTGAGGTCGTAAAATGTGTGATACCAATTTAAAATTTGTTCTAATTCTTATTCTAGAACTTTCTGCTTTTTTCCTTTTCCAACTTTTTCTTTTTAGTTTCTTCAAATACTTAAGAACATTTAATTACCTCGGCTTCCTTGTTTTAAGAACTAATTAAGTATTATTTGATTAGCTATACTATTTGTATATCTTTAATTATCTGATAAGGTGTTTTAATTATGTAATTTTTACAATAAGACAATAAAGATTTCCAAAAAAATATATATTTATGACTAAAACCTTATTGTCCATATTCTGACTTAACCGAGATTTTAAGTTATTAATCTTTAACATTCGTACCAAAAGCGGAATCATGCCTCCATTACAACTGCACGCTAAAGTAATTTCGAAGTTATTAATCTTTAACATTCATACCATAAGCGGAATCGTGCCTCCATAACAACTGTAATTTTTAAGTTAGTAAACATTAACATTCGTACCAAAATCGGAATCATGTCTCCATAACAACGGCACCATCCATCAGCCTTTCAACGTCCACTGCTGGACATAGGCCTCCCCGAGAGAACGCCACAACGAGCGGTCTTGTGCCGACCGCATTCAACGGCTCCCCGGGGCTTTGACCAGATCGTCGGTCCATCTATTGGGGGGCCGTCCTACGCTGCGCCGTCCGATACGTGGTCACCACTCGAGAACCTTTCTTCCCCAACGGTTGTCGGTTCGTCGAGCGATGTGGCCTGCCCATTGCCAGTGGCAATTTGCCACTTCAGCATGGCAACCCGGCTATGTCGGTCACTCTCGTTCTCCTACGGATCTCCGTATTACGGATTCGATCACGTAGGCAAATACCAAGCATAGCCCGCTCCATGGCCCGCTGAGCGACTTTGAGCCTTGAAACGAAGCCAACATTCAGAGACCACGTCTCTGTTCCGTATGTCATCACTGGTAACACACTGGTCGTAGACCTTCGTTTTCAGACACTGCGGAATATTGGAGTTGGATTCGTCGATAGACCTCTTTCTCGAAGTTGTGCCTACCTAACTGGACTGTTTGTCCCAGGTAGACATAGTGGTCGACAACTTCGAGAAGCGCACTCCCGACTAGGACCGGTGCTGAAATGACATGGACATTAGACATGACTTTCGTCTTGTCCATGTTCATTTTGAGACCCACTTGTCGGGAAACCCTGCTGAGATCATTGAGCATGGTGTCAAGGTCCTCCAGCGATTCTGCCATGACTACGATGTCGTCGGTATATCGAAGGTGAGTGATGTATTCTCCATTGATGTTGATGCCGAATCCGGTCCAGTCCAAGAGCTTGAAGACATCTTCCAATGCAGCGGTGAAGAGTTTCGGGGACATAACGTCTCCCTGTCTAACACCTCTGCAGTTGGATCGGTTTCGTACTCCTGTCCTGAACACGGACGGATATGGTGGCGTTTCTATACAAGGACTTCAGCACTTCGATGTACCGATAGTCAATTTGGCACCGCTGAAGGGACTGCAGCACCGCCCAAGTTTCGATCGAATCGAAGGCTTTCTGTCCACAAACGCCAGACACAGAGGCCGATTATATTCCTCGGTTTTCTGTATAATCTGGCGTAGCGTATAGATGTGGTCTATGGTACTATAGCCTTTTCGGAAACCGGCTTGTTCGAGAGGCTGGAAGTCGTCAAGCCTGCGCGTGAGTCGATTTGTAATGACCCTCGAAAACAACTTATAGACGTGGCTCAAGAACGAGATGGGTCTATAGTTCTTTAAGAGGGTTCTGTCACCTTTCTTGAAGAACAGCACCACCACGTTTCTGGTCCATGACTCTGGAACGTCGCCCCCGAGAACGACGGAATTGAACAGCCTCTGAAGAGCTTTTAAGACCGGCTTTCCGCCTGCTCTCAGAGGCTCTGTGGTGATTCCGTCGTCTCCCGGTGCCTTCCCGTTCTTTAGTTGTTTGAGAGCTATTCTGATCTCGTACAGGCTGACGTCCGGGATATCTTCGGTAAAGTGCCGAGTTAGCTTGGATCTGGGATCTTGGACCAAGCCGACAACAGGACTGGGATCTGTACAACTGTCCATAGAACTGGTGGACCTCTCTCAAGATCTCATCTCGGGATGAAATGACAGTTCCGTCGTTGGTCCTCAGCTTAGTCAACTGGCTTTGGCCAACAGACAGATCTCTTACGAACACTTTCGAGCCTTGGTTCCGCTCTATCGCCTCTTTTATGCGGATAGCATTAAATTGGCGAATATCGTGTCGCACAGCCTTGGAGATCTGTCTGTTTAACCGCCTCAGGCAGGACCAATCGGCTGAAGACTGGACTGTCATTTCTTTTCTCCTTTCCATGAGCTTGAGAGTACGGTCCGAGAGTTCACGAGTCCTACTAACGCGACGGGCCTTGAAATAGGTCGACCCGACCGCGTGGACAGTTTGCACGAACCTGCTGTTCAAATCGCTCGCTGATTCGCACTCATCTAGGCATTGGAAGCGATTTCGTAGTTCGAGCTGAAAGCTCTCGGGGTTCTGATATTGGACAGGTGTTGGTCGGAGCGTAGACTTCAACAAGCGTGACCTCTCGACTTTCGTGCTAATATTCAAGATGCCCGTGACTAGTCGGTGATCACTCCCAGTTTTAATCCTGCTGATCACTGAGACATCATTGAATACGTGTCGTTTGTCCGACAAGATGAAGTCAATCTCGTTTTTTACTGAACCATCAGGACTTATCCAGGTCCATTTCCGCTGGGGCTGCTTCCTGAAGAAGGAATTCATCATGTAGAGGCCTTCCTTCTCCAGAAAATCAGCCAGCATCTGGCCCCTGTGGTTCCTCGGCCCGAAACCATGGTGCCCCACTTTCAGGTCATCGTCTGTCGTTTTGCCTAGTTTCGCGTTAGTCTCCCATAACCACCGTGAAGTAGGTTTTAGACGAATGGATGGCCTTCGAAATATCCTCATATAGGTATCCTAATATTTATAGGGTTTGCGTCATTATTAGGTAAAAATCTTAATTGTAAAATTAAGTTTACCTGGTCGGTATAATGTATGAAAATACTGCCGACAGATGGCGCGGGCGTGACCCAAAGACGTTAAGTATGAATGTGTTATCGAAATTAGCAGTCAAGAACAATTGTCACAATGGCTGAATTGGCAAAGCATCTGGATGGTATCCAGGAGATGCAGGTTCAGAATTTGAACCTGCATCGCAATTAAAAGTCATACTATTTGATGGCGCGATTTTTTAAACATTTTTGATCTATATTTCTTAGCATTTGACATGCTCCGCCACTTTTTAAAGTGTAAATGATTTGTGAATAAGGAATAAGGAAATCAAATAGTATGAATTTTAATTGCAAAATTAAACTTACTATATTGGATAATTGCATGTAAATACGTTTCCGATAGATGGCGTTGGTCGTTAAGACAATGTGATAAGGAGATTCGGATGATCGAAAGTTCTGTACTATAGCTCAATGGCTTAGAGCACTTCCCCGGATTGGAAAAGACGCGGGTTCGATTCCCGCTAGTACCAAAAATCTCTTTTCCTTATTCACAAATAATTTGCATTTTAAAAAGTGGCGGAGCATGTCAAATGCTAAGAAATATCGATCAAAAATAATTTTTAAGTAGTTCCATGTAAGTGATTTAATTTAATTCTGATAATACCTCACCTACTTAGATAATTAATATTATTACATTTGATGTAATTTGCCTTAAAAGGGATGTGAGATCTAAAATACGTTTCTTGTGCTGTTATACTTAGAGTACTCTGTGTAGCACTGACAAGGCTAGGTATACAAAATAATACAAATACTATTTGCGATATGATAAGAGTTCTACGTGGATTTTTGCGGATCATTAACATGTATCATTAGGCATACTAGGATTGTTTCCATAGTATGATCGTTTCTGTAGATATGATATACAAATTAAAAGCTCGTTATAATAAGAAAAATACGTCCGTTCATAGCTTCATATTTTCGATAAAATTGTTCCCACCAGCGCTCATAATGGATGGCATAAAGCTGTATTTAAATGTCAATAACAGCAGTGTACAATGCATTTTAGGATGCACGTCGCTAGTAGTAGTCAGGTGGCCCCGCCCTTATTACCACCCCCGCTGTCTTCCGTCCCATGTCGGCCGCAGAACGACAGTGACACCAAGGAATTTTCAAAAAAAGAATATTTTGCCGAGTCAAATTGAAAGAACAAAACTCTTTTATGGGTGTATTAAAATAAAATAACATCAAAAAATAGTTGCCTTATACAAAATCAATATTTACTATAAAATTTCGATGTGGTTAGAGTACATGTTATTGCATTACTATTTGTCAAATATTTTGATTGCTTAAAAATTTATAATACAATTTAAATTACTGCATTTTTCTATAAAATATAAATTGAGCATTACATAATCATATATTATGATAGGACTAAGTGAAGTAGAAATCCTAATTAGCCATGTCTTTCACAGCCCAAGTACTAGATCTGTCTTCCTTTTAATTTTTCCATATAACGTTCTCAAAATAAAAAAACAATTACAGTAAAGACTGCACCAAAGTTTTTAAGATAAAAATATTTAATACCTATCTGATATAAAATATGGATACACAGTATTTTTGTTTGTTTGTTTGCTAATTAATTGATACAAATATATATTTAAACATTTTAGTTGTGTGGTAGGGATCCACCCTGTATTGTTTTGACGAAAATCTATCACACTGGTCACTTGAATTAATTATATTACTATATCTTAAATAAGATCTTTATAAAATTAGTGTTGATATCTTAACACTCGACTATGGCTATGGTGTATGGTACATGGACAACAAAAAAAATATAACACAACTTGTCAATATTCTTTAACAAAAAACATATTACAGTTATCGCACACACCTTAAGAACCTGTAACATTATCATATAACGACTTGATGTTATTCAAAAAAAATATATATATATTGGATGTTCTCAGCAAGTGCATGAACAAACGTTTTTATCAATATACAAAAACCCTAAGAGAAGGCCAAGATGATGTATGATTTAGTTCCCATTAATACCGAATTCTCCTGTGGATGGTCGTCTTTTTAATAATAATGTTTGGAATCGAAACAATTTCAATTCATGATAGAAAATTGAAAATTAAACTTGGTGTTACATCAAAGATAAGACTAGACTGGCGTAACGATACAGTTAAGGTCCGTGTCCAATTTCTGGCACGAGACCCCCGGACTTAACGGAGTAAATTTCATCCAAATTACCTATAGTAAACTATACACACAAATTAACAAATGAACTTTATTTTTTGAATAGAAAAATTGTTTAAGATCTTTATTTAAATAAAAAAATCTTGTTCTCACGATCTTTCCTCCTAAAGCCCCTCTCCGTTCTGCCACCCTATAGTTACGCCCACAGACTAGTCTTCCAATGAAAAACGTACATAATCTGTTATAGATACTTAAACGTCTACTGAGTCGGATAATCACTACCACGCCTGTGAACACTATGGGTATTGTTTAGCTTTTTCCAGCAGTAATAATTGACCTTCAACACTTCTTATGAGCCAATTAGAACTAACCAACTATGCTTTAATCCAAATAATTGACACAATAATTTGTTCTATATAACTGAGAATATGCTTTAACATTTTGATTTGAACTTGTAAACTGTAGAATAAATTCAAAACGGCTATCCAGTGAGCGCAATTTTGTATAAAGTAAATTATTGCATTAAGTCGCTTATTTATTTTAAAGATAATACCTATAAAGTATTGCTGTACATACATATATATCTATACATTTCATATTCCAATTATATCATATTTCGTGTTAAATGCATTTAGTTGTTTCCTAAATTAACACTAGCATGAACTATGCCTAATAATTAAGCACCATATTCAATCATAATTATTCTAGTTAAAATAAAATGGATATCTCTATTCCAACTAATACAATTTAATATTATATAAAAATGCTAAATAGTAACAATTGCATTGAGATCGAAGTATTAAATTGATCAATTTAGATTTACTGTATTTTTAGAGTAAATCTCACACTAAACATTGTCAATGTACTTATCATAATTGAGTAGATACATTTTTAACTTATTACCAAAAGACAAACTTTGTGACTACATCACCTTCATAAAGCCAAACAATGGCACATCATTTATTTGTAATTATTTATACACCAATTTATCCACAAGTCAAAAAATAATTTTCTAGTGGTTAGTCGCACCAAAAAGTTACGTTTACGCAGTTTTATTTAAGAAGTATTTTTGTAAAACCTATTTAAATTTGTTCTAAAAATAAACTAACAGGTTTAATTGGCAATGCCTAAACAACGTAAGAGACCGTTAAAAAAATACGTGCGCTATCATAAGAGGATCTATTTGTGACACAATTTGATTAGGAAGGACTTGGTGTGTAAGTGTAAGTGTGTGTGTGTGTGTGTGTGTGTGTGTGTGTGTGTGTGTGTGTATGTATGTGTGTGTGTGTGTGTGTGTGTGTGTGTGTGTGTGTGTGTGTGTGTGTGTGTGTGTGTGTGTGTGTGGGTGGGTTCGTCGAAGCAAACGTGATGTTTGCAGTTTACTTCATTTTTTAATCAGCAGAGAAGGGGTCAAACATGTTGAATGTTGGTGTGACGTAATTTACGAACGGCCTCTATGTTTAAACAATGCCCAGACTTATAAGGATACACAATAATTTAACTTACTAGCCCCATCTCATGCTAGAACTGGTGGGATGAACATAACAATAATCTCTTACTTGAAATACATTAACTAACTTAACAATAATTTGTTCATGGATGAACATTACATGTAACTATATCCACTATCAATGCGACAAAAATCTCATCAATGTACTTATAATGTTTTATAAGCAATATTATTATTATACCGGTATCGATGTTGAGGGGATTATATAGCATAATTCCTTTAGAATTAAAAACAATGACCAAACTATACTACTGCTAAACACGTTTCTATTTATTTATGTAAATAACTAATGTATTCTACACACAGTACAAATACTTGCAGAATCTACAATAAATTATTCTAAATTTAATTTGTGCATGTTTTCTTCAATGCATGTTTATTCAGTTACTTGTAATACAAAGATATCTTCTTTATTTATACACAAAAGGTGTCTTTTAATTCAACAGGCAGCAGAGGCGGCTCGTGGGTATTTTTTATGGGTGTTCACAAAAAAAAATTCAGAAAAAATGTCTATGTATAAAGTAATGTTCTATGCTTATCATATTCTAAGGGCGTAATGTTTGTTTACATAAAATTGCCAACTGGGCATGCACGCGACGCACAGGTACGCGAGCTTGCAACGTTGCGCAAGAGCGGCGCTCCTGAATTGCCTAATTTCTCATACAAAATCTTTTGTTTCACGCGCTGGACTGTAGAAGGTTTTCTCTTTTGCACTCATTGAATTCAGTACTGGTATTTGTACTGAACTATATCCCATAGGAGCGCAATCGCTAGCGCTCCACGGTTTAACTTGACTGACACCAAGTACAAAATAATATATATTTCTAGTGAACTGTTATGTTAAAAATAGAGTGAAGGGTAATCATGTAGGTAATAATATGATGTACATACAGATCAAAAAACATATTTTTATTATATAATTATTGTGGGTGTGCACTGCACCAGTGCTCTCTATGACGAGCCGCCTCTGACAGGCAGGAATATGATTGATTATATTGTAATTTTAAACATAATTTGAGCATTCTCAATCCACAAATAACCTAACTACTACAAAAACGGTCACTAAGAGAAAATAAATAAAAATAAATGCATATAAGGCAGTGCTAAATTGATGCGTAATGTCTTTAAAATTGATATGTTATAGAATATATTGTATTTACTTAAAACTAAAGACGTACTATAGAATACTCACTGTAAATTATTTGTGCATAATTTAGTTACAGTTGAGAATCACGATTAAATCCGATCAGACACTTCGTAAAATCGTTATGAAGTTCGTTTGTTTTGATATTAATACATGTTTTTAATTAAATCCGATGTTTAGATTTAAAGATCGTTACAAAGCTACTGATTCTTTACGAACAATTAGAGAATAGGCATTTACCATTAAATGGGTTAATTCTTTACAGCAATTAGCTCGAAACAAACTGCAAACTACTGAAAATAGTCAAATGATAGAGACAAAGAGTATGTGTTGTTGCTTTCTTCAATTATGTATTATCTCCTATATATTTATATTATAAATCCGAAAAAGAGTTACGCTGTACATTTAACATATTTAAGAAAAAGTGTATTATTAGGCTATTTAGGCGTTTCTGAATACAAAACATTTTTTAGAATTCTCAGTTTGTTCGCACATCATGTAAAAATTACTGAACGGATTAAGATGAAACTTTTGATAGCTCTAGATTAGACTTAAAACCGGATATATGTCCTATCCCGCTACTATATCGGGAACCTCAGATATTACATAAAAATTAGCTTTTGCTGCGGCCGTGCCGTAGACAACAGCTAGTAAGATATAAGATTATAGAGTTGAGCACTTTAATTATATTTTATTGAACTTAAGTACGCTTTCTTGCTTGTGGCACATGTGCCAGCAGCCCACCAAATGGTGAGCTGTAACTACAGTTACTTACTTTGACAAGTAGCTGTCTACCATTACCACCAGACTCACCATTCTGAAGAGTAGTGGGGATTAATATTAATAATAGTAGATAGAGTTACATGAAATGTCAGATATGCTTGGGGCTGTGTGCTATATATTGTTCGTTTTCATTACATTCATTATATGTATATGCCCAGGGTAGTCGACAGTGACGAAGCAAGAAAATTTGTCATCATGACATAACCTCTTCGCGTTGATGCCTGAGAGCTTGATGCATGCCAGCATTTCTTTTCTTTTCGAACCTTGTTTACAGCTGAAAATAAGATATTAAACATACATTTCTCAGAAGAAAATGCTGCTAGAGTTTAGATTATACCAAATGCTCTGTTATTAAAACCCGGTAACGTGTTATGAATGTGTGTTTATCCGTGTGGTGACGGATTAAGAATACAGGTGTCGCCACCCCATTCTTTCCTGCGGGTGTCGTAAAAGGCGACTAAGGGAAGTAAGCAACTATCACCTTTTTGCATTACTGGTGGTAGGGTGTGATGCCAAGTGGGGTTACTTATTTGGCATCGGGTCCGAGCGGGTCAGTACCACCGTCTCTCGTGTGACCGGCCATGAAACATTTAGGTGTGTTTTGGTTGTAGCGGGAGATTGCCGCCCCTGTCCTTTTTCCCTTCCTGAGCGCGTGATGGGTTTCGGTGATGCTTGGAACGGGCATTGATAAAGGTCATGGCTTGTGTGTTGGGCGTGAGGGGCTGACGCGGGGTATAGGGAGACCCGGTGGGAATAGTTCGCCGGCCACCTGCCGGTCAGTAGGGGACCCGAACCCGGGGAAATCCTACCTCGGGAGGCTGTCCCGCCAACCGGCGAAAACCCCGTGGAGTTGCCGTCGTGCCGGAGTAGGAGACCGGTGTGGACCCGACGGTTACTCACGGGGGGGCACCGGGGGCCCTTCCGTGTTTCGTGTCAGCTTCTCACAAAACCCATTGTCTGGCCGTGCGCCAAGTGTCGCCACCCTTATTTTTTCCGAGTGTCATCGGTACCCATTGTGCGCAAGCCCATATCCCCCAAACTCTTCGCAAACTTTGATTGCCAAAAGGAAAAAGAGTAAGTGTTTTACGGCGGACTCCCTATCCACAGCATCAGTGGAGTTAACATCAGGGGTCTTCACAGTAATCTCGACGCCGTCCATCACCATCTCGAGACGATCTCGTCTGTTGTAACCGCCTTCGGGGCCTCGAACATGGCGAATTGTCCATTTTATAGCTACGCGTAGAATATGGTGGAACAGACCGCATCTACGCGTGCCTTTACAGATCCCATGGCAGTGATTCGGGGTCAACTCACCTTTTCGAGAACGTCGAACGGGGATAGACAAAATATTGGAGCAGTTTCCATCTGCGGAGGTGGTGGTCCTTGGTGACTTCAATGCTCACCACAAAGAGTGGCTTGGGTCCCGAACCACTGACCTGTCCTGTGCGGACTGCATCACGGAAACTGTGATTATGGGGATGAAATCATTCATCCCCAGCACCAAAATACCGGTTGGCGGTCGTAGCCGTCCATGGTTTAACAAAGCCTGTAGGACGGCTGCACGCCAGAAACAGTCCGCATACCTGGACTGGAATAGGGCCAGGAAAAGTCAGGATCCGAGCGCCAAAGAGGAGAAGCAGAAATTTAATGCTGCTTCCAGGTCCAACAAGAGGGCTATTGCCGAAGCCAAGGTAGAACACGTTGCCAGAATTGGCGAGCGACTTGCAAGCTATCCCACTGGGAGTCGAGCTTTCTGGTCGCTCGCCAAGGTAGTGCAGGGCAACTTCAGCCAGTCTAGTCTTCCACCACTGCGGAAACTGGACGGCAATTTGGCCCATAGTGCAAAAGAGAAAGCCGATGTTTTGGGCCAACTCTTTGCCTCAAACTCGACTTTGGACGCCGGAGCGGCCACACCACCCACCATCCCTCGGTGTGAAAGCTCCATGCCAGAAATACGCATTACGCAACGTGCGGTCAGGCGGGAGCTGCTGCTGCTGGACGTCCATAAGTCGAGTGGGCCGGATGGCTTCCCTGCGGTGGTTCTTCGAACGTGCGCCCCTGAGTTGAAACCCGTCCTTACGCGCCTGTTCCGCCTTTCATACAGTACCGGCAGGATTTCTACTTCGTGGAAGGTAGCCCATATTCACCCGATTCCCAAAAGGGGTGATCGGTCGGACCCGTCGAATTACAGGCCAATCGCGATAACATCCCTGCTCTCCAGGGTACTAGAGAGGGTTATTAACCGCCGACTTCTGCAGTACCTTGAGGATCACCAGCTGATCAGTGATCGCCAATACGGCTTTCGTCAAGGTCGACCTGCTGGTGATCTTCTCGTGTACCTCACTCATCGCTGGGCAGAGGCCTTGGAGGGTGGGGGTGAAGCTTTGGCGTTCAGCCTGGACATCTCGAAGGCGTTCGACAGGGTCTGGCATAGGGGCCTTCTATCGAAGCTTCCATCGTATGGAATCCCCGAGGGGCTCTGCAAGTGGATCGCCGGCTTCCTCCATGGTCGCAGCATCAAAGTCGTTGTAGACGGATGCTGCTCTGATACCATGGAGATTAATGCTGGCGTTCCTCAAGGCTCGGTGCTCTCCCCAACGCTGTTCATTCTGCATATCAATGACTTGCTCTCAACAGAGAGTATACATTGCTATGCGGATGACAGTACGGGTGATGCGCGATATACCGGCCATTAGAAAGTCCCTCGGAACATGCTGGAGGAGAGGCGGACCCAACTTGTGTCTGATGTCGAGCGCTCTCTAGGGCGGGCCTCGGAATGGGAAGAAAAGAACTTGGTTCAATTCAACCCTACGAAGACACAGGTTTGCGCGTTCACTGCAAAGAAGGACGCATTTGTCGTGACGCCCCAGTTCCAAGGGGTAACTCTCCCGGTCTCCGAGAGTATTGGGATCCTCGGCATCGACATATCTTGTAAAATCCAGCTCGGGAGTCATTTGGAGGACAAAGCCAAATTGGCGAGCAAGAAACTGGGCGTTCTGAACAGAGCCAAGCGGTACTTCACACCGAGGCAGCGATTTATGCTGTATAAAGCACAAGTCCGCCCTCAAGTGGAGTACTGCTCACATCTCTGGGCAGGCGCACCAAAATA
This sequence comes from Leucoma salicis, assembly GCA_948253155.1. Lineage (NCBI taxonomy): Eukaryota > Metazoa > Arthropoda > Insecta > Lepidoptera > Erebidae > Leucoma > Leucoma salicis. The sequence continues at coordinate 18,027,528 of OX411815.1, read as the reverse complement.
CCAGCTCGACCCACTTGACTCCCTGCAAAGACGAGGTGTTCGGATTGTCGATGATCCCAATCTCACGGATGAGCTGGAGTCGTTGGGGCGGCGGAGAGACTTTGGGGCTCTCTGTGTGCTCTATCGACTCTTCAACGGGGAGTGCTCTGAGGAACTGTTTGAGGTGGTACCAACATCGTCGTTTTACCACCGGACCACGAGACGCCGTACTAGGGTTCATCCATACCACCTGGAAACGATCTCGTCCAAGACGGTTCGTTTTCAGCATTCTTTTCTACCACGTACGTGTAAGATCTAGAATGAACTTCCTGCTACGGTGTTTCCTCAGTGTTACGACTTGTCCCTCTTTAAGCGAGGTTTGAGAGGAGCACTTTACTCACGGTAGGCGACGACTGGGCTGTGCCCCTGGTGCTGCCATAATCCATGGGCGGCGGTTACCACTTACCATCAGGTGGGCCGTCTGCTCGACTGCCACCGTTGGCAATAAAAAAAAATAATAAAAAATGAAACATTTCAATATTTTTAGGGTTTTTTAAACGTTTGATTCAAGTATCAAAATTGCTCAAATATGTATGTATAGTAATGAGAACCGTGAGGTATGTTCTAACAAAAAAGAATATTATTGAAGTCAGTAGACACGGTTGAAAGAGTTACCACTGAATATACAAGAAATGCGGCAAATTGTATAAACCTTCATGATCTAGTACGACGACCTAGTTTTTTAAGACATCCCGTAGTAAGAAAGAATCATTGTATCACAGGGGACTTTACAAAACATACAGCTTAACGGAAATAAAGTGTACCCAGTCTCAGAACAACCAATTGTTCACACATAAAAAAGTCTGTATCACTACAAAGACTTGTGCTGTGTGGAAATCGAATCCACAACACTCACGCGAGAACTCGGTATTTAAATCACTCCGCCATCTGTGTCGTCAAGGTTATAAAATATAAGTACGTCATAAGATACTATAAATCCTTACTAACATTATAAATGCGAAAGTGAGTGTGTGTTTGTTTTGTTATTTACACGTTTACGCTGTTACCTACAGTCAGTAGACTACGAGTCAGAAAAGGACATAGGCATTACAGCTTGTGGTATCCCACAAGAACTATACATTTTTTGCATAGAGATAATTAGTATGCCATAGCGTCATGTATTTATTTATATACTGAAGTACAGAACTAGCAAAATTTAATAGTTAAAATCATTGAATTTGTCTGTAATCTAAAAGTTTTGTGTATAACAAAATTTTATTTGGTTTCAGGATGCAAGGTAATTAATTATTTCAAACTTACCACTTCCCTTTCCAAATAGCCTTCCAACAGTACTGCGGCAGGTGGAATCCATCTCCGAAGAACATATTGCATTTGGACGTTCGATTTGCGTTTGGTGTTTCAGGCCTCATTATCATAGGACTGGGCATAGGCGACAACACATTACCGCCAGGGTTGAAACTATTGGAACAGTAATATATATTTTTAATATAATCGACTCTGTACCAATTTTATTTTAGAGATGCCACAAATATTCGGCAACTATTCAGTATTCGGCTATATTTTTTCACAATGCATTATTCGGCCGAATATTGCTGACTATTCGGCCAAACGCCGAATAACTATTCAGTATTCAGGAAAAAAATGCTATATTACTCATAAATATTTTTTATTACCAATAATAATATTTAAAATCTACTAGGGGTAAGTTATGATAAATAAAAATATTTGTTTCAGCTTCTGTTGACAGAAACAAAGAAAACTATGTTTTGTTGTGACGAATACAAATTGTGAAGTGAAACTGAAACAAAAGCATCCACGGCGCGTCATCATCACACGTACATTAATGATGCAGGTTTAAACATGTCAGTGTTGCTGAATATTTGGCTGCGCAATATTTGGCGCTTCGGCCAAGAGCCTCGCCGAATATTCGGTATTCGGCCAAATCACTATTCGTGGTATCTCTACTTTATATTCCTCTATGGAAACAGGAAGTGTAAAGTATTTGAATTTATTAACTCCCCTTAACAACTCGGAGATATTCATGCCAGTCGGGTCATTGCCCATACTATTGCCAAGTATGGGTAATCAATTAACTTAGATAAATTCCACTGGTACTGAAAGGACTGAACTCAAAACATGTGCACCTCATTCTGTTGCTTGTTGCATTGTCGCTGTTATCTTTAGATATAATATTATAATTATTCTATAGATGCGTTTGTTACTAAGCCTCTCCTAAAGGGATGGACTAATTTTGATGTTTTTTTTTTGTGTTTAAATACGTAAGTCCTTAGATGATTTATTCACAAATCAGTAAGTACCGCTGCGACCATTTTCCAGGATTATTTGCAGACGCTATTTTTATACTTTGAGCCGCTATTAGCAGGCAATCTAAAGCAGAATAATTTCTATGGGGAACCAACAAAACCCTTTTTTTTTAAAAAGCAACTCCTTGCACTTTTAATTTATCTCTGCACCGCGGAAGACTTAACAAACATACGATTAACACACAAAGTACACCCAGACTCAGATCACACGAATAATTGTTCTGTGTGGGTAACAAACCCATTACATTTGGCAGCGGACATCAATATCTAAACCTACGCAGTCTGTGGAGCCACTATAATATAACACCGTGAAAACAGTAAAGTGAAATAACACCGACCTTTTATTAATTCTGCCAGCCCTTGCCCTTGTCTTAATAATATAAGAAACGTTCCACCAAACGATTTCCGCAGCCATTGTGACTAACACTAACGGTGGTTGATCTTCATCACTCTCAGGCGACGGCAGTTGAATGGGATGTGGCGACATCTGTATAAGTGAGTTACGGTTCGACCTCTCCGGTACTGGTGAAAACGAACACGAGTGCACTTTCGTCTTGTGATGCTTCAGAAGACTTATTTGGTGCACCCGACGTACGTTCCAAACCTAAAATATAACAATATTCATTTTGAGATGAAAAATTTAATAAATAATTTGATAATAAAAATTTTCAAAAATTTGATAAATCAGAGGTGCCTTGCGAGGTACACAAGCACAACCTTTGACCGGGGCGGGGGATCGTTCTCGATACCACTGCCAGAGGCACTTCAAAAAGTGATGTTGTGCATTTAATACTCATAAATATGTAATTATAAAATATAGCGAAAAACTTAAAAATCTAAAAACAGAGATAGCAGTTATCCCTCGACCTAGACGTCTCATGAAATCAATTTTATATAAGTGTTTAATAATAACATATTATATACCTAATTATCGGAAACAATTGTACTTTGTATCGTATTCTCTACTATTATAAAGCTATGCCTGTATATTTTAGAAAAGATGACTGCAGGCGTCTCTCAACATAAAACATTTTTTTTTAGAATTATATGTCCGTTGTTTGTCTATACATTATGCAAAAACTACCAATGGATTTTATGCAAATTTTTTTCATTTCAAGCTATTGATTAGACCTTAAAACTGGTATATGTTATATCCCACTACTATATGGTGCAGTGATAGTCTAGCCATATGAGCAAGGACTGCAACACACACCTTTGACTTTTCAAGATTTTTCGAAATTATGTGTAAACAATTTTACAAACAACAAATTATCACTGCTCGGTGAAAAAAAACATCGTGAGGACACCTGCATGACTGAGATTTTCTCGACGGCTTGTGAAGTCTGCCCGCACTGGGCTAGCGTGGTGGACTATGGCCTAATCCCTATCACCATGAGAGATGACCCATGCCCAATAGTGAGACAAAATAAAGGGTTGAAAAATAAAATATTGGGAACCTGACATAAAATTACTACCAAACACCAGTTTTGCGTGCGGCGGAGACACTGGCATATGTACTATTACAAATTGACTTACCACAACGTTTCCAGAGTCAAGTCCCATTGCGAGAATATTCCCATCTGCAGTAAGATCACACGAGACTACCACGTTGTTCAGTTCATACTTTTGAATAGTCTGCAATTCTAAGTTATCATTGAGCTGGTAAGTCTGGAAATTATAACAAACAAAACAAATGCTATCAGTATTTTTTTTCCACTCATGTGTCAATGTTCGGCATAAGGTACTGTTGTACCATAAGTAGAAATTCTCAATAACAGCTAATAGTTGGTAAGTTAGCGGTGTTTCACCCCGTGCCTCTAAATGCACATAAGGCCGTTGGTCTTGCGCCGGATCTCTGCTGTCGTCTCGGAGTGCCTTTCGGACTATGAAAGAGAGGTGCACTTGTGTATACACAGTCGTGCACTATAATATCTCCTGCATACATGGCTTGATAGCCATGTCTATCTCGCAGACGCATATATGTCTGTTCACACGACACCGTGACCGAAATCACAGTGTAGAGCTCATAATTATTTATTAATATTATGTATATTATTAAAATTACCTGAAATCCCTTACTATTTACATCACAAATAACAAGAACGTTATTCTGAAAGGCTGCTACATTGATATAAGAATCAATTTGACGGCCGCTTAGTATTGTGACCTGCTTCAAATCCTTGCCCCACAGTTTGATGATAGCATTATGTTCAACTGTGATGAGACCTACATCTAAGACCCAGAAGCAGTCTACAAAGCCGCTTCCTTTACAAAGATTTTTCGTTTCCTCATTTGGGAAGAAACGATCTTTTAAACTTAGGCTGCTTTCGCTGCTAGTCAATTTATCCGATTGGCTGTTCTTTTTTTTCATGCCTGAAATATATTATTTTTCCTGTTCATTTTAGTCTTTTTATAATACATACTAATACATATTGTGCCGTGTGGGGCCGGCTTTAGAATTGTCCCACCCCTCTCTACCCACGGGAGTCGTAAGAGCCGACTGAGGGAATGCCGGGGGAGTGGGCAGCAGCACTCCCTCGAGTATTAACAACATCAACTGCGATCGCCAACCCGCCTGCCAAGCGTGGCGATTACGGCACTATCCCCCATTCTTGGGGAGGCCTATGTCCAGCAGTGGACGTTGAAAGGCTGATGGACTAATACATATTATAAATACAACAGTAAGTCTGTCATGTGACTAACCATGAAGCATCTGCGTATCTGCGTGCGTTTTGGTTTTAGCGGGAGATAGCCGTCCATTATTCTTTGCGTATTGTAGCAGATGAGCCACGGGGCAAAACACACCGATGTGTTTAATGGCCGGTCACACTGGCGGTACAAACCCGCTCGGGCCCGATAACAAGTGAGCACTCCCACGTAGTACGCAGCCCTACCACCATTATTGCAGTGGATGATAATTGCTTACTTCCCTTAGTCTCCTTGTACGACAAGAAATAATGGTGTGGTGACACTTGTATTCTTAGTCTGTCACCATACAGACATTACATTTATTCCTCAACGGTTAAATGAAATGATGATTACTGTAATTTTGCTTCGTCCGCGTTGGATTCAGGATTGGGTTAAATAATATTATAAATAAATTACTCGTCCTACATAATTATCTTTATGTAAAAACAGTTGTCGTAGAGGAACTGTACATTTTTCAGGTATAAAATTATCCATGCCCTTTTCTGGACTCCAGACTATAATATATGTATCCAAAATTTCATGATAATCGGTTAAGTAATTACGGCGTGGGAGCGTAACAAACACACAAAAATTTAATTTTTGTTTTCAACGCAATGTCGCATTTATTACATTAGTATGCAGTAAGGATTTGGTTATTAGATATTTTACACATACTTACCCCAATCATTAAGCAGTTCCTGCGACCCCAGATTATTGTTCCCTTTCTGCATCATCAATGGTTTCCATACACCAGTATCATGACTAAGAGTGTAAGCCATCAAACATGTGTTCTCCCCAGCGACTATGAGCAAGCTTGGATGGACAAACTTCAAGTATTGCACTTTGCTATAGACATCCATAATGGTAACAGTTTCTTTAGTGCGGAGTGTGTATTTTTTCACGAGGCCCGACTTGAGGCCATATATAATGTATTGATTGCAAGGTGCAATCTTAACTCGCGTTATGTACTCGTCTGATTGTTCAGTGATTTCTGTCAGTACTTTTTGGCCCCGCATCACCTATGAAATATATCAATATTGATTCAGGTAAGAATTTCAAGTAGCTGATGATAGTTCCTTTATTATTTTTCTATGTTAAAGGCACGCTAATGTTTGATGGTAATAAATATAGAATTTTTAAGCCTTAACACGCACTGCGAATTTAATTCGCGAGATTTGCTCCGCAAAGTTCTGTTACATAGGAAATTGTATGAACTGACTTGCGAAAATAAAATCATGTCGCAAATTATGTTCTAGTACGCGTCGTAACCTCATTTAGTCTTACTGTGAGGAGGACCTTTAACTTTATTGTAGCGTAAGCACTACTAACGCTGAGCACCCGTTTCCAGTGTAGTGAGTTTGATTCTCATATAGGACGATTTTTTGTGTAAACTACAAATACTTGTTCTGAATCTGGGTGTACTTTGTGTCCATCAATTGTACGTTTTATAAATCCCCCGCGATATAAGGATTATTACCTAGAGCAGGGTGTCTATTTTTTAAATGTACCTCTAAATTTTTTAAATGTAACCTTTTTCTGATAAAATGTGAAATTTTATTGATGGTAAATGGTAACCGTCACTCATGGACTCAACTATACCGAGAGTATTGTCAAGCCGCTGCTCACCATTTCATTTCACAGATATGAAATGAAAGAATAAATTGCTATCTCCTGCTACAATCAAAACGCAACGATGTGTCTCATGGCCGGTCACACGAGAGATGGTGGTACCAACCCGCTCGGGCCCGATACCAAGTGAGTACTCCCACTTGGTACCCAGCCCTACCACCAGTCATGCAATGGATGATAATTGCTTACTTCCCTTAGTCGCCTCATACGAAACCCGTGGGAAAGAATGGGGTGGTGACAATTGTATTCTTAGTCCGTCACCATACGGAAGCTAAACATTTTATTACATACCTGAATATTATTTTTATCATCCACTACAGCCAACAATGGCTGCGGGTCCCCATCGTTATTATTACAAATACCCTTTAAGTTTAATGGCTTCAAAGAATTTCTGTCCAAGCTCAGTGAGTTCTTCAATATCTTTTTGGTGGCCTCTTTATGGTTGGTGAAAGATTGGTGTCTTTTGGGCGTATTTCCCGCGCTTTCTGTTTTACTGTTCGGCGATGAGTTTGGGGACTGCGGTGATGATGTACTCAAGAAGCTGACGTCGAATTTTGTTGTTAAACGAACACGACTGAAACATAGAACACATTGATATATTTTCTATATATATATATATTTTCTAAGCCAATTAAAACCCATTTATTAACTTTAATATAATAAGTTTCAGATCCCAGATAAATGTTGATTTTTCGATCAAAAGTAAGAACATTTTTGTGAAACGTTCTTAAGTATACATTAGCTGATACCGGCAGACAATGCCCTACCGAAATGTTCGTTTGCTCGATTTTAGCAGCATATTTTTCAGTATTTTCAATAAGGATGGTGGGGGTTTGTGGTTAAATTATGTGGCTGTAAACAATGCTTTTCTACCCTTCTAGCTTTTTATAATTTTTCGCAAGTCAAAGCTATGTTTGGACATGCGAAAATTAAAAAAAATAATAGTGGTACATATTGCAGTGCCATCTATCTAATCTAAACCAGCCCGGGCTTCACTTAAAACACACAAAATTTTACCAAAATAAATCCAGCCATTTTCAAGCTCTGTTTTATACTATGAGCGTGGCAAACAAGCATACGGCCCAACGCTAACAACATCAGACCCATAATTTTGCCACTCAACACTTCCCCGATTGACCGGCCCATTCGTGCTGTAATAAGCAACGCTCTACCACCAGAAAGGGTGTACTTATTAACTACCGAATATGTTTACCGCCCCAATGATATCGTTACTTAGTATCATCGTATAGTCATGTTGCATATAGTCAAGTTACTTGTAATAAAGTCAAAAAACGAACTACTTGTGGACCACACAAATATACTTCATATTTACCGCTGCACTACTCATGCAATCGGATCTAGTTGAATATCAAACAAACTAACCCACTCTTTTGTGCTGTTTGTGATATGTAAGACGCATCTAAATACCACACTTTAGCGTTGTCTTCAATGGTACCTGTGCCCGTTAGCAGCACATCGGAGCCAGGTTCGAATTCATCGTATGTCAACTCACTAACGCCCATTGAGACTACATTGCTGAAATTAGAAAATTATATCGTTAGTGACATTCTGACATGCATTTTGTTTGCCAAGACGGTGATTGAGTGTGCGTGAGTCTTCGTGCGTGTGTGCGCTCGCGTGCGTTTACGTACGTGCGTGCGTGCGATTTCAATTGCTTGTAAAATATGGAAGTGGATTAAAACTTTATTGAACTTACCCCCGTCTGTTTTCAAGTGTAAACGATATTGTATAAGTCTTGAGGTCGACGCACACAATCCTACTGTCGTTTGTCGATACGAACAATAAAGTGCCACTCTTGTTCACAGCAATAGATATAAAGGACATGTTTTCATTAACTTCTTTACTTGCTATCACGCTTTTACACCGGCACGTCTGTTTCATGGTGTTTGGGTCGAACTTCATTTCGTATTCCCGTATCTCACTGGGTTTCAGCGTTATTATTTTATTACTACCTGGAAAATTGCGGACATATAAGGAATAATATATGTAAAAGGAGATTTTTATTTAATTTAATTATTTGTGAAAGTGGAAAAAGAGATTTACTGCAGTTTCGAACCTGCGTTCCCTTCCAATCCGGAGAAGCGCTGTGGACCGGTAAGCTATCGCAGTGAGTAACACCCAGTCTCCACTTCACATTTGGTTTTAGATGTCTTTAAAAGTTACCGTTTCCACTTTCACAAATAATATTCTTTAAAGCTTGCTTGGCAAGAGCATGTCAAGTGATAAAATACAAATAATAACTCATCTAAATATTAAAGTACAATACACGCATCTACGTTATTCTTTTATGAACTGCATATTTGATCCAATGGATCGTGAGTTTCGTTTTCTAGATCCAATATAAGCGCTGTTGGGTTATCCGCCGAGCAAGTCTACAGCTGTGGCTGGCACATCAGGCTCCGTAATATATAAACCATTTATAGGTGTAGCTAATATTCTTATTTACATTAGAATGTATAAGACAAAATTGTATCATAATCGCATCATTGTGATTCGTTGAGTGATCACTATGATAGGCTGCGGGATTACTGTGACATCACGGGACGATCTCTCAACCAATGTCAATGAAACGATTCGATATGATTTTGTATTTCTCAATTTACGTGGGATGAATCCGAAACTGAGGGGTTAGAATGTATCTCACTAAATCTTATCGACATCACATCGCTGTCATTGTGATTGGTTGAAAGGTCACCGTGATTGGCCGAGGGAATATTGCGACATCACGCGTCGGTTTCTCTACCAATCACAAGCGAGACGATACGATGACGATACGATTCAGTGAGTTACATTCTATGGGCCCGGATGTGTATGTGTGTGTGTTCCCCGATAGTAATATAGTACACTCACCAGGAACTATTATCATATCTAAAACATTATCAGTCTCTCCAAATGTAATAATTTTCTCCTTAGTTTTAGAATCGATCACTTCCACGCGACTGCCGTTGCCCTTAGTCGCCACTATTAAATACCGATCGTGATTACAAGGGACGCAACAGACAATCTCCCTGTCTCTCTCAAAATTGTCTATGGTATCTATGATTTTCCTCTTGTCATTCAGTGAGGGGTTGTATAGTACGATAATATTTTTGGTGTGCATGATCAAATATTGCTCGTTCGTTGACCACCTACAATTTAAATATGGTCCTAGCTTTGGACTTATTGTTTCTGTTTCTGGATAATGATTATTATATGGCCCTTCTTCTGTTTCTGTAAAAATGATATTTTTTTAATCAAATATACTATAAAAAGATTTTGCTTCATGGGTCTTTACATGATAAATACTTACAAGTATAAAGTACTTAAACAAAACTTGTTATGGGATGGGAGTTATTAGATTGTGCATGTTTTTAAATCAATGAGAGTTGAGTGAATAAGCTTTTATTAAGCCAGAGAACAGATTCGAAATAGTCAAGCTTTTATTTCTACTAGCTGTGCACAGCGGTTTCATCACCAATTTTTCAGAAATTACTTTTACTAATAAAAATTAGACCAATTTACAAGTAAAATATGATTCTCCTACAGCTCTGTTTAACCTTACGGGCATAAAAGCGTGAAACTATAAAATTACCTTCATCAATAACATCATCGCCGTATTCCAAATCATCTAGGTACCATAGTTTAATGGAACCGTCACAGAACAATGCCGCGACTATCTGTGGGTTGGTAGAACAGGCAACCCCAACCCACATTACAGGTAAACCTGGACCTTGGAGCTCCTTGCAAAATTTGTTCGTGGGAATATGAAAAAACTGAAATCATGAAATTATTTTTAAATTGTATATTTGTCTATGAAAACATCACTTTCTACCACTACGTTGTATTTATTATGGACACGCTGTTTCTTAGACAACTGATATATTTTAACATTATTTAATTACTACAATTATCTCTAGAACTACATACAATATTGCAAATGGATGTCGAATTACTTTGGAGGTAAACAAAGTTTCATTGATGTTAATAAGGCTTTGTGATATTTGAGGTTGGTAGGTATTAACAAATGTAACTACTTTTACGCAATGTATTGGGTTAAGTAGCTTTTCTCCCATCTTGACATTCCGGATACTTTGCAGTATCTCTGATCACGGCAGGGCTAAGATATCTGACGCTTAATTGTCTATCAGTTGTTACAGAAGCTGATGTATTGCAATTTAACTCACTTAATGATAATAAATACAGTTAATATTAGCTAGCTAATAAAAATGACGCTACTCATTTAGATGATGAAGCAATTTGACAGTTGGTTATCAGGATATATACAGGTCAGTGTATTTTACTAGTGCGGGAAAAGAATAAACTAATGCCGGAAAATACCACCAAGGTTTTAAAAACACTCTTTGCATGTCCTATTTACTAATTGTGAATTACAAGTGACTTCTCCGTTAGCGTCATTGAGGGATAATCACCTTAGTACGTTCTAGTTATTAGATTGATGACTGTTTAGTAGTATCCAATCTAGATGTGACAGATAAATAAAGAAAACAAATTTGTACCTTCAATTTTCCAGAATTGGTGCCAACTATGACAAAGTTGCCGAAGAAACATACTGCTCTTAGCTTCTCTTTCACATCAATGGTTGAATGTTTTAACTCCTCAACGTTCTGTTCGTGTCTGTTATACAAGAAAATATATTTATTTTGATCTGTATTTAGCAGTTGACATCATGCTCAGCTACTTTAAAAAACTAATTATTTGTGAAAGTGGAAAAAGGGAACTTTACTGCAAGCTATAAAATAAATATTTAATTACATAGTCTTTTAAGACTAACTTATTTAGAAATAAGTTATTTGTCTTCTTCGGGAGGTGTTCATAATTTTCCTAGCCTTATCCTAAGCATTCTTAGGGTCGGCTTCCATGACCATCGAAGGAATGTAACATAGTTCCATTGGCCCGCCAATAAAGGCAGAGAGACGGGACACGGCAGGTTTCTTTAGTGGGTGAGGGCGCCACACTTCCCTATTCGTTGCCCCGAACGACGGGGTGTGCGGTTAGGAACATTATTTCCCGCCTTAAAAAAGAAAAAGGTTCGGCTTCCATAAACCATTTATTATTTGCAGCAAGCACTGTTACATCGATGTCCATCTGTTCGGTTCTAGCTGATCCAAAAGTACAAACACGAAGAGGCTGCCTAACTGCCCTACATGACCCAACCAACTAAGGAGACAACTGGTGACCTCAGAAAAAGACTCGACCCACTACTTAACGTGCCTTCCGAAGCATGGCGAGGGCCAGGTATCTGAACGAAAGTTTTTTAATTTTGCCAATCGTTCCAGCGGCAAATGGACAATCTCCTCATGTGGCAGGTATCCTACGTATTCTCAGGTAATCAATGCAAGTGAAAGTGACACGGCTTTGTCGCTTATATTATGTCTCACCTAAATGCACCCCAGATGCGGCGGGCGTTTTAAATAAGTCTTTAAATATTTTATGTATAATTTCTAGTCATTTTAAGTACTAAAAGTACTTTTCATATTATGTTTCAATATTCTTTTCGAAACTTTTTTCCTAGGACTTTTGCGTAAATATATTAAAAAGATTTAAATATTTATGTAAACGCGAAAACGTTTCACTTTAGTATAAAATGATATACTCACAAGAACTCAAAGTAAAGCTCATTATTCTTGCAGTTTTCTTGAGCGAGCTGATGTGCTTTGTTATACAACACACCTCTGCAATCGTGTTGTAAAATGCTTTGCACAATATTGGTGAAAGGGTAGTAGTGAAGATCTGCTCCATGGGTGCCCAGGAAATTTTTGATACTGTGAAGTAGGTCACAATCCAGCTTCTAAAATTTAAAAAAAGTTTTTTTTTCTAATAATCTTTAATAATACATGCGGTCGGAATTCCAACACGTCTTCTCGAAACCAGCTAGATGTTGCATACTTATGCCACTATATCAATGAAAGAGTCAATTCAAAGCTACTTAAAAATATTGATTGAAAGAAGTCAGTATTATGACTTTTTAAATATTTATTGAAGTGCATTCAAAATAAAATAGTGATAACTTACATCAATATTTATATAACTTTCATAAATCTGAAGATCATCCATCACATCCGCGGCTCCGGTCAGCCTCACTTTATTGCCCAAAAACCTCAAATCTAAAAACAATTTCTTGAATAACACCCACATGTTATTCAAGTTCTCTGTATGTTTTATATGATAGCCGATATAATACGCTATGTATCCATCATCAATTATCTCTAGGGGAGCATTATTACTATTATAATTATAATTGTTGAGGAATTCAGTATGAATTCTCTTAGTATCCTCATCTCCGGTACGCAAATAATCCATTATCAAGTCGTGTATTTCATACATATAATTCTTCTGTTCTTTATCATACACTTCCATAATCAAAGATTTGCTCCTTAATTGTTTCGTTATTGATTCGACTTCAGGCACATCTTTGTTCCATAATTTACTGAGCACTTTCGCTGATACTTTAACATTGTCCGGCAGAATCCTTAGACATTTGTACAAAGGACGTACAGAATCACTCAACGAATTAATACACACTTCTATCGTCTTCATAGGGTAGTTGGCATGGTGTCTTGATTTTCTGTATAATTTTAATATTGGATTATACGAGATTAGTAAAAAGGCTAAAAAGCCTATGCAATCGAAGTTACTATCAAGGTTTGGGATAAGACATACTACCTATTTCTAGTGTTACTTTATGTACACAATATTAATTATTGTATGAAATTACTAAAGCATACATCTCGTAAACAGCTACTAGATACATGACTCACTCTTTGTTGAGGAGGATGACAAAAGGGGGATGAGGAGCGGGGTTTTTGAGCCAGTGGCGCTTTCACTCGCCCCCCATTCATGCTGATATCAGTAAGTAGTCTTTTCATAGATACGTTTATCTTATAAAAATACAAATTCTTTTATTAGATTATACAAGCAACCGTGCATACGCACTGCTTTTCATTAGTAAGACTGTTTTTCTTTTACTATATTATAGTATATGAATAGTTAAAGATAGCCTAGAAGTAAAACCAAGGACTACAAAGACAGTAGTATTGATTTCGATCTCGAGTCCAAGGTTCGGGCCTCATACGGCACCGCTAGTCCACCTTCGGTCCCCATAAGCGCTGGCCTAAGGGTGACCAACCCAGGGCAGACCGCCAACCCAGCAGAAGCAGACCCGAGACGGCGGCGCACATGTTCCAGAGCGCCTCTCGCCAATTAGGCCCTCCAAACCAGACGGGGCCACCAGCATTGGAGGCCCAGACATGTTAGGGGTGGAGGAAATCATGCGTAGAACTACCTCACCTCTGGCTACAGGAAGTCTGAAGGAACACCGCGTGGTTTTAGCAGGTACACCGATAGTGAGTGCCCAATGGGACAGAAAAAGGATTGAAAAAAAGTTGAAGTCATTCTATGATATGTTTTCTTATATATCAAGCTAAGGGAAGAAGAACGTACGATTACTTACAAGAAATATTCCCTTTTCTCAAATTTCTTAACGTAATAATTCCAGTGTTTCGGATCGTCTATTAATCTTTCTTTGTTCTCCGCCAACTGAGCTCCAATCAGGCGTACGAGAACTGGCATCCCTTTGCATATTTCATGCAATTTGACCGCTTGTCTTGGTAAACTCGATACATTAACATCAAGGAATGAAGCGAATATTTCTAAAGATTCTTGTTCTTTCAAGCAGTTTTCTATCTGAAACAATATATTAACGTAAACCCTATCATCATTATCGAAGCTAGTTTGCTGGATAGCTATTAAGTTTATATGGAAGAAGAAGATCGGAGACGTTCTTAAGAAAGGCCAGGTTAAGAGTACTAGAAACCAACGAGCATGCATAAAAGCGCTGATGAAAGTAGATGAAGCGAAAGATGTGTGTCAGGATCGTAGCAAATGGAGAGAAGTGGTCTCTGCCTACCCCTACGGAAAAAAAGGCGTAACAATATTGCTGCAAATTTCCTGGTTATGCTATCTATGATGGCCACCAGTTCTGTCGGATACACTGCTTGCGGAGCTCCTATACTATTATAATGCTGTAACAGAGCTATATGCTGTACAGTTTTGATATTTGAGACAAAATTAATGTATTATTTGCTATTTAGGAATATCTGAATACAAAACGGGTTTTTTACAACTTTGGCGTTTTTTCTGTTTGTTTGTTCTGGCATCATGCTCAAAATCTACTGAACGGATTTTAATTAAACTTTTTTGTTCTGATAACTCTTGATATATCTTTTTTTTTTTAGCTTACTATAGCGTGAACCTGAGATATAACCTAAAAACAACTGCTGTCGGTGTCCTGAATAAAAAAAATTACTCCGGTCATGTTTCTAAGGTCGCTAGCTGTCTCCTTAGTTGAGTCGTGGAGGTCAGATAGGCAGGCAAGAAAAACCAAACAGATCGGAAGCCGACCCCAAAAGTTTGCGCTAGGGATATGGATCAGCGATATAATAATAATAAGTATTCATGACATGATTCATCATCACAATTGTTGATTGATAAATGTTATTATGATGTTAAGGAATTTCTAGATGACAAATTTTGATTTATTTAATTTATTTAATACAGTGCGCATTTAATGGACTTGACATTTAATTTAATATGATATTCAATATATGACGACATTTGCGAATTCAATTTGACATCTAAAAACACCATTGACATTGGAACAATTTCTTTTTATTATTCTAAGATTATTACTATTTTCCATTATTATTGTTGTGTCGTCCTCGTTTAGACAACTAGTTTGTACGCCTATTCAGGCAGAACATGACTGTGATACTTATATTGGCAAAAAACACCAATGCATATTTTTGTAATTTATGTATATTTACTCATGTTCGAACAAATAAATATTCTTTATCTTCATGGAAACATAGCATCACGCCTGTAGGGGTAGGCAGAGGTGTATTACACACCCACGATTTACCAGCTATGTTTAAGTCCCACGTAATAGGGGGCGAGCCTATTGACGTCTACCGGGCACATTTCCAAACTCCGGGCTGCTACTGAGAATTTTTCTTTTTAGGAAAAAGCTCAATACATTGCCCGACCCGGGGATCCAACCCGAGACCTCATGATTAGCAGTCGCATACACTACCGCTACACCACCGAGCATTTTACACAACGTTCTATGGTCCCAAACTAAGCTTAACGCTTGTGCTATGGGTACCAGATTACGGATATAATACATATATTACTTTTTTTTTGTAAATACTTACATATAATAGATAGAAAACACCCAGACGCAGTACAAATATCTGTGTTCATCACACAAATAATTGTCTTGAATGGGAATCGAACCCACGACCTCGTGCACGGAAGTCGGTTACACTACAGACTACGCCACGAGGCCCGTAGGTATATACTGTAAAGGAATAGAGAATCATATAAAATAATTATGTTACCTTAACAATTTTTGGACCTTTATCAGCTACGACTTCTGTGTCGCTGGTCGTCACCAATATTTTACATCCAATATCAAAAGCCTCCAAACACTTCTTATGATTCACAGCATCCAACACAAGCAGACATTCTTTTAATGGTTGTTCCGAGAATTGGTTCTTCAATTTATCTCTTAGATCGGCAAAGGTCCATTCGTATGTTGAGTATGAATTCGAGTCACCGTTAGAGCCGATACTCGACATTGACATGGAGGAGTTGATGTATGAATTGTGCATGTAGATCGATGACGCTTTACGAAACAATCTGCGGTAAATGAACTGTGATTATGAGTTATGTATTGTCCGTGTACAGACATATTCTACGCACCCTGTTTTTTGTTCTGTGTCACACGTAACATATTTCTTTTCTTATTGTATGTAATTTGGTATACCTGGGCAGAACTATGTATGCATATACATCTGTACAATGCTTGCATCACACGGTAAAAAAGAATGTGATATAAAAATGTATGGCTCTAAGTTAATGTCCATTGCTGCACAGATGGCGGAGTGGTTTAGATACCAGCCTCGCGCCCTAATGTTGTGGGTTCGATTCCCACACAGGACAACTTTTTGTGTGATCTACATATGGTTGTTCTGGGTGTACTTTGTGTCCGTGAAATTGTATGTTTGTAAAGTCCCCCGCGATACAAGGATTACTTCTTAGTGCAGGGTGTTGTATCTAAATAATAATAATACAATAAAATATTAGCTTAATTGGCAAGGCCTATGGAAAGGTCAGATGACGCGGGTTTAAATATTGCTTGTGCTTATTACTTTCTGTTTTACATTTTGTTCTAGTAAATTACTAAATTAGGGCCGTAAACTTAAGACATTACTTTCTCGTATGCCTGGTCCCTGACTGATCTATTATATCTTAATCCATAAAGTATTACTTCACAGTACTATGCTGTTCTTAAAATGAGAGGTAATTTATGGAACATTATGCTTTTAAGCGACAATCTTTCAATTGTAAGTACATACGATATTATTTATCCTACATTTATCCTCCATAGCTGCAAAATCATAATAATTACTTACAACGAGAGGATAACTGACAAATTGGAAGGACAGAGAGCAGTTTGTGGCGGACATATTTATAAAACATGAAAAAAAAAAAAAATCCCAACTTACTTGTTTTGCTGTGCAATGACGTCATCATCGGTCCTGCAATTACCGCAATCCAACCAGAATACGACTCCTTGGAAGTTGTTAGTGATGAGATCTGGGTAACTGCGTAGGGTACTGAGGACGACGCAGGTCTTGCCACAGCCCAACATACCATGGACCGCGACTATGTTGTGACGTGTCAGTCGCTTCAGTATGTCTGCCAAATGTTGTTCCTGAAAGAACATTTTTAAATATTAGTTACGCTCCCCAATGCCAATTGGGCGTTTATACAACATCGGCGATATTGTTACGCAGAGCTTTTTACTGTTACCGTGGATTAGACACGTTCAATCTGATGGTATGTGATAAAACCAGAGGCAAATAGTTATTTTTTATACTATATAGGTGGCAAACAAGCATACGGCCCTCCAAGGAAAGGGATACGAGATGGCGGAGGTGGGAGGATGGAGGATAGGAAGGATATTAAGAAGATAGGTTAATAAGAAGAGAATGTGGAGAGGTTTTTGGGCCTCTGGCTCTCTTACTCACCATATGAAACAACGATAGGAGTAGCTACCGTTACTTCACGCTGATTTTTTGTGAGAGGGTGATCCAGGAGCGATGGTTGGCAGTGACAGGGCCTGGACCGCGGTCGCCGCCTTCTGCGAGGGTGTCATCTCGCGGAAGGAGGTGGCGGAGAGGGCCCGGGAGGAATCCTCCTTCGCGGACCCGATTCGCCGCCGGCGCGCGGGGCGGCGTACGCGCGCTTACCTGCGCCTGATTCCGCCCTAGCCGAGGCTGCGGACGGTGGGGTCGGGGAGTACCCTGCCGTCCGCGGAAGCCTACCGCGAAGGTGCGACGCCCAAGTGCGCGAGCGTCGCACAAGAGAGGGTGCCAGAAGGGGCTGCCGCCTGCGGATCGCGGTGAAACGACGCGGTACCCGTGATCCACCGTAGTAAGGGCGGGTAAGGGCGCACGGTGGGTTTTTAGTGGGTGAGAGCCCCACACTACCCCGTTGTCTCCCCGGGCAGCGGGGTGTGTGGTAGGACATTTTGCCCACCTAAAATAAAACAAAATAAAAAAAAGGGTGGTACTTCCCTAATTGAGCCGGCCCTTCCATGCTGGGATAATCAAAATGAAAGAATGAACGGCTATCTCTCGCTACAACTAAACTCGGGCCTAACGGAATAACAATTTGAGTACCTACCTACTCCCACTTGGTACCCAGCCCTACTATCAGTAACGCAATGGGTGATAATTGCTTAGTTACCATAGTCACCTCGTACGACACCCGCGGGAAAAGACGGGGTGGTGACATTTGTATTACCCAATAACTAGAATACACAGCTGATTCATGGCTGGAAATAACAGTTGTACCTCTAAATGTTATGGTTCGATAGTAAGACACTCTCGATGACAAAACCTAACACCAGCCGAGATTCTTTTCTCTCGCAGTACAAGTATACGATTTTTTTTCTATATTATCTTAAGCATAGTGTAATGTATAATGAATTTTATATGTACTTGTTTAACTAATGTTAGCTTAAAGGAGGTATTAATGCGTGGGAGTTATCTGCGCAATGATAAATGAACGATTGTTTCGTAGCAAAAATTTATGTGTATATCGTGTCCACCAATATATTTTGTTTTAATTTAGATGAATTTGTGTTTATCATCCCAAGAAATCACAGGTTTTGAAGATTTGCATAAACATTTTATTAACACAAAACAGAGAAACTAGATTTCTTGATGTTTTTTTTACATTATTCCGGTTTTTAAAATGCATTCGAATTCGCATATAAATTGTTATCGTAAAAAATCAGCTTGAGAATTCCCAAGCATAAGTGTATTTAAAACGAAATAAACTTTGTTTTGTATCTTTTACAATTTTGGAGAACCGAAAATAATATACAGAGGTTCGTAAGCAACGACGGTAGAGTAAGTACCATATTCGTGTGGTGATAAACTAAGTGTACATATTTCGTTCCTTTCTGTAGGCGTCTTTGATAGGCGATATTGAGTTAAATAAAAAACCCAACTCCAAAAAAAGGTCACGACGAAACCCTAGCCCTAAGGCATCCCATATGCCCTGCATGGCGAGGATGCCAATTTCTTTTCCTTTGAGGACCTGTAGACAAGTCACATAAACGCTAGTATAGTGGATTCCAATCAAAATAGAATATAATAGAATAATCAATGTATGGGATTGACAGACGGTTACGCTTACGTCATCGTACCCTTGTCATGTCATGGCCCTGTGAGGCCGGCTTTAGAATTGTCCTACCCCTCTCCACCCATGGGAGTCGTAAGAGCCGACTGAGGGCAGCAGCACTCCTTCGAGTATTAACAACATTCACTGCGATCGCCAACCCGCCTGCCAAGCGTGGCGATTATGGCACTATCCCCCATTCTTGGGGAGGCCTATGTCCAGCAGTGGACTTTAAAAGGCTGGATCCTTATGTAAATCCCATACACTGATTATTCGATTTTACTAGCGTTTATGCCACTTGTCTAGGGGGGTTGATAGCTAAACGTTATTACGTAACATCCCACTTAGTCTGAGATCCCAATGTTCTGTATCTGTCAAAGAAACTAGGGGGTTAGACAGAATCTCATATCTCACATGTCGATCGTATCGTGATCACTGTGATTGATTGAAAAACCGACGCATGATAACGCAATAATCCGTTGGCCAATCACGGTGATCTCTCAACCAATCACAGTGAGATATGACATTCTGCCTAACCCCCTTGAAATTATGTTTTTGTTACTATTACTATTTTAGTTTTTAAAATAATAAACGATTTTGTGTACTTAGTTTAAAATTATGTTCTGTAAAATAAGAACATGCACACACACACGTCCGTGACACCATCAAAACGCTCCATCGGAAGACAAGCGCAAGTCTTTTGGCCTGCATTATGCCGTTTTCCGTGTGGTGATGGACTAAGAATATAAGTGTCACCACCCCAGTCTTTCCCAAGGGTGTCGTATAAGGCGACTAAGGGAAGTAAGCAATTATCACCTATTGCATTACTGGTGGTAGGGCTGGGTACCAAGTGGGATTACTCACTTGCTATTAGGCCCAAGCGGGTTGGTGCCACCATCTCCTGTGTGACCGGCCATGAAGCACATTGGTGTATTTTGGTCCTAACAGGAGATAGCCGTTAATTTGTTCATTTCATATTATGTGAAATGAAATGGTGAGCAACGGTTTGACAGTACTCTCTGTATAGTTGAGTCCATGAGCCACGGTTACCATTTACCATCAGGTGGGCTGTGGCTCGTCTGCCACCATTAGCAATAAAAAAAAGGTGAGGTCGTTTTGCAACGAAATTTTTTTTTATATTTTTCTTTTAGTCTTCTTTTTTTTTAATCTTAGTATTGTGTAAAAGCCTATTTTCTTATCGTTGCAATAAATAAGTTCTTACTTTCTAAAATCTTACCACAGATATTCTTCTAACATGGTGCTCAGGCAGCCTCGGCACATCGCCTTTACTAAGGCTATCCTCGAAGCTATCATTTGCCATTTGGTTATTGTTTTCTATAGCAAGTTTCTCCCAAAGCCAGCTGTAATCTTTTGCGAGGCTGTCAACGAACGCCTCGTAAGAATCGTTGCTCCCATTACGAATTAACGTATCTAATAAGAAACGCGTCTGCTTTGTGCTGCCAGCCTGAAATTAATATAAAATTGTTATAAAGTGGCTTAAAAAGTGAATAATGGAAGACCATTGACTTAGTAATCAATGGACTGAACTTTGGGCTTTAGCCCAATTTAATGGTCGCCCGTTCGTAGTCAAGGGCCACGCCGTGGATTTTATTTATTTATTGTTGAATCTTAATTATTTTTCCAAAATAAAAGTAGCCTAATCTCCGAATCGGCTGTCCCAGTCAACATCGCTACAGCCGTTTCGGAGATTAGCCGAAACAAACAGACTGCAAAAATCGCAAAATTGTATTTTTGCTATAAGTTGCGTGTTTCATATGGTGTTCCATAATTAATATATCAATGGGTGCGTTTCACGCAAAAACTACTAAACGGATTTTGATGTTTTTTTTTGTTTGGAAAAGTCTTGATTAGACTTAAGAACTAGTAGGTAGGTACACATTTTATCCCGCTACTATATTGGGAACCAGAGATATATAAAACTAGCTTTTGACGACGGTGGATATACAGATATTTATTTATTTGTTAAATTATATAATTAACGTAGGTATTTATCTCAAGTTAAATTAGTTATAACAATTTACATGTCTTTATAATTGCCGTAGAACAGCAGGGAAATATTGTTATTGATTTTGGTGACAGACAACAACATTGGATGGAAAATGTTAACTCTCATGGACATCGTTACAAGAGTATAAGGTCAATATGGAAAAATATATGTAAATTGTGACCTAGTTTTCCTTGCCATTGTAACGATTAATAGCTACGAGTAAGGATACTATGCACGTTAGAACAAAACTAAATATATATATATGAAATTTTGTATGTCACTATGTATATAGATAATTATAGACTATAGAGCATATTATTCGTTTAGTGTAAACATGTTACGTCATCATTTCCGATGAGTACGAAAACACAATAATAAGTCATCGAGGACTGCTATACAGAAGTGAAAACTTAAAACTATGAAATAACATCATAAGTGGTAGAGCATTTCTTATCCCAGAATGAATGGGCCGGCTCGATCGGGGCAGTACCAGTCTCACAAAAGATGAGCGAGTAACAACGGTAGTTACTCATGCCGCTGTTTCTTACGGTGATTAAGTGCGCCTGAGGCTCGGGCCCCCTCCGTATCCTTTCCTTAGTATTCTATCTATTATCTCCTTATTATCCTCTTCCTATCCATTTTCTATCCCTTTCCTTGAAGATGCCGACACGCGAGTGATGCCTCTGGTGTTGCTAGCGTCTATAGGCTATGGTAACAGCTTACCATCAGATGAGCCGTATGCTTGTTCGCCACCCAGGTAGTTTAAAAAAACAACAAATACTCTTTTTTTATTTTTGTTTCTGTACTCTATTATTAAATCGAGTAGAGTCGATTAAACCCGTTTCAGCGTCATCATCCTGAGTGTGAAGGTTCAGTTTCGTTTACTGCTTAGAGAAAGAGCGCAAAGTGCGCTTGAAGTTTTAACTTCAATAACTCCGAATAAGCTTCACGTGAAACACAAGTGGCAGGTAATTTTTATGTAATGTTATGCTATAATGATAAAAACTTACTATTTGGTAAATATGATCAAAGTCTTCGCTGGATATAGCGTTTTTTGTATACAGCTGGTCCAGAATGTACGTGACGTCTAGATCGTTGATGATGTCCGTCTGGTAGCGCTGCAGCAGCTGCTTCTTCTTGAGGTCCATCTCACTGGTTGATTAGTCATCTGCAAACAAGAAACGGTTTAAATTAGTATCACCAGACTTTTACAGGTCCGTTTATGCCATATTTGCGATGCAATAGAGATTTTTAGCATCATCCAAATGGCAGCAATATGATTCGCAACCTATCACGTCTCGTTTCAACAGGAGCGAAGATTGGGCAGCGGAAGGCCGTTTTATGTCAACTGGCGTTCTGTTGTCTCTGCCTACCCCACTAAGAAACAAGCATGAGTCCATGTGCCTAATTCTTTTTTTTAATAATGACTACTCTCTACCTACACTATTGCCATTAGTCTACCACACAATTACATAACATATCTTTTTCTAGCATGTTCGAAAAGGTAGTGTTGAACCCATAAAAAAATAACGAACGCTACGGATATATAATATGTGATAACATGACCACAGTATGAGTAATAAATAACACATAGTTATATTATAATATTATTTCAATGTAATTATGATGTAGTACTTCATACCATAAACGAGAATTATTAAACAAACATTGGTTGTATTGATTTTGGGACTAAAACGTCATAAGACCTTCACGTGAAGTTTTCATAATACTTTCTAACATTTACGCGAATTTTACAAATTTTGAAATAAAACTTCGTTTACGGAATCTATCGCGTTTACTTGATTTTTATACTATCCCGACGTTTCGAATACTTTACAGCATTCATGATCACGGGTGGATTCCGTACGATAGATTCCGTAAACGAAGTTTTATTTCAAAATGTGAAGTTTTCAGTCACTTAAATAATGTTACACACATAGGTACCTGTAAGATTAAAAAAAACTTCTCATACAATTAACAGACAGAATAAATTATTGATGGCAAATCTTTGGGCTTCCTTGTACAGAAGCACTGTACGTGGGAGAAGTTCTTAATTTTTATAATTTGTTACCGACATTGTGGATGTTTATTTTTAGAGCACGATATCGGTGTGCCCATATAGGCATTAAGGCAAACGACGCGACGACCCAGGATGCATCAATTGGAACAACAGGAATATTTTTTTTTATATTTAAACATTTCCTGTTCACGCAGTAATTTTAATGTTATTTGCTTCGATCATCAATACCAAGATACAGTGTCACGAAAAAATCAAGCTAAAATTGTTGGTGTGAATTTAAACTTATACAGCTACGTCTGTTTACTAACGTACTGAGACAAAGGTTTTAAAACAGTTTTAAATTCAACCTAATTATAATCATGGCACTTAGTAATAAAGTCACGGCTATTTCTGGGTCACAAAATGTAAAGAGACGAAATATGCCTCAAAAAAATTGTTACCTTTTTCTATTCAAAATATAGAAAATATCAACTTAACATTCTATCAAGAAATTGAGTAAAATAAAAGGAAGTTATAGTATCGAAAATACAACCTGAGCACAGAAAACAGTGACATTGTGACAGATCATGGAAGTAAATCCTTCGTACAAACTCAGACTAACAACAAAGTACTTAGTACTTCCACGTGTCATATCCTATTTTTTTTCGTTTTGACTGATGTCTGATCTAGATATCTATGCTGTGCGTCATCTCTAGTGTAATTTTCGTTACTTTATATCTTTATATTGATTTTATCCTTGACTACTGCTATCTATTTAAGGACATCTGTTTTTGCTTAATTAATTACCCCTGCTATCTTACTGGACACTGAGAAAAAAAGCTTACACAACTGACTTGGACTCTATTATGTTAGATTTTATGGCCGTTCTATTGTGTAATTGTACATTAATCGCTTTAATGCAATGGTACGCCGAATCCGATTAGCCAAGCTACCCCCTAAATCGGAATGGTGATTTGGTAAATATGAAGCTATTAATTGGCACCACTTTCATTTCTTTACAAATTATTTTTTTTGGGCCTAAGAATGTATGAAAGGGTATCTATCTCTTAAAATATTATCTTACATTTACGATCATTCGTCACAAAAAATGAGCAAAGCAATAATTTACTACTGCCACTTAAAAGTGAAAAGACAAATAACATTTACTGTGAAATCAAGCTTAAATAGCAACATATAGAGTACTCTTTGTACGAAATAAAATAAGAGCTTACTTCTCAAGTGAGCTGAATAAATCCGTCTTGAAAAGTGCGCTCTTATTTACCGAGACGCATTTTTTTGTGGTCAATGCGTTATCTATTGCATTGTTGATCGCAGGTTATTTGCCTAAATAAGGCAAGGTTAACGAAGAAACAAATAAGTATGTATTATGTTAATTATTACATGTTGTTATTTTAATACTATACTACACATCACCAAAAAAAAACAGTTTTAATATACCTTTAAGATTCATTAAAAACACGTCATGATAACACAAAATAAAAATATAGAAACGGGTATAAGCTTTATACTATAAAGTTCGTCTTTAAAACACTGATGTGACACACGTGTTAACTGACGTAAATACAGATTCACACTGGACCGGATCACAACAACAGTAATCACTGAATGATGACTGGACTTACACAAATCACAAGACGCGTTCTTCCAAATGATTGGCCTTGAATATTGGTGAAGCCACCTACATAACTAGTAAACAAGTAAGTACCTATATAATATTTTAGATTCCGAGAAAAGTCGTTGACCGCAGTAACCTTATCTTACACGAGCAATTTAAATCCTAATCTATAAAAATATACCTAAATAATATAACCCGTTTGGCCGTGTGGGGCCGGCTTTAGAATTGTCCCACCCCTCTCTACCCACGGGAGTCGTAAGAGCCGACTGAGTGATACCGTGGGAGTGGGCAGCAGCACTCCCTCGAGTATTAACAACATCCACTGCGATCGCCAACCCACCTGCCAAGCGTGGCGATTACGGCACTATCCCCCATATGAGGGAAACACATGTTGTGGCGTTGTCTTGGGGAGGCCAATGTCCAGCAGCGGACGTCGAAAGGCTGACGGATGGATGGATGGATGGATGAACTTTGTCTTGGTAGTTGTCATCACTGATGTGGAAAAAAATGAATAATTATTATCTGGATTCAGCATAATTGTATCTGGGTACAAGTGAAACAAGTAAAGGCAATGCAACTAAAAGAAATGACACATAAATGTATTATAATTTACGGTGTATAATGACACATAGGTAGTGTACAATAAAATCTTGGCTATCTTTCTATGAGTTGGGTCATTTTTCATGTTGTTTCCGGTAAAAAGCAAAATGGTAAATCCTCAACTCATTAAGTTTTATAATACCTATAATTAGATGTACAAAATAAAGCTTGCACCAAACATGTATTTCTAGTCTGTCTAAGATTACTCATGACAGAAAGTTCATAATTCTAACCCTAGTGAGCCTTTTTAGTGGCAGACGAGCCACGGCCCATCTGATGGTAAATGGTAACCGTCGCTCATGGACTTAACTATACCTCTCGGTATTATTGTCAACCCGCTGATCACCATTTCATTTCACAAATATGAAATGAAAAAATAAACGGCTATCTCCTGCTACAGCCAAAACGCAACGATTTGCTTCATGGCCGGTCACACGGGAGATGGTGGTACCAACCCGCTCGGGCCCGATACCAAGTGAGGTACTTCCACTTGGTACCCAGCCCTACCACCAGTCATGCAATGGATGATAATTGCTTACTTCCCTTAGTCGCCTCATACGACACCCATGGAAAAGAATGGGGTGGTGACACTTGTATTCTTAGTCCGTCACCACACGGATAAGATTTATTTTAGTTAAGGCGTTCTAAACGTTATTCGCTCTAGCTAGAGTACTCGTACAATAGACTCGTCATTAAGTACCTATTCTTATAGGTAAGTACACACTTACTGCACTTATTAAGGTGTATTTATCGACGATCGAAACTTTATGAATTCAAATAGGTTCGAAATTACGTAAGCTATCTGAAATAATGGGATGGATGGTTGACGTGTGTCACCGTTCGGTAGCCGCTAATATATATATAAATAAAATTGATAATCGTCATTAATCCTCTTACTAAAGGATAGGGAGGATAAAGCCAGAAAGTCGTATCAGGAAATCGAAGGTAAATTACGTAGTATAAAAAAAACTTGTATTATATATATTTATACGAGTTACCCAGCATAGGTTTTACTTGATATAGTAGGATAATTTCATAAAATTACATGTTAAAGGGGAAGTAGTCCTGGCAAAATATGTTCTAGCGCTACGGGGAAGGAAGAATAACTGTTACTTTGGACTTTAGCGGAACGCGGTACAGATGTACAATCAAAATGTGTCACATCATTACACTCATAATGTTCAACAACGAAGGGTCTTCCTTTTTGGTTTACTCCTTATAAATTGAGAGTTGAAAGTCAGGTTTATTTACGCAACAAAAAAGCGACAAGACAGATGATCGTAATCGATGACGCTAATTGTGACAATGACGCATCGAGGACATAAAAATATAAATTGTAATATATCGCATATTTCATGCCTGGTTTGAACATGTTAAACTATGAAATTATCTTTTTATATGTAAAAATAGTTACTAACTGGATACACACATCTTGAATAAAAAAATTGCACAATATTATTGCGCAATGATTGAACAAAAGTTTAAGCAAATTTAAATAATATTGCGTATTCTTTCTCATTAAATCCTGTAGGGTATTAGGTAATATTTTTTTTTGAATTAGGTAATATTTTTTTTTGAATTAGGCAATATTTTTTAAATTTGTAGCGATCGTCATGTTGTTCCTACGAAAATATTGACGCGAATGATATAGGTACTTATTGCTGGATACGAACTGGTCAGCATCAAGGCGCTACAAACCTGCTTTCTCTAATAGGAACGTTTTGCTAAGGTGTTTCAGCACTACAACAAGATCTTCAATAAACGAGGTTTGAAAAAGCACCGTACTGTGCTGTGCCCCTGGTGTTTGCCACTTAAGACTTGAACCACTTATTCTTACCGTTAGCAATAAAAAGGTAAAGCGATACTGGCCTGCATAAATGCGTTCTAACGATGTTACAATACTGAGTTAGGCATTTTTAGACGAACCTGTATTTCCGGAGAATGTAATGAAAACATTATGCTGCATACCTTTCGATCTCGTACAATCGAAAAATTTACACGGTCGAAAAAATAATATCAATTTCTTTTAATATCAGGCTCTCAATCACATACAATAACCTCTGGTTTCTTTTTTTTCTTTCCTTAGTTGGATACCTCTATAGTTTCAGTGGAGTATATGAACAGTGTGCGGGTGAACAGAGGTATGTCTTTATCATTAATTTAAACTAGTACCTATATAGTAAGTGTCTAATACAATGGGGTATGTTTGTCTCTCTCGTCGACATAGGCGATAACGATAATAATAATTATGTATTGAATTACATAATATTAAGAATTAGGATCATAATAATAATCATATTATTTTGAATACCATGGAATATTATACTTGCAAATTAGCGTGTTGCTAGGTTAATTTGATTTGCGTCATACTTGTTTTATGCGTCTACGGCATTTTTAACAGCTTGTATATTTTTACGAAGCGCGTTTTCTTGGGGAAAAACGAGAAGTTCTATAAAACAAGTATGGTGCTGATTGCTGTTATTGTCTTATTTTCTATACTATATTTAATACGTATAATTAGTTCATATTAAAAAAAAATCAAAACATTCTACTTTTGATATAATACCTACAAACTAAAAAAAACCATTAATTCAATATTATACGTACCTATCTATATAGAAAATATTGTAAAGTTCGATGGCAAAGATGGATTTGATGATTAATGACTAGAATATTCCGCAGTGTCTGAAAACGAAGGTCTACGACCAGTGTGTGTTACCAGTGATGACATACGGAACAGAGACGTGGTCTCTGAATGTTGGCCTCATATCAAGGCTCAAAGTCGCTCAGCGGGCCATGGAGCGGGCTATGCTTGGTATTTCCCTACGTGATCGAATCCGTAATACGGAGATCCGTAGGAGAACGAGAGTGACCGACATAGCCCGCCGGGTTGCCATGCTGAAGTGGCAATGGGCAGGCCACATCGCTCGACGAACCGATAACCGTTGGGGACGAAAGGTTCTCGAGTGGCGACCACGTATCGGACGGCGCAGCGTAGGACGGCCCCCCACCAGATGGACCGATGACCTAGTCAAAGCTGCGGGGAGCCGTTGGATGCGGTCGGCACAGGACCGCTCGTTGTGGCGTTCTGTTGGGGAGGCCTATGTCCAGCAGTGGACGTTAAAAGGCTGATGGATGGATGGATGGATGACTAGAATATTCATGTCGCACAAAAGTGGTATGCCATGGAGAAAAAAAAAATATATGTGTTTATGAGCAAGATATTACGCTAGAGTAATAATTTAAGTAGGAACGGTGAGGAGTTATTTGCCCACTAAGTGGTATGTCTAAATAATAACAGCACAGTCGATCATCTCGTCCACATAAGGTTGTAACACGGTTGGTTAGAAAAGAGATAATTATTTTGAGTGACGCGACGTTCATCTTTAATGAACCGAACAGTAATACAGTATCTATCTATTTGCGAATAGCTAATTGGTACACAATGTAACCAGATACATATGTCTATCTGTTTATGATATCATTTTGAGTTACCTTTGTCAGTAGTATATACGGTACAAGCTACACGAATAAACAACTTTGATTACGACAATGAAGTTGTACTTACTGTTGAATCACTACTTAATTTATATCGCCCGTGATTTTTAACACCGAACATGAATATATTTTCATGACTCATACTCTGAAAGTAGGCCTGAAGTTGCCTGAGGAGCGGGTTGAAAGTAATACTTTTCAGCCCTAGGGAGAATTACTTTCAACTGACAGCTGAGTAATTATAAAAAAAACAGTTCTATTTTCTGTACATCCAGTCAATTACAGCGCGATGTAAAATTGAAATAACAAAGTTAGGTACCTATATATTAAAGAATTTGTTTTTTATATGACTTTATTTTAATATAGTTGCAACTATATCTTTAAAATAACGAAGATTTATATTTTTTCAATGATTAAAATTTTTTTTTTTTATTGATGCATTTTGAAACGGTTTTCATTGTCGATTAGATAATTTTCCAAGAAAGGTTTATATGTCCGGCTCAATAATTTTTTCAAGTAGAGAAATTAAATGTTTTAATGAGGGCGAGAAAATATCAACTTGCGGTACATGCTGTCTGTTCCTTTAAAATACCGCAAGAGAGTTTCTAATTGTTTAAAAGTTAATTGCACTTGGGCGAAGCGAGGGCGAGTCACTGGTAATTTCTAAAATAAAATGCATGTTAAATCCATTACCTAAATTACTTATACATAAAAACACAAAGTACCTAATTAATTAGTAGTAAATGGGCATGATTTCTAATCGTTAAAAAATTCCGTATACTCTACGATCAGACTAGATGTCAGGATATTGACTCCGAGTACTGGATCGACATTTAGAATGTCATAGATGTTTAGACCAGCCGAAAC
The DNA here is from genome assembly GCA_948253155.1 of Leucoma salicis. Classification (NCBI taxonomy): domain Eukaryota; kingdom Metazoa; phylum Arthropoda; class Insecta; order Lepidoptera; family Erebidae; genus Leucoma; species Leucoma salicis. The sequence goes on along the minus strand of OX411815.1, from coordinate 17,997,511 downwards.
CAAGACAAGGGTCTTCTAACGATGTTGTTTTTTAACACTAAGCTTTAAAAAGTCAAGGGTGCGCATGCGCATAACAGAAACGAACCCGTTTTTGGCCGTATGTTGATTCCTCAATATGCTATACTACATATAAAAAATATAGGTAAGTACAGTTTTATTATTCAAATACTCAAATGTTTGAGTAAGATGTCTACGTACGTGAGCTGGTTCTTCAATTAGCATTTAACAAACAATACGTATATTTCGATGCCAAGGTCATTAGACCTGTTATCTTGTGACACTATTCTTCGATAAATTAGTGTCATTTGAACGGAAATTGGTCAAGTAGTTGATAATATCTAGTTACCGCTTATCTATTTCTGCAATGATTCACAATAAAGGCTGGTTCTAACAAATGTAGAAAATTAAATATAGAGGCAAAAGCCCCTTCCTTATTATTCTTCCTCTCCACCTCATGTCCATTTTCCTTGCGAGTTGGCGACCCCTGAGTGATACCTCTGGTGTTGCTAGCGTCTATAGGCTACGGTAACCGCTTACATCAGCCTCCTTAGTTATGTTCCTCACTACTACGCGTAGGCGTCGATCCTTTGGGAGGGTGTAGCTGTGAAAGGAGAGTATGCTTGTTTGCTACCCTCGTAGTATACATTTTTATTGAATACAAATCAATTCGTTTTGTAACGTACGATTATTTAGCTTCCTTCTTAAAAAAAATATTTTGACAGTGCCGTGCTAAATCTAGGTAGGTATATAAAATATTGTATGATACATAATGAATTTGTTAAAAAAAAAAATAAGATAGGTATAACGCACAGTGTGCCGTGTGGTGCCGGCATCAAGAATAGCTCCACCCCGTCTCTTCCTATGGGAGTCGTAAAAGCCAACTGAGGGATTACCGGGGGAGCGGGCAGCAGCGTTCCCCTGTGTACTAAAAACATCTACTGCGATCGCCAACCCGGCTGCCAAGCGTGGCGATTATGGCAATAACCCCCTAGGGGAGGCCTATGTCCAACAGTGGACGATGAAAGGCTGATGGATGGATAACGCACAGATTTATCATCAATCATTTGAAAGCGATTTATTCCTATACTTAATTAATAATGTTATTAGCTTTTTTTTCTCTAAATCTGTAGCTCTAATTGAGACACCTGGGCCCGATAATGTACTCACTAAATCATCTTGCTTGTGATTTGTCTAAGAACACTCGGTATATAGAAGACCTTTTACTTAAATTGGTTGAGGTGGAGGGAAGCCAGTCACGTGACAATGCTTCGTATTGGTGGGTCGTTAGTTGCTATTATTTAGCGAGCGCAAGTAACAACATAATTTTTGAATCGCAGCCGGTGCATTTGAATGCAATGAACAAGGCGGACGTAGGGGAAAAATTTGAGGTGAATTCAAGGAGAATCGACAAATACTTTGGAAAATCCAAAACTGCACGCCTCATAATCTTCATTTTTCACAATAAAATTGATTATTTGATAAGTAACTAATAATGTATTGGTCTTATTATGTAGTTTTTAATAAATCACATAGAAAGCGCTAATTTCAAAAAGTACTAATGTGGGTTTCATGTCTTATACGCCATCTAGCGCTAATTTTAAGAAGTACTTCTATATTGGTCTACCTCTCATTTCCGGGCCGCGCGCACGTCAAGGGCACGCAAAAAAGGGCCCTCGCGCCGCTATTTCAGTGTCGTAAAAATTGTGAAATGTAAAATATGTTTTTTTCGTGTTTTATAACGTTTAGTATTATTGTTATGGATAAAATAGTTATTATACTTGACAAATATCATCAGTTCGTCAAGCAAAGGTAAGAACTTTCTTTTAACAAAAACCAATGTACCTACCGGCCGGGCGAACGGCGTTCTGTTGACGATTAGTCTTGTGTAAACACAATGTGAAAAATGTGAAATCGAAAATAACAGTCAGGAGCAGGATTTGAACCTGCATCTTCTGGATACCGTCCAGATGCTTTACCAATTCAGCCATCCTGACAATTGCTCCTGACTGCTAATTTCGATAACACATCATACTTAACGTCTTTGGGTGACGCCTGCGCCATCTGTCGGAAGTATTTTCATACATTATACCGACCAGGTATACTTAATTTTACAATTAAGATTTTACCTAATAATGACGCAAACCCTTTAAAAAATGTGTAACATTCGCGTAAATATCAGAAAGTATTAACCCTTTAAATATTTAGATATTTTTATATATATTTTTAGCATTTGACATGCTTAGCACTACTATACTATAAACACAAAGTGAAAAATGTGAAATCGAAAATACCACCCAAAGACATTAAACACAAAGTGAAAAATGTGAAATCGAAAATTTTTCACTTTGTGTTTAATGTATAGTGCTAAGCATGTCAAATGCTACAAATATATATAAAAAATATCTAAACCACCCAAAGACGTTAAGTATGATGTGTTATCGAAATTAGCAGTCAGGAGCAATTGTCAGGATGGCTGAATTGGTAAAGCATCTGGACGGTATCCAGAAGATGCAGGTTCAAATCCTGCTCCTGACTGTTATTTTCGATTTCACATTTTTCACTTTGTGTTTATAGTATAGTGCTAAGCATGTCAAATGCTAAAAATATATATAAAAATATCTAAATATTTAAAGGGTTTGCGTCATTATTAGGTAAAATCTTAATTGTAAAATTAAGTTTACCTGGTCGGTATAATGTATGAAAATACTTCCGACAGATGGCGCAGGCGTCACCCAAAGACGTTAAGTATGATGTGTTATCGAAATTAGCAGTCAGGAGCAATTGTCAGGATGGCTGAATTGGTAAAGCATCTGGACGGTATCCAGAAGATGCAGGTTCAAATCCTGCTCCTGACTGTTATTTTCGATTTCACATTTTTCACTTTGTGTTTATAGTATAGTGCTAAGCATGTCAAATGCTAAAAATATATATAAAAATATCTAAATATTTAAAGGGTTTGCGTCATTATTAGGTAAAATCTTAATTGTAAAATTAAGTTTACCTGGTCGGTATAATGTATGAAAATACTTCCGACAGATGGCGCAGGCGTCACCCAAAGACGTTAAGTATGATGTGTTATCGAAATTAGCAGTCAGGAGCAATTGTCAGGATGGCTGAATTGGTAAAGCATCTGGACGGTATCCAGAAGATGCAGTTTCAAATCCTGCTCCTGACTGTTATTTTCGATTTCACATTTTTCACTTTGTGTTTAATGTATAGTGCTAAGCATGTCAAATGCTAAAAATATATTTAAAAATATCTAAATAGTCTTGTGTAGTTCGCGAACGATGACCGATTAAGAAACGTATCTTTGCACTGTACTAGAAGAAACGTTTCCGAACGCTAACTGTTAATCGGTCTTTTAGCTCTATCGTTTCATCGTTCCTAACGAACCGAACGCGAGCGACAGAGCCAGTGACTGAGTAATACGAGTAAATAAGTACATTATCGAAGAAGACGAAGAGTTAGGTACTTTCGCGCTTTTGATAGTTCGTTTCGAGAAAGTTGAGGTTATTAAGTTATAATAATAATTTATTAATTCATTGTTTAGTGTTTGTACTTCTTATTCTTTTTTTATAGGTAAACATTGTGGTTTTTGACGGTTTTTATTTTTGCATTTGCATATTTTTTCCCACCCTAGCAAAAAGTAAAGTATGATAGACTTTAGCTAATAAAGTTATGTTTTATCACAGTGTTTAAGGTTTAGATTCATTAGACCATCTTGACATTTTAATATAATACCTGACTGATTCACTGTGGTTATTAGCACGATCATGAATGATGACCGATTGCTTGACCGACCGAATCCGATGACCGAATAGAGCTAATAGAACTAATAGAATGAATTAGTTCACTGTCCGAAATAAAATAGTACAGAGCGCTCTTTTAAATGACCGAGCAGGCACAAGACTATTGACGATAGTAAAACCACCGGTGGCTATGCGTACGTAAAAAGGTAGTTCTCTTGAAAGGCGCTGGTTTTAGTGTCGCGTCGAGCGTAAATATTCAGTATTTTTTTTGTTTATTTAATAACAATTAAACCACATCGAAACAGACCGTGAAAAGTAATAGGGCTCTATTCCTAATCATAATCGTAAACGAAAAAAAAAGACTCGATTAGTAAAGTATTTTGGTCGTTATCGTGTTAACATACATTACCTACAACTCACGGACGTCCAAGCCAGATTTTTTCTTTTTTCAAACAGTTTTTTAACTAGTTTAAATAACAAAAATATCATGAGTGTTAAAAATAGTGTTTGTTCTTTATAGGTATGTGTGTGTAGATATTATTTTACAAGTGCAATATATGATAAATAGAGACATTCTAAGTTTGAAAAATCAGTTGTTCCGTGTAAAGCGGGAGTAGAACCCACCTCATCGCTTCGCTTATGAGGCGTGCAATAGAAAAAAAAGAAGTGCAAAACGAACTATGTTAATTATAATAATGATCTCTCTAGACCGTAATTTCGGTTCCTGCGGGCAGTGTTAAGAGACACCGACCACGTATGCAGTAGACATTATAACGCACTCTCGTCACCACTAACTTCCTAACTGCATGCTGATATTAAGAATTTCTTGATGTAAAAACCCAATAACGTTGTGTTGGCCTGACCCGAAAATCGAACCCGAACCTCGTTCCGCATTCGCATACACTACCACTGGACTACTGAGGCACTTGGTTAATCTACCTATGAAAAAGCGTACACGAAGATTTCCTTAAAAATGCATTTATGTGTTTTTTTAATTTTATTGTACCCCTGAATCCCTGTATCTGTAGAATAACTATTTCTGGTTTGCACAGTCACTGTCCTATGTTGAAATCGAAACGAGCTTAATAATATAGCGAATAGCCGATTAATCAAGTAATTTATAGGTACATAGCATAATTCCATGGGCCCCGACGACGACCACCTGCTGGCGCCTCGATCACAGTGGACGGGGTCCAAATTGAGGTTCGGACCCAGATCAAGTATCTGGGCCTGGTGCTGGACGGGCGGTGGCGCTTTCGCGAGCACTTCCGCCAACTGTCCCCGAAGCTCGTCGGCGCGGCGTCCGCCCTTGCACGGCTCATGCCGAATATGGGCGGACCCAACAATGCGTGCCGACGGCTTTACACGGGGGTGGTCCGGTCGATGGCGCTGTACGGCGCACCCGTGTGGGCGGAGTCCCTGGACGCACTGAACAGGGCTCTTCTGTGGAGACCACAGAGGGTTGTCGCGTCCAGGGTCATTCGCGGATACCGCACGGTGTCGACGGAGGCGGCCTGTGCATTGGCCGGAATCCCCCCATGGGACTTGGAGGCGGAGGGGCTCGCGGAGGTGTATCGGCGGGCGTCGCAAGAGGGGGCGGGGCGCAGGCGTCCCCAACTCCGTGAGGTGGCGAGGTGGCAGGGCGACGCCCGACGAGCTGCCATGGCCAACTGGAGGGCGCGGTTCGGACCGTGGGGGCGCTCCAGCCGGTGCTGGAGGAGTGGGCAGGGCGACGGCACGGAGTCCTTACCTTCCGACTGGTGCAGGTGCTGTCGGGGCACGGTTGCTTCGGCAGATATCTGCACATTGTCGCAAGGAGGGAAGCGACTCCGGGCTGTCACCATTGCGGCTGCGACGAGGACACGGCGCAGCACACGCTCGAGTCGTGCCCGGCTTGGGCCGAGCAGCGCCGTGAACTCGTCGCGGCAATAGGGGGGGACCTCTCGCTGCCGAGCGTCGTCAGAGCGATGCTTGGCAGCGACAGGAATTGGGCCGCGGTCGCTGCCTTCTGCGAGGAGGTAATCTCGCGGAAGGAAGCGGCGGAGAGGGCCAGGGAGGCTGATCCTTCCGCAGACCCGAACCGCCGCCAGCGACTGGGGCGGCGCAGGCGTGAATATTTGCGCCTAATGCCGCCCTAGCTGGGGCTGCGGGTGGATGGACCGGGGAACGTCCGCCACCCGCGAGGCCCCCCGGGAAGGTGTGACGCTCCGTGTGCGGATGCGTCGCTCAGATGAGGGTACCCAAAAGGGTAAGCCGCCGGCGGACCACCGAAGGAATGCAACATAGTTCCAGTGGCCTGTCAATAAAGGCGGAGAGACGGTACACGGCGGGTTTCTTTAGTGGGTGAGGGCCCCACACTACCCTGTTCGTTGCCCCGAGCGACAGGGTGTGCGATTAGGAACATTTTTTTTCGCCTAAACAAAAAAAAAAAAAACAAAAAAAAAAACTAGCATAAAATAAAGTTCCTCTCAGAGTTTGTCTGTGCATTCTCCTCTTCTAAACCAGGCATTCGGATCGGCTTTTACTGTCGGTTTACTTTTTGATTATGTTTCTTTAACCAATTTAATTTGAGAATATATGCTAGTGGGACCTTGGTGAACATTCCTGCGTAGTATTCAACCCTTTTTTATTTTTAAGACGGGAAATAATGTACCTAACCGCACGCCCCGTTGTTCGGGGCAAAGAACAGGGTAGGGCAGGGCCTTCGAACGTCCGCCACCCGCAAAGCCTCCCGCTAAGGTGCGACGCTTCGTGTGCGGATGCGTCGCTCAGTAGAGTGTACCCGAAAGGGTAAGCGGCCGGCGGGCCACTGAAGTAATCCAAGACAGTACCAGTGGTCCGTCAACACAGGCGGAGAGACGGCACACGGCGGGTTTCTTTAGTGGGTGCGGGCCCCACACTACCCTGTTCGTTGCCCCGAATGACGGGGTGTGCGGCTAGGTAGATTTTTTCCCGCCTAAACAAAAAAAAATGGTAGTGCCTTCACTCACTAAATAAACCCGCCGTGTGCCGTCTCTCCACCTGTATTGGCGGGCCACTGGAACTATGTTACATTACTTCAATGATTTATTATCTAACCTTATCAGTAAACGGATGAAGAACGATGTTAAACTGATTTATCTATAATGGGTCTGACCAGTCTCTTCGTAGTCCTCATTAATATTGGATAAACATGGGCTACCTTCTACAAATATGGGACTCTGTTGGTTAGAGATGAGCGAACAAGACCAAGGTTAAGACTTGGGTCTTGCGTTGTCGGTACTAATTTTGGTCTAGTTCTTGGATGGAGGTGGCATCCAAGGAAAGGTCTAGGAGAAAGGATTATAAGGAGAGGATGGATGATAAGGATGGGGTTTGGTCTGGTCTCGCCATTTGCAAAAACCGATTTTGTTCATCACTACCGTTAGTGCTGTATGAGACACGGTGCGGGCTTGTGAGGAAGGCGAGGAAGGACGCATGTTCGAATAACCAAATAAACGCAGTCTACACAAGTATAAGAGGGCTCAAAAACAAAACATTTGCGAAATTTTATTACTTTTTGATCTACTGACTCTAGTGACGCCGGAAGAAGCTGTGCTACGTATGTATGAGCACCTACAAAACAAACATCTTTAAAGACCATCATCTATTCATCTTTATCTATTTAAATTGTGTTTATTCTGCCATATCTAGTAAGAATAAGTCATCAAGTTCCGATTCCCGATATAATAGCGGGATAAAATGTATACCAGTTTTTAAGTCTAATCAAAAACTATCAAATAAAAAATATTGCATCAAAATCCGTTCAGTAGCTTTTGCGTGATGCGCGAACAAACAAACACAAAAAATCTAAAAAAAAATGTGTTGTGTTCAGACATGCCTATATACATACTATACTATATAGTCATATTTTCTCAGATATCTTAAATATACAGACACAGCTCTGATACAGCTTTATAATAGTTACGATAACACCTGTATTCTATAGGTAGAATATTAGGTTATACACCATAATTTTGTGTCTCAGTTTTATGATTGAACATACACTGAGCCTATACCTGATGATGATATTTACTTCCCACAAAATTAATTGTATGTATGGAGATAAAAGGACTGAAATTCTGCATCAACCAGTAATGGATATATCCATACTGACAACATGAGCTGAGTTGATTCGTTTTGCCACAGTATAATGCTGTATTATGTGTAATCCCCAGTGTTTTTTTTGGTTAATGTATTGTTATATGTGGCAATAAAAGATTATAATTTTATTATTATTAACAGTAGAAACATGAGCTTTCACAAAAACACCAAAAGCCAGCTTTCCATAATATGCCTGCATACTGTGGAACAAATTATAAGAAGATAAAAAAAATGTCCAGATATCTCAGTATGTTAATAATAATAATAATTCGGAAATAAGATTGTAGACAACTAGTTAAGTACAAATAAAATTAAGTGACAATACAGTATAGATCTACAATGACTGGCACGAAGTATCTATGGTGAAAGCGTGTGGAAATTTTTCGTCAAATAGTTTTTCGGTTTAACAAGAAGATAAGAAGTTTTTCAGTGTTTTCGTAGACTTGGGTGTTATTACTTGTGGACAATATCTGCCTTGCGTTTGTCCTTTTGTGTGAATATATACTGGTGGTAAGTTTTTATTTACTTTTATTTGCCGCATCACCCAGCGGGACGACCATGGAGGTTGACAATCGACCCCCTGGCCGCCCTCCAGACCCCAATAACTCTGGGAATCATGTGAGTACTCTTCCATGTAGAAATTAGGTGTATTTACCGATTTTAACTGCACCTTTAAGCAATTTCGAGACTATGGAAACAATACATAATCGCAAGCGTGAAAGGGCGACTAACATTATTCCAGAAGTTGTCTCTGCAAAACACCAACATCAAGAAACTCCCAAACGTTTTAGTCGCACACGTTACTCAGCCAGAGAAGTAGCAAAAAAAAAAAACTAGTATACATTTTATCAAAATATTATTTATTATTATATATTTTAGATATTTTTATATATATTTTTAGCATTTGAGATGCTTAGCACTATACATTAAACACAAAGTGAAAAATGTGAAATCGAAAATAACAGTCAGGAGCAGGATTTGAACCTGCATCTTCTGGATACCGTCCAGATGCTTTACCAATTCAGCCATCCTGACAATTGCGCCTGACTGCTAATTTCGATAACACATCATACTTAACGTCTTTGGGTGACGCCTGCGCCATCTGTCGGACGTATTTTCATACATTATACCGACCAGGTAAACTTAATTTTACAATTAAGATTTTACCTAATAATGACGCAAACCCTTTAAATATTTTAGATATTTTTATATATATTTTTAGCATTTGAGATGCTTAGCACTATACATTAAACACAAAGTGAAAAATGTAAAATCGAAATTATTATATATTTATTTTTTTGGTTAAAAACTGGTATACATTTTATCTCGCTATTGTGCAGAGAATCTGAGATATAACAATAAAAATAGAGTTAGCCTGCAGTGAATCCATACGAAAAGTGTGTTATAAAAGTGAAATGTTGATTCATGCTATCTTTCATGGTATAATGTTTTCATAAGAAAGCACTGAATAATGCAATTAAAATTTACTTGTGATAATTGTTTCCTGAGAAGTTATATATCTGACTCATAGCTATTTTATGGACACAAAATTTAAATGTGGAATACCCGTTAAGTAATGTCATTTCTAATTTCTTAATGTTATTTCTACTTTTAAAAATAATAACATATCTGGTGTTAAAAGGTAAATGTCTGGTCCATTAGCACTAAGTCCAGCTCTTGTATATTAAGTTTGGATAATTGTAATGAAGACCTTTATATGAAGAATACAAGCTATACATTCAATTATCTAGCTATTTAAGCATTGATTAGAATATATTGTGTCTGTGAGTTTAATAATATTCACTTATATGCAAAAGTGTGTTTGTTTCTTTGTTGACATGAAAGCTGCAACTACTCAAATTTTATCATGAAATTTAGCATACTTATAGTTCAGAACCCAGAAAAAGACATTAGTTAACTTTTATCCTGTCGAAATGGGTGGTACCTGCAGGATAGCAATTTTTGGATAGACACAGTAAATGTGCCGATGAGTGACATTTTTATATTATTAGACCTAATTCTAAAGTTCAAGCAGACGAAATAGTAGTAAGAAAACTTGTGTGTCTAGTTTTCTCATAATTATATAATGAATCAATACCAATAGCCAGTCACCAGAAACAATTGAATGAAAACATCTTTATTGAATAACTTGAGAAAACTAAAACATAGCATCACGCCTGTATTCCCCGAAGGGGTAGGCAGAGGTCTATTACACACCAACGGTCGCAGCTATGTTTGAGTCCCACGTAATAGGGGGCGAGCCTATTGACGTCTACCAGGCACATTTCCAAACTCCAGGCGGAAAACTAACTCGACTAACATGTGAAAAAATTCTACACAATTTGAGGATATACCTACTTGTACCTTTTTACCTGTCGTTGTTTCATTTCATTTATGATAAAAGAAATTAGAAGAACATGATGAATGTAAATAGGTACTACTACTTACTAAACTACTTCTAATTTCTTCATAATGTAACAGGAAACATATTTATATATTATTACAACAAATAGGTTTCAATGTTACCATAGGTTTGCATAATTTAGCTTCAATGTAATTCGCACAGTATAATGTACTATCGATATCGATGTCACGTAATAAATTTCTTATAATGAAATCATAACACAAAGTCACGTCAAAATTAAATTTTTTTGAATGCCCAATCATTATTAATATTTTTACTCTATTTATATGTAATGCAGTGGCATAATATAATGTGACATAAAAAAGAAGATTAAAAAATCAACAATTTTTCGATAGCCAACCATGTCAACACAAAAATATAAACAGAAAGTTTTCACTTACTACTTTAGTCAACAAAATATATCCATAATTTTCGAGCTAATTCTGTTTTGATTGATATTCCTTGATATAGAGAAATTACCACAAAATAACAAACACTTGTTGATCAGTTTACAACAAAGCAAACAAAGCGAATGAATTTGAATTGGAATGAAATGAAATTGAATGCATTGAATGCAACTGTCAGTGTTACAACACTAAAAAATAATAAAATCAAATAACCAACATCCTACCAAAAATTGAAAGAACCCTGGGAATTACTAAAGATACTTTGATTCATCGCCAAGAAGAAGTATGCTCATGTTTAAAATTAGACAATTATTGCAAGCTAGGGATGCCAACCGAAAAAAAAATTGACGTTTATCGATCCATGGCCCAATCTCAGACTAAATTAAGTTCTCAGTCTGAGGGCCCAATACAGGCCTGCTTCTCAGACTAAGAACTACTAGACGGAGCCACGGCGAGCCCCACTTGAAACAGCAATATTTTTTTTAAATGCTGCCAGCTTGACAAATATTTAACCATATTTGGGCAAATTAAACGATAGTTAGAATGAGGTCTGTAACTAGGTCGTAAATAAGAAACTCTTCGTAACAAATATTTTATTGAAAATCGCAACGTTTATCAAAATGATTATTTAAAAGTAAATCTGCCACCCCTTTTTTTTTGTTCTAGCGGGAAAAAAATGTTTCTAACCGCACACCCCGTCGTTCGGGGCAACGAAAGGGTAGTGTGGGGCCCTCACCCACTAAAGAAACCCGCCGTGTGCCGTCTCTTCGCCTTTATTGGCGGGCCACTGGAACCATGTTACATTCCTTCGGTGGTCCGCCGGTGGCTTATCCTTTCGGGTACCATCTATTGAGCGACGCTTCACGAAGCGTCGCACCTTCTCGGGAAAATCTGCCACCCCTTCTATTCATCCAACCATCAGTCTTTAAACGTCCACTGCTGGACATTGGCCTCCCCAAAGAGAATACCAGAACTAGCGGGCTTGTGCTGACTGCACCCAACGGCTCCCTGCCGCTTTGACCATATATTTAGTCCATCTGGTGGGACGTTACGCTGCGCTGTCCGATACGTGGTCGCCACTCGAGAACCTTTTTCCCCAACGGTTGTCAGTTCGTTGAGCGATATGGCCTGTCCATTGCCACTTCAGCATGCAAACTCGGCGGACTATGTCGGATATTCACGTTCTACCTGCGTAATAAGAATTCGATCACGTAGAGAAATACTCGTACTAAGACTTTGAGCCTTGATGCAAGACAAGTATTACTTCTCCATAAATTGCCGTTCTGTTCGATATCTCATCTGGTAAATAATAATAAGTTATATTTAATAAAAATATTGTACACAAGAATACAATTAAATTATCTTTCCTTTCTTTTCTGGGTCAAATAAGTAAAGAATTATCATCCATGCAGCGCTGATTTGATTAATTGAATAAGAACTTTTTTTTATTGCATTTAGTAGCAGACGAGCCACGGCCCATCTGATGGTAAATGTCAACCGTCGCTCATGGACTCAACTATACTGAGAGTATTGTCAAGCCGCTGCTCACCATTTCATTTAACTGATATATAATGAAAGAGGAGGTTTCAGGTGTGGACGAGGATGCATGGATCAAGTGTTTTCTCTGCGCAAAATTGTGGAGAAGCATCTGGCTGTAGGCCAGAGGGCTTTCTGCAGTTTTGTGAATTTGAAGAAAGCATTTGACACGGTTGTACGAAAGGAACTTTGGGACATTTTGCCGGAATATGGTATTAACGGTAGACTGCTACAAGCGGTGCTGTCCAGTTGGACTGGACCGCTTGTAGCAGCCTACCGTTGGTAGTTACATGCACTGCAGAGCTTGTGTGCGGCTGGATGATGGAATGTCACCCTAGTTTGATGTCAATATCGGCGTTAAACAGGGCTGCGTTCTATCAGCCAGACTGTTTATCATATATCTGGATAAATGTCTACAAAGGTTGAATGAAATGAATGTGGAAGTTCAAATGGGCGACTCAGTGGTTAGGTCTCTGCTATATGCAGACGATGCGGTATTATTAGCGCATTTCGCGGCTGACCTGCAAACCCTAGTTGACGTATTGGCAGAAGATTGTAAGAAAAGGGGCCTACGTGTGAATGTGAGCAAAACTAAAGTAATGGTTTTTGAAAGAGAAGAAGCCAGAACAGATGTTAGAGTAGCAATAGGAAATGGTGTGCTAGAACAAGTGGATGAATTTGTATATCTTGGATGTGGATTCAGTCGGGATGGAAGGTACACCACTGATGTAGAGAGAAGAGTGAATGCGGGAAATATAGTAAACGGAGCATTGGGACAACTTCTCGGCAGCCATCACCTCAGCCAGAAGGCATGTGTCGCAATACATAACGCAGTGCTTGTCCTAACGTTATTGTATGGAAGCGAGAGTTGGGTATGCAAAAAGGAGCATGAGAGTAAAATCAATGCGGTCGAAATGCGATCTCTGCGGAGAATCTGTGGAGTGAGGCTGACTGACCGCATTCATAACGATGACGTAAGAGAGCGAGTAGGTAGACCGAGACTTACCTACCTAGACCAAATCGGTCATGTATTGAAGGAAGGTGGAGTCAGGAGTCTCCGAAACCGGCGAGCGTGTATGAAGAGAGTTATGAATGTTGAGGAAGCGAGAGATGTATGCAAGAATAGAACCTCTTGGCACTCTGTTCTCTCTGACTACCCCGCAAGGGAAATGGCGTGATGATAAGTAAGTAAGTAAGTACTTACAAAGTTGAAGTACAAAGACTTTAAAAGCTATACTTCCATGAACATATTCACTGGCAATGCTTTTGCTCCCAACGTTACTATTTTCTTATTATATATAATGAAACATTAACAAAATATCGTGAAGCATATTTGGGGTATTTCGTGGGTTGCCTCGTTTTCCCGTAGTATTCACCCATATCGATCTCGCATCTGGATTAGAGGAAAACCTAAAATGGTAATTTTTTATCATCATCTCGTAAATAACATATAAATTTATTAGTAAAATGAAAACTGGGCAAATTAAATTCGCAATAAGGCAACACCGAAACTGTTCTCAGTAATAGAAATTTAGCTAGAAAACGTGTTTTGCGAGTGTATCTTAGTAGCAATTATTAATTTCGAGTAAAAAAGCCCATTTTATATCACTTTATAGCATTCAATCATTAAATTATTTCATTTTTGACTACATATGAATGAAATGTTATACCGGTATTTTTTCGCTCGCTGTAGCTTTTGTAGCATAGTACACTATTTTACAAGCACTATTATCACGTAGTCTTTTCCTCAAAACACTGATTTAACACGTAAATATAATGTAATACCCGAATTTTATACAAATGTTGGATTATGTCAGTTGAATCGTGACAGACAAATCATTTTGACATCGTGACAATACCGAAAACTTGCCACGGCGACAAAGACAACAATCTATGGCTTTGTCTGTTTTTTGCACCAGTAAATTGTATCTTGTGTTCTCGCTCATACATGGCAAAGAATTTTCTTCGCTCTGTATGGATAGTCTGAGGCCTGCTCAAATCGTTGACAAATTGCCACGACTACGTCATAATGACGTCACACTTTCCTTGGCGTTTTTCAAATAAAATTATTTAGGGGTAAATAATAACAGATGACAGCATTTTAGAAATAATAATACCAATAATTTACTCATCAAAAATAAATGTTTGATTGTTTACAGTAATTATGATTTCAGAATTTCTACTCTTAATTGGTTTATTTTTGTAAAAAGGAATTTTAGTTATTAATATGAGCAGAATCGTAGTTATTAGTCTGGCAGCATATCGTGGTTGTTGTATGTGACAGACACATGACAACTATAGCTTTTAGCCGTTTCTCTTTCAAACCAACGAGAAAACTAGCTCGTACTCTTTCTGTTAACATTAAATCTCAAAGTTTTCCCAACCATGGTGATGTGTTACATGAAAAATATACAAACTAATAAGTGAAACAACTGTTACTCGTACTATTGTTTCGTATGGTGAGTAAGAGCGCTGAGGCCCTCCTTATCCTCTCCTTGTTATCCTTTCTTTTCACTACCTATCACTTTCCTTAGAGCGGGAGTCGCGCGAGTGATGCCTCTGGTGTTGCTAGCGTCTATAGGCTACGGTAACCGCTTACATTAAAGCGCCTTACGCACCTTCTTCCATCCCCGCTGTACGTCCGCTCAAGGCCGCGGTGCTGGACGTAGCATACGCACCATCGTGCGGGTGCGAGCATCCATCGTGAGGGCTGTGCGTTTAAAAAATATATCGATATTTATATACGATTTAAAATTTTTCACTTTGTGTTTAATCGAATCCCAGTATCGATATTTGTTGATATATCGCTTGAAGAACATCGTTTTTTTTGCAATATCGAATACTATCCATAAAAGTTTAACGTTAGATACCTTTCTCCAGTCAAACGCAAAAAGCTAGCTACTGTATTTGATTTCGTATGTATGAATGTAGAATCGGAGATCAGAATTTCATAGCTACACGAGTAGTGTACCTAATGATAGAGGTTTTATATGCATGTTACTTGAAAAGAACTGTACTACTAAGATAGTAGTGAGATGACTGTGATGAGTTATATTATATGTTTGTAAGTAAAACGACGCGTCACCCAGGACGTTAAGTATGAATTTGTTGTCGAAATTAGCAGTCGAGAGCAGTTGTCACGATTGCTGAATTCGCAATACATCTGAACGGTATCTAGGAGATGCAGGTTCAAATCCTGCTCGTGACTGTTATTTACGATTTCACATTTTCCACTTTGTGTTTAATATCATAGTAAGTTATCTTTTAAAATTATTCTGGTTGTCATATGTCAAACTATTGCTATCTCGGTAATGCATACGCTGAGAACGTGTCTATAATATCCTCTGTCTACGATCAGGATAAATAATTTAGCTGCTCACTGACAAATGTCTTACCTGTTAATTATGTTTTTTAACGTTTTGTTTTTATTGCAATTATTAGTCCGATATATTTTCTAATAGATTTGGCAAAACATAAAAAGGAATGATGTTTCTATAAATAAATATATCGATTAATCGAATAGAATATATAATTGTCAAAACATCAATCAATCATCATCAATTCGATATATAGTATGGTCAACATCGAATAAGTTAAGTTCGATAATATATCGATATTTAGTGAATACCCTAGTGCTAGATGTAATCGATGAATAAACTAAGCGCACATGTTTTAGGTACATATTAACATGTTTAAAATGCCACCAGGACAACACCAGAAGAGAGGAAAAAAATAAGAGGAGATTTTATATAATTTTCTTTTTATTTATCTTGTAGTTCGCGCAGGAGACATTCCACAGACAATTGTAGCACTTGTATCTTTCAATAAATCTAGTTATTTTTTGCTATCCTATATTTGTCGCCAGCTCTAAATCCTGAATCAATCTGCTGGACAACAAGCTTAAGCGCCTTTCATTGTGTTATACGTCCCGCCAAGGACATGCACGATGCACGACGAAAACGACAGTGAATAGTTTCAACGTACGTCAATAACTACTATTAATTGCTTGCTGGACTTGCACGACCCATTTTGCATCCAGCAAGCACCCCCACCACTGCAAACGTCGTGCAGATGCAGTGAATAGCGCCTAGCTCTTGAGTAATATTGTTCTGTGGAATAGCGGAGGCGTACGTCGAACCGATCGTGCATCGTGCGTGCTAGAGATTACAGAGTACATTCAATATATATGAGAACTAGAGATCTTGCTTGCTAGATCTGACGTCTATCATCGAAGTCCACCCGTGATCATGAATGCTGTAAAGTATTCGAAACGTCGGGATAGTAGTAAAATCAAGTAAACGCGATAGATTCCGTAAACGTAGTTTTATTTCAAAATGTATAACATTCGCGTAAATATCAGACAGTAATATATTTTTATTTCGGGCTTCGAACCTATCATACTTTAAGGGGTTGTGGGTAAATTGTGGGGGAAAAAAATTTGAGAGCCAATGCTGCCTTGTTGATGACGTATACATGGCAAAATTTTGTGTATCATTTCGCGATTTGAGTTATCGGGCCATGGATTTTACCTTAAACTCGATTTTAACAATGTTTGTGCACACACTTTTAGGCAAGTGAGGTAGGATTAGGAACGAACAACGATCAAACGTATTAAATAACGACTACAGGAATTGTTTTAGTAACATAATTATAATAGTGATTACGTTAATCACAATATCCGGTCTTCAGACCGTAGGGGCACTCCAGCCGGTGCTGGAAGAGTGGGCAGAGCGACGGCACGGAGTCTTTACCTTCCGACTGGTGAGGGTGCTGTCGGGGCACGGTTGCTTCGGCTGATATCTGCACATAGTCGCAAGGAGGGAAGCGACTCCGGGCTGTCACCATTGTGGCTGCGCAGCACACGCTAGAGTGCTTGGGCCGAGCAGCGTTGTCAACTCGTCGCGGCAATAGGGGAGGACCTATCGCTGCCGAGCGTCATCAGAGCGATGCTTGGCAGCAACAGGAATTGGGCTGCGGTCGCTGCCTTCTGCGAGGAGGTTATCTCGTGGAAGGAAGCGGCGGAGAGGGCCAGGGAGCAGAATTCTTCCGCTGACCCAAATCGCAGCCAGCGACTGGGGTGGAGCAGGCGTGAGTACTTGCGCCTCATGCCGCCCTAGCTGAGGCTGCGGGTGGATGTACCAGGGAACGTCCGCCACCCGCAAGGCCTCCCGCGAAGGTGCGATGTTCCGTGTGCGGATGCGTCGCTCAGTAGAGGGTACCCGAAAGGGTAAGCCGCCGGCGGACCATCGAAGGAATGTAACATGGTTCCAGAGCCCACCAATAAAGGCGGAGAGACGGCACACGGCGGGTTTCTTTAGTGGGTGAAGGCCCCACACTACCTGTTCGTTGCCCCGAACGATGGGGTGTGCGAATAGGAACATTTTTTTCCCGCCTTAACAAAAAAGTTAAATGTTAACGACATTATATCAATTCTAGAGGAGGATAGTCCTATAATTTCAGCAGATTTATTTATTACACTACCGGAAAATTATATAATTACCGGAAGATTCAGGGACAAACTTACTGGTTGACAATTATTGGCTGAGCTGAGGTGCGATGCCAGGTATCATCAGTACAGGGGTCGCTGGAAACCGTCGAAGGAATTCCGTTTTTGAGCCAGGATAATGAAGAATACCAACCCTCAACTTCTTCATATCAGAAACCTTAAAAATGCGAATGAGAATGCTCTCATGGTTCTGCTATGTTTAGAGAATGCCGGACGATCGACTAGTTAGTTAACAAGATATACAATGCGAAAGTGGAAGGATGTAGTTACAGGGGAGACCGAGACTCGCCTATCTAGACCAAATCGGTTACGTATTAAGGAAGTTGGATTACCGGAGGAGTGGGCAGCAGCACTTCCTCGAGTATTAACATCCACTGCGATTGCCAACCCCCCTGCCAAGCGTGGCGATTACGGCATTATCCCTCATGACCGGACCGCTCGTTGTGACGTTCTCTTGGGGAGGCCTGTGTCCAGCAGTGGACGTTGAAGGGCTGATGGATGGATGGATGGATGGAGTAAGCCGGCGAGCGTATATGAAGAGAGCTATGAACGTTGAGGAAGCAAGAGATGTATACAGAGTCTTTTGGCATTCTGTTCTCTCCGTCTATCCTACAAGGAAGATGACGTGCGAATGATAATTTAGTACCTAATAGTAGTAGAAATTACACTCAAATTAGATGTCGCCAGTGCTACAGAAATACAAAGTTTAGATAGGTAGGTACAACAAATGTGGAGTTGGGTTGCATTGACATTGTCCCTAAACTTTTTATCCATCCATCCATCAGCCTTTTAACGTCCACTGCTGGTCATAGGCCTCCCCAAGAATGGGGGATAGTGCCGTAATCACCACGCTTGGCAGGCGGGTTGGCGATCGCAGTGGATGTTGATACTCGAAGGAGTGCTGCTGTCCACTTCTCCGGTTTTCCGTTAGTCGGCTCTTACGACTCCCATTACAATGCACGCCCTATGTAAAATGCGGTCCTGAATATTTATATAAAATAAATAAATATATTTTTGTCAGTGTTAGAACCCTGTTTTTTAAGATCAGAAAAATATTTATATATTTTGTCATCTAACCCTTTGGGATAATATATAAAATAATACACCCACTCGTATCCGCTTGGCCGCAAAGAGATTTATATTTATAATCACTACGTTTATATAAGGAGGGTAGTAGTTTAACCATTGAGCTCTAAGTTTTACTTGGCCGCGTCGACCATAGAGTCCATAGATACTACATAAATACTAGACGCTGAATTGTCTACTAGGTGCTGAATTTGAAATGCGTCGTCGAAGAAATTCGCCTCACAGGCCCGATTCGATTCGACGCGGTTCGGCGCGCCTTTAGTGAACGCAGTTTCATAGTAAATGTATAGCAAGCGAATTTCTGCGATTCGAATCGGCGCGCCTGATGGACGCGGGCCTTAGACGACACATTTTTTATACAATCGATCGTAAAAAAAAATATAGTCGACATATTTGAAATCTTTGGCTAATTGGTTACAAAAAAAAAACTTAAATCAAAATCACAACTTTCATCTTTAAGTTAGCGTCATTTGTACCAGAACTTAAAAAAATACTAATGCGCACTTTTACACAACCCGTTAGATAAGTTGGCGCACCAAAGACGTAAAAAAAAACGCACGTTATGCGATATCATTTTTACATCAGCTATTAAAGACAAATATCGAATTTAAATACGCCAAATCCTAGGTATCCTGTGCACCATTCTTGAAAACCTGAGCATTTGATCCAGTCTTCCATAAATAGGTTCCTTAAATATTTCTTGACGCCCAAGATAGGTCCAAACTTTATTTATTTTACTTTTTGTCGGTACTTTCATTGGACTTTTTGAGTTTCAGTTCAGTTTTGCTCATATGTAAATCTTCTAATATAATGGAGATTTATATGGTGATCTACTAATTATTTCCGATTTCATGAGTTTTCTTTGAGTGCTCCTTTTTTGCTGAGATTTAGGGAAATGTTTAGAATTTTCTCAGAGACTGACATATTGATGTAACCCATCGTTATCTGCAGTCTCAGTTTCTCAATTAAACCGGTGCCGGTGTGGAATATGGTATTTTCAGGGAATTCTAAAGCTAATTTCCATAAATCTCTTGTAGTCATACCAAAAAACATTTGATTTAAAGTCATCAAATAATCACAGAAACCTTTTTCAATCTCTGTTGAGATGTTCATATCTGCTAAATTTAGTTGCAACTACAGTTTTTTGTAATTACCTCGTAAACGTAGATTCTGGAATACCTAAAACCTTGGCTACAGATCTTTTACTTTTCCATTTGTCGAGCAGTTTGCATGCTTCTTCAATAATAGAAGGTTTATATATATATATATATATATATATATATATATATATATATATATATATATATATATATATATATATATATCTGCCTATGACTATTTGTCTCGCACATGGACATGCTGCAATGGGAATACTAAGATATAATTAGAACTACTCCAAATCTAAGCATTGGCGCGCGCCGTCTTACACAGCCACGCAGTGCGCCATCTTAGATACTTTCCCATAATGCAGAAATCGATATACTAGCTCCATCTCTTATTAACAACCATAAAGATTTCGATTGCCATACTAAAGTGAAATACGTTTTTATCAATAAGTTTAGTCGAAACACTGAATATCTACAAACTTTTTTGAAGAACACTACTTTGAAATGATTATAAATCGATCAAAAGCTTTAAACTTACCTTCGCCAAACGTTTTGTATGCTAATTGTTTATTTTTTGCGAGCGAGTACCGGCACATGTAGTCATCGATATATATATATATATAATATATGAGGTGATCCAGTTCGAGGCTCCCTACTTTTTTAAAGAAAAAAACAGAAAATTCAAATCTAATGGAGAATGTTTATTATCATTTGAAAGAACATTCATTGGCATTTATTTTTTGAAGTTTATGTCTATCAAATGTTGGCCGTTGCTACGTCGCAGATGGTCCATCCGTTGAGTCCAATTTTCGATGACTCGTTCGAGCATTTCGACTGGTAACAACAAAGTAATGAGGCCCATTTCTGGCTCAATGGGTATGTAAACCAACAAAATTGCCGTATTTGGGACGAAGAGCAACCTGAAGATATTCAAGAACTGCCACTTCATCCAGAAAAAACAACGGTTTAGTGTGGTTTGTGGGCCGGTGGAATCATCCGTCCATATTTCTTTAAAAATGATGCCGTTGCGAACGTAACCGTCAATGGCGACCGTTATCGTGCCATGATAACCTTAGAGTATATAAAACTATAGTGTGCGCCTTACTGAGTATGAACCGTAAGCACAAGTATAAACAGTATCGCGCGTCGTTGAAACGCTCAATCAGTAGCAAAACAATACGGTTCATATTAAGTCGGAGAGCAATATTTTTTTTTTTTTGATAAAAATGGGGAAATGTACAGCGCCAGGTTGTAAAATGATTTCCGGCAGCAAAATAAAAGGAATAGTAACATTTCTTTTAATTAATAAGTAGAATTTAGTTACTAAATCACTTGTTTTAGCAAAATTGAGAAGGCTCTTAGAGGGGTACGCGGGACACGCGGGGCGGGTCGTCCCAGCACGCTGTCAATCGTAATTTTTTCTTCATGATGAGATAGTGTTGTACCGCAATTCATTATATACGATATTTTTTTAATAGTGTAATTTTATATAAAAATATTTTGTCTGTCTAATAAATAATCTGGTGATTAAATAATGTAAATATGGGTATATGTATACTATTATATTATTAATTTGATACGTGCAGTAGTGGAAAAATATATAGACGTAATAACAAAATACTTATATAAATATAATATAATAATTAACGCTCTTTAAGGGTCAATAATGGTCTACCTTTGATCTGAGTTTGTTAATTCAGAAAAAAGTCCAAGGTTTATAATTTTATAATTTAATAAATGATACCTACCTTTTTTTAAATTATTTGTAAGTATTAAATACCTATCATAGCAAACCGACAAAGGAGACTGGCGGGTTTCCTAGGAGCATTCGGCCTGGTCACCTACACGGATAATTTTAATGTTTCCTGATAGCATTATTAATTAGAAAACCATTTATGGTTGTCACTTTTTCCAAAAACTTGTCTGAAAGTAAATATAAAACATTAATTTATGACATTGACGTAAGGTTATCACGCGTGAAAACTTCTTAAATATTTTATCAATGAAGTTATTTGACTCATATGAAGTGAATATCATACGAGACCAGCAACGGATGCCTTATGGTTAAAAATAATAATTGATAGCACAGAGAAAATTCTACAAAGCGCCGGGAACAGGGATCACAGACAACAACGACAACATAACGTTGTAGAGGTTCTTGCTAAACATTACCTCATGTTGAAATGATGTAATGTCTATAATGATTGACAAGTGGCAGTTTGTTGGCATCTCAGGTTAGGTTGGCATCCTAAAAAAACAATAGTTTAAAAAGATAAGTATTGAGTAAATAATCAATTACAAAAACCTGTAAAATGAAATAAAAAATCTATAAAATACCTCATTACCTTGGTAAATATCTACCTTATACCTTGGAATGTAAATAATAAAGGAACCAATCTGATTTAGGGTACAAAGTAGGTTGAGTATTGATTATTTAATAGTATTGATTTCTCACAATATAATCGCAATATTAAAAATTATTTTTCTCCACTCAGACAAGTTTTTTGGAAATAGTACTGAAGTAAAAAGTTATGAGTAAATATGTACTTTTTTTCGTATAAGTTTTATTTCTGTAAGAGTTCAGGCCGAAAACCGCCAGTCTCCTTTATTCTTCCAACCCTATTTACTCAGATTGAGAGCGATTTAGGCCGTATTTCACCATTCTGGCCCAGTGCGGGTAAGCAGACTTCACAAGCACGTAGCCGTGGAATAAATCTCAGGCGTGCAGGTCTCCTCATCCTCATCCCTCACCGAGCAGTAATAACTTGTAAATAAATACACACATAACTTCGGAAAGTCAGAGGAGTATGCCGTACAAAACCTCGGGCTGGAGATTGAACTCGATAAAACTGTACATTAAACACAAAGTGAAAAATGTGAAATCGAAAATAACAGTCAGGAGCAGATTCTGCTCCTGACTGTTATTTTCGATTTCACATTTTTCACTTTGTGTTTAATGTATAGTGCTAAGCATGTCAAATGCTAAAGATATATATAAATATCGATAAAACTGTCTTTGCAGTCCTTGGTTTTACCACTTCGCTATTTATTAGAATATTGAACATATAATTAATATTTCCTAACTTAAGTATATTTCCGGCAAACAATCGATATATTTGCAGAAATTACGTCACGCATGGAACGTCACTATAAAACCACTATACCATAGTTAAGTATCTATAACACATTTGCCTACAATTGGCACAACTGGACCGAAGCGATACGCGCGCTCTATAGTTTTTATACTCTAAGATGATAACCGACTATTTGATGCCTGAAATTGAAGCTCGTGATCTCGGCGACATTTGGTTTCAGCAAGACGGCGCCACTTCCCACACATCGCATCAAACAATGGATTTATTGAGAGAACATTTCGGTGAGCACATAATTTCACGTTTTGGGCCGGTCGATTGGCCACCAAGATCGTGTGATATCACACCGTTAGACTTTTTCCTGTGGGGCTATGTAAAGTCTAAAGTTTATGCGGACAAACCCGCTTCGATTCAGGCTTTGGAGGAAAACATTAGGCGTGTCATTCGCCAGCTACCAGTCGAAATGCTCGAACGAGTCATCGAAAATTGGACTCAATGGATGGGACCATCTGCGTAGCAACGGCCAACATTTGATAGACATAATCTTCAAAACATAAATGCCAAAGAATGTTCTCTCAAATGATAATAAACATTCTCCATTAAATACGAATTTTATTTTTTTCTTTAAAAAAGTAGGGAACCTCGAAATGGATTTATATATATATATTTTATAATTTGTTTAAGGCATTGGCAGAACCATCAGCCTAACAGTAACTTTAAACATCGTTATTCTCTCATCACACATAAGTTAATACTTGAAATAACACAAGTTTAGGAAAATAATGCAGAGCGATGACATGGTCTTCTTCGTGTTCCCGCCAAAACTCTCTATAGTCATCGAAACACGACTCACAGAGTAGATACTTTTTAATGAAGTTAGATCTCAGTCTGAGAGTTAGATACATATCGCTTGAAACGCGTTAGACTCCCGGGAGTCTCGGATCAATGACCTCGACAATTGATAAAAAAGTCCAAAAGAATCTCCAAAGCTTGCAATAAGAGTCAACATCGCAAAAAAAAGGGCCGAGCCGCGCGCGCGGTCGCAAAAAAATTTGGCGCTAAAAATTTATTTCCTACTCCTTAACTTTCAATGCTATCTACTCTAAAATTTTTGCCCGATACAGACTGTTCATTCTACAAGCTGTTCATGATTTTTGCCTAAGCCTATATATACTGTATCAACGAGAAATAAATCCCAAACGTAAACGTCAGCCAGTTGCGTCAATGGACTCGAACGGGATGGTAATAAAGTCGAGATTTCAACGCGAAAGTGAAATAAAATTAAAGTTTGTGAAAAGTTTTCGCTTTATATAGTCAGTGTTATTATAATAATTAGTGGATAGTGTTTTTAAGTGTTTTAGTGCATAAAATAGTTATTATACTTGACACTAAACATGGATTTTTGAACAATGGGTAAAAGTTTTTTTTTTAGATTTTTTTTAGAAAAATACGGCCACCCGTTGCGGCGCGTGGCCTCTCGCGGCGCCGCGTGGCCTTGGCGCGCTATTGGCCGACGTGTAAGACTCCCGGGAGTCTAACGCTCGTTTAGAACTTGTTGAAATAATAGTAAATAATAATCCTGTCAGTTAACGGGTTAAGTCACATCGTGACGACTCTACCATAGACTAATTAGTGTGTCCGACACAGACTACTGTACTACTTGTGTCCGACTTCCGACTCATCGAATCTACCAATCATCAGTGCGCCAACTTATCGCCTGCGCCGACTTATACCACCCTACCCTACATCATTAGGTTTTGAAACATAAATATTTTAGTCTGGGTCAACCCTGTGGATCAATCAGGAGATTTAACAGAACTCACAAAGAACAAAGTAATACCTAAAACTTGATTTCTGTGATTTGAAAATTTTTTTTAACCCTTTTTCTACCCCACTATTGGGCAGAGTCTCCTCTTATGGTGAGAGGGATTAGCCCATAGTTCATCACGCTGGCCGAATGCGGTAGACTTCACTAACAGTCGAGAAAATCTCTGACATGCAGACTTCCAGTGGCCCGCTAATACAGGCGGAAAAACGGCGGGTTTATTACTACCCCATACTACCCTGTTCGTTGCCCCGAACGACGGGGGATTTTTACACAAAAAAAAAGGTATGCAGGCTTCCTCACGATGTTTTTCTTTGCCAAGCAGTGATAATTATAATGGGTTTTTCAACAAGAACTTGATGTTTGAAAACTGATGAAAGAATCGACATTTGTAACCGTGGTCGTGGTGGACATTTATCAGATATTATTTGTCATTCATAATTGCCAAACCTTACTTATTCATCATTATCATCTAAAATTATTGTTTTATTTTGATTTTAAAAACAAAGTTCTTGTTGAAAAACCCTACTTATATAAAAATGGATTGTAATTATATAGGTACACATTTCGAAATATCTCGAAAAGTCAAGAAGTGTGTGCCGTATATTGGGACCTCGCCCTTGGACTCGGAATCGAACTGGATACCAACATATTTAATTCAACCAAAGCAATTTTCTTACATTCAACAAAACCATTTCCTCCCTATTAGACGTGAAAAAATATTTTGCTGCTATGAAAAAAATATCCTCTGACTATATTTTCTCAATGTAAGATATTTGTTTTCAAAACAAGAACAAACAAATTACATTGAGAATTCACACTAGCTATATGTATCCAAGTATATTTCCATCCATCCATCCATCAGCCTTTTAGCGTCCACTGCTGGACATAGGCCTCCCCAAGAAATAGGGGATAGTGCCGTAATCGCCACGCTTGGCAGGCGGGTTGGCGATCACAGTGGATGTTGTTAATACTCGAGGGAGTTGGCTCTTACGACTCCCGTGGGTACAAAGGGGTGGGATAATTCTAAAGCCGGCCCCACACGGCAAAAAAATAAGCAAGTATATTTATTTTCTTGAAATTTCTTTTTTAGTTGGGTCAAGGAAATCTTACTCTTAAATTTAAGAAATATATTATACTTGTAAGACGAAATTATAACGGATTTAGATTTGATATTCTTGTTTATAACTTAACGTGATCTTCAAAAAAGTAATAAATTCGTTGTCTCAAAGATATAATTATTATATCGTTTTGAATGAAGACTGTAATTATATTAGAAGAGGACAATTGTTCTTAGAATAAGCTATATAAGATATAGATTTAGAAATAAATGTTCTTAGTCATAAATGATACCTATTGTTTTATTTCAAGAATATAGTGATGTGAATAAGTTCATGATGTAGGTACTGAATTTCGTTCAAGATTACGGAATCTTATCTATAAGTAACTGTCTCCTATTTTTTCATTTTTTTTTTATTTCTTTTAGTGTCAAACGAGCCACGGCCCATCTGACGGTAAATGGTAACCGTCGCTCATGGACTCAACAATACCTCTCGATATTATTTTCAAGCCGCTGCTCTCTATTTCATTTCACAGATATGAAATGAAACAACAAACGGCCATCCCCTGCTACAGCCAAAACGCAACGATGTGCTTAATGGCCGGCGGTCACACGGGAGATGGTGGTACCAACCCACTCGGGCCCGATACCAAGTGTTTACTCGCACTTGGTACCGAGCCTTACCACCAGTCATGCAATGGATGATAATTGCTTACTTCCCTTAGTCGCCTCATACGCCACCCGTGGGAATGAATGGGGTGGTGACACTTGTATTCTTAGTCCGTCACCACACGGACAAAACTATAAACCTCCTATTAAGAGTTGTGTAATCTTAGTCTAAGGACATTTTAATCTTGTGTTAAAAGGGTTCTTTCTCACTGGTTCCTCCGGACTAGCCCGCGAAATTAAAATTTTCTTCAGTTTCATGCAAATAGGTTAGATCTTCTATTTTATATTGATCGGATTGAGATTAGCGCAAATAGTATGTAAGTATCTAATAAATAATTATATGTCGCAGTTTAGAAAAACGGGGGAGAGAGTCACTATCAAGATAGATAACATGATCAAATCAAAATAACCCACGGACTAATCAACAGTAAACAGTAACTTTGTATTTACTGGCTCACGTAAATTAATTACCCCAGTCAGTAACAAGAATCACATCCAGTATGCAATACTCTACATCTTAACACAAAAAGCCTCTATCTGGCTATCACGTGGGCTACGCTACCTTTATCCGATAACCAACTTCCAACATAACACATTGCCTCTATCCGGCAATTTCAGCGATCACTCCCACCCCGAATGCCAAACGCACGCCACACACTGTTATGGCTGCATTGCGACGGGAAATGTAGTCCGATTTTACGCCTACGCCTACGAATAGCATGGAGATGTAAACAATCTGAGCGACTTACATACCAGATTATAATTCATTGACATGGAGGTCTATCCCCTTCGTCATCAGTCGTGTTCGTCATGTAAATGGCACCAAGTCTAATGCCCGGTTTCTGAGGTTCCCAGTAAAAGGGTCAATAGCTATCGATTCGATAAAGTTATCTGTAGTTTAAACTTAGGATAACTGTTACCCAGTTTCTGAATACGTAATTGACGTTTCAATAACTATGAAATAGATAAGCAGTTTCGCTATTTGCCAATAGATGGTGTTCGTAAAAAGTCGTGCGTAAAATTTAATATATCATTAGTATTAATTGACAATAATGATTTTATTTGAAGCGTAATTATTTTCTAAGTTTAAATATTAATCTTAATATATTTATAATTAAAGATAATGTTAATTCCGTTGTTTTTAGGTATGTGACCTTAGAATAAGCGTTATTATTCTAAGTATGTGGCTGTATGTACGATACCGTCATATAGTAAATGTCAAACTTATGTCAGCAATTTATATTGACGGGCCTCGTGGCGTAGTCGGTAGTGTAACCGACTTCTGTGCACGAGGTCGTGGGTTCAATTCCCACTCAGGACAATTACTTTTGTGATATTTGTACTGCGTCACGGTGTTTTCTATCTATTTTAGGTATGCATTTACAAAAAAAGTAATATATATATTATTATATCCGTAATATGGTACCCATAGCTCAAGCGTTAAGCTTAGTTTGGGACCAGAGGACGTTGTGTAAAATGTCCGTGAATATTTATTTATTATATTATGACTAGCTGATAGAGACTTCGTCTGCGTTGATTATATTAACAGAAAACACAAATCACTAAACACGTAATAGGTACAGACCTACTTATAAAAATCGTTGTTTCTTACAACTCTAATAACTTTATATTAAATGAAGATATCACAATACAAAAATATTTATTTTAGATAAGGGTCAATAGCGATATTCTAATTTTCATTCTTCATCTCTATACATTTCGAAAAGACTTCTTCAACATTTTTAGTTTCTGGGCACAGATAATTATATTAGAAATAAACTGCTATACCTACTTCCAAATGAGACTCGCATGAGCTGCTTGTATACACAATTCTATTTGAATACATCGATACATTGATTTCATCTTATACCTACGTCTGGTCACGTCGTACTTGGTTTTTTACTTTTGACTAGCAAATTATTCGAAAAATAATATGCAATATCCTAAAACTGTGGTATTTTGTTCCAGAGTGAGACTACAAATAGTTATAGAACCAATAAACGCCACATGTTTGTCAGTCAAGTTAACGCTAGTTTAAGCTAAGTTAATCTCCGGACGCGCTACTCAGAAACGCATTTTCATGACTTGTCGAACCGATAGCGCTATCGGACAGATAACCTACAGTTAAATGTACCTCAGAAACCGGCCATAAGTCATTGTCGTTGTCAATTTCGGGCATTTTTTGTAATCAGTCATGAGCTAAGAGCCTTAAGAACGTATCGGTTTCCTTCTAGTACCTCTAAACCTTTACATAGTTACAGATTACATGATTTTAACTCAAACTCATGGAGAGGAGAAAAGAAACAACACTCCAGTCCTCAGCCGATTGGTCCTGCTAAGGCGGTTAAACAGATCTCCAAGACTGTGCAACACGATATTCGCCAATTTAATACTACCACCAACGATAGCACTATCATTTCATCCCGAGATGAGATCGTGAGAGAGGTCCAGCAGTTCTGTGGACAGTTGTACAGATCCCAGAGCCCTGCTGTTGGCTTGGTCCAAGACCCCAGATCCAAGTTAACTCGGCACTTTACCGAAGATATCCCGAACGTCAGCCTGTACGAGATCAGAATGGCTCTCTAACAACTAAAGATCGGAAAGGCACCAGGAGACGACGGGATCACTATAGACCTTCTGAGAGCAGGCGGAAAGCCAGTACTTAAAGCTCTTCAGAGGCTGTTCAATTTCGTCGTTCTCGGGGGCGACTTTGCAGAGTCGTTGACCAGAAGCGTGGTGGTGCTGTTCTTCAAGAAAAGTGACAGAACCCTCTTGAAGAATTATAGACTCATCTCGCTCTTGAACCACATCTATAAGTTGTTTTCGAGGGTCATTACAAATCGACACACGCTCAGGCTTGACGACTTCCAGCCTCCCGAACAAGCCGGTTTCCGAAAAGGCTATATTACCATAGACCACATCCACACGCTACGCCAGATTATACAGAAAACCGAGGAATACAATCGGCCTCTGTGTCTGGCGTTTGTAAACTATGAGAAAGCCTTCGATTCGATTCATTCGAAACTTGGGCGGTGCTGCAGTCCCTTCAGCTTGTCCCTTTTGCTCATTTCCCTTTACCTCCATAGTTAGGTGAGGAGGGACATAATAATGGGCCACTATATTATTATTTTTACTGAAGTTTTTTGTAGATTTCTCACCAAAACAATCTGCTTACCAATGAATCACTTCGTGGATCACGCAAAATATTCCACTCCATAATAAAATCATGCACATTTTCAAATCACTTGCTTTTCTTAAATTATACGAGTATGTGTTTGTCCACCTCTTTAAAACTTCTTCCCATGGTTCGGAATTTTGTTTTAATCATATTACATCGTTGTTCAAAGCTGCAACAAATGAAAGTACATAATATTGTTATAGCAAATAGGTACATTTTGTAAGTATATATTAAACATTTACAATGACTCCAAGGTTTACTTGGATTACCACCGAAGGAATGTAACATAGTTCCAGTGGCCCGCCAACAAAGGCGGAGAGACGGCACACGGCGGGCTTCTTTAGTGGGTGAGGGCCCACACTACCCTGTTCGTTGCCGCGAACGGACGAACGGGGTGTGCGGTTAGGAACATATTTTCCCTCCCTAATAAAAAAAAAGAAGAAAAAACAGAAATATTGTTTACTTGGATATGAGTAACTAATGATTGTCTGAAAATATAGGAACAACAGGTTTTTTTAAGTAAGAAATCTTATAATGAATCCAAGAAGTTCGTTACATAAAAGAAAGCATGAAATATTCTCATATGGTATTGGTGTAAGAAAATATTTATTTGTAAAATTATTCAAGATATTATTTCAGTTTGTTGCAAGAAAATAACGTAATAATAAAATTATTCAAAATAAATATTCTTCCACCAAATAAACAAGGTTGTTGATTGAAGAACATTCATTCTTAACATTTCAAAATGTATCATTCTTGTATCTCAAACGAAATAATATGCCTTTATAACGAGAAAATGTAAGTTTTTAAAATAAGATAAAAGTAAGTACTACTTACAAGTAAAATATAATATCTTAAACCAAGGTTTTTTTCTTTTTAAACGAAATAATCTAAACTTTTAAAATAAGATTATTTAAAATTCTTAATCTAAGGAAAAAAATCCTTAAATGAAATATTTTGCTCTTGATAATAGAAAAATATTAAGAGAAAACAAGTTTTCAACCAAGATTTGTTTTATTTATAATTAAGGTCCATTTTGTTATGCCCAATAAATATTTTATTGGCTTTACAAAATATCACAAGAAATTTCATTTTCTTGGGTCAAATAATCCTTTTTATCTGTGTAGATTTAATATTAACAACTGAGAAGAAACTGAGAAAGGATCTCACGGCCCATGTCCTGCTCCTACCTTTCCTCACCACAACTTAGTTTTCCTTTCTTATATATCTACTTACTAATAATCATAATCTCATTGAAGATTATGTTTTTGAGCCGTTTGGTGTTGAGACGCTTGGGTCATGGCCGTCATGGGTGTGCATTTTCTCTATACAGAGAAATTGCGAAAAAATTAGTCGACTCTTCACGTGATCAGAAGGCTCTCTCTTTGCACAAAGAATAAGCATTGCCATACAACGTGGCAATGCTGCCAGCCTTCTGGGCACGTTACCTATTGTCGGCGATGCGGAGGAATTTTTTGGTGCATTAGTAAATTGTACACTAACCGGCAATAAATATTGCGCATTGACTTTTGGAAGGGGACAATCGGCTAATGTCGGCTTCGTAGAGCGTCTACTTACTTAAACCTCCTAAACCTTTTTTTTTGTTTTTTTATTGTTTAGGCGGGAAAGAATGTTCCTACCGCACACCCCGTCGTTTCAACAGTTTAGTGTGGGGCCCTCAACGATTTAATAAACTCGCCGTGTGCCGTCCCTCCGCCTTTATTGGTGGGCCACCGGAACCATATTACATTCCTTCATTGGTCAAACCTCCTAAACCTGAGCCACAATACCGGCACATGCAAAGCTGCCACAGAAATCAACTGGAATCATTTAAAAACAACCTCCACAGTAGATTATTAATGTGCAGGTACCGTTTTAGTGGAACTATAAATAAACTTTTTAGCTTGGAAGTGCCTATCAAAAGAGTGAAACTAAAATGCCGAACAGCACCATGGCTGTCTAATGACATAAGGGTGGCCTATGAGGAAGCGGGATTAAGCGTTTCGCAGATACAAAAAAAACTCGCATTGAGAAAAATTGAGGCAACCCTTCAAATATTATAGGCATACCTGTTGCGATTTGGGTATCTTTTTTATAGTAACTTGCATTTGCTTCAGTACCTAATCACCATTTGCTGAAGTGGAACTGATAAAAATGACTACAGAAGGCCACCGGAACTAGTCGATAATGGATAGTAAGTTAGTATGAAGGAGATCTGTAGGAGAACGAGAGTGACCGACATAGCCCGCCGGGTTGCCATGCTGAAGTGGTAATGGGCAGGCCACATCGCTCGACGAACCGACAACCGTTGGGGAAGAAAGGTTCTCGAGTGGCGACCACGAGATGGCACACGGCGGGTTTCTTTAGTGGGTGCAGGCCCCACACTACCCTGTTCGTTGCCCTGAACGACGGGGTGTGCGGTTAGGAACATTTTTTCCCGCTTAAACAAAAAAAAGAAAAAAAAAGAAAAGGAGGACCCCCACCAGATGGAACGACGATCTGGTCAAAGCTGCGGGGAGCCGTTGGATGTGGTCGGCACAGGACCGCTCGTTCTGGCGTTCTCTTGGGGAGGCCTATGTCCAGCAGTGGGCGATGAAGGGCTGATGGATGGATGGATGGAATCACCATTTGCTGAAGCGGAACTGATAAAAATTACTACAGAAGGCCACCGGAACTAGTCAATAATGGATAGTAAGTTAGTATGAAGATAGCTTAAATATGAAAACTCATGCTTTTTTTGGAATTAGGATAATCTATGAAACTGAATGCTAAATAAAGAATTTAATTGTAATATTTAATCTGACCTGGTCGGAATAATGTGCTAGGCCATAATGCAGTAATTAGCGCAATTGCTGCACTTAGTTTTAGTAGCCTCTGATTTTCACAAGATCTGATGCTAAGCCTAAACGCAGTAATACGCATTATATTTGGATATATTGATAAATTAAATAAAAGAAGATTATCATTCGAAAGCTTGATTTTTTCTTAATTTTATGATATATTTTTATGGCCGTAAAATACGAACATCTTGCTCAGTTTTCTAAAAATATGTTTTCCGCGTTTTTCTCGAAACCGCCATTTTGCAAGTACTGCATTTTTAATTATCACGGCAGTATTACACACCTACGATTCGCCAGCTATATTCAAGTCCCACGTAATAGGGGGCGAGCCTATTTACGTATAAAAACATTATTTTATAATATTTTTTTTATAGTAGAAAAGTTGGTATTACTGTGAAAATAAGAATAAGCATTTAAACTTACGTGGCCACAACTGATGTAAATTCAGGTAAGGCAGATGCGTACCACAAAGCCTTTCCACAATACGTAAACAAACTATTCTTTTGAGGTCGGATCAAAACCGCTTATGAATGGCAGTATGCGGCCTAACTTTTAATAAGATTTATTGTAACTGATCTTGTTGTGTCAATGACAATGGCGAGATATTCTTGGCGGTAAACAAGCGTACTTGTGTGGTCTCAACATTTATTGTAGTTTATAAGCGAAGTCAAAATTGTTATTCGCAACACCTGGTGACTATTAAAATTAAAACGTGTAGAGGATATTTTTATACAGAAGATAAAATTGTAAGCTCTTAGTATTGATTGAAAGTTCTAATCTGTTAGGTAGTTTTTTGGCATTTCATTTAATCATTCCAAAACTGCATGTTTTATATATAAAGGCTTACTCTACACAAGACACTCGTATTAATAGATTTAAATATTCTAAGACATATTTCCGTTTGTTTGTTACCTCATATTGTCGTATTTATTTAAACGATCATCATGAAAATTAGCATAATATTTATATAGTCCGGAGTACAGAGGAGGATAATATGCTTCCGGAAAAATTACGGGTTGCGTTATTGATGTGAAACATCTAATGCGGAGGGAGGGTAAAATCGGCTGTTAGCGTGTGAATGTGAGCAAAACCGAAGTAATGGTTTTTGAAAGAGAAGAAGCCAGAACAGATGTTAGAGTAGCAATAGGAAATGGTGTGCTAGAACAAGTGGATGAATTTGTATATCTTGGATGTGGATTCAGTCGGGATGGAAGGTACACCACTGATGTAGAAAGAAGAGTGAATGCGGGAAATAGAGTGAACGGAGCATTGGGACAACTTCTCGGCAGCCATCACCTCAGCCAGAAATCACGTGTCGTAATACACAACGCAGTGCTTGTCCCAACGTTATTATATGTAAGCGAGAGATGGGTATGTAAAAAGGAACATGAGAGCAAAATCAATGCGGTCGAAATGCGATCTCTGCGGAGAATCTGTGGAGTGAGGCTGACTGACCGCATTCGTAACAATGACGTAAGAGAGCGAGTAGGTATGATAGAGAGTATTGGTGTAAAGATGCGAAAGGGAATGCTCCGATGGTTCGGACATGTGGAAAGAATGCCGAACGAGCGACTGGCTAAGAAGATATACACTGCGAAATTGGAAGGATGTAGGTACAGGGGGAGACCGAGACTTACCTATCTAGACCAAATTGGTTATGTGTTGAAGGAAGGTGGAGTCAGGAGTCTCCGAAACCGGCGAGCGTGTATGAAGAGAGTTATGAATGTTGAGGAAGCGAGAGAAGTATGCAAGAATAGAGTCTCTTGGCACTCTGTTCTCTCTGCCTACCCTGCAAGGCAAAGTACTCCTCAAGACGAATCAAACGAGTATAAACTCGATAGGGTTGCGTAGTTTCATTACAGAGTTTCTGTGGCCACCTTGCAGATCCATCGTCAGACCCTGAATACTATCTAGAGACAAAGTACTCGTCAAGACAAATCATACGAGCCCAAATTCTATGGAGTTATGTCGTTTTATAACGGAGTCCCATGGCCACCTTCTAGTTCCATCATCAGACCTTGGGTACCATCTAAAGACAAAGTACTCGTCAATATGAATCAAATGATTCCAAACTTGATGGGGTTGCGTCGTTTAGTTACAGAGTTACTATGGTCACCCTCCAGCCCCATCATCAGACCCTGGATATCATCTATGACTGAAGTTCTAGTCAGGACATTGCAAACGAGCCCTAACTTGATGGAGTTGCGCCATTTAATTACAGAATTTCGCTTGGCCACCTTCCAGCTCCATCATCAGACCCTGGATACCAACTAAAGACAAAGTATTCGTTAAGACGAATCAAACGTGTCCAAACTCGACGGGGTTGCGCCATTTAATTATAGAGTTACTGTGGCCACCTTCCAGCTTTATCATCAGCCCCTGGATACCATCTATACACAAAGTACTCGGCAAGACGAATCATACGAGCCCAAACCCGATAGGGTTGCGCCGTTTCATTACAGAGTTCCTATGTCTACCTTCCAGCTCCATCATCAGATCAGCTCTATGTCATCATAATAATGCATTGTCACATGATATACACGTGTGTAAAATTTCAACTCAATCGAAAACCGGGAAGTGTGTCAAGTTTAACTTGCAAGATTTGAACGGGACAAGTACAATAAAAGCGTCGCCACGCTAAGAGGCGATTTTACCCTTCCTTCGCATTAGATGTTTCACATCAAAAAAGGTAGGTACTTATAACATCACATAATATTACTCAAATTTATATTGTTGATGTGAAACATCTAATGCGGAGGGAGAGTAAATCGGCTGTTAGCGTGGCGACGCTTTTATTTTACTTGTCCCGTTAGAATCATGAAAGTTTTTTGACATACTTCCCGGTTCCCGATTGAGCTGAAATTTTACAAGCATATGTATATCGCGGGTCAATGCAATATTATGATGACATGGAGCTGATCTGATGATGGAGCTGGAAGGTGGACATAGGAACTCTATAATGAAACGGCGCAACCCCATCGAGTGAGGGCTCGTATGATTCATCTTGACGAGTACTTTGTCTCTAGGTGAAATCCAGGGTCTGATGATGAAGCTTTCCAGCTTCATCGTCAGGAAGGCGGCCACAGTAACTCTATAATGAAACGACGCAACCCCATCGAGTTTGGACTCGTTTGATTCATCTTGATGAGTCCTTTGTCTTTAGATTGTATCTAGGGTCTGGTGATGGAGCTAGAAGGTGACCATAGGAACTCCGTTATAAAACGACATAGTCCATTGAGTTTGAGCTCGTACGATTCGTCTTGACGAGTACTTTGTCTTTAGATGGTATCCAAGGTCTGATGATGGAGCTGGAAGGTGGCCACAGTAACTCTGTAATGAAAAAACGCAATCCTATCGAGTTTATAATCGTTTGATTAGTCTTGAGGAGAACTTTGTCAAGTTATGATCATTTTATTTCTATAAAATAATTTCGATGTTTCACATCCGGTAGACGTCCCATGACGTCTAGTTTTTCATTATGCCGTACTTACCTACTTTTAAAATAGATAATTATAGTTTTAGTATTGCATACGTGAAAATGGCTGTGATAGTTGTTTCTTATCTAAGGAGTCTTATTTGGACAGCTTTAGAAGTGTTGGTGGGCTTCTACAAGTCACAAATGTAGGTACTGTAGTGACGATAGCAGTGATACTCACGTGAGTTATAGTTATGCGTTGAACGATACCCGTGACATCGATTGCCGTACTGGGCAGAAACCCCGCCTTCAGAATGTAGAAACACTTTAATCTTAACGACATATAAACATAAAGATGTCCACTTACACGTCACTAAAAGCGATTGTTGTTAAATTTAATGGCACATAAAATAGAATATGTAATCGTGAGTCAGTCAGTAGGTCATTATTGAGGGATAATGTAGGTATTTGGTGCAAGGACTCGTTAGGGTTTAAGAGCAATAACCAGATAAAATAATTTATATATTTAACAACAGGTGATCGTTACTACTTCACTAAATTTAAATATGAAGACACTAGTTAATTTTTTAATCTACTTTACATGCTTTAAATATATTATCATCTAATCTATATTCATTCCACGAGCCTTACATCATGTGCTGAAAGTCTAAACTTGCTATTGATCACATGAACGTGTGAATTTAGATGTATTTACCATTTTGAAAAATTTGCTTTAAGTAAAAAAACATATTTTGCCAATACTCAATCTCTCTTAAATATCAAGACAGTTGGCTATTTAATAACAGTTTCCTTTCCAGACAATCGTATCATAGAGAAATTGATTAGCTATAAGAATAAAGACCCAATTAAACTCGATTTAAAATTGGGTTATTGGGGAATCGTTAACTTAATTAGAGGAAGGCTTTAATTAAGTTTCAATACATAATAGACTATCAAAGTTGACTTTCTTCTAATTAATATATATCGTTAAATGTTATGACATTTAGATAAAAATTAATTCAGGAAATATTCTTGTAACATTTTAAATTATGGTTAAATTACAAACAGGTTTCTGAGCACGTGCTGTTGCTTGTTGTACTTCCTATAAAATAGGTATTATTTCGATTTTTTAGGACTACCTTATTGAATACTATTACTAATAACATCTGAGCCATATCAAACCTATTTACTGAAAATCAATGTATGATATTTCAATGTTTCATAAAAGCTCTTAACGAAAATAAAAATCAAATCCTGCCCCGATTTATCGACTTTCGTTTTAATTATTTTACTGTTTAGTATGTATAAAATATTGATCAGCCATGGTAGCCTTTTAGTGAACCTAGTCAATCCTCTACAGGCTGTGATAATTAGCTTTCTGATAGAAGGTATATAGTGTTTTGATACAATTGTGGTCTATTAGACAATCACTGCTGTCCGAAAGCATTGATGTATAGGCAAGTAGGTGCATATACATTAGTTAAATATGGATTACGTAACCAGTAAATATTATATTGACATGAAGCAGTGGGCGAAAGTAAACAGAGATAATAGCACCATTTGAAATTCTGGAAAGACTCTCGTATACATCAAGCGTCTGCCTACATACTATGTACCTTTTACTAAAGGGATAAGGCCATTAGATACGTACCAACATGCCTTTCTAACATCTGAAAGAAATCACATTAAACTAATGGACATAAAAATAGTCGATTTCGGAGCAAATGTAGCTGTATTGAACTTTGATACTGGTGAATACTTACACCGATATTCTTTTGCGAACAAAGTGCTAACTTGATGTATTCCATCGGAGTAGACCGAAAAATGTTTCATCTTAATCGGTTCTTAATCTTAACCGATGCGGGATAAAACGTATACCAAATTCTAAGTCTAATCAAAAGCAATCAATCAAAAAAGCTTAAATAATAATTTTTGGATTGAATAAACTAAGTGAGTAGGTACAAGCTTTGCGAAACTTAAAGGACTGTTAATTATAATTGCTGTATATTTTTTTTAGGTTAAATATGGAGTGATTATAGGCCAATATCTTTACGTAGGGCTATGTTAAATTCTACGATAGGTAAATACTATAAGAAAAGCTGAAAATGAATATCAGTAATATATCTGATGAAAGTAAAACCAGTAGGTATTATACAATATTACTGTAATTCGTAGTTAAGCGCTTGTTGCAGTTGTTGCTATGATGAAAACCATTCAAACATTGCAAAATTCAAATCAGAAATTGATATCTTATCGTCATCAGATGAGCAAGCGACCCTTCAGATGTTAAGTGATATTGTGGTATGTGCTGCATTCATGGATTAGGCAACACAAACAGCAGAGGCAAGACGCTGCCTACCTTGAGTAAAGTGGTCTTCTCAATCATCGTCCAAGGATATATTGTATCGCTGAGTACACTACAGCAGAAAGTTTATTCCAGAGTCTACACTTACATTAGTAGACAGTAGCGCTGCAAACAAACTGTCTTAGACGAGATTGTTTCTTGTTGATATGGATTCTAGTCCTTTCTAGTCCCTTCTAGTAAGTGCAAGATTTTCTTGTCAGTCTTGTTTATAAGTGCCTATAATAGTTCTACTGCTACCTGCCACACTGCTGCTAAAGATTCATGCAGACGCATGTTTTTAAAATCAAATTTTATGGAAAACACTGCTGCATATTGTGACATATTTATTATTATATATAGTTAATAATATGAGTGTTGACGAGTCGGTTTAGAAGGATTGCTCGTTCTCTCTTTCGGTACTGTTTTTTTCATCATATATTATTAATTTGTGTAAGTACTGTTGGATAGTAACTACTAGCGCAGTATTTGCATAGTTCTTTATACTCTTACAACACCAGTGGAATAGAATGAGGTGGTGATTTAATGTTTAGTTCGTCACACGCACGCTGGAACTGAATACTAGATAATATTTTTGTTTGTTTTCTTTCTTTGTTTGGTGTTTTCTATATGAAGTCAATATAATTATATAAAACAAAGTCGGGTTAGTTACACCATTACCATATAACTCAAGATCAGCTGGACCAATTTTTATGGTCTTTGATTTGTTGGATTATTCAGAATAGTAGAATAAATATTAAATGGAAAAACTTTTCGTCTAATAAGCTAAAATTAAATTTATGGACTCTGAGGCGGTACAATGTACGCCGGGACAACTAGTTATTAATAGACTAACTAATGTCAATATAACAATACACATCAATTAATGTCTACACTATGTGCTAAATACCCACTCATTAAGTAGGTGTTTATTAAATATTGTTTTTAGGTAAACGCATATTAATTTCAAAAAGAGAACTATTTGTGCTTGTAATCGTTTTATTAATGTTATTTTCTTTCACACTTCGCACAGACTATATCTACCACCACCTTTAGGTTAGATTGCATGGGAAACCAAACCCTTTTTTGTTAAGGTCAGAAAAAATGTACCTAACCGCACACCCCGTAATTTGGGACAGTAAAAAGGGTAGTGCCTCGCCCACTAATTAAACCCGCCGTGTGCCGTCTTTCCGTCTACTGGCGGACCATTGGAGTTGGAAGACATTAGGTACTTCAGTGGCCCGCCATGGGAAACGCAACCTGACAGTGGTAGATAAAGTTAGAAGCCAATATTAGCTGTATATGAAATTGTCAAGGTAAAGCTGAATTCACCAATTGCCTCTACAAAATAGAAAATATCAGAAGTGTTTAGACATCGGTGTGATAACAATGACCACGTGAAGGTAAACAGTACAGTTCAATAATCCACACACGTACATGATTGGTCATTTCAGTATATCTTTGTTAGACGCATAGTGAATCCCGAATGAAATACAGGAATTGTTAACATCTCCATACGCGTGGAGCTGTGAACTTTATTAGCTTCGTGTAGTGATAAAACGCCTGTATTTTTTTAAAAAGCAAATTGTCAGTTTGGCATCAGCGCCGCAAGTATTTGGTATTAGCATGGCTCTAACATATTTCTACTGGTAGGGGCATGCTTATCCCAGCACGAACGGGCCGGTTTGATCGGGGAAGTACCACCCTCTCACAAAAGATCAGCGTGTTACAGCGATAATTACGCCGTTACCGTTGTGTTTCGCATGGTGAGTGAAAGTGCCGGAGGCCCAAACCCCCTTCCTATCCTCTCCTTATTATCCTTACTATCCTATCTATCCTCTCCTTATCCTTCCTATGAATGAAGGAATGTATGTATACTTTATTGTACACCAAAATACATGAAAAGAAAATTAGACTACAATGAAAACAAGTAGGTACCTAAACAAAAAAATAAGTAAATGCACAATGGGCGTTCTTATTACTAATAGCAATTTCTGCCAGACAACCTTTGGATGGAGTTTAAAGCAGAAGGTAGTAATCAAGTTGTTGGTGTACTTGAATAGACTACATAAACGTTCCCATTCAGGACAAGTATTTGTGTGATGAACACAGATATTTGTACTGCGTCTGGGTGTTTTCTATGTATTATATGTATGTATATACAAAAAAAAAAAGTAATATATGTATTATATACGTAATCTGGTACCCATAGCACAAACGTTAAGCTTAGTTTGGGATCAGAAGACGTTGTGTGAAAATGTCCGTGAATATTTATTATATTTATATATCTACACATATAAATAATAATTTTAACATAAATATATACATACATATACGGCTTAAAGCCTTAGATTTTGCGATGGCTTTAAGGACTTCCCATGCGTGTCACGAAGGAATTTAAAATTTCCTTTCATATAGGAAGGGTAAGACGGGTTAAACGAAATACTGTATAATGAGAAAAGTATATGAGCATTCCGGTGAAGACGTATTGGTAACCATTTGAGCTTTTTTCGAAATTCTGAGACGTGATCATATTTACGCAAACCATATTAGATTAAATTTTATACAAAAATGTTGGAGTCGCTCAAATTTGTCAAGTTGGTTCTCGGTAAGATCTGGATAGCTAGCATCGGCATAATCGAGGATGGGGAGGAGAAGAGAATTTGCAAGCGCAGTTTTGGTGGCAGTGGGAAGAAAATTACGTCTTAGTGACCCAGCTTTTGTGAAAATTTTCTGACTAACCTCCTGCAGTTGTAAATCCCAAGAAAGGTTTTTGTCAATCAGTACACCCAGGTTCTTAACCTTGTCACTGACAGGTATTATAGTGCCATCAAAAACAATCAAGGGTAACTGAGTCAAATGCACTTTTGGTACTAACCTAGAGCCACCCACAACAATGATCTGTGTCTTAGACGGATTCACTTCAAGCCCATGAGACTTACTCCAGCTTCTGATATACTCCATGTCCATGTTTATAGTACTCATAGCATTCGCTAGGTCTGCTAATGGTGCCTGGATGTTGTTGTGGCGGTCTGGGGTGACAAGAAGGATAGGCTGTTGAACTCACCTGACTTCCCTGCGGTTCACCAGGGCCGCCTACAACATTGACGTGAGCTGAGTTGATGGCAAACGGTACCACCAATTT
Organism: Leucoma salicis; assembly: GCA_948253155.1. Classification (NCBI taxonomy): domain Eukaryota; kingdom Metazoa; phylum Arthropoda; class Insecta; order Lepidoptera; family Erebidae; genus Leucoma; species Leucoma salicis. The sequence goes on along the minus strand of OX411815.1, from coordinate 17,956,030 downwards.
CCTTGAGCTGAATTGGGGTGTAAGACACACAGACACACGCGATACTCTGGTCAGAGGGTTGAGTTCAGTGTTCGGTATTGCCTTACACAGATTTTTTTTCTATAAGCGGATTTACACTTGATGGACGTACTATACCATACGAGAAGGTGGCGTAACTATACCATCTGGGGCCCGTGGCAAATTCATTGGATGGGGCCCTCCCAGTAAATATCATCACTTTGTAATTTAATTTTCATAAATCACTACTTACCCAACAGTACCTATTACTAATATTGTGTGCATTTTGAAATAAAACTATGTTTACGGAATCTATCACGTTTACTTGATTTTTATGCTATCCCGACGTTTCGAATACTTTACAGCATTCATGATCACGGGTGGACTTAGAAGGTAGATGTCCAAAGCTGATATGTTGTTTCAACGGTTTCATCTACCCACGGTAATATGATTTTACAAATTTTTGGTTTATTTATTTCAACCTACATAATATTCGTTTAGAAACACAATTAAAATATTTACTCTAAGATTCATGTTTACAATGTATGAGATTTTAAGCTAGTGTAATAAAATTAGTAGACCTTATTTTATTCATTCCGACGCCTGACTAACAACTTCGAGATTTTTTCACCTCCCTCTAGAAGAGTTAGGTGTTAAAATTTATTCCAAGCTTGCCTGGTCGGGGGCCCCCGACGGTCAGGGGCCCGTGGCTTGTTCGCCACCCATGTAGTATAAAAAAAAGTACAAAAATTTGTATTCATCCGCTTTTTGCATGAATACTTACTATGTATTATAAATGCGAAAATGCGCCTGTTTGATTTTTACGCTTTTATGTCGAACTAACTTTGCATGCATATGATCTGGAGCCCAGACAAGTATATGGTATAGGCTATTATTTATCCTGAAAAAAAAAGGAAAGTTCCACTGCGTTAATCAACCAAAATAAATCTGCCTTGTTTCTGCTCGTTTCTTCACCTGTATTGGCGTACTACTGGAACTATGTGACATTACTACAGTGGCAGCCGGTGGCTTACTTTTACGTGTACTCTCTCTGAGCGGAGCGCACCGGAGCGTCGTCCTATCTCGGGAGGCCTTACGGGTGGCGGACGTTCCCCAACCGTGAACCTGCGGGACCCCAGTCACTAGCGGCGGCTCGGGTCAACGGAAGGATCATCTTGCGTGGCCCTGTCAACCGCCTTTTTTTTTGTTAAGGCGGGAAAAAATGTTCCTAACCGCACACCCCGTCGTTTGGGGCAACGAACAGGTTAGTGTGGGGCCTGCACCCACTAAAGAAACCCGCCGTGTGCCATTTCTCCGCCTTTATTGGCGGGCCACTGGAACTATGTTACATTCCTTCGATGGTCCGCCGGCGGCTTACCCTTTCGGGTACCCTCTACTATGCAACGCATCCGCGCACGGAGCATCGCACCTTCTCGGGAGGCCTTGTGGGTGGCGGACGTTCCCCGGTCCATCCACCCGCAGCCTCAGCTAGGGCAGCATGAGGCGCAAGTACCTGCGCCTGCGCCGCCCCGGTCGCTGGCGGCGGTTCGGGTCAAGAATCCTCCTCCCTGGCTCTCTCCGCCGCTTCCTTCCGCGAGATAACCTCTTCGCAGAAGGCAGCGACCGCGGCCCAGTTCCTGTCGCTGCCAAGCATCGCTCTGCGAGAAGACGTCCTCGCAGAAGGTTGCCACCGTGGTCTAATCCCTGTCGCAGTCGAGCGTCGTAAGAGATACTGAGGCCCTTCAGGTTGCACATAGAAGAAAACAACAACAGGACATTTCCTCTCTTTCTTGTTACATGTTATAAATATTATGATAAATAAAAAATGTATCACATAGAAATATAAATTAAAGAATTCGAACAATAAAGACTATCTTATGAGGGCTTATAGTATGGGCCATAAATAAAGTTAATCAGTTAATATATGATATTGCACCAAATACTTAGGTAGGTAGTTAATTAAAAAATACTAGTAAATATTGTTCAAAATGATTAATGTTTTTGTGGGTGTTTCACATCAAATTTACGACGTAACGAAGTTTTATTCCATTGCCGTAATTTATCATTACACATTGATGGCATTGTAATTCAACCATTAACTGGGCTTAAACGATTTAATTTTCGCCTTTCCCTCAAAACATTGATGGCACCTAATCACGGCTTGCGACAAGATAATCCTAAAATTTATAGGCCATAACAATAGACTGTCGTCAATCGAATTGATATTGTGGTCATACACATTTACAAACAGTTTGGTGCTAATGAAATTACATCGAATTGTAATAAATTAGAGGCGACAAAGTTGTAGGATGGGGTGACCATACTGCCAGCTTGCAATGCACCATATTTAGGTTAGACACAACATAAAAGTAAGACCACCCCTAATGTTTAAGAGTGTTGTGACTATACAATAGTGTCGGCAGCAAGATGTTTGGACTATTACAAGGAATCAAAGGCGAAATTTATTGTAGCAGTTTATTTTAATAGACTTTGGGCACGTTTTGGTTTAAAAATAAAATATGAACAACACTTTGTTCTTATTTATTTCAATAACCCAAGTCATTATTAACATTAATCATGTTATGACTTCATTTCCAATCAAGGCTTCAAAGAGTACATTACAAAGAACTAATTTTTATTCCGTGCGTGGGTTTTGTAATAATATTGTGTTTAAATCAAAATAACATCTACTTTAGGCGTGATAAATAATTATTTTTATATAATTTCGTGGTTATTCCGAACGTCCATTTGGTTGATGACGTGTAGAAAATTCTTGCAGACAAAGGGTCGGTAGGGCAGCCAGGAGCGTAGGTAGCTTCGACCGCGCGGCCTTCCGTCAATATCGTGGACAGCGGGACACCATTGTCACTGCCTCCATTGTACGCGCTGACGCTGCGAAGCACAGACCAAAAATCATTAATTTTGTATCACAAAGCCAGAACCCACAAATCGAAGGTCTGAAAAAAATTAGGGCCCATTCAGGAGCGGTCACTGACACACACGATGGGATGCGCACTTGAGTAGCGTGCTGGATATTTTGATTTGAATTTTAATTATACTAGGTATCTATTTTATTATATAATGTAAACGCTAGAGGAGCGATAGGGAACCATTCTGATGTTGTAATTTATTTGTGGATCATAGACAAAAGAGTTTTTAGTCACAAACCTTAAAATATCTGAACTTTTGATGTGAAACATCTAATGCGACACGAGGGTGAAATGGGCTGTAGCGTGGCGACGCTTTTATTTTTGTTTTAAACGCCATCTGTTGACAACAGCGTGTACTTACATGGTTTTGTGCTAGTGGAAGCATAATGGATAATCAATAAACTAATAACGGTTTTAATTCGTCTATGGATAGCGAGAGGGCGCTATTCGATGTGGTTTAATTGTTACAATAAACAAAAAAAAATATTGAATATTTGCGGCATTTACGCTCGACGCGACACTAAAGAAAGCGCCTTTCATGATAACCACCTTTTACGTACGCATAGCCACCGGTGCTTTTACTATCGTCAACAGAACGCCGTTCGCCCGGCCGGTACATTGTTTTTTGTTAAAAGAAAGTTCTTACCTTTGCTTGACGAACTGATGATATTTGTCAAGTGTAATAACTATTTTATCCATAACAATAATTAAAAACACTAAACACTCGTAAATAATAACACACCAACGATATAAAACACGAAAAAAACATATTTTACATTCCACAATCTTTTTACGTGGCCTTGACGAGCGCGCGGCCCGGAGCTGAGTACTTCTTAAAATTAGCGCTAGATGGCGTATAAGACATGAAACCCACATTAGTACTTTTTGAAATTAGCGCTATCTATGTGATTTATTGAAAACTACTTAGTAAGACCAATACATTATTAGTTACTTATCAAATAATCAATTTTATTGTGAAAAATAAAGATTATGAGGCGTGCAGTTTTGGATTTTCCAAAGTATTTAATATTCTATGGTTAAAATATGTTTTCGAAGGACGTTACATTTTATACCAAAATATTAGTTTCCGATCTACCTATAACAAAAAAACGATCTTTTGATACGATTCGAATCGTAGCCTCTAAGTTTGATTCCTGTAAAATATCGAAAACATGAGATCGATCTGTTGAAAATCGATTGATTCACTTAGTCTAGTATTATGTTAGAGAATGAAACTATCGCATAATTTATAAACTTTCTCATATCGAAATATTCGAATATTATCGTACTATTTTTGAAGATTATTAAACGTCAGTAAATAGTTGATAGTTTATTGAAATATTGAGAAAAAAAGCTCAATAAAATTTTGGTTTTTGTCGGCATAATGACGGGCCTCGTGGCGTAGTCGGTTTCTTGGGTTTGATTCCCACTCAGGACAATTATTTGTGTGATGAAAACAGATACTTGTACTGTAAGTAAATAAGTAAAAAAAAAGTTGTATATATATATTATAAACTGGTACCCATAGCACAAGCGTTAAACTTAGTTTGGGACCAGAGGACGTTGTGTGAAAACGTCCGTGAATATTTATTTATTTATTAAATAAGACTAACATCAAGCTAACTAGATATAGCCACAAAGTTGCTGAAACACACTGCAGTCCCTCCAAACAAAACCATTATACCTTCGATCATTAATACTACCAAGATACAGTGTCACGAACATAATTAAGCTAAAAACTGTCCATGTATATGAATATATACTTACTTATACAGCTACATCTGTTAACTAACGAACTGAGACAAATGTTTTAAAACAGTTTTAAGTTCAACCTCATTTTAATCATGGCACTTAGTAATAAAGTCACAAATCTTTAAAATATTATCTTATATTTACGATCATTCGTCACAAAAAACGAGCAAAGCAATAATTTACTACCGTCACATAAAAGTGAAAAGACAAATAACATTTATTATGAAATGAAGCTTAAATTGGAACAAATAAAGTACATATTGAACTAAACAAAACAAGAGCTCACTTCTCAAGTGCGCTGTTATTTACCGAAACGATTTTTTGTGTCGCCGCGATATCTATTGCATTGTTGATCGAAGTATTAAACGCACAGTGTTTATTTTTTTATTTTTGGTAAAGGGATCAGAGTATTTAAGACTATGCAGATTTTTTTTACAAAGTTAAACAATTATTTAAACGAACAGGGTAGTGTGAGGCTCTCACCCACTAAATAATCCCGCCATGTATCATCTCGGTGGACCACTGAAACTGTGTGACAATATGGTTAATTACAAAGCTTGACGCTTCCCATAACCATAGCATGCAAAAATAAAAACCGTCCAAAACCTCAATGTTTATAAAAAAGAATACGAAGTACAAACACTAAACAATGAATAAATAAATTATTATTATAACTTAATAACCTCAACTTTCTCGAAACAAACTATCAAAAGCAGGAAAGTAGGTAACCTAACCTAACTCTGCGTCTTCTCCGATAATATACTTATTTAATTTACTCATATTACTCTGTCACCGGCTCTGTCGTTCGCGTTCGTTTCGTTAGGAATGATGAAACGAAGAAACGATAGAGCTAATAGACCGATTAACAGTTAGCGTTCGGAAACGTTTCTTTTAGTACAGTGCAAAGATACGTTTCCTAATCGGTCATCGTTCGCGAACTACACAAGACTACCGTACTAAAATGATGCACCTTGGTATTGGTAACAGTCCACCAAAGTATGCTTGTTCGATACATATCCAAACACATATATACTTAAACGAATAATGATAAATGCATATACTTAATATAAATAATAACGTGTTTGAGTGACTAAACTACTTAGGTATAACAATAAAATATGTCTCAAAGTGATAATTAGGAAAGTGAATGGGAGCAGCTTGCAAAGAAAGCTAAGAAGTCACACTATGACACACTATCAAGTAATTCAAGTCAAAAGTAAGATAGGTACTTACCTATGTTTTTATAATTTATAGTGTGCATTTATGTGTATACAAATTACGTGTATCAAGCAAGAGTATATAGGTAGTACCTAGGTAGGTATATAGTCTGTTTCAATAGTCTGTAAATGTAAACTAGTAAGTCTAAAACTAAAGTGTAGGTAAGTCTTTTCTTAGCAAATGCACGTTCTGAATCATCGAGGCAAAACATAGCATCACGCCTGTATTCCCCAAAGGGGTAGGCAGAGGTGTATTACACACCCACGACTCGCCAGCTATGTTTAAGTCCCACGTAATAAAGGGGCGAGTCTTTTGACGTCTACCGGGCACATTTCCAAGCTGCTGCTGCTATCATCGAGGCAAATAGGTAGGTAGGTAAGTACTATGTACTAGCAATGATGGTTAAATACAAAAAAAGAGTATACATCGCAAAACGCACTAGCGCGCGTTAGGTACCTACCTACGTAATTGTTGCGCACGAATTTAGGCATTTGGCGAATTTGTTTTAGTCGGTGAACAGCAGGGAGAGGTATGCATATATTATGCAATGATTCCCTAAAGTTGGTAGGTATTTCTTGTACATATTACAATATAGGTAGGTTCAACTATCTCTTTCTGTATCATGCGTTCCGTAGGTAATAATTATCTATCACGAAATCTATGCATTATACATCTATAAATTAGTAGGTAGGTAGGTACGTCGTCATAATGCCACAATATTGGTACCTACACCTACGCCTTTTAGTATGAACGTAACTCATCTTTACATACCTATTTAAAATATCATTGTGTAGTATTAGTAGGTATAGTACCTATTTACTAGTTACCTACCTATATTATGATATCGCCAACCCGCCTGCCAAGCGTGGCGATTACGGCACTATCCCCCATATGAGCGAAACACATGTTGTGGCGTTGTCTTGGGGAGGCCTATGTCCAGCAGTGGATATCGAAAGGCTGATGGATGATGTTATTATGTACTAGAGTACCCACGACACCGCGAAGCAAGTTGTTGACTGTTGCTGAGCTTATGCAATACCTACCTATGTGTAGTGCGTATAGGTAGGTACCTAATTAAAGTTGTGAAAATGCCTTATTATGTAGGTACTGAAGGGCTGTCTTAGTAGCCCTAGAAAATCGAAAAAATGCCAAGGTTATCATAGCTAAGTAACGAACTAGGTACCATATAAATGTATATTATTATATTAAATTAATATTGAATAAACAATCAGCTTTTTCTTTTATATTTATAATTTAATAAATATAAAAATCGGAATATTACATTTATAATATAATAAATATATTAATTTTCTTTCATAAGCTATCCTTTTATGTTTGTTTTCACTTTTACACTCACCCTTCCCCTGAGGGAGCCCCAAAGATTACATGCATATACCATCACCACTACACAATTTTTAATTGTGCTATATTTATTTCCTTTTAAAAGCTATTTTTTTATTCTCATCATTGCTATAATATCAAAATAATTTAGATGTTTCACATCTGCCAGACGTCCCGCGACGGCTGATTTTTTATTTTATAATTATTTATTACTATAATCAGGTGCGAAAGTCTGCTTTTTAATAAATTTGTTTGAGACACGGCATTTTTTTTAAGGCGGGAAAAAATGTTCCTAACCGCACACCCCGTCGTTCGGGGCAAAGAACAGGGTAGTGTGGGGCAAATTATTTTTCAAGTAGGAACTTTCATAACACGGCTTTTGTTACTCATAAAAGACTGCTAGTAAACTTTAGACTGTAAATGGATACGTATTCTGTAGTAAATAAATCTCTAAGGTTTTGTGATTAATGTCACAGTGAAACATAAAGATTCATATTTAGTGCAGACGTGCTCACACTAAACGTCCCGTGACAAACGTAACCGGATTAACTGGAGCTATAAAATACGTAAAAAATAAAACATTTTAGCTTACTGTTTACAGATCACGTCTACAATTATTTATTAAAATCCCCACATAAATTTAATTTGTGTCATCTTGGATGGTTTTTTGGAGATCCGTTTTATATATATAAGTATCTGTGGTTCAAAATAAGCAAATTTGATCATTAAAAGCGTGGTTAAGCTGATCTTATGTTTAAATAATTATATTTATCCGGGACAGGTCTATATCCTTTTGACTTAAAACAGCGGTCGAAGATAATTTAACTGCAGTAGAGACCTCAAAAGAAGAGTGACCGCAGGAAAGAAGGATGAAATACACAGGTTTTATAAAATGTTAACGGACAAAACATTAATACCAACCTGTATCAAGTAACAGTCAAATCAATTAAATACTAAGCTCTTTAAAGGTGGTAGGCGGACCACTGAAGTAATGCAACAAAGTACTAGTGGCCCGCCAACACAGGCGGAGAGACGGCACACGACGGGTTTCTTTAGTGGGTGAGGGCCCCACACTACCCTGTTCATTGCCCCGAACGACGGGATGTGAGTAAGGTACATTTTTTCCGCCTAAACAAAAAATAAAGGTCATTGTGGATTCTTCCCTCACATAACGTCGATGTACTCGTATAGCAATAGTAGGTAGGTAACAATCTTATCCTCATAAAAGTTGAATGTCCATCCAGGTACCAAATTTCATCCAAACCTGTTTAGCCATTTTTGCGTGATTGAGTAACAAAAATCCAATATACAAACTTTTACATTTATAATATTACTAGCCATTGCCCGCGGTTTTGCCGCAGCCAAAAGCTAGTTGGGTTATATCTCAGGTTCCCGATATAGTAGCGGGATAAAATGTATACCAGTTATTAAGTCTAATTAAGAGCTATCAAATAACAAAAGTTGCATCAAAATCCGTTCAGTAGTTTTTGCGTGATGCGTGAACAAACAAACAGATAAACAGACAAACATACAAAAATTCTAAACAAAATTGTTTTGTGTTTAGACACGCCTATATAGCCTATTACAATCATTTTCAAATATCTTAATTGAACAGACACAGCTCTGTAACAGCTTTATAATAGTACATAGAATCCGAGTAGGATAAGTCGATCTTCGTTCTCTACATAGGTAATTTTGAAAAAAAATCGTAATGTAGGAAGACTATGAAACGGTTACATTTTCGTGATTGACTTTTAAGAGTCTACCGAACCCAGTCTGTACATACAAAATCGTTCAATAAATAAAACGAAAATATTCAAACAAACCGTTCAAACATCAACGAAGCGGCGACGTGTAGCGCAACAAATGCGATTAAAACCACTGTAGTCCCAACACAGATGTTTGAGGGGAGCTAAAGAGCGCGTTAAAAAACTTCCTTTGTTGTGATGAATTTTTCTTTATCCAGTAAACCGGAATCCGCGATCGTCCCCACCAAATAATGCTAATCGTAATGGCATTACATTCATTCATCGGATTTTGTCAAGTATTTCGAGATAGGACTCGAATTCTCATCGTTTTTGCCCTCCTCCATTTCATTAAAAAGTATTCATGTAATCGGCAGCTACGATTGTGTTCATTAATTAGAAATTCTGTATATTTATTTGTCTGTTTGTTTATTGAGTTGGAATACCATCCACCCCAAGGTCTTGACCAATCCTTGTCTTAGATAAGGTGTATGTTCATAGAAAATTACATCTGTGGCCCTTTATTTTTCCGATATTATCAAAAACGGTCGGAGTTGTACTCAGTAGGCTACAGCATGCAATAAAATATATTATTGTTAGTATTTAGATATATTTTTTTAAGCATTTGACATGCTTAGCCATATCAATTAACACACGTTGAAAATGTGATTCTTGAAAAAAATGCAGGTTTAAATCCTGCTCGTGGCTGTTATTTTAGATTTCCCATTTTCACAGTTTGTGTAATCGTTATTGTTATATTTATAATTACATGCAATTCGTATCTGCCATCCTTATTAATATTATAAATCTGAAAGTGAATTTGTTTGTCTATTTGTTTCGCTTTACGATGTAACTACCGAATCAATCATCATTTGGCATATTATCCAGAATGCAGAAAAGATATAGATACCTATAGACTACTTTTTATCCCAAACAATATACGATTCTTGTGATAGATAATTAATCTGCCGCCGAGTGACGTAGGTATATTCTTCTAATCTAATATATAAAATTTCTATGTCACAATGTTAGTTACCGTACTCCTCCGAAACGGCTTAACCGATTCTCATGAAATTTTGTGTGCATATTCAGTAGGTCTGAGAATAGGATGTAAATTATTTTTCATACCTCTAAGTAAGAGTGGTCCATACCAAAAAAAAAAATATTTTATTGGACCAAATTTTTAATTTTATTTTTTTTATGATTCGGCATTTAAGTTAGTTATTTCTTTCCACGCTAGAAATTCCCTAAAATTTCTTTAGAGATAATTTATATGGCAAAACAACGTTTGCCGGGTCAGCTAGTATACTATATAATGACCCAGTTCCGAAGACTACAAAGACGAAGTCACGGCCAGAGTCTAGTTTAGAATAAATAACATAATACGAGAAGAAATACACACATTTGGTCACAGTTTATGAAAAAGCGACAACAATTTAACGTTAATACTGATTTTGCAAACCATTAGCACAACTGATACAAAATATTTTGACGTTTATAACCACTAAATATGTATGGGTCTTTGGGGAATGTTCCCAATATATCCCTGGAAACGAAGTAACAATGTGATTGTCAGACAGCTACGAAGATCGATTCGATTTATGCGTTTTTTGCCAAATCACACAATAGACCCTATTTATTGACAGATAATGGAAACCAGAAACCATAGGGCAACAGTTGGCGGGAATCGATTCAACTTGTAATGTGGTTAGTTATGGCGATCAAAATCACATGTTAGTTTCATCTTACGTCATTAAGTTAATGTGGTGAGAAGTTCCTAACCAGTTGCCAACACAAATCGGTTACTGAAATCAGTTTTTGAACCTTCCGATGATTTAATAGGAATAAACATTTGGAAAGAAGCATCCCATTGCACAAGGACAGGTACCCATGTCCTGTGCAGTCGGATATTATTTTAATAAAAGGCTGTAGAAACTAAGGCAAGGCAACCAGCGGTATGAATCCCGTCCGTTTGTAACATGAAGTCTTAAGTTACAAACGGACGGGCTTAGACGGTAGTGTAACCGACTTCCGTGCACGAGATTGTGGGTTCGATTCCCACTCAGGACAATTATTTGTGTGATGAACACAGATGTTTGTACTGCGTCTGGGTGTTTGCTATCTATTATATGTATGTATTTACAAAAAAAGTAATATATATTATGTATTATATCCGTAATCTGGTACCCACAGCACAAGTGTTAAGCTTAGTTTGGGAGCAGAGGACGTGAATATTTAGTTTATTTATTTACTTATCAAGTACACGGTGCATTATTAATTGTATTCTTATTTATCTACACAAGTAAATCTCGCGACAAACAAACTATTCGCAAAATTACATGTAGCTAGATACTAAAATATAGTTATTAAATATTTTCAGCTTTTCCATGTATTGTAGTCATAATGATAAATTATATATTTACGTAGCGACTCCTTTGTTTAGTCTTCTTTGATCTCACTGAGACGTTGGAAAAGTATTAATTAAAGTCTTTATTAATTTTTAAAGGGATATTATTTTTTCAGCAAAGTCTTGCTCTTTGAATGATGACATAAATTTATCAGCGATCATTTAAAATGTTGGTTCATAAGACGTAGAAACTCGGTAAGGGGTGACAGATTCATTCATTTTATTCTCCCATCTCTCATCAAAACAACAGAGTAACGCAGGATGCGTGTGTAATAAAACTACAATTAACATTTTCAGCGGTTTGTTTAAAATACATCCAGTTGATGTAGAGCTCTGATAACTTAGGAAACTGTTCAGTTACAGGTATTTAGTGAGAAAATTGAGATGCTGGGAAGCCCAATTTATGTTGGCAAGAATTTCTTGACGAGTTCGAAGAGCTGTTGTGATTTACAACTTCCTGAGTAAGAGGACTGCACGTTAGCAATGTAGTTGATGAGATGAGGACACGTTCTGCATATTATTCAATATTTTTAGATTTTATTCATTAAGACATTAATCTTATGAGATTGATATCGTTAAAAGTACTTGTGTTGATTGATGTTTTCTACGTAGGTACTAGTTTATGAGATGCGTATGAGTATTATGATTACTATTAAATACATAAGTTTAAAATTGTCCTGTGTTTTTAATGTCATATACTATTATTTTATTACTTACAGTGTAGTATAGTTCGATGAGTGTAAAACAAAAATACATATTTTGAATTTTGAAATAAAACTACGTTTACGGAATCTAAAGGGTCCAAGGTCGACGTCTATCATCTAAGTCCACCCGTGATCATGAATGCTGTAAAGTATTCGAAACGTCGGGATAGTAGTAAAATCAAGTAAACGCGATAGATTCCGTAAACGTAGTTTTATTTCAAAATGTGTAACATTCGCGTAAATATCAGAAAGTATTATATTTTGAATTTTTTTTTAATTTTTTTTTTCTCTTTTTCTCTCCCGCTATTGGGTATGGGTCTCCTCTCACGGTGAGAGGGATTAGGCCATAGTCCACCACGCTGGTCCAATGCGGGTTGGTAGACTTCACAAGCTGTCGAGAAAATCTCTCAGGCATCCAGGTTTCCTCACGATGCATTCACCGAGCAATGATAAATTGTAAGCAAATACCTACACACATTTTTTTTTCATTTTGTTATACCTAATTCAGGTACTGGACCTGGAGCTAAGAAGAAATAGAGTATTAAAATATGTGACGGCACTATGTGACGATCATAATCGTTAATATAAGTACAAACCAACAAAATTATTGATAATATAATAATGTATAATATAATAATAAATGTAAAAACCCGTACTAATTTTATAAAAGCAAAAGTGAGATTATTTGTTATGCTTTTACTACATAAATACTGAACCAATCAACATGAAAATTTGCATACATATAGTCAGAAGGCTCAGAAAAGGACATAGGCCAAGCCCAAAATAGCCTGTGGATACTAGCAATACCAGAGGTACCACTTGCGCGTTGTCAATCTCACGAAAAGTGATAAAAAAAGGAAAGGAAAGATGGAAAGGCAATGACAGAGAGGAGACGAGGAGGTCGACAGTAAGAACAAATGGGAGGGGATAAGGGTTTGTGGGGTTTTACAAAAATAATACATATTATGATTATCTACCGCGGTTTCATGCCAATTTTTCGGATTATTGACTGTCAACGACCCCGATATTCCGGATATTTTAGAATTTAGAGTATTCATAGTAACGGAAGGACTGTCCTCTAGCTAAACATTCCGTGAAAGTTTCAGGTAGGCAATACTGATGACGTAAGCTGAAAACTGGATGCAATCACTTCGCTAATCCGTGTCGTGGAGAGTGGTATGGCACGGTAGCTTATTTCCGGTCGATTTATCCTCGTGTCCAACAGAGAGACTTAAAGTAAGTTGTAAAGAAGAATACTATAATATAATTTAAAAAAATAGATTTCAACTCTGAAATAATGTAGATATAAATAGCTTCTGATATATTAAACCTGTCTGACTATACTAGGGGTAATTTGGATATTTTAAGTAAATCGATAGTCTATAGGCAAGAATTTCCAATTTCTAACAACCGATTCCGGGTTATATAAAAGGAATAGTCCTATATTAGTATAGTATTTAGTAATTTGAAGTTTATTTAAAAATATAGACTACGTAATCCATACTACGCTACCTTGGAGTGTGTCAGCTCGTTCCAAGTGCACTCGTTTAGATCAGTTAACTTTTGCGGTACAATTTTTGTGTTTCGCCGCCGAGTATGCCAATAAAGCCCTTTTTATGTTACCCGACGCCTTTTGTTTGTACAACTGAACTGCGTGCTTGCTTTTACATTTGATTTGATGATAAAATACCTGAAGAGAATAGAGGCTTTTACATTGTGTATTAAGAGCATTTCATATAGGTTAAATACAAGCTTTCATGACCTATCTATGTGATACCTAATCTTTGACGGAAAACTACACTAAAACTCGAATTATTACATATGAAAATCCTATAAAGATGCCAATAAATGTACTTAACTGCACACATATGCTCGTTGCCCCGAATTACAGGATTCGGGGCAACGAGCATATTCAGATTCAGGTTGTCATATTAAATACTTGGGTGGCAAACAAGCATAAGGCCCACTTGATGGTAAGCGGTTACCGTAGCTTATAGAGGCTAGGAACAGCAGAGGCCGCGCTCGCGTGTCGCCGATATTAAGGAGGAAGGAAGGAAGGTTAATAAGGAGAGGATATAAAGGGGGTTTGGGCCTCCGGCACCCTAACTCACCATAGGAAACACGACGGTAGGAGTACCGTCGTTTCACGCTGATCTGAACTGGCCTATTTATGCTGGAATAAGCAAGGTTCTACCTATGTAGCACCGCACCTATGTGCGGTAGGACATTTTTGCCCACGTAAAATAAAAAAAAGAAAAAAAAAGGTTCTACATTATAATTTTAATTATTATTTTACCGACCATAAAAGTTGCTTACTGTTATTATGCTATTTCCTAGAATCTTCATAAATTACATTTTTGTAAGTACCTAGTAGGTAATATTAGTCGTTTTGGGCGATTTTTTATGTGTTACAAATTATCAGTGCTGGGTGAAAGTAACATCGAAACCTGCATGCATCTGAGATTTTTTCGACGGCTTGTGAAGTCTGCCAACTCACACTGGGTCAGCGTGGTAGACTAAAGCCTAAATCCTCGTCACTTTTAGAGGTTAACTCAATTTAGAGGGACATATATTTTGTGTTTTTGCTAATACACCTGCTCTTTACTAATACATATACATCATTGAGATTGTTGGTTTATTTGTTACGATTTTGCGTTGTAACTTAAAAAATATTACACATTAGGTATAGTCTGAAGCCCACAAACGAATAGGCCTTTATTTCAGGTTACTGTAGAATAGTTCCTATTGCATAAATATAATGTAACGTACAGTGACGTATATTATTCATGTTATTTTAATCCAATCCAGAAGTTTACGCGGACGAAGCAGGTGGAATATAGTTTTTCCCGCCTTAACAAAAAAAATGTGGAATTTAGTTATAAAATAAAATCATTTAGCGGATTTCATAACGTTTCAATATATATAATATGTTTTTTTATTTGATGTTTCCTAAACGGTAGTAAACAGAATTAAAGAATAGTGTAGGACTAGTAGTAAGGTATTACACTACCTTTATCATCTGTAGGATACTGATGAAGTCTCAAAAATGTTCCAAGAAATACGAAATAGTTTGCTAATGACGTCATTATGAGTAATTTAACAAGTTGAACATGATAATCTTATCGCAAATGCGTTACAACTCAGGTAGAGCCCGATATGTAAAACAAAAGAGGATAGTTACATCTTTATAGGAATGTATTCACACTATCGGTAGGCATGTGAAAATATTCACTTCAACCTGTAATTTTAATACTTGCTGTGAGAAAGAGTGATAATATCGAACATATCTTTATGTTAAAGGATTATGTAGAGAACAATACTGCATAATACGAGTATATCCTGATCTAATAATATTTTATTCAAAAAGGTGATGTCCATAATAATGAAATTGTATGTGATATCACCTTTGCCGTGTGGGGCCGGCTTTAGAATTGTCCCACCCCTCTCCACCCATGGGAGTCGTAAGAGCCGACTGAGCGAATACCGGAGGAGTGGGCAGCAGCACTATTCCGAGTATTAACAACATCCACTGCGATCGCCAACCCGCCTGCCAAGCGTGGCGATTACAGCACTATCCCCCATTCTTGGGGAGGCCTATGTCCAGCAGTGGACGTTAAAAGGCTGATGGATGGATGGATGGATGTGATATCATGAATCATGTAAAGTTAGTATGATGTTTAGTTTATCTGTTCATTAATTTAGTAGTACCTACTTATCTCCCTTATACAATTTTTCTAGCAGGTTTTATTACAAGCCATGTCTATTCATTATGTAGAGCTATATAAAATTGTCCTTAAATATTATTATCAAAATTTATTTTATTTGCACTTACCGCATCGGAACTTATTGAAAATTTATGATTAGACAAAACAAACAAAGTAAGCACAGCCATGTTTATAAAAGTTCGTGGAGCGCGCTTCTGTTCATATGCCAATCTTGTGACGGGTAACTTGTTGCTTAACGGGGAGCGAGACAAGTATATCTGACGTCTCTGTCGGGGGAGGAGCATGCGTGCGCGGGGAGCGTGCCACCACCGGCCGGTCGCTCAACTTGCTTTGCTCTACGCTATTCAGTCGCATCTCATGAGCCGAGAGAGGTAGTTGCTGCACCTCAGCTCGCCATACTCGTCCGTTATGTGTCGCACTTCGAAACAAGTTTGACGGGAAATTCGTAAAGTTTTCCGAATGCGTTTGGACTAGCGTAGCGATGTGTGTGATAATATCGAGCCAGTCAGTGATAATTTAAATAAAGTGACAGTAAAAAGTGAGTTATTCGAAATGTTATCGATGGAATTATTGGTTGTGTGGAGTGCCACATGGAGTTGGATGTATTTGGGTGCTTGTGCATCGTCGCTAACAAGCCGTGTTGCTGAGGCTCCTCAAGAGTGTGAATGGCAACGAGTGTCGGGAGATGCCAGGGAATCCACGCGTGTCCAGCTAGCTTGTTCTCTACGGACAGCAGCTGGAGCTACAGAATTACTTGAAGGTCTCAGTAGTTTACAAGCACAGCGTATTACTGTATTAGATCTACATTGTACCGATGTATTGTTCTTCGAGAGTTCGCTGGACTTTGGTAGAAGGAAAGAAGAAGGAACGCAATTACTTTTTCGGTTTCATAATTTGAGGGAGCTGAGAATAGAGTCGTGCAAAATCCGATACGTTCCATCTGCAGTGTTATCACCACTAAGTGGATTACGCAGCTTAACTATTCGCACCCATAACACAGATTGGTCTGCGATGTCTATGGAATTTCATCGCGACTCGTTTCGAGGACTTACTGACTTGCGTGCTTTAGATTTGGGCGATAACAACATTTGGAACCTTCCGCCTGAAATATTTTGTCCCCTTTACAACCTGAAAGAGTTAAACGTAACACAAAATCGACTACAAGACATATCAAACTTAGGATTTTCTGATTGGGGCAATGGACCGACTGCCCCGGGTAAATCATGCAACACTGTTTTGGAAACATTGGATATGTCCTACAATGAAATAAGGGCACTACCTGATAATGGACTGTCGAGCTTACGTGCGCTTCAGAAATTATTTTTACAAAATAATAGAATATCATCTGTGGCCGATCGAGCATTTGTTGGTCTTAGTGATTTGCAAATCTTAAATTTATCGACAAATGCTTTGACTGCATTACCACCTGAAATGTTCCAATCTTCGAGAGATATTAAACAAATATATTTAAATAATAACACGTTGAGTGTTCTGGCTCCTGGATTATTGGAAGGATTGGATCAATTGCAAATATTGGATTTGTCAGTCAACGAGTTAACTAGTGAGTGGGTTAATAGAGATACATTTTCTGGACTAGTTCGCCTGATAGTTCTGAATTTGTCTTATAACAGAATTACAAAAATAGATACTTTGTTATTTCAAGATTTAAATAGCTTACAATTTTTAAGTTTGGAACATAACAATGTAGCGCGTGTAGCTGATGGTGCTTTTACTAATTTGAAAAACCTTCACTCGCTCTCACTTGCCCATAATAATATTATAGAAGTTGATAGCGGACATTTTTCTAATCTTTATGTATTGAATCAGTTATTTCTGGATGGCAACAGAATCACAAAAGTTGATTTAAGATCGTTTGAAAATATAACAAAACTTCATGACTTGGGCCTCAGCGGTAATCAGCTATCAGAAATACCAGAAGCAGTCAAAACACTTCGATTTCTGACATCATTGGATTTGGGAATGAATAGAATAACGAAAGTCACAATTTCACAGTTTGAGGGACTAGACGACCTTTATGGCTTACGTCTTGTCGGAAATAAAATTGAAAAGATATCTAAAGATACATTTGCCGCTTTACCGTCCTTACAAATACTTAACTTAGCTTCAAACAACATAGATCAAATTGACGATGGAGCTTTTGCTTCAAATCAACAGTTGAAAGCAATTGGATTGGATGGCAATAAACTTGTGGATTTAAAAGGCATATTTACGAGTACACAACCGCTTGTTTGGTTGAATGTTTCAAACAACGAGTTACTCTGGTTTGATTATAGTCATATTCCGACTAATCTTGAATGGTTGGATATGCATGAGAACAAAATTGAAAAGCTTGAGGATACGAAAGGACTAAAGGAATCGTGTTCAGTGAAAATGCTCGATGTTAGCTACAATAAACTACGTAGTATTGATGAATTTTCCTTTCCGAGTAGCATTGAAACCGTTGTTTTAAATAATAACAATATCGATAAAATTAGTCCGGAAACATTTCTACGAAAATATAATCTTAATAAGGTAATATTGTATGAAAATAAAATACGAACTTTGGAGCTTGGCGCTTTAGCAATATCAGCTGTTCCGGATGACAAAGATTTACCAGAGTTTTATATCAGTGAAAATCCATTTGTATGTGACTGTACAATGGAATGGCTGCAGACAATTAACCAATTAACCGAACCGAGACAACGGCCGAGAGTAATGGACTTAGAAAGCGTAAGGTGCTCTTTAACCCATTCACGAACCCGATCAGAAATGCTTTTGCTTGAAGTTAAATCATCAGAATTTTTATGTGAGTACGAGTCACATTGTTTCGCTGTTTGTCATTGTTGTGACTTTGACGCCTGTGATTGTAAGATGACTTGTCCTGATAGGTGCTCATGTTATCACGATCAAACTTGGACCACCACGAACGTGGTTGATTGTTCGAATGCTGACTATGATTTCGTACCGGACCGAATACCAATGGATGCGACCGAAATATACTTAGATGGAAACGATTTGAAAGAGTTAGGGAATCACGTTTTTATTGGCAAAAAGAAGTTACAAGTTTTGTATCTTAATAATAGTAATATAGATACAATACAAAATAGAACATTTAATGGTATTGAGTCATTGAGAATTCTTCATCTAGAAAATAATAACTTAGAAGTATTGAGAAATACTCAGTTTACGAGATTACCTAATTTGAATGAACTTTACCTAAGCGATAACAAGATAAAAGTTATAGAGAATGATACCTTTAATTATCTGCCTTCTCTGGAATTCTTAAATCTAGACAATAATGGTTACGTTGATTATATGCCATGGCGAGTCATTACAGACAATGATCCCCGCACTCGCGTCTCCGTAGACGGAAATAACTGGATATGCGATTGTAAAGACGTAAATCAACTAAATCAGTGGTTGTTGAAAAAGTCAAAAGATACGGAGAGTATGATGTGCTACTTTGCTCATGGACAAACTATGAACAAAACCATAGCAACAGTAGCAAAGGAATGTAAAATAGAAATCACCACGGAAGAGACCGGTACCGAAACTCTGAAGCGGTTATTCATCGAATCGAATGACGGTGTTGAAAATTACATTCCATATATCGCGGCAGTGTTGATAATAGCAATTATTCTTTTATTAATGTCTGCTTTGCTATTTATGTTCCGGGAGGATTTTAAGTTATGGATGCATTCAAGATATGGTATTAGAATGTTCAGTTCAACGCCGAAAGACATGAACGATAACAAAAACAAGCGCTTTGACGCTTTTTTTGTGTACAATCCACGAGATGACGATTTCGTGACTCGCGCGGTCAGTTCCGAACTAGAAAACATGGGACACACTTTATGTTTGCAACACAGAGACCTGCCGCTAGTTGAGAGGCGCTCTAGTGATAGTTTAGTGAGTGCTTCTGAAAGTTCAAAAAGACTTATTATAGTTTTATCAATAACTTTTCTTCAACAAGAGTGGTATTCAGCGGAATCAAATGCAGCTATACAAAGTGCAATCAATTCAGTGAATGTTAGGCATAGACGCCAAAAAATTATATTTCTAGTGACCACGGACTTAAGTGCCATAAACATTGATCCGGATTTAAAAGTGTTACTTAAAACGTGTACAGTGATAGTATGGGGTGAAAGAAATTGTTGGGAAAAGCTAAATTTTCGGTTACCGGACGTGGATGTGACTCTTCCAAATCGAACGCTACACAACGCGAATAATTTAAAAAGTGCTAATAGGGAAGCTTTTGGGCGACATGGGAATTTAAGGTACACAGCACCACCAACGTCTCACGATCCTTGGTATAAGTATGGGATGAATCCTCCTGGGCTGATGATGTCGAGTCCTATGCATTCGACTAGTGCTAGCGCTGAGGTATCTGCACGTAGTACGGAGGATGAGACGTGTTCGGTAGCGAGTAGTGAGGGCAGGCCCGATGATCGTTTACCTCATCACCATAGCTATGTATCTATTGATAACCACCAGTGTGAAGAACGTCCTCTCAGGCCTGCTCAACAAATTCCTATGTCGGCCACAACACATCCCAGAAAGACTTATTTTGTGTAACATCCATACATAATGTAAATAATATTGTAAAATTCTTATAAAATAATTGTAATACTTATCTGGCATATCTAAGAGATGTAGTTGTGTTTTAAAGCATATTCTTGTCGGTGCTGTATAATTAAATCTTATTATTATTTTGATTAGTGATTGGTTTTATATTAAGTATGCCAGATTTTTGTTTAGTGTACTATGAGTACCAAATATGTATATACCTATATAATAAATTCAGACTGTCTACATAGCATTTTTGTACCTGTTTGAATTATGCATTGTACTTTGTTGATAGACGACGAAATTAAACGTAGTTTCATACATTCCTCTTTGCCTACAATAGTTATTAATGTTCATATTTATTAGCAGGTACTGTATCTCGAAATACATTCAACTGTTATACTTAAGGTTCCTGTATAATTTTAAGCTCTGACATATTAATTGTTTGTGATAATGTTAGGTACTTATTTTGAATTTATTATGTGATGTGAGAACTGTACGACAATGTATTGTAAATATTATTAAATTAAAGGTATCGCAGAACTGAAATGTACCCTAGTCAATTGTAAATAGCTAACTGTAAGATATAAGAATAAATATATAACTTTGTGATGTAATTTTTAATTAGGATATAAAATTTTTCGTATTTATTACGCTTCCAAATGCAAAGTATGAATTAAATAATATTTTTACCTAATACATTGGCTTTTAATATTTTATGATAACTATTGATTTACTCAATAGTAGTAGCAGCAATCAGCAGCAGCCAGACATTTCGATTTTCTTACTTACTTGGGTATTTACATATTATCACGCCATCTCCTCGCGGGGTAGCCAGAGAGAACAGAATACCAAAAGGCTTTATTATTGCATACATAAATTTTGCTTATTCAAAATTCATAATTCTCTTCATACACGCTCGCCAGTTTTTTTTTTTTTTGTAGGACAAGTATATTATTAATTATATATTTTTTTACAATACACGAGAATTCTAGTAGTTAATCTATTTTAGTCGATGTTAAGCTTATTGTGAAATATTATTTAAATATGAAAACAGCACCTGCCCATGAGAATAATTCTTGTTACAAACATTCAATTATCAGAAACAAAGTAACTACACCCAGACGACAATTATTTATGTTTTGTATAATTGTCCGGTTTTGTAACCGTATAACACTCGGTACGGTTAGGTCAGTCTCAGTCCTTAAATCACAACACTATCTGTGCGGTTCTTAACAAAAATGTCTAACACACACGCTTTATATATATTATTTTTTCTCTGTAAAGTTAGGCGTTGGTAAAGTTTTAGGAATGTCAATTAACGTTTGATTTCACTGGTCTGCACAACCTTCATCAAAAGTTTTCGTTAAACACAAAGTGAAAAATGTGAAATCGAAAATAACAGTCAGGAGCAGGATTTGAACCTGCATCTTCTGGATACCGTCCAGATGCTTTACCAATTCAGCATCTGGACGGTATCCAGAAGATGCAGGTTCAAATCCTGCTCCTGACTGTTATTTTCGATTTCACATTTTTTACTTTGTGTTTAATGTATAGTGCTAAGTATGTCAAATGCTAAAAATATATATAAAAAATATCTAAAAAAGTTTTCGTATTAAAATCGTTACTTAGTATTATAAATGCGACAGTGTTTTTGTTTGTTTGTAACGCTTTAACGCTGTAAGTACTGAACCGATAATTTTGTATAGTTTTTAAATATAGCAGGGTAGGCAGACGTGTATTACACACCCACGGTTCGCCAGCTATGTTTAAGTCCCACGTAACACGGGGCGAGCCCATTGCCGTCTACCGGGCACATTTCCTAACTCCGGGCTGTTACTAAGAATTTGTCTTTTTACGAAAAAGCACAATAACACTGCTCGAGCCGGCGATCGAACCCAAGACCTCATCAGTCAGATCAGATCAGCAGTCGCTCACAGTACCGTTGTACCACCGAGCATTGTATACTTTTTTATCTCGAAAAAAGGAATTGTATACATGGCATAGCTATTTTTGCATAATAACGATAATATAATTAATGTACCGTAGAGTGATGTATTTGTATTATGAAACGCACGCAGACAGAGTCACGGACAGAAACAAGTCAAATATAATATAACAAGATTTTTTCATAAAATCATATCTTAAATCGAACAGGTGATAGAAAAGGGTAAACGTCAAAGAATTGCATCACTAAATAATCAATTTACCGAAACTCTTTGTTCGCCCATCTAGAGTTAAATGTATAAATATTTATTTTATCTAAATTGATCGATACGGATAAGATCACGCCTGGGCCCGTACGATTTTAATTTAAAAAGCAACCGCGACAGTGCGCTCGCGCCGATGGCCCGCTGCGAAATTATAAATCATCTACCGAACACTCCGAAGATGAATAAACAGCATTTTAATTGACTTTTGATTACAGCCATGTCTCTTCATTGTTAAGTAACATTTAAATAACTAGAGCAATCGATTACGCGTTAATACACTACACATGTCAGGTTTTATTTGATACTTTAATAAAAAGTAGATAATTATATTGATTGAAACAGCGTACACCTTTTATTATTACAGGTACTCGTATTTAATAATAATTTTGGATATCAATGGTTGAATAAACATTGGATAAATATGATTTAAAATATATTGAATTCCTTCGTTCGAAGTCATGTACGATAGCTTAGCATAGAATTTGTTTTTATTTACTTTTGTCTAATTGTACTAAATAATGTAAAATATACACGCTGTTTGCATGAAACTATTTATTATTATAAAAGGTTTATTTTAACAAAATTAATAAAAGTAAAATAGAGGGTTTACTTCTATAAAAGGTTTTTTTTTGTAAGCTTGTAAGTACGATTAATTAATGAGAAATGTTAATATGTTTGATACATTTCTATATCTAGTTAAATTTTTTGCAGTTGCTTAGTTAAATGAGAGATATAAAATTAAATTATTAATTTTAATTAACGTCTAATTTATTATCTCTATAAAAACGGCGAATATTTTAATCTAATCGGTAAGTTGTATGGATACAATTTCAAATGTCGAAGGTTGTTTAGGATTTAAATGGGCGCTATAAAATAGTTTCATGTCCATAAGGCTCTGGTCATCAATTCAAGCGCCAACGTTGTGACAATAGCCACTCATCACCTTTTTTCCTCGTGCAATACGATATCTGATCGTTTATTGTCTACGGACTATTCAAAACCCGTTCCAAATGGCTCTTATACGTTGTGATCTTAGGTGGGAAATATTCGAATCGAAGTGACAATTGATTATGTCTCTGGCGGAGACAAAAAGCGGAATAGTCCGATTAGTTATGTCGTCGACTGGAAACAATAGATTGGTTCTGGTTTATGATTCAATAAACGTTTATGTTCCTTTAAACAGCTTTTTAGTTGTGGTGAAGTTGAGATTGTGATGATATCGGTATCAACACATATTTGTTATACAAATATTAGGGGCAGTTTGTATGAATAGCTGGGACTCAGATCAGTGACATTAAAAGTATAGTCTACGACTGGTTTTGTCCTAAAAATGTCTGCATATGTAGAGTGCTGAAACACGCTCTACCAAATTGATGCGATATATATTATGTCTATAAATTTATTTAGGGTTGCATTTACAATTTAATCATCAAAATATATAATAAGATTTTCTCAATCTGGGATTGATGATGCGCGTGGGAGCGTAAATGAAGATTGCGTCTTTTAAACGACAAGTTAAATGTATCGTATCCTCATTAAATGATAGTTCTATACCGTATTCGTGACCGCCCATAGCTATCCAAAATCGTAAAGTCTGGGACCCATTACAGTTTAAAGAATTGTTTATGTACTTGAATAATTTGCGTAGGACGTTGGGACGTTGTAACAAATTATTGTTCTCGTAACTCTATTAAAAAAAAAGCTAATAAACCTAATAACGATTATAATTTCAAATTGATATCAGTATTTTTATTGTTATGATGCATACATTTCTAACAACTATGGTATTTATTTAATTGCATATGTTTAATAGTAGATTGGAAGTTACAATAACTAGTAGGCAATACGTTAGCCAATATTCAAGAGGCCATGTTGGTAATAATTAGGGTTGCAGCTGTTTCCGTCGGTAGGCGGAGCTACGTGTTTTTTTAATAATGTTTCACTGTTATTGGTAGCGCTAAAGGAAAGAATTACAAATTTAAATTCGCTAGGGAATCATCCGTGACAGTGTGGAAAGACATGAATGCCACGCATGTGTTTGTTTCAAAGTTTTATTCTTATTTTAGAAAAAATAATGCATTAAGCTTGTAATAAAAACTATGAGAAACTAATGTATTTCCATTAAAGTTAAATTAATTAATCTCGATCTCTTGTGCAAAACGTAATTTTATAGTATTTTTAATGATTTCTCAGCTTTTAAATTTAATTTATGGGCACTAAATGTGATAATTAGCCAGAAACCAGCAGCTTCTTGTACAACATGTAATAAAATGTTATTTATGAAAACTGGTATTGGTCGTTCAAGAAGTTTTTTCTACCGTAACACACAAGTCTCGTTTCACGGAGGACACTAGGATCACAAAGCATATAATAGAATACACAGTAAATTAATTATATATGTTTATTACATACTAGCTGCTACCCGCGACACCGCATGCATGTTATTTTTTTTCTGCGTGGATCCTTAATTATTTTTCCAAAACAAAAGTAGCCTGTTACTCCTTATCTGCCAGTCCTATCCAAATCGGTAACGCCGTTTTGGTGATTAGCCGGAACAAACAGTCAGACAGACAGATAAAAATTCAAAAATAGTTTTTTTTTGCTATGAGTACCATTTAGTCAAAAAATAACATTACAATCATATCCATTATTTGTGTGTATAAGTAAATGTATGATTATTTACTAGCTCTTTATGTATGGAATTTAAGCTTTTAAAAGGACACAGAAAATACGGCCACCGTATGGAATAGATATTTTTATTTTATTTTATATACTAGCTGCAACTTATGATTCAGTTAAAATTTTCAATTCCAAATATACCTCTATAACTTACCCGATATAAGCTAACCCTAGTAATCATGATCAGCACTCGTGTGTGTACACTACCGCTGCATTACCGGGGCAGTTAAATTATGTACTTACTTACTTATCATCACGCCATCTCCCTTGTGGGGTAGTCAGAGAGAACAGAGTGCCAAGAGGCTCTATTCTTACATACATATCTCGCTTCCTCAACATTCATAATTCTCTTCATACGCTCGCCGGTTTCGGAAACTCCTGACTCCACCTTTCTTCAATACATGACCGATTTGGTCTAGGTGAGTCTCGGTCTTCCCCTGTACCTACATCCTTCCACTTTCGCATTGTATATCTTCTTAACCAGTCGGTCGTCCGGCATTATTTCCACATGTCCGAACCATCGGAGCATTCCTTTTTGCATCTTTACACCAATACTCTAAAAAAAAACACGTTAAATTATGTCCTATGTAAAAGTTTTACTATATATCATTGGCAGTATCTCGTTCTGTGATTTTTTTTAACTATCAAGTTTTATCATTATTATAAACACCAGCCTGAGCACCGTGAAACGAGGTTTAAGCTGAACGCTAGTTTAAAGGTATATTACCGTCTCAAGCTACCACGCCTCGCGCAAGTCGTTCAATTAACGACAGAACCTACATGATAAAACTAACTACACTTTTCATTATCTAAAAAGTTGTCATTTACCCGTAAAGCTATTTTATTGATATACTTTAAAACAGTGATGTCATATAAACTACATACCTTCATGTGAAATAATTAAATATTATGCTATTGATATTATGCTTATATATTATATATATGCGTATACATTATTATATAATATGGTGGAGACACATAGTTTGTAAATGTAGGAAAGTCTCCACAATCCAAAGTTTGTAGATAAGCACTGAAGCGATCAAGTTGTTTGCAAAGTTACGGTAACTCTAAATTAGTTAGCAGTCAGCTAATAGTGAGCCACAGAATGTTTGCTTAGAGCCAAAGGAATGCATTATTAGTGTTTAGAGATGAGTTGTGCACGACAGAGATTTGCGTAGATAACACTCCGGACGTTCTTTGAGATAAAGTATCCTAATCCAAGATTGTGTAAACACACGGTGATAATGTTTGCTTCTGGTTACTAGTGGATGAGTCATTTTAAGCTCAATGTTGCACACAATATCTTCATTGAATTTTGCATGATGTTATCAAAGGAGTTTGCACTTTCGTTTAATCAATATTCTATACCTATTTAGGATAATTATATACATTTTTACTAATGTACACTGATGCCACTTGAGTGTTGAGACTTCGTTTCCGGATCAAACAGATATTTGGTTTAGAAAAATGTTCTGAGTCTGGCCTAATTATGTCCGTTTATTGTGTAAAGATAAATAAATTTGCGACACAGGAATTGTACCTTCGCGAACTATATCTATTTAATGACGAAATTTAAAAGAAATTATATTTATTTGATAACTGGTTTATATATTTCAACGAAACATTAATATATTATTATCTAGATTTGTGTTACTTTATCAACATTGCTATTGCCGCATTTATTGCACTGTCAACATGTAAATAATGTGAATTCAAATTCCTTTTTTTGTAGTATCACGTCTTTATCCTTGAAAAGATATGCACTATCTTACTCGTCCACATGTCGCATTTCCAATTTAGTCCAAAGTAATTGGAGACGATCCTTGCCGTATACTGGGAACAGTTCTAACCTCCCAACACTTCGTAAATAATTCCCAGATAAAACAAACTCGGTACAAACTCTTCACTTCAGCAACACCTTTAGAAAGAACCAGGATTCGACGCGTAGGTCTTTGCAACGAAAATATGAAAACTGTGACGAGTATCTCACTAGGACAATAAGGTAGTTTCGCTCACTCACACCAGCTCAAATGATATAGTTTATAATTTTTGTGCCGCTGAGCTAGACAAACTATATTTTAATAAGCAATTTATATTCAATAAAATATATCAACAAAAAAAATAAGGAGAACCAAACTAAACTAATCCTTTTATAATAAAAACTAATATTATTATGATCATTTAAACGAATCTTAGAGCTAGAGGACTAAAACTAATTCAAGTGACATTCTACCGTCTGCAACATGCCCAAGATATTGGATAGCGAGGTTAATCCTTTGGCCAAGGTAAAAACCAGCATTTTGGTCACGTGTAGCCTCTACAAGCTTCCCCGCTATATATTTATAGATTTTAAAAGCCACCAGGTCCCCCCTCTTTCCCAAACGGCACAAATAAAAAACCTCTGTTAAGGTTATACAAGTATAATATAAAAATTAATAAAGTCGAACGCTGAATTTGAATAATATTGTGGCTTAGAAAAATGTTGACATATGTGCAAATAAATTAGAGGGGTGTGTTGTGATATAATATATGAATGAAATTGAATAATGTGCTGCTTAGGGAACAAAATACCGCAACTTTATTGCTCTCTTAGGATGTTTGTCAGCGTGTGTGTTGTCATTTGCTAGCCTCCTAAATGACTCGCTCCTAGAAATTATAGCGAAATGTTAGCTGCATAATTTTCATTTCCAGAATAATAAGCACTTAAATGAAAAAGAAGTATATTATATCAAATTCACCGAATGTATTTGGAGATTAAAACAAAAAACTTGCATACTCTTCAGCTTTATTCACTTAACGATAATATTTTTTCTTGTGACATCCTTTTAAAATGAAATAAAATCCATATAATGCTCCAAGCCAAGCTCGATCTACCTGTAAAATCGCAATAAAATTCATACAGTAATTTTAGAGATATGCTCCAACAAACGGGCAGATAAACAAAAAAAAATAAAAACATTATTTTGTTTTCTATTACTTCTTCTATTTCTTATAGGTGCTTCAATGTACAGACACAATAACTCATACTGTCACCCTGTGGAACAAAATTAATTTCTACTCAATAATAGACATCCACAACAAATCTCAAGTTTTCCGGGAAAATAGTAAGCACTTCTTTGACTTTAGAACTCTTTTTAGTCTGACTTTAGAAATTGCAAATAACATAAATTTTTAAAAAAGATTTTTGATAGCTGCGTACCGTGGTGTAACGAAATGAATTCTCCTTTAACTAAACAAAAAGGTTCTCTAGAATGTCTTTTAGTTTCCGTCGAGTCCTTCGGCGATTGACTTTGCATTTTACCGCCATAACAATAGCTCTGCGCTACTCTATCTTTTTATAGCCGTCACGGTGCCTGAATTACCTAATTAACGAGATTATTCGAACTTCGTGGACGTCCTGTCGCTTCTAAATGTGATTAAGTACTGTAAACAATATAAATAAATTGTTCTTATCTGTATAATTAATTTAAGTTTTTGTAACATTTAAAATTTTTTATCATTTAGTTACATTTTAAAATTAAATACTCTATATTTATGACGGGTTCATGTGCATTGATATGTACGGGAAGATATTTGATTAAAACCTTTTCTTTTGTAAAGGCAGGAGAAAATGTACCTAACCTATTATATGGTTGTAGATATATACTAATGTGTTCTATACTTGCCTTATGTTACCAAAGTCCATGAGCGGCGGTTACCACTTACCATCAGGTGGGCCATTTGCTCGTCTGCCATCATTGGTAATAAGAAAAAAATAAAAAAAACATGTGCACCTACAACATAACAGCAACAACAACAGCAACACCGTACTTCTCAACTCCTTCCAAAGGTAGAGGCAGAGATTGCTTATAGCAATAAGAAATTTTGTACACACTTAATCATAGTTTTAGTTTTTAATATAAATTTAGTGTTAAAGTGTATTCTATTTTATTCTAACAGCACATCCTGTCGTTCAGGTTAACGAATAGGATAGTGTGGGGCTTCACCCACCAAATAAACGCATTTCTCAACCACGAAATGAAATGATGAACAACAGCTTGGCAGTGTCCATGCACTTGTTTGTTACTATTGATAAAAAGGAATTAATTAACGACAAGTGGTCACAAGTGCTACCTCTATCAGTCACTTGATTGTTACACCCGACCAGTACCCCAATATACATCCCATTGAAACAGACCCCTATAAATATAATGCACATTTGGTACGACTCGATACAAAAGATTAAAAAGCGGGATCGCATAAAAAACATCCGCGGTTATCTATTAATATCTAGTTATAGAAACTCATACAGATGTTACTAAAATAATAATCCCTAGTGGCGCGATTGCGACACGAACTGATGATCGTGTGTTAAAAAAATATTATCTTTACCCGAACGGTAAGTTAAAGATAGTTAGCGATAGTTCCGTTAAACAAATGTGCGCTCACAAATAGTCAACATTTATTTTTAGAGAACTGATAGAAAAAAAATATTTTGTAAAAATTTGTCTCAATACTTCATGCTATTTATTACTGGAAATTAAAGGGCTATATTAAAACTAAGTAATATGTAGTTCAGGTGGTAGAATTTTTGTATTTATTGAAAGTGCACCTTTCGTTTCTTTTATTTGTTTGTTTAGTTTTATCATAGAAACGTTATAGAATGCATCAGTATACTAAAAAGATATCTATTACTTTATAATTCTTCCTTGAGCTAAATAATCGTTTTTAAGGAAGTGTAAGTTTACTAGAAAGTACTCTCTATATTCCTAAGGCTACAAACCGTTAACACTTATCTTTAGGTGAGTCGTGAGGTGTCTATCGCCGTTGAATAAAAATACATAGTATCACGCCTGTATCCCAGAAGAAGTAGGCAGAGATGTATTACACATAGTGGGCGAGCCTATTGCCGTCTACCGGGCACATTTTTAAACTCCGGCCTGCTACTGAGAATTTTTCTTTTTGCGAAAAAGCTCTATCACACTTGCCTGACCAGAAGATCGAATCCGAGACATCATGATCAGCAGTCGCTCAGACTACCGTTGCACCACCGTGGCGGTAAAAAGACATCTATTACAAAAAGCATAATTTGCAATCGTTACACTGACAACAAAATACGATGCTTTTAATTCATAAAATACAGACGTAGCAACAGCTGGTGTTTATATACGAAACTCAATACTCCCTCAGTAGCTAGTAAGGGGAATATGTGAGTATAATAACTACATACACAAGTAGTCGTGTTTCAATAGAAGAAACACAAAGATAAATGCGCGTGGTTTGTACACAAAAAGAGGATAGCATCGAAAGATCAGTCAGTGGCAACAAGTTCGAAATTATTTCCTGTTTCGAGACACACCCATGTGCTATTGCCAACAAATCGCTTAAGAAAATATCACATTACAGTTTATGTGCGCGAGTATTGAATGCGCGGATGTTGAAGCTTTGGGAGATTTCGGGCGCCTTTTTGTGTTCTTTCGAGAGCATTACAAGATATTAAATGACTGCGGCTGAGGCCAATTAATGTGAATTGCACAATGGCTTACGATGGGCGTGCAGCACAGTTCCGACCGGAAAGGTTCAATCTCGATACACAATCGAACG
This sequence comes from Leucoma salicis, assembly GCA_948253155.1. Lineage (NCBI taxonomy): Eukaryota > Metazoa > Arthropoda > Insecta > Lepidoptera > Erebidae > Leucoma > Leucoma salicis. Next base: position 17,925,170 of record OX411815.1, on the reverse strand, counting down.
AAATACGATCCCGTGCGAGGTACAAGCCACCTGTATCTTGCTGTTCTATAATGAAAGCGAATTTTCGCTCTGATTTCTCTGGTGACAATTATTGAACTTTTAATAAACTTGTTTTATTGACCTTGTTGCGACACTATTTTAGAAAAGGCGGACGTCAGAAACACAGCGGGATAAAATAATTTGTCGCGGTGTGTTTAGGGCACAGTAGGTGGTGTCTATCTAATTAACGAACAGGTTGAAAATTTCAAATATGAGCTGGTAACATTGGCACAGATTTATAGATAAATATTTAATCTGTTATTACACTTTTAACCCGATTCACAATAAATATGTTAACATAAAAAATGTATTAAGCAGGTATTTATTTTTTTACTTTTGCAATTCTTAGAAATAAATATTCACGGACATTTCACACAACGTCCTCTGGTTCCAAACTAAGCTTAACGCGTGTGCTATGGGTACCAGATTACGGATATAATACATACGTATATTACTTTATTTTTGTAAATACATATATATAATAGATAGAAAACACACATATACCTATGTTCATCTCAGAAATAATTGTCTTGAGTGCAAATCGAACCCACGACTTCGTGCACGGAAGTCGATTACACTACCGACTACGCCACGAGGCCCGTATATTGTGCAATAATTTGAATGGTATAAAGAAATTAAAACACCATGATATATGACTCGAAATACGTTCTCATGCTAATAGTGACTGTTAATTTTAGCTCAAGGCACCAATATAATACCAAGAATCTAGAGGCTGAAGAGACGCTTTACCTACCACATAATATATAACTCTATATCTATACAAGCGCATAGCCCTTGTAGAGTTGTGTAGAGCTAACATCAATGATGTCGTAACTCACAGACGAATAATGGCTTATTGTGACGATCGCACAGGATGACCTAACAGTTTCCATGTTATAAAATGTTCTTCAATATAAGTATATTTTCTAATTCTAACGGTATGTTCATTTGAAGCACTTTTTGTATTGGTCTATATAACTTTCTTTTTTAACCCTTTTTCTGTTCCACTTGTGGACATGATTCAACTCTCATGGTGAGAGGGATTAGGCCATAATCCATCACGCTGGCCCAGTGTGGGTTGGCAGCCTGTACAAGGCGTCGAGAAAAGTATGTTTACTCTTTACTCACGTTTTCCTTCATAAAGCAGTGATACATTGTAAATTTGTTTACCATACCGAAAAATCTGGTAAGTCAGAGGTGTGTGCCGTACTAAGTCTGATCTTTGGACTGGGGATCGAACTTGATACCACTGTCTTTGAAGTCCTTGGTTTTACCACTAGGCTATCACTGTTACATATTATCTGGCCTTTATTTTTGTAAAGACGGGAAATAATGTAGCAAACCGTACACCCTGTCATTCGGGGGTGTGCGGGTAGTGTGGGGCCCTGATCCACTAAATAAACTCGCCGTGTGGCGTCTCTCCGCCTGTATTGGTGGACCACTGGAACTGTGTGATATTACTTCAGTGATAAACTTTTTTTTAATATTATTTTTATTGTCTGTTTGTTCGTTCGCGCATTACGCAAAATCTACTGAACGGCCTTTGATTTTTATTTGGTAGCTCTTGATTAGACTTAAAAACTGGTATATATTTTATCCCGCTACTATATCGGGAACCTGAGATATAACCTAAAAACTAGCTCTTGACTGCGGCGAGCAAAGGCAAGTAATTAATATTTTTTTTGAAAAAGTTATTTTTATTAACGTTCATTTATCATTTGAACACCAAAATAATAATACTTATTAATAAAAATAAATTAATCAACGATGAAAATTACTCATTACAAGATAGATATAAAGTATTTTGTTTTGGTTTAAGTTACGGAAATAATATAAAATTATCAATATACGAAGTGCCGCGCCGAATGCCGCAAATACAAATACGTGCTTATACAGTGGACATCACTATCGAGTATTCAGATAGCATTGTGTTTATGGCACCTATAAATAGATTCTGCCCGCGACTTCAGAGTACATCTCTCTACTACGGCACACTAATTAATTCTATGTAAAAATAGCTATCTCGCGGGAATCATTTATTTTGCTGGTATGAAAAGTAGCCTATCTCCTTTTCTGTGTTCCAAAATTAAATATGTATGCAATTTTTTTATGAAGATTAGTTCAGTAGTTCAGCGTGAAAGCGTTACAGACAAATATAAATACTCACTTTCACATTTATAATGATATAATGACGGTGTTAAGCAGTAAAGACAAAATATGTGATGTGGAGATTGGGTATGACCGAAGGTCAGTGCGACAACTCAACGGCTAAGAGCACTTCCCCGGATTGGAAGGGACGCAGGTTCGATTCCCGCTCGCACTAAAGTTCTCTTTTTCCACATTCACAAATAATTTGTACTTTAAAGTAGCTGAGCATGTCAAGTACTAAAATATAGATCAAAATGTTAAGCAGTGCTAAGTGTTATCGTGAAGTATTGATTCTCTTCTATTGATAATATGAGACTTTATCATTCTTCGTAAGCTAAATACGGGTAAAATATTTACAACTTTGTTCAGAAAGTTGAACAAAATTATTAGTCTTTTCTTTTATTAGTATCATTTGTAATACTTTACGCAGGATGGATGTGATCATGATAGCCATGGCTAACTATGTTGGCGGTGATGATAGAGAGTTTGTCAGTACTAACTAATTCTTGCCTGTATCATACTCAAAACGCAATGAACTTAAAGTTAGTTTGGACTAGCCCCATGGAGTGTTTAAATCTAATATAAAGTACTATGCCATCTACTAAGCCATGAGTAATCTATAGCTTACATAGCTTATAGGCAATTGCAATTATTAACAACCAGGCTATCGACGATATTAAGCCACCTACAGTGCAGTAAGTCTATAGTTGGGTGCAGCATAATGGTTTTCATGTGAGTATTTTGTTTTATTACAATGCCAAAAAGACTAATAAATAACATCTGATATATAGAAATATTGAAAACCGAGTTTATAATTAAATTAATTTTTAATTCAGATTTTGTCTTAATTTCTATTATGAAACTACTAGTCAACCCATGCGGAATTCCGCATCCATTAAAGGACCTCTTCTTGGATGTTTTTCAAATCTAAAATTGAAGAGAAGAAGTTATTAGCCGGCACGATAACCTTTAAAATGAGGGCTAAATCATGGAATTTAATAAACGAATAAGGAAGATCTCGCGGTACGACAGAAAAAAAGGCTAGAGAAATAATAATTATAAAATAGATAAAAAGTATAATATTCAATAATTGTGAGTTATTCATCGTCTCTGTCTATAATCCTATTATTTTTTTCTTTTTCTTTTAAAAGTATGAAATTATGAAACACATGTTATTCAATAATTAAAAAAATATTAATAAGCAATACTGTTGATGTATTGAATACTTTTAAGCAACAGTCAGTACTGCCAACATCACATCACGCCGTGCATATCCGTACGAGTTTTAAATGAGAACCTTTCAGTTTTCAGTTGCCTATGTTGTGTGTAGAGAAACTAAGAGAGGGCGCTATCCTGTACTAAAAAATTTGAAAATTTAGGATTTGAAAATAGAAATTGATAAAGCGGTTGTATTTTGAGGACATGTATTTCGTATATTATAAATTACATTTTTTTTTAATCTTTATTTAATTTTAGAGGCTTCTAATCAAGTTTTTACATTTATTCAAGTATTTACATTTATGCTATGCCTCTACTTTTGATTAAAAGATATACGTTGGACTAATTTTCGTTAGAGTTGCGTGGAATTCTTTGACTTCAGCTTGGCCATCATTTCAGGGGCTACCTGACTTAAAGAGTCTAGCTCAGTCGCTTGTATTTCTAAAAGTCCTTTTATCAGCACTCTCTGTAAATATAGCCGTGAATACGTTATAGGTATATTTGGCACAAGTTGAGAGATAGAGGACTTCTTTTAACATCCACAAGCTACAGTAAAGTCCATCCATCCATCCATCAGCCTTTTAAAGTCCACTGCTGGACGTAGGCCTCCCCAAGAATGGGGGATAGTGCCGTAATCGCCACGCTTGGCAGGCGGGGTGGCGATCGCAGTGGATGTTGTTAATACTCGAAAGGGTGCTGCTGCCCACTCCACCGGTATTCCCTCAGTCGGCTCTTACGACTCCCACGGGTGGAGAGGGGTGAGACAATTCTAAAGCCAGCCCCACGCGTTTGACAGTAAAGTAAATTTAACTATTATTAATGGTATTGAAAGAGATAAATAATTATTTAATTTAAACGGATTTCGACATACCAGTGCGCTGTGTCTGCTTGAGAGCTGGCTGGCCTGTTAGCGAGTTATTATATGCCACAGTATTACTACACTATGTTTAATATATATATTTTTAATTAATAGCGTTTTGTTAAGTAATTTTAACTAACCCAGAACCTAGGAGTCCCAACTTTATTAGAGAGTATATACTTAGAGTTTATTATTGATCTCTTAGCAGTTTTTTTTTCATTCTTTTAACTGTCCCACTATTGGGGACGGGTCTTCTCTCATATTGGGAGGGATATAGGCTGCAATCCACCACACTTGCCCAGTGCCGGTCGTCAGTTTCTTTAATACATGTTTATTTGTCAAACCTATATTTATGTTCTAAATTTTAGAGACACCGATTCAAGTGTTTTACAAAAATTTTGTAAACTAAATATTCAAAATGCATTTAACTTTACAATTCTAATTGCTTTCAATTTTATGGCTGTTTGGTCATCTTATCAAATAAAATGTTACGCGGCATATAATTAATAAGATTTAATCATAAAATAGAATAAGATTATCACCAAGCTCGCGTTTTAAACTGTTATTAAATAGACAAGGAAGGAGTTATTACGATTTGTAAAGGCGAGTTTTATTAAATTTCACTCCGGGTGACTTTGACAAGTTGGGCTATACTAGTCATAAACTGGATGTTGTCAGTAAATGACAGTCTATTAAAGTCTCGTATTCACTTAGTAAACATTTTATTTAAATACAGTAGGTATCAGATTCATTATTTAAAAGAGTTTCAGATGCCATTATTATGTTTTGGAAATGAGTAACAATTATTCGCAATCCACTGCACAGATGGCGAGTGGTTTAGATACCAGCCTCCCGCTCGAGTGTTGAGGGTTCGATTCCCACACAGGACAACTCTTTGTGTGATCCACAAATGGTTGTTCTGAGTCTGGGTGTACTTTGTGTCCGTGAAATTGTATGTTTGTAAAGTCCCCCGAGATATTAGTATTATTTCTTAGTGAAAGGTGTTATCGTTTTTAAAAATAAATAAATGAAAAGAACATTAGTGATTCGATTTTTTTTTTAATGTGGATGAATTGTTTATATGTATAGGAATAAAGTATAGGATATAGAATAGGTACATAGATATATAATGAGAAGTAAGCTTTATTACAGAGATTATATCATTTAGAATGTGATTTTTAGCATTATACAATCATGATAAACTATTTTAAACATAGCATCACGCCTGTATTCCCCAAAGGGGTAGGCAGAGGTGTATTACATACACACAAATCGCCAGCTATGTTTAAGTCTCAAGTAATAGGGGGCGAGCCTATTGCCGTCTACCGGGCACATTTCCAAACTCCGGACTGCTACTGAGAATTTTTCTTTTTACAAAAAAGCTCAATAACAATGACCGTCCCGGGGATCGAATCCGAGACCTAATGATCAGCAGTAGCTTACACCACCGCTGCACCACAGAGGCAGTTAAAAAAAACTAGAAACGGTTGACCTTAAAGGCCATCCCTGTAACTTCCCGCTAATTTGATACTTAAGCGCTCAAAATTGCACTTATTACGTTTTTGAGCTCTTCGAGCTCTCGCTTTGAGATTTAATAAAATTATTCACCATTCGTTGAATTTTAAAATTGCAATAAATTTTGAATGAATGAACAGATATTCTCGTAGGTTACGGCATTCGATGCAGCTTTTTGAGTTCTTTGAAGAATCTTAAGGTTCAAACTGGTCAGACTTAAAATTTCATAGAAATTCTGAAAAAACATTTTTTAAATTTTTTCGACAACGATATCTCACGAACTAATCAACCGATTTTGACCGGACTGCCGGCGATCGACGTCGTTTTTTTTGATGTTAAGAGCTGATTAGTTTGGAATCGATCGGTAAAACCGTTTAAAAGTCACTCCAAAAAAATCACATTTAAAAAAAAAATTGTAGCTTTTTAGATTTCTCAAGATCTACCGATTCGAATCGGTCCTAATTGTATTCAAAATCTAAGTTTGGTCAAGTCCTTTCAAATAACGCCAACTCCAATGAAATTGGTCAACCCGTTCAAAAGCTATGAGAGGTTTACATACGGCCACACACACACACACACGCACACGCACACACACTCACACGCACAGGCATACAGACATCATCGCGAAAACATTCGGGGAAGCTTTCTAGGACCTCAAAACGTCAACATTCGTTGAAAACTCGATTTTTGAAAAACGGGGTAAACCCAATAACATCCCAATTTTTGAAAATTTTCAATTTTCTTAGCGGAAAGTTAATAAAGCTAAGCGGTAAAACTTTCTGAAACATTAACACTTACGTTATGTCTACGAAACTATTGTATCATAATAACTATCTTAATATTGTTAAATTAGTGAATACGTGGCTTTATGATTTTATAGAGATTATAATTCTTTAGAATTTCATGCATATTTCTAATTTGTTCAAGTAAATAAATAAGTATAACGTGGATCGTAAACGTCGTCTCTGCAACAGGTATTTTTAACACGCATGTAAAAATATAGCATTATGTAGTCAAAAACAGATAGGTATAGAAAAGTAAATCTCGTTTTTAATGAAATAATTGGATTTTTCTTTATATAAAGGCCTTCATTATCGCACTGCTAGGCGAACATCCTCGAATGTAACATAGTTCCAGTGGCCCGCCAATAAAGGCGGAGAGACGGCACACGGCGGGTTTCTATAGTGGGTGAAGGCCCCACACTACCTTGTTCGTTGCCCCGAACGACGGGGTGTGCGGTTAGGAACATTTTTTCCCGCCTAAACAAAAAAAAGGCGAACATCCTCGAGCCATAATGAGAGGAAAACTTGTCTCCTATACCACGTTAACTAGAAGAGTTAAGATTGGGTTTTCTTTAGAGCTTATCTTCTCATTCAGACATTGCTTGCTTAAATTCCTTAGTGGAACTGAAAGGCTAAGGAGGCACTAAAAATAAAAAAAACGCCACTACTCTATTCTTTCAAGAGAATTTTAAGTGGCGATTTGGGTAGTAAGCAGGTAATTTCAAATTTCACTGCTAAACGAACAATATTCAGATTTATCAGTCAATATTACGCTCATATTAACGACGTATTGTTAAGGTAAAATTATTATGACTATACTAGAATATATTAACGTTTTTAAGATATATATAATTCTGTACAAGCAACCATTTTGTGTAGTGCGCTGCGCGGTACATAAGAAGATAATCTTAGTGCATACACAATAAAACGAATCGCGCTTTGCACAGTACGTTTTGATGGAACACAACGGGCTCGAGCCGATCAAAACAGTACTCATTTCATAGCATTTTGTTAAACTCGAAGGAAGATGTCTGTTTTTAGCAACACCGTGGATTACATTAGCAAAGAATTTAAATTTTGGTGATACATCTAATAAATTATTTAAACTTAAGTAAACGATGTATTTAAGCAAAATAAAATCAGCAAATGAAAATACATACATTTTATCGCAGTATTTTTTTTACTTAGTTTAGGAGGATTGTCAAGCGCATCCTACCGATACATAATTTAGTTCTAATACGTCATTGTGCTGACGTGAAACCGTCTATTAATAATTTATATTTACAATTCATATTATCAAAACTATGTATATAGTTTCAACATTAATTCTAATAAATAAAGTGCCTATCTGATAGTTTTATCACACTGAAAAATCTTTCTCTCATGATCTCAATCAAATTTCATTATTGGTTAATCAAGTTACTGTGATTAAAAAATAATAAAATAATGTATAAAAATCTCTTGATATCCAGAAGCTAACTCTCCAGAACAGATAAGTCTCTTTATGAATATTTGCAGCATGCCCATAAAAGTATATAATATTCAATCGATTAATTGATTGATTGAATATTCACAAGACAGCGTCAGATCCCGCGCTGAAGAACTCAAAGCGCCGCCATGTTTGCATTTCGAAGCGCAAGGAACCTATGTTTAAGTTGACTTGGGAATTATATCGCAGCGATTAGTGTAATAACTGGTTGGCTCTCAAGGCTTTTTCTTGTATCAGCGCATGCGCTTTCATTTCAAAATCCCTTCGCAACACAACGTCGATTTCGATTGTTCGAATCGATCGCATTGTTTTAGTGTTATAAAATTGATTTGCTTATTTTTATTATAAAATAACTTTGCTGGTATTCTTGGTATTTTTATATATACATTGCAGAGTATCCAATACAGATAATAGTTTAAATCGCTACTAAATTACAGAGTCTTAGTGTCGTGTTTTAATATATGTACCTATATTTAAAAATATATTGTCCTTGTCAACATCAACGACTTCACAAATATTCTTATTGGCTGATACGAAGCAAAAAAGAATTAATTTAGTCAAGACTGTCATCGAAAGTTGTTATAGTAAATATGGGGAGTCAGTACCCTTGAAATCCTTACGACAACAGACAGATTGATATTCAGCTAAATCTTTATTCTGGAAAAGCTAAAACTATTGGGAATAATAAGGATTGAGGGGAGGATGATGATCAGCACCTACCAATAAAATATGAAATGCGCTATGAAATCACAGCAATGCCAATTAATGCATCACAATGTCATTGAGTTGGAATATTGCGTAGTGGTCGGTTTATTTATGCATGAACACGCTCTACACAAGCCAGGCCATGAGCATCTATCTTAAATTATTACGTTTCCCTAATAGACGAGTTTTATAGAGTATATTGATTGCTGCCTTTATAAGCATGGTGTGTTCCTGGTCCAGAGCCCGCGCAGTAATGTAGTAGTGTCCTATATTGTCTCGTAAGGATATAAATATTGATTGTACCGCAAAGAGGCGCTTGTAATTGTGTGTGCGGTCGAACGAAGCTTTTATAAAACTCGTTGGAAACCGCACGGAATGTAAACCAGAATGCTTCAGGACGTTAATGTGTATTTATTGAGAGCTTCGAGTAATGTTTTTATCGGTTGCGTTTAAACGCCGAACGCGGCGATTCGCCCGAATATGCGTTAGTATTGATGTCTAGTTGTTATTTAAACTCTACAGTTAAAATTACTGACCCTTTGCCCCTTTACTATTATTTTGTCTTTGTCACTAATATGATAGTTTGACGTTTATATAACGATTAAAAAACTGAATAACTATTCAGAGGTTATACAACGTTTATTAGTAAGGCAGTTAATGTTTAACGCACCATCTTTAATAAACATATTTAGATAACGCTTCACACTACGGGATAACCATATTTAATAAAAACATTAGTTTGAACTTACTGGGCAATACGTTATATGTGTATTAGTAGTAGGCCGTATGGTGTATGTAATATGCCGCAGATACAAAGATTAAAGGGGTTTAAGCCCTCAAGGGGTTTAAAAAATCAACGAGAGATACTTTGCTTTCTGTAAATAACTTAAAAATGTTTGTGAAGCAATACGATGAGCATTAGCTTTTTTTGCACTGGCATTGACTTTTTAAAATATATTTCACACTGTTTTATTTTTAGAAACGAGAAAAGCATTCTTGTGTTTAAGCTTAACACAAGCGCGCATATTCTATTTTTAAGAATTTACATCATAATGTTTCTGTAATAGCCTGTAATTTTATTAATTTACGAGCCTGTGGGTTTCACTGCAGATTTTTGAGATAGCAATTAAAATAAATAGTTTGTACGAGTGATACTATTTTTTGTATAACATAAAATGTCGCTTTCTTTGCAGTATGGCACTAAAAATTACTTTCTCTAGTTTAGGTTTTACTATCTAAATTTGCCTAGACTTATCAGAGAATCAAAATCGATACCTCATTATCGGGAGCCTATGGTCTCTCCATTGGAATGTTAGCCTACTCTGTCTTTTTTTTAAAGGCAACACCATGCACTAAGGCGTAATCCTTGTATCGCGGGGGACTTTACAAACATATAACTTAACGGACACAAAGTACACTCAGACTCAGAAAAACCATTTGTAGATCACACAAAGAGTGTGGGGTGTGGGAATCGGACCCACGACACTCGGACGGGAGGCAGGTATCTAAACCACTCCGCCATCTGTGCAGTCATCTATTTACCATCTATTACGATCAATATATTTCTCAAAAATTTTACTCCTCGTAACCTGAGGTTATAGATAATTTTATGGCGAAACAACATGATATGGGGGTATAATTTCATTGCATTTTTTTTCCTTAACCCTGTCCCAATATTGGGCTTTGATGTCCTCTCAAAATGAGAAAATGTTGGGCCTTAGTTTACTATGCTGGCGCAGTTCAGGTTAGCAGGCTTCACGAGCCGTCGAGAAAATATATACAATATTATAACGAGGAAAGATTTGTATTTTTGTATGTTTGTAACGAGTAAACTCAAAAACTGCTGGACCAATTTCACAAATTCTTCCACTATTAGAATATTACTTTATCCCTGAGTAACATAGGCTATATTTATTAGACACTAATATTATAAAGAGGAAAGATTTGTATTTTTGAACGTAGGTATACAAATGAGATAGGCTATATTTATTACTAGACATATATGTATTACTATAAATAGTAATTTGAAAAAATAATAACTACTATATCTTGCATAAAGTTACATTTACTCTACTTTTATCCCAAAATGTTTAAAAAAAAATATCCAACATGTGTAACTGGGCAGGGCCGCTAGTGTTTTTTTTTATTGCTTGTAGTGGCGGACGGGCCACAGTCCATCTGATGGTAAATGGTAACCGTCACCCATGGACTCGACTATACCGAGAGTATTGTCAAGCTGCTGCTCACCAATTCACTTCACATAATATGAAATGAAATATAAACGGCTATCTCCTGCTACAATCAAAACGCAACGATGTGCTTCATGGCCGGTCACACGGGAGATGGTGGTACCAACCAGCTCGGGCCTGATACGAAGTGACTACTCCCACTTGGTACCCAGCCCTACCACCAGTCATGCAATGGATGATAATTGCTTACTTCCCTTACTCGCCTCATACGACACCCGTGGGAAAGAATGGGGTGGTGACACTTGTATTCTTAGTCCGTCACCACACGGACAAACTAAAACGGTTATCATTTAAGATAAAATAGCACCTATCTAGATATTGAGTAATAAGAATAAAAAATATTTAAAGCTGTCCTATCCCTACTGAATGCATCTTTACATAAGTTATTCAGACTCTTTCGTTTGAACAACGAACTATAAATCTGTACAGCAGCCGACAACTCGCTGCTAACTGCCATCGATTGTCTGAATTAAATCAAGTGGCCACGTCGGATGATGCCGACTGTCGGACTTGCCACCGGTACATTATTTAAAGATACGTTCACACAGGAAAACATAATGCGATTATCATCAATCCGACATGCGATTTTTGTAATGTTTTCACGGCGTAAGCTATGTGGAATTTTGTAATTGGTGACACCAATCGTTTAACAAGTTTTAAATAACGATTCATGTGTCGGTTTTATGAGAGATTTTTTTGTAGCGCATGTATTTAATCTCAATCAAGCTTTGAAGACTATACTCGTATTAGTCTTATTAAATTCAATTAATTATTTCATGTTTCCTAAAAATATTAATTTATTAATTTTTCATATATTATAAACCATAATTATTGACGTTGATATCTGTATAATAAATGTAAAATATAAGAAAGTAGGTGTGTATATATTTACATGAAATTCTGCAAGCACGATATCTATAATAATATGAACTTACTCCTACATATTATGACGTTTTAATCGTATGTCATAATATTGGATGCATTATAAAAATTGAATGTACCAAATGGTCAATAATTTTAACAAAAAAGAAACCCGACTTCAATTTAAGACTTATATAGTTTTCTTATGGATGCCACTGTCAGAACTGGACCAAATTGAATAAAAAAAAATCATCAAAATCGGTTCTCCCAGTCGAAAGTTCTGAGGTAACAAACATAAAAAAAACCAGTCGAATTGAGAACCTCCACCTTTTTTGAAGCCAGTTAAAAAGGTCTTATATTATTTATATAAAAAGCACTCTTACAACGTAACTGAATATACATTTTATTTAATGTGCTTTTATCTTGTCATGTCAGACTAGAATATAAATAAAAGACCTTAGGATTGAGATGTCAAATATATACCTACCTATCAATAGTTTTTAAAGTAAAATAAAAATGTCCAATAAGGGACTTCGATAGATAACTAAAAAGTTTAGTTTCTCGAAAGGGTTGCCTGTTTAAATGATTTTCAGAATGACAAGTCCATTTTTCTTATTGATTTCATATAATTCTCTGGTTAACAAAAGTCTCTGGTTAAGATCGAAATTGATTTGCAATTATTCGTTAATTTATTTCAAATATTTCTCAGACTTTAGTCAAAACAAGTTAATTTGTTTTGAAACTCAAATCGCCGCGAGCGCAAAAAAGATTTTGGTATGTTTTAATCAGACGCTTACAAACCATGCTTTGATTAGCAAATAAATACAAAATGTCTGCAGGTGTTTCTGTTTGGCTGTTTTTCACTTTTTACTCCGAACCATTTCTAGTGATAGAGCCTTGCTTATCCCAGCATGAATGGCTCTATCCGAGAAGTACTCTCACAGAAGATCGGCGTGAAACAACGGCAGGTACTCCTACCGTTGTTATGGTGAGTGAGAGTGCCGGTGGCCCAAATCTTCTCCCTATCCTCTCATTATTATCCTTTCTATACTCTTCTTAGTATCCGTCTTATGCTCTCATTATTATTCTTTCTCTCCATCTCCCACCCCTTTCCTTGGAGATGGCGACGTGCGAGTGATGCCTCTGGTGTTATTGGCGTCTATAGGCTACGGTAACCGCTTACCGGTGAGCCGTATGCCACCCACGTTTCATGGAAAAAAGACTACAATATTGATTTGGCTGACATGTTTAACGTTAGTACATAATGACATATTAAGTAGGATACTAGGCTATTTTGTTTTGAAAAAAGACCTACAAGGCAAAAATACAGTTTTCTTTTGTTAAAAAGACAACACCTGCACTAAGGAATAATCCTTGTATCGCAAGTCCCCCTTTACAAACATACAATTTCACGGACACAAAGTACACCCAGACTCAGAACATTTGTGGATCACACACAGAGTTGTCCTGTGTCAGAATCGAACCCACAAAACTCGGGCGGGAGGCCGATATCTAAACCACTCCGTCATCTGTGCACTCTAGTTAGTACAACAAAAATTAATTGGTGTGATTATAGTTTACAACAAAACCTTATCAACTAGGTAATGAATGGATTGTATAGTGGCAGAAGGGACCACCTTGTTACATCACTAATTGTGTTATAAGTACCCAAGTAATTGTTCACGGTCTGTTTATACTTTGTACTGAATAACTTCGTGTTTATGAGTTTAGGTAAATATGAAACGTAGGTCGGTATTGTTCACCACCGAAGGAATGTAATATGGCTCCAGTGGCCCGCCAATAAAGGCGGAGAGGCGGCACACGGCGGGTTTCTTTAGTGGGTGAGGGCCCCACACTACCCTGTTCGTTGCCCCGAACGACGGGGTGTGCGGTTAGGAACATTTTTTCCCGCCTTAACAAAAAAAAAGGTCGGTATTGTTCTCGCCGGCGGACCACTGAAGTAATCCAACATAGTACCAGTGGCCCGCCAACACAGGCAGAGAGACGGCACACGGCGGGTTTCTTTAGTAGGTGATGGCCCCACACTACCATGTTCGTTGTCCCGAACGACTGGGTGTGTGGTTAGGTACATTTTTTCCCGCATAAATATTAAAGGAAAAGGTCGGTATTGTTCAGCAGTTACTATCATGGTTAATTTACATTTGGTTATTTATTCGCCACCACTTTATCTTATTATTCATACTTTAGTTTATCAATTCAATAGTATATATTTGTTTGTTACATTGTCACGGCTAAACCACTTAACTAATTTAAATTTGTTATGAAATAAGCATCTACAATACGGTAACTGTGCGGTACTCGAATTTGCATCTCATGGATGACCAGGCCACACATTTTTGCTTTAAGCCGCCGCAGCAATTACTTGCAATGATAAATCCCCATATCACTTGCTCACGCCATTTATCCCATATGTTGTTATTTTTTTTAATTAGCTGACGAGCCACGGCCTGCCTGTTGGTAAATAGTAACCGTCGCTCATGGACTCAACTATACCGAGAGTATTTGTCAAGCCGCTGCTCACCATTTCATTTCACAGATATGAAATGAAAGAATAAACCGCTGTCTCCTGCTACAGCCAAAACGCGACGATGTGCTTCATAGCCGGTCACACGGGAGATGGTAGTACCAACCCGCTCGAGCCCGATACCAAGTGAGTTGGTACCCTGTTCTACCACCAGTCATGCAATGGATGATAATTGCTTACTTCCCTTAGTCGCCTCGTACGACACCCGTGGGAAAGAATGGGGGAGTGATACTTGTATCCTTAGTCCGTCACCACACGGAAAAATTGTTGTGACAAGATAAGGTTAATTATTAGCGGCCTGAACACAGTTATCTTATTCTATTTCACAAAAATTGTCCTGGTAAGTAACCGATCATTAGAAGTGCTTAAAAATAAACCTACATCAAAATAACAACAAATTATCAAGACATATTACTAAAATTTACTTGTAGATAGTTAGACAAAGATAACAATAAATAATGTGATCATTGATCATGGACGTTTTAATTTTATGGTCCATTAAATATTGTCAATCATGGACGCACGAGTATGTATATTGTAAAGTGCTTATGGGTGCGGTGATAACTACATTTTATTGAGTAGATATTTTATTTGAAATTTCATAACTCACCTGGCTGGTTTTGTTGCTAATTTTCCTTCTTTGAGGTGCCGCTTAATTTTATTGCCTTAGTGTTCTCATACAAGGACTGTGGCTTAAAATGTGGCATGTTGTAGTCTTAGCCTTCCGTCATATATATTTATGGCCTACGTACTTTCTAAAAGTACCTTTGAGAAGATGAAATTATCTGTGAAAGTGGAAAAAGAGAGCTGTACTGCGAACAGGATTCGAACCTGCTTCCCATCCAATCTAGGGAAGTGCTCTGGACCGCTTAGCTATCGCTGTCACCAACTGCGACTCCAAATCTCCACTACACATTTGTTTTAGATGTGTTCGATTTAAAAAATCAAGTGTCAAGTGTGTCAAGTGCTAAAATACAGATCAAAATACTTTTGAGTACATTAATTTTGATGCATCTTTTTTTATTTCATAGCTCTTGATTAGACTTAAAAACTGGTATTCATTTTATCCCGCTACTATATCGGGAACCTGAGATATAACTGAAAAACTAGCTTTTGGCTGCGGCGGACCCACGGGCAAAGGCTAGTACAATATATAGACAAACTTTAATACATAGCTGTAATACGCATAGAGCGTCAAACAATTAAGGATCACAAAAACGTGTAAACTTAAAGGAATTCCATCGCGTTTTTATAAGCATTGTTTGTTTATTCGATGTCCGTATTCCCATCAAAGATTCCTCGTTCTTAATGAATCGAAAAGTAACCTCTATAAAGTGTTTCTAACTTTGTATGTACTAGCAATCAAAGCGGAATGTCGAACAATAGTCATCAAGCAAATGTCGGAACTGCGTAGAACAAATTGTCGTAAAGTATCAAGTCAAGTTGACGTAATGCTCGCTCGAGTAATTGCTCAGGAAGTGATTATATTGCTATCCAGAGGTGTCTCAGACTAGTTTTAAATCCATTACCCTGTAGATGTCGCACGGCAATTTTCCAGTAGCTGCCTCTATCAAATACCACACGCAGTTGGGTCACAATCAAAATGAGCTAATAACTATCATCTAAAACAGTTGAACAGGCGTCAGTGAAAATTATGATTAATATCTGTTTAGGTAACGGTGTATGACGCGAGATGCCGTGATGGGAATCAGTACTACAACGTGCGGCTTCGAAATAGGCGTGATTCTAAAACAATGTCAAATAGCGGGACGGGAGCTTCCAATGAGTCTTACTTCCTTCTTTAGCGTTACTCTAGTTGTGTCGATAAACGCGATAATATTTTACTATCTATTGGTGTCTTACTAGCGTCACAACGCCATATTCTTGTCAACACACCCGCTGATCTAGTAGCTGTACTTAATATTTCACATGCTTGCTTATTGTGTGTAACTTGCAGTTATTCAATTCGAAATATTTAAAGGGCATCAATTAGGTGCTCAAAACTAGAGGTTGGTTAGCTGTTGATATCAGTTTATAGCACTTTCTATCATTCACACGTTCTCGCAATTTCTTTGTTCCGTGAAATCTCATTTTTTGTAGTAGTAAAACTAATTTGTAATGGGTTACCGGCGTTCATTGCTTATTGAGTCACGGTTTATCGCGTTTATGATTTGTCCGTTTTGTAGTTGATTGTGCTGAGACCAATCTCATTATGTATTAGATGAAATATTACTGGCATTATAATACTTTCTGATATTTACGCGAATGTTACACATTTTGAAATAAAACTACGTTTACGGATTCTATCGCGTGATATGATATATGTATGATATCAGCCTTGGACGTCTATCATCTAAGTCCACCCGTGATCATGAATGCTGTAGAGTATTCTAAACGTCGGGATAGTATAAAATCAAGTAAACGCGATAGATTCCGTAAACGTAGTTTTATTACTGGCATTGCCGTGTATTAGGTGTTTTTGTTATTTTTCTGTTATTGTAAAATGCACTCGAATATACCTATAAATAGTAGCGTAATCTGTTGTGCTCAAGATAAAAATGAGACAGATATGATCGATTCAAGGTTGACTAGAGAGATTAGAGTAAATCTAAAAAGCATGAGGTTTCGTAAATTACTTCCTTAACAGTTATGTCCAATGATTATTTTTTTGTCAAATATTTTACTGTCCCGCTATTGAGGTCCCCTTCTCATAGTGAGAGGGATTTACAGCGTAGTCCACCACGCTGGCCCAGTATGGAATAGCAGACTTCACAAGCAGTAATAATTTGGTTACAAAACACACACATATTATTGAAAAATCTCGAGAAGTCAGAGGTATATGCCGCGCGAGGTCTGGACCTCGAACTACGAATCGAACTCGAAACCAATTTTTCTTTGGAGCTCTTCGTTTTACGGCTATCACTGCCTAATCTACTTAGTTGTAAAAAATAATTATAGTATTTATAACTTTTCTTTTAATGACAACACCCTGCACTAAGGAATAATACTTGTATCGCGTTTACAAACATACAATTTCACGGAGGCAAAGTATATCCAGGCTCAGAACAACACAAAAAGTTGTCCTGTGTGGGAATTGAACCCACAACACTTTGTTGTTGGGGGCCGGTATCTAAACCACTCCACCATCTGTGCAGTTACTTTGAAATATATTTTAATGAATGATTATTTACTTAAAACATTATATAAAAATGTTTAATCCACCCTATAGACGAATGTAAACATCTTAGAAGTTATAAAAGCTACTCTGTTACAAGTTTGGTGGACGCTGTGTAGGGTACGCGCTAGGAGGCAGCCTCAGTTCTAGTGACAGCCCTTTATTTAATAATAATCCTTGCACGGAAGATTATCTGTTGGTGCGTCCGCCCTAAGCGCTAGCTAGTAGGCCTGGTAGCCCTGTCCGCCGTCATTATGCAATTGAAACTTAGTGAATTATTACGCATGATAATAATCTCCATAAATAAACAAATGGATAGAGCACATCGAGAGATTATGTTGTGTTGTTTCAGACTCCTTCTTTCATGATTTACTTATTTATATTCTCTTTGAAATAAACCGACAATTTATTTTTTGCAAGCGATTATTATATTTTACCTTACACGATATTTCTTTTTGTGATCGTTATGGCTTAATAGAAAGTTGTAATTCTTTATTGCGGATACTTCCGATTCACGCAGTCTAAACACGACTGGCATTCATGTGCAGTTTTTAGAAGTTTAACTTTATAGATAATGTAATGTGTATCTATATAACAGCGATACATTAGCTCTATCAACCAATAGATAATTAAGTTGTGAACTACTTTATTTGCTATATATATCAAAATGTTGAGTATTGTAGCCTCTACTGTACTAGAGAGGTACTAGCCTCTCACAAAAGACCGGTGTCAAGCAACAGTAGGTACTCCTAACATAGTGTTTCGTATGGTGATTGAGAGCGCCAAACGCCCAAACCCTCCTTATCACCGGGTGGTGATAATAGGGTTATTATCCTTCCTGTCCGCATCTTTCGTTTCTAAATTCCCTAACCCTAGCGTTGGTATCGTACGAGTGACACTTCTGCCGTTTCTAGCTTAGAGGCTACGGAAACCACTTTCATCATATGGACCGTATGCTTGCTCACACCCACGTGTTAAATAAATACAAATCATCGAACACGAAGATCAGATTCAATCAGCTTTGAGACCCAATGTGGCTGTCGTATATATTTTCGTAGCCAATAAATTCCACAATTTATCACAAATAAACACACCCATATAACGTAAGGTAAGCGACAATAATTTCCGATATCAATTCCTAAAGGGTTTCCTGGGTTTCATCGTCAACCGATCAATTATTCCATATAGTTATATCTCAAAAGGCAGTGGGAATTGTAGACGGGCACACCGAGGCTGCTCTAATTGAATTTATGCAGGATTGCGACCGCCCTGCGACGAAATGGTTTATTGCTAATTGATCGAATATTGAAACAGGGATTTCTTATGAGTTCTTCATATTATTTTCTGTGAAATATGCATGATTATGTATGACATGTCGTGTTAGAGAATTTTTTAGTTGTAACGTTATTATACACCCAAACAAGGAGTGACTGTTGTGGCACAAATAATATGTCTATAGATAGGAACACATTTTTGTAATGTTATAAGACACGTGCCGTATATTGGAAGTATTTGCACACATTTTTGTTCCGATATAGCAAGCTTAATTATTACAATTAAGAATCACACTACACTCGTTTTCCTCTCTTCACACAAAAATTGTTTCTACCAAAATAGCTGAGCTAAAAATCACAATAAAATTATGACTTATATAGTCAATGAAACGTCCATTTTATAATAATATGACTAACGTCACTTGCAGTTTGTGAATCATTTTTGCTTCAGTGAGCTTTAATTTCATTATTTTTCTGTTGTTGTGTGCCTATATAACCAATGAGTTTGTTATTATGCCTAGTGGTGTCATTTTATATTCCCGATCGTCCGACTCTAGTTGTCCTACTACCACACTAGATAATATTTCAATAAATTTTGTATTATCATATGGCTAGCTTACTTGGTACCCATATTTTTTAAGGTGAGCATCAATGTACGTATCGCACATCCCTCTGCTCGGGGAGACAAAGGGATAGTGTGAGGCTCTCACCCACTAAAAACCCCCCGTGCACCCTCACCCGCCCATACTTGGTGGACCACTGGTACCGAGTATATTCCTACTTGGTACTCAACCTGTAGAAAAATATATAAATCTTTATGTTAATGTGAAATTTTATGAAAAATAATCCAAATAAATCGACCAAATTGTTTGGCCAGTTCATCTTCACAGCCCATAAATCGCAAGGTGGCAAGATAAAAGTCCTACAAGGCCACAATGACATAATAGAATGGATGGGGTTTTGTTTTATGTTAACCATCATCCAATCATCTGGTTTATTCTCTTAATTTTTACTAACTTAGTCAAATTGTATGATGGTTTTCCAATATTACCATAAGAAAAACTAATTACAATAGTGGGTTTCTGTGTTGCAGATTTTATTACGTAGAGCATTAGCGAGCATAGCCCTTTCGGGACTGTTTGTCCCAGGTAGATCAACAATTTCAAGAAGCGCATTTCTGACTAAGACCGCTTCTGAAATGACATGGGTACTAATGTAAAATTTTCGTCTTGCCCAGGTTTATTTTTAGACCCACTAGTCGGGAAACCCTACTGAGCATGGTATCAAGATCCTCTAGCGACTCTGCCATGCACAACTACGCCCCTGTTCCACGACACTGGAACATCGTACCCGAAAATGACCGAATTGAATAGCCTCTGGAAGCCTTTGAGGACCAACTTTCCGTATGCCTTCTCTAAAGAAGCTCTATAGCAATTCCGTCGCCTCCCGGTGTCTTACCGTTCTTTGTTTGAGATCCATACTGATCTCGTACAGGGTGACGTTCGGGATTTCTTCAGTATAGTGCCGATTAAGCTTAGCTCTGAAATCTTGGACCAAGTTGACAGGAGGATTCTAGGACGTGGTGATAAAAACTAATTAATTATAGGGCAGGGAGACGTAATTTCTTCTAAGCTTTTCAACAACGCATTGGAGGACGTCTTGAAGACATTTGACCAGAGTGGGCTAAATGTGTATATTTTACATCTCAATTCACCAATAATATCGTTATAGTGACAGAGCGACAGAGAGAGAGATAATAGAACAGTTGCGCGTAATGCCACAGCCTAAATGATCCCTGGCGATGAGTCTTTCTGGACATGATCCAGGCCACAACTTCTTATAAAAAAAAAATCATTAGTTAACTTGTGTCTTGTATCGCAGGTCTTATAAAAATCGCGAGAAATAATAAGGTGGTTTACTTTATATTAAAATATGTAGCTTAAATAATAATATTTTATTTTGTATATCAACCAAGTATACAACCTAGTAACTTGATTTATTGACCTGTTTTTCGTCATATTGCTATAATTAGTCTCCTAAAATACACAGAATAAGTGTCTATTTTTTAACTTTCTTGCATTCACGAACCAATGAATGTGTATGAGGTATTAATTTATTTATTCAAGGTTCCTATCATTTAAAATGCCTCAATAAAATGTTTGTAGCTCTTTTGAAAACGGAATTTCAATTAAATTTTTATAGTTTTATGTTGCTATCAAAAACATTACAGCGGCAGTGTTTTTTTTTAGTGATTATGAAGTGTATTGTTTTTATTTGCTTGTAGGTATGAAAAAACTCAATATAGGTTCATTGACGGCTACGGAAGTTCCTTGTTAGTATAGTTGTAGTATCGTTTACATAAAGTTATTATGCGCTTGTTTATCAGGTTCTTCATCTAAAATACGCATTTATCTCGGCTTAGTTTGTTATGTTTCGTATGCAAAAATGCTAGAATGATGACGGCAATTGTGGGATTTGT
The DNA here is from genome assembly GCA_948253155.1 of Leucoma salicis. NCBI lineage: Eukaryota > Metazoa > Arthropoda > Insecta > Lepidoptera > Erebidae > Leucoma > Leucoma salicis. The sequence goes on along the minus strand of OX411815.1, from coordinate 17,903,832 downwards.
TAGCATGAAGCTAGTTTAGCTAGTAGTATACTACGCTACGCCAAATGCCAAGGTACAACTCCAGTCAGTGTTGAGAAAAGTATGAATTCTATCCTGCATTATCCCGCCTTTATAGTCTAGTATCCCTCGCACCTTTTCTTAATCAGAGTGGCAAATAGAGTTTGTGTGCTAGGCATTCCGCAAATAGCAAATAGGTAGATGTTGCAGAATTTGGTTACCAGGGTTGATCTTGACGTCATTGCTGCGTTTAGAAACGCCTGTATATCTAAAAAGTAACATTAATTTAATTTTTGTTTATTAAGTATTCTGAACGACAATTTCTCGAAATCTTTATATGAACGTCCGATCATATTTCTTACAATGAATGTTGTGTAATTTTATACAAGTAGCGCCCTACTATAATTACGACAAAAACAAACAAAGTTCTCTAAGTAAATGGGTATTCTAAGTATAAAATTAAGTCGCGTTCCCAATAAACAAAACAAAATCAGCACCAATAAGATCAATGAGGTCGTGTTCATATAAAAAACTTAAAAGTTAATTACTAATCACTATAAAGCAAACATTCAATTTACAAGGCGGGCTAATTGCGCTGGCCCATAAGATGCTTTGTAAAAAGTCAGTTAAAAACCGTATCTCAACTTATTTCTTAATTATAGACCAAATCGTGGCAGCGACGTAGGCTACGTGCCAAGCCAAGACTTGACGGGCCGAAACACTGCCTATTATGATTAAAACATTCTTATAATCGACGCTTTAAAGTTTACTATCGAGTACCACACTAGAATTTGTAGTTAAACATTAGTAGTATCGGCAAATGGTATCTCCAATAATTATACGGTTCGGATAAAGGTTATCAGCCTTTTAATGTTATGTATGCTCTTCTGCAGATATCTGCACAGATCTTTATAATATTTTATTGAAATTCAAATATCAGGAATGTTATATGTGCCTAATAAAGTAGACCGTGATTGTAAGAACAGTGCTGTTGAAAAAAGCCACTGCCATTTATCGAGTCGAGAGTCGATAAGAATGTACCTACGTAGACGTATATATGTACACAAATATATTAAGTCTGTGATGGATTATAATATGTTTGTATAATATATAAACAGAACATTTTTCTCTTTAACTTGAATAAAAAATTACAGGCAATGAATCAATTAATACAGTAAAGATATTGATCTAAATTATGATTGCAAATTATTATAAAACTGTACTACATACATAGTTATATCTGTGTTACATTGAATTATTTTGTACTAAGGGATTTCAACGTTGATTCAAAAATCTCATACAAGTGCGACAAAGTAAACAGTTCTACGAAGATGTTGTTTCAAAGGTCCGGAGTGAACTTAAGCCTACCTGGTTAAAGGTAACCTTATTGTTACGGTAGATATCTTGGACAAATACAATTGCTGCTATGCCTCAGACAGTACAAAGCGTGAGCTCTAATTTGAAAAAGCCAGACGAATAAATTTTACTCTAATCCTGCAATTGTGTGACAGAGGAAAATTGGACGCAATTTCGCACGCACTTGCTTGCCCTTTAGGTTGCAAATCGGCACTATTTATTGCATAATGAGTATAGGGTAACACGAAAAAGCCTATTTAGAATGTACCTATACCTACATATTTAGAAAGCGAATAGGAAGCAATTGGCTACTTACACAAGCTGACTGGAACGTCGCAATTGTTCCATGTGTAATAATGATTCTTTGCAATTTGATACACTTTTACCGCGGCAGTTCAATTTCGACAGTGAACGTATCTTTTTACCTTTGATTATTTTTTACACTTTCGAATAAACAAAGTAGGATAATGATTATTATGTAGGTGTGCTGATTAACAATGTAAGATGTTGCCTAGTTTCTTTTTATGTACCTTTCATTAAATAATTCACATTGTACTATTCTACTATTCACAAATGATCAGGCATACGATGGAGCACAGGCACGTCTTTACAAAATTGTCTGTATAACTAGCTCGCTAAACTCTTATTAAGTCGATGTTTTTTTTTAATTTTGTATTGTATGGTGGCGTGGTTATCCTGAATCTCTGAGGCCATTTGTCGCCGTGAAATCCACCTGAGTGACAAACAATACGCAAGTGGGGACATAATGTTGTGCCTGGCTCTACCCCGACACGGACTCTCGTGTTCTCGTCTGCCGACTGTTACGCTTCTGCGATCCGGTTAGCTGGTTAGCTTAGCCCTAAAAGGTCTCAGGCGAATATAATGGATTGTAATTGTGTTCTCATAAGCGGCGCACCATGTCGCTTGTTCTATTCCGCATGTGACTACGATTGAGTCAGCGATACATAGGTAAAGTCGTAATTGACGTTTAGTATAGTCTTGTACATTGTTGTCGGATGATATATGCCAAAGCTTACTTCGTTATATTGGAGGCGGTACTTTTTTATAGCTTAAGAACCACGGCCGTGGCAGTGGTGAGTGGTAACCGCTGTCTATGGATTCTAAATAAGTATATAATATATACCTATATATTTTTATACAACGTGGGTGGCAAACAAGCATATGGCCCACCTGATGGTAAGCTATTACCGTAGCCTATAGACGCTAACAACACCAGAAAAAATACAAGGCTCTCCCGCTACAACAAAAACACATAAGGTGTACCGTCGTCACACGGGAGACGGTGCTACCGACCCACTCGGGTCCGATAACAAGTGAGTAGGTATTCCCACTTATACAACCCTACCATCAGTTAACGTAATGGGTAATAATTGGTTGCTCCGCTTAGTGCAGCAAACACGTGAGAATGAAGGTGGTGACACTTGTATTCTTAGACACATCATCCAACAAACAAAAAACAAATTTGCTAGGTCAATATTTAGATATTTTTATATATATATTTAGTATTTGACATGCTTAGCACTATACATTAAACACAAAGTGAAAAATAAAAAAGTCCTGCTCGTGACGGTTATTTTCGATTTCACATTTTTCACTTTGATTGCTAGGTCAAATCATTGTAGATTATAGAAACCGAAAAAAATAGAAAATATAGAAATTTCCTTTATTTCCAAACTGTTTGGAATCCTAAACGGTTTCTAAACGTGAAATAACTTTAGAAGTATGAAATTGATACAGTTCCACTTGACAGCTGACATGCAAGTGTTGCGTGTCACAGATCAATTTACATACTTTTTTTTTTTTTGTCAACTTCTAATCCGAGACTGCTACCATCTTGTTACCTGTCATGAAATTCTTTTATTTATCAAAACCAAATGAGGCCTATGACGAAAGAATTTCTAAATTACAAGCAATTTTCTTATTGAGAATATGATAATTGTGGAAAAATTATGGGGTTCTCGGTTCCTCCTGCTCGTGTAGTTTATTTTAAGTAAACCACTTTAGTTATTTGAAGCGGTTTTGTTTATCTAGTAACTATAAGGTGTAATCTCGAGTTCCCGTGAGTGCGTTTATATCCGTGACTTGTAGGGGAGTCACATCACGTGGAACGTTTCTTTAGTAGGATTGGCAAACTATGAACATGTGATTTAAAAAATATTAGTCTATGATACAACGGGCAAATATAACAGGCCTCGTGGCGTAGTCGGTAGTGTAACCGATTTCCGCGCACGAGGTCGTGGGTTCGATTCCCGCTCAGGACAATTATTTGTGTGATGAACACAGGTGTTTGTACTGCGTCTGGGTGTTTTCTATCTATTATATTATGTATGTATTTACAAAAAAAAAAGTAATATGTATATGTATTATATCCGTAATCTGGTACCCATAGCACAAGCGTTAAGCTTAGTTTGGGACCAGAGGACGTTGTGTGAAATGTTCGTGAATATTTATTTATATTTATTTATTTATGATATATCACCAAAAAAATTTAACGACCGCTGAATTCAGCTGATTGAAGCCGTTTTTACACTCAGTTCAGAGCCAAATCTTTGTATAATAACATCCTTCCGTATGTGTGTAAGTCACTGAACTCCTAAACGGCTGGATCGATTTTGATATAAAACCTTACATTGTAAAATGTGTTTTAGATGGATGGTTTGCGATGGTGGTGCGATCGTTTACAATTAGATGACAGATGGATTGTGGAATATTATCATAAATTTTTATAGTGCTTTTTCTTTTTTTTTTTTTGCATATCGGAACCTTCATCCCCTTAAATACAAATGTCAAAACTATAGCTAAGGGCAGACAAGTCATCGTTCGAACAGCAGAACGTCTGTCACCTGTAGGTAGGCCTGATACTTCCAATATATAAAATATTATTAAAAAAAAAGAAAAATAAGCAACCAAACTCTGTCTCAGTTTTATCAGACTAGTAGATAATAATTATCTGGTAGTGCTGTAGGTACTAATGCACAATATCTTATTAATTTGACTTCACAGATGGTATAGTGATTTAGATACCGTCCTCCCGCCCGAGTGTTGTGGGTTCGATTCCCACACAGGACAACTCTCTGTGTGATCCACAAATGGTTGTTCTGAGTCTGGCTGTACTTTGTGTCCATGAAATTGTATGTTTGTAGAGTCCCCCGTGGTACAAGGATTCCTTAGTGTAGGGTGTTGTACTTTACCACTGAAGGAATGTAATATAGTTCCGGTGGCCCGCCAATAAAGGCGGAGAGACGGCGCGCGGCGGGTTTCTTTAGTGGGTGAGGGCCCCACACTACCCTGTTCGTTGCCCCGAACGACGGGTTGTGCGGCTAGGAACATCTTTTCCCGCCTTAACAAAAAAAAAAGGGTGTTGTACTTTACATTCATAAAATTTCGATAAAACATTCCTTATTATTTTGTCTTAGGTGACGGTGGAGAATTAAAAAAAAAAATATTTTGATCTGTATTTTAGCATTTGACATGCTCAGCTATGTTAAAGAACAAATTATTTGTGAAATGTGGAAAAGACAAATGTGATGTGGAGATTGGAAATGGCCCTCGGTCGCTACGATGGCGTACCTATCTAGAGCACTTGGAAGGTTGGATTGAAAGGGACGCAGGTTCGAATCCCGCTCGCAATCTTTTTCCACATTCACAAATGATTTGTTCTTTAAAAAATCTAAATATATAATGATATTTTTTTAAATGTAACTAAACGCATTTCAATGGATAGTAATACAAATAAATTGTGAACGCAGACGGATTTCGCGGGCAAGGAGTTTCTTGGTCATTTATTGAGTACTATCTCACCATTATATTTTTAAATATAAATACTACCACTGATATTGATTACAAATTGACAGTGCTGTCGAAGCTCTTCCATATTTCCTAGAAGGTACACAACTATACATCATCCAGTGTTTTAATACAAAGCATGTTTCTTGGAACAGCAGTGTATGTTATAAGTATGCATTAGGTTATTGTTAGCGTGAACGATGTGATCTGTAATTCTATCTATGCCACCTGGGTGCCTTCTTAATAATAGATCCAAGTCGGAACTACACGAAAATACTTCGCAAACAAAGCGTGGGAAAACAAGGGTAAACGGGTTGTATAACATATGAATAATGTAGGTATATAGCCTCATTAAAACTTTTTTTTGTTAAAGCGGCAAAAAATGGACCTAACTGCACGCCCCGTCTGTCGGGGCAACGAACCAGGTAGTATGCGGCCCTCATCCACTAAACAAACGCGCCATGTGCCGTCTCTCCGCCTGTATGGCTACTGGAACCATGTTACATTCGTTCAGGTGTCCGCCGGCGGCTTACCGCAACTTCGCGGGTCTTGCGGGTGGCGGACGTTCCGCGGTCCTTCCACCCACAGCCTCTGCTAGGGCGGCATCAGGCGCAAGTATACGCGCCTGCGTCACCCCAATCGCTGGGGGCGGTTCGGGTCCGCGGAAGGATCAGCCTCCCTGGCCCTCTCCCCCACTTCCTTCCGCGAGATGACCTCCTCGTAGAAGACAAAGACCGGACCCAGGTCCCCCCCTATTGCCACAACGAGTTCACGGCGTTGCTCGGCCTAAGCCGGGCATGACTTGAGCGTGAACAGAGACGGGCCTACCTAGACAAAATCGGTCATCTATTGAAGGAAGGTGGAGTCAGAATTCTCCGAAACCGGCGAGCGTGTATTAAGAGAATTATGAATGTTGAGGAAGCGAAAGATGTATGCAAGAATAGGCCTGTTAGCACTCTGTGCTCTCTACCCTGCAAAGGAGATGGTGTGATGATAAGTAAATAAGTAGGTATACGAGTACCTGTATTTTTATACATTATTTACAGTTTTTGAGGTGTTATGTCCTGGCCTTATAGTTACTCCTAATTATACTGCCTATTTGTTAACTTAAGTTGTGAATGTCACTAAGTAATGAGTGATACTGGTACCATTAGTAGTAACCAGTGCCAGTAGATATTAAGAGTAGATCTAAACTACCACATACAGAGAAAATGCCATGAATAGGAACAGATATCTTACCCTTTCGACTGAAATATTATTCTTATTGCTTTAGAGACACAGTAGAGAACAGGGTTCGTCGAATGTAACTCGGTAAATCGTATCGACATCGTGTGTGTAGAGAAACCGACACGTGATGTCGCAATAATCCCTCGGCCAATCTCGGTGATCTCTCAACCAATCACAATGACAGGATGCGATGTCGATACGATTTAGTGAGATACATTCTAACCCCCCGATGATAGACCTTAATTAGTTTAATATTTAATGAGAACTGTAGTGATATTGCAAGATCGATACGATCCTTAGACAAGCCCGAGGACTTAAACTATGCATTTACTATGTATATGCATATTTGTGCTGAATAGGAAATTGTGCTAGGTAGGAGAAACACTCGATATAACTATCGATGACTGCACAGATGGCGGAGTGGTTAAGATACCGGCCTCCCGCTCGAATGTTGTGGGTTCGATTTCCACACAGGACAATTCTTTGTGTCGTCACAAGTGGTTGTTCTGAGTCTGGGTGTACTTTGTGTCCGTTAAATTGCATGTTTATAAAGTCCCCCGCGATACAAGGATTATTTCTTAGTGCAGTGTTGTCATTTTTTTTAAAAAAAAGGAATATTTTACGTAACTATGCAGTAATTTTATTTAAAGCATCTTCCTACCCATACCCTCCTATAAACTGTAATTTTGATTTAGTTGGCAATTTATATACCTAAACTTACACAAATACTTAAGTATATAAAATGGCAAGTTCACCTAGCGCTACTATATTTAACCTATTGATACACTGGCTGAGGCTTAAATGAGAATTACAGTTTTTATGCTTTTAAGGCGTTCACATGACCCGGAGTGCATTGGAGCGTTAATTGAATTAAAAAGATAATATTGTGAACACAAAGCAGAACGATCATAGCGAGTGATGGCACGCAGCAATTTGTCACAGGCGAAGATCGTGGACACTCCCGTGGCTTACGAGTTGCGCTAAAGACTCGTTGGTTTGGTCCGCTACGCCGCGATCGCACTTCCGTTCTCCATTCACTAAACGAACCACTATCGAATATCACCCACCATTCATCACGAAATCGATCGAACGATCAAACGTTCAGATATCGATTTCACGGGCACGTCCCCCAGGTTTGTTAGGTGATCACCGTTAAGTTCAGTTTTATTTAACGGATACACTTTTATATCCAATGCTTTGTTTGGAACTTGAGCAATAGAAATATTGCTCGGTTTTGATTATATAAGTATTATTATTAATAGCGTTTTGAATGACTTAAGAAATCCGATGGGCAGCTCTACAATATTTTTATATTAACTCATTTATTTGGACAGCTCGCTCCGTCTAAATGAATAAAATTGATTGCTTATACAAACCGTGCTCCCAAATATTCAACCAACAGAATAAATAGCCCTTATTTAGAGAAAAAACGTATAAAAAGTGGACAGTGGATGGACGGCCGGCGGCGCGGGCGAAGTGGATGAGGCGAGGGCATGGCCACGCCGCGTCGGCCCGACCTTGGCGCTCTCAGTAAGACAAGTCGATTTTGTTATTTGTTTATACACAACACTACCTGTTCCCAACGCCGCTTCAACGTCGTGCTATATTCCGAGGGTCCGAGTTGTGCTGCGTATGCACGCACACAACGCCAAGTTGTACACTACAACGTAACACGTCTCTCGTGCTCGCCTCTCGATCTCGAATCAGTCTTTACGGCGATTTATGTAATGAACATCGATTTATTGCGGTTGAGGTATGCCTTTAAAAAAACTTTATACATAACAAATACTAGTGCCATTACAATAATTTAATTCTGATTTTTTTCTTGTGTAAGCAGTGTTAACCTCCGATTAATCAAATATTAAAAGACCTTATAATTGATGATACTCAACTAAAACTGTATTTTATAAACATAACAAATTTTTAAACTAACTCAGTAAAACGACTGAAGTTATCTTGATGATTTGGTACTGTATCCTGGGATTAGTTCTTATAAGAAATATTATCGTATTGTTCTTAAGAGACATGTATGTTCCATAAAATATCCTAAAAGGAAAATGCAACTAGATTTTACGATGTAGTTTGAAAGACACGGAAGCCGCCTGTATCTAAACGCTATAAAAATATTTCACTGTAGACATCAGCGCTACCTGCTAAGGATACGCACTCATTTGTAGTAGCCTCGTGATCCAGAGCTCGGCCGAAACTTGACTCTACACAATTTGTGAGTAAAACACTGTCAGTATTATCTACTTAATGTATTTTGGGACACGTCGCTTAGATACCAAACTTACAGGTCTAAAAGAACATTGAGTTTTTACTGCCTACCTTTTATTCGTAAGTCAATCGAACCATATTTGGATAAAAACCTCATATATCGATTGATCGGGACAAAAACAATCGGAGACGCGGCTGTACAAAAATTTGGTGTGTAACGTGACAGTATAATTGACAAAAAGCTTTTGGTTATAAATGGCATCGAGAAAGGCTCGAACTTTTTTGTCTTCATAAATACTATCCAAAATGAGTGCTTCGTGACCTTTGTTTAAAATCACTGTTGCGATTATGTCTAGTGATTTAGACGGCCATTACTGGGTCGACTCCACAGATGGGTTGAATTACAGTCTTCCCGTTTGCTTTGTTGATTTTATACCGACGTTAGCTCTCCAATAATTATGAGATCATGTTTCATAGTAATCTATTGATTTAGAACTATTCGAAGTCTCAATTATGAATCATAGATTATCGTTCGTACAGAGGGAGTTTATTGAGATCGTCCTCTATCATCAACGTTTTTCTTAGAGTTTGTTAACCTCTCGTCATTTAATTCGTAGTTAGTGTCTTTGGTAACATCTGCAATATAAATGTCTATTACTCGTATTCCCTATTTATCATAATACTGGTATAAAAAAGCTATAAAGACAGTAGGTATAAGTGGGTAGTTTGTTATTGTATGAGTCGGAATATTTATATGCAAAAAAGCCCCACCAAATATTTTTACAAAAATATATTAATATTTAAGCTTATGTAGTCCGAGCCTAATAATTTTGTTTTTCTAAAGCCAATATTTGATGTGTTCACATTTCAAATTCCCGAGTAATCTTATAGGCCTGAGGGTGAAATTGTTATTTCATAAACAGTGCAGAGTTGCAGTGTAATAGGTAAACTCCTACAAACAAGTGTAGGCTCGCGTGACCGGTCCGACACGACGCGCCTCCGTCTTCAACTCACTGACATTCTCACGAAATAATTTGGCATTTCACTGAACAAATATAGAAGCCATTTTTGTTTGAGATGCTAAAAATGCTAAGAATGTGAATAGTGCTCCTACACGTTTACTCTGTTTTGACGATAATACCATATATGTGCTGGGCAAAAAGGTCGCATAGATATCGAGATTTGATCCAGATAAACACAAGATGATTCTGCTACATTATTTTGATAGCTCAAGCGTGTAGGTAGGTATTGTGCAATTTATATCCATCGGCACGAGACGATCGTAAACTCACAATAGAGCGACCGCATCCAATTTTAATATCGCTACTGGTGAGCCATCGTTTTTTAGAATAAGGTGGTTAAGCCTATACACCGAAAATTCAATCAATACCCATGAAATTTACAAGGTAGATAAAATTTAATTTAATGTTTTATCGATACTTGTGCATGTGATTCTTAGATATGTGTGTGAGTGTGTATGTACACAGTAATTATGCGGCGGGTCGGCGGCGCGGGCGCAGCGCTGGTGGTCCGACTCCCCTCTCATCCCGCGCCGTGCTATAGAAAACCTCACTACATCTGGGAACTCACGGCCGGACATTTAGTCAGGTATAGTTTTATGGACATTCGACTTGGAAACTAAGAAACATAATTCATTGTTACTTGTTCCATAAGTGATTTAATACAGCAACTGCACGCAGTCGTGTAATTTTAGTTCGGTCTTGTTCGATCAGGGAAAGTGTGAGAATTGTTCAGAGGTTTCCAATGTGACTCAAGAGCCTGGTCCACGTCGACCGCTCCGTCTCTTTATCTACTTTTATTTGCCTGTCACTCAAAGCGCCTCACTCGAACGTGCTTTAAGCGCATGACAATGTACTTCATTGTCAGGGGCTTTAGCGACCTTTACAACAGTAAATTTCGTTGTCATGCATAAAACCATGTGTTTATATGGAACACTGTAACAGCGCTCATTATTGTTGTACGTCTCAGTCTGGGCCTTTCAGTAATATGGCTGGCATAATTAACTTTGGACGTAGTACTGTTTATTTATTAGCTTTTTTAACATTGTTGTATCTTTTAAAAATCATACGCATGTCGCGTATCCAGCAAATATTACAATTGAGAGAATTTCATAATACACAGTTTGTACAACTATTATAAAGCTGTAATAGAGTTGTGTCCGTACATTTAAGATATTTGAGAAAAAAATACTGTATTAGCCTTTATAGGCGTGTCGAAATACAAAAAAAAAACATTTTTAGATTGTCTGTTTGTTCGTTCCCGCATCACGCAAAAACGACTGAACGGATTTTGATGTTATTTTTTTTATTTGATAGCTCTTGATTAGACTTAAAAACATATCTCGCTACTATATCGAGAACCTAAGATATAACCTAAAAAGTAACATTTAAAGTAATAGTGGAGTAGTGGGCACGCTAACAATTGTCGTTATATCTCGCAAAACCTAATAATAAGCGGATGTTTCGTTAAGTTCAAAGGGCATAATGAAGATAGATATATTAGCGTTCTTTGAGGGAAAAAAGTACCTGGTTACCAACGTAAGTGTAGCTTAAGATATAGCCAAAGGTATCCGAGTCAACAAACAGAGAATTGGTTACTAACAATAACTAAATATTCAACAAAGGGAATTGAAACTGGCCGTGTGGGGCCGGCTTTAGAATTGCCCCACCGCTCTCCACCCATGAGAGTCGTAAGAGCCGACTGAGGGAATATCGGGGAGAGTGGGCAGCAGCACTCCCTCGAGTATTAACAACATCCACTGCGATCGCCAACCCGCCTGCCAAGCGTGGCGATTACGGCACTATACCCCCAATTTCGGGAGGCCTATGTCCAGCAGTGGACGTTGAAATGCTGATGGATGGATGGATGGAACAAAGATTGCTTTAGTAGTAGAGCCCCAGAATGAATGGGCTGGCTCGATTGGGGAAGTACCACCCTCTCACATAAGATCAGCGTGAAACAGTGGTAGCTATTACTACCGTTGTGTTTCATATGGCGAGTGAGAGCGCCGGAGGCCAAAACCCCTTCCATATCCTCTCCGTATTATCCTTCCTTTGCTTAGTATTTTACCTATACTCTGCTCATTATCCTACCTTCCTTGGAGATGGCGACGCGCGTGTGGTGCCTCTGGTGTTGCTATTCCGTCCGGATTCCACCGGCAGGCAATCGGAGAAGCGCGGGATCGAATTCTGCTTGCAGATATGTATTTCTTTTTCTACTTTCTCAAACTTGTTTCTTATAATTGTTCTATCATAGCGAATTTTTGATTAAAACATGTTCATCATCGAACAACCTCAGAAATAAAAAGATGTCATAAAATCCAAAGTGATTTGTGATTATTGTATTTTATGATGTCTGACTCGACAGCTATAGATAGTCATATAAATGCCGGCAAACATTATTCGTTTTTTTTCGGAACGAATTAATTTGCTACACATAAAGCAGTATTATTGTTTGATTTTTACTTATAAATTACAAATAAAATCCAGCGCGCAAATTAAAAAGCTTACACGAGTAAAAATCCATCCCAGATGCACATTTTCAATTATTTTCAAAGACATTATAATATAAATAATAACTTAATTTCTCCAGAAATTTATATACAAAACAGCATATTGTTCCGCGTCAAAGAGACCTTATTATTATTTTTTTCAAACAATCCACTGAAATATTCTTAAGGAAATAAGCTGTTTTGAAAAGTCATTCCATAATTGTTTTCTTCGTCTCTTTTAATGCAATCTATCACTGTGACGACATTTTGTCTCTAATTGTTAAAATAATTTGGGCTCCAAATACATTATTATCTATGTAAATGTTATCCTTTACAGTTGTAAACACATTAAAAACTTTGCCGACGTTTCTGGTTAAATATTACCCTTTGTCTGATTGGCCAAATGTTAAAGTGTAAAAACACTGCAAAATTTTATTACAGTAATAAATAATTGTTTTAACGGAATAACTGTATTGCCAGTCACTCTGTATTGCTAGTCACAACATTATCTGTATAGAGAATTAAAAAAAATCCTTTTTTGTTTATTGTCTTTGTTAGTTATTTGCAACTCTTTTGCAAACCCTTTGGTACCGTTATTTTGTATTTTTTTGTCAGACCGTAATAAAGTTCGGTGGGTTTCGAAACTCCAAGTGATAAAATTAAGTTGTAAAAAGAAAGTTTAAAAAGAAAGAATATTGGCAAATTTCATTTTTCTGTGAAAACAGTGATTTGTTTTGTAATTGCCGATGAAAATGTCGTAGACTAGGTACTTAATTGTTTATATAATTACTATAACGGTTACAGAGAAAGTTATAAAATTATGTTTTATCTTTTTACTATCTTTTTACTAAATCGTAGGTAAGTATTTTCATACATTATACCGACCGATATGAAAATACTTCCGACAGATGGTGCAGGCGTCACCCAAAGACGTTAAGTATGAATGTGTTATCGAAATTAGCAGTCAGGAGCAAGGGTCACGATGGCTGAATTGGCAAAGCATCTGGACGGTATCCAGGAGATGCAGGTTCGAATCCTGCTCGTGACTCTTATTTTCGATTTCACATTTTTCACTTTGTGTTTAATGTATGTTGCTAAGCATGTCAAATGCTAAAAATATATATAAAAATATCTAAATATCTATGATAATGCATATTAGAGATAGCAAGGAAACATAATACATACATTTAATAAAAAAATTGTATTTCTTTTTGCTGCATGCAATTATCATGCATTAGGTATTGCTAGGTAATATTTCAGACTTAGTTGATAAATTGCGAGATACCTTTTTCTGTTTTCCGGTAGAAACATTGCGTATTGACAACGTCTAGAATAAAGACCCGCTCTTAGTATAGCGGATACCTTACATATGTGGTTCTGCTGGTAAGAATCAAGTGCAGATGTGAAAGATTAGATAAATAATGCTATGCTTAGAACAGATTGCATTGCACTGATAACGCGTTATATTGGTAAACGAATTTAAAGTAGTTATGTATTTGGACTAAAGATTGCATTGCATATAACACAAATATCAGAAGGATATTAATAGTTCGGAATACGAGTATGTCAATTCTTCAGAGTAGGTATTTTTTAAAACGTTGCAGTAATCTTCAAATACCTTAACTTGCAAACATTGATGGCATTTAAAATAATAATTAAAGTCACACCAATGAATCAAGAAGTAAAAATACTTGTAATATAATAAGAAAAGAATTTGATAGATATATTAAGTCCTCTGATCCTCTGTGGTCTCTCTATAATAATAATAATATCTACAATTAGTCTGTTGAAATTGGAAGCATAAAATTACTCCCAATGCGTGAATATTCTGTAAAAAAAAGTACAGTTATCACTCATTTAAGCCTCTTATTCATTTCCTATACTTTTGCATCAGACAAATATTACGGTTCTTAGGAAAACTAGAACCTATCTTCATACTACAATAAATGTTTTTTCAAATAGCGACGAGCTTTACTTTCTGTGTTGACTTTCGATGCTTCATTAAGTTTATACTGAACCTGTGTTTGTGCTCAGCGTTGACAATTCTTCTTCATATATGAATTTCTTATATCGGTATGCGCTGGTATTTGGATTACAAATAACCACTTTTTCAAAAGCAAAACAAATGAACCTCTCATTTTGCATACAATATTTGTTTAGTTTATTAATTGTATATGCAGTCATTTGCATGTGACGGGAACGCATTAGCATTTCAAGTTGGAACATGTTAAGTGCTTCAGGTCGGGAGTTGCAATTACGTAAACAATATAATCGCATGGTGTCAGCCCCGTGCTGATGTACATGCAGGCTTATTTACTGCCAAGTATCGCTGCGAAGAAAAGAAATGTCAAGATATCCTCTGTATTGCGATTATAATGTCGGAATCGCTGGGAGCTATGCTTGCTAGACCAGAACGCTCATACATAAACCTATAAAGTGTTCACTATCCTACATAGATATAGTAAATTAAGAATTTTCTTTGTAGTGTAAGTAAAATTATTTTTATAAATTTGTGCGGATTTCGGTTTCTATATAGATTATTCTCAATTTAGTTATTCAGAAAAGGACAGCTGCTGTCAATTGTTTTTTATAACGTTAGCAAAAATGAATCATATTATGAACGGCATAGCAGTGATGAATGGTGTCCAGTCTAGTCACACCAAATTTAGTTATTCTTAAGGCCTTCTCTCAAACAGGTTCCGATTTTTATGAGATTACCATTTCCAAGGAGACCGACTATGTATCCTTTTATCAAGTGGCTTTTTTAAATTTTAGCGTATCACCAAGACAAATCTTACACTAGCCCAGGCCCGCTCACACCGGCTTTGTTATCCTTTCCACAAAGGACGTAATAACCATACGAAACAGTGTCTCCCTTGCTGTGCTGCATACATATCGCTGGGTACGAGTGATACAACGCCTTTATAATATTATGTAAAAAGGAGTTTTGTTTCCATTAGGTGAAGTTTTTAACAGCGTTACTAACATAAGCGTTAGTTTGAATAATTGACGACAATACAAATGAAAAAGAAAAATACGTAGAACTTAATTTTCATATCTTCACAATAGGTTCTTGCGAGTCGTTATCTAAATGTTTTCCATTTATTTTTCTGTATTCTTAGCAAATTATTTATCCGCGCGATAATCTAATCTTAAAAAATGTTTAATAACTTAGTCTAGCCGCATTCGTGGTGAATCTTTTATCATTTAGTACCAAACCATAAAGTTAATGAGCTTCTATGAAATGCTCATTATTTTTGTGATAATATTTATTTGAGGAGACGTTAGGGCAGGTAAACGTCACAGAACGAGCATGCTCCGGTACGCTGTAGCTACGTGAGGGGCATGAGAACTATACAAAACGACCCCGCACATAATTTTAGTGGTCTCGTCCTTTGTACCGCTCGTCATTGTTATTAAAGTAATCACAGGCGCCCTCCATCATGCTCCAATCGAAACATTATGGGATATAAACAAAAGAGAGCAAGATGAATTCAATGAAAAGCCATTATGTCGCGGCGGAGGGCACTCCACGAGCTGTTGTCTCAATATTTTTCTTGGTATATTGGTTAGAGTTGACGTGTCATTCTCTCGCCTTCGTTTAAAAACACCGCATGGAATTTTGAAGGGCCTTCGATAATGGCCGATATTTACGACCTTTAGATAATGTTATTTAAGCGACGCACGATTGAGTTATGGTAAATAAGACCTGAATTATTATCACTGAAATGCATCATTCACGTTAACTGAATCTATTTATGACATTAAAACTTATACATTGAATGAATATAAAATAAATGACGTAACCCTTTGTATAATACTGTAAATTATTGTTTTGTTCTAGTCACAACATGAAACCAGAAACCTTTATCGCCTTAAAGTAATTTTAACCGGCTTATTTGACTACAAAATATCGGGGTTATGTGACGTTTTATTGGAAAAAGCTTATAAAAGCGGCACTCTGTTTGGGGATTTGGATATGTGACACGTCATTATGACGAAGAGCAGTGTTCTGACAGAGGGTTAACCTGCTTATGGTCGGCACTTGTGATTTGCTGTAACATTCCGGCAATAATAACATACTTTAATACAAGGGAATATTTTCTTTTCTTTTTTTTATACTACATGGATTCATCATCCATGTACAACAAGCATACGGCCCACCTGATGGTAAGCGGTTACCATAGCTTATAAACGCTAGCAATACCAGAGGCATCACTTGCGCGTCGCCAGCTCTAAGGAAAAGGATAGGAAGAATAATAAGGAGAGGATAGGGAGGGGGGTTTGGCCTCTAGCGCTCTCACTCACCATACGAAACACAACGGTAGCTACCGTTGTTACACGCTGATCTTATGTGAGAGGGTGGTGGTGGTACTTCCCCGATCGAACCAGCCTATTCGAGCTGGGATAAGCAAGGCTATCACTAGGAAAATTCTATTTAAAAACCAAACACACACACATATTATATACATATCATAGAAATATTCTATAACATCAATTTAAAACCGGTTTTTATTAATTTGAAAAAGAAACAATGTTTTAAAATGTTGGGTGTAGACATTTTCTGCTAGTGTAAACATTATTTTGATAAATGGTTAACCCGAACGTCGCATAAATTTTTATACTCATATAATAATTTAAAGGAACTAAATTTATGGTGTGTCTGTCAAGAACATCTCGCATAAAATATTAACATATTATATCATCTAATCACCTATTTTGTAAATAATTAATGTTATTTATAAATGTTGTGAATATAAAATTATCGATTTAAATAATTTGCATAATTATTTTACGTATAGTATAATTATATTTTACTTGACATTTGGCCGTATTATAATGTTGGTTAGTCTTACTAATTCTGATAACTAGATATTTTAATCAATAGACCAAATCATGACCGAAGAAAAAAATATTTTATAAAATTCAACAATTGAAATTTATTTTACAACAGATGTTGATGATCTACTGATAAAACAACTGGTCCAATCTTCTTCTGTTACAATTAATTAATTAAAGGAAATAAAAATATTTTTTTAAACTATTTTCATGTACTTATTTTATTAGTATTGAACATGCATGTCCAATATCAACATGATCAGAATTTATTATATTTCTTCTACAATTTAAACGACGGCCATTTTGAAATTCGCTCTCTTTATTTTTTTTTCATTTACGTGTATTATCACTGGCATTAAATAAATATGCAAAATAGCAGAGGTTTAAATCTAAAGGAAGTGGTTGAAAAATGATATGCGAATTTTGTAATAGACAACTGACATACGAACATTGTAAGTTAATAATAATAAGCTTATTTCTAAAGATTTAGATCTAGCCGGTTAAAACTGGAATTACTTATTATAATTTATACATAATTGTGTTTACACTGTTCAGTTTAAAATCTACATAATTAAATTAGGCTGGTATACTTACATACAAAGAACAATTAAAATTATCAAAATATCTCTACATCCAAAGAGCCTAATTTAGTGTGTAGGTTCGTCTTTTGATACGTATCTAGATTTAACGGTAGACTATTTTAAACATTCAAAATTATTCCGAATTCCATCTATAAAGAATAATAGTGTAATAAAATGTTAAGTATATTCACAGAAGAAGCTCGGATTTAAATGGAATGGTCATGTTTAGAAACTCATAAGAATATTGTGCTCGAAAATGCCACTCGTTGTTGTGCACGGGGAATGCTTTGAGGCAACTATATATTCATAAATTAGAACGTAGCAATTTGAGATTGTATCATTTGTAGACAATTTAGGCTTTCAAGTTATGTTTTATTGCTTTATGGAATACCGAGACAAATGCGTCGAGTTTTAAATTATAAATGTCTAATGAGCCGGTATCATTTTTAAAAATGCTGCCCTTAATTGCCATAGCGAAATTAGTCATTTAAAATAGATTTAAGTGGTCAACATTATTGTTTGGTTTCTAATCAACAATCTAACAACTTGGGTATAAGCGTGCTTTGATAAATTATATAAAGTTTTTGATTTTAACTTCGAACTAGCTGATCTATATTTATATGTACCTGTACTTATAACATGATGCAATTGTACATCCATCCATCCATCAGCATTTTAACGTCCACTGCTGGACATAGGCCTCTCCAAGAATGGGGGATACTGCCGTAATCGCCATGCTTGGTAGGTGGGTTGGCGATCGCCGTGGATGTTGTTAATACTCGAAGGAGTGCTGCTGCCCACTCCCCCGGTATTCCCTCATTCAGCTCTTACGACTCCCATGGATGGAGAGGGGTGGGACAATTCTAAAGCCGGCCCCACACGGCTTACATAGCAATTGTACATAGAAATGCTAAATTACATAATTATTTTATCAATATACAAATTACTAGAGGTAGAACCTTGCTTATCCCAGCATGTAAGGGGCCGGCTTGATCGGGGAAGTACCACTTCTCTCACATAAGATCAGCGTGTAACAACGGTAACTACTCCTACCGTTGTGTTTGAGTGAGAGCACCGGAGGCCGTACGCTCTCCCTATCCTCTCCTTATTACCCTCGGTATCCTACCTATCATCTCCTTATTACTCTTCCTATCCACCTACTATCCATTTCCTTGGAGGTGGCGAAGCGGGAGCGTTGCCTTTGGTGTTGCTAGCGTTTATAGCCTACGGTAACCGCTTACCATCTGGTGGGCCGTATGCTTGTTCGCCACCACCACATAAAAAAAAAAACTTATTTTCCCGGGATTCAAAATAGTATTTGTCCTTTTTATGGTTCAGGAAAATATGTATGTATGTTTAAATTCATGATGATAAGTTTAATAGATGCGGCATGAAAGCACACAAATAATTAGATGCACTGTTGCAATTACAATTTTAGTAAGAATTACTCCGTTCTACCTTTTAGGGATTGTTTCTTACGAACCACGCATAGCATGAGCACGGTATTTTACGTATTGAAGAATAAATAATAAATAAATATTCACGGACATTTTTCGCACAACTTCCTCTGGTCCCAAACTAAGTTTAACGATTGTGCTATGGGTACCAGATTACGGATATAATACATATACTACTTTTTTTTTGTAAATACATACATATAATAGATAGAAAACACCCAGACGTACAAATATCTGTGTTTATCACACAAATAATTGTCCTGAGTGGGAATCGAACCCACGACCTTGTGCACGGAAGTCGGTAACACTACGCCACGAGGCGAGACAACACCTTTTTTTTCTTTAGGCGGGTCAAAATTTACCTAACCGCACACCCCGTCGTTCAGGGCAAGGAACAGGGTAGTATGGGACCCTCACCCACTAAGTAAACTCGCCGTGTGCCGTCTCTCCGCCTTTATTGGTGAGCCACCGGAACCATATTCAGCATATTCCACATTCCTTCAGTGGTAAGAAGACAACACCCTGCTTTGATGAATAATCCTTGTACCGCAGGGTATAAATATACAATTCAGGCACACAAAGATCTCCCAGATTCATAACAACCATTTGTGGATAACATAAAAAATTGTTCTGTTTGGGAATTGAACCTACAACCCTCAGAATGTACTTAGAATCAGTAAAACACGTTTCTTTATTGGGCTGCATTTATTTCAATAATATTACCTCGCGTGACCACTCATTCTACCACCACTTTCTAGTGGTAGAGCCTTATCGCTTATAAATGGGCCGGTTCGATCGGGGAAGTACCACCCTCTCACAGAAGATCGGCCTGAAACA